>JAPVLO010000021.1:8975659-10208324 GCA_027257055.1 Cephalopachus bancanus | reverse complement strand
CAAGGGTCCAAGAGACTGAGTAATTTGCTCAAAGTGACATGCCAACTAAGTAGAAGAGCTGGGGTTCCAGCTCGGGTCTTCAGCCAGCAGAGAACAAGCCTTTCCCAGCACACAGGAACCAGTTCTGGGCCTAGGAACTTAGCGGGGGGCTTGTAGGGGAAGGATTTGCCCAGGCCTTGGGGGGCTCCAGAAGCATGTTCAAGGCACTCAGCTGACCTGGGGGAAGAAGTGCTGGCAGAGGCCTTAGAAGACTGAAAAATACCTGAATTTGTATTTTCATTACTTGACCTGGAAGCCTGGTACCAGCTGAGACACAGGAGATGGTGTTAGTTATCTTTCCACAAATATTTATAAATATCCACTTCAGAAAGGCAACATCTAGGAGGATATGCTGAAGACTGCACAGAAGCTGGACTCTCTAGGTCTAAACCCCAGCTCTGCCACTAATGAATGTGTCACTTAACATCAGTTTTTACATCTGAAAAATGGGTATGAGAATGGTTCCTACCTTAAAGAGTTGCTGTGAGGATTCAGTGATTTTAATATATATAAAGTGATAACGGGTCGTCCATATATTTTTACAGTTATTACTTAGTATTATCATTAAATCCCATGATTACTAAATCCCCAAGGTACTTGGTAATTCTCATACCTCCTTTAAGTTACTATCCCATGCCTCCCTCTCTCCATCTGTAGATGGCCTGGTAACAGTTAAGGTCACAGCACTCTGAGAACTGGTAAACCATGGTTGAGAAGAAGGGGAATGATTAGGTCTCAGGAACTGATGCCAAGATGCCTCCTTGGAGCCACGACTTGCTAAGTAACCAAAAGAGTGACCTCTGACTCCACGTTCTGCAGTCCCCCAGTGCAGCAGATTTCTGTACCCCCACTGCTCTGTAAACACCTATGGTAAAGGTTAAAGTCCTCATGAGCAAATACCTGGAAGCAGGAGAGCAGGGCTCAGCCATGAAATACCTAGAAGACTGGCTCTTAGGATGGTTAAAACAAAGCTACACTTGGAATCTGAAATGGAAACATTAAATCTTGACTTTTTCCTTCAGTGAGTTTATCAGATGGGCAGTTTATCAGATGGGCAGTTCGCAGGCTGAATGAGAAATAAAGGGGCCCTGCAGTGGGCCCCATGGGGTACTTCCTGACAACCATGGGGCATAGAGCTCTCTCCAGACAGGTAGGCTCAGCTAAAGAAGACTAGGGAGGAAGCCACACCTGGGGACATACCTGGCACCATCTTGGAGGCATGGAAGTCCTCCCTCAGGGGACTCCAGGACTCCGACTGTAGCCAGCATTATTATTATTATTATTATTATTATTATTATTATTATTATTGAGTCGGAGTCTCACTCTGTCACCCAGGCTGGAATGCAGTGGCATGCTCACGGCCCCCCCAGCGTTGACCCGCCGGACTCCAGCAATTCCTCCGCCTCAGCCTTCCAAGTAGTCAGAACTACAGGCGCATGTTACCATGCCCAGCTAATTTTTGATTTATTGTGGAGACGAGGTCCCGCCAAGTTGCCCGGGCTGGTCTCAAACCCGCAGGTTCAGGTAATTTACTCGCCTCGGCCTCCCAAAGTGCTGGGAGCACTATTGTGCCAGGCCCCGTGCCAGGTACATCATTTCAGCTTCTCTACTCCTTGTGACCTCCCTGTGAAGGAAGCATCATCTCTCATGTTGGGTAGCTGAGAAAACTGAGGCACAGACAGCTTATGTCACTTTCTCACAATCTCATAGCCAAGGGCAGAGCTGGACTCAAACTCAGGGCTGGCTAACTCCATCTGTTTATTAAGCTATTACAGAAACCTCAAAGAGTAAGAGTCGTTTTCCTCCCTTCTCCCAGCAAGCAAGCAAACCCATAGAGCTGGAAATGAACCTCTCCCTGCACCAGGAGAGAATAAAAAGGTGTTTGCTTTCAAAAGCCAACCAAGGCCTCTTGGTGCAAATCGAGCTGGGCTGTCTGACTGATGAATGTGCTGGACAAAGGGATGAATGACATCCTGGGTGGGATGGAATGAGGCAGCATGAGATTTCATCCTGCCTCTCAGAACAATGCACCATTGAAAACTTACAAATGGTTTATTTCTGGAATTTTTCATTTAACATTTTCAGACTGCACTTGACTGCAGGTAACTGAAACTGTGGAAAGCAAAACCGCAGATAAGGGAAGACTACTGTACACTGCTCAGCCATTAGGTGGAAATGGCATCCCAGGAATAGTCATATCCTAATCTCTAAACCTGCAAACAAGTTACCTTATATGGGTATAGTGATGTGAAGGTATGATTAAATTAAAGATCTTGAAATGGAGAGTTTATCTGGTGGGCCCAATGCAATCTATGTATCTTTATAAGAGGGAAGCAGGAAGGTGGCCATGTGATGACCGAAGCAGGGGGAATCAGAGTCACCAAGATAGATGTTACACCGCTGGCTTTGAAGATGGGGGAAGAGCCACTAGCCAGGGAACACGGGTGGCCTCTAAAAGATGGAAGAGGCAAGGAAATGAATTCTCCCCTGAAGCCTCCAGAAGAAGCAGCCCTGCCAACATCTTGATTCTAGCCCTATAAGGACTTATAGTTTCCAGAACTGTAAGAAAATAATTTTGTGCTGTTTTAAGCCATCTGATTTCCTACAGCTTGTTATAGCAGCAATAAGAAACGAATACAGCCCAGTGTGGTGGCTCACACTTGTAATCCTAGCACTTTGGTAAGTAGAAGTGAGAGAATTGACTGAGTCCACGACTTCAAGACCAGCCTGGGCAACATGGCAAGACCTTTTCTCTATGATAATTTTTTTTTTAAATTAGCTAGGCATAGTGGTGCATGTCTGTAGCTCCAGCTACTTGGAAGGCTGAAGCAGAAGGATCACCTGAGCCCAGCAGGTCAAGGCTGCAGTGGCTGTGAATGTGCCACTGCACTCCAGCCTGGGTGACAGAGTAAGACTCAGACTCCAAAAAAAAAAGAAAAGAAAAGAAAAAGAAACAAATACAGCTGTGACTAGGTTTGATGTAGTCATAATTCTGTAAACACTGATCCATCCAACATTATTACCTAACTGTATTGGGAGGATGGAAGGATGAGAACGTGTATGTAGTGGAGGTGGGGAATCGTGGTGAAAGACCCAGATCCTCATCTTCCATAGAAGGAAGTTAATAAATAATGACCAAAATGGAAAACAGTTTGAGAAGCAGTGCTTTGGTTTTCCACACTTACTTTTTTATATATGACAAGAAAGAACCCAATGGTTGAAGTGATCCAATGAATTATCTTCTCTTGAGTGGGTGGGTGGGTGTGGGCTCTTGTGTGATGTTTCACTCATAGGCTTCTTTTTGTTTTGTGTCTTAGTTAAGCAATACAACATGTGAGTGGTTAATTTAGATATGTGGGGCTGTTAATTTAGATACGTGGGGGAAACTCAAGCAAGTAGCACATCTGAGATCTGCAGTCTCAGTTGCTAAATGAGGAGTCATCATACTTTGCTCTGAATAGCTAAACCTCTCCTGAGCCAACTGAATTACTTTCACCTGAAGTCAACTGGTTTTATTTTCCATGCCCTGATCCAGACATCTCTTTCCAGTGAAGACATGCTAAATACTAAAAAGTCACTGTGGCAAGCCTAAGGAAAAAAGGAATCCATCACTTGTTCTTCCACTCCCAAACACCTGAAGCCTGCCAAAACTTCCAGTCATGAGGCAGGCAGGAAAATAAAGAATTTGGAATTCTAGGTTCCCAGAGAGCAGGTAAATGTCACCTTAGTAACTCCTGCCTCATAGATCCTCAATAAGAATATGTATGTATGAACAAATGAATTAATGAGTGAGTGAGTGAATGAAGTGCATATGTTCAAGAAAGTAACTGATACAGTAGTGAGGTTCAATTAACACTAGTGGGCAAAAGCATCTTCTCTGGACCAGCAGTCTCAAAATGTTTTGCTCACATACCTTTATTGATAAAAATGTTGAGTGCAACCATCTAATAACAAATTATTTTTCCCAGTATTTACAAAGCATAAGCATATAGTGCTACATGAATATGTTCATTATAAAACATGAACACGAAATACAAAGAATTAGGTAAAATAAATGTAGGCAGAAGTTCTAATATTTTCATAGTGTACCCCAGTGGGTAGTCTAGGGTACCTGCTGAGGTGAGCCCCACTCTGGAGACCTTTGATCTAGAAGCAGACTGCCTTCACATGCAAAGATGACTCTGGCAGGGAGTGACTTGAGTTTGTGTTTATTAGCTACTCTTTTTTTAAAAAAAAAATGCATATTTACCCACAGTGTACTAGATATAATCTGAAGGGGTTATGAGACCAAATACAGTAGGATTTTCCTGTGTAAATCAGGAGAATCACCAAGATTGAGATTAATAGCCTGGAGACTCATTCCAGACATAAACTAAACAAATGAAGTCTAGGTACATTTGAATAAGAAAATCAAGGTCTAGCAGGGCTTGGTGGCTCAGCCTGTAATCCCGCGCCTTTGGGAGGCTGAGGTGAGTGGATTGCCTGAGCCTGAGGGTTCGAGACCCGCCTGGGCAGCAAGACCTCATCTCAACAATAAAATCACAAAATCAGCTGGGCGTGGTAGCGCATGCCTGTAATTCCGGCCACTTGGAAGGCTGAGGCGGAAGGATCGCCGGAACCCAGCAGGTCGAGGCTGCGGTGGCCGGGAGCAGCCACTGCACTCCAGTCTGGGCGACAGAGTGAGACTCCAACTCAAAAAAAAAAAAAGAAAATCAAGGTCTAATGAACACCTGTGATCCTCAAATTTTAGAGAGGAAAATCAGAGAAACAGATCAGGAAACAAGGAAAATGGGAATTGTTGAGCTTGACTTTCAAAAATAAAAGAGCTAGGCCAGGGTCACGCCTGTAATCCAGCACTTTGTGAGGTCAAGGCTGAAGGATTGCTTGAGGCCAGGAGTTCAAGACCAATGTAGGAAATGTAGTGAGAACTCATCTCTACAAAAAAATTTAAATATTAGCCAGGTGGCATGTGATTGTAGTCCCAGCTACTCAGGAAGCTGAAATAGAAGGATTGCCTGAGCCCAGGAGGTCCAGGCTGTGGTGAGTTGTGACCATGTCACTGCACTCCAATCTGAGTGACAACGTGAGATCTCAACTCAAAAAGAAAACAAAGAAAAAGAAAAAAGAATAACAGAGCTGAGGAATGAAACTCTGTTGTGAGTCAGTGTTTCTTTAACTCAGAACTATCTAATAGAAAGATAATATAAGCCATATAGGAACATTGAAACTTTCTAGTAGCCACATTTTTAAAAAAGTAAAAAAAACAGGTAAAATTGTTTTTAATAATATATTTTATTTAACTGATATACCCAAAATTTCCCATTTTGATATATTATCAACATCAAACTATTAATTAGACATTTTATACTTTTTGTAATGTCTTTGAAATCCAGTGAATATTTCACACATACAGCACATCTCCATTCATACTAGCTACATTTCAGCGTACAGCTGGTGGCTGTGGTATTGAAAAGCACAGTTCTAAACAAAAGCAGAAGTCCTCAGAGACCCAGGAGCCCAAAGAGTGTTTGAGCAACTCTATAATAAAAAATAAATAGGTCAGAGATTACACAGGTGGCGCACACCTATAATCTCAGCTATTTGGGAGGCCAAGGCAGGGTGGTTGCTTAGCTCAGGGGTTCAAGACCAGCCTGGGCAACACAGCAAGACCTCGTTTCTACAAAAATAAAATAAAATAAAAAACTAGCCAGTTGTGGTGGCATGCACCTGTGAGCCCAGGAGGTTGTGGCTGCAGTGAGCAGAGACCATACCATTGCATTCCAGCTTAGGTGACAGAGTGAGATCCTGTCTCAAAAAAAAGGAAAAATGCAGCTGATCACTTGGACCAATGCAAACATAGAGGCAAGTATAAAAATTTTAGTACAGTGGAGTCCCAACTTATGAAAGAGTCAAAAGAATATAGAAAATTAGGCAAAAATCAAGTCCAAACCAAAATTACCCTTGAAAAATCCATTAAGAAAGAGATGGAGCTGGGCTCGGTGGCTCAGCCTGTAATCCCATGCCTTTGGGAGGCTGAGGTGAGTGGATTGCCTGAGCCCGCGGGTTCGAGACCCACCCGGGCAGCGAGACCTCATCCCTACAATCAATAAAAAAATCAGCTGGTGTGGTAGCGCTTGCCTGTAATTCTGGCTGCTTGGAAGGCTGAGGCGGAAGGATCGCCGGAGCCCAGCAGGACAAGGCTGCGGTGGCCGGGAGCGGCCACTGCACTCCAGTCTGGGTGACAGAGTGAGACTCCAACTCAAAAAAAAAAAAAAGAGAGAGATGGAGACACCATCAACTTTTCCTCCAGCCTTAATGCAAATGCCAAGTCTTTTGTCTCAACAAAATAAAACCACAGAGTTGGGAAATTCTAGTGCACTCAGCACTCTGCCTCTGAGATGATCAATCTTGAGAAACAAGCAGGACCATCTAAGGAGGGATTCTGGGAAGAAGAACGTTTGACTGCAAACCTACCTAGCTCTGATCCCATTTGAAAGGAGACTAGCAATGATTAACACCAGATTTCCACTCAGTAAACTTTCTGTGTTGTGTCATTTCTAGTAATACAAACATCCCAAATGGAAGGGAGGATGTGTGTGGCAGTAGAAGCAGGGGTGGGGATGTGTCGGCTAGGGACCTGCCTCATGCACCCAGGAAGGCTTGAGGAGACACAACTTTAGGTGGAAAAGATGGTGGTTGAGGAGAGAGAGGCAGCAGGTTCTCTGGAACTTGCAGGATAAGAGGAACAGGTGAGCCAAGGAGCCAACCAACAGGAAGCCTCCCTAGCCCTCAGAAATCCTTTCTCCAAAGCAAGCCTGACTGCCCGCAGAGGCTCCCAGTGCCAATACTAACAACACCTGTAGAGGCCCATCTGTCCCCACTTGCACCTTATTTTCTTTACCTCCCCTAAATTCCCATGGAGGGTCCTGGAAAAATGGAGAAGTCAGTAGCTATAGCCCCTCACCTTGAGTTTGAGTTCTATTTTGAAAGAGAGAGAGTCAATCAATATGTCCCTGCAGCCTCCCTGTCTGCAATGACCAGGCGAGCTCTGCATTCTTGTCCACATACTTGCTAAAGGCTGTGCAAGCCTGCTGAGCACAGACCAATATTTTATAACATCTGGTTCCTTTTCCTCGTTCTGGCCTCCTGCCCTGCTCTGGCCAGGCCAAGTGGATTTCAAGCTGGATGTGGCCACATGCTGTTTGGATTTAGTTGCATCCAGTGTTAGAACGAATGATCACTTTTCCGGGCTGTGTATCATCAAGTTCCACCACGAAAAGCAGGAGCTGGAAGGGTTTTGCTCCCCCACCACCCTGTGTTATGACATGGAACTTCTTATAGCACACAACCTGGGGCGGGCTTTCTGGACTAACCCCACAATGTTGGGGCCCGACTTAGAGTTCTGCCACGGTGAAGATCTAGCACTGAGTGTCCCCAGCCCTGGGGCATCTGGAATAGTGTATCTGGTGCACAGGGAGGAGCAGAAGTGGAATAAAGGAAAAGAAGAGAGCTCTCTACTCAGGTTAAAAAAAAGTGGAGGCTCAACTGTGTCTGCACCTCCACCAGTTCATGACTGTGCCATAAGGGTCTCAAAAGAGCAAAATTTTCCCTGTCTTCAAGAAAATGTAATATTTAGTTGAGGAAATGGGTCCAGGACAAGACTAGCAAAGGCAAAACTAGCAAGTAGGATGAATCAGTCTTCTCTGACCTCCATGCCCCATCCTGCCCCCAAACACAACCACAACTAAATTGTCCATAGCCTCAGCTACTTGTTGAATGACTGTACAGTTGATCCCTTGGAAACAGCACTCTACACAACTAGTACAAGAAGGATAGTATTGACAAAATATTCATGTGATTTTCCTGTTTGCCTTCCTGGGAACCTGATTCTCATCCATCCGCCTGGGAGTGTTATGCAGGCATGGTAAAAAGATACACGGTGTAAGACCAAGGAAATGTTCACCCTCTGAACAAGTGAAATAGAATTATATGGAAATACATGGACTTGCAGGCATGGCTGCCCTCTTGAGTGAAGATTTCTCAGATACCTTAATCTCTCTCTTTGGCATCAAGAGCCATGCCTAGAGACTCTTGTTGATTGGTCCTGGGGCCCCCACTGGTATAAATGATCTTTAAGTTCCTTCTACTTCTGCGTGTCTGTGGCTCCCCATCTTTTCAGAAACTCAAAGAGAAACCTGGCAGAAGAGCAAAAACCTAATTCTGGAAGTGGTAGAACATAATAGTAACTTGTTAAATATCTAGTAACTACTATACTGATTTTCTATGTTTTGGTAGAAGGGAGTGGGAAAGCATTTGAAAAATCAAGCTGGTTTCACAAGATCCCAGCAGCACACAGCTCCAGCCTGACCTCTGTCACAGGACTGGCCAGCCGATGAGGGGGCGAGAACACATGGTCCTCAAGGCAGAGGCTGGATGACCCCTAGGGTAAATTGCATAATGTCTCCCAAAGACATCCAGGTCCTATTCCCTGGGACCCGTGAATGTTACTTTATGTGGGAAAGGGGACTTTGCGGATGTGATGAAGCTAAGGATCTTGAGGCTATCCTGGATTACCTGGGGAGCTCTAAGTGTGATTACAAGTGTCCTTATAAGAGAGAGGTGGAGGGAGATAAGAATACAGAAGAGGAGATGGCAATGTGAGGATGGAAGCAGAGAGTGGAATGTTGGTCTCTGAGGATGAATTACCAGGAATATAGACAGCTACTAGAAGCTGGAGAAGGGAGGGGAAAGGAGTATCCCCTTGGAACCCCCAGAAAAAACAGGCCTTCTGTTACCTGGCAGTTAGCTCAGTGAAACCAGTTTTGGACTTCTGATGAGAACCATAAGATAGCAAATCTGTGTTGTTTTGAGTCGCTAAATTTGTGTTAATTTGCTACAGCAGCAAAAGAAAACTAATACAACCCCTAAGCTGGCTGCTGCAGAGATTGGCCATGTGGCCTCTTTAAGATGCCTTCCTACTGCAGAGGGCCTAGGCAGCAAGGCTTCCAAGAGCCCTCCAATTGGGAATCTGAATTTCGGTCCTGGGGCCCTCCCAGCAGGCTTGAGCTGGCTGCTAGAGGACACTCCTGACCTTACTGGAATTTGCTGGGCTGGAAGGTTTTCGCCTAAAGGGAGAACACCAGTGAGACCAGCTTCGCAGAATGTGAACCTAATCTGGAAGTGGTAGAACATAATAGTAACTTGTTAAATATCTAGTAACTACTATACTGATTTCCAAGGCTTCCAAGAGGCTACCATGCCCAGCACACCCACCTTGGAAATCTGAATATTTACATCAGGTTGGGCAGCTGGGGGCCACTGAAGCCCCAGGCAGGCTTGAGCTGGCTGCTAGGCCCAGGACAGAGGCTCCTGAGCACCTTTACCCTGGAATTTGCTGGGCATGGAAGGTGTTCGCCTATGAAGGAGAAGCACCAGTGAGTACCAGCTTCGTCTAGAATGTGGAGACCAAGCTGGCAGGCAGGGAGGTGTGGTGACTTGAGAATGCAGCCACATATACATAGCCTTCCAGACTGGTCTCATTCCTGGCAACTTGAACTAGGCTCAAGAAGGAGATAGCTTGGCTGGGCGCAGTGGCTCAGCCTGTAATCCCAGCACTTTGAGAAGCTGAGGTGGGAGGATTGCCTGAGCCTAAGGGGTTTGAGACCAGCCTGGGCAACTTGGTTAGACCTCACCTCTACAATAAATCACAAAAATTAGCTGGACATGGTGGCGTGCGTCTGTAGTTCCAGCTACTTGGAAGGTTGAGGCAGAAGGATCACCTGAGCCCAGCAAGTTGAGGCTGTGGTGGCCATAAGCGTGCCACTGCACTCCAACCTGGGTGATAAGAGTGAGACTCCAACTCAAAAAAAATAAAAAAAGAAGGGGACTATGGGTAAAACCCATTACATTAGTACAAGGGAAAGAAAAAGAAGAAAGGAAAAAGTAAGTCATAAGGGTATTATTTCATGAGACTTTTACTTCAGTTATACCCACAGACAGACACATCACCACACACACACACACACACACACACACACACACACACACACACACACACACACACTGGGGCACAGTGTAAAATGCATTCCTATGCAAATTGGTTTTTAAAAAAAATCCTAAAGCCTTATGAATGAAATGACATAGTAGTGGCAGTCAGGGCCAGGTAAGAAACGAAAGACTCTGATAAGAGAGTTTCCCTACCCAAATCTGGGCATCACCAGTGGCCATGGAAACCAAGTCAGCACCAGTTACAACCAAAGAGGTGATATCAGATGTTCTGCACCAGTGAAGTCAGGTTAGCACAAAGGTCATGGGGAGAGGGAATGAGCAGGGAGTAGGAAAAGCCACCAAGAGAAGCGGCACCCAGCCAGGACTGACTATCACATCAGGACACAGAAGGCAGAGGCTGGTCCTCATTGGTGTCCTAGCTCTTAACTCGTTTCTAAAATGGTAGACTAGCACCCACCTCCTAGGGCTGATGAGCATGCTTAATGAGTTAATGTATATAAAACTCTATAAAAGTTACAGGGACACAGTAACTGTTACAATCAAAAGATAGTAGCTACCATTACTAATATTATCCCACCAACAGTGAACTATAGCCAAGAGCTAACTGGGCTAAAAGAGCTGAGCTAGAGGTCCACCTCAGACACCAGTCATTGCCTCTGCCGGGAGACCTAATCCTGAGTATGCCTCGTTCACGGGCCCTGCCCTCTCATATCGTCTTCAGCCTCTCCTGGTTCTGGAGTATGAGGCCCCAAAATATTCCATAAAAGCTAACCTTTCATCCAACCAACTCTTGGGTGGAGACCCCTCACATGATGAGTTCTTTCAACTGTTCCTTCCTCAGGGTTTGTGTTCAATGTCCTTCCATCTGGTGAATGGCAAGGCAGTGTCCCGGATCACTTAAAGGACTTAGAGTAGTCAGCAACAGTGTGCCTGCTAGGTAGTTAATACCCCCAGGAGTGGCCCTCAACTTGTGACAGACTAGAATTGGTAGACAAAGTCTCCATCTTCTTTAAACCCTGCGGCAGGACAACTCCTATCTGGGGTGTCTTCTACATGGTCTCCCAGAAGTCCACAGAAGGACGAGCCCCAGGTGCCCACAGCAGTAACCTGCTCACTCATGCACCCTGCATGGGCTGCCTTTGCTGTCTCACCTCCTCCCTTCCTACTGCCATTTTCTGGTGACATCTTCCAAATAAACTACTTGCACTAGAATCCGCGTCTCAAGGTCTCCAGGTGGAAGCCCTTATAGGGAAATTATGCAAATTGAGTGAGATAACTGGCAAATGTGTATGATTATTCTAAGCTTATAGTAGATGCCCAATAAAATGTCAGCTATGAGGAGGAGGAAAAGGAAAAGTATCCTTCCTCTGTGTGCTATGTGAGGTACAACCAGGAAGAGTCTGCACCCAGCAAAGGTCAGAGCAACCCATAAATGAGAAGTCTTTGGGAGATACATTTTCAGGAAAGAATGTGTTGTTTTTCAACATGAAGATGATTCTCCCGTCTCTGTGGATCCCAGATATCTATCTCTCTCTCCCCCCTCCACCACCCCCCGTCTGTATCATGCATGCAAAAATAACAGCTTGCATATGTAATACCTACCACTTAAAAAACAGAAAATCAAGCCAGGCTCGGTGGCTCAGCCTGTAATCCCACGCTTTGGGAGGCTGAGGTGAGTGGATTGCCTGAGCCCATGGGTTCGAGACCTGCCTGGACAACTTGGCGAGACCTCATCTCTACAATAAATCAAAAAACCAGCCGGACGGGTAGCGCGTGCCTGTAATTCCGGCTACTCAGAAGGCTGAGGTGGAAGGATCGCCGGAGTCCAGCAGGTCGAGGCTGTGGTGGTCAGGAGCAGCCACTGCACTCCAGTCTGGGCGACAGAGTGAGATTCCAACTCAAAAAAAAAAAAAAAAAAAAAACATAAAATCAGTCCAAAAGGGAGCCCCCACAGAGCAGGGAGCAGAGGCCAGAGGTGGCACCAGCAAGACATGCTGAGGGCCTTCTCACCCAGACCCAGCAACTTGCTCCCATATCCCTCACCAGTCCCAGACACTTCACACCCCAAACTACTTTCTGCTACTCTCTTCAAGGGAGTTGCAGATGTCACCCACGTGTGGGTTGCAGAGGGTAGAGGGTGGACAGGAAGGAAAAATTCTTCATCTCCTGCCCCAGCTGAGACGCATGGGCTAGTGGGGTTGTCCATCACAAGGCCCCTTGGTTCTGACACGGAGGGGACATTATTCCAGCCCAGGTTTCAACTTCAGCTCTGATTTACTGCTCAGCCTCTGAAGGGAGTGTGGAATATGCAGTTCTGCACAGGACCCTTAGCACATGGAGTTGCCAGCCCTCTGCTCCAGGGGCAGGGTGACCTACTTGTCATCAGAAAGACAAATGGCCTCACAGAGTTTGTGTATATTCTCCAGGGAGATCACCAGTCCTTAGGCTCATTGTGGATGGCCCAAGGCTCACCAAGCACAGGCCAAGCCAGGAACTGAGCATCCCACATCCAAATGTCCCGAGGAGCCCCACTCAGTCCCTGAACACTGGACCAGCCCCCAGAACAAATCTGCTCACCACAACCTTTCGCCAGCCCCCAAACTGTTTGACAAGTTTCATCTCTGAGCCCAGAAGGGAAGTTGGAAGGTCCCTGGGGCCTCCTGCTGTCACCAACCCAGGATTGCTATTAACAATATATGGGCTCGGAGCCAAGCTGTCTGGGTGTTGATCCAACTCCACTGTGCCTTTGCTGTGTGACTTTGGACCTCAATTTCCTCATCTGTACAATGTGGATCATAATAGTACCTCCCTCATAGGGTGGTCCGTTCATCAGTTCATTGAGCAGATATTTCCTGAGACAAGCACTGTTCCAGGCAGAAGAAATACATCACAAGCAAAATAAACAAAAACCCTTTTATGGTAGTGAGACATTCTAGTGGGGGAAAAATATGTGATTTGTCAATCATAAAAACAAAATTACTCTCCTAAATACCATGAGAGTTACGTGAGGTGTTGGAGGTAAAGCATTCAAAACAGAGCTTGACACACAGCTAAGTTAAATCAGTGTTAACTATCATTAGTGTTGTTGCTATGATCATGATCATAATTTTCTAGCAATGCCCATGGGATTACCCCCTTGGCAGGGATCCTGGGACCTTTGCTGAGAGCAGATGCCCTACAGGTGGCCGTGTTCACCCTCTGCCCGCTCCCAAGACGGGAGGGAGTTAGAAGAGCTGTCCCTTATCTCTCCCCATCCCGTTTGCTGGTTGATTACACGTTGGGGCTTTTCAGCCCTGCTGGCCCCAGGAACCCTCTCTACATCCACAGCTGAATTAGCATTTTGTTCCAGCTCACAAGAGCACCAGTGTGGGAACACCACAAGCCAGATGGAATTCCGAAGACCCTGTCATTTGCTGGAAATTTTCTCTGGCTGCCTTTGTATTAACAGTCACACATTTTGCTCTCAGACCTGGGTGTAGGGCTAGGGTCAGGAGGGGGTGGGGATTGCTGCTGAAATATACAATAAGTTTCTCTCTAGGCTGTTCCTTTCCAGATTTCTGCTCTCTGGTTGCTCAGGGGCCAAGTCACAGCCCAGAGAAGAGGGGGAGGGGGACATGTCTTGTCTTCCAAATGCACTTCTCCCCTCTTCTAACCAAACTCGTGACAACAAGAGAGTCTGAGCCAATTACAAACACTTAAGGGTGGTGTTCCACTTTCTGCAACCTACACTTGGGTGACATCTGCAACTCCCTTGAAGAGAGTAGCAGGAAAGTAGTTTTGGGTGTGAAGTGTCTGGGATTGAGGAGGGGGTCTGGGAGCAAGTGTTCACCTCACTCTCTGCTTTTAATCCATCCAGCTTCCAGGAGGTATTGTGGACTTACAGGATTAGACCAGGAGAACAGTTTGCAAACTGGAATCCACAGGCCAAATCTGGCCTGCAGATGTGTTCTGTTTGGTTTTCAGTGTTTAAAATAAATTTGTGTTTAAAATCTAGGATATTTTACATAAAAATTCAGATTTCCAACTTCCCTTGGAAAATGGGAAGTTCTAGTCGCACTTTGAGCCTGTGTTTCCACATCGCTGGCTTAGAGTGTGACATGCTCCCTGCAGTTCACCACAGGCCCCCCCACCTCCTGTTGTCTTCCAACACCAAGGAGGAAGGACAGTTGCTTCTGGCATTTCATTGCTTTACTGTTTTTCTAATAGAAAATGAGCACTCTTCTGATCACAGCTCAGTTAAACTTGCAAAAACAAAACACAGCTCTTCAGTTTGTGTATCTTGGTCCGCAAGGCCAGGGCTGCACTGTCCAATATGATAGCCACAAGCCGCATCTGACTATTTACATTCAAATTAATTACAACTGTCATTCCTGGCTGCCCTGGCCACATTTCAAGTGCTCAACTGCCACCTGCGAGTAGAGGCTGCAATGCTGCACAGGGCAGAACTTCTTCATCCTCTCAGAAAGCTTCTGGACAACTCTGGAGAGATCTAAATATGAGATGTGGGAGGCTGCCAACCAATCAAAAGATTCATTGCCCCATCCTCCACATCTTCACTGTGTGGGGCACTGTGGGGGGGAATGATATGCACTGGGACTGTTGCCTTTCAGGAATTCACTATCTCATTCGGGAGCAGACCACAGCCAGAGGCAACAGACAATGGGAAGTGCCTGGCAGTATCGGACAGGCCCTCTCAGAGTCAGGAAAGAGGAGTACTCTGAGTCCAAGGCACAAGGAAAATGCTCTGCTTTTCTACATGACCTTTCAGCCCAGTCTCGAACAGAAAACTGCATCAAAGGCTTCCAAAAATGGAGGGCTCCTTCAGTCCTCTTGTAGAGATGTTGCTTAGAGGACTGGGGCTCAGCCAATAAGTTTGTTTTGGGAGCTCCCCCAGCAAAATGCACGGAGAGTCAAACTGGGCTTCAGAGCTCACCCTCCCTTCCAGTGCTTCCTTCCCAGCTTTGACCTTCCTGATACCCCATGCCTGAATCCAACACCCCCTACACGTGTCTCCTGCCCTCATGCCTCCCCTGGGTCTGCCCTCTGCCCAAGCCTCCCCAGACCTAACCTCCTTCCAGGGCCTCCTACTCAGCCTTGCCATTCCCTCTTCTCTGTCTACACAAGATGTTCCTGAGACCTAGACCCTTGGCTAACACTTTACACAACAAACTAATTTCCAAGGATATTTACTGATAACAAAAAATTTCTAAAGACTAGATATCAAAATGCAAGCTCTAAGTCTGAGTGTGAGGATTTCCAGGTTAACTGAGTGAAAAGAGCTTCACATTTGTGGCTAGAGGGCCCACCTTGAAGTCCTCCATATTTATGAATTATATGATTTGGCCATTACTCAGTATCACTTAACCTCTATTTATTGATCTCTAAAACGGGTCTAATAATAACAACCTTGATTTAAAAGACTAAAGATTCAATGAGATAATGAATAAGACAGCTACAAAGCCCAATCTTTGGCACTGTAGTTATTAAGCATTTATACTACAACAATATAATGCAATATGTTGTAGAAACAATAGGTCGTTATTACTATTGAGGGTAAATTATCTTCTAACACCCAGCACAGTGCCTAGCACACACTAGAAGATTTCAATTTTGATAAAGATTGTTTTTTAATGACCCTAGAGTGGAGGCTGGGGAAAGATATTTTGCGCAAAGTAGACCCCTGGAACTCTCCCAAAAGCTGATCACACTGATGAATATTGACACAAAGACAAGAGTTCTAAATCTTCTTAATACCAAAAACCCTTCTAGCCACCTGGAAAAGCTGTTGATCCTTCTCAGGATGCCTTTTTTAATGCAAAAAATGAAATATATAGGGTTACAAAGGTAGCCAATTACATTGAAATAGTTACCCAAATAGTCTTGAAAAAAATCTGTGATGTAATATAAATTTATTATATAAATTCTAAAAATCTGTGCTACAATCATCCATGTGTTTCCCCATTAACACATTAAATAACAAGATCTATCAGTATGCCTAATAATAAATGCACTTTCAAATAATAATGAATGAAGCCTATATTTCAAAGTCTCTGTTTCCACGAAGTAAAATATCAGTGACTTCTCTTGGTGACAAAGTCACAGGTCCTGCTAACAGCTGTGGCTTGTGTCTACATTCATTATTGAACAAACACTGGATTCTTGTTAGAGATTAGTGAAAATAACTTTCTCTAACCAAGTTTAGGGCGCCTCTGAATTCTATGCATGAACCCCAGATCAAGAACCCTGGACCTAGCACCCCATTCTCCTTCCTCTGATTCTGTCCTTCTCAAGTTCACCATCACAGGGATAGGTCCACAAGGCTGACATACAGGCAGTTCCTATACAGCACACATCCCCACTCAAAACCCCTTCTGTGTGGTAGCTAGAATCCAAGACTCCCTGTACTCCTGGTCCATTGAGGGATCCTATTGACAGTCCTAGAGGACTAGGACTTGCTACGTCTCCGGGCCCGTCTGTCGTCTAAGGACAAGGTCACCACAGCTTCCATCAACTGAGCACTTACTATGTGCTGACTATTGTGCGAGGTGCCTTATGCTCATTATAGCACTGAACATACATTCCCACAAGGGGGCCCTGTTATCTTCCAGGGAAACTGAGGCTGAGAGGTTAAAGGTTCTCTGTCTTGCCCAAGATGGTGAGCAGGGTTTGAATTCAGTTCTGATTATAACTTACCCTCTGAACCCCTTATGCTTTAAAACTGTGCCGACTAAGGTGTTGCGACAATTACAGTCTAACCCAGTCACCCTGGGCCACTGCCAGGAAGAGAAGTAAGAGTGAACAAGCAGCCAGAAGGCTCTTCTTATTCCCTCTGAAGTGTCTAAACAGGGTGTCCCTGCTCAGTCAGCAGGAAGGGCGATGAGGGGATTTTAACTAGGGTTTCAAGGGAGAATGTTCTGAAAGAAAGGAATACAATAGCATCTTTGTAGTTGCAATAGGACCAGGAGAGTGGGGGAGTTAGGGCAGTCAGAACATGGTGGCTGTAAGAGCTGACTGGGATCAGAGCCTGCAGACAGCGGCTGGGCAGGCAGGCAGGCCGGGAGTGAGCACCCATGCTCTCCAGGAAGCAACCTTGCCAGCAGCCAGTCCCTGAACTGGGGTCCAGGTGCCCAAGAGGCACACACTGAGCTTCTGTGTGGATAGACAACAGAGCCACTCTGTCCTGGAGAAAGAGGCCTATGTGTCCCGCCCACCCTCCCTCCAGCACAGACATGGACATCCACATGGTTCATTCACTGGCCATCCCAGCCTCTAGCCCCCCAACTGCCTGCAGCCTCCACCTCTACCCGGTCCAGAAACCCAGGCAGTGTGACCCCAGCCCCAACTGCATCCTGGACACAACTTGAGCCTGGCCCCACTCCCTGCCACTCCCCCAAACATCCCTGCTTCAGAGCATGCTGTTGTGAGCCCAGGTGGCACCTCCGCAGCTGCTCTGTGAATGTGCAAGTGTGTGATGGTGTGTGTGTGTGTGTGTATGAGAATATCAGCGTGTGGGTAAGTATGTGAGTCACTGTGATAGTGTAAATGTCTCTGTGTGTGGTTGTATGTGTGAGTGAATAATGTGTTTTAGTGTGTGGGGTGAGTGGATGTGTGTGAGTGTATACCTGTGAGATTTTGTGTAGCGGGTGTGAGTTGCTGAGATACCAGCAGAAAAAAGAGGCTGATAGAAGACAAGTCCCCAGGAGCCTCCTAAGACCTCAGATGACATCCTACAGGGACTTTCCCTAACCAGTGGCCCAGTCTGGCCCCCACTCCTACTGCAGGCAAGAAAGATTCTTGGCTCCTCTGAGTCTTAGTTTTCT
The DNA here is from genome assembly GCA_027257055.1 of Cephalopachus bancanus. Classification (NCBI taxonomy): domain Eukaryota; kingdom Metazoa; phylum Chordata; class Mammalia; order Primates; family Tarsiidae; genus Cephalopachus; species Cephalopachus bancanus. Next base: position 10,190,457 of record JAPVLO010000021.1, on the reverse strand, counting down.
CATTAATGAAAGGCAGAGTCACACATACCTCGTCCATGGAACAGCGTGCTTAGAACACAGAACAACACCCGGGGACACAGAATACCACACCTGGGATGCAGTCAGTGCACCTGCCGTTGAGTAGACCTGCCCCCCATCCTTCCCGAGACCAAGAACTCATGAGGGGCCCAGGGCATGCTTATTCTCGTCCCAACACTCACGTGGTGCCTGATAACGAAACTTAGTAAATGTGGGTTCCCTTTGTCCACCCTCCCTCCACCACAGACAACTACCGCTGCTATGCCAGGAGCAGACAGAGAGCAGCACTCTGGGAAGTAGGTTGGGACTTGACCTTCAAGGGCCTATGCACAAGGGCCTTGACCATGCAGAACCCCAGCAGGGGTGCCATCTGTGCTGCAGCTCTAACGCTGGGAGCACGGCTCAGAGACTCTTCCAAAGAGACCCAAAAGCAGGTGGGATTTTTCACCACAAGCAGGTATTGTTTTCATGATTAAAAAAGACAAAGGGAGATAAAACAAGAGAGTTTCAAAACACTATCAGGCCCAAAAGTAAAATCAAGGAATATGTTCCCCTATAACTAGATCAGGAGGAGAAGCGGTGACAAGATTTAAAAGAACAAGTTTCTAAGAATACTACCTCAACTCTACATTCACCAAAAAGAAAGACCAACGCATTCTGAGCCCTAAAAGGGAAATTCAGACAGTCAGAATGGGAGGCCTGGAAGGAAAAGACTGCACAGACCAGGAAACAAGCCAAATATGAGGACATGACCATCCATGGAACACACCCTCCCCCCAAGACTTCCTGGAAAACCTGTTTTTTGCTCCTCCCCCCAACTCTCTCCCCTCCCCAGTTCCTGCTCTCTCCTTCCACCTGGCTGGTAAGGGGTTATCATATTCTCCCTGACGCTAGAGTTCCTTCATCGCCTTTGGTGAAAAGGATGAAAGGGGTTGTGAAGCTGCATTTTCTGAAATAATGTCCCTCTGGTGTTACAAGTTTGACTATATCTGGGTCTCCGTCCAATCTCACAGGTGTCACCAAGCATTTAAAAGTACTAAAGCTAGTCTTTAAGTCCTGGCCGGAATACCTTGAGAATTTCCTAGTGCCCAGAGCACCGGAAGTCACCTGCCAGCATTGGTACAAAGCCAGTCAGGACAGAGGCGAGTCCAGTCAGTGGAACTGACAGGTTTGATCCACTGATAAGGCTTCCCTAGCTGAAGCACAGGGCTGACACCAGAGACAGCCCTGGGGTGTGTGAAGTGCAGAGAGGCAGAGACTGTCCAACCTCAGTCAGCCTTGCCGGCCAGGCCAGTGAAAATAGCACTGCTCTGCTAAAGGGCGACACCACTGACAAAACCAGCTCAGAACAGTGAGCCCAGCGCAGGCTGCCACATGACATGTCCACAGGCTGCTGCAAGAAGTCTGGTCCAGCACGGGTGCTTACGGGTAACAAGCTCACCACAGAGCTAGTCTTGCTTGTCTCTGCGCCTTACTCTCACATCCCTACGTCTCTGGCTCTGACTCTTTCTCTCTCTCTCCTAGCCTTGTCCCCTCTGCTGTCTTTGACCAGTTCTTTGGCTGATGGCATTTCTGGAAAAATTCCTACCTGATTTGGCTCCTAAACACAGAACCATAAACCTGCTGCCTCAGCCAAGATGGGAGGATTTGAATTCTCCAGGTGGTTCTGGAAGAGGCTGTTTGCTCATTGCAAGCAAACACCCTCAAAAGCCAAACAAAAACTGCCCACAAGTAAACAGCATCCGTTACAGTCCCTTCCCGCGGGCACTCAGCAGAAACCTAAGCCCATGGCAGGCAAAGAAGCTGGGCTAGGAGGGATGTAGTGGCCACAGCCCCTGCCCACCCACCAGCAGGAGTGGTCAGCTGGGCTAGAGGCCAGGAGGAAGGGAACCAGATGGCTGCGCCGGCTGGCAGAGGGCATCAGGGACCACAGGCAAGGCAGCTCAGTGACATTAACCCAGAACTCATTTATTATGGGATTATCTCTAGCCTACTGTTTTGATTGCAAAGGTAATATGTACAAAACCAGTTCAGAGGATTAAGGAAGGAATGTCAAACACTTCACCGTTGCTCTTAAGAATACAACATAATAATCTATTTTATAGAATTAAGATGACCAGTATCATTTTAAATAAATTATCTCTATATTACAATTACTTCAAAGTGTGATATGTTAAGAGACACCAACGTGAAATACAAATGAAGATGGAGAGAGAGGAGGGAGGAAGACAGAGACCCATAAACCCAGAAGGATGAACAAGAAACTGGAGTCCCTCTTGACCTGCTCTAAGGCTCCACATCTGAGGCTACCAAGGACCAGAAGTTCACCTGCCCAAATAGCTCTCCTACCTGCTCCCTCAGGCCCGCTGCAGAGACCATGCCTCCATCTTGCCACCTGATCACCCCCAGACCCTCCACTCCACTCCCTCCAGGCCCTTCCTCCAAGCCTCCAAAATTGCTCTCTAAAACTGGGCCCGCGGGTTCAAGACCCACCTGGGCAGGCGAGACCTCATCTCTACAATAAAATAAAAAAATTAGCCGGGCGTGGTAGCGCGTGCCTGTAATTCCAGCTACTTGGAAGGCTGAGCTGGAAGGATCGTCGGCGCCCAGCGGGTGGAGGCTGCGGTGGCCGGGAGCGGCCACTGCACTCCAGTCTAGGCGACAGAGTGAGACTCCAACTCAAAAAAAACAAAACAAAAACAGACAAACAAAAAAAAAACGCAAATACAATCTCACCATTCCAAGTGCAAAAGCTCTGCCCCTCCAGTGTCTCCTCTGCCCTCAGGACAATAACACAAACCCCTAGCTGGGGGGAGAAAGCACCCGCGTCCAAGAGCCAGGCTCAGCCCTTGACCTATCTCCCAGCACTTCCTTGTGCTTCCCACCCAGCTCCTGCTCAGTCAAGTTTATTGTTGGCTTTTTGTTTGTTTTGCTTTGTTTTGAGTCTCTGTCTCACTTTGTTGCCCAGGCTGGAGTGCAGTGGCACAATCACTGCTCACGGCAGCCTCGACCTCCTGGGGTCAAGTGATCCTTCCACCTCAGCTTACAGAGTGGCTGGGATTAGCTGGTCTCAGACTCCTGGGATCAAGCAATTCTCTGGTCTTGGCCTTCTTAAATGCTGGGATTACAACCACACCCATTCCTAGTCAACTTTTTTGTTTGTTTTTTTTCTGAGTCGGAGTCTCACTCTTTCGCCCAGACTGGAGTGCCGTGGCCGCCCCCGGCCACTGCAGCCTCGACCTGCTGGGCTCCGGCGATCCTTCCGCCTCAGCCTTCCAAGTAGCTGGAACTACAGGCATGCGCTACCACGCCCGGCTCATTTTTGATTTATAGAGATGAGGTCTCGCCAAGTTGCCCAGGCAGGTCTCGAACCCGCGGTCTCAGGCAATCCACTCATCTCAGTCTCCTAGTCAACTTTTAACAGCTCATTTTTATCTCCAAGGGCTTTGCTCATGCTGTGGCTTCTCTGCTAGAATGCTTTCCCTCTTCTTTTTGTTTTATTATTTTAAAATTTACATATAGTAAAACTACAAAAAAATTTTGTGTACAGTTCTATGAGCTTTAAAACATGTATATGAAGGGGTACTCTAAACAAAAACAAAAACAAAATCGAAGTATCTTTTGAAGGGCAGGCCCCTTGTAGTATAGGCTTCCTTCACTGGGTAAGTATTCTAGAAACTCCTCAGCATCAGTGTACCAGCTAGTGTTGTTGTGAGAGTCTGTGCAAAAATGTCCCGAGCTGTGTGAAACATCCCGAGTTGTGGCAAACAGGTGACTGATTCTTTCACCATGACAAAGCACCTGCCCACACTGTGCTGAGTGTTCAAAATAATTTTTGACCAAAAAATGGCATGACCCGCATGCCCCACCCTCCCTATTCACCCAATCTTGCCCCCAGCAAGATTTTTTTGTTTCCCCGGATGAAAAAAATCCTCAAAGGGAAACATTTGCCAATGTAAAGGGTTGAAACCAAAAACGGCAGAAGCACTAAAAGCCATCAAAATTGACAAGTTCAAAACTGTTTAAGCAGTGGAAAAAGTGTCTCAATAGGTGTATTGTATCAAACTGTGAGTACCTTGAAGGTGACTGAAGTTTAAACATGTAAGAATAAATTCTGTACGATATCCACTTGTATACCTAATCCTGAATTATACCCCACATCTTTAAAATAAAATATTTTTGAAAAATTTTTAAAGAATAAATGCACAATTTTTTATAAATAAATTCCAGGTCCCCCCGCCCCCAGTCACACACACACACACATAGATTCACATAACCAAACACCACAATCAGGACACAACAATTACCTCACTCCAAAATCTCCTTTGTACTGCCTCTCCGTAAAACAACCAAAAGGGAAGCCTCCCCTATCCCTAACCCCTGCAACCTTTGACCTGTTTTCCATCATTATCGCTTATCCCTTTCTAGAATGTCACAAACAAGGAACCATACCGTATGTAACCGTTTGAGATTAATTTATTTCCTTCACCATCATGCCTTTGAGATTGATCCATGTTGTTGTGTGGATGGATGGTTTATTCTTTTTCACTGCTGAGGAGCTGTCCATGGAATGAACGTACCACAATTTGTTTATCCAATCCACAGTTGAGAGACATCTAGGTTGTTTCCAGTTTGGGGCAATTTTAAACAAAGCTATTATAAACATTTTCATGCAGATTTTTATGTGGACACGTGTTTTCATTCCTTTTGGGTAAATACATAGGAATGAGATTGCAGGGTTATGGTAAGTGTATGTTTACTTTTATAAAAACTGACAAACTACTCCCCAGTGTGATTATCTCACAATTTCCCCTTTTAACATATGAGAGTTCCAGTTGCTCTGCATTCTAGCCAGCACTTGATATTGTTAGGGTGTTTTGCTTTGCTTTTCAGCTATTCCAGTAGATATGTGGTGACTTTGCCTTTCTTCCCTTGACAAAATCCAGGATTTCCTCAGATACTCCCTGTCCTGGAGCCTCTCTGTGGCCCCCTCTCTCCTCAGGCTGGGCCCATCCCTTCTCTGTATCCTAATCAGAACACATAGCTCACAGGACTGAAGCATTTCTTTTTTTTTTTTTTTTTGAGTTGGAGTCTCACTCTGTCGCCCAGACTGGAGTGCAGTGGCCACTCCCAGCCACCGCAGCCTCCACCTGCTGGGCTCTGGCGATCCTTCTGCCTCAGCCTTCCAAGTAGCTGGAACTACAGGCACGCACTACCACGCCCAGCTAATTTTTGATTTATTGTAGAGATGAGGTCTCGCCAAGTTGCCCAGGCGGGTCTCGAACCCGCGGGCTCAGGCAATTCATTCACCTCAGTATCCCAAGGCGCGGGATTACAGGCTGAGCCACCGAGCCCGCTAGGACTGAAGCATTTCTATGTGCTGCCCTCTTCCCTGAACCTACCACCTGTTCCTGCCCTACATTCACACACACACAGGCAGCCTCACTAGACTGTGTACTCCCCAGGGGCAGCATATGTATTTTGTCTTGTTTAAATTTCTTAATTTTTTTTTTGAAAGCAGGATTTATTGAGAGGACAGAAAAGCTCCCACAGTGGGAGGGGACCCAAAGGGTTGCCCTTGTTTTAATTTTCTACCCTGCACAATGTTTGGCTTAAAGCAAACATTTTATGAATAAATGAATGGATGCATGAATGAATAAGTGAATGAATGGCAAGGTGGCAGGAGAGAAAGGGAGCATAACACACATTTATACCTAGATTCTGAATTCCCCTTTGTGGCCTTCTCAATATGCCACTCAGGAATTGCAAAGCCATTTGGGAGTAAGATTCAGCCCCTGCCTGAGGAGACATCTATTCAAAACCAGTGAAGGCCTAGAGACCAGAGTAAGTTCTCCACTGTTCCTCATCCTCCACATCCCCTTCCCCTTCCACTCTTATACCCCTGGACCCCAGGATTCACCACCTGCTATCATAAAGCACTTTCCATCTTCCTCTCAGCCAGCAGTTCTGGAGCTACCAGGCTGGGGTCTGGGGAAAAGGTAGAGACCCCAGGCTACTCCCAAGTATGTGTGTTTGTGTGTGTGTGCATGTGTGCACACGCATGCACACAAGTGTGAGTGTGCACATGTGTGTGTGTATGGCCAGGGGGAGATGGAGTTCACACAGAGAAGGGCAGCCTGGGTTCTCCACAATCATTATTCCCACTTTCACTCTCAGACCGGGTGGCCCTTCACACACAAGGCAGTGGAGACACACCCAGATGATGCAGGGATTGCACACCAAACTCCTCAAATAGAAACACTTCAGCAGTCACATATCACAAGATGATCCAATTAAAGACAGTCCCAGGTTGCCCACAGTAATTACATCTCTCTCTTTTCCTTGGTCAGTCTAGCTAGGGGCCATCAATCTCATTTATTCTTTCGAAGAACCAGCTTTTTGTTTCATTTTTTTTTTTATTATCTTCTTGTCTTCTCTGTCCTGAATTTGGGCTTTTATTTTGGTGTTCTGGATGCTTCTGCTAAAGTTAGGATTTTAGTGGTCTTGCTTTTCCAGTTCCCTTAGGTGATTTGTTAGGCTGTTATCTTGCAATCGTTCCATTTTCTTCATGTGTGTTTGTAGAGATATGAATTAGCAACCACATCTCAAAGAAAACTCATGAGCTCTGTGCCCATGGGTACACTGAGAGGGAGCCAGGCCTCCCAGGCCTACTCTGAGGGGTTTCTCAGCATCTTTGAGGACCAGCTCAAGCATGTTTCTCTCATTGGCCTCTGAAATAACTAAGGAACTCATTTCTTTATAAGGCCTATTCCCTCACCCCCACACCTACCGCTATTTTTTTGGACCAACTCCTGCTTGGTCTGGTTGGGGCCTATGGATTGTTTAAAGCCCTCTGCTCCCTGCCAGCCCTGCGCAAAGCTTGAATCAAGTATGCAGCAAAAGCTGCAGGTAGGTAGGTGCCTACATGAGAGAGGGTGTCAAATTCTCTGCAGGCTCCTAGGCCTGGATTGCAAAGTTCCCAGATCTGGTTCTAAAACTGACCAGTTTAACTTCTTCTTTGGCTGAGCCTGGGATGCTTTGGAACTCACTCAGGAAAGAGGGGTTCACTGGGGCACCCCACCATAAGACCCCAGGGGCCTGCAGACTATTTGGGAGCTGCACTCTCACCTAATCAGCATCATTCAGCAAAGAGGCCCAGGGGAGACAGACTGGACAAACATCTCCCCCAGGCTGGTATTTTCCTGCCTGTGAAAACAAAGACTTAAAAGAAGCAAGGCCGAAGGCTGGGCTTGGTGGCTCAGCCTGTAATCCTAGCGCTTTGGGAGCCCGAGGTGAGAGGATTGCCTGAGCCCGCATGTTTGAGACCTGCCTGGGCAACTTGGCGAGACCTCATCTCTACAATAAATCAAAAAATTAGCCGGGTGTGGTTGTGCGCGCCTGTAGTTCCAGCTACTTGGAAGGCTGAGGCAGAAGGATCGCCGGAGCCCAGGAAGTCGAGGCTGCAGTGGCCAGGAGCAGCCACTGCACTCCAATCTGGGTGACAGAGTGAGACTCTAACTCAAAAAAAAAAAAAAAAAAGAAGCAAGAAAACTATTTTAAAATAAATTCTGTCTATACATGATACACACTAAGAAAAATCCCAGAAGCACCCCCCTAACTGGTGTTGAATGAAAGGCATTAGTGACTTCCTTACTATTTGTTTGAGGTCCTGATAAAAAGAAAACCTATTTCTGTGGGTCTGCTGTAAAATCCCATTCTTATAACACCTTTGGGACACCAAGTGTTTTCACCTCCATAATTCCATTTGCTCTACATAACAACCCACTTTACAGATGAGGGGCTGAAACTCAGAGCAATGGAATGCTTACCTAGAGCTACACAATGACCTGGTGTAGCACAAACCCTATTGTGTTGGCAAACACTATGCCCTACTCTGCCACTCCAAGCCACACCAAATCCCTCAAGTCTATGAAGAGGCCACAGCATCTGTGACAGAGCCTGCATGGGGAGTGGAGGGGGAAGAACTAGGAAATCTGGACACTAGCCACCTCCGAGTGCTCCTGTAGAGGGCACATCCCTTCGCCGGCCTCAGGTCCTTCCCCTCTGAGTCTTAACCTCCAAGGATTTTAGCTCTTGGTTCTAAGGAGAACTGAACCACATGTGGGCTCTCCCGGGTTCCTGATCCCCACAACTACGTGCTGGATGATATGCTCACAGCACAGAGTGAAGACAGACGACGAGAGGAAGCTCCTCCCTCAGCACATTCTCTGGGCTCTGGAAGGTGGTTACAGTTAAATTTTTGACAGAGAAAGAGAAGAAAGCAATTTTCTCTTGTAAGTTTGTCTGATTTCCACTTAGTTGGGCATTCAGATCCCCATTTCCATGGATAATCAGAAGCTGGCCACATGCCACTGAAAACAGCCCCAAACTGGAAATGACCCACATGTCCACAAGCAGGGAGATGATTATCCAAATCGTGGTACTGAGTGCTAAATGTATGGTTATAAAGATTTTTCTAGAGATGCAGACATGAAAACATACTCTTGATATAAACTGAAATAAAACAGATCAGGCTGCAATACTGCATGTTTGGTAAAACCTCAGCTCCTTTAAAAAAGACTCACTGAGACTAGGAAATGTGTCAAAATGCTCATTGTGGTACCTGTAGAAGTTGTGGATTTTTTTTCCTGAAAATCAAGAGGAAACTTTCTTAAAAAAAAAAAAAAAAAAACCCACAGTAGCAGTTTTAACTTCTTGTATTAAGATTTTTCATCCAAGTTCAGAGTCCTGGCAAACATCAAGTCTCCCACCACTGTAGCAAGGAAATAAAGTGACAAGTATCCCAATCTTAGCTTCAGAAATAAACTTACACAGCAAGCCTTAGCAATGACCCACACCCCTTTCAGAATTACCAAAAATGCCCCTACAGGTCCTGCAGCTCAATATTGTTTTTTTGTTTTTAAGACACTTGAGGCTTCCAGATTTTTTATTTTATATTTCTAACCCAGAGTTTCCCATCTTGTGTACCGTGGATCAGTAATACAATAGTGTAAAGGAATTACTGGATAAACAATACCATATTCAAACAAGTTGGTCAAGTTCACATCTCAGTGTAATGAGTTGAAAGAGGTTATTCAATGGAAGGACCCTCCAAGAGAGGCATACAGCTTGTATCATTTCCCAAAACCTATTTTAGTGTCTTAAGGAATGACAATTCTACAGATGTAGGGACATCTTGGGAGGTACAGCTTTGAGTCCTAGCCTTCCCCATGCCCTTGGCCTTCTAGCTCTACAATTCCCAGTCCTGGCTGCACTCTGGGATCACTGGCAAAGCCTGGAAAAAATCCCTTAGTCTGGGTCCTACCTGGATTTGGCCTAAGAAGCAGCCACAGCTGGGGGCCAAGGACCACTTCTACCTCACAGCCCTTTAGTCGTCCGCACTAAGGACAACTCAGCCAAGGTTGGAGTCCAATCTTAGATTAATACATCTTCAGAGCTAAATGGGACCTCGAAGGATGTCTGGTCCAATCTCTCTTAGTTTTCCTTAAGAGGAAACTAAGGCCCCCAAAGGATTCCCAACTCCCTGTCTCCTCCTCTGCTATTTTTAGTCAGTGCCCAACTGCCCCAGGGACCCCTAGGCCTCTGGACCCCAGAACCCTTCATTCAGAGGGAGAAGCAAAGAAAGCCTTCAGATCTCCAAGGCCATTTAACTGCCAGAGGTTGCCCATCAAGCCCTCCTCTCTGGCAAGTGTGCCCTGACACCATGAAATGTCAACTCAAGTTCTGTCCTAACACAATTGCAGAACCCAGAACCAGGGCTGTGAAGCCGACAAACAGCACCAGCTCTCAGAACGGGAAGTTTATGCCAGCAAGGGGGCAAGCACATTGATGCCTCTTCCTTAGGCTTCCTGAGCAGAAGGGTGGTACTGTCTCCTCTCCATGTGCTCCACAGGCCAGAGAGACTCTGCCATGGCCCCCTTTAAAGCCAGGAGACTCCAGTACACCCTTAATGCCCCTTTGGAGTGGATGGCCGTGACCCCTTCTCTTCTGGCAACACTCTTGTCCCTAGACAGGGAATTTGTAGTAAAAACAAAAATCTCCACACTTTCTAGTTTCACGCTCCTCCTTTTTCAAGTTTAAGATTTCATTATTTCTTTCCTTTTGGTAGCTTTGAGAAAAGACACCTGAGGACTGGGGAGAGGGTGCTATGAGGGGGAAGGTGAAACACACAACCCTAGTCTCAAAGATGCCCTCCCTGAGTCCCCAGTGCCTGTTGACCAGCTCGCCACCTCTGGTCCTGCTACCAGCCAGGCACTCTTGCACACAGGAAGCTGTTATAACAGGGAACCTCTGCCCTACAGGAGCCTTCTAAGTCCAGACCCACAGCTACCCTCCCAAGAAGCATCTCTGGTGGGCTCCAACCTGCCGTCTATGAGCTTGGAGGGGAAGGGAAAGAAAAGAGAAGACACAGAAGCAGACAGGGGAGCCCAGTGAACTGTGGGCCTGGTGGGGGCTGCAGGGATTTCTTCTGTAGGAGAAGCAAAGCAGCTAACAAGCAGTCAGGCCCGAGGAAAGCCCCTTTCCACGTGTGCCTTCCCAAAGACATCTGGGCCACATTCTCAAAGTGGTTCTCTTTTCTGGCTGTTAGTGGCTGTGAGGTTTATATCAATGGAAGGGCCACCTTACAGGCCCCTGGCTTCACCAGCGACATCCCAGACAGACTAGTGTTCCCACACCTGTCTTAATGTTCTCCTGTCCAGGAGGAAGTAGAACACTCGGAGCCAGGCATTGGAACCTTACCAGAACCAACTCCAAATGGTCATAAGTATTAAGATCTTATTTGTTAATGTTAATACAAGGCTAAGCTATAGAATATATTGCAAAATTGACATGCATTTTTGAGAAGCTAAAGATTATTTCAAAGGTGTCTCACCCATCAGAGGCTGCCTTGGGTGTCCCCCCGAGCCCTTTCCTCTGCCCTGTGGATAGCAGCACGCAGTTCGCGCAGAGCTGCGGTGGGTTAGGGTTCAGTCAAGACTCGCGGGGCCATAAAGAAAGCCCCCTTAGTGAGGTCCTCCCCGCCAAGGGCGGCGATTGCCCCCAGTTCTGGGGCAGAAATGGAAGACGCCGCCGCCCGGTGCAACTGTCGGGGAACGATTCCGGTCCCGGAAGGCCGCGCAGGCTCCGCGCGCGCAGAGCCGGTGCGCGCCGCTCGCGGCCACCTGTCCGGGCGACCACCCACCCGCCGCCGGGGTGTTCCCTCCCGCGATTCCTACCATGTCCCCAGCGGTAGCCGGGCCGGCTCCTTGGCGCGCTCAGCCAGCCCGCGGGCTCATCCCGCAGCCCCCGGCGCCGTGGCCCGCCGGGCTCCCCAGGACGCGCGGCCACGCTCGGCTCCGGCGGCTTTTCCTGGCTGAAGGTCCACACCTTCCCTACGGCCAGGTGGCGCCGCGCCAACTTCTGGGCGAGCGAAGTGCGCCGGGATGCTCCGCGGGTGGGAACGCACTCGAGATCTGTGGGCCGGAGGGGCAGTCTGCGAGGATTCTGCGGGAGCCTACCCGCGGCCGCGAGCCTCTCTGATCCGTTTGCATAGTTTGCAAAGTCCCTGCCGTTCGTCCCGGGCCAGCCTCCCTGTTCCCCCGAAAGCACGGAAGGGGGAGCTCCTTTCACAATAAAAGCCCTGCCGGGGGCTCGCCCAGCCGTAGCCGTCCGAAGCAGGGGCCCAGGTGCTAAGAATGGGGGCCCGCCCGCCCGCCGAGAGGCTCGCCGAGGTGGGGAGGCGAAGGGCACCCGGCACGGCCTGTCCGGACCGCCCGGATCCCGCCTCTGCTGTGTGCGAGTGCTCGGTGAGCTCGCTGCTCCCTGGCGGGAACTGTTGAGAGTCTTCAAAGTCGCCACCTTCTCCTGCAAGCATCAGAAAGATGAGTCTTTTTTGCTGGCACCTCTTCGCTTTGTTTGGGCTCAGTCCCCAAGGGCAATTTGTAAGGAAAATCTGTTGAGCACTTAAGGTCATTAACAATGAACAGTTTTGCTTCCTGAGAACTGACCACTGTTAAAGTCGCTGAAGTAAGTGGCTGATACTGAGGTCTCTGCTTTGGACGCACTCAGAGTGCCCTGAGTCACCTACCGCGTGCGGACAGTGGCACATTCAGGGCAGGACTGAGAGTCTGCAGGCTCCTTGCTGGGGAGAATCCTGAGCTTGGAGTCTGTAGCCCTGGAATCTGGGTTGGCCCCACTGCTCACAGCTGAGTTCAGTTCCTGGACCTCTTTGAGACTTGTGTCCCTCAGTAGCCCAACGTTTGTACCTCCAGATTCTTAAGATCTTGTAAGGCAATCGATGAAGGTGGGGGCAGAGTCAACAGTACAGCACCCTGAGAGGATCTGGAATCAGGCTGAAAAATTACCCTTCAAGACTGAAACTAACAGAAAGCATCATTATATAGACAAAGACTGGCATCTTCCCAGGCGTCACCTGCCCCAGTATGATTTCAAGTTGTCACTGATAGTAGTGCTTCTAAAGAGAAGCAAAGATCCGGAGGGTCACCCTAAATTGTATATGTGTAGGGATGAGAGGAACAGATGAAGGGAAAGTATTCAGTCCTTAGTATTCCAGATGCTTTCTATGCATTATTTCATTTAATCATCACAAATGATCCTAAGAGGAAAAATTTTATAAATGAGGATTAGAAAATGAAGTGACTTTCCTGACCCAAAAGCCAAGTCTATTTGCTAGAGCATGAGACAAAGAGAAAGACATCAACAGGGCAGGACCAGGAGGCAGGATGCACCACTGCAAACTATAGTTTGTGCATAGAGTCCTGAAAGTACAGAATTTGAGCCCTGTACGAGGAATGAAGGAACAGGGAAGGGGGCAGAAAAAACTATACCAACTTTTATTTTAATGCTTAGGGATACAATGTAATCTTTCTTTCTTTCTTTCTTTCTTTTTTTTTTTGAGTTGTCTCACTCTTGTCACCCAGGCTGGAGTGCAGTGCCACTGCAGCCTCTACCTGCTGGGCTCAGGTGATCCTTCAGCCTCAGCCTTCCAAGTAACTGGAATACAGTTGCACTCCACCACACTTGACTAGTTTGTGTGTGTGTGTGTGTGTGTGTGTGTGTGATTTATTGTAGAGACAAGGTCTCACCAAGTTGCCCACACTGGTCTCAAACCCCGAACTCAGGCAATCCTCTCACCTCAGCCTCCCAAAGTGCTGAGACTATAGGCTAAGCCACTGCTCCCAGCCCAGTGTCTCCTTTTCTGACCGCAGTCCACCTGAGATGTGTATTATATGTCTTGACACAAACATATATTTTAAAATGTAGCTAAAAAAATGTTTTATGAAACATCACTTCATGGGATAAACGGATATTTTCTATTCTATTCCATTAGTGGTGGTGTCAAATCACTAACTCTGTTTCACTAATATTCACTAATGAGTGCAGTTTGAAAACCATAGTATGAAAGAATGAAACAGACGTATTTCTTTAGATTACTATTTTTCAAAGACTTTTTGGGGGTTGGGGGGGGCAGTCTGCAGAATGTATCTGTTAGGGATTTTAAAAAACGTAAATGGCAGAGATTCTATGGGTCAAGTCTGAAAAACACTGGTCACAGTTAAACAGATTTGGGGGATGGGGACAGTGGGACTTATCAGAGTCTTTTATGCTAATGTGCATTGAGACTTTCTGAGAGGGGAAGAGAGTGCCCAGTATTTCCCAGGTTTATGGGAAACAGAACTCTTATTCAAATGAAGCAGCTCTGAGGATTCCTGGAACACACTTGGGAAAATCTGCTGCAGAATCTGGCCCAGTCAAGTGAAATGTCACACTGTAACAGAGAATCAAAACCTTACATTTTAAAGCCAGACTCCCAAGCTCAGCATCATTTCATTCACCTGATAATCCACTCAGGTAAGGAGGTGCCCAGATGGTCAGTGTAGGAATTTCATTTGTAAGTGAGCAACTACCACTGGATTTATAAGCCAATTAGAATGTGAACAGTCAGTACATTGAGTTTCAAGGTTAGACATGGTGGTTCACACCTATAATTCCAGCACTTTGGGAGGCCAAGGAGGAAGGATCACTTGAGTCTAGGATTTCAAGATCATCCTGGGCAACACAGCGAGACCTCATCTCTACAAAAAAAAAAAAATCAAAAAATTAGCCGGGTATGGTAGCATGCTCCTGTAACCCCAGCTACTCAGGAGGCTGATGCAGGAGGGTCACTCGGGCCCAGGAGTTGGAGGCTGTGATGAGCTGTGAGCGTTCCATTTTACTCCCATCTGGGCAACAGAGTGAAACTCTTACTCAAAAAAACAAAAAAGGAATTTTGGACCTACCAAGCTAAGGACGTACCCCGGATCTGCAATGACTCCACTAAGGACCTTTCCTTCAAGAGAATCCTGCCAAGAAAAATCAACTTCCCCATCTTTACTAACTCCTAGCTAACAGTAATTCCTTCTAGCTCTGGATCATAATTCAGACCACTGGTTCATATTACCTTAGATGGGACCATCTACTTCCCTGATAACATCCTCCTCCATATAGCCATGCTGCTGTGACTCTGACCCACAACAGGTCTACAGTGCTGAGAAGCTTTGTCATGCATGTCCTTCCTCATTCCCTGTCTCCCTGCTTCCTCACTCTCCATGCATTTGGTGGGGATATTCTTACCAGTTCACCTGTAATGCATCACATTCTGTGTTTGGTGTTAAATGTCAAGAACAAGTAAGAGATCCCGCTACATTAGAATATTGTCTAGCAGTATCTAATAAAGGTAAACATACATGTGCCCTGTGACCCAGAAAATCCACTCCTAGTCTCATACCCCAGAGAAAGCCTACACATGTTCACCAAAAGCTATGTACAAGAATACTCATGGCAGCATAATTTGCAGTGGTCCTAAACTGGAAACAATCATGTTCCAAGCTTTGACCAATGAGATGAAAGCAAAGTGACATCACTTCCGGGTAGAAGTTGTGTGTGCCCATGCATGATTGACCACATTCCTTCTCTTACCCGCGTGACCTCCATCAGCCTGGGTCTCTAGGTGACTATAATGAGTGGAGCCCCTGGGAACACTCACTGGATATCAGAGTAAATGGGAAATAAATTGTGTTAAACCATTAAGATCTGGGAATTGTTTGCTACTGTAGCATAACTTTATCCATCCTAATCACATGAATAAGATGACTTTTGAGAAGAGTTGCTTGAGAAGAGGCATAAATCAGACTTTGTCACCTCCCAGAGGTTCCACATCTTCCTCAAAGTAACATGCCACATCTTACAGGAGCCTACAGGTCCTTCCACACTTTGGCCCTCATTGCTCCTCTAACATCATCACCTGGTGTGTCTCTCTCTCTCTCTCTCTTCCCCCTCCCCCTCGTCTCTTTCACAGCCATTGTGCTCCAGGACACATTCACCTCCTTATTGTTCCTTGCATACTCCAGACACTATCCCACCTCAGGATCTTTGCCCTTGCTATCCCCTCTCCCTGAAATCCCCTAGATATCCCCATGGTTTGCTCCCTCATCTCCTTCAACTCTTTCTTCAAGCGTCACTTCTTCAGTGAAGCCTCCCATGATCAGTCTATTTAAGATTGCACACCCCATTCCTCCACCTCATGATTTTTTTTTCTTGACTAGACAACTTCTTGGAAGGTTTTAAATGTATGTAACCAACAAACCCCCGCATTCTAGGAAACAGCACTTCATGTATTATTACTTTCAGGATTTCGACTGATAGGTGGTTGGTTGCTCCCGGGTTGTTGGTAGGGCCTCTGGTTACACCATGGACCTTGCTAGTTAGGAAACACTCAGCTGAGTTGGGTTGGTACTAGAGAGGACTGTTTTATTATTTTTACTAGAGGGTGCTTCTTACTTCATTCGGGATGAGTCTATTTTTATCTTCACCATTTAGATTTCCAACTTGCTCCAAAGACTTTTTTAAAGCTCTTTACACATTGGTACCTCAGGCAGCTGCCCAACTGGCCCACTCTTTAATATCATTCCACGTCTACCTTCATCCTAGACTTACTGAATTAAAGTTTCCAAGGCTTGAGTGTCTTTATACTTTTAAAGCACAGCCAGGATTGAGAACTGCTGAGCTAAGCAATTCTTTCTCCTTGGCTCCCATTTCCAAATGGCCATTCTAAATGATTCTGGAGTCTTTCTCCTTCTCACTGCTACTTCTTTGGATCAAACTTTTGTCATCAATTACAGTATTCTCAGAGGGAAACTCAACTAATCTCCCAGGCCCTGCTTTTGCTCTCTCCAATCCATCCTGCACATCACTGCCAAAATGTAAACATGGGCCTGCTCCTGACCTATTCCATGGAACTCTTAGGATTAAATGCAAATTTAAGCATGGCATTCAGAGTCCTTCAAGATTTGACCTCTTATTACCTCTCCAGGCCTTTTACACACTTCTAAACCTTCTTAAGTGCAGTTCCCACCATCTCAGTCTTTTCTTGAAACATTCCTGTTTCCAACCTGACATACCTTTCCCCACCAATCCTCTCCAACCTGAAGACCCAGTATAGCATGTTCTCTGAAGTTACTCTGTTGCAAATATTATCTCCTTTGTCTCTTAATCCCTGAAGGAAGGAACCATTCTGGGCCTCCTGCGTCCATCTTCCTAGCACCAAGGAGCTACTCAGTAAATGCTTCTGAATAAAGCAATGAGACAGAAGACTGAGGTTCGAAACTGAACCTACCACTCCCAAAGCATGGGTTCTCCACAAAACAAGTTCCCCTCCACTGGCTTCAGGTTTCTTCTCTGACAAATAAGGACTATCACCCTGTCCAGCCCACACCCTTGGATTCCTACAACTGTGTAATGTGTTCATACAAGTTACATCATCCAGAACAGGACTTTTCTCATGGTAAATTTTCAAAAACTTCTGTTGCATCCATGAATGATGAATGAGAAAGAAACTTAATTGGCAGCAGAAACTTAATGTAACATCAGGTTTACATTCTCTTTTTCATTCATTCACTGAACCCCTATATTTTAGGGGGCAGCAGTGCACTCAGCCAAAAAAAAAGTATTTACTTCACAACCTCTCTTACAAAAAAAAGAACAGTCAATAAGAGGTAAATGGCAATCACTGAGTGAGAAAAGAAAAATAGCTCAGAGCAGTTAGAGCAGAGAGAGTGTGAAGCTTCAGTCATGACCCCCTCCCTACCCATGCCTGCGGGCAATTGTTTAAAGCTGTTTTGTCCCTGACTAGCTGTCTCATTCGTTATCTTCATGTTCCTGGAATTTGCAATACAAAGCACAACATATGACCATTTATTATTAGTTATTATTATTTTAATACAAATTCTTGGTAAACAACTCAGGAACTTCCTCTTCTTTCCCTTTAGAAGTTCACTTGTCACTGCTAATAATCACAATGTGTATTCAGGGCATCCTGAATCTAGCTCTTGGGTTGCAAACCTCAAACTTGGCCCAAATAAACTCTCTACTTATATTAATTTTCCTCAGTTCCTTTCTTCCTTCTAGGTTGACATACCTGACAAAGTCAGCAGGATTCAGAGTGACTCCCTCAACCACTCAGTGCTTGTTACTAGTGTGAACTTTCTGTCTTCAGATGTCCCATTAGTGTTTCAGGTGAGTTCTCCTGACTTCAGACCTCTCACTCTGGTTGAAGGTCTACATTTTATTTGGGTTGTGTTTCAAACCCTCACTTTCCTTTAAGAGTGAGGACTTCAGTCTCTGTGATGCCAGAAGGAGTGTGGTGTGTTACTTGATGGGTTCTTTGACTCTGCCACAGAAAGAAATTTCAGAGTGAGTCCAAAGTATAGTTTTTTTTTGTTTTTGTTTTTTTTTTGAGTTGGAGTCTCACTCTGTCACCCAGACTGGTGTGCAGTGGCCGCTCCCGGCCACCGCCGCCTCGACCTGAGGAGCTCAAGGGCCATCTAGTTCATAACTGTGTGATAAAACTTGTTTTAAGTGTAGGTTGAAGCTTAATTTGAATGTATATTGAAACTTGTTTTTAAAACTCAGATGTATGCTTGCTTTCCCGCCCAAGTCCAGTAGTATACTTTTGGTAAACAAGTTCACATACCAAAAGAAAACCGTGGAGTCACGGTGCAGACCCTCTGGCCCCATTTCTTGCTCCACTCCCCTAGTAATCTCACATTCCAGATGTCTCAACTGGCTCCACTCAGCCCACCTGATTGTTGATAGTCAGTCGCAGTCAGCCTCCACCATACAAACCAACAAATCCCAAACGCCCCCATACCCAGTAAGAGAAATTACCCAATCATGTGCGAACAAGTTTAAAGTTCTTTCCCCTCCCTTGTAACTGTGTATATAAGCTGCTTGCTGCGGTGGGTCGGGGCTCTCGTTCCTGTACCACTGCACCGGTTACGGACGTGAGCCCAGACTCGAGCCTGAATGAAGACCCTCATGTGATTTGCATCGGAGCTGGCTCTTTGGTGGTCTCTCGGATTCAGGATTCAGGTACAACAGACCTGCTGGGCTCCGGTGATCCTTCTGCCTCAGCCTTCCAAGTAGCTGGAACTACAGGCGGACACTACCACGCCCAGCTAATTTTTTTATTTATTGTAGAGATGAGGTCTCACCAAGTTGCCCAGGTGGGTCTCAAACCCGCGGGCTCAGGCAATCCTAAGCCTCCCAAAGGCACGGGATTACAGGCTGAGCCACCGAGCCCGGCTCAAAGTATAGTCTAAAACAGAATTTATTAGAAAGAAAAAGTCATACTCAAGGGAGAGGATGTGTACTTTTAGAAAGAAGAACAAAAAGCCTTATATATTTTACAAAGCAGATTCAAGAAGCCTTATATATTTTACAAAGTTGATTGAGCAAACCATAAGTTAAGAAAGGAGGGCTGAAGGTATCTAGTCACAAGTTTTGATTACCGTCTCTCAAACTTTAAGGTCACAAGGACCTTTCAAATAATTAGAACATCATGTCTGTGTTTGGGGTTGTTCTCTACTGTTTCTGTGATTTACTGCACTGGTAGTTCCACATTCCAACCCTCAAGGTGGTCAGATCCCACATGCCTGATTGGTCAAGTGAAGGTTGTGTATGTATAAGAAAGATGTCTGCCTTAAAAACAATTTACCTAACTCCTTCTAAACTATGCTAACTATGCCTACCTCAGTTTCGTTTTACATAATAAACTTTTAGGATTACAGCTGTTTTCTATCACTTAAAAGTTGGATTTAATTGACATCTGACCTCTGAGCTTGCTATCATCGCAGCAAACTAACTGTAACCTTTTTCTCTCTTCCTATAGAAACCTCCATGCCATGAGGGCCAAGTAGAGGAAGAAGCAAATGTGCAGGCTGAAGCGCAAAAGAAGAAAGATGAGGCAGAGGTCCAAGTAAACCTATAGCTTGTGCACCCGTGGAGGCCACAGAAGCAGAAACATGGAATGCCAGAGGCTCGGGACGCTGGTACAAGTTGTGGGACTGCATGCTGTCTAACCTGTCTCTCTAGGAATCTAGAACTTCATGCCATCCAATCGTCAAGACTGCCTCTGAGAGACCCTCCCTTGCTCATCATACCAAAACAAACCCTGTTGGTCCTGGACCTGTGACATTCTGGACTAGTTCTGTGTTGAGTTGTGGCTGAGTGTAACGAGTATACGATAAATCATCTCTTCTACTGTCTTAGCTGAAGAATCAAAAAATAGTTGGATTTAGCCTTTCATATGTGACCAGTTCCTGTTAGTTCTAAGTGAAAAGTATGCCCCCTTTTCTGCTTTTTTGAATGGATATAATATGAGGTTCTGATCTTCTATACATGAGCATTCTGTTGCTCCCTGACAATTAGAGACAGTCCAGGATACATCCACTTTGACCCTAAATACATCCCCAGCCTTGGTCACTTTTGAAAAGTTATTAAGTTATGGGAAACCAAGTGTTAGGGTTCTAACGGACAGGGTGAGGGTGGATTGATGGAGAGGGAGAGGCGCGCAGTACTGCCGGAGCTGGCAAGCCAGAGATATACGCTGGCAACCCAGAGATGAGAGTAGATGCAAAGAATTGCGACACACAGAGGTGAGAGAAAAGATTTATTTAAGAAAAGTTCACCCCCCACAGACAGGGAGTGGGCCTACACGCTAGGTGAGTGTGGTGTTGTAGCCCCCCAGAGTCCTGGCTTAAATCCTTCTCTTGGAGATGTTGCACGTGTCTGCCGTGACTGCTGTGACTTCCTTATGACCACCTGTGGATGTCTTGGAGAACCTGTGACACAGAGACCCATTAATATTCGCCGACATTATCATAGCCCTTAGAAAAGGGCGTGACAAGGATTATAATGCTCCTGCACCTTCCCAAATGACATTCCTTAGACCTAATGGAGGATGTACCTCCCCTTATCTCCTAGGCATTCCCAGTGAGTAACTTTGGGGATCCTTGGCTTCCCTGTAGATAGTGCCCAACTTACTGGAAGATGGAATCCCCACCTGCTCTCCCTCTGAGTGGTTATAACTTTTGTAATGACAAGTTTCATGACTATTACAGTCCTTGCCCAATACATGATATGTTAGGCCTTGTGAATTCCCTTTACTCTAGGCAAGCTTGATTGCCACTATGAGATACCTCTGATACCTGGAAGTCTGTTTCTGAAAAGACAAAGTCTGTAAAGTTCATTATACCTAAAGTGTGCATTTCTCCAAAAGCATAGCTTCTACTTTCTCATCATTGTGTCAGGGTTTAAGAACAAGATGAAAAATGGCTTCCCATTCTTGGTCTGTCCTTTCATCAAGCTTCAAAATTTGAGTGCTTTTTTCAGGAACACCAACTGGATTTATGCATAACACTTATGGGCTTCTTGTAAATATCTAGGAAAGTGACTCCACTTAATCTCGAACAGCCATAAACAGCAGCAGTCAAAATACAGATCCTTTGAAATGACTAAAGTAATCCATTTGCTTGCATAATAGGAAAAAAAACCCTGATTTTAGAAACAGACAAACTGAATGAGAGACCAACTTCATGTTTGTCCTGGCTGAAATCTGATAAGATATCTAAAAAGATTCTTTTTTAGAGTTCTATGGTCAGAAGTCAACTTAACTAAAGCTGATATTTAGGCTATAATTGTGTGGGTGGAGGGGAGACCTTTCTGCTTTTTCCTCTTTTGGATCCTGTTTCCAGGAAATTTTTCAGTCAATTGAAACCCCTTTTAAAATGTGATCCACTTGTTTGCTCTCTCTCTTTTTTTTTTTCTTTTGAGTTGAGGTCTAACTCTTGTCACACTGAATAGAGTTCTGTGACAAAATCATGATTCACCACAGCTTCAACCTCCTGGGTTCAGGTGATCCTCTCACATCATGCTCCCAAGTAGCTGGGGCTACAGGTGTGCATCATCATGCCCACCTAATTTTTAAGTTATTTACAGAGAAACATCTCACTATGTTGCCTACTCTGGTCTTGAATTCCTGAGCTCAAGCAATACTCTCACCTCAGCTTCCCAAAGTGCTTGGATTACAGGCATGAGCCACCACACCTGGCCTGCTTTCTATCTTGGTGGCATGATTTCTGCTGAGAAAAATGTATAACTTTATTGGTCTTTTAGAAAGCTAAAACTTTCCCCAAATTGGCTCCTCTAAGATTTGTCGTTCTATTTCCTTCCACTTCAGCTCTCCTTTTTGCCATTTTTGATACCACATGAGGGAGTCTAGAGGAGACTTCTAATTATTCAGACCCTTAAGGAGCATTGAAAAAGGCACCATGCACCTCTTTCAGGGGTCTTCTCTCTTCCTTCAGAGTCATGGATAGGTTCCTCTCAGCTCTAAAACTCCACTCTCTTGTACTGTGTTACCTGATTGCTTGGGCTTTGGGGGATCTCACAGATTACTCTGTATTGTGAGAGAGCACTTGACTTTCGTGTATATAATGCCTGTTGAGTCACTGATGAGGGCTGCAGTTTTGAAGGTGACTGACAGCAGTTATTTACAATGCAGGCTATTACTACAAGGGGCTATTCATTTTTTTGCATGTTCAGATAAGATAGGTACATTTTAAACACACAGAGAAATGTTTTTGTAGTGAGGTACACTGTGGAAGCTTGTGTGGCCAGGTCTCATGGCAGTTCCTTTTTTTTTTTTTTTAAGTAGTATCGTTAATTTTTAAAGATCTAGATGTTCTGTCTTCCAGCTATGCTTGCTTTTCACATTTAAATATTAGTCCCTTGAAATTGCAAATGCTGTATTTGTCCTATGATTCCACCCTAAAGTCAGTAATCTCACCAAGAAAAAAAGGCGAAGTTGAAAAGATTGTCTAATTAGATTGGTTTCCAAAATATGACTTTCTGGTATTTATTTGGTTATTTTGAAATTCTTTGTAAAAGAAATTTACATGTATAAAAGAAATCTCCATTTGTAAGGGCATTTCTCTACATCCAAGTTGCTAGAAACTTTTACAATGAGAAAGACATTGGCTTAAAGTTTACATATCAAACCTTACCTTTGTTTCGGATACTTTTCCTAGCAATCTTGTCTTGACTGGCTGGTCCTTTTTATTTCAGCAAATAATGGTGTTCAGATCTAAGTCCTGTGTTTTGGGGATATAAATATTCACCTAAGAGTCATGTCTTTGGAAATAAAAATTTTGAGTTGTTTAGCTAACAATTGGTTATGGCAATGGAACAGATAATCTAGAGATTCATAGTCTAAAAGCAGGGATAAAAAATATTTGAAAACTGGCAAGTGAAGTGAAGAATCTTGTAAAGTCATAAGATCTGTTTCTGTCTGTGTGTCTGTAGGTCTATATGTTTATATGTCATGTGTATGTGATATTTTGCTACCAAAATGTATATTTTTAAAGGCTCTAATAATAGGCTTAAAGAAAAAGCAAGTACTCAAATCAAATATTCTATCTGAATAAAAAATAAATAAATAAAAAGTAACTCAAATGCTTTTTGGTACAAGTGACTTGGGTAAATCTTAGGTAAACAAGACTAGTTTCATGGTTTAATGAATGCAGCTATGTTTTCTGATCAGTAAAATAGCCATGTATGTAACTTAAGGATTTCAGAGGTTGTGGAAATATAACTTGAGCTGATGACTAGCTATGTTTAATAAACTAATCAAGCATAATTGTTAAGGATAAATCAATTAAATGATTGTAAATGAGATAAACATTTATAAATAAACTCATAGCTTCAAATTTTTTCAGAAATTTATCTTAAAGCTATGTTAAGTTAAATTAAATAATAATCATAAAATGTCGGAGTTACTTATATAATATAGAAAAACTAAATATGTTTAGATCTGTTAATAAACAAAAATAAAAAATCTTTCTAGAAATTATGAAGTGGTTTCATCTGCAAATACTGGTATAAAGCAATTCAAAATTACTTGCTTTCTAAGGTTTTCACTGGAAATTAGTATTACTAAGAGTTAAAATTATAGCTAATATATGTAATTAAGACTACTATGTATTCCCCAAACTACACAACTACATGGAAACTAAACAACTTACTTTTGAATGACTCTCAGGTTAACAAAAAAATTAAGGCGGAAATAAAAAAATTCTTTGAAACAAATGAAAATAGAAACACAACATATCAAAACCTCTGCAATACAACAAAAACAATGCTAAGAGGAAAGTTTATAATATGAAATGTCTACCTCAAAAAGATACAAAGATTTGAAATCAACAAATTAGCCTCACACCTCAAGAAACTAGAAAAACAAGAACAATCTAAAAGCAGAGCTAGCAGAAGAAAAGAAATAACAAAGGTCAGAGCAGAACTAAATGAGATTGAGAAAAAATCCCATTTACAATAGCCACAAAAAAATAAAATATCTAGGAATGCATTTAACCAAGGAAGTGAAAGAGCTCTGTAAGAACAACTACCAAGCATTGATGAAATAAATCATAGATAACACAAACAAATAAAAGAACATCCTATGTTCATGGAATGAAAGAATCAATATTGTTAAAATGACCATATTGACCAAAGCAATCTACATATACCACATATGTAGAACAGCCAACTGATCTTTGAAAAAGCTGACAAAAATAAACAATGGGGAATGGACACCCTATTCAATAAATGGTACTTGGAAAAGTGGCTAGCCATATACAGAAGAATGAAACTGGACTCCTATCTCTCACCATATACGAAAATTAACTGAAGATGGATTAAGGACTTAAACATAAGACCTGAAACTATAAAAACCCAGAAGAAAAGCTAGCAAAAACACTTCTGGCAAAGAATCCAGAAGAAAAGCTAGCAAAGAATGTATGATGAAGACCCCCAAAGCAAATGGAACAACAACAAAAATAGACAAGTAGGATTTAATTAAACTAAAAAGCGTCTGCACAGCAAAATAAATAATTAACAGCATGAACAGAAAACCTACAGAATGGGAGAAAATAACAGTGTTGTTTGTGTGCAACATATGCAGGTCATTTAGCAGGTAACTTCTTTTCTTTCTTTTTGGTAAGAAGATTATAGACTCGATGGAACTTGCCAAAGTTTACATTTGCATTGTCTGCTGAATAGACAGATTGATGAGCAGTCTAGTTTGTGTTTAGACAAGATATTAACAATCGTTTATGCTTTCTGTGGTTTTATTAAGCTCTTAATAGAAATCAAGAAAATGATGTGAGACTCCATTTTTCAAATCAACAGCTGGGTTCTGTTGCCATGATTTGACACATCACTTGGATGTGCTGTAGAAAGTATGATCATTAGTAAGATTTGACAGTCAGCTCCACACTGTAAGGGGCAAGCACACCTATTATAAAAGTTTCCCCTTTGTTTGCCCACAGGACATTTTAATTGCAACCTCTGTAACCAGGAAATATAACTTTATTTCGTTTCATAGAACAATCAAGGGAATGATAAAATGACGCATGTTCATTCATGTGGTACGTCCAAGCAAATCCAGTGGCCTCTGTTTGACTGAGCATTGATATCTTTTGGGGAAGACAAGGAAAAATAAAACCACTTTTGACTGATTTAGAAGTAGCTGCCTCTCTTATCCTAGATTTGTGAGATTTAGTCTAAATATGCATTTTCACATCCCCTCCACTGAGCCCAACCCCAAATTCTTTTCTGTATAATGCACAAGTATGCTGTGTTTTGGTTACTCACCCTCTAATTTAGTCTTATGTGTCCTTCCATCCTTCATAAAAATAAGTCACTTAGCCCTTTTTTCCCTGTGTTTTCCGAATCATGCCAGCAATGGTATGATAATAATTCTCATCTTCATTCTCTGACCTGTTAGAAAATATGGTCACAATATTCACAATGTTAAAAATTAAACTAGCACTATCTCAATACAAAGTCCAATAGTTAATCCACAGACAAAATGAAAAACACTGTTAATTCTCACAGTAACAACATATTTAAGTTGGATCCTTAAAATCACATCACTTGGAGCAAAGCTACAATGAATGTTCCATTATTATGAACTACACATCACGGTTGCCAACATCAGTGGTCAATGCGAAAATAAGCAATAGCAACTACAAAAGGCAATTTATGCCTTATTCATTTGACACTAAAAACAGTATTACTTTTAGCTCCTATATTTTGGACAGCAATGTGGATTCTGAACTTTTCCTCCAATCTTCCTCCACCAACACCAAAAATTTGAACTTTTTATGTCCTAAGGAGGAGTATCCTGGGATCTGGCACTTTCAATGCTAAAACTGGGACAGTACTGAACAAACCAGGACAGTTGGTCACTTTAGCCTAAAGGAAGCTTAGGATCTACCAGTCATATCTACTTTTAGAATGAATGAATTCATCTAGCAATTAATTACACTTAGCAGAGTATCTACAATACATCAGGCACAATGAAACTTCTTTCCATATACATTTAATTTTACACTTTGGGAGGCCAAGGTGAGCGGATTGCCTGAGCCCACGGTTCGAGAACAGCCTGGGCAACTTGGTGAGACCTCATCTCTACAATAAAAATCAAAAATTAGCCAGGTGTGGTAGCATGTGCATGTAGCTCTGGCTACTTGGAAGGCTGAGGCGGAAGGATGGCCTGAGCCCAGCAGGTCAATGCTGGAGTGGCTGTGAGTGTGCCACTGCACTCCAGCCTGGGCAACCAAGAGCAACTCCGACCCCAAAAAAAAACAAAACCAAAAAAACCCAAAACCCATTTAATTTTTTAAAATATTTACAACAGCCCCATTATGCAGTTATTATACTCTCCATTTTATGGCTGGATAAACTGAGGCTAAAAATCTAGACTCTACCATTTATGGACTTGGAGACAATAGAAAATAGATTTTTATTCTTGCTGTGGCTAGAGACAAACCATCACTGAGTAAACCAAAGCCCAGACACACTGGCAAAGGAGAAAATTAGATAACTCTAAGGGAAAACAACAAACTACAGGGGAGCCGAGTTAGGGCCTGCCAGTTCCATTACCCTTCACTGCCTCCAGGTGACTCCTTTTGTTCCTGGAAGATGGGGACCTGGTTTTATTAAGAGTTGTATCCAGGCCGAGCACGGTGGCTCAAACCTGTTCCCAGCACTTTGGGAGGCTGAAGTGAGAGGATTACCTAAGCTCAGGGGTTTGAGAACAGCCTGGGCAACTTGGTGAGACTTCATCTCCACAATAAATCAAAAAATAAGCCGGGTGTGGTAGTGCACACCTATAGTTCCAGTTATTTGGAAGGTTGAGGTGGAAGTATCGCCTGAGCCCAGCAGATCAAGACTGCAGTAGTCCTGAGCGTGCCACTGCCCTCCAGCCTGGGTGACAGAGTGAAATTCCGACTCAAAAAAAAAAAAGAGTTGTATCCTTTATGTCACTGTTCTCAACTTTTTTCCCTAATGGCAGACTAGAGAAAACTCAGACCCCAAGGCACATGACCAGAAATGAGCCCTCAAGTCACCTCACAGCTAACATGAAATTTTTTCATCCCAGTCCATTATATACAACTGTATTTGTTTTCATGTTAAAAGAATTACATTATTATTAAAATGTTTTAAATACATTCCTGACAGTGTGTCTCAAAATATTTGTCTAAAAACTACTGCTCCAGAAAGCAGTTACTATGGGAAAACTATTTAACATATATAAATCTCCATTTCTTATCAAGGAAAATATAAAATTATGCTTCGTCTCTCCATGAAAAAAGATGAGTGAAAATAATTTGCATAAAACATACTCTTTAAGGTTATTACTATTGGGGCAGTTTACATGGATAACTGAACAGTGGCAATAACTGCATTTTTTCCGGAATTCTTGATATTAGTTCTCACTTGCAAACCAGTCACAGAACAGCCAGAGAAGATATATTAATTTAAAGGCTAATCACTGGCTCAGCCCAAAGAATTAAGATCATGAGTACCTCATTTTCATACATATCTATTTTGTGTTCCAAGTGCAGGCAACTAGGTAAGTATTGATTATTTCAGTGAATAGTAAGAGTTATCTACTCACCACTACAGATCTTACAGACATTGTAGGAAAGAGTCGAACTACACTGTTGATGTTTGACTGCCAGTGCTTTGGAGTCCCACCCCTCCTTCCTTCCCTTTTGCCCATACCTGGACAAGCCTATAAGAAAGCCTGTGGGCTACCTCCGTTGATGCTAGCAGCAAGTTCAGACCATGTGAGCCCCTGCAGGCACACTGGACACCATCACCCCAATCCTACTCCCTAACTACAATTAAACATCAAGACTCTCACCCCTCCTTGCTCTCTTAAACCATCTTCAGACTGGCTTGGGTACCTTTCTCGCTTTTCCCAGAAAGCCTCAATATTTAAGTAATAAATCCTCTTGGTACACGTGTGGTATTGTCAGTTTTGACATCCAAGCCAATTTTGGGTGTATGGGTGTGTGGATGGGTTCTCTCCCACCTGACAGAGTGATCACAATAAACATTGGAAATATTTTTAAAATTATGAACAACTTCATGTCAATAAAATTGGCACCTTAGAGGAAAATAACAAATTTGTTGAAAAACACAGCTTACCAAAGTTGACTCAAGAATAACAGAAAATCTGAATATTGTTAAAGATATTGAATTCATAACTAAAAGTCTCCCCCTCCAAAGAAAAAAGTAGGCCCATATGGCTTTACTGGTCAGTTCTTTCATACATGTAAGGAAGAAATAATACCATGTTCCACAAGACTTATCAGAGAATAAACAAAAAGAGGGAATACTTTCCAATTCATTTGATGAGGCCCTGATACCAAAACTCTTATAATAACATTATAAAGAGAGAAAATTATAGGTCCTTATCTGTCAGTAAAATGGATTACAAAAGTCTTAAAATATTAACATATAGGTATACATAATACCTATATACATAATAACATATATATTATAATATATTATAATATAATATTTAATAACATGTATATTATAATATAATATTTAATAACATGTATATTATAATATATTTAATATACTATACATAATATATTATACATAATACAATACATAATACATGTATAATATAATTATTATACATAATATACATAATAACATATTATAATATAATATTATATTATAATATAATATTTAACAATCAGAATTTATTCCAAGAATAAAAATATCAATGTAATCCACCACATTAATAGAATAAAAGAGAAAAATATCATGTCAATAAATTTTGACAAAATTCAAAACCCATTCACACACACACAAAATTCTCATCAAACTTAAAATAAGAGGCACCACCTTAATCTGGTAAAAGGTTTCTGTAAAGAACCTACAGTAGCCAGGCACAGGCTTTATAGGCTGGGCACAGTGAAATCTTCCCTACAAACTTTATAAAATTAATCGGAAAATAAGGAAGTGGGAGAAATGAAAATAAATGAAGCTTGCAGGACATTCAACATTAATAATTAAGTTGACTAGCTCTCTGACCTGCCTCCTCATAGTTGTTTGGTGCCTATTGTCCCCAAATCACATAGACCCTGGTACAAGATGATAGTTCCTCTTAACTGCTCTATAGATAACAACTGGAACATTATGAAACATTGTTTTCCCTTTAAGATAGTCTTTCAGGTTCTGCACACCAGTGAAACTAGGATGTCAGCTGGTCTGAAGGATCCCACTGATACCAGCTGCTCTGAGAAACCCCACAAAGAGCTGACTTATCCCCCTTACCCCAACCAATCAACCACACCAATTTTCCAACCTCTCACTCTCCACAATCCCCTTAAAAACCGCAGCCCAGAACTCCTCAGGAACATGAATTTAAAGTCTCCTCACATCTCCTCTTTTGGCACTCTGTGATCATTAAATTCTTTCTCTGCTGCAGATCCTACTGTCTCAGTGTAATTGTTCTGTTACTGTGCAGTGGAAATATGAACCTGTTGGTCCTGTAACAACAGTGGCTCATTCCTGTAATCCCAGAACTTTGGAAGCCTAAGGCAAGAGGATCACTTGAGACCAGGAGTTCAAGGCCAACCTGGGCAACAGTAAGACTTAATTTATACCAAAAAAAATTTTAAATTAATGCTTCATAGATAAAAAATGCTAATGATCATCTGAGCCTTCAGTGACTCATAATGTTTTTGATGGTGGAAGGTCTTCAGTATTTTTGTTTGTTTGTTTGTTTGTTTGTTTGTTTTAAGCAGGATTTATTAAGAGAACAGAAGAGCTCCTACAGTGGGATGGGACCCAAGGGAGTTGCCCTACTTCAATGTTAATGACTACTGGCTGATCAGGGTGGTGGTTGCTTAAGATTTGAGTGACTGTGTCAATTTCATTAAAATAAATAAATAAATAAAGTTTGCCATATGAATTGGTTTTACCTTTCACAAAAGATACTCTGTAGTATACAATGCTATTAGATAGCATTTTACTCACAATAGAAATTCTTTCAAAATTGGAGTCCATTCTCTTAAACCTTGTTGCTGCTTTTTTTTTTTTTTTTGAGTTGGAGTCTCACTCTGTCGCCCACGCTGCAATGCAATGGCGTGCTCATGGCCACCACAGCCTCAGTCTGCTGGGCTTAGACAATTCTTCTGCCTCAGCCTTCCAAGTAGCTGGAACCACAGGTGTACACCACCATGCCCAGCTAATTTTTTTGATTTATTGTAGAGACGGAGTCTTGCCATGTTACCCAGGCTGTGCTCGATCTGTGGCCTCAGGTAATGGTCTCACCTCAGCTTCCCAAGGTGCTGAGATTACAGCCATGAGCCATCATGCCCAGCCTTACTGCTGCTTTATCAACTAAGTTTGTGTAATATTCTAAATACTTTGTTGTCATTTCAACAATGTTCATAGCATCTTCATCAGGAATAGAGTACATCTTAAGAAACCACTTTCTTTGCCATCTGTAAGAAGCAACGCCTCAACTGAAAATCTGATCATGAAATTGTATCGATTCAGTCACATCTTCAGATTACACTTCTAATTCTAGTTGTCTTGCTATTTTCACCACAACTGCAGTTATTTCCTTCATTGATGTCTTGAACCCATCAAAGTCATCCGTGAGGGTTGGAATCAACATCTTCCAAACTCCTGTTAATGTTGATATGCTGATCCCCTCCCATGAATTATGAGTGTTCTTCATGGCATCTAGCATGGTGAATCCTTTCCAAAAGATTTTCAATTTATTTTGCCCAGATCCATCAGAAGAATTACTATCTATGGTAGCTATAGCCTATGAAATGTATTTCTGAATTAATAAGACTTGAACATCAAAATGACTCTTTGATTCATGGACTACAGGACAAATGTTGTATTAACAGGCATGAAAACAACATTTATCTCCTTGTGCATCACATCAGAGCTCTAGAGTGACCAGGTGCATTGTCAATAATCAGTAATATTCTGAAAGGAATCTTTCTTTCTGAGGAGTAGGTCTTAATAATTGGACTTAAAATATTTAGTAAACCATGCTGTAAACAGATTTGCTGTCACCCAGGCTTTGCTGTTCCATTTGCAATGCAGATTTTGCATAATTCTGAAGGGGCCTAGAATTTTTTAAATGGTAAATGAACACTAGCTTCAACTTAAAGTCACCTATTGCATTATCCCCTAATAAAAGAGTCTGTCTGTCCTTTGAAGCCAGGCATTGACTTCTCCTCGATAGCTACAAAAGTTCCAGATACACTAAAATCTGTTGTTTAGTGTAGTCACCTTCATCAATGCATTTAGCTAGATCATCTGGATAACCTGCTGCAGCTTCATCAGCACTTATACTTCACTTTGCACTTTTATGTTATGAAGATGGCTTTGCTCCTTAAACCTCATGAACCAACCTCTGTAGCTTCAAACTTTTCTTCTGCAGCTTCCTCATTTCTCTCAGACTTCACAGAATTGAAGAGAGTTAGAGTCTTTCTCTGGATTAGGCTTTGGTTTAAGGAATATTGTGACTAGTTTGATCTTCTATCTAGACCATTGAAATTTTCTCCACATTAGTAATAAGGTTGTGTTGCTTTCTTATCATTCATGTGTTCACTAGAGTAGAACTTTTCATTTACTTCAAGAGCTTTTCTGTTGCATTTACAACTTAGCTCAACTGTTTGGCTCAAGAGGCTTAGCTTTTGGTCTGTCTTGACTTTTGACATGCATTCCTCATTAAGTGTAATCATTTCTAGCTTTGAATTTAAAGTAAGAGATGTGTGATTCTTCCATCCACTTGAACACTTAGAGGCCATTATAGGGTTATTAACTGGCCTAGTTGTGATATTGTTGTATCTCAGGGAATAGGGAGGCTCAAGCAAAAGGAAAGAGACAGAGGATCGGCCAGTTAATGCAGCAGTTAAAACACATAATATTTATTGATTAAGTTTGCCATCTTAAATGGGCACTGTTCATGGGGCTACAAAACAATTACAATAGTAACATCTAAGATGACTGATCATAAATTACAATAACATACTATAATAATAAACCTTAAGATAGTGCAAAAATTACCAAATGTGAGACAGAGATTCACAGCGAGCACACGCTGTTGGGAAAATGGTGCCTATAGACTTGCTCGATACTGGTTTACAAAAAACTTCAGCTTGCAAAAATGCAATATCTGGGCCAGGTTCAGTGGCTCAGCCTGTAATACCAGCATTTTGGGAGGCCGAAGCGAGTGGATTGCCTGAGCCCGTGAGTTCAAGACCAGCCGGGCAACTTGGCAAGACCTCGTCTCTACAATACATCAAAAATTAGCTGGGTGTGGTAGCATTCATCTGTAGTTCTACTTGGAAGGCTGAGGTGGAAGGATCACCAGAGTCCACAGGTTACTGGGATGGCCATGAGTGTGCCACTGCACTCCACCCTGGGCAACAGAGAGAGATTCCAACTCAAAAAAGAAAAAAAATGCAATATCTGTAAAACTCAATAAAGCAAAATGTAATGAAATGAGGTGTGCCTGTATTTTATAAAACTTTTGGCAGTATCTAGTAAAGCTAAACATATGCCTTACCCTATAATATAACAATTTTACTCTCTCTATATAGATATATGTATATGTATATATGTAAATACATACACATATATATTCATCCAAGAGTTACTGCTGAATAGTTTAGCCAAAAGGCATATAAAAGAATGTTCACACCAACTTATTCACAATAGTCTCAAACCTAAAGCCACCCAAATATTCATCAACCAGTAAACCAGTGGTATATTCAGTCAATGGAATAGCACTTCACAATTTTTAAAAGTCCCTGCTACAGCCGGGCTCGGTGGCTCAGCCTGTAATCCCATGCCTTGGGAGGCTGAGGTGAGTGGATTGCCTGAGCCCGCAGGTTCGAGACCCACCTGGGCAACTTGGTGAGACCTCATCTCTACAATAAATCAAAAAATTAGCCGGGTGTGGTAGCGCACGCCTGTAATTCCAGCTACTTGGAAGGCTAAGGCGGAAGGATCGCTGGAGCCCAGCAGGTCGAGGCTGCGGTGGCTGGGAGAGGCCACTGCACTCCAGTCTGGGTGACAGAGTGAGACTCCAACTCAAAAAAACAAAACAAAACAAACAAACAAACAAAAAAGTCCCTGCTACATACAACAACATGGATAAATCTCACAGACAAATTGTGGTGAAAGCATCCATACCCAAAGGGTACATACTAAATGATTTTATGTATATGTAGAATAGTTAATATTAACCTATAGTAATAGAAATCATAAAGGTTAACCCTTGGGAGGAGGATAACTATTTGGATACGCGAGGAAGCCTTCAGTGCTATCTTGATGTGGGTGATAGGTACAATGAATCTCCCCATTTGCCTGCACTGAAGACTATCTTGCTATGCTCACACTCGCTTTTTCTCACTTAGCAGTATCTAGAGACCATTCACGTGTCACTAAAGGTAGCTCTCTTTCATAAGAGAGCTAGTTACTAACATTTTAAAAAATTAAACATATTTTCAGGAATCTTGGCCCCCTAAGTAAGTCGAGTGCTGCAAGGGCAGGAGCTCTATTAAATCCCATGAAGAAAGAGAAATTGGAGCTGTGGAAATAGTCCTGGGTTTGAAGCTGAATTTTGACACTTTAGACTTTGTAACCTTGGACAAACGATGTACTCTCACCAGGGTCAGTTTTCACATCTGTAAAACAGGGATAAAGCTTACCCACAAAGTTTGTTAGAAAGTTTTAAATAAACAATGACTGTAAGGAGCTTAACACCCAATAGGTGCTCACCAAACGATAACTCCCTTCTTCCATCCTCACCAAGTGTTGCTTGCACCCTCGATAAAGCTGTGATGATTTTGTGACCTTGTTCCTGTACCCAAGCAGCAATCTAGAGAATAAATAATGGGCAGTATTGGTTCAACATTCTTCCTAATGCCAATCACTTCTCCAAGTCAAGAGCTTGTGATTTAGCTGACCACTTCATTTGAGATCTGAAGATGAACTCTGAGAACTCACAGGAAAACCTGAATTTTTCTTACCAGTCATGGACAGTGATCCCCTCAAAAAGAATAAAAAGGAAAAAATGCACTGAGCGTCAAGGCTGGCAGGCAGGGTTTGACACATCCAGGTTGATCCTTGAATCAAGAGTACAATAAAGAAATGTTTTAAATTATGAGGATTTGAAGAAGCGAATAGCACCATCGTGTGGCCAACATTCCATATGGAAATAGTTCTTTGCCTTGATTCAACCTTGGGTCTTTATTAGCTACTGTGTAATATCTTGCTTCATAGGGGGTGGAGACAAACCTAAGACAAACTCAGGGCAATGGGCACAGTTGGTCCTACAATCAAGGCCAACAAGATCCGTGGCTATGTGCTCACTGTGTAACCAGGCTCTAGTTCAACAACCTCTTGCCATAGACATTTTATAGACCTTAAACTGAACAAACCCCACCTTACTCCAGTTTACTACCAGCTGACCTCTCAATGTGGAAGGTAAGAAATATGTATTTATTGCCAGAGTTCTTGTCTTCTACCATACATGGCTGCCAACTTACTTGTGGGTTTTCCTGAGCAATATGAGGACAGATGCCATGACTATCTTATTCACAGATGTAATCCTAGCACCTGTCATGATGCTTGGCACAGAAAATGAGCCTAATAAATGTTTGTTGAATGAACTAATGTAAAACTGATTCAACCGTCCAACATATGCTATGTCTACTGATTGCAGAAATTATTTCAGTCACTTCTAGATTCAACATTTATTAAGTGCCTCCTTTGTGCAATAACTGTGTAAGGGCCTGGTGTGACAAAGATGACTAGAACATGGTCCTCTGCCCACAGATATCTCCAGGTATGACAGAGACGGTTGTGGACATGAATAATATAACTAGAGATATGACAAAGATATTAACAGGCTACTCTTGACCTGGAGGAGGAAGAGGAATTAAATCTACCTGAATAGATAAACTAAGGCCCCCGGACATCTGAGCCAAACAAGTGTTTAGGATGAGTAAGAAGTTCTCTGGGTGAACTATGATGCGGAGTCAGGGAGAGGCATTCTAGTCAAAGGGAGCACAATGCTCTGCATGGAGTTGGAGCAGGGTCATCTCTGGACTTCACAGAGCAAGAGGTTTCTATCGTGTTTGATGGACAGACACAAAAGTCCCATCTTCATAAGGGTAACATTTGAAGGAATGAAGGAAAGCAATAGGGAAAAATCCTCAAAACCTTTCCCCCCCAAAGCAATAATAATTTCTATCTTGGCAACCGGGAATATTTGAAAAACTTTTCAAAAGAACAACCTCTTTTTTTTCTCTCTCTCAGGAAATCCTTTGGCAGTTACGCCTTCCTGACCTCTTATCCATGTTTCCCCTCTCTTCTTTCTCTTCCACTTGTACCTTTCCCCTATCCAGTCTCAGAATCCCTGCAAGGGTCCATAGGAAGAACTGCTGCCCCAGGTTAAGAGAAAATAAAAGGATTTTGAGCACAATGTTTCAGGATCACAGATAGTTGTGTGGGTTCTAACCACTCACCCGTACTTCAGTCATGCCAACTCAGACCCATCAATCCCTACACACACTTGAAAACACAGCCTCAAAGTATACTAAGCAAACAAGAAAAAGAGGACAAATCCAAAAGCAATAGGAGATGTTAAAATAACTGACAGAAATAAGAAAGGGATTGGCAGTAGTGGGAAACTGCCAGGGAAGTGGGGGGAGGGTACACCTCATCAACAAGGGTATCTGCATAATGAACATGTGTATACCTAACCCTGAATTGTACCCCACATCTTCAATTTTAAAAAAAGTTAAAAAAAAAAGAACTGACAGAAGAACTAGACCAATATTAGTCAATGTATAAAAGATATGAAGAATCTAAAAACAAAGTGGGCCTAATAGATTCTTATAGAATACTGTGACTGCATCTAAAATTTGCAAAATATATATTTTTTGAAGTATGGAACATTTCCCCAAATTAGGCATCCATTGTATAGTTTCAACACATTTTAAATGACTGAAATCATACAGAATATAATCTCTGACAACTCTTCAGTCAAACTAGAATCAGTTACAGAAGATAACTAGAAAATTCTTATGTGTTCAGAAATTAGAAAATATACTTTTAAATATCATGAATAAAATGATATATTTACAATATAAATAAGAAAGTTTTTTGAACTGAATGAAAATGAAGGTAATAAAATTTGAAGATGCAGATACAGTAGTGACTATATGGAAGTCTATAGCCTAAATTCATCTGTTAAAAATGTTAAAAGGTAGAAAATTAATAACTAGCCCAAGCAGATAGAAAAAGAAAAGCAGAAACAAAGGGTAAAAGGAAGAAGTTAATAAAGATGAGAGTATAAATTAGTAAATAGAAAACAAATATACAATAAAAAGGATTAAAATAAAATTGAAATTCCTTTGAAAAGACTAATAAAATTGTTAAACTTTTAATGGGACTGATCAAGAAAAATGAAAAGTTACAAATATTTGTAATAAGCACATCAGTACAGATTCTGTAGTCATTAAAAATACTAGGATACTATTAACAATGTTATGCCAAAAATTTTTAAATTTTTACAGAAAATGAAAACATTTCCAGAAAAATACAAATTACCAAAAAGAAAGAAAAAATAAAATTTGAAATAACTCTATTAAATAGACTGAATCTGTAATGAAAATATTTTCGCACCTGTAGTTCCAGCTACTTGGAAGGCTGAGGAGGCAGGATTGCCGGCGCCCAGCAGGTCAAGGCTGCAGTGGCTGGGAGTGGCCACTGCACTCCAGTCTGGGCGACAGAGTGAGACTCCAACTCAAAAACAAAACAAAACAAAAAAAACTCCAAGTCCAGATGCTTTTAATATGGCCTCTACAAAATTAATATGGAAAAAGCAATGCCAGTTCTACATAAAGCTTTCTAGAGAAAAAAGAAAAAGATGTATCTACCAACTCATTGTATGAGGCTATCACGATCTTGATAGCAAAGCCTGATAAGGACAGTATAAGAAAGAAATTTACAGTCCAATTTCATTCATGACTGTGAATGCCAAAATACTATATCAAATAATAGTAACTCAAACCATAGCAACATATATTTTTTTAAAAGGATGGGAGAAACTAATACATCATGACAAATATTAGTTTATTTTAGACATGCAAGATTTGACATAACAAATCAATCAATGTAATTAGCTACATTAACAGATTAAAGGAGAAAAGTCGTATGATCACCTCAATAGACTTCCAAAGAGCATTTGATAGAATTCAAACTCCTTTTTCCTAATTATAAATTAAGAAAAAACTTTAATAAAACTGGAACAGAGGAATTTCCCTTAATCTTATAAAGGATATCTATAAAAAGTTAAAGATCATACTTGATGAAATTATTGAGATTGGCAATAAGACAAGAATTCCCACAATCACCACTGTTATTCAACATGGTACCAGAGGTTCTAGCTAGTTTAATAAGACAAGAGAAATAAATAAAAAATATGAAGATTGAAAATACAAAAGCAAAACTATGATTATTTGCAAATGACATAAATCTAAGACATATACAAATAAATTATTAGAATTATTAGTTAATAAGATAGATGAATATAAACTCAATATAAAATACCAATTTGGGCTAGGCACAATGGCTCAAGCCTGTAATCCCAACACTTTGAGAGACTGAGGTGGGAGGATCACTTGAGCCCAGGAGTTTAAGACCACCTTGGGCAACAAAGTGAGACCTCATTTCTATAAAAAAAAAAAAAAATCAAAAAATTAGCCAGGTATTCTGGTGCATGCCTGTAGCCCCAGCTACTTGGTGGGGCTGAGGCAGGAGAATCACCTGAGCTCAGGAGGTTGAAGCTGAAATGAACTGTGATCATCCCTCTGCACTCTAGCTTGAGTGACAGAGTGAAACTCCCACTTGGAAAAAGGGAGGGAAATATAATATATATAGTATTTCTGCATAACAGTAACATTTATCAAGTTAAAAATTTTGAAGTACATGTGTATTTGTTTTTTATCACTGCCATAACAAATTACCACAAACTTACTAGTCTAAAAACAGCACAAATTTATTGTATTACAGTTCAATAAATCAGAAGTCTGACACAGGTCTCACCAGGCTAAAATCAAACTGTCAACAGGTCTGCATTCCTCTCTAGAGTCTCTAGGAGGGGATCTATTTCCTTTCTTTTACAGCTTCTATGGGCTGCCCTCGTTCTTTAGCTTGTGGTTGCTTTTTCTTCATCATCAGAGCCAGAAGCACGGTATCATTTTGGTCTTCTTCCAAAGTCACATCTCTCTCTAACTACAGTCAGAAAAAGATCTTCAGCTTTAAGATCTCATGTTATTAGGTTGGGTTTATGCAGATAATCCAGGACTATCTTCTCATCTCAGGGTTCTTAACCTTAATCATATCTGCAAAGTCCCTTTTACTATGTATAATATATATGGTAATATATCCATAGGTTCTGGAAATTAGAGTGTGAACATCTTTGGGAGTGCATTATTT
Source organism: Cephalopachus bancanus (assembly GCA_027257055.1). NCBI lineage: Eukaryota > Metazoa > Chordata > Mammalia > Primates > Tarsiidae > Cephalopachus > Cephalopachus bancanus. The sequence goes on along the minus strand of JAPVLO010000021.1, from coordinate 10,152,195 downwards.
TTCCTACCACAATGAAATGTATAATAGCACAAAAATATCAAGTATCTAGGAATAAACCCACTGAAATACTTCTAAATGCTACACATAAAGTTATAAAACATTATTGAGGGGGAGTGACCACAGAGAATGGGGCATAGGAAGTTTTAGGAGCTGGTCTCTTCACCAAAGCAGCCTTTGAACTGAAAAGAGCAATTGGAATAAATTAATTCAGAACTCTGGAATTTGATTAGACACCTAAAACAGCTAGGGTAGTGCTTGAAGGAAGCGGAAGCTGCTGGGGGTTTTTTATTTTGTTTTTGTCACTAGTTAACCACATATAATAGGTCAGAAACTTCAGTGATCACAAGCAAGGAAGACACATTTTGCAAAAATAGTTTGGAAAAGTCACAAATGGCTAGTTCCAACATTCAGCAAACAAAAAACAACAATTCTTGAGTAAAGAGGGATTTCCAGAGTTTCCAGTACGGAGTTAATACTCAGAATGTCTGGTTCTCAACAACAACAACAACAACAACAAAATTACAAAGCATACATAGAAATGAAACTTATTCACAGGAATAAAAGAATTTGACAAAAACTATCACTGAGGAAGCCCAGATATCAGAACAGGCAAAGATGCTAAATCGGTTTTCTTAAATATACTCAATCAGCTCAAGAAGCTATGGACAAAGAATTCTAGAAATCAGGAAAATGATATATACGCAAAGTCACATAGTAATAGAAATTATTAAAAAGAATCAAACAAATTCTGGAGTTGAAAAGTATAGTAACTGAAATGAAAAATTCACCGGAGGGGTTCAACAGTGGATTTGAGTAGGCAGAACAAATAAGGAAACTTGGAGACAAAGCAATTGAAATTATCAGCCTGAGAAATAGAAAGAAAAAAATGTAGAAAATATAATAGAGCCTTAGGGACCCTTGGGACACCATCAAGTATACCAAAGATACATCACGGAAGTTCTGAAGGGAGGAGAGAAAGAGAGGCAACCCCCCCCAAAAAAAAACTGAAGAAATAATAGTTGAAAAGCTCCCAAATCGGATGAAACATATGAATATACACATTGAAGAATCTCAATGTACTTCAAGCAGGATAAATTCAAAGCGATCCACAATGAGACACACTATAGTCAAACTGTGGAACCCAAAAGGCAAAGAGAGGATTTCAAAGCATTAGGAGAGAAGTAATTTGTCATACAAGGAATCTTCAGTAAAATTGACAATGGATTTCTCATCAGAAATCATGGAGGACAGAAGGCATTGAGATGACACATTTTAATTTCTGAAAGGAAAAAGACCTTTCAACCAAGAATTCTATATCTGGCAAAAACAATCCTTCAAGAATAAAGATGATGGACATTTCTGAATTTTAAAAAAGCTGAGGGAGTTCATTATCAGTGGACCTGTCAAAGAAACGCTAAATAGAGTCCTTCAGGCTGAAATGACAGTAGGCAGTAACTTGAAGTCACAGAAAAAATAAAGAGCACTGGTGCTATGAACTAAGTATTTGTGCCCTCTTTAAATTCATATGTTAAAATCCTAACCTCTTAGGTGATGATGTTATTAGGAGGTGGGGCCTTTGGGAGGTAATTAGGTCATGAGGGCAGAGTGCTCATGATAAGATTAGTGCCCTTATAGGCTTGTGAGACTTCCTTTTCCCCTTTTACCACGTGAAGTCACAGTGAAAAGATGGCCACCCTTTGAGCCTGGAAGCAGGCCTTCACCAGACACCAAATCTGCCAGCATCCTGATCTTGGACTTTCCAGTCTCTAAAACTGTGAAAAAGAAATTTCTGTTGTTTATAAGCCACCAAGTTTATGGTATTTTGCTATTGTAGCCCAAATAGACTATGGCAACTGGTAAAGATAACTACATAGATAAATATAAAAGCCAGTATTATTGTATTTATTGTTTGCAATTCCTTTTCTCTATATGATTTTAAAAGCAATGCATAAAACCATAGAGATGTATGGGAAGAGAGTGTTTGAATACTGCTGAAATTGAATTGTTGTCATGTGAACTAAACTGTTACAAGTTCAAAATGTTCATTGTACTCTCCAAGGTAACCATTAAAAAATATCTTTTTAAAAATATACAAAAAAAGAAAGATGAAGAAAATCAAAGTGTTAGACTGCAAAAAAAGTTAACTACCAAAAAAGGTGGTAAAGGAAGAATGGAAAAATGATAAAATATGTGACCTATAGAAAACAAATAGCTAAATGGCTAAAATAAATCCTTCCTTATTGGTAATTCCTTTAAGTGTAAATAGGTTGAACCCTCCTTTGAAAAGGCAAATATTGGTAGAATGGATACAAATAATAATAATTCAACAAATGTTCTGTCTCTTGTAGAGGCACTTAAAGTATTTAGATCTGGAAACAAATAGGTTGAAAGTAGAATGAGAGAAAAAGATATTCTATGCCAATAATAGCCAAAGGAGAGCTGAGGTGGCTATATTATTGTCAGGCAAAATAGACTTTAAGCCAATAAAGGTGACAAAAGACAAAGAAGGACATTATATGGTGATTAAAAATTCAATTCATCATGAAGATATAACATTATAAACATATGTACATCACAACAGAACCTCAAAAATAGATGAAGCAAAAACTGACAGAATTGAAGAAAGAAATAGACAGTTCAACAATAATCGTTGGAGACTTTACTACTCCACTTTCAATTGATTTTCTTTCAATAATGGATAACAACCAGAGAGAAGATCAATAATAGAGAACATACACAACAATATAGATCAATTACATCTAGCAGACATATTCAGAACACTCCACCTAACAATAGAAGACTACATTCTTCTCCAGGGCATATAGAACATTGTTTGGTCTAAACCATATGTTTGGTTGCAAAACAAGTATTAATAAATCTAAAAAGATTGACATCATACCTTTACTAATCACAATAGAATGAAACTAGAAATCAATAACAGAAAAGGGAAACTGGAAAATTCACAAATATGTGGAAGTTAAACAATATACAAGGGGGACCCCAAACACTAGAATTTATTTATAAAAAATTGTGTATTTATTTTACATGTTTAAATTTCAGTCATCTCTGAAGTATTCTCCATTTGATGCAATAAACCTATCGATATGCTTTTCCACTGCTCAGTTTTTGAACTTGTCAATTTTGACAAGTGCTTCTGCCAATTTCACCTCTTCTACATTGACAAAATGTTTCCCCTTGAGGACTTTTTTTTTTCAGCAGGGGTACAAAAAAAGTCATTTGGGGTGAGATCGGGTAAACAGAGAGAATGGGCACACGGGTTATGCCTTTTTGGTCAAAAACTGCTGAACTCAGTGCAACATGAGCAGTTGTTCATGGAAATCACCCGTCATGAAATGGGCAAACATGTTGAAAGAATCTCAAAAAAAAAAATTCACAGAAGCCAATAATGCTAGAGGGTATACTGATGTCAAAGTGTTCCTCGAACACTGATCTAGTGGCGGAAGCCTGTACTGCAAGGGGCCTGCTCTCCAAAAAAGTAATTCCGTTTTTTCTTTGTTGTTGTCTGTTTGTTTTTGGTCTCCCCTCATATGCTTAAACAACAAATGGGTCAAAGAAGAAACTACAAGAACCATTAGAAAATACCTTGATATGAATAAAAATGAAAACACAACACACCAAAACTTATGGGATGCAGCAAAGCCAGAAAAATGAGAAAAAGAGAGAGAAGACATGCATTTCTAACATCAGAAGTGAAAGGAGGGACATTAAAAATAAGTTTAAGAGTTAAAGAAACATTTCTCCAGAGAAGATATACAAATGACCAAATGCTCATAAAAAGATACTCAACATCATTAGTCACTAGGTAAATGCAATTCAAAACCACAGTAAGATCACTTTACACCTACTAGGATGGCTTTTTTAAAAAATTAAAAATAACAAATATTGGCCAGGATGTGGAGAAATTAGAAGTCCCCTACATTTCTGTCTGTTCTCTCGCTCCCTCATCCCTTTTCAACTTGGAAGGCTCTCTGTACAGTCCAGAAATATTTTTTCTAGGGATGACTGTGGCTTTTGTAGATTAGGTCTTCCAAAACTGTGGCTGAGTTTCAGGTCTGCATTTCTCCCAACCTAGAGAGAGAGGCAGGAATAAGGTTAGACTTCAATTTGTCATCTTAACGAAGGAATATAACTCCAACAGTAGATGCTGCAGGTTATGACTAGGTCTTACATTTTATACTGTTCCTTCCCACACTTCCTCCAGAGCAGAATCAGCTTCTCAATAGCCCGTATATCCCAAGCCTGTTACATAACACACAGGAGCCCTGCCTCATATTTTGCTTCCTTCCTCTAAAACCTGGCCAAAGGATGAAGCCCTAACTAGTTCATCCAGTAAGATATACACCCTGGATACAGGAAGTCATGTTTATCAATCAAGCAATCAGGTTGTACTAATGGTTCAAAATTACTTTTGAATCATGGTATATTTTGAGTAAAATACATACTTCCTGAATCCTGAAAACTAGTACAGACTTGAGTGTCTAATTTGCTGAGAGAAGAAAAACCAGCATCCATCATATTGCTGTTAAACTTGACTTCACAGTTTATTATCTATGTGACCTTAGGCAAGTTACTCAACCTCTCTGTCTCAATTAATTAATTCCTTTTATTAGAATGACTCCAGAATCAGACTGTGTTTATTAGTCATTCTTGTATATTCTTTGGTGATCTATTCAAATCTTTTGCCAAATTTTAAATTGGTTGTCTTTTTCTTATAGAGTTTTAAGAGTTTTTAATATATTCTGTTTACAAAGTATTTTATCAGATATATTATTCACAAATATTTTCTTCCAGTCTGTGGTGTGTTTTATTTTTCTAAATATTGTACTGTCTTTTGAAGCCCTGTCTTTTAAGTAAGTCCAATTTATCTATGTTTACTCTTATGCATTGTGCTTTCAGTGTCATATATAAGAGCTATTTGCCCAACCTGAAGTCACAAAGAGTTTTTCTAATGTTTTCCTCAAAAGGTTTTATAATTTAACTCCTATAGCTGAGTCTATGATCCATCCACTTTGAGTTTTTGTGAATAGTGTGAAGTAATGATCTAAATTCATCTTTTGCGTGTAGATTTTTATGTGTCCCAGAACCATTTACTGAAAGACTATCCATTCCCTATGGAAATACCTTGATTTTTGTTGAAAATCAACTGACTGCAAGTGTAAGGTCATCTCTTTCCATTGATCTATCCTAATGCCAATACTACTGATTACAGTACATTTTATAGTGCATTTTGAAATCAGAAAGGGTAAGTCCTCCAACTTGTTCTTCTTTTTCTTTTCTTTTTTAAAAACATATATGCATTTTGTTAATGATAAAAATTACTTACATAACAGATTTTTCTCACTGTATAAAGATATCTGTGAAATATAAACATTAAAGAATATTAACTAGGGTTATTTATCAACTTGCCATTCAACAAATAAAGAACACAGAATTCCATGATCTATTAAAAATGATAAACAGATAACAAAAATTGTGATTTCTTTTCAATGGTTTTACTGTGGCAGGAATGGATTTCATCCTGATAATAATTCCAGCTTTACTGTCACACAGAAGGAGATGCTTTGTGAACCTCAATGAGGCTGCCACATTTAGGACAGATATACAAACCACAGTGTCAGAAATGAAAGAGCACGACTTCACAGGATGTGTTGTCTCTGACAGACTGATAGCCACTTTCCTTCTCCACCTTTTCTTCTTCAAGGATAGCAGCTGCTTCCCACATATACACCACCAGACAACTCCAATCCCTCTCTACCACACTTAACACTTGCAGATGCCCTGGGACTTGTCTATTCACAACCTTGTCCCTATACAGCAGAAGCGGAACCCTCAGGGAAGTTCTGGATTCATCTTCAGCAGGATGTTTCACAAACTACTCCCCGGTCCCAGCCCACTTCCAGCTGTTCTGTCAATTCATAAGATTCCTAGACCTTCTCCAATTGTCATGGTGTTTATCCCCTCACAAAACAAAATTTAAAGTAAAAACCAGCATAACTCATACACCCAGTCTCTGTCCACTTTTCTAATAAAAAGCAACTGCCTTACACATACTTTTGGATGGCTCAGAAACCTGATTCCTTGGGTCTCTGGGCCATTTATAGTTTGGATACCATGCTTCCAAATACTTTGATAAAGAAAGTGAAACTTAACATCCATAGCTACCCCATCTGTTCAACCTTAACTTCTTCTGAAACGTCCTAGTTTCCCTCCCCAATTCCAATTTCATGACAACACTTGACACTATGGCAAAAAAGAGATCCCGCGGATCAAATTACAGATAGTCATGATTAAAGTAAGGATCGCCAAGCTGTGGGAGAAATGTCTGGACCGAAGGCGTTCTGTGTATCCAGGTCAAATCTGCCTCCAATACCATGTCTCATTATCAAACAAAAAAGGCAGAATGACTGGTACAGATTTGGGGGGAAAAAATTAAAAGATATATGAGAGTTTCACTTCTTTCCATCTGATGAGGGTTTTTTTGTTGTTGTTTCTTTTTTCCCTCCTTTTCCACTCAAAAGAAAACATCCATATGGGAGCATATGAAAGAGGCAGAATGTTCTTCCTGGTTTCTCTGCTCTTGGTAGATGTCCTGACTTCAACTGGTATCTCCGGCTCCTTGCAGGCACAGCCCCCTGTTCTTCTTTTTCAAAATTGTTTCATCCATTCTAGGTCATTTGCATTTTCATACAAATTTTAGAATCCTATTGCCAATTTCTGCAAAAAAGGGATTGCACTTCTTTTGTTAACTTTATTCCTAAATACTTCAATCTTTTTGGTGCTATTATGAATGGAAATTTTTCTTAATTTTATTTTCAGGTGTATAATTTGTTTTCAAATTATACATTACTAATATATAGAAATAAAAAATATTTTCGTATAATTATCTCCTATCCTGTGACCTTGTTAAACTTATTTGTTAGTTCAAATAGTTGTGTGTGTATGTGTATGTGTATGTGTATGTGTATGTGTATGTGTATGTGTACTCCTTAGGATTTTCTTTGTCCTAAGGAATCTTATTATCTCAGAATCATATCATCTGTGAAGTAGGAGTTTTATGACTCATTTCCCGTATGTATGCCTTTATTTTTTCCTTTCCAGACTGCACTGGCTAGTTCCTCTAATAGAAGTGGGAAGAGCAGATATCCTGGTATTGTTTCCACACATAAAGAGAAAGCATTCAATCTTTCACCATTAAGGATAATGCTAGCTATAAGTTTTTCATAGATGTCCTTTATCAAGCTGAGGAAGTTCCATTATATTCCTACTCTGTTGAGAGTTAATGAATGGGTCTTGGACTTTGTCAAATAATTTTTCTGTATCTATTCAGATAACAATGTGAATTTTGTCATTTATTCTATTAGTATGTTGTATTATGTTGATTTTTATTTGAATTCCTCAAATAAATCCCATTTAGTCTGGGGTATAATCCTTTTTATATATTGCTAGTTTTAGTTTCATAATATTTTATTGAGAATTTTGGTATCTCTATTCATGAACCATGAAGGATATTGGTATGTAGGTTTTTGTTGTCTTTTTCTGGCTTCCCACATAAAATAAGGTGGGAAGTGTTCCCTCCTTTTCTATTTTCTAGTGAATTTTGCAATGGTATTACTTTTTCTTTAAATATTTTGATAGAATTCACTAGTAAAGACATTGGGCCTGGACTTTTCTTTGTGGGAAGATGCTTAAGTTGTTGATGTAATTGTATTAAATCTATTCAGATTTTCTTTATTCTTGATTTAGTTTTGATAATTTCTGTCCCATTCCATCTAAGTTGTCTCATTTGTGGACATAAAGTTGTTCATAATTTGCCTTTATAATGCTTGTATTCTGAAAAAAGCAGTCATGATGTCTCTTCTTTCATTGATGGTTTAGTTAATTTGTGCATTCTCACTCCTTTTTTCTCCTTCAGTGTAGTTAAAGGATGCCCATTTTATTGATCTTTTGAAATAGCCAAGTTTTGATTGAATTGATTTAATTGTTTTCTAATTTATATTTCATTGATTTTGTTCTAGTCTTTCTCCTTCCTTCCTTCAATTTCCATCCTGCTTTTTTATGTTTAATTTGCTCTTTTTAAAATAGCTTCTTCTCTTTTTTTTTTTTGAGTCAGAGTCTCACTCTGTCACCCAGAATGGAGTGCAGTGGCACACTCACAGCCACCACAGCTTCGACATGCTGGGCTCAAATGATTCTTCTATCACAGCCTTCCAAGTAGGCGGAACTATAGGTGCATGCCACCACACCTGGCTAATTTTTGGCTTTATTGAAAAAACAAGGTTTCACCGTGTTGCCAGGTTGGCCTTGAACCCACGGGCTCAGGCAATCCTTTCACCTCAGCCTCCCAAAGTATGGGATTACCGGCATGAGACAAAGTGCCCAGCCTTTACTAACTTCTTAAGGTGGAAGCTTAAGATCTTACTTTGGATTTTCCAGCAAGATGGCGATGGGAGAGTTTGGACTGTGAGAGTCTCCGCAAAAGTGAGTGTCCATAAAGACTCTGTGCATGAGTGGGTGTGTGCTGGTGGGTAAGTGAAAGTCTGTCTGAGGGGAGACTCAGGTTCACGCATCTGGGGCTCTCCTCTGAAGGTGAATGCAAACCCCCACTGCCTTGAGATGGCAGGATTGTCTACTATTCTCAGGACTCTTCTGAGAAAAGCCTGCTGGATACAGCTGATTCTCATCACTTGGTCCCAGCCCACACCATCACCTGTGACAGCAAAGTGGCTGGAGCCACAGATCCAATCCATAAAGAGAAAAGATTGGGGGGAGCTGGAGAGGAGCCCCACCACAGGTGAGGAAACACCAACTAGAGCCATTTTCTCTATCTTGAGATCAGGCAGACACCTGAATTACCCTGCTCAGCTCCACCCAGTCTCCAACTTGGGATCTAGAAGTAATCTCATAAAATTCAGAGAGACAGAGCCCCCCCCACAGGATCAGACACAGACACATCAGATCTGATTGGGAGACTTGACAGGCAGCAAGTCAGGTGAATCCAGATCTGATCCACCTTCCTCCCACAGTAGTCCATGGGGCATCTGACCCATGCTGAGAGCATCCCTATCAGCTTGCACTGAGAGCAGAGGGGAAGGGCTGGAGATCAGAGCTGAAAGAAAGTTGGACTTACAGTAATGACCTCAGAGCAAGTTTTTTTAATCTGTTTGTTTGCTTTGCTCGTTCTTCTTTTTTTGTTTCTTTGTTTTTTCTTTTTTCCTCTTTCTGTTTTGATTACATTTTTATACTTGCTTTGTTCCCATTATATTATTGCTTTTTTTAAGACTTCCTGTTTGTGTATGGGTATTTTTGGAGGGAGAGTACATAAATAGGGTGTTGGTTTTGTTTTGTTTTTGGGGTTTTTTTTTTTGTCAGTTTGTGTGTTTGTATGATTGTCTGTATGTTTTAGTTTTTTGTAATCTTTTCTGCCTTTGTATCTCTTTTCATTTGTTAGTTGGTAAGCCTGTTTTCCTTCTCCTTCTCTCTTTCTCCACCTTCCCCTCATCCCCCTCCTTTCTTTTTCCATTATTTTCCTTTTTCTTACCTCATTTTGCTTTGAAGGAGCAAACCTATGCCCCCACTACATGGACAGATTGTGAGGCAATAGGAAGTCAGTTCCAGGGGGCCCACACACCTGTCAGTGGATACTGGCATCTGCAGATAGTTTCTGAATCACAGCTCCCCCCTCAATTAAATCTCAAAAAGTACAGCTCCCAACCCACAGTCCAACTTCAGAATTGAACAAAACTAGAAGATCCACTTAAGGAAGAATGGGAGATTGAGCAAAGAGATTGAGCAAAGAGAACCCCCCCATCCATGAACAGCAGAATTAAAGAAGAATTTAAAAGGAGGGGAGGAAAATCTACACAAATGAAGAAAAACCAAAAGGAGAATATGGGTCTCACACAGACCCTGGGAGGTCAGACACTGAGAATACAGACTTTGGAATGTAAACAATGAAGAGCCCTCAGAATGACTGGTCTCAAACCACAAACTCAGATATCAAGACATTAACAGAGAGAATAAGTAGAATTGAGGAAAGAATGAAGGAGTTGATAACTGAGATAACAGCAATAAAGAATACAGTGGATGAAATATATAACAAACTGATACACATGGAAAGCAGAATCAGTCAAGCAGAGGAAAGAAGCTCAGAGCTTATGGACAAAAATAATGAATTAACACAAACTGTTAAAAACATAGAAAGCTTTAAAAGACAGAACAAAACCTCTAAAAGATGGCCGATTATTTCAAGAGGCCAAACCCAATATAAATTGTAATCCCTGAGACAGGTAGAGAGACAGAGACCATTCTGGAACAAGCATTCCAAGAAATTATCCAAGAAACTTCCCTTATCTCATCACTGATGCAGCCTTTCAAACACAAAAGAATCAGAGAACCCCTGCAACGCAACAAATGAGAAGACCAACTCCTAGATACATAGTAATTCACTTACTCAAAGTAGGTATAAAAGAAAAAATACTAAAGGCAACAAGAGAAAAAGTTCAGACAGCCTACCGGGGAAGACCAATTAGAATAGCAGCAGATCTATCTACAGAAACAATTCAGGTTAGGAGAGCTTGGAGCCCAGTCTTCAAAGTCCTCAAAGATAAACAATCTCAACCAAGAATTACCTACCCAGCTAAGCTAAGCTTCATCAGTGATGGAGAATTTAAATCTTTCCCAGACATTCAATCCCTAAGAGCTTATGCTGCCTCTAGACCAGCTCTACAAGAAACACTTAAGAAAGTATTAAACACAGAAGAAAGAAAAAAATACCCTTCACAAGAATGCAGGAAAAAGATTGAAAACACACATGAATCAACCCCAAAATCAGAAGAAAGTCAACATACAAACAGCAGCAGCAACAACAAACCCTATAAGAACCTCATGATGGAAATAAACTCTCACATTTCAATAATTAGCCTGAACGTGAATGGACTAAATGTACCACTGAAAAGACATAGAATGGCAAAATGGATAAAATATCATGAGGCAACAATATATTGTCTCCAAGAGACTCATCTCACCAGAAAGGACACTCACAGACTCAAAGTAAGAGGATAGCAAATGAAATTTCAGGCAAACAGAACACAAAAGAAAGCAATAGTTGTGACCTTAATATCAAACAAAATACCCTTTACACTATCAAAAATTTAAAAAGATGCAGAAGATCACTACATAATGATAAAAAGTTCAATCTATCAATAAGAAGTATCCATCCTAAACATATATGCACCCAACATAGGAGCACCAATTTTCATAAAGCAGTTTCTAGGTAAACTTAAAAAAGATATTGACTCTAACACTATCATAGCTGGGGACTTAAATATCCCACTCACAACCCTAGACAGATCATCAAAACAAAAAATCAACAAAGAGATCTGGAACCTTAATGTGATGCTTCACCAAATGGACTTAATTTATAGCTACAGAACACTCCACCCAACAACCACAGAGTATACATTCCACTCATCACCACAAGGAAGATATTCTAAGATTGATCACATCCTCAGCCATAAATCAAGCATAAACAAATTTCATAAGATGAAATTCTGCCATGCACCTTCTCAGACCACAGAAAATTAAAATAAACACCAACAAATTTTCCCCAAAACCCACAGAGACATGGACACTAAACAGCACAATGCTAAGCAACTTCTAGGTCAACATGGAAATCAAAACAGAGATTAAAAGATACTGGGAAGCAAATGAAAATGAAGAAACATCTTACCAAAACCTCTGGGATGCCATGAAATCAGTGCTAAGAGGGGAATTCCAATCTCTATGAACACACATGAAGAAAATGGAAAGATCACAAGTTAACAGCCTAACAAATATCCTAAGGAAGCTGGAAAAGCAAGACCACAAAAACCCTAACTTCAGCAGAGGAATCCAGATCACCAAAATAAAAGCCCAAATTTGGGACATAGAAGACAAAAAGATAATACAAAAAATCAATGAAACAAAAAGCTGGTTCTTTGAAAGGATAAACAAGATCAATGGTCCCCTAGCTGGACTGACCAAGAAAAAGAGAGAAAAAGCCCAAATAAACACAATCAGAAACACAAAAGATGAAGTCACATCTGACCCTGAAGAAATACAAAAGATCATTAGAGACTACTATGTACATTTGTATGGAAACAAACTTGAAAACCTTTTGGAAATGGAGGACTTTCTGTCATCACACAACCTGCCTAGGTTGAAACAAGAAGAAATTGAGACCCTAAATAGACCAATAACAATCAAGGAAACTGACTATGTAATAAGAAAACTACCTACAAAAAAAAAAAGCCCTGGACCAGATGGCTTTCCAGCAGAATTCTACAAGACTTTTAAGGAAGAGCTGATACCAATCCTACTGAAGGTATTTCAGGTGATTGAGAAAGATGGAACTCTCCCCAAATCATTTTACAAAGCTAACATCATATTGATACCCAAGCCAGGTAAAGACCCAACAAAGAAAGAGAACTACAGGCCAATATCTTTGATGAACATAGATGCTAAAATTTTCAACAAGATCCTAGCGAACCAGATTCAACAACACATCTCAAAAATCACCCATCATGACCAAGTAGGCTTCATTCCTGGGATGCAAGTCTGGTTCAACATTCTTAAACCATAAATGTAATTAGATACATCAACAGATGCCAAAACAAAAACCACATAATCATATCATTAGATGCAGAAAAAGCTTTTGATAAAATCCAGCACCCCTTCTTGATAAAAACCCTTGAACATCTAGGCATATGGGGAACATACCTCAAAATAGTAAAAACCATCTATGAGAAACCCACAGCCAGCATGTTCCTAAACGGACAAAAACTGGAACCATTTCCCCTGAAAACTGGAGCAAGAGAAGTATGCCCACTCTCACCCCTCCTGTTCAATATAGTATTGGAAGTCCTGGCTAGAGCAATCAGAGAAGAGAAGGCAATCAGGGTATCCAAATAGGAAAAGAGGAAGTCAAGCTATCTCTCTTTGCAGATGACATGATTGTGTACCTTGAAAACCCAAGAGAATCTGTCAAAAACCTCCTTACACTGATAAAGGACTTTGGCAAAGTCTCAGGATATAAAATAAATGTGCAAAAGACAATCGTATTTCTTTACACCAATAATAAACAAACAGAAACCCAAATAAAAACCACAATTCCATTCACAATAGCCACAGAAAAATGAAATACCTTGGCATGTTCCTAACCAGAACCGTGAAAGACCTTTACAATGAAAATCACAAAACACTGCTCGAAGAAATCAAAGATGACACAAACAAGTGGAAAAATATCCCATGCTCATGGATTGAAAGAATCAACATTGTGCAGATGTCCATCTTACCTAAGGCAATCTACAGGTTTAATGCAATACTCATCAAATTACCAGCAACATTCTTCTCAGACCTAGAAAAAAACAACACAGGAATTCATATGGAAACACAAATGACCAAGAATAGCCAGAACAAGACTCAGCAAAAAAAAAAAAAAAGTAGGTGGTATCGCATTACCAGACTTCAAACTTTACTATAAAGCTACAATCATCAAAACAGCTTGGTATTGGTACAGGAACAGGCATATAGACCAATGGAATAGAATTGAGATTCCAGAAGCAAAACCTCAATTTCTCAACCAACTCATCTTGGACAAAGCCTCCACCACCTACCACTGGGGAGAAGAGAACCTATTCAGTAAATGGTGTTGGGAAAACTGGCTGACCACATGCAGAAGATTGAAACAGGATCCCTATCTATCCCCATACAAAAAAATTAACTCCAAATGGATCAGAGACCTAAATGTAAAACCTCAAACCATAAGAACCTTAGAAAATGAAGGACATACCCTCATGGAAATTGGAACTGGCATCCAATTCCTGAACAAAACCCAAAACCCATAGGTCATAAGAGATAAGATAGACAAGTGGGACTTCATTAAACTGACAAGCTTCTGCAAAGCCAAAGAAACCATCAAGAGAGCAGGGAGACAGCCTACAGATTGGGAAAAAGTATTTGCCAACTCCAGGTCTGAAAAAGGCTTAACATCTTGGATCTACAAGGAACTCAAACATGCTGAAAAGAAAAAAACAAACAACCCCATTATAAAATGGGCCAAAGATATGAACAGACACTTCTCAAAGGAAGACATCCGAGCAGCCAACAGACACATGAAGAAATGTTCAACCTCACTAATCATCAGGGAGATGCAAATCAAAATGACACTGAGATACCACCTAACTCCAGTTCTAATGGCAATTATCAATAACTCAAAAAATAACAGTTGCTGGAGAGGGTGTGGCGAAAAGGGAACATTTCTACACTGTTGGTGGGAGTGTAAACTAGTGCAACCTCTGTGGAAAACAGTATGGTGATTCCTAAAAGCTCTAAATATTGACCTCCCATATGACCCCACAATCCCCCTTCTGGGAATATACCCTGAAGAACTCAAATAACTCTATAGAAAAGATACCTGCACACGTATGTTTATCGCAGCATTGTTCACAATAGCAAGAACCTGGAAGCAACCATGCTGCCCATCAAAAGAGGACTGGATTTTAAAAATATGGTACATATACATGATGTAATACTATGCAACCATAAAAAAGAACAAAATCATGAATTTCACAGCAACCTGGATGGAACTAGAGTCTATAATACTGAGTGACCTCTCACAGAAACAAAGATCTGAGTATCACATGTTCTCACTCATATAGTGGACCTTGAACATCCAACGTAATACTATAAGAAAATGACTGACAGTGGTGGGAAACTATGGGGCAGAGGGGAAGGGAGATGGGATTAACGGTAGTAAATATCTGTCTGGGGATAGGGAGACACCTCTTATCAACAAGGGTGCCTGAATGAAGCATATTTGTATACCTAACCCTTAACTGTACCCCACAATATCATAATTAAAAAAATATGTATTTTTTTTGAGTTGGAGTCTCACTCTGTCGCCCAGACTGGAGTGCAGTGGCCGCTCCCAGCCACCGCAGCCTCAACCTGCTGGACTCCGGTGATCCTTCCGCCTCAGCCTTCCGAGTAGCTGGAATTACAGGCACGCGCTACCATGCCCAGCTGATTTTTTTGATTTATTGTAGAGATGAGGTCTCACTGCCCAGGCAGGTCTCAAACCTGCGGGCTCAGGCAATCCACTCACCTCAGCCTCCCAAAGGCGCGGGATTACAGGCTGAGCCACCGAGCCCGGCTTAATTAAAAATATTGATAAAAAAAAGTAGAGACCATATCCTCATCAGGCACCTAACCTGTCAGTGCCTTGATTTTGGACTTCCCAGCCTCCAGAACAGTGAGAAATAAATTTCTGTTCTTTATAAATTACCCAACTTCAGGTATTCTGTTATAGCAGTACAAACAGACTAAGACAAGTGGTATGTTGAGATATGCTTTCTTTTTTTTTTATGTACTCTCTTACTCTTTTCAGGTCAAGATTCAGCCACAAGTGTAGGAAATTAGAGTTGGGTGTCTGTGCTCAAGTCATCATCTTAAATTAAAACAGTTTGACTATTTTATTTAAATTTTTTACTTTTGGATTTGGAGGGCATGTGTGTGGTTTGTTATACGAGTATATTGTGTGATGGTGACGTTTAGACTTTTATTGAACCCATTGCCCAAATAGTGATACCCAACAGGTAGTTTTTCAATCCTTGACCTCCCTCCGCCCCGCCTTCTTCAGGAGTCTGCAGTATCTGTTGTACCCAATTTATGTCTGTGTATATCCAGTGTTTAGTTTCCACTTATGAGAACATGTGATGTTTGGTTTTCTGTTAATTTGCTTAAAATAATAGCCTTCAGATGATCTCATGCTTTTTCTATGTCTGCGTAGTATTCCATGGTGTATTCTAGCTCTGATAGTTAAGGTTGCAAATTCATCCTAATAAAAAGTGCTGCATACCTCATTGCTGAATGTCACTATGGTCATCTTTGATGTACTCCCCTTGGAAAGCCATGCTCCAACGCCAGTGTCTAGTCCACCCATCAAAGCAAATACATATCAATAGAGAAATAGGAAAATCTTTTTTTTTTCCATTTTCAAGCAAAGTTTATTAGGGAAAGAAGGGAGAAAAGAAAGAGTGGCATGCCAGAGCCAGCATGGGAGAAAGAAACCATTGAGAAACAGAAAAATCTTAATTGAAAATCTTGGCATGAGAAAGATGTGTGCAAAACTGGTCCTGAAAGAGCTCTTGCATCACGACAATGCACCAGCTCACATAGCAAGGTCTGTGAGGGAGGTTTTAGTCAGTAAACAAATAATTGTCTTGAAACACCGTCCCTACTTACCTGATCTGGCCCCCAACAACTTTTCTCTGTACCCAAAGATAAAGGAACTATTGAAAGGACTATTTTTCTGAAATAGCCATCAGAGCTGTTGTCATCTTACCCATGATGTCCTGATTTTGATGACATCAGGACATCACGGGTACGATGACAACAGCTCTGATGGCTACTTCAGAAAAAGAGTTCCAAAATTGCTTTGATGGGTGGCCTAGGCACTGGTGTTGGTGCATAGCTTTCTAAGGGGAGTACTTCAAAGATGACCATAGTGGCATTCACCAATGAGGTATGTTGTTGTTGAGTTGGAGTCTTACTCTGTTGCCTAGACTGTAATGCAGTGGCACGATCATGGCTCACTGAAGCCTCAACCTCCTGGGCTCACCTCCTGGGCTCAGATGACTCTTCTGCCTCAGTCTCCTGAGTAGATGGCACTACAAGTGCTTGCCACCATGCCTGGATAATTTTTTGATTTTTTTTTAATAGGGATGAGATCTCACTATGTTGCCCAGGTTGGCCTCAAACTCCTGGGCTCAAGAAATTTTCCTGCCTCAGCTTCCCAAAATGCTGAGATTACAGTCATGAGCCACTGCATCCAGCCTCATTGTGGTTTTGATTTGCATTTCTCTGATGATTAATAATGTTGGGCATGTTTTCATATGTCTGTTGGCTGCTTGTATGTCTTCTTTTGAGAAGTGTCTGTTCATGTCTTTTGCCCAATTTTTAAAGGAGTTTTTTTTAATCAATTCTTTTTACTAAAGATGGCTTTGGCTCTTTGAACTCTTTTTTTGCTTCCATATGAATTTAAGAGTTATGTGTTGTTTTTTTTCTAATTCTGTGAAAAATGATGATGGTAGTTTGATAGAAATTGTGTTGAATTTGTAGATTGCTTTGGGTAGTATGAACATTGTAACAATATTGCTTATTCCAATCCATAAGCATGAAATGTTTTTCCATTTGTTAGTGTTATTTTTTATGTCTTTCAGCAATGTTTTGTAGTTCTTGTTGTGGAGATATTTCACCTCCTTGGTGAGATTTATTCCCACGTATTTTATTTTATTTTTTGTGGCAAGTATAATGGAATTGCATTAATTTGGTTCTCAGCTTGAAATTAGGTGTTATATAGAAATGCCACTGATTTTTGAAAGTTGATTTTATCCTTTGACTTTACTGAAATTGCTTATTCAGTCTCGTTTTTTTTTTAATGGAATCTTTAGGGTTTTCTAGATTTACAATCATATCATCTTCAAAGAGAGATTATTTGACTTTCTCTTTCCCTATTTGGATACATTTTATTTTTTCTCTTGCCTGATTGCTCTGGCTAGGACTCCCAGCACTATGTTAAATAGGAATGGTTGAATGATATTTTAAAGCACAAAATGTAAGCAAAATTTTAACTGGCCTGTTACATTCCTATTGGGTGCAAGTTTGGGGGGTACTGTGAAGTTTATAAGGATCTTACTCACTTTTTGCATTGTTAACAATTGGCACATATACACAATGGAATATTATGCAGCCATTAAGAAGGACAAACATTTGGACTTCACAGCAACTTGGATGGATTTAGAGTCTCTCATACTCAGTGATCTAGCACAGAAACAAAGAACAGAGTACCATATGTTCTCACTCATAAGCAGACCTTGAACAAACTGCCAGGGGAGGAGGGGTAGGACTGGCAGTTGAGAGGAAACTGCCAGGGGAGGGAGGGATCCACCTCATCAACAAGGGTCCCTGCATAATGAACATTTGTATACCTAATCCTGAATTGTACCCCACATCTTTAACACAAATTCAAAAAAACAATTAGTGCTATTTAAATTTTCATTGTGCTACAAAACTCAGTTTTAAAAAAAGTAAAACTACCATTTTTGTTATGACTGCACAGGTTTTTCTGAGATCTCGGTTTTCCTGGAGCAAAAACTTTGATATTGTCAAGAAATTGTTTCAGTTATCATATCAGTAACTCTCCAGTACAGATTCTCTCTTTTAGAGCATCTCCTTCCTTAAAGTTACTGGTCTTGTGGTAGGTTTTCTTGGCATGGATGGTTTTCAAAGCAGATATTTTAATAGGGTGGCCCTTAGGCTCAGGCGTCCAATTAGTTCTGAGCAGTTTTCGTGGCATACGTGATCCTACAGAAGCACAGACACTTGTCCTCACTAAACAGTCTACCCCAACATCTGACAGATTTCTCTCAGCACAGGGAAGGCTCTGGGTTTTCCGAACCACTTTAGGATCCTATTTCCATAGCCCACCTATGCCTACTAGAAAACTGTAACCCTTAAAGCCAAACTCCACTCATGGCTAAAACATGACAGGAAAAGAATGGCCTCTCCTGCTACTCTGCCCCCACATCCCCACAGTAGCATAACCTGTTTATTCTGATGCTCATGATTAGCAAACTCCAGAGATGAAGAAACTTGGCCCTCTATTCAGTCACCCCATTCCCAGACCAGACGGGATGCTCTTGCCTCACACTCTACTTCTTCCCCTGAATTATCCAGGAAGGGAGAGAGGTAGTAGGGATCATTTTCCCAAACTTTCCCTCCAGCCATGTTTATAAATCTACCTCTGTTTGGGAAGGGATTAAACAAGTTTTTCTGGGTCATAAATTTTCTCCAATTATTTTGGCCTCACAATTGGCATTGAAGCTGAATGTAGCCTCTCAGAACAACACTAGCTGGTACACTGATGCCGATGGGTTCCTGGAACACTTACCTATTGGAGGAAGCCTGTACAAGAAACCTGTCCTCCAAAAAATAATTCTGGGTTTTTTTGGGGGTCCTCCCTCACATGTCAGAATTTAGACATATGATTATGGAGGTCATCATAAATAAGTGGGTCTTGAAATACTTATTTACTTAGGACATACATTTAGGTATTTAAAAATAAATTCCAGGTGGTTAGATGTTTTTAAATTAAATTTTATTTTTAAAATGTATCATAAAGTAGAAATGAGTTGGTATCACTTCTCTGAAGGTTGATTAGCACTGGGCTTTTATACATTGCATTCAAGATCTCAAATTCTTATGTAAAACATTAAGAATTCAGTGTATTAAAAGGCACATGACACAAAAGGAAAATTTTCACAATGAAATTAAAATTAGCAAACTAACAAAAACGTTCAACGCACAGAATAGTAAAGAAATATAAATAAAAGTAAACAAATATCCTTGTATATCAGTTTTTTAAAAGTTTTAAATTATAATATTGGTTTTGATAAGATTGAAATCAAATGCTATACTCATACATTTCTGATGTATGTAAATTGACACAATCTTTTAAAAAGGCATTATGGCAACATGTTTGTAGAACATAAAATGATTATACTCTTGGATTTGGTTAATATCATTCCTGAGAATTTATTTCAAGGAAATAATTCAAAAGAAGAGGAAAAAACTATACTCATGACATTGTTCACAGCAATATTATTTACAATAGCTCACAAACAGAAATTTCCTAATACCCATCAATGTACTTTGATAAAAAATGAGCTATCACCTCCTGGATGGACGCTGGAGGGAAAAAATATGATACATAGTTTCTACCTAAAAAGAATTCACAATCTGAAGAGGTGAATAAAGAAGAGTATTTCCATTCACAAACAGTAATTATAAAGAGTATACAGAATTAGGGAAAGGGCAAGATGCTTAAGATGATAATAATGAAAGGAATGCAACACATTTCTCTGTTATGTTTCAATTATGTGTGCATATGGACAAGGGCCAGTGATGGACAGAGAGAAATAAAAATGGGGATCTACTGGAGGAGCAGGATTGGAGGTGCAGAATATCAGTGTCATAATCAAATAAAACTGAGATACAAGTGTATTGCTTAAAATTAATTCAGTTTTTAGCAAGTCCAAGTGGTTGTCACCTTCTTGGTACATTTGCATAGTTCAACAGACTGCTACATACACAGTCTTGTCCTCACACATACATTCATTTACGTGCCATCAGTTTCCAACCAAAATGGCTGGAAATTGTCTCCCCAACCCTTAAACTGTGACCAAGGCTACAGTTGCTCTCCCGAAGCTCTCTCTTTCTTATCCTCATTTTTTATTTAAGTGACCCTTCAAACAGAGTGCTCTTGAACAAGATCTTCAGTCACTGTCAATCCTGACAGAGGATGTAGCTGGCTCCTTCACATATATGGGAGCTGGATCATGGGAGAACTGTCAGCAGTACATGGACAAAAGTAGGAAAGAGAAGCTTAGGATCCCTTATCGCAAATATTCTAGATTAGTGTACAAAGCACCAGTAAGGTTACATGAATAAAGGAGGTGGTGCAACCATGATCAAATGTGTGGATCCTGATGTCATGCTCTGTGTTTGAATTCTATCATCTCAATAAGTCCCCCTGTAGTTACCTGTAAAATCCTGACAGTAATAAGTCCTTGCCTCACACTTATTGTAGGAATAAGATAAAACATATAAAGTCCACAACACAGGACCTGGTTCATGGTAAGTGCTCAATAAATGGTAGTGCAACTATTGTTATTTCTATTATTATTGAGAAGAGGACTTCCTGGACAACCTTGTTTCCCACAATAGACTCACTGCTCACATAAGGGAGGAATCAAAACATTTTATGGCTCTCAATAGCGAAGGGCAGGCCATGCCAGCAATTTGTTCTGAGCACTCTCTACAACCTGCCTTCCATCTCCTCTTTGACTTTATGCATTGTACCCCACAAGGATACTCAAGGTCACTAGTAGCAGGCATAGTTATTGATGCCATCACAACTGGACATCAGAGATTTTATAACCAGACTAAACACTGCAGGGGAGCTCCCAAACTAGTGGTTTCTAAGCCTGACTCCTAGTCAACTTTGCTGATTCACTCTCTCAAGCAGATATTTTCAAAGCACCTCCTTCACAACATATTCAGAGATCATTTAAGAACTTATCTTTACTGCATTGCAGTCATCTGGGAGCTACAAATTCTAGTTGACATAAAACAATTACACAATCTCAATAAGCATAGGTCTTATTCAACAAAGGTTCTTGATGGTTCCAGTCATTTCTCTGAGAATTTTACACTACAGACCAGCTCCTAATTCCCAAGTTCTTTTCCAATCACAGTACTTCTCTCTCGAGGGCTTAATGTGTTTCCCTTTAGCTCCCACGATCCCAGAAAAAGCAATGTCTTTTTCAACTCAAACGTTTGTGGACTGGTGTCCATCTGCGATTGTTTCTTACTGGTCCATGAAAGCATAAATTGAGAATAAATGTTTTAAAATTTATATGGCAATTTGACATTGCCAAGACATCCAAGCATATGATCAGTAAACCCATCTCACACAGGGTTTATGTCAGTTTTTAACTCAGGTGATGAGTCACACATAGCACGAGCTATGTGTTAGTCATGTACAATAGAAGCATTTATTCATTTCTGAAAGATTGGTGAGGGGCATGGGGGGACAATCCTTAATCACAGATATTATGAAAGGCACTGGTTTAACTTCCTAACTCAGTTTTCCAAAGTTGATCCCCAAAAAAACCTTATCACACTGGTTATCTGTCTTTCTGATTTCACAAAAGAGTTTTAAAAACTTGAATGGTGGGCAGAGGAAACAAATATAGCATAGCTATCTTTTTATTTTCCAATTAAAGGCATTAAATAACAAAGTATAACTATAACAAAAGCCTACAATCTGCATGGCTTTTTCACATAAGTTTAATGTCAAAAGGAGAAAGAACAACTTCATGTAAGTTTCCAAGAATGGTGGGTCATCTTATGTAGACTTATACACTCCTATAGACACAGATTTCTACTACACCCTCCTCATTTTCTGACTTCATATTAGTAGAAATGTTGTCATGGATTTTCCCTGGTCCACAGACTTCCATTTTGGAACTGGTCTATCTACTTTTCCTGGCTTCTGTTTCAAGTAACCCTTAATTCCTCCCATGCTGTCAACGACCTTGCTAGAACACCAATCTGTTGTATAGCCCTATTTTAAACTCCTGATTGGCTTCCCTTGCCAAAGATGAAGTTCAATTTCTTCAGCATGACATATCAGCTTCTTAGAGATTTAAATGTAGTTCACCATCCCAACGTTAATTTTAAAGATATCTCTTAGCATCATGCTAAACATTTTCAGTTTCCTAGTAATTTAGATGGCTCAATGTGCCCCAGACTCAAGGAGTTTCATGCAGGCTAGTAATTACATATGCTGGGATTAATATAATTCAGTTGGTCCCAGCTTAATATATGGGACTGTTTCATGTGAGCACTCAGTCTCCCTTATCTCTCCCTTGACCTGGCAATTTTCCTCTTCATATCAAGAACAGATCTCAAGGACAAGTTCCTTTTCACTGTATATCTAGAAATAGTCCATGGATGCAATTTCCTATCATCTGCCACGTGCAATGTGGTTACCCGATAATGTACTCAGGCCATGAGTGCCACATTCCAGGCAGCAGTCTGGCCTCCAGGGATGTGCTCTCTGCTCTCTGGATTGATGCTTTCCATCCTGTGGTTCTCAAGCATCTCTGCTGTTTAAATAAACCTTGGTACCCCATTAACTGAGACACTTTCTTTTCTCAGCTCACAGTATCTCTCCTCTAGGCCACTTCTCCAAGCGATAATGCTGCTTTCAGCTAAAGGACCTCCTTGTTTGGAGTCCATACTTTCTACCCTTGGATGAAATGGGTGCTCAACATGTGGCTATTCTGGATCAAGGTCATCAACATCTAGCTCACTTATATTTTTCTATACTGCAGCTTCTAGGCAAGCATAAGCTTTGACTATAATAAAAGAAGTTAACATTCGCAAAAGGGAAGCAGGGGAAAGAGAGGTAATACATTACCCTATTCTAGAAGCATTCAACCTACAAAGGCTTACACCTTTACATACATGAAGCTAGTCTACCTAGTTATGCAAGGAGAAAAAGAAAGATAGATTAAAAACTAGACAGCAAATATTCCTTTGGAAAAAATGTTCCATATGGAAAAATAACAAATTGACTTTCTGTTTAATAAATCCGTCTCCTGTGAAATGTCAAATGAACCCAATGGCTAGTAATCATAGAACGTGGAACCCTAATGAAATCATTCCTGAAAAAGTAAACAGCAGAGATGTTTGAGAACCACAGGGTGGAAAGCATCAATCCAGAGAAAGAGTTCCCATTTACTACTAGGTTACAGCTTCCTATGAAGCCTAGGCATAAACATCCCTCTACAAGGTCCATTTCTTACAGCGATACCTTCAGTTTCGGTTTGAATCTCTCCTTTCTTGAACTGAGTGCAATTGCTCCTTTCTACCATTCCTATGATCTACATCAAATGGTCATGCCATACATTCATTTACAGTGTAAATATACTCATATTTCTTGACCTTTTTTCAACTAATCATGTGATTGCTGCCCTTGAGAAGAAGTGATGACTCGGCTGCAACAGACAAAAAACAAAAACCTGAGTCCACTATAGGAGAGAAAACCCCCAGCTTCTAACTGAGTAGCAAGTATACTGCCGCATCTACAGAAAGATAATGATGCAGGTAGAGGAGGGTGCATGTAAGACTGAGTGCAAAAGACAGTGTCAATATTGTAAGCCTCAGAGGACCTATGAAAGTCCAGGAGAGATCACAGAAAGGGGGAGAGAAGAGGGGAAGGCATCTGGGGGAGCAGAAAGAGCAAGGGCTTAGAGGTAGCTAATAAGAGGGTGTGTGATGCAGCAAGTGGGGAGAAAAAACTGGCTGGAGCAGAGGAAGCCCTTTGGGGAGGAAAAATATAGAGGGCTGGCCAAGAAAAGGAGGGCCTGACAACCTGAAATTGTGGGAAATATGAACCAACAGTTTCATTTAAAAGTTTCCCTCCTGAGTGAACACTCTGATGGTGAATAAAATCTGAATTCCAAATAAAAATTTCCCCACGGTCCTTACATTCATAGCATCCTTCTCTATCATGAAGTCTCTGCTGCTGCTCCGATCCCAAACTCTCTTTAAAATCTGTCTTGCAAGGGTGGATTTGCTGATGTCTATCTAAATTGCCTTTCTGCCTGAAGGCCTTCCCACATTCCTTACATTGATAGGTTTTCTCTCCAGAGTGAATTTTCAGATGTTGGATGAGGTTTGAGCTCCAGGTGAAGGTTTTCCCACACTCTGGACATTGGTAGGGTCTCTCTCCAGTGTGCAGCAATTGGTGGCGAATGAGTTGTGAGTTCACACGAAAAGCTTTGCCACACTCCTTACACACATATGGTTTCTCACCAGTATGAATTCTCTGATGATGAATAAAAGTATTTTTTCACTGAAGGCCTTCCCACAGTCCTTGCATTTAAAGGGTTTCTCCCCAGTGTGCACTCTCTGATGATTAAACAGTGCAGATTTGAAGATAAAGGCTTTGCCACACTCTTTACACTTATGGAGCTTCTCCTCAGTGTGGATTCGTCAGTGTTTAGTGCAGTGAGAGCTGGACCTAAAAGCCTTGCCACACTCTTGGCACACAAAGGGTCGCTCCCCAGTGTGGATCCTTCGGTGATATATAAAACTAGAGTTGAAGCTAAAGGCTTTCCCACATTCCTTACACTGAAAGGGCTTCTCTCCAGTGTGAATTCGCTGGTGTGCAGTGTACTGGGAGTTGCTCCAGAATGTCTTGCCACACTCCTTGCACACATTGGGTTGCTTTCTACTATGGATCCTTTGGTGCCTAACACAAGTGGAGTTAAGGCTAAAGGCTTTGCCACACTCCTTACACTGATACGGTTTTTCTCCAGTGTAGTCTTTCCAGTGTTGAAACAAGTCTGAACTGTGACTCCAATGTTTGTCCCACACATCAGATTTATAGGAAATCTGTATAGCTGGTACTTGCAGATGCATTTCATGCTGAGAACTAACACTTATATTTCCTTCTGATTTCTTTTGTGAATGGCTTCTATTTTCTGTATGACTTTTCTCATTATTGACCATATCCTTTGCAGAATAATTCTCATTTTTATTCATTTCTTCTCTTGTAAAATGTCCTCTATGTCTCTCTAACTTGCCCTCTGACTTGCAGATATCTTGAAAATCACGTCCAGCCCTTGGATACTCACCTGATACCATGCCACAGGCTTTGTGTTTTAAAGAAATGATTTGTTTTGAAGTCAAATGCTCATTCTCAGTCCAGGTTTTTCCACCTGTTAAAAGAAGAAATACATAAAAATACCACCTCTCAGCAATATTAAAGGGATGTATACCAGGAATTAGCAAATATTCCCTGTAAAAGGCTAAATGATAAATATTTTAGGCTCTTCAGGCCACATGGTTTCTGGAGCAAGTACTCACCTTCATTGTTGTAATGTGAAAGTAGTCATAGACAAACATAAATGAATGACTCTGTATTCCAATAAAACTTCATTTATAGACATTGAAATTTGAGTTTCATATTATTTTCATATGTTAAAAATGTTATTCTTTTGATTTCCTTCAATAACTAAAAAAAAAAAAAAAATCATCCATTCTTATCTCACAGGCCATACACAAAAAGACAGGTAGCAGGTCAGATTTTAGCCTATGGGTCATAGTTTTCCTGAATTAAACAGCAAGTGAGATTAATATGTTCTATTAGAACACAGTTTTCACATGCTTATAAAATACCTTTAGAGCATACAGAACATGAAGCAAGCCAAGGAAAAATCCTGAATCCCAAAAAGGAAGAGAAAGCTTTACCAGGGTTTATAAGTCCAAAGAGAGTTCTAGACAAAAAGGTAGCCATAAAGATAGGAAATGTAAAATAAGTAAGGTCATGGGCTATGGGAGGGAGTGACAGTGTAAAAAGCCTGAAAACAAATGGGAATGGGAAAACTAAATAGAAGACATAGAAAAAGCAGGGAAGAATAATGATAGAAGAAAATCTCCTTAATCTATCAAGTAAAAAATATCAAGTCGTTTTGTATAAAACATTATGGCAGAAGTGTAAAAGGTATGAAACTATTCCTGTTATCAGGAAGCCTATTGGGAAACATAAGTAATATACAAAACATAGTTAGAGAACATAGTATTTGACTTGGAGAACACAGATCAAATCCACCACCCAAAATAACTTCACTCATGTATCATACTGTCACCAAATCTTTGCCATCCAAGACTGACTTCCCAAAATGTGATCCTTATATCATTTGTACCATAACCACCTGGAATGCTCTGTTAAACATGCAGATTCATAGGCTGCACATTGGATGGTGTTGGTAATCATTTTAACAAGGTCTCAGGTGAGACGTATGCACACCACAATTTAAAAAGAGTTGCTCTAGGAGAATGGACCCAGATTTACTTCACTAAGAGCAATTTCCCACTATAGAATATCCTTTTCATCTCTAGTAACATGTTTGTTTTAAAGTCTATTTTGTCTAATATTAGTATAGGCACTCCAGCTCTCAGTAAAAGTTAACTATAAACATATATGTACCTAAAAAAAAAGAAACCCTGAAATACATGAAGCAAGAACCATAAGAATCGAAGAGAGAGAACAATAATAGAAGGATTCTTCAACACCCCACTTTCAATAATAGACAGAACTAGACAGAATATCAACAAGGAAACAGAAGACTTGAACAATACTGTAAATCCAACAGAAATCTATAGAACACTCTACCCAACAAAAGAATACATATTCTTAAATACATAAAAAATATTCTCCAGGACAGACCATATGATAGGCTTTAAAACAAGTCTCAATAAGTAATCAATGAGACAAAGAAATCATAAGTGATATAGAAATGTGAGCTTAATAAAAATGAAAATATGGCACACCAAAATTTACAGCTAAAGCAGTGCTTACAGGAAAAGCGTATACCTGTATTAACTGCCTACATATAACTGCCAATGTTAAAAAAAACAGAAGAAAAATTTCAAACCAATAACCCAACCTTCCACCTTACGAAAGTAAAATACTACTTTCTTAAGATAAAACAAAAGCAAAATAAATCCAGAGCTAGAGGAAAAGGTAAATAATAAAAACTAAAGAGGAGAAAAATGAAACAGAGAATAGGAAATTACTAGAAAAAAAACCAGCAAAAATACTAAAATACAAAAACAAAATATGAGCAAACCAGCAACATATAAAAAAAGATTGTACATTTGCATTCATTGTGATTTATCCAAGAAATATAAGGTAAGGTTCAACACACAAAAATCAATCAATGCAATATGCCATAAGAATAGAATAAGAGATAAGAACTATATGATTATCTTAACTTAATAGTCACAGAATGTCATTTCACAAACTCCAACATCATTTTATGATAAAAACTCAACAAATTAGAAACTTCCACAACCTAATAAAAAGCATTTATAAGAAAACAATAGCAAACATAATAATTAATGGTGAAAAACTGAATGCCCTCCCCTAAATAAGGAATAAGATAAGAATGTCCACTCTTGAAGCTTTTATTCAATATTGTGCTGAAAGCTTTAGCCAGGGTAATTAGGCAAAGAGAAAAAAATAAAAGGCATTCAGATTTAAAAAGAAGAAGTAAAACTATTTATATTTGCAGATGACATCATTTTTATACAGAAAATCTAAAGGAACTTTATCAAAACTAAAACTTTTGTGCTTCGAACAACACTATTCGGAAAGTGAAAAGACAATCCACAAAATGGAATGAAATATTTGTAAATCATGTATCTCATAAGGATTCAGTATCTAGAATATGTCAGAACTCTTATAACACAAAAATAAAAATACAAGTAAACCAATCTAAAACTGTGCAAAGGGTCTGGATAGACATTTCTCCAAAGATAATACACAAACGGCCAATAAACACAAGAAAAGATGTTCAACATCATTAGTCATTAGGAAAACTCAAATCAAAACCACAATGAGATATCCCTTCACACCACTAGAATGGCTTTAATCAAAAAGATGGACAATATTAAGTGTTTGTGAAGATATGGAGAATTTGGAACCCTCATACATTGCTGGGAGAAATTAAAATGGTTCAGCCACTCAGGAAAAAGTTTTAGCATTCTTCAAATGTTAAAGAGTTACCATGACTAGAAAGTATGTATATAGAGTTTGTACCCATGAGAAATGAAAAAACATGTCTGCATTAAAACTTGTACACTAATGTTCATAGCAGCATTACTCATAATACCCAAACAATAGAACCAACTCAAATGCATCAAATGATGAATAAGCAAAATGTGTATTATCTATCCAATATATATTATTCACACATAAAAAGAAATGAGGTAGTCACATATTATACAATGGATAAACCATGAAAACATGATATTATATGAAAGTCACTTGCAAAAGACCCCATATGGTATAAATACATGAATATCAAATATCCACAATAGGCAAGTCTATAGAAAAAGGAAAGTAGATAAGTGGTGCCCAAAACTGAGAGTTTGCAGAGGGGGATAGAGAGTGACTGCTAATAGATATGTGGTTTTTTTGTGGGGGGGTGATAAGAAAGGTTTAAAACTAAATTGTGGTAATACTTGCACAACTCTGTGACTATTCTAAATACCACCGAATTGCATACATTAAATGGGTGAATTGTATGGTTTGTGAATTGTATCTCCAGAATGCTGTTTAAAAAAGGACATGAGAGTCTGCTTTACACATCAAAATGAGTAATTTTAAAGAACAGAAAAACATTAAATGTATAGAAATCTATTACTCTACAGAAAAAGAAAATGCACATTTGACATCATTTAAGATGGCTCTTAAACTCCTTACTTGGAGAACTGGTATTTAAAGATTAAGAATTAAGCCTTTCTCCTGTGTTACCCGCACTGATGACTTTTTAAATTTTATTGTACATGATATTATTTTAGCTGAGTATATAAATCTTCTTTGCTTTGAGATGTATCCTAAAAGGGAGGAAAATCATACTAATTGTAACTTAAAATATTTCAGCATAAAAATGATTTGAAGATATTAATGTATTAATTCTCATGAAAAGTAAAGTAAATTTTTCTACTTGTGCTACTGGTTAGCGGACAAGATAATACTGCAGCAACTTATCAATTTTGTAAAATGGGAAAACTGGAAACAAGTGATCACACATAATCAGTAAAATACTTAGAAAAATTTTTCTACATATTCCCAAGGGATAAAAGTATCCCAGTGTGTGAAAGCATTTCAGGGTGTTTGTAATACATTTTAAAGGTGTTGGGAAGCAAGGAATGACCGACCAGTCAGAAAGAGCATGAACAAGGATCCCAATGTACTCCATGATGCTGGACACAGAGAACACACACCTTTCATTTTGATGAAATGAAGGCAAAGGAAGAGACAAAACTGGAGAAGACTCCCCTTGCTTAACTCACCTGTGGAGCCTGCTCTCCGGCCCCTCCTGCTTGGGGCCCCCTGTGGCTTGGAGAACCAGGGTTCTTTCCCTTGCTCCAGCTGAGAGATCAGAGCTGGTTTAGAAGTGTGTGGCACTGCTCAAAGGAAAGAAAACAAAAAAGTGATGAGCAGAGTCACAGGAGTCAATTTCAGTTTGCAGCTGCAAGAATGATCAGGGGAGATGAGGAGTGTAATTCCTAGGTACCTTAAAGAGATACAGGGAGGGATCCTGGGAAGAATCCTCAGGACAGTGCTCCCAAGTAAACCTGAAACATCCTGGGAGGCAGATTTCTGTTTAAAGGAAGACAAGATTTCTTCCCTTCTTTGTCAGAGGATGGAAAATCCCATTGTGGAAAAAAGACACACGGTTCCTAAGAGCAAATCTCAGAGGGAGAAAAAGGGACTCAATTCTCTCAAGATGATTTGGAAGCTCAATATTAAGCTGTGGGTACCAAGATACAGCTCAGAGAATCACCTCCATACTCAGAGAATCACCTCTAAGGCAGACAGGAAAGGAGTGAGGCTTTTATGATAAAAATAGAAGCAAAGGCCAGGCGTGGTGGCTCACGCCTGTAATCCCAGCACCTTGGGAGCCAGAGGCAAGGGGAATGCCTGAGCCCACGGGTTTGAGACCAGCCCGGGCAACTTGGCAAGACCTCATCTCTACAATAAATTTTTAAAAATTAGCCAGGCATGGTGGTGCATGCCTGTATTTCCAGCTACTTGGAAGACTGAGGCAGAAGGGTCACCTGAGTCCAGCAGGTCGAGGCTGTGGTGGCCATGAGCATGCCACTGCACTCCAGCCTGGGTAGCAGAGTGAGACTACAACTCAAAAAATAAAAAATAAAAGTAAAGAAAGTCCTTTGGAGGTCAACAAGCCCCAGTGCTTTCCTTACCTGAAAACTTCTGACATTGCCATTTGGGGTCAACTAATAATTATAAGAGAATCTTTTAACCTCTGAAGACCAAGGCAGAGATCAGCAGCAGAAACCTTACCTAGGAAGGCTACAGCCCCGTAGTTTTCCATCATCACATCCCGGTACAAGGCTCTCTGGGCAGGCATCAGGCTGGCCCATTCCTTCTTAGTGAAGTACACAGCAACATCCTCAAAAGTCACTGATTCCTGAAATGACAAGTTCCTGCTCTCCCAGACCTCAGTATTTTGTTGATTGTCAATAGGAAGGGCCCCTACAATGTTATGTATGCAATATTAGGTCTTTCATGTGCCTGAGGGGTTGTTGTGTGAAATTTAGCAGGGATGGAAGAAGAGGATATGGAGTTAAAGGTAGCCAGCAAGGCCGAGTGCACTGGCTCCAGCCTGTAATCCCAGCAATTTGGGAGGCCAAGGCGAATGGACTGCCTAAGTCCACGGGTTCAAGAACAGCCTGGGCAACTTAGCGAGACCTCATCCCTTCAATAAATCAAAAATTAGCTGGACATGGTAGTATGCACCTGTAGTTCCAGCTACTTGGAAGGCTGAGGTGGAAGGATCGCCTGAGCCCAGCAGGTTGACGCTGGGGTGGCCGTGAGCATGCCACTGCACTCCAGCCTGGGCGACGGAGTGAGACTACAACTCAAAAAAAAAAAAAAGGTGGCCATACAGAGTGGCATACTTTCCCAGTTAGAACCAAGTATATCTCCATTCCAAGCTTCTAAACATGCGACTTCCACATAGACACTAAACCTGCTGTATTAAAGCTGGGCTTGGGCCTGAACATGAAAGTACACATAAGGAAGGAGAACTGACCTTGTGCATAGGTGCCACCTTAGCTCTAAGCCCCTCCTCACTTTATAAATATCCCATTGGTTATTTGGTTACTCATATTACTGCCATCTCCAGTTCTGCTTTCATCCCACTCCTTCCTTCATGCTTGTCTCCTTGCCCACTATCCCAAGCACAAAGCTTTCAGATCAATGACTTCCCACACCATCCCACCTTTATGGAGAGGTAGTGAGGGTAGACAGGTATAAGAAAATACCGCTTATTTGGGAAAGGTTAGATCAACTTAGTGTATGAGGATCAAGATAGGACTAAAAAGGCAGCTATTAAAAGTTTTCAAACCCTGGAGTTTAGTTCTGTATTTCAAAAATAGAGCTCTAGAGGAAATGGTCTTAACCTGGAGTATGAGATTAAGGGAACCTATCAGTCAGGTGCCAAAGAAAGTTCTGTCAATTATTTTTTCTAAATATATTTTTAACTACCTTGGAGGAAAACCCTCCAAGTTGCAAAATTATTTTACTTCTTGACTAACAGTGATTGTCATTGGATGTTGGTTCACAGACAGAGAATTAAACTAAGGGAACTGAATAGGGAATTTAAAAACAGATGCAACTGTATATCATCACAAAATTTATAATACAGGAATTAATGCAATTCAGTGGATAAAAGACAGACTTTTGAATGAATGATCTGGATTCAATTAAATATTCATTTGGGGGGAAAAATTTGACCCATATCCCACATTCTTAATTTGAGATGAATCACAGACCCAGGTAGAAAGTTAAAACAACAAATCCTCTAGAAGGAAATACAGAAGAATATCTTCATGACCTTTGAGTAAGAAAATATTTCTTACACAAAACAAACAAATATACTGGACTTCATTAAGACTAAGGAAATCTGTTTATCAAAAGGCATTATTAAGAGAGTAAAAAAGCAAGTCACCAATTGGGAGAAGATATTTCATAAAAACATATATCTGACAAAGGATTTATATCCATAATAAAGAAAGAACTACTACAACTTGGGGTAGGGAAGTATCCCGCATGTAATGAAAAATAGAAAAAATATCTAAACAGAGACTTCCCATAAAAGGATATCCATGTAGCCAATAAACATTTAAAATGGTGTTCAGTATCATTGCTTATTGGAAAAGTGGAAAATTTTAAAACCCCAATAAGATACTGCAAACAAATGACAACTATTGGTAAGAATGTGGAGCGACTGTATATTGCCATAAATTGAAATAACCATTTTGGGAAATTGTTGGGCGATATCTACTAAAACTAACCAAATACATACCCTATGATCTAGCTATTTCACTCCTAGAGATACACTCAAGAGAAATGAGTGCCTATGTTCACCAAAAGACAAGAATGTTCACATTATTCTTATTCATAGTAGTCCCAAATGGGAAGCTACCAAAAGCCCATCTACAGTAGAATGAATAAATAAAATGTGGTATAATCCTGTAATGAAAAACTATTCATAAATGAAAAAGAACAAACTACTGCTATGTATAACAACATGGCAAAAGTTCACAGACAAAATGTTGAACAAAAAATGGCAGATACAAAAGAGTACATACTGACTCCATTTATATGAAGTCCAAGAAAAAACCAAACTAATCTATGGTGATAGAGGTCAGAATAGTGGTTAACTTTAGGGTGGTGGACTGCTTATGACAGGGCATGAAGGGGCCTTTGGGGTGTCAATAATGTTCTACGTCTTGATGTGAGTGATGGTCATATATATGTATATATTTCTAAAAAATAAGCTATACGCTTAAGACTTGTGCTGTAATAAGTTAAACCTAGATAAGAAATATGTATGCATATTTAAAAGTATATTATATATTTATATATGCATGTACATAATATACATATGTGCATAATGCACACACACACATACATATGAATAGAGGTAGAAGAAGTCTAGCTTACCTGAGACCTGGCTGCTAACGGCACAGCTGTCATTATCTGATCTCTTTTATTCCTGTCTTGGGTAAAGGTAAAAGTCTCAAGAGCTGAAGGTAAAGAAAGAAACATTAGTGACAATTACACTATTGAACATTTCAAGTCCTGTGTATAACTTTTGACCCATCCTGTTTTGATGGCTATATAAACTACCATTTGTCAGCTATTGCTTGTTATCAGGGACAAGCCTAGTCCTCACAGAGGTGAGATAGCAGGCATACAAAAGCATACTGAAAGGAAGCAGAAATCATACAAGGAATGTGGGATGAGAAGGTGGACTGAGAAAACTGTAATTTTTAGTAATGCAGATAAGACATAATAGTAAAAAGGACTAGGGTAGACAGTGGAACAGAAAAGACAGTGGCTGAAAAGAAAGTAGAATTCCAAACAGTTAAGATCCCTAAAATCCACACAGTACAGATAAGAATAGTTGTGTACAAGAAATCTATCAAACACTGTACGGCCTTAGCATCTGAATTTTCCTCCTATGCTACTTAGTATTAAGACAGGACAGTTTCTATGACTGAAGTAATAAAAGTCAAATAGAACTTGAAAATGGTTTATTAGGAATATTTTGACATCTCCCTACTACTATTTTCCCCCTAAATACACAGATTGATTGATAAGATATCCATTCAATTTTATAAAAGTGATGGGGGGGGGTGGTGAGAAAGAAAAACATTACTAAATCAAAGGAATCCATTAACTTCACGTCATGTCCCAAATACTCCAGGCCTGAAATATAGGGAAGTATAGGGAAGCACGGAAATTTCAATTTTAAACTAGTTTCAACTCCCATTCTGGGTCAGCTAAGAAGTTCATCATTAGGAAGTAAGCCTTCTGCCATTCTAAAAGTGAATCAGCAAGACTTATGCACTAAAAGACAAGACCTGAAATACAAATAGCTGCCATCAGTTAGGATCAGAGATATTTTAAAAGAATATAAACAAACACACAAAAGTGCATGTACTCATAGGTCTTACAAATAGCTTCCATTTCAACTCTATATCTGCAGTTTGCCATAAGTCGAAGGGTACTACAACAGCATCAGACAAAAAATGTTATAGTCAGTGCACTGCTCCCCTCCCAGCCACTGACTCTTCTTAGAGAATCCAGAAAGTCATTCAGGAAGTTAGGGGAAGCCGAAGCTGTTAGGAGGGGCTAGACTATTAATACATCTTGAAAGTCACAGGAGTCCAGTGTGGAGAAATAATAGCTATAGGTGCAAACAGAATGACTTTAAAAGAAAACACAGTGTAAACCTACACAAGTAATGCTGCTAAATTCATGGACGGTTTCTGTTCCGTGTGCAGGGTAACACAAGCAGGGATTCAATACTGAGAAAATAGGTAACCCTTTTAGTTGTGCACTTTAACTCTCTAAAATCATGATACTGTCATCATATCTGTAATAAATGTCCCTTACAGTGGATACTTAATAAGATTAATATAGTAAACAAAAGGACTTAAGGAAAAAGGTCTGATCTGTACAGCTGACAATCTGTGAGGGACAAATCATCTGGAAGCAGAGCAGCAGCAGAGGCCACCTACAAAACACAAAACACTCCCTCCAACTTGCGGATGGGGGAAATCATAAATAACAAGCCAGGGTGAGGAACAAATCACAACCCAACACAGTTCACTAATGGCAGAGACCAAATGTTTGATGTCGCTGATTATGAACCTTGGCAATTAGGTTATAGCAATGGAATAAGAGCTAAGAGAATATAATGAGTATAAGGAAAGATGTGACGAACACTAGGTCAAGAAATTATTTCCGTATCTCCACAGGTTAAACACTGGACACTTATTAGGGGCTTGCTGGGTATGACTCCTTATGAGATTTTAGATTTAACCTTTATATGAGCCTATCCAAATCGGCTCCACATTCTCCAATATGTGAACTAAAATAGACTCTATCCTAGGGAGAAAAACATTTTTCTCAAATTTTTCGCTGCTGCATGACAGTAACAAGTTTCCAGCTTGAGTATACATCATGACAAGCGAATACAGTGACCACACTATTCATTATACCTGTTTCCTGGAATCAGTTGAAAAGAGGAAAATTACAGAGGCCAAGGGGTAGGGCTGGGGTTTCTGCACTAGGGGACCGGAGCGACCGAGGGGCGTGTTCTGTTGCTTGAGTGTCCAGGATCGTGGACAGTTAAAACTGTTTGAGGGCCTCGATGTCAAAACTCGAATCTGTGTCAGTATCCGAATCTGAATAGGCCGCGGGATATCCTGGGTAGCGGGAAACGAGGGGCGGGAGCCTGCGGCCGGCTTCCCAGGCCTACCCGCGCCACCTCTCGACGGTCACGAGCCCAGCCCGGGAGCCAGAAATGAGGACCCCAGTAGCAGCAGTAGTTGTGCCCACCACCCTGTCCCGTCCTTCTCAGGCCAATTCGGACCCGCTCACGGTGGGTTCCTGGCGGTCTCTGCAGCCTTTCAGCAAACAGAAGTTGTGGGCACCACCCGCCGGTCCTCACAAACCAAACCCCCATGACCCAAAAATAATGGCAGAGCCGGAGGTACGTCATCACACTGACCGCCCTGGAATTCTTTCTAGCAATCTTGGATGACCCCATATCTTGGTGGTTCCCTCCTTCTAGACCCCTGAAGGAAAAGGAGGGTAGGAGAGATAGGCCTTGAGTTCCTTCTAGAGCCGCCTTTTGAGTTAAGGCGCCTTGCTCATGACGTTGATCATCATGCCACTCATAGATACTGGCTTCCAGTGACTCCAACAATGTTTGTTACAATAACTGCAAGTACAAGTCTTACCCAGAATATCAGGAAAATGTGAATGCTAATACATTTTCTGGTCGTGTTACATTTACCATTCGAAAGGTTACAGCATAATCACTGAATCAAATTGCTGCAATCACTGCATTCCTACAGTGTGATGTCTTTCAATGTTGCTCATACCTCTCAAGTCCATATACCACCACCAGTGGAGACAATAAGAAATGAACTCATAGGCAAAGTGAGAAGAGCAGTTCAATTCACCCCAAAAATATCCATCCCACAACCAGCAGAACTTAAGACTGCCCCAGGACCGTATGGCATCACTGCATCAATCAGAGGTAAGAGAGGACATCTGTCAGAAAAGCCCATTGAAAGTTCTTAGAGGAGATGTGGCCACCTCTAGAGAACTTCCTAACGTGTTGTGCCAGAGCCTGTGGAGGGGGTAAAGTAACCACCTTGATGTCATCGGTGAGACGAGCAGAAGATAAAGGACATTTTCTGCCACCTCCATTGCCCTTGGGTATTGTAGACCACAGGCAGCATTTGCAGTTGGAACACAAATGAGCAAGAGCTAGTATAAGGGCCCACACATGCAGCTCACACCCAAAGGTTGGCAGTAAACCCCTAGTAGCCCAGAACCCTGAATTCACCTCCTGCCTGACAGGAGTGAGAGTCACGCAAAGGCACTGTTGGCATCATTCTGGTAGCCTAACCTCTTTATTTTAATTTTCAGTGTTTTCTGAAATATAGTTCTTTTTGAAAAATGAAAAATCAAGAAAGCTACCTTCTTCTCAAGATGTAGAAAACTGAAAAGAGCTTGGCCCCTTACAACAAGAAAAAACAGCCAGGTAATCTGAACACATCAGAGAGCTGAGGTTTCAGGGCAAACAACATACCAGAATCTAAGGAAAGGCAGGCACTTTTAAGGAGACATGGTCACAAGCACTTGTTTACCTAGAGCAGGTGTCACTGGATGCCATATAAGCTAAGTTTTATTTTAAAATTTTATAAGCCAAAATTGTGTCACTGGAGGCCATATAAGCTAAATTTTATTTTAAAATTTTATAAGCCAGAATTGTTAGTGAATTGCTAAAGTTCAAGTGTTGTCTAGCATGAAAATAGAGAGTTCATGTGTACCATAGACACAAGTGAAATTTGCACCCATCTACATGGCCTTCTCCATGGACATTACCAGATGTGTGTATCTGGGCATGCACAGACACACACATTTGGAAGTAAGGCAAGAATAATCTTATGAAAGCATTCTTTTTGGGGGGAGACACATAGCCCAAAGACACTTCCAGATCTTTCTTCCCAATTTCCCCTACAGAACAAAAGGCTTAAGCCTCAGGGAATGGAAAAGCAAATCCTGTTACCATTAGGGAATCATTAAGTTGCAATGGAACTAGGGGAAAGGAAGAGAACAAACCTCTCTCCCTGTGGGATAACGGTAAGATTACATCCATAGAGGTCTTCTACAGCTGGGGATGGGGCATCATCACTTAACAGACCCCACCCTTGAGTCTCAGAGAAACAGTGCACACCTGAAATTAAAGCTAAATCACAACAGAAGATGCCATCTCTCCTACCACTATCAGAATATTTAATGTTGAATAACAAATAACAGCAATCTACTGCTAGAAGACAGATAAAAACATGGACAGAGGCCCTCTCTGAAGCACAGGAATAAACAGAAGGCCTAAAGGTGAGGGTAGTGCAAACACTGAGAAAATCCCTGTTAACAAACAATCCCACAAAGTAACACTAGAAAATTGGAAGCATGTGGATAACCTTAAGAAAAAAAAGCCTAAGCACAGCTCTAACCCTGATTATATTGACTCATCCCTCCATAATAAGGTCTACCAAAAGAAAAAGCATGTATTATTATTAATTTTTTGTATTTTTGTATTATTATTAATTTTTTGCCTCAGTCTCTTGTATTACACAAGATTTTTGGCTTTCAACAAAAACATTTACGAAGCATACCAAAAAAAGGGGAAAGAAGACAATGCACAATCAAAAGATAAAACAGTCAACAGACACAAATGTTGGAACTATTAGAAAGAGAGTTAAAATAAGATTCATATGGCAAAGGACTTAGTGGAAAAGACGATCAGATAGATAGTTTCAACAACAAAAAGGAACCTATAAGAAGGTATCAAATGAAAATTCTAGAAATAAAAAAATGTGGTTATGGATATGAAAAGTGCCTTCAAGGTACTCATCAGTAGACTCAAAACAACTAAGAAAAAAAAATTAGTGAACTTGAAAATTGTTCAATAGAAGTCATTCAAACTGAAACCCAAAGACAAAAATTATACACACACACACGAGAGGAGAGTACATGCAGGAGCACAGAGTATCTGAGAAGTGTGGGATGATATCAAATGGTCTAACATACATGTAATTGGAATACCAAAAGTAGAAAAGTATTTGTGTTTGTGTGTATGTATGTATGTGTATGTGCATATGTGTGTATTATGTGTGTGTAAATATATACACAGACAAATATTTGAAGCAGCCTGAGAATATTCTCTGTATTACAGAGAAACACAAATAAGAATTATGATCAATTTTGTATCAGAAACTATGCAAGCCAGGGACAATGTAGTAACATCTGTAAAGTGGTGAAGGTAGGGAAGATGGCGGCCAAGTCAGTCAGACTATGCGAGTCCTGAGTGAGTGAGTGAGTGTATGGAAAATTTTTGTGTGCGTACTGGTGCATGAGTGAGTGTATGAGTGAAGGAATGAGTAAGGGCTAGGGAGCTAGCAGCGGGGGGCTCTCCTGGTGCAGCGGCTGGGGCCGCAACTGCTTGACTTGGACCTTGGCAATTCCCGGGACACAGAAACTAAGTGCCATTTTTTTTAAAGATGTGGGGTACAATTCAGGGTTAGGTATGCAAACGTTGATTATGCAGGTACCCTTGTTGATGACCCTTCCCTCCCCTAGCAGCTTCCCTCGACTGCCAATTCCACCCTCCCCTCCCTTGGAAGTTTGCCACTACTGCCAATCCCTTTCTTATAGTATTATAATTTTTTAAGGTCTGCTTATGAGTGAGAACATATGATACTCTGTTCTTGGATTCTATGATAGATCACTGAGTATGATTGACTCTAAATCCATCTAAGTTGGTGCAAAGTCCACATGTATGCCCTTCTTCATGGCTACATAACATTCCATTGTGTATATGTACTGTATTTTTTTATCTAGTCCAGCTTTGATGGGCAGCATGGTTGGTTCCATGTTTTCACGATTGTGAATGGAGCTGCAACAAACATACGTGTGCAGGTATCTTTTTTGTAGAATGATTTGAGTTCCTCTGGGTATATTCCCAACAGGGTGATTACTGGGTCTTATGTAAAGTCAATTTCTAGTTCTTTCAGAAATTGCCACACTGTCTTCCAAAGAGGTTCCACTAGTTTGCATCCCACCAACAGTGTAGAAGCATTCCTTCTTCTGTTCATCCTCACCAGCATCTGTTGTTTGTTTTATTAATGGTGGCATTCTGACTGGGGCTAGGTGGTATCTCAGTGTGGTTTTGATTTGCATTTCTCTGATGATGAGTGAGGCTGAGCACTTTTTCATGTGTCTGTTGGCTGCCTGTATATCTTCTTTTGGGAAGTGTCTATTGATATTTCTTACCCACTTTTAAAGGGGGCTGTTTGATTTTTCCTTTCAGTGCATTGGGTTTCCTTGTAGATCCTAGATGTTAGGACTTTGTCATATATACAGTTGGCAAGTATATTTTCCCATTCTGTTGCCTGTATTCCTGCACTCATGATGGTTTCTTTTGCTTTGCAGAAGCTTGTCAGTTTGATGAGGTACCATTTCCCTATCTTATTTCTTATGTTATGGGCCCTTAGAGTTCTGTCAGTAATTGGTTGTCAGTTCCAATTTCCATAAGGATGTCTCTTGCATTTTCTAAGATTCCTATAGTTTGAGGTTTTACATTTAGGTCTCTGATCCATTTAGAGTTAACTTTTCTGTGGTGATAGGTAGAGGTCCTGTTTCAATCTTCTGCATGTGATCAGTCTGTTTTCCCAGCACCATTTACTGAATAGGTTCTCTTCTCCCCAGTAGTTGTTGGAAGTTTTGTCAAAGATGCATTGGTTGAGAAATGGAGGCATTGCTTCTGGAATCTCTATCCTGTTCCATTGGTCTATATGCCTGTTCTTGTACCAATACCAGGCTGTTTTGCTTACTGTAGCCTTAGAGTAAAGTTTGAAGTCTGGAATTGTGATACCTCCTGCTTTGTTTCTTTTGCTATTGGTCTTGGCTATTGGTGGTCGTTTATGTTTCCATATGAATATTTCTGTATTGTCATTTCCAGGTCTGAGAAGAATAATGTTGGTAATTTAATGGGTATTGCATTGAATCTATAGATTGCCTTTGATAGGATGGACATCTTAACAATTTTGATTCTTCCTATCCATGAGCATGGAATATGTTTTCTATTTGTTTGTGTCTTCTTGGATTTTTTTGAGAAGTGTTTTGTAGTTCTCATTGTAAAAGTCTTTCAATATTCAGGTTAGGAAGATGCTGAGGTATTTCATTTTTGTGTGTGACTATTGTGAATGGATTGTGCTTTTTATTCGATTCTCTGCCTGCTTGTTGTTGGTGTATAAGAATACAACTGTATTTTGCACATTTATTTTGTACCCTGAGACTTTGCCAGTCCTTTATCAGTGCAAGCAGGTTTTTGACAGATTCTCTTGGATTTTTGAGGTATAGGATCATATCATCAGCAAAGAGACATAACTTGACTTCCTCTTTTCCTATTTGGATATTCCTGGTTTCCTTCTCTTGTCTAATTGCCCTAGCTAGGACTTCCAACACAGTGTTGAACAAGAGGTGTGAGCATGGGCAGCCTTGTCTTGTTCCAGTTTTCAGGGGAAATGTTTCCAATTTCTGTCCATCTAGCAATATGTTAGTTGTGGGTTTATCATAGATGGCACGTACTATTTTGAGGTATGTTCCTTCTATACCTAGGTGTTTGAGGGTTTTTATCAAGAAGGAATGTGGGATTTTATCAAAAGCTTTTTCTTCATCTAATGATATAATCATGTGGTTCTTGTTTTTACGTCTGTTGATGTATTTAATTACATTTATGGTCTTACGAATGTTGAACCAGCCCTGCATCCTGGGGATGAAGCCTACTTGGTCATGGTGGATGATTTTTGAGACGTGTTTTTGGATCCAATTTGCTAGAATCCTGTTGAGGATTTTTGCACCTATGTTCTTAAGGGATATTGGCCTGTAGTTCTCTTTTTATGTTGGATCTTTACCCGGTTTGGGTATCAGTGTGATGTTAGCTTTGTAAAATGATTTGGGGAGAATTCCATCTTTCTCAATTGCCTGGAGTACTTTAATTAGGATTGGTATCAGCTCCTCCTAGTGCGTTTCGTAGAATTCTGCTGGAAAGCCATCCAGTCCAGGATTATTTTTGTAGTAGTTTTCATATG
This sequence comes from Cephalopachus bancanus, assembly GCA_027257055.1. Lineage (NCBI taxonomy): Eukaryota > Metazoa > Chordata > Mammalia > Primates > Tarsiidae > Cephalopachus > Cephalopachus bancanus. The sequence goes on along the minus strand of JAPVLO010000021.1, from coordinate 10,110,720 downwards.
ACAGAGTCAATTTCCTGGATTGTTATTGGTCTATTTAGTGTCTCAATGTCTTCCTGTTTCAACCTGGGGAGGTTGTGTGATGTCAGAAAGTCCTCCACTTCATTTAGGTTATCAAGTTTGTTTCCATATTGTATACATAGTAATCTCTGATAATCTTTTGTATTTCTTTGGGATCAGTTGTGATTTGATCTTTTGTATTTCTGATTGTGCTTATTTGGGCTTTTCCTCTCTTTTTCTTGGTCATTCTGGCTAGTGGTCCATCAATCTTGTTAATTCTTTTAAAGAACCAGTTTTTTGTTTTGGTGATGTTTGCTATGCTATTTTTGTCTTCTATGTCCTATATTTGGGCTCTTATTTTTATGATTTGGATTCTTCTGCTAAAGTTGGGGTTTTGGTAGTCTTTTCTTTCCAGCGCCCTTAGGTGATTTGTTAGGCTCTCAACTTGTGATCTTTCCATATTTTCTTGATGTTTGCTTGTAGAGATATAAATTTCCCTCTTAGAACGGAATTCATGACATCCCTGAGGTTTTGGTAAAATCTCTCTTCATTATCATTTGTTTCCAGGAATCTTTTAATTCCTGCTTTGGTTTCAGTGTTGAACCAGTAGTTGTTCAGTATCATGCTGTTTACTGTCAATGTCTTTGTGAGCTTTGGGGAAATTTTGCTGGTGTTGATATTATTTTTATTCCACTGTGATCTGAGAAGGTGTATGGCAATATTTTAACCTTATGGAATTTGATTATGATTGATTTATGGCCAAGAATGTGATCGATCTTGGAGTATGTTCCATGTGCTGATGAGTAGAATGTATATTCGGGTGGAATAACCTCTAGGTATCTATTAAGTTCATTTGGTCAAGTGTCAAGTTTAGGTTTGGGATCTTCTTGTTGATTTTTTGCCTCGATGATCTATCTAGGGCTGTCAGTGGGATATTCAAGTCCCCTGCTATAATAGTGTTAGAGTCGATATCTTTTTTAGTTTACTTAGTAGCTGCTTTATAAATGTTGGTGCTCCTGTGTTGGGCGCATATATGTTTAGGATGGTTATTTCTTCTTGATGGATTGAACCTTTTATCATTATATAGTGTCCTTTTGTATCTTTTTTTATTTTTGATAGCTTAAAGGTTGTTTTGTCTGATATTAAGATCAAAACTCCTGCCTTCTTTTGTGATCCATTTGCCTGGAAACTCATTTTCCATCCTATTACTTTGAGTCTGTGTGCATCCCTTGTGGTGAGATGAGTTTCCTTGATGCAGCAAATAAATGGGTCATGGTTTCTTATCTAGTTTGCCTTTGCCATTCTATGTCTTTTCAGTGGTGCATTTAGTCCATTCACATTCAGGCTGATTATTGTAATGTGATTGTTTATCCCTATCATGAGGTTCTTATAAAGTTTTCTTTGCTTGGTTTTTTTTTTTTTTTTTTTTTTGGTTTGTTTGTTTGTTTTGCTTTGGGGTTGATATATGTGTGTGTTTTCAAGTTTCTTGTTGCACTGTATTCTTTGTTGATTCTGTGCTCTGCTTTTGTCTTAGGAAGTGTGTGGTCATTCTTTTTCTTCCTTCTTCTGTGCCTAATACCTTTTAAAATATCTCCTGTAAAGGTGGTCTGGATGCTGCATAATCTCTTAGGAATTGAATGTCTGGGAAGGATTTAAATCTCCATCACTGATGAAGTTGAGCTTGGCTGGGTAGGAAATTATTGGTTGAAATTGTTTATCTTTGAGGACTTTGAATATTGGATTCCAGTCCCTTCTTGCTTGTAGTATTTCTGCTGATAGGTCTGCTGCTATTCTGATTGATTTTCCCCAGTAGGTAGTCTTATCTTTCCTTCTTGCTGCCTTTAGGATTTTTTCTTTTGTGCCTACTTTGTGTAGGTGATTTACTATGTGTCTATGGGTTGGCCTTCTCAATTGATGTCTTGTGGGGGCTCTCTGTATCTCTTGTTCTTGGCTGGTCACATCTCTGGTGAGATGGGGAAAATTTTCTTGGATTATGTCCTGGAATACTTGCTCCAAGATGTTCTCTATTTCCCTTTCTTCTTCTGGGATACCAATCAGGTGTAGGTTTGGCCTCTTGATATGATCTCACATTTCTTGTAGGTTTTGTTCTTTCTTTCTGAGTCTTCTTTCTATGTTTTTTACAGATCAGGTTAATTCCAAGTTCTGGTCTTTGAGTTCTGAGACTCTTTCTTCAGCTAGATTAATTCTGCTTTCCATGCTTGTCATCTTGTTATTTAATTTCCTGGATGAAATTTTTTTATTGCCAAAATCTCTTTTACAAGTTCTCTCAGTGTTGCATCTTGTCTTTCTTGAGTCTTATTCACTCTTTTTCCATCCATTCCTTAATCCCTGTTGTATTCTGGGGCCAGTCAATGGTGACTTCCATTATTTGGGCTCCAAGATCTGATTTCTCAGGAGTCTTCTCTTTGTTACTCTTGAAATTACCTGTGGTCTTCCTTTAGCTTTTCCTCACTTGTGACAGATGTCTTTTTTTTCTCTTTAGTTCTGTTATTCAGTGTGTCAGTGGGAGATGTTTGCTCAGTCCTCTATTCTTCCCTGATCCAGGCTCTGGATTTGTTCTATTTTGAAATAGGACTGTGGGTGGGAAGCTTTGCTGTCTCTTGTAGTTTTGAAAGTTGAATAAGGTTGGGGATGGTGTGCTAGAATTCAGAAACTACTTGCAAATTACAATGTTCACTGATTGTGGTATGTGTTTTCTGAGACCCACTCCCCACACCACTCAATATGATAATGCAATGAGTACGTGTCTTTATCCCCTGAGTCCAAGATACAGTGACAGCAATGAGGAGCACAGAGAACAATCGAATGAAATAAGATGGACAAGGATTTTTTAAAAAGAAAAAAAACACAGAACAATGAAAACAGAAACCAACACATAAAACAATTGAACACACACACACACAGACATACACACACACACCAGTACTAACTGGAGTAACAACAAAGTGAAACAAAACAAACAACAACAACAACAAAACCAAGAAAACTAAACACACACACGTATGCCTAGCACAAAGTGAATCAAGAATAAAAACAGAAAGACCGGGGGGGATAAAAGAAGGAATTCAGATTGAACCCTCATATTGACACACACCTTAAACTGAAACAATAAAAATTTAAAAACAGAAGAACAAAAGAGCAAAAACCAACCAACAACAACAATAAAATTGAAAGATGAATACTCAATCATTCATATACACACATAAACAGAAAACAATGAACAAAAGAAGAAAGAAAAAAATGGGGGGATGCAGATCAAATCCTCACATACACATTCATGCACAAAGAAAAAATATTTTTAAAATAGATGAACTAACAAACAGGCAAAATTTTTTTAAAAATTTTTTTAAAACCCTGCCCTCTTGTGGCAGGCTCTGTCATTGTTCGTCTAGTCTGGTCTCTCCTGCACAGCTTCGACTTCTTTCACTCTCTCCCCAGTGTCCGAAACAGGGAAGGAGGAGGTGCAGTGGAGGTGTGTGGGGCTGCAGTCCTCCCCTCCCACTCTCATATGGTCAGGGAGATCTCCTCATTGAGGAGGTGTGGGATTGTCTCTTCCCCAGATATGTACTTGCGGGGGTGGGTCCCAGCAAGACCTATCCTGGAGTGGAGTTCTCCTATTGTGACTGATGTCTAGGCTCCACCTGGGTTTGTCCCTCCCAGTCGTGGTCCAGCTACGTGGGTCTGACATTCCGAGTATTCCTGGGGAGGAGGGGGTTTGGGTCCATCCCGGACTCACCACTGATCTCTTTGGAGTTCTTCCTTATCCTTTTCTGACCACACCCTGTGTTCCATGGTTGGATCTGGATGGGGGTGGCGCACCTGTGACTCAGCACTGATCAGGTCCCCCCAACGTTTGTGCTTTCATGATATTCCCTCTGGGTCATGATCAACTCCTGAGTAGTTGATCTGCCAGTCACAGAGATCAGGTCTGTTGCTCTGTGGTGAGCAAGTCGGAGCACTTTCTTACCCTGCCTTCAAGATGGTGGCAGGATGCCTCTCTTGTCCTCTCTGGTGAGACTCTGCCTCTGGGCTCCCTCTGCAGCCCCTGCTGCCAGTGCCCAGCCACGCACGAAGTGGTGAGGCAAAGCCTGGAGCCAGCAGTCTCTCCTGCTGCAGTGGTAAGGCAGAGCCTGGGGCAGTAGTCTCTCTCAGTTGCTTGTTCAAAGGAAAACTTTTGTCTGTTTTTTTTTAAAAAATGGAGTTTGACTTCTGTGACCTGAAAAGAGCCAGGGACCAAGCAGAGAAGCTGGAGCACCAACTGTTGCACCAGAACCCTGGCCACTTACTCACAAGCCCCCACTTAGTCAGTCTCTCCCAACATTTTCTTCTCAGGAATGGTGGCTTTTGTTGATTTTAAAAAATGGCATTCAGTTTCTGCATCCTGGGAATCGCTAGGATCCAAGCTGACCAGCTGTGGCACCAGCCACTGCACCAAGAGAGCTCTGGCCACTAGCTCCCTACCCCTCATTCAGTCAGCCATCACACACCCACTCAGTCACCAGCACATACACAACATTTTCCATATACTCACTCACTCACACTGGGACTCACATAGTTCAACCGGCTCGGCTGCCACATTCCCTCTTCCAATTTTGAAAAATCAACAAAACCCTTCTTGGGAAGAAAATGATGGGAGAAACTGACTAAGTGGGGGTACATGAGCAAGTGGTCAGGGACCAACTTGCTCACCACAGAGCAACAGACCCGATCTGTGTGACTGGTGGATCAAATAACCAGGGGTTGATCATGACCCAGAGGGAATATCATGATGCTGAACAACTACTGGTTCAACATTGAAACCAAAGCAGGAATTAAAAGATTCCTGGAAACAAATGAAAATGAAGAGACATCTTACCAAAACCCCTGGGATGCCATGAATTCTATTCTAAGAAGAAAATTTTTATCTCTACGAGCAAACATCAAGAAAATATGGAAAGATCACAAGTTGAGAGCCTAACAAATTACCTAGGAGTCGGAAAGAGAGGACCACCAAAAGCCTATCTTTAACAGAAGAATTCAAGTCACAAAAACAAAAGCCCAAACACAGGACCTAGAAGACAAAAATAGTATAGCAAACATCAACAAAACAAAAAGCTGGTCCTTTGAAAGAATCAGCAAGATTGATGGACCCCTAGTCAGAATGACCAAGAAAAAGAGAGGAAAAGCCCAAATAAGCACAATCAGAAATACAAAAGATCAAATCACAACTGATCCCAAAGAAATACAAAAGATTATCAGAGATTACTATGTATACAATATGGAAACAAACTTGATAACCTAAATGAAGTGGAGGACTTTCTGACATCACACAACCTCCCCAGGTTGAAACAGGAAGACATTGAGACACTAAATAGACCAATAACAATCCAGGAAATTGACTCTGTCATATGAAAACTACTACAAAAATAATCCTGGACTGGATGGCTTTCCAGCAGAATTCTACAAAACGTACAAGGAGGAGCTGATACCAATCCTAATTAAAGTACTCCAGGCAATTGAGAAAGATGGAATTCTCCCCAAATCATTTTACAAAGCTAACATCACACTGATACCCAAACCGGGTAAAGATCCAACATAAAAAGAGAACTACAGGCCAATATCCCTTAAGAACATAGGTGCAAAACTCCTCAACAGGATTCTAGCAAATTGGATCCAAAAACACATCTCAAAAATCATCCACCATGACCAAGTAGGCTTCATCCCCAGGATGCAGGCCTGGTTCAACATTCATAAGACCATAAACATAATTAAATACATCAACAGACGTAAAAACAAAAACCACATGATTATATCATTAGATGAAGAAAAAGCTTTTGATAAAATCCCACATTCCTTCTTGATAAAAACCCTCAAACACCTAGGTATAGAAGGAACATACCTCAAAATAGTACGTGCCATCTATGATAAACCCACAACTAACATATTGCTAGATGGACAGAAATTGGAAACATTTCCCCTGAAAACTGGAACAAGACAAGGCTGCCCATGCTCACACCTCTTGTTCAACACTGTGTTGGAAGTCCTAGCTAGGGCAATTAGACAAGAGAAGGAAACCAGGAATATCCAAATAGGAAAAGAGGAAGTCAAGTTATGTCTCTTTGCTGATGATATGATCCTATACCTCAAAAATCCAAGAGAATCTGTCAAAAACCTGCTTGCACTGATAAAGGACTGGCAAAGTCTCAGGGTACAAAATAAATGTGCAAAATACAGTTGTATTCTTATACACCAACAACAAGCAGGCAGAGAATCGAATAAAAAGCACAATCCATTCACAATAGTCACACACAAAAATGAAATACCTCAGCATCTTCCTAACCCGAATATTGAAAGACTTTTACAATGAGAACTACAAAACACTTCTCAAAAAATCCAAGAAGACACAAACAAATAGAAAACATGTTCCATGCTCATGGATAGGAAGAATCAACATTGTTAAGATGTCCATCCTACCAAAGGCAATCTATAGATTCAACGCAATACCCATTAAATTACCAACATTATTCTTCTCAGACCTGGAAATGACAATACAGAAATTCATATGGAAACATAAACGACCACCAATAGCCAAGACCAATAGCAAAAGAAACAAAGCAGGAGGTATCACAATTCCAGACTTCAAACTTTACTCTAAGGCTACAGTAAGCAAAACAGCCTGGTATTGGTACAAGAACAGGCATATAGACCAATGGAACAGGATAGAGATTCCAGAAGCAACACCTCCATTTCTCAACCAGTGCATCTTTGACAAAACTTTCAACAACCACCACTGGGGAGAAGAGAACCTATTCAGTAAATGGTGCTGGGAAAACAGGCTGATCACATGCAGAAGATTGAAACAGGACCCCTACCTATCACCAAACAGAAAAATTAACTCTAAATGGATCAAAGACCTAAATGTAAAACCTCAAACTATAAGAATCTTAGAAAATGCAGGAGACATCTTTATGTAAATTGGAACTGGCAATCAATTCCTGATCAGAACCCTAAATGCCCATACCACAAGAAATGAGATAGACGAGTGGTACCTCATCAAACTGACAAGCTTCTGCAAAACAAAAGAAACCATCACAAGAGCAGGAAGACAGCCCATTGAATGGGAACAATCATTTGCCAACTGTATTTCTGACAAAGGCCTAACATCTAGGATCTATAAGGAACTCAAACACACTGAAAGGAAAACAAACAGTCCCATATAAAAGTGGGGAAAAGTGATTTCCAAAAATCAATGGGATCACCTCTTTCTGTACTCTGTTTGGTCTGTATATACTGCCAAAGAGAAAACCCAAGGTTATCACTTCCTGCTCAAACACTCTCACTAATTCAGTTTCTACCGTCCCTCACCCAAGGCTTCAGAGTTCCACAGTATGGTCCAACTCACTCTCCAGCCTGACCTCATCCTGCTTCCCTACATACACATTTCATGTCAGCCACACTCAAATGCTGTCTGTGGCATAAATATGCTCCTTCTTGTACCTGTTCTCTCTGCCTGCAATGCCTGCCTTCCTGTCTGCCTCTCCTTTCTCTCTGTCCATATCCCCACTGTCAAATCCTTGCAGCTTTAGTTCAAGTATCACCTCCTCCATGAATCTTTACCAAGACCTACAACTAAATAACTCTCTTCACCTAAATAAATCTATTATAAATTCTACCTTACCCATCCCACTTACAGAAATTGTTTTCACAATTCTAGGTGTTACAGACATTTCGTTTGTGTAAGACACTCTTAGTTGTCTCTCAATATCTGTTTTTTCTTTTGTTGATAAAGATAAACAAAACAACAACCACCACTTTGTATTTAACTGGTCAGGTGAATGTCCAAAATAAAGGCATTTTCCAGATGCCTTTGCATTTAAGCATGCCCACAGAATGTGAAAACCAATGGCCATGTGACCAGGACTCAGCAATGAGTTATCTTGAACAACACATCTTTGTTCAAAATCTTCCAATGGCTTTCCATCAACTTAGAGCAAAATCCAGTCATTATCATGGCCTAGTAGGTCATATGTGACCTGACCCTGGCTCTGTATTTAATGTGATTTGCTCCTGTGATCGTTTCCTGGAGCTTCCATAACAAAATACCACAGACTGGGTGGCTTAAACAGCAGACATTTATTTTCCCACAGTTCTAGAAGCTGGAAGTCCAAGATCAAGGTCCAGCAGGGTTGGTTTCCTCTCAGATCACTTAATACAACACTTAACTTCTGGTCACTAAAACATGTGGGGGTTTCACTTCACCAACAACAGCAAGAGAAAAATGAGACATTGAGGTGCTGTATGAGAAAACCGTGCTTTCAAATACAGGACTGTATCAGTATGTCTAAGCTGCAAATGACAGAAAACTCAATTCTAACTAGTTTGACAAAAGATGTTTATTGGCTCACATAGCTGAAAAGTCTGAGATAGGTCTGCCTCAGTTAAGTCTTGGTCTCGTGACACAAAAGATGACACCAAGGACCTAATTTCTTTCTGTTTCACCACTGTCTTCTTTGGAATTAGCTTCATCCTCTGGCCCCACATAGTAACACATTGAAGTTCCAGAACCTCTCTTTTGATAAGAAAAAAGTCCCTACATTTCCAGGCCTCACATTCCCCTACATGCCATACAGAAGAAGACAGAGAATATATCCTTTGGTAGCTCTCAAAGAAGAAATGCCTCTCCCTTCCAGAAGACTCATTAAGCATCTCCTCATATCATGTTGGTTCTGTAGCCAAGGGGATGGGATAAGCTGATTGACACAAGCCAAATAGAGCTCATTCAGGATGTTGGGGGTGAGCCAAACCATAATACAGCTGAGAGAGGACACCTTCCCAAAGAAGTTTTGGGTTTCTGTTCCCAGCAAGAAAGAGAATGAATGCTGGAAACCAAGTAAGAAATGATCATAATAGAGCCCTAACTGAAAGTCACAAAGGCAGATGCTTAGAATTGCAGACATTAACTTGTGACTGATTGCTTCTAAAACAGGCAACTCTATAGCTGACTCCAAGTTGCAACATAAACATTCATTCCCCTAAGAAATTCTGAGTAGGCTTTTCAATAAATGACCTAAACATTATTTTCATATTTCCTCACTTTCTAGTCTTATTTTTTTAAGTGTTGAAGACAAAATTTTAACACAATCTAGTCTTGATTTTAATATATTGTCAATTGTAACTTATCCAAAAATATATACTTTTTTATTTTCAAAATGCATCGCTTTATTTTTCCTTATAAGCAGTCACACATTAAGCATGTGACAGTCACATGACCTTTTCAGTGAGCCCCAAGGCTTCCGTGAGCATGCCCAGAGAAGTCCTGAAGTTTCAAATATTAAAGCTCTCTCCACAGCCACAATTTCCTCTGATGTTTAGGTTATTGACCATAAACTCACTGAATAATTTGTCTTCTACATAGTCTATTTCTGTTCATAAAAACATTAGCTGTGCTTTCTTTTTGATGAACTTGCTTACCCGTCTTGGACAACTTCATCATCAGAATCTCATTTTGTGTTCATATATTCTAGAGTGTAAGAAAAGCCATTACAGCCCCTGGTTCAGACACCGACTTTCACACCTATATGTTCCAGCTTATCTTTAAGATGTTGTTAGGCCAGGAGCTGTAGCGCATGCCTGTAATCCCAGGGCTTTGGGAGGCTGAGGCAAGAGGATCACCTGAGGCCAGGAGTTTGAGACCAGCCTGGGCAACATAGCAAGACCATCACCTCTACAAAAAAATAAATACATAGCCAGTCGTGATGGTACATACCTGTAGTCCCAGCTGCTCAGAAGGCTGAAGCAAGAGGATCACTTGAGCCCAGGAGTTAGAGGTTGCATATCTTGTTTACTGCTGAAGGTAGGCGATATCTTCACTATCTCAGCACCCTGGTGCCTCAGGCCAGAGCTTGGACACCTCAGCTTCTCTCCACTGATACAGTGCATTTTAGAAAATATCTTAATTTCTATTATTTATTTTTCTTCAAAGTTTAGTAAGTAGTAATTTTATTCCTCTCCTGACTTTTAGATGTTTGGAAAACGTCATTACAAACTGAAAGGTCTCCATGTTACAATTCCTTCATCACAGACAATGGAATCTGTGATATGGGCTCAGGGCTTCCAAGTGCTTGTCTCTGAGTCCCTGGCAAGGAAAAGACCAGTTAGGAATTCTCTTGGTAGGGGCTTTCCATTTCCACATACTATTTCTTAATCATGCTAGAAGACTTATCTTTCTCTGTATTTTGGTAATTCTTACTATACTACTTCTAAAAAGTCTTGCCACTCTACCACCCTACCTATAAACATTTCCATCTTCAAGTGAGTTTCAGGGTTAGTCAATTTCCATAGCTCATATTCCTATTCACTATGTCTCTCCCATTTAAAAATACTGACCTCATCCAGCATATACATCATCCTCAATCTGGGAGCTTATGAATCTATGATGGGTTTAACTATCACATCCCTGCAGCCCTGGTCTAAGAGTCAACCCTATGTCAACTGCTGCCTGCATAATATGTCCACTGGTAACGCTGCCAACTCCTCACTGGCTGTTCTTTCTTGGCATCCCTTGCTGGTGCCTCCTCCTGTCCAACTGCCTGAACACTGAATTGGTATTCCACGGGACTCCATCCCGGGTCCTCATTTCTTGCTATGCTTGCTCTGGGACAGCACTGTCCAGTAGAACTTTCTGGAATAAAGAAAATGTTCTACATCTCCACTATGCAATTAGGTGACTACATGCCACATATGGATATTGTGCATTTGAAATGTGGCCGGTGTGACTAAATAATTTTTAAATGTGATTTTAATTTAATTAGCCATATATGTCTAGTGGCTACTGAATTGACAGTGTAACTTGAGGATTTAATTAATTTCTTCCCACACTCTAGGGAATTTTATTCATTTCTTCCCATGGCTTTATATATCTTACTCACTTGATAATTCCAAAACATACAGCTCCAGTCATGTCTAACCCGGAGCACCAGCTCATAACATACAACTGCCAACCTGAAATTCTCACTTGCACATTTCACAAATATTTCAAATGTGCTAAACCAAGAACAGAGTTCTAGGTTTCCTTTCTCCCAACCCCATTCTCCTAGTCTTATCCATTCCAGTCAGTGGCACCACTACTCACTCAGCTGCTCAAACCAAAAATCAGAAAGCAACCCAATTCCTCCCTATGCATTACTCCTTGTATCCAATCCATTGGCAAGTCACTAACTTTCTTTCCAAAATATATCTCAAATTCCCATTAAATTCACTCCCAGCCTCTCCTAGACTGCTACTGCTGTCTCCAACACGATCTCTTCTTTCACTCTTGTCTCTTTACAAACCATTTTCTACTTCGCAGTCAGAGTGATCAGTTTTAAAGTTTAATTCAAACATGTCACTCCTCCATTGAATCTCTTTCAGTGGAGGGGTGACATGTTTTTTTTCATTTAAGAGAAAATGAATGATCTGGCCCACTTATCTCTCTAAACCCAACTTGTGCCATGCACATCCTTGATTATACCATAGCCAAATTCTTTTGGTCTCTTGATCATACCAAACTTGTCAAACATCAAGTCTGCACAGCAGTTTCCTCTGCCTGCTGTTCTTTCTATTCTTGATACAAGTGGCTCCTTCTCATCCTTCTAAGTCTTAGAGTTAATGCTGCTTCTTAGGGTAGACCTTCCCTGACCATCTATATAAAGTGAGACCCTCACCATCATTTCCATTCTCAGTACCTTATTCATTTCTTTCACAGAACTTACCAGTTTTTTAATTCATTTACTTATTTTGATTGTTCTTTACCACTAGGCTGTATGCTCCAGGAAGGCAGGGAGCAGGTCTGACTTACTGTTTACCCAAAACCTGGCACAGTGCTTTGCATACAATTTGGTGCTTGATAACATCTGTTTAATAACAAACTTCCCCCAACATCTGCTCACATCAGCCATTTCCACTTCCTGGTTCCATGTGTGCAGGGTACACAACAAAATTCTTACTGTTTATTAGATGTTACTCTAACTGGCTGGGAATGTATAAAGTGGAATGCCTCTAAATAGCATGAAGCAAATTGCACTGTCTGAAAAATATGCCTGTAAAGGTGAAGAGTCTAGAATAAATGCTTCAAATCTGTTTTGACCAGCCTTCTTCTCCCCTGAATAGGGCCTCTGATCCTCTAAAGTTTTAAGATGGTTGGTACCACTCTTGAATATCCTGCCTGCTTTCATAGTATTAATAGCTTACATCCTCTTTTAAAATATTGTTTTATTGACTCCTAATTTCAAGTATAGTTAGTACAATTTTAGAATTCTTTACTTTCACATGCATGGTCTACATGTTCCTAGTGTTCATTTTGCCTTTTTTCCTGGACCTACAGAGGGCATCTGTGACTCTGATGCCAAGATACTGGATTATGTGGGAAATTTCCAACTGCTGCCTGGATGGTGCTACCTAACAAAGCATTAACCATCACCAGAAAGTGACCGTTTATCCCTTCTTTAGTGATGGCCCACAACTTATTTCAGGATGTGGACTTATCATGGTGAGAGTAGTGGACAGACTGGGAAAGGAGTTAGGATAGCGGTGCAATAAAAGGTGTTGTAGCCGTACACATTTTCATGAAAAAAAAATTCCAACTGAGTTTACACATTCCCAATCCCAGAATGCTGTCTCATTACACAAGGTCATTCAGGTCTTCCAAGATTACACTTCCCTAAGTTATCCTGGTGATCTTATAAGGACTGCAACTTCTGAGGAAAGGTCCTAGAGTTAGCAATGTAACTGCAATGTCACCTACATCAAATAAGGCTTTCAATGAGGTAGACTTATGAGAAGCAGTACTAATAAATATTTGTATATTAAGAATATCTCCAGAAAGATATACAACCAGCCTCTGGGAGACAGCAATGACAGGCCATTTACTTTTCACTGAACATTTCAATTCTTTTATCAAAATCATATTATACCTAATCAAAAAGTAAATGTTTCAAAATTTGAAAAAGAAAAGAAATGCAGTATTAGTCCTCAAAGAGCCATTTAGCTGGAGTCAAGACTAAAAGACATAAGACTATTAAATATATATATAGATAGCACAAAAATAATAATTTGAGTGGTATTGAAAACAAGTAAAAGAGAGAGATCTGCTTAGTTGAAAGAGCTGAGTTTTAGATGATGAAGGGAAACTAAAAGCCCAGAAAACAAAATGTAAGCAGATAAAAATGGATAGAGGCATAAATATGTACAAGTAAATAAAGAACAGTAAACTATGGAGTCAGGACTGGTGCCAATTTCAACGCTATAACTTACTAACTGAGCAACCTTAAATGAGTTTTATAACCTCTTTCAACCTCAAATTTCTCATTTATAAAATGGAGAGAAGAGTATCTACCTTAATAGGTTATGAAAATTAAAGAATGTATATAAAGTGATTAGCACCTGATACAGAGTAGGTGCTCAACTAAATGGTGCCTAGTACAAATACGGTGGAACAGGGGGACCAATCTTGCTAGAATATATGGTATCTGCTCAGGAGAAGGGGCAGGATAATCTTGCTTATTCGAGTTATAGCAAATTGAAGAAGATAATCTCATTTTGTCTCTGGGTTCCCTGTAGCATAAGAATTATAAACAGGTATTACTAGTATACTCTACTGATCAAAAAAATGAGAGGTCTGATAGTTACAGGGTTGCTCCCTAGCATGACGCCTCTGGTGTTTAATTAAGACAGAATTCTGACTGAAGGCCTTCCCACAATCATTACACTTATAGGGTCTTTCCCCAGTATGGATTCTTTGATGTCGGATAAGGTGGGCCTTGCAAATGAAGCTTTTCCCACAGTCAGTACATTCATGAGGCTTCTCCCCAGTGTGAACCCTCTGGTGCTGAGCAAGATCTGAGTTCCACATAAAGCCTTTCCCACAGTTCTTACATTCATAAGGCTTCTCCCCAGTGTGTATTCTCTGATGTCGAAGAAGAGCAGGGTTTCGAGTAAAGCTTTTCCCACATTCTTTACATGTGTATGGTTTCTCCCCAGTGTGAATTCGTTGATGTTGTGTAAGACTTGTGTTTTGACTAAAGCCCTTCCCACATTCTTTACATTCAAAGGGTTTCTCTCCAGTATGTATTCTCTGGTGACGAATCAGGTTTGACTTCCAAACAAAGGCTTTAGCACATTCTTGACATTCATAAGGTTTTACCCCACTATGAATTCTCTGATGTGCAATGCAATGTGATCTAAAACTGAAAGCCTTCCCACATTCCTTACATCCATAGACCTTCTCTCCATTATGAGTTTTCTGGTGTTGATCAAAGTTTTCATTTTGACAAAACACCTGCCACATTCTTCACATATATAGAATATCTGCTCATTTAAAGTTTTCTGATGTATACGAAGGTGGTTATTGACATCAGTATTCTCTGAACTCTCTTCTACTGAGATCATCTCATCCTTAACAATCACTTCTATAATATCATTTGTAGTATTTTCCATACTTTCCCCAGTAAGGTAGCCAGGCCATCTCCCTAACCTACTTTTCTCATCACAGTTTTTTCCAAACCAGAATTTCTGTGAGCTACACCACTGAGGTCCACTTGATAGCACCATGAGGTCCTGTGCTTCCTTTAAAATGTCCTCCTTCAAAATAAAATCTTCTTTCTCCCTCTTCACCACACCATCTGAAAGGAGAAATCAGAGTTTCAAATGTCATCAGTACCCATGACAGAGCAACTAAGGTCAATGAGTGGTATTAGTATGTCCATTTCTCTCCAAATATTACTCCTATGTCTCAGTGGCCCTGTTCTAGCTGAAAATGACAAAAACAGGACTCACACACAGAAACAAATGAAAAGCAAATGGTAGAAACTAGATGAAATCCCTGAGGGCTGTGATTCCCAGCACCAGACCAAGCACTTGGTAGGCTCTCAGAAAACAGATGAATCAAATTTAAGGGAAACAAGTCAGAATTCTTTCTCGGTGGCTGACTCCAGTTTATAACATGAGCATAGGCCAGGACTCAAGGCAGAGGACCTGTATAGAAATAAGGACTCCTTTGTTGTATACCTGGGATCCTGAGCTTGTCACACACAGGGGGTAACAGCAAGGACCGTCCTCATATTTTTCAACACTAAAAGGAAGTATAGTCTTCTTACTCAATCCAATCACTAGGTTCACCATGAAAAATGCTTCCCCAAACTACTTCAGGCAGAGTTGGGCAAAGACACCGTCCTCTTTGTTCCCATAGTGTTGCATTCATACATCTGTTACAGCATCATCACTTTTCTATAATTACACATTTATGCATAATGTCCCATTAGACTGTGAGACCTTCCAGAATACATGCCATATATGACTTGATTTTTTTTTCTATCCCTAGCAACTAACACAATGAGTAAAATATGGCATCTACATTAAAAATATTGATTGACCATAGCAACCAGATAGGTAAGCCATCTGTTCAATCTAAGCATAAGACCCAAGGCCCATCCTAATTTAATTAATTGAGCTTGTCCTAATAAAAGCTGGAAGCACAAGGTTTAAGTTTTCTCTTGACTAACTGGTTGATCTGGGGATCTGGGAGGGTCATTGATTGAGAATATGAATGGCAGATAAATTTTTAACATTTTACAAAGGAAAGATAGAAAAAGGTGTGACTGGGAGAAGGATGCTCATTTCTCTCTCATTTACCAGTACAAATTAGGCTTGGACCCTCCCCTTGCAGTTTCAGGTTCAATGACTCTTCCACCTGTTCAAGATGGGAGATCCCTGCAGGCTTTAGAAATGGATATCCTGCTGGGTTCAAGATACAAATAAGGCTGGCTCAGTTGGAGGAGCGGAGCCCATTAGGAAGGGGGCAGAGATGGAAGTGGTAGTGGGAAAATGAAGGTGAGTGAAAAGGTTGGTAACATAGATAACCAGAAACTTAAGGAGGATAAGAATATAAAGGATAGAAAATATTGGTACAAGGTAGTTGAAATTTCATCGGTTCCCAAAGATATGAAAACACATCATTCATTTTTAAATGTCAAGAAGAAACAGGAAAGACTAAGGTTTCTTTTGCACCTATCCCTAGGAGGTGAAAGCAAGTTCACATAGAAAAGAATCAGGATAGGATGAAATTGCAAAAAGCTAATCTTGAGGACTTCCTGTGCAAGCAGGCTATTCTGAGAAATCATATCTCTTAGTTTCCTTCCTTCCTATCCATATGTTTATTGCCTTCTCATTCCACAAAGGATCAACAATGGGCCACTCTATGGCATCCATAAAAATGGCCTCTCAGCCTCACTCAGTCATTTCCAGAAGTCACCTTTTTTTAAGGGGTTCACTCTGTCACCCAGGCTGGTGTGCAGTGGCATGATCACAGCTCACTGTAGCCTCAAATTCCTGGGCTCAAGTGGTCCTCCTACCTCAGCTTCCCAAGTAATGGGGATAACAGGCACCCACTACCATGCCCAGCTAATTTTTTTCTTTTCTTTTTTTTATAGTGATAAGGTCTCGCTTTGTTGCCCAGGCTGGTTTTGAACTCCTGGGCTCAAGGCATCCTCCTGCCCACAGTCGCATACCACCATGGTCTGGCTAATTTTCCTATTTTTGTAGGGACAGGGTCTCACTTTGTTGCCCAGGCTGGTCTCTAACTCATGGGTTCAAATTATCCTCCTGCCTCTGCCTCCCAAGTAGCTAGGACTACAGGTTCACATCACCACACCCAGCTCTATTCATAAAGGTCCGTTCTTATAAACTTTACTTCTGGTTTAGCTAAGATCTCTTTGTAACTCTCATCCAAAACCTCCTAAGAAACAGATCTATTCTACACTTTCAAATGACTATCTTTTCTGCTGTTGAAGCCAGGGTCTATGTATTTCCTGAGTATTGTTTTTTTCTAAGACAAATTGGACTTTGAGTAGGGACATATATGTGCCAAGGAAGTTGGCTGCATTTTGGGGAGTCAGAATTTTGCTCAAGGGATAATTTAGCTATTGGTTTTCTGTCTGGAGCAAGGTTGCAAAATCCCTTTAGGTGGTGAGAAAAGGAAGTTGAGATCCTGGGAGAATGTAGAGGATATTGTGATTGTCTCCCTACATCCATTCTACTCCTCCCTACTGTGGAGTAATCATGACCTTTGTGGGCGGCTCGAGTGTGGAGGGGTATCCAAATTCCAATTTCTGGGGTAGGCTCTGACTTGTCTAAGCTAAGCAGGTTAATTCCATCTCATTCACTATATGGGAGACTGGTTCAGGAATAAGCAATTCAGACCAAGACCAAGTCAACTGGTGTACAGTTTTCTCCTGGCAACAGCAATTGATTTAGAGCTGGTATATGACTTAAGGTGGACCATTAGAGCGATACTTGGGACTTTGAATCCCAACGGTTAAAGCCTAAGGAAGCCCTGTCCTGTTTCTCTCCCTAGGTATGAAGAAGCAGAGTCCTGTTACAACTGCCAATCGTCTTTCAACCACAAAAAGAAGCTAGACTGTAGACAAAGCCAACATACAAAGAGAGACTGAAGTTCTGATCAAACTGTACCTGCAGCCAACTTTACCTACTGACTTCCTCTTCATTGTTTAAGATAGTTTGAATTTAGTTTTAATAATTGCAATCAAGAATATACTAATATGGAAAGATACAACAAGGAACTGTAAGAATGGGGAGACTGAAGGTACAACTTAAGTCTCACTGTACCTAGAGAAGAGTCCTGTGGGAAGTAGAATGTGGGCCAAGGAGGCAGCAGGGAGATCATTATCACTAGAAAACTGAAGCCCTGACAGCCCTGTGTTGAGCCTAAAGTAATCCCAGTGCTTTTCCCTAAAGAATAGAAACTATTTGGCTGAGTGTTACTGATATTGCTTGATTTCTAATTATAAAGATGGCCATTATATCCCAAGGTGAAAGACTACAAGGAGGCCAGGTAAGCAGAAAGGCCACCTAAGATCAGAAGACAGGCAGGAAAACCAGGGGTAAAGATAAATAGTGGCCATGATAAGAACAGCAGAGATAAGAGGCAAAATGGGTGAATGAAGATGGCATACAAAGGAGCTGTGATGAATAAGACAAGGGAACTGGTCAGATGACTGGCACATGTGCTCTCACTCACTCACCTGAAGAGATGCCACTCAGGCCCTCTCCATTCACAGCTCCCCAAAAAGTCGAGCACCAGGGTGCTTCTTCTCGCTCCAGCTGGGAAATCAGAGCCGGTTTGGGAAATGGAAATGCTGTTTGAAGTGAAGGAAATGGGACAAGCAGGTGAGTAGAATGACACAGAACAATCCCAGGGCTCCTCCCAGGCCTGTATCTTCAGGAATAGGAGGGTAAAAAAGGGAAATAACTAAGGAGAACAAGAAAAGGAAGTCCAGGGAAAAGGACAGGAGACCCAGGGAAGAGGGGCTAGAAGACTTACAAAGGTCAGGAATTTGACAGAGTACTCAATAGCAGTCTGAGTCAGCAAATGGATGATTTCACTCATTGAGAAACCAAGTCCTCAATTCTTTCTTGTCCTCTCCCTCTTAGAGCTCTCAAGTTCAGACAGCTACATAAGGATGCTTGGTATTCAGCTGGTCTCCCAGACAGAGGGGAGTGGGGACTTAAGTCTCAGTGAGGCACCATGAATCTGCTCTCTTCCCACCAGAGCACAGGGGTAAGGGATGGGCAGCTCTCACCCTGGAGCAAGGAAGTCTTGTGTAAAGCCCAAATTGATATCAGGACTTCCCACTTCTCGGCAACCTCTAAGAATCTAAGAGCCTGAAGCTGATGCTGAGCTGAAGATTATCAAAGACTCCTGAGCCTATGAGTAAAGAAGGCAGAAAACTCTGAAGGGTGGAGACAGAACCCAAAGGGGTGACCCTTACCCAGGGAAGCCACAGCCCCATAATTCTCCAGCATCACGTCCCTGTACAGGGCCCTCTGAGTAGGGCCCAGGCCGATCCATTCGTTCTCAGAGAAGTAGATAGCCACATCCTCGAAGGTCACTGACTCCTGAAACAACACATATTTAAATGCCCTGGGATAACTCCTGGACACAGGCCTGGAGTAATGGGTAGACAGGACACCAAGAGGTACTAGCGGGGATGTCTGCTGTGATTCTGGATTCTGAATGTCTAAGGAGGGACTCTCTCAGCAGAGAGATTTTTGACCCCTACTTACAAAGTTACAAGGGATCAGCCATCAATTTTCTCATGTCTTCATCTTTATTTCAGCAAACATCCTCTCTTTTGAGTCTCTGAAAAGTTTCCTCTTTTCATCCTTATGCCCCCAAACCACCATTTGTGCTCTAGATTCCATCCTTTCTCCACAGTGTGTCCTCCTTCAGAGGTCACCAACCCTTGATAACAATTATCATTTACTGAGCCTGTGCCAGGCACTATACATATATTACTTTGTTTATGTCTCATAGCTTACAAGAAGGGTATTAGATCCATTCTATGGAAGAAGACACCAAGGATCACAGAGATTAACTTCCCCCAAAGTTCCAGAAGTGAGACAGAATCCAGAGCTGTTTGACTCCCTTGCTCCTATCTATTATGCCATACTGCCTTCTGTCCCTACTCCTGTGGCCCCTGTGTAGGACTTTTCCTCTTCTCTCCTTCCCAGTCACTGGGAACAGGGCAGATCCTAGCTGTAATTTTACTCCTTGTATTCCCCTACTCTAAAAAATCCCACTCCACTTTCTTCCCAAGTCCTAATCAATGCCCCCCCACTTTAAATATCTACAAGAGTCTCAGCTCCTGCATCTTCTTTCCTTTCTCACTCACCCTCTTCCTTAAGAAACAAACAGTGCTGGCCGGGCTTGGTGGCTCAGCCTGTAATCCCAGCACTTTGGGAGGCCGAGGTGAGTGGATTGCCTGAACCCGCCAGTTCGAGACCCGCCCGGGGAACTTGGCGAGACCTCTTCTCTACAATAAAATCAAAAAACTAGCCGGGCGTGGTAGCAGGTGCCTGTAGTTCCGGCTACTCGGAAGACTGAAGCGGAGGGATCACCGGAGCCCAGCAGGTCGAGGCTGCGGTGGCCGGGAGCATGCCAGTGCACTACAGTCTGGGCGACAGAGTGAGACTCCAACTCAAAAAAAGAGAAAGAAACAGTGCTAACCTTCAGTCATCAAAACGTCCTGTAATTTTCAGTCGTTGCCTCATTCAAGGTCTGTCTTCACACTACGGAGGAGCCACTTCTGGTCCATTTCACACCAGTCTTGGCCCTACGAAGTCCCCACAGCTAATTTATAAGGCACTCAAGGGCTCAAAGGCTTTGGCTAGCTCACCTTTGTCTGCATATTAGAGTCCACATTCCTCTACACTGTAGACAATTCCATTCACTATTCAGAGACCCAGCCTACATGCCAAAGATCGTCAGCGACCACCACTCGCATCCCCTATCCTCTCACCATTCCATTGGGAAACCAAACTCTTTCCTCGCCCAGATCTGTCCTTGCACTTAAAGCTCCCCTTTCCTGAACAGCCAGTTCTTCCCTCCTGCGCTTGCAAATTCCTGCTCATCTTAAGACTCAGCTCAAACAACCAGCGCTGGAAAACCAGGCTCTGAAATCCTGGCCATTCATTGCCACCCACGGCACTCGGCTCATGCCTGTGCCGCTGCACGTCTGCTGGCTCACGCCCCTGGGGTGTCCACTCTGCCCCCTGCCTGTCCATCCAGGCCCTCCGTTCCCCTGACACCCCATTTCCCGGCCGCCACACAGTCCCTCTCCGCCCCTTTTCTGGGCCTGAAGCCCAGGGCAGGGCCGACCCCGCTTCGAGGCGCCGGCCCTGCACTCACCGGGCGCGCCCGGGCGGGCACTAGCTGTCCCGGCAGCAGCTCGAGCGCAGGCCCGCGGCGAGACCCACTCGCCAGGGCTGCAGCCGCCATGGCCCGGGCCGTTCTCCGGGGAAGCGGGCGTGCGCCAGGCCCGATCGGGGCTGCCCGGGGTCGGGAGGGGTGCTCTGGGCCTGAGTGGGCCTGCCACGGAGCCCCCGCACCCGGGAGCCGTCCCGGCGAGATCCAGGCTCCACGCCCCGCCAGCCCCACGCCCGGCTCCCGGACCTGGCGCTTGGGAGGCCGAGGCAACGACTGTCGCGCCGCTCCGGCTGCTCTAGGATAGTGGAGGGCGCCGCTTCTCGGTGGTCCTCCTTTCTAGCCCTGGGAGGGAGGCGAGAGCGGTCGGCTTCTCCCACAGACACCAGCTGTTCTTGGGCGCCACTACGGGGATGGAGAGCAGGCAGTTGGTGAGAAGGGTTCCCCTGCGAACCCTCTCTTGGCGTTCCGACCCACCCCTTCCTCTCCACCTCACTGCACCCTAGCATGGTCGGATGCACGTTATCTGCCTCCCTTTACTAGTTTCTACATTCCCAGAACAGTGTGTGTCCTTGACATTTTCATCTTTGTGCCTCTAACATCCACCCAATGTCTAGTCCCTTTGGGGGACTAATTTAACTGCCAAGGAATATTTGTTGACTAAAAGAATGAATAAATGTTGAACTAGTTTTTCAGTTGAAGAAAGTAAAGCCCAAAGAGAAAATGGCTTACCTAACATCACACAACATGCAAGGAAGTTTTTAAAAAGAGTTGTGAAAACAAATGAAGACCACTCAAATGAGAACAAGCAAATTATTTATTCAGAGCTTGTTATACAGCAAGGGAATCAGGCCCCACCACTTGTGCAGACTCAAAGTGAGGCAGAGAGTGGGAAAGCTTTATAGTGGAAAAGAAGGGAAGGCATCAGGGTTCCCTAACTGGAAGTTGTTGGCATGGGGAAGCTATAGACCTGCTAACTAGAAGCTGGGCGTCTTCTGTAATTGGTTAAGGGAAAATATTTGGCTTTCTCTGGTTGGCCCTAAGTTGGGAGTGGAGACCAATATAAGGGAATCTGTCAGTTATTATCAAATCCTGTGGGTCATTTGCTACTGGACTGATTGCTAAGGATAGTAGTTGGACTTCCTAGAGTGGTTACTGCAGAAAATGGGTTGGCTTCTTGAACTGGTTGCTGCAGACTGCAGGAGACTTATATTTTTCTATGTGATCTGACCATTGTCTATTTGCATATTCACTCTCTCAGGATGAACAAGGTAGGAAGAAGATATGTTCTTCACTGGAATTCAAGTTCACAGTCTCAATGCTTAGATGCCTTAATAGCTCCCCAGGTACTGAACATTTACTGATACCATTCCCGTGAAAAATCACTGAGCAAACTAGACCTTAAATGGAATACCGAGATTGTTTATTTTTAAGAAGATACTGGAGAAAGAGAAGCTCATAAATGGACCCTACCTGATAGTCTGTGAGTGCTGAGAAGAAAGCAGTAATTCTTACCATGAAGAAGATCCTAGGTAGGTTGACCATACCACAAAGGCTTTTGTGATTTTTTTTCTTTCTTTTCTTTTCTTTTTTTTTTTTTTTTTTTTTTGAGTTGAAGTCTCACTCAGTCATCCAGGCTAGAGTATAGTGGCATGATCATGGTCACTGCAGCCTCGACCTGCTGGCCTCAGGCAATCCTTCCACTTCAGCCTTCCAAGTAGCTGGAACGACAGGCATGTGCCACTATGCCCAGCTAATTTTTTGATTTATTGTAGAGATGAAGTCTTGCCAGATTGTCCAGACTGGTCTCAAACCCCTGGGCTCAGGTAGTCCTATCGCCCCTGCCTCCCAAAGTGCTGGGATTACAGGCATAAGCCACTACACCTGGCCAGATTTTGTGATTTTCTTGGTGACAAGATACAGAAAACTGAACTAGGTGACAAAAGAGTCATGAGGATTTAGGCTCAAAGCAAGAAGCCCTGGAGATGTACAATTACTAAGTTGTGGTCCACCAGCAGGAAGGTCTTTTATGACTAAACAGTACTTTGGTTCAAAGCTTTTAGAAAACTAAAGAAGAGAGGAATAGACGGCATATTATATTTACCCATATTTGTTTTTCTTTACATTGTCCTTTCTGTCAAACACACAGCCACAGGCTAAGTGAAGGCTTGAATGTAAAGATACAATAAGTCAATTTTAGACTCAAAAACATATTATTTACATAGACAGCAAAAGGAAGAGTAGCCAAATGGACCAGCTGCCCAGGTCCTTGTCCCACACACCAAAACAAACAAACAAATAAAAGGCCATGAAACAAAAGGGGCTGGATGACTGCAACATGAGTTGTAGGATACCCCATTTCTAAGAAATCGATTTTAGACCGCAGCTAAGTAGTCTAAACTGTATAGTTTACAGTTATATCCTGAGGAGGGTAGGACAGAAAGTCTTATGCCTCATCACAACCTGGGAGGCAGTGAAAAACTATCTTGTGACACCCTCCCTTAGTAAGAGATAGGGAAGGGATTGGGAGATGAGCTTGTAAAGCTCCTCTCTCATCCCTTCATGTTCCTGTCACAAGGCAGTCTACCAAGAGTTAGATGAGTTGCAAGGCATGCCTTTGCCTGCAGGGCCTATGTAGATATGTACGAGATTGCCAGGGTACAATTGTGGACTCATTTCCTTCCAACTCTACTTCCCAATCTTTCACACATACAGTTAAGAATTCTCAGGAGCATAAGCCACAACATAGGTTCAACAGATACTCTAATTAATTGTACTGGTAAAGTGGCCAAATCCATTTCATTTTTCTTAAGCAATATTGAACCAGATTGACCATGATTATGACACCCATAGTTAATCAGGCCCACTGGAGGGTAGACTGTAGCCAGGCTCCCCATCCAGAGCCAACCCAGCTAAATATGTCATTAATCCAGGTGAGGCATAAGGTGTTGGCAGTGGCACATATGCCACCTGAATTGACCATCAGGAAATCCAGGGCAATACAGTTGTCCACTGTCAGTCATGTTAGAGAATTTAGAACACTACGTGGTCTGTGAAAAACACACAAAAGATTCCAACAATAGCAGAATGAGATTAAAGGGAATAATATTATTAATGTTCAGAAAGTTAATCTTGTTTTCTTGTGTGTCTTACTGAGGTTGGTCCTTTCTAGAGCCAGTGACTGTTGGGAGGATTCTGAATGTTTTCAAATTAAGAGTATTTCTTGGCCACTGGTCAAGTTGAGAGTGGTGGCAGAAGTCTAGCTTAAATTGGCCAGATATCCTGCAGACAATAGCTGAAATTAATGGTTCCTCTCTCTGCCCCTGCCTTCCCTAAGGTGTTCTCTTCTTGCCAACTGGGATTGTTCCTCCCTTTCCACAGCCACATGATCAATATGACCAGTATCTGCAACAAACACTTCACCTTTTTCTCAGTCCTTCTCTGTCTTACCCACACCATATAGTCAAACTCATCCATAGTTAGCTCAGTAGTTCTTTATGGAACCTGTAGCATCCTAGAATATCTCCCAATGACATGTGGGCCATGGCAAGACCACTTTAGTTGTACCCTCATATTTATGATCATTGTAATAATGAGTTATAACAGCCCAAATCCAGCAAGCAAGCTGGGAGGCAAAATACACACAAACATCAGGTGTCAGTCTCTACTCACTGGGCCCTATTTCCTACTCTCAAATTTCAGTAGTTTAGTTTCCTAGGGATAAGCATAGAAGTCAGAAACATAAAGTGAGAAGGATTAATTATGTGGTGTGGTCTCTTGTGGCCGGTCACAGCATCTCCCACTACTGAACTTCATAATTAAATACTGTATTTAAGTGAGAGGTACTCTTTGGGGGACTTGTCAAATTAAAAACCCAAACAGACTACCAAGTTGAACACCACAGAGGCAAGGGTAGGGGTTCTGTGCCTTGCTAGGCTCCACAGACACTGGTGTGAGATAAGGAATGGAGTGGGAACTAGCACTGCCTCACACCATCTCATCTCTCAGATGAGAGTGGAAGTTCAGGTCTCACTGGAACCTGCTGACACTTCCTCAGCAGAGAAACCAAAGTACTAACTACCACTTAGGATTGCCTAGTTCTGCTTCTTTCCTGCTGGATAGGATGGAAGTTCAGTTTCTTGTTCAGCGTGGCTGACACTGCCCCAGTAGGGGAAGCAGAGGGTAACTTGCCCCATCTTGCTGCTGCTGCTGGATAACACTGGAGATCCAGCTCCCTACTCAGCCCTGCTGACACCATAAGTTGGGAGTGGAGTCAGTTTTCCTTTGGTGATTGGTCGTAGTAGGGTTATGATCACAAAAGTGTTCTGTTCAGCTAGGTCATTCTTACACTGGTCCTTTGACTAGAGGGTTTTTATTAGACTTTCCTTGGTGTGTGCATGTTGACAGTTCTAGGTTGCAGATTTCTTCAGTGCCCCATCACGATACATATGAGAGGCAGAAAGAAAGCCCAGAGAGCTCATTACTGTCTCTTTCCTCAATCCCATGGTCCCTAGCCAGTCTACCTTCTTCTTTCAATATTTCAGTTTTCTCATGTTTCTTTGTTGTATAATCTCCAGAGTTTTATAGTTGTTAAGAGGAAGGGCTAGCAAGAAATAGGAAATGTCATTTTGTCTAGAATCAGAAATTATTACAAAACATTTAAAAACCTCATATAGAAGGGTGACTTCAGTGAAAACGGCAGAATAGGGACCTACAAAAATTCTCTCTTCCATAAAAATGATTGTAAAAAACAGACAAAAATAGTCAGAATCAATTTCTTCAGAATTGCAGAAATTAACCTAAAGTTTATAGCAAGGAGCATGTATTCAAGAAAACAGCAGAATATTGGTAGAAGCAACAAGCTTTGTGGTGTTTTCACTTGCCCTATTCCAATCCCCCTCTCTCCAGATTTGCAGTAGCCTTGAAAACCAACACCCTGGAAGCCATTAGAGGTGGAAGATGGGATTGGAGTTCCTTCAAAGTATCAGTCCTAGGGAACTGTCATTATTAACATGTCTGATGGTTCTTGGAAAACCCCACTTGCAAAACTACCTTTATTTGACCAACTTGAAGCTCACTCAGTGCAAAGTTTTCCATGAGGGAGTAGATCAAAAGCATTTTAAGCTAATTGACTTTGCAGCTGCCTGAAGTGAAGGATAAAAATTGGAGCAAATCATAGGAAAAACAAATAATTTAAAAGGAAAATCTGGGGAGTGAGAGACTTGAATAGCTCTGACATATCCCTGAAAATATAGATGTCCATATACATGCATAGACCTATGTCCAAGAAAGATATAAGAAAGGACTGACTCTCTGATGAGTTTCCCTGGGTAGAAACATAGCACACATGTTGCTGCATTTTCATTACTAGGAGGAGAGAGGTTGTGATCCCTCATGGCAGGGAGATTACCCAGCTTGGGATGCATGGTTAGGAAGTCTGAACATAGATTCCTTCAGACCCCAGCTGTGTCTTTTTCTCTTAAAATCTGGTTATTTATCTTTATTACATGGTTGTAATAAATCTTAGTCATGACTACAACTATATGAGTTCTTCTAGGGAATCTTTGAATGTGGGGGTGGTCCTAGGGACCCTCCAACACAGGTTGATATGAGAATTAAATAGCATACTACATGTAAAGTATTTCATGTTAAAACTTAGCTCATAATAAGTTCTCAAAATAACAGTGATGAACTGGGTGGCAATGCAGTTCATCAGCATAGAGCCATACACACGACAGGAGCTCAATGTCAGCCATTCCAACTCCCACCCTATCCCTCCACCCTCTCCCACTATGTGCCCTCATATCTCTTAGCCTCTTAGTGAATGCACAACCCAATATATTTATAATAGCATCTCATTGCTGGCAAGTACCTAAAATTTAGCCTCCTGTTTTGACATATCAGAAGAGAGGCCCAGAGAGGTAAAATAAAATTTTCCAGGTCATGTCATGAATGACAGCATGGTTGAAACAAGAACATAGATTTGCCTTTTACATGCGCCACTGGCTTTGCTGTGACCTGGTGTGTGTAATGCAGGCTAGGAGTAAGCAAAAGTTAACTTTGAGCTACCCTGTGAAGAACCCAGGCCGCCATGGAGGGGGGTTTCCTTCTCCTGGAAAAATGGAGGAACCTGGAAAGCTAGAAAACAGAGCCAAAAATAAGACCAGTCTTAAATAAAACGGTTATTATCTGACCTAATGGCAGGGTGAAATAACTTCTCCCCTGTATCTCCATTTCAACGACACTATTTATTCCTGGGGGTGAGGCAGTGAGCAGGAGGTGAAACATACTGCGTAAGCAGTCCATATCGTCCAGAGCTGCAAAAAAAGGCAAGCAAGACTCAGGGGAGAGCCGGTGCGTCCAGACTAAAGAACCCACAGCGCAGAGCCCCAGTATAGGGAACTACAGCAAGTAAACAAAATCTTCAGATCGGTGCCCAGCTGCTCAAAACTCTGAGCCACATATGGAATCAGAAGACATGACATCGCACAAGATCACAGCACTTGGGCCCAGACTAAAAAACTCAATCCACCATTCTGCCCACGATGGAGATGGACTGGGCAACCGAAATGATGCTGCCGCCCGGCTTATACGATGGAAATTCGCAGGGGAGCAGGCCGAAGTGGTGGCCTCCTGCCGCGCGCGCGCGTACCGGACATGGAGGCCCTGGGGAGGGAAGGAAGCGGTCTCCTCGGTACCGCCTCCCCCCGCCTGGGACCCACTCCCTTACTGACAGCTCCGCAACCAAACTGACAGTCACAGCGCCCTGAATGTTGAGACCGAAGACGACCGGCAGAGGTCACCCCGACGCTGACTACTTCTCACAACTCCGACCTGGAGACGCCATCGCGGCTTCTACGGGAGCGGAAGTACGTCATCCTCTTTCCGGCCCTGGGAACGCGGGCGCTCTAGCATGCCCGGAGGCCGCTTCTGCATATCGTTGCTCTAGCCTGGTCTCCTAGGCTACAGTTTCAGGCGGATGTGAACTCAATAGGTGAGTCCTAGGCGGGCCGCGGGCTCCTGGTTTTTGCTGTGGATTGCTGTTCCCCAGACCCTCGGGAGAGTGGGAAGGGCAGTCGCGTGGACCGACTTCCCCGGGGTGAGCCAGCACCCCCTCGTCTGCTGCTAGCACCACACTACACACAACCCCGGATGACTTGTCCCTGTCCTCCAGGGCTCCTCCATTGATCACCTGATTAATGTGCCCTTCCTGGCCCCCACCTCCCTCACTGCTCTGCTCTTCTTGGCAGCCTATCATAGTCACAATCATACTTCAAAAATATTTCAGGGTTGTCCCCAGACCTACGCAATAAAGCAAGTCACTCGGATTTTTTTTGTTCCCCAGGGCATATAAAAGATGCTTGCCCTATATTGTAGCTTATTAAGTATGCAATTACATGTCTAAAAAAAAGTATGTATGTTCATTTTTGAAACTTTATTTATAAAAATGCTAACAATCATCTAAATCTTCAGCAATTCCTAATCTTTTTTGCTAGGGATTAGATGGTAGTTGCTGAAGTTTGGAGTGGCTGTAACAATCTCATAAAATAAGACAACTATGAAGTTTGCCACATCATTTGACTCCTCTTATTAGGAAAGATTTTTCTGTAGCATGCAGTGCTAGTTGGTAGCATTTTACCCACTATAGAACTTCTTTCAAAACGATCAATCCTCTCGAACTCTGCTACTGCTTTATCAACTAAGTTGATGCAATATTCAAAATCCTTTGTTATCATTTGAACAGTGTTCACAGCCTCTTCACCAGGAGTAGATTCTATCTCAAGGAACCACTTTCTTTGCTCACACATCCTCCTCTGTTCCAAGTTTGATCATGAGACTGCAGCAATTCAGTCACACTTTCAGACTTCACTTTAAATTCTAGTTCTCTTACTGTTTCCACCACATCTGCAGTTGCTTCCTTCACCTAGTCTTCAACCCCTTAAAGTCTTCCATGAGGGTTGGAGTCAACTTCTTTCAAACTCCTGTTAATGTTGATGTATTTACTTCATCCCATGAATCTCAAATATTAATGGCATCCAGAATGTTCAATCATTCCCAGAATGTGTTCCATTTGTTTTGCTCAGATTCATCAGATAAATCACTATATATGGCAGCTATAGCCTTTATGAAATGTATTCCTGAAATAATAAGACTCGAAAGTCAAATGACTCCTTGATTCATGGAGTTCAGAATGAATAGCATTGACAGGAATGAAAACAATATTAATCCTTTGTATATCTCCATCAGACCATAAACTCCAAAGAGGTAGTGGTCATGTCTGTCTCACTCACCATTGTAGTCCCAGCTCTTGGCAAAATTTCTGCTAGTAAGTGCCCAATAAATTTCTGGTGAATTGATAGGTGGGACTGCTCCAAAGAAGGAGGGAATGAATTGACGAGAGGTGAATAAAGAAAGGTAACGATCAATGTAAAATGGTGCTCCTTCTATTAAAACCGAGGAGACAAAGTTCAGCTCAGTGGATTTGGCCCAAAGACAGGTTCTGACTGTGAATTCCAAGCCTAAATAGAGTTAATGGTGTTAAGTACTTGCTGTGCTTGCTCTGAGCAATCAAAGAGGGTTTCTGGAGGCAGAGTGTGGCCAGTTCTAGCTCCCCACCAAGAGGAAGCTCGCAAGGCACAGCAAACTCACTCAGGAGGGCATGTGAAAATTATGTGGTTATCTGAGGAGCCAAAGTCCCTGTTTGCTGGTCATTAGAAAGTTAAATTGTAACTGCAGAGTTAATCAGAACCCATTGAATTAAGTCTGAACCTCACCTATTGCAACAGTGGGCTAGGCGGATTCACTAAACCCTTGGGGTCAGTGACACAACTTTCTCCTTCCTGAGCCGCTGACAGGACCCTGAACTGACATATCTCAGGAAGCCCCTAGTCAATGGTCAGCTTACCTCAGTGTCCCAAGCCAGAAAACTGTCAGAGAAAGTACCTGCTGAACGCTGAGCCTAGATCCTCTTGTGAAATGAAGTAGTTGGTTGAGGTCCTTATTATCTCAGACACATCATGATTCCAGGATTCTGCCTTCTTGTTAGAGAAGTATATGGCCAGGCATTGGGCCAGTGGGATGGCTCCAGGTGAGAGGCTTAGAGATTGAGGGCTGAGCCTCTGCTTGAAGAACCCTTAGTCTAGGAAGCTCTGTGGATCCCTCAGATAGATTCATTCACACTATACCAGATGGAGTGAGCACCCCCTCCACCAGCTCTGCCTTCCCAGGGCCTAATGCCCTACATTGATACCTCTTTTCTTTGGGTCAGAATGTCAAAAGCTCCTATAGAAAAAAAAATACATTGATTTTTTTCACTTGGCTTTGACTGTGTGTCCTCTGCACACATGGAGTTAGGAGCAGACATAACTCCAGCAAGATCCTGCCCTGTAGGCAAGCATCTTTGAGACAAGAAGGGAAGAAAGACGTGAGAAAGGATGAAGGAGTAAGCACAGGCTGCCATGGGTCCAGGGGAGGGGGCAGAGGTATGAGAAGAGGCTTTAGGATATGAACTGACATGTACAGAACACTAACATGAGTCAGGCTCTGTTCCAAGTATTTTTCATGTTTTGTCTCTTTTTGCCTCACAACAGCACCTATGAGGCACTGTTATTAGCCCCATTTCACAGATGAAGGAATGGAAGCACAGTGAGGTTAAGTAATTTAATCAGAGAGGCTAACTCAGAATGGAAGCTTTAGTTGAGTCTTTTAAAGGTGAGGAAAGAGTAGATGTGAAATGTTTAACTGCTTTATGCATTTCTACTGAATGAGCTGACAAATGAATGCAGGAACAATTAAGGGTGCAATTAAGGATCAGTAAGTTATGGAGGTTGGAGTGGGCTCAAGGCAGGCTTAGAGAGAAGGTGCCAGAGCTGAAATGGAAAAGGTCAGAGCAAGGCATGAAGCTGGTAACCAGCTGTGGCCATAGCTAGAGGCACCATAGCTCTGACCTTCCTCCTAGTTACTGCTTCCTCCTCTCACATGACCAGGATCTGCCAAGTCCAAGTCTGTGGGAACATTTTGCTCCTAGGTACTGTCTCGCTAGGATTATTTGCCATAACTTGCAGCCACAGGTCAAGGTCCGGTGTTTGTATTATCAAAACTCTCTGGCATTCAGAGAACTGTGCATCTGTCCAGAGCTTAACCTGCAGAAGCATAGCCATGGTGCTCTGGGGTCCAGTGCTGGGAGCTCTACTGGTAGTTATTGTGGGATATCTGTGCCTGCCAGGACTGCTACGACGACGCAAGCCCCAGGAGCCCCCTCTGGACAAGGGCACCATGCCCTGGCTTGGCCACGCCATGGCTTTCCGGAAGAATATGTTTGAATTCCTGAAGTGCATGCGGGACAAACATGGGGATGTGTTCACAGTACAGCTTGGAGGCCAGTACTTCACCTTTGTCATGGACCCCCTCTCCTTTGGCCCCATCCTCAAGGATGCACAGAGAAAGTTGGACTTTGTGCAATATGCAAAAGAACTGGTGCTAAAGGTATTTGGATACCAGTCGGTGCAAGGGGACCACCAGATGATACACTCAGCCAGTACCAAGCATCTGATGGGGCATGGCTTGGAGGATCTTAATGAGGTCATGCTGGACAGCCTGTCCTTGATAATACTGGGGCCCCAAGGCCAAAGTCTGGGTGCCAGTTGCTGGCGTGAGGATTGTCTTTTTCACTTCTGCTACAGCATCTTGTTCAAGGCTGGTTACCTGAGCTTGTTCGGCTATACGAAGGACAAGGAGCAGGACCTGCTACGGGCAGAGGAGTTATTTACGAAGTTCCGCAAGTTTGACCTTCTTTTCCCCAGGTTTGTCTACTCCCTGCTGGGGCCCCTGGAGTGGCTGGAAGTGGGCCGACTCCAGCGTCTCTTTCACAAGATGCTCTCTGTGAATGACAACCAGGAGAAGGGTAGCATGAGCAACTGGCTGTGCTACATGCTTCAGTTTCTGAGGGAGCAGGGAGTATCCCCCGCTATGCAGGATAAATTCAACTTCATGATGCTCTGGGCTTCCCAGGGGAACACTGGGCCTACCTCTTTCTGGGCCCTCTTGTTCCTCCTGAAGCACCCAGAAGCCATGCGAGCTGTGAGGGAAGAAGCCACCCAGGTCCTGGGTGAGGTCAGACTGGAGGCCAATAAGTCCTTCGTCCTCAAACTCAGTGCCCTGCAACGCACCCCAGTGCTGGACAGTGTGATGGAGGAAACCCTACGGCTGAGGGCTTCGCCCACCCTCCTAAGAGTGGTACACGAAGACTATACCCTGAAGATGGCCAGTGGACAAGAGTACCTGTTCCGCCATGGAGACATCGTGGCCCTCTTTCCCTACCTCTCAGTGCACATGGACCCTGACATCCACCCCGAACCCACGACCTTCAAGTACAACCGCTTCCTCAACCCTAATGGCAGCCGAAAAGTGGACTTCTACAAGGCAGGCAAGAAGATCCACCACTACACCATGCCTTGGGGGGCAGGCGTCTCCATCTGCCCTGGGAGGTTCTTGGCACTCAGCGAGATGAAGCTCTTTATCCTGCTCATGGTCACACACTTTGACCTAGAGCTGGTGGACCCTGACACACCAATTCCCCCTGTTGACCCCCAGCGCTGGGGTTTTGGCACCACACAGCCCACCCATGATGTACACTTCCGCTACCGCCTACATCCTGCAGAGTGAGCGAGGCCAAACCAGCCACAAGCCTGTCCCAAGGAGCTACCTGGGGGCTCCCACCTCTTCTTGCTCCTCTGCTGCCACATGACTACCCCTTCCTCTGGTATGTGGCAGCTCCTGCCTTTGCCCTGGTTGTCCTCGCTCTCACCCCTTAGGTATTTCACAGGCTTACGATTCTCTCCTTAAAAAAAACATTCTTTAGTTCCATCCAGGTTGCTGCGAAATTCATGATTTTGTTCTTTTTTATGGCTGCGTAGTATTCCATCGTGTATATGTACCACATTTTTTAATCCAGTCCTCTTTTGATGGGCAGCATGGTTGTTTCCAGGTTCTTGCTATTGTGAACAATGCTGCGATAAACATACGTGTGCAGGTATCTTTTTTATAGAGTGATTTGTGTTCTTCAGGGTATATTCCCAGTAGGGGGATTGCAGGGTCATATGGAAGGTCAATTTTTAGAGCTTTTAGGAATCGCCACACTGCTTTCCACAGAGGTTGCACTAGTTTACACTCCCACCAACAGTGTAGAAGTGTTCCCTTTTCACCACACCCTCTCCAGCAGCTGTTACCTCTCACAGAAACAAAGATCCAAATATCACATGTTCTCACTCATATAATGGACCTTGAACATCCAATGTAATACTATAAGAAAATGACTGACGGTACTGGGAAACTATGGGGGGAAGGGGGATGGGATTAACAGTAGCAAATATCTGTCGGGGGATGGGAAAACACCTCTTATCAACAGGGTGCCTGAATGAAATGTAATTGTACACCTAACCCTTAACTGTACCCCACAAAACCATAATAAAAAATGCTGATTAATAACAAAAAAAACAAAAAAACCATTCTTTGTAGTGGCTTCTGTTGAAGGAAATCCTGTGGAAGGACAAGTATCTGTGGGCAACTCAGTTTGAGAGATGATGCTTGCCTTGAGAAGTCTTGCAGTACAGAAACTGTTTCCCATGAGTACCAAGGCATCCTACAAATGAGAGTGTCCACACTCCCACCTCACTTTGGTTTTTTCCACACTTATTTTACATCCTATGGAATTCGGGTTCTGGAACAGTGTGAGCCAATACATATATAAGACAAGCTACCTGTGTCATTTCAAATTTTCTAATAGATACATTTTTTAAATTTCAATAACTTTAGGTGATTTTGTTATTCCTCCCTCCTCTGACCTCCTTCCACCCTCCCCTTATGAGTCTCCAGTGTCCATTATGCCATTCTATATGCCTTAGCAGATCGTTAGCTTAGCTCTCACTTATAAGTGAGAATATGTGATATTTTGGTTCTGTTCCTGTGTTACTTCACTTAGGATGATGATCTCCAGTTGCATTCAAGTTGCTGCAAAGGACATTATTTCATTTTTTATTGCTGAATAGTATTCCATGATATATATATACATATCACATTTTCATTATCCGCTAATCAGTTGATGGGCCTTTAAGTTCATTCCACGTCTTTGCAATTGTGAATTGCTTATAGATTCATTTTTAAAAAGTAAAGGGATGCCGGGCTCGGTGGCTCAGCCTGTAATCCCGCACCTTTGGGAGGCTGAGGTGAGTGGATTGCCTGAGCCCGCGGGTTCGAGACCCACCTAGGCAACTTGGTAAGACCTCATCTCTACAATAAATAAAAAATCAGCCAGGCATGGTAGCGCACGCCTGTAGTTCCAGCTACTCGGAAGGCTGAGGTGGAAGGATCGCCGGAGCCCAGCAGGTCGAGGCTGCGGTGGCCGGGAGCGGCCACTGCACTCCTGTCTGGGTGACAGATTGAGACTCCAACTCAAAAAAAAAAAAAAAAAAGTAAAGGGAAACAGATAAAATTCATTCTTACAATATACTTTATTTAACCCAAAATCCAAAATATTAGCATATCAACATGTGATTCATATTTTAAAATCTTCACAAAATATTTTTATATTCCTTTTTTCATCCTGTCTTCAAAATCTGGTATCTCCTGTACCCTTATAGCACTTCTCAGTTTGGACCAGCCATCATGCCATGTGGCAAGCGGCTGCCATATTGGATAGTGCAGACCTAGAGAAACATTGCCTAATGTAGGAGTTTGAAATTCAAAGTTCTTCCTCAGTGCCTCATCTCCTCTCTGTACCTCTCCATCTAGGTGGTTTCAACTTTCCTTGGTTTCCTTGATCATTGCTGAGCTCAGAGCTCAGAGCTTTCTCCTACCCCCCAGGTCCCTGTCCCCTCATGGGAGTCTCATAGCACCTCTAACTGAACTTGGCCTATGCAGAACTTGGTCCCCAGCTTCTTCCCTGAACCACTCCCTCCTCCTGATTTCTCTACGTTTGTTGAGAACACAACCACCCACCCCATCCTTGGAGACAGATACTAGAGACTCCATCTCCTCCCTCTCTCTCATTCTTATACAATTAGATCCCAATCCTGTCATTGTAACCACCTATGATGTATCTGAAATATGTTCCCTCTTCCACACCTCTGCTGCCATTCATATACCTGTGACTTCTGCATTTCTCTTCTACATCAAACCTGCCAGTCCCTGTTCACTCTGCTGCCAGGGGCCTTTTACCAAAAGTTCCTCTGATTATCATTTGTTCACTTTCCTGACTCCCCCTTGCCTTCACACCCCTGACATTTACATTTTACCATAGTTGGGAATTTTTGCCAAATTTCTCAATCCAGTGCTATTCAACTTTGCTAGTTTTCTCCAGTGGAACCATCCCTAAAGTGGAGGCATTGCCTTTCCTGCCAGCTGTTCCCAGAAGCCTTCTTGGATTTTACCCAACTTATTCTCTAGCCCAAAATGGCCTCCATCCCCTTGAGCTCCGCCAGCACCATTTGTATCCCAGCACATCTGTTATGCGTCATTGCTTTCTGTGTTTTGGTTTCCTCCTCTTGTCCCCTGTCGCAGACTGGAGCCTACTATGGCATGATATCTTAGTAATTCATCTCTGACCTCCAATTCCCTAAGTGAACATTAAATTGCAGACACCTGACATCCATTCTCTGCTAATTTGCTCATTGTCATCAAATCATTTGCTACCCTTCCCTGGTCTCAGCCTTCCGGCATATCAAATGGAAAGAATACCATTGCCAGCATGATTATCAAGGCTGAGAGAGAGAGGATGTTGCTACCAGAGCTGCAGCTGGCTGATGGCAGGGCCTGGTTAAGGTAGGACAGGAGGAGAATGATTGTGGGAACCAGATAGAGGGTCTTGCAGAAGATGGGCCCAGGCTACATGGACCCCCAGCAAGAACCAGCCGGGGGACTTCTATCTGCTACTCCTATCCCATATCTTGGACTAGCCCCTTCTATTCTCCTGACTTCCAGACCCCTGGAGCCACCATCAAGGATACAAGGATGGTCCTTTTAACAATATTTCCTCAACTGAGCTACAGGAAAAGGGGCAGCCTGGTGAGTGGAGGGCTTTAAGCTCTTTTCCCCTGCAGTGCCACGAAGAGAATGTTCCCTCCTCTATCTTGCATTTCAGAGATACTTTCTGAAAACTTCTACACACCAGGCCCTTAGGGGCTTGGATACAGCAGTGAGCAAAAACTAGAGTCCTTCCTGGTGGAGCTGACCTGGGAATAGTTACCATGAAACATAGCAAATAGGAGAAAGACATGGAATGTTGGAAAGTGATAAGTGCTATTGAAAATATTAAAAGAAATCAGCTGGGTGTGGTAGCACATGCCTGAAATTCCAGCTACTTGGAAGGCTGAGGCGGAAGGATCGCCGGAGCCCAGCAGGTCGAGGCTGCGGTGGCCGGGAGCAGCCACTGCACTCCAGTCTGGGCGGCAGAGTGAGACTCCAACTCAAAAAAAAAAAAGAAAAAGAAAAAATTAAAAGTAGAGTAGAGGACATAAGATCAGGAGCATGAAAAACAAGTTGTGTATTAAACAAGTTGGACAGGTGATTGAAAAGGTGAGATTTGAGCCAAGACCTGAGGAGGTGAGAGGGGCGAGAATACTCCTAGGGGAAAAGCAATCCAGAAAGAAGGCACAGCTGGAATCCCCTAGGGGAATGTGCCTGGGGTGTTTGAGAATAGTGAGTCTGGAGCAGAAGGAGCACAAGGGAGCCTGATGGAGATGGGGGCAGTGTACACAGACCACACAGGCTTAAAGGATCACTGTAAGGACTGGGGCTTGTTACACAAAACTTACAGGAGGCCATTGTTTTGAACTAAGCTTCTGCACTAGGCCCCAGTACACCAGATGAAGCCAAAATGGAGTCACATATTAAAGTTCCACATCATCAAACTGAAACTAAATTGTTATCTGACCTACAAGAAATCGGAAGTTAACAGCCAAATTCCCAAGCAGGCTGGTTTCAGCAGGCGTGATAATGTAGTTCCCACCATTACAAAAAAGTCACCTGATGTCAACCATGCTGTTCCAACCTTACAAGGAAAGTAACTGAAATGACCATTCTGCTTCTTGTTCTTTGTTTCTGTTTTCTTCAGCTCTTTTCTGTCTATAAAACAAATGTCTTTTGCTCTGCTCATTGGAACATGCCTTCTATTTTATGGAATAAATCTGCTTCTGATTCAATGAATCTATTGCCTGATTCTAGAACTGCCAATAAAGTCAACTTTTAAAGTAAGTTTGCTGTAATTGCATGTTTGAACAGGCTGCTATTCTGAGGGAGGTGAAAGTAAAAAGGCCAAGACTGTCAGGTTCTTCTGGCTGCTGGGTGCAGATTCAATAAAAGACAACAAGAGACAGGAAGTGCAGAAGGAGGTTGGGAAGCTATTGTGGCAGTTCAGGCAAGAAATTTGGTGTCCTGGAAGCAAGTGAAGATGGAGGAAGAAGGCAGGAGGAGCAAATGCTGCTGATGATTGAGAACTGAAAATCAACCAGTGGGTTTAGCAACCTGGTCAGTGCAGCTCTTGGGGAGGACACATTGAGTGGAAGCCCAAATGAGTCAGGTCCTAGCTACTCTCACCAGACTATAGTATGGTCACTCAAGCTTAATGATTTTCTGCATCTCCCTTGTTAGGAAGGTTCTCAGCCTGCTTCAACCCAAGGTCACTCATGCCAGTCATTTCTTCTTGGGCAGTAAGCCTACTGCTCTCGGAACAGCTGGATGGCGAAGTCTGGGCAGTGCCAGGTGACAGATGCCATCCAAGCACAGTGGCCAGGAAAGCTTTCAGGTACTGGCGAAAGCGGCGACTGGAGAAGGCGTACAGGATGGGGGTAAAACAACAATGAAGGAAGGCAATGCTCTCTGTTACCTGCAGGGCATAGTCCAGATGCTGGCTGACCCTGCAGTCCCCAAAGATTTGCAGGTCCAACAGTGAGTGTAGAAACAAGATGAGGTTGTACGGGAACCATAGCATGAAGAAAGCCACCACCAGAGCTGCAGCTATTCTAAGAGCCCGGCCCTGGCCTGGGGGCCTCAGCCTGACCAAGACACAGCCAATGCGGGAGTAGAAAAAGATCATGGCAAGGAGTGGAAGGAGAAACCCCAGGATGTTCTGCTGGAAGCGGAGGAAGAGTTTCCAGATGGTCCCATGCCCACTGAAATCGGCGTAGCAGTTCCACACACCCTTGGGATTTTCATGCATTTGTACAAAGACCATGTCAGGGATGGAGACAGCCAGGGCCACGGACCACACTAAGGAAGCAAGGAGTAGGCTCTTGGCCCGGGTCCTCAGTCTGTGGTGGGGCCGAGCATGGACGATCTCCAGGTACTTGTCCAGGCTCATACAGCTGATGAAAAAGATGCCACTGTAAAAGTTAATGGTATAGAGTGTGCTCACCATCTTGCACAAGAAACTCCCAAAGACCCAATGCCAGGCCACAGAGATGCTCCAGAAGGGCAGTGTCACCACAAACAGAAGGTTGGAGATGGCCAGATTCAGCAGATAGACCTCAGCCATCTGCCTGCGAGGTACATAGCGGAGCAAGACCACTAGGAGAAGGAGGTTCCCACCCAGGCCCAACACAAAGATCAGGCTATAGAAGACTGGCAGGAAGACTCTGGCAAAGGACAGCACTGCTTCCTTCCTGCAGAGCATGAAGGCTATCTCATCCAGGTAGTCATAGTCATAGAGGAAACTGCTGTTCTCAAAGCTGGCATCCTCGGTAGTACGTGGCAGTGGGGAAGCAGTGGTGGCCATGTTCGAAAGAGGCATCCAGTCCCGGTGCTCTGCAGTGGGGTGGGGGAAAAATATAGTGAGACCTCGCATTCCCTACCTCTCGCCAAACCCACTTTCACTACTGCCCTAGGATGTCCAATAGACTTCAATTCTACGTCAGCGCCTGCAGTCTAGCAAATAAGAACACAAGCTGTGAGAGCTTCACTCCATCACTCAATAGTTACATCACCTTGGATACCTGACTAACCTTTAGGTGTTCTTAGAGTATTTAATTCTTTCATTATGACTTTATTTCTTTATTTTTCTCCTTCATCATCTAAAAAAACTTATGTTGTCTTTTGAATTATCTTTCAATATGTAGGGATGCCATTTCACCTATTTATTGTGTCTCCTGATTCTTCCTCATGTGTGTCTTGTAATTACTCTTCCTTGTGTGACAGAACTTTTTTTAAATGAGAGCTAATCTTCTGTGTGGCTTTTTTTAATCGATAAATATCCATTGTGTTCACTCTAGCTTTCTAGTTTTCTTTACTTCTGTCATTTGAGGATTTATCTTGCTTTTGGATAGTTTTTAATATTTATTTATAAATATTTCATTTTATATCAATATTTTCAATGGCAAATATTTAATATTTTAAAAATATTTTATCCACCATTTTTCTTTGAAGCACAAAGGTGTGATCCACCATATTGATGGACTCAGAACCTACTAAACTCTTCTATCCTTCAGTTTTCTTATCTTTAAATTAAAATAACAATAGTGCATGCCTCCTGAAGTTCTTGTGATGCTTAAATGTGATAATACATGCAAAGCACTTAGAGTTCTACAAAAAGAACTCTACTAGAACATAGTTGGCACTCAGTAAGTGTTAGCTTAAATTATTGTTTAGCCAAGGACTGAATCTGTCATCTCTCCACCAGCCCCTTCTTTCTTGGGTCCATATAGCTGAATGGTACCAACTACTCAGTCACCTAAGACTGAAACATGGGCGGCACCCCAGATTCCTTTCTCATCACCCCTACCACCACTCTGTGAGTCTCTACTCTTGAATCTGCTCACTTATTTCCAAGTTCCATAAAGATATATACATGATACTCTTTTAATAAAATTAAGAACTGCCTGGCACAGTGGCTCATGCCTGTACTCTCAGCACTTTGGAAGGCTGGGACAGGAGGATTGCCTGAGACCAGGAGTTTGAGACCAGCCTGGGCAACACAGCAAGACTCCCATCTCTACAAAAAAGTAAAATTAAGACAACTGAAATTAAAAAGAAAATATTTTGAAAGATACAAATAGATGAAAGGGCCGGGCTCGGTGGCTCAGCCTGTAATCCCGCACCTTTGGGAGGCTGAGGTGAGTAGATTGCCTGAGCCCGCAGGTTCGAGATCCGCCTGGGCAGGTGAGACCTCATCTCTACAATAAATCAAAAAAAAATTAGCCGGGCGTGGTAGCGCGCGCCTGTAGTTCTGGCTACTCAGAAGGCTGAGGCGGAAAGATCACCAGAGCCCTGCTGTTGAGGCTGTGGTGGCCAGGAGTGGCCACTGCACTCCAGTCTGGGTGACAGAGTGAGACTCCAACTCAAAAAAAAAAAAAAAAAACAAATAGATGAAAGGGAAATGACAGGCACCAGATTCAAGATGGCAGCTGCTTAGGCATGAGAAGTCAGAGACTCAGGGTAGGGGTAAACACAAAGATGGACTGAGTCACTGTCCATGGTCAAGTGTCCCCTGGGGCAGTGACTTACCAGAATTTTACTGAGTTATTAAAAATAATTTTTGAAAGAGAGCATCACATGAACCAGTGACACAAGTCTGTCATGAACTAAGAAATATAGTCAATCCCAAATTGTGTTCCAAAAGGAAAGAGAGAGATACTTCATATTCGACAAAGACTGCATACTCATAAACAGTGAGGGACAGACATGAAAAAAACAAAGACTGTTCGCCAGTGGGGAGGAGGGCTCAAGGAGAGACAAAAGAGATAAAAATGAATATGTGGCCCAAGCAGGCAATCACAGAGAGCCACCAAAGAGACTACAAACTGAGACATGCAAATCAGCTCTACCCTATACCTCTGCATTTTATTTTTTAAACTTTGCTTCAAGTGAGCTTGAACTTTTTAATACGTTCAATGCTCATTAGTATTTCTTTTGTAAATTATTTATTGCTTTAATGGTCAGGGGTTCTCACTTTATAAGAGGTCTTATATAGTAAAGATTTTAGCTTTTTTCCATATAAATTAAAAACATTTCCCCCAGTCATTCCTGATGAAAGTGTTGTCCTTTTTTTCCTGGTAGAATTTTAAAAGAAATGTTGATTTAGGTCCTCAGCTGACCCTTTTAGGATCCATGATGCTGTGACCTCATGGCTGATGAAAATATCCAACATTGCTGAGACAGAACCTCTCCTAAGGGAGCCCTGGAGGCCTTTTACTCCATAAGCCTCTGCCCCACCCTTGGGCTTCTATCCAATGGCATCTGGACCAGATGTTGGAGAAATCACACACATGCTCTGTCCCCACTCCAGAAGCTCAGCCTGAATGACTTTATCTAAGGCCCAGCTCTGTTCCTGACCACCCCTGGGAATT
The DNA here is from genome assembly GCA_027257055.1 of Cephalopachus bancanus. Classification (NCBI taxonomy): domain Eukaryota; kingdom Metazoa; phylum Chordata; class Mammalia; order Primates; family Tarsiidae; genus Cephalopachus; species Cephalopachus bancanus. The sequence goes on along the minus strand of JAPVLO010000021.1, from coordinate 10,069,635 downwards.
TCACCCAGTGCCTTCCTTTGCTAGTTCTGTGCAGTTGGGGCCTCCCAGCCCTAACCTCTCCCTTTCCTGGGCAGCAGCAGTAAGGACACCCCTAGAACACAGCTGGTGTTTGAAGTCTGTGAGCTGCTGGGGGGCTCTGGGAGTGGAGAGGTGAGGAGTGCTCTTCTGTACTTGGTGTTTATTCATCAGGAATTGATATTGATTAAGCACCAGCTCTGAGATGCCAGCACTGACTGATCATGATCTGATTTCTCAAAATCCCCTAGCTTTGACTTTAGCAAACAACCATGTCTGACGAATGCGTAAATCAAAGCTAGAGGTCAGGGTTAGCAGGTCCTGAACTGGCCACCTTTAACATTCTCTCTCCACCTGGAACACTCTGTTCTCTTCCCACTCAAGGCCTTTATCCCTCTGATCTTTTACTCTGGGAACCTTTCCATGTCCTCTTTGCCTCTGGGGCAACCACTCTCTCTTATCACTTCTGTCAATAATACCAAAATCAAGGAGGGCAGTAACCAGCACCCCATAGGCACATTGCAATTGACCAGGCTCTTTCATATCCCCTTTGATAGTCCTGTAAGGCAAACACCAGGAAGGAACTGTCAGGAGCAAAGCGACTTTTCCAGGGTCATGTAGAAGTCCAAGGCCAAACTGCATTTGAAACCCGGATCTTCAGACTTCAAGCCCACAGTGCCTTACCCATGGCTCCCTCTCGTCCTCGGTCTCTGTTCTGCCCCACCCAGCAGTTATAAAAAGGGGTCACATAGAAAGGTGTGCCTGAGTCTTGGTTGGTTGCCCAAGATCTTGCCATCATTGGTGGTCTAGCTACAGTAGTTACCACCATTAATGCTCCAAGGCTTTATTGGGCTCCCTGTGAAGCATAGCCTCTCTGGGGTGGGCAGTATAATGGCCCCCAAAATATCCACGCCCCAATCCCCAAACTCTGCAAATGTGTTACATTATATATAAAAGGGACTTCACAGATGTTATTAAATTAGGAGCCTGGAGATGGGGAGATTAGTCTGGTTTCTCCAGGTGGGTCCATTGTCATCACAAGGATCCTTCTAAGAGAGTGGCAATAGTGTCAGAATCAGAGAAGCAGAGGTCAGAGTGAAGCAGCTACAAGACAATAAGTGCAGGCAGCATCTAGAAGCCAGAAGAGGCAGAGAACAGACTGTCTCCTAAGCATCCAGGAAGAACACAGCCCTGCTGGCCCAGTGTAAACTTAGACCTCTGGAAGACTAAGACAATAAATCCATGGTGCTTGAAGCCACTGAATTTGTGGTAATTTGTTACAGCAGCAATAGGAAATTAATACACTTCCTGTGACCCTTTTGTGCCCTCAGAATCTCAGACGGAGTGAGCGTACATCATGTCTACCTCCATTAACTTACAGATGGGGAGACAGACTCAAAGAAGGGGAACAACTTGTACAAAGCATACAGTCGGTAGAATTTCTGACTGTGCTTCAAGTCTCTGTCTCCTCCACCCTTAACTGCTCTCTGTCCAACCCAATTCTGTTTCTCCCTTTTTTGTTTTTGTTTTTTTACTTTTCCTTATTTCCTGAGTTCATTTTGCTTATCCAGCAACACTGTGAGAGGAATGAATGGAATGTCAGTGATTCACATCTTAATGTGAAGTAGCAGGTAGTAGGGGAACCCTTGACGAGGCTCTGCACTGGAAGCTTTGGGCCATCCAGAGAACTCCATAGAGGCTAGAGAGGAAGGGTTGAAGGAAGAGTGATAGCAAGGGCAAGGTCAACTGAGCTTCCCCTACAGTGAAGCCAAGGGTACAGAGACAAATCAGAACTTGTCTCTGGGGCAGTAACATCCTTTGGCGAGTTCCTGAGGCTACTGACTTACGCTGGCCACAACTCTGACTTTGTAAGAATTTCTGACTGTAAAATAGCGTCTCCTCCTAGGGATGCAGGATTCACCTCCCAAGGTCTCTCAGAGAAGTTGCAGTAAAGCAACAAGAAAGAGGATACTGCAATGCCCATCTAGCCAAGAAGGCAGCCATATTAGTCCAGCTCCTTTCATTGAGCTGAACACTCACTTGTAATTTTCTCATTTAATCCTTGCCATAGTCCTGGGAAGCAATACTATTACAATCCCATTTTCCAGATGAGGAAACAGGCTTGGAGAGGAGAAGCCCAATTGTCCCTAACCCCAGATTAGCAAATGATGGACTCAGGGTTGGATGGTCCTCACAACACAAGGTGGAACTGGTGACATCTTCCCCCAGCTCCTCCTTTCAAAACAGACCAAGCTTGAATTTGAGGTATGAGGCTCTGGCAGTGGGATTTCTGGCCTCAGCAACTAGTGGCAGAGAAGACGCAAAACCAGTAGTGTGCTGGAGCCAGCCCTGACAGGTTGTGAGAGTCAGTGTGTGGCATCCGAGAGGCACTAAACAAATAATCGTGGAATTAACCAATTCTGCATTCAGTGGTGTGAGGTTGGTAGCTAAAAATTTGGAGTATTTACACTATGGCATATGGTATAAATCAAGGCTTTCCTTTCTCTCCTGTGCCATCCTACCTTCCCAACCCACCCCAAGCCCAGCCCAGAACTGGTTAAGCCTTTGACAGCTTACTGCTGATCAACCCTGAGGGAGCTTGATCAGACCTTGCCTGACTCAATGAACCCTTCTGTGTGGCTCCCACCATCTCCTCTCTTCCACCTTACACATCCATTGTGCAACTACCCCCCCCCAGGTGCCCACAACACACCCATGCTGAGTGTGCTGTTCACAGTACAGCTGATGAAACATGAAAGCTGATCAAATAAACAAGACCAAATGTGACCTCCACAGCCCACACCAGCTTTTGTTTATTTTTGTTTATTTTTTAATTTTTTTTTGGTAGAAATGAGGTCAGGCTAAACATAGGTCAGGTCAACAAATCAGGCTAGTCTTGAACTCCTGGCCTCCAGTGATCCTCCTGCCTCAGCCTCCCAAAGTTCTGGAATTACAAGTGTGAGCCACCATGCCTGGTACACACCAGATTTTGAATATAAAACCAAGAACCATTTGAGATCACTTTTAGTGAAAAATACTTTTGCTGGACTCCTTAGAATTTGGAAATCATATCTCTTTGAAAACAACCTAAGTCCTCCCCTTCCAGAAGCTTGTGTGGGCTGCTGGCCTGGGGAAACCCCTGTCCCAGCCCTCCAGGCACTCGGCCTTAGTGTCCACCTCCTGGAGGGAGAGTGGCCTTTCAAGCATCACCTGCCTCCTGTTAGGGGATTCAGAGGGGCTGCGACTGTGTTCCCAGGACTTGCCAGCACAGGTTTGACATCTGAGAGGCGTTCAACAAATGATGGTGGAATCATTCAACTTAGCCTACTCCCTCCCTTCTCCTCTCTCATTTTTCCCTTTGGTGGTTTTCCAGTGCCCTGCAGAGCCAAGAGCCTCCTTCTCTAAGTTGTTTACCTAGCCTGAGCCAGCTCTGTTCCAACAACCCTGGGAGCGCATGACCATGCAGCATGATGAACCCAGAACCCTCACTGTTTCCACTTGATCCGTGTTCAGATGCTGCCTCTATTTGGTGCAGCATCCCTGACCGGTGCACATCCCTGACCTGTGTCATGGGAAGTGGCCCTGTGGCCGCCCCCAGCTCCTCCCTGAGGATGCTCCCCTGGCTGCTTTTGGGAGGACTGGGGTGGAGATGGGGTCCCAAGGCCTAAATTCTGCCCTGGCTTAGCTCAGATGGCCCCCCTTGAGTCCTCTGCCCATAACTCTGCAATTCCCATCCTGCATTCCTCCCCTTGCTGTGGCTGGAAAAGTTGAGGCTGGAGTCCTGGAGTGATTCATGCTCTGACCACAGTGTTGGGTTTGGAACGCCCTCTGGTCCTGGAAGAGGTACATGATAGAAGTTGGGCACAGGTGACAGAAAACCTGCCCTGGAGGACCTGGTGACAGTGTTGGGCTCTCTCAGTGTTCTTCCTCTTGGGCTTGGGAAAACACGAGAAACTAAACTGTAACTGCAGATATAACAATAACACCACCCAACACTTACAAAGCACTCACCATGGGCCAGGCTCTGTTCTCATGCATAAATTCATTCCATCCTAGCAATAACACTATGAGGTAGGTAGTACCATTATCTCTATTTTACATATGAGAAGACTGAGACACAGAGAGGCTAAAGAACTTACCCAAGGTCACACAGTAAATAGCTGAGCTGGGACTGGAATCCAGGCCCAGGGTCCAGACTAGTTCATTAAAAGATAAGTGCAAGCAACTGGGAGTAGTGGTGCACACCTGTAGTCTCAGCTATCCTGGAGGCGGAGGCAGGAGGATTGCTTGAGTCTAGGGGTTCAAGGCTGCACTTAGCTATGATTCTGCCACTGCACTCCAGCCTGGGCAACAGAGCGAGACCCTATGTCTAAAAGATTTTTTAAAAGGGGAAGGGCAAAGAACAGGACTAGAGAAAAGGCAGCAGGAGGCCAAACTGCCACTGCTCGGGGCACATGAGTGACTGCTCAGAGGCTGATGAGACATGAATGGAAAAGGGAGTGAGAGTCCCGTGTGGAGAGCATAGGGAAAGAAGTAGAGTATCTGGGGAACAGGTGCTCGGGAGAGGAATTCATGAGTGGCCAGCTCAGGGCTAGAGCTGGGTCTCATTTCACCCGTCAACTTGGGGTGCACTCGGGCTTCAACCTCCAGGCCTTGACAAAGGCAAAGTTTCTACCCAGAGCCTTTGACTTCCATGAGTCAGTTTTCTCATCCATAAAATAATACAGCGAAGGACTTTGCGTGTCTTCATTATAACAACACTATGAATCCTGATCATGTGCTATGCCCTGGGGTAAGGGCTTCAAATATGTTAACATATTTCATCCTCACACTTACTTTATAGAAGCAAAGACTATTATTAGCCCTATACTATTATTCGAGCTGAGGACACTAAGGCACAGAGAGGTTAGAGAACTGGCCCAAGGTCACAGAACAATTGAGTAGTAGAGCTGGGATTTGAAACCCAGTATCCATGCTCTTAAACGCAAGGTTATATTACCTCTCAAAGAAAATAACAGACAGGCTGTGGACTTCCTCTACAGCTTTATACATAATAACGTACTGAGTGCTAACAATAACATTATAAGACAGGCCCCATTTTACAGATGAGGAAGATCAGAGAGGGAGAGTAACATGCCCAAGGACACACGGCAAGTACACGAGAGGACTGAAAATCAAGCCTCTGCAGTTGGTCCCAGACCACACATGGAGAGCTCTGACTGCGTGAGCCCCTTCATCCTCAGACTCACAGGGAGAACAGCTGCTCTTGGGTGGTCTTCCACGGGAAGCATCATATGTGAATTAACTGTAGCACAATGAAAATAATAGTAACCCAGCCATTGCTAGACTCTTGTGTGGTCATGTGTTTCTGGAGCTTTGGCCCCCTCCCCTACCTTGGGGAGGTGAATATCCTCTCTCTCTTTGTCTCTAATTTACTTTCTAAATAAACTATATTTTCTAATCTAAAAAGAAAATAATAGTAACCCATCCTGACATTTATATAGGGCTCTGTACCTCCTGAGGCCCTTTTATTTATTTATTTTTATTTATTTATTTTTTTGAGTTGGAGTCTCACTCTGTCGCCCAGACTGGAGTGCAGTGGCCGCTCCCGACCACCGCAACCTCGACCTGCTGGGCTCCAGCGATCCTTCTGCCTCAGCCTTCCAAGTAGCTGGAACTACAGGCGCACGCTACCACGCCCAGCTGATTTTTTTATTTACTGTAGAGATGAGGTCTCGCTGCCCAGGCGGGTCTCGAACCCACAAGCTCAGGCAATTCACTCACCTCAGCCTCCCAAAGGCACAGGATTACAAGCTGAGCCACCAAGCCCGGCTGAGGCCCTTTTATATACCGGCCCTTGTTGTGTCTTCCTGGCTCCCTTGGGAAGGAGCGAACAGGTATGGAGAAACCTGGCTTCATGAGAAACCCAGGGCCACACTGTAAGGCAGGCAGAGCTGGCCCCAGAGCCCTGGTCTCTGATTCTAGACCATTGTGTGTTCTCTCCATTTTTAATGTGCTATTTTTCCTCATTACAAAGATTACATACATTCAATGTAAAATGTGGAAATGCAGAGAAAAAAGTAGAAAAGAGATTTTAAAACTCCCCCATGATGCTACCCTCTCAGAAATAACCCATGGGAACATTTTATCTTTTTTTTTTTTTTTTTTTGAGTTGGAGTCTCACTCTGTCACCCAGACTGGAGTGCAGTGGCCGCTCCCGGCCACTGCAGCCTCTACCTGCTGGGCTCTGCAATCCTTCTGCCTTAGCCTTCCAAGTAGCTGGAACTACAGGCGCGCACTACCACGCCCGGCTAATTTTTGACTTATTGTAGAGATGAGGTCTCACCAAGTTGCCCAGGCGGATCTCGGACCCACGGGCTCAGGCAATTCATTCACCTCGGCCTCCCAAAGCGCTGGGATTACGGGCTGAGCAACAGAGCCCAACCATTTTTACTATATCTTGTTTGCCTGTTTTCATGCCCAGAGTCCTGCTAGCTGCATCAGCCCTTGTTGATCTGTGCAGTCACAAAGGCTGGCTGGAAGGTAGTGAACTAGTCCCATCCCCAGCAGGGCAAGGGTCCCCTTGCAGCCTCCTGCTCCTGGGATATGTGAGGCCCGCCTGCTCCCCATGCTCCCTCGGACCCCACATTACTCAATGTTTCCTGGCTCTTATCAGGAAATGGGGATGTTTGTGACACTGATAAACTCACAAGAGCAACCCCTCCTCCCAAAGCTTATTTCAGTTAAAAAGAAAAGTAAGCATTTTTAATGTCCCATCCTTCAAGGAGCTATGGCTGCAAGAGAGGGTGACATTTTCATGTCTTTCCCAGACCATTTTTTGATTTTGTGGTTTTTTTGTTGTTTTTTTGTTTTTGCCTTCCCAATTTTTGCCTGAAATGTCCTTCTCAAAAGCTCCTTGCATGTGTATTTCAACATGATGCTGGGTTCAAAATGAACCGCCTCCCCCAGGAAGGGTGGTACACTTAGCAGGGTGCAGCAGGTTAGGATAGACAGAATACAGACTAATTCACTTCTTAATAGCTGTGTAACCCCGAACTAGTTACTTAATCTTTCTGAACCTTCATTTTCTCACCTATAATTCACCTCTCTGAGTTTTTATAATTAACGGAGTGCCTGGCATATAACTGTTTGTCCCCTTTAGGCTCTAAAATGAATAAACTCACTGATTCAATGTCATTTGACTCAAGCTGGGATGCACAAGAGGGGATCCAGGGACTGTTTGCATCTGGAACTGCTTGAGGGCAGAAGGAGGTGGCTGAGAATTTAGGGAGTAATGAAGGAAGATGAGGTCCCATGGGAAGAAGATGGACGTATGCAAAAGAAGACCACAGAGCTGGGGAACCTTGGCCCAGGGAAGGAGACCCTGAAAGACCATCTCATCTGCCCCATTATCTTATATCTGGGGACACTGAGGCCCAGAGAGAGAAAGGAATGCCTGAGGTCACCCAACCAGGTCAGGAAACCAACTCTCAGGGATTTTCAGAATCCGCAAAACAGATTCTGGCAGCTGATGCCAAGACAGGGAGAAGGGGTCAGCAGACCACCTCGCTCCCCAGGTGCTGGGGGCAATTGCTCTAGCAGTTGCCCTAGAGAGAAAACTCCACACTGACCCCTCCTAGCCCCTCCCTACCCCAAGCATCGGTGCCCACTCCCCCAGCCACTGGGTCCAGTCTCTTCCTGTAGCCCCTGGGCAGGCCCACCCCTCCCGAGTGTGGCTGTAACCTACCGGAGCCAGGTCGACTTGCCTGGGAATGTCCACTCCACGCCTGAGAGGAAAGCAGCAGTGCCCAGTGCCTCTTCCTCAGGGAAGTACAGAGGGAGTGTGATTCTTATCCACAGGCTCTTCCCCTCTCTGGACAGCGGCCTGCACACATCCTGCTTTAAGGCTAAGGAAAAGCAACACTTTCCTGCCGCCCCAGCACTTGCCTCAGCTGCACAGCCACAAGCTGTTCCTCTCATTGACAGTGAGTCAAGCTCAAATGAGCCTCCCCACCCCATGAGGGAGCATCATCTGAGGATAGTCTAATAACTTTGGAGAACATGCGTCTCCAACCACCCTTCTCTGGAACGATTCCCCAGTAGCTAGGCCAAGTCCACTAATAACCCATTCCAGACCGCCAGACCTGTACTTACCTTGTCATCTACCTGGACAGCCTTCAGCACCCTCTGCAGAGATCCTGCCTCCAGCTCATTCATCCAGGACATGGCCCCAGCAGGAACTCACCCCCATTCTGCCCCAACCCTAAACTCCACCCAGAGAAGAAGACTCCCTCCAAGCAATGTTGTGTCTGCTACACCCACAGTGTGTCAGCAATATCTTTGTCTCTTGCCAAACTGTCTTTCCTCTTTCCTTCCCTTCTTCCCCCATACCTCCCATCATGGCATGTGTCTCTGTGTGGCCAGCTACCTGTTTAGTTGCCTGCTCCTCCACCAGGTCAGGAGCTCCCAGGGCAAGGACCACATCTGACCCACCAACCCAGGCCTAGGACCAGGCAAGAGCAGAGACTGATTGATGGACTGACCAACTGAATAAATGAATGAATGAATGAATGAATGTGTGCATTGCCTGCCTCAGGCTTAGCAGTAGAGGGTGTCCTTCCCCCAGCACAGCACCTGTGGTCTAGGAGCAGCATCTCAGTCACCTTTGCCTCCAGCCCCACCCTCTGCTTGACACACAGCAAGTGCTTGGTGAATGCCTATTGCTGCCACTAGAATCAGGCAATAACAGAGCAGTAATGCCAGGTGGCTAAAGGCACTGGCACTGGGGTCACACAGAGCTGGGCTGGAATCTGACTCTGCATTTACTGGCTATGAGGCCTAGAGATGGTAGCTTCACCTCTCTGGGCTTTGATTTTTGCATCTGTATTGGAGGTAGGAATGATCCCTTAGACAGGCATCAGAGAACTGAATGTCCCTGGAGAGGTGGACAGGGACTTAGAAGTGAGCCATTCTCTGGGGTCCACAGGCCACCCAGAGTGGAGGTCAAGCTCGTGATGTGTTCTAGCTCAGGTAAAGGGCAGCAGGGGACCTTCCAAGTGAGTGGGCCTCTAAGTATCTCCAGGTCAAATGCTAGTTAACAATAGGAGGAATAAAACCCAAGAAACAGCTGCCAAGAGCCACAGAGTCCTGGGTCCCTCCCAAAGAATGACTAAGTTATAGGACCTGGCCCCTTGTTCATTCTGTTCCACCCCACCCTCACATTTTAGACACCCTGAGTTAAAATAACTTTTAGACTTGCAAAAATAAACCACAGGATTCCAGCTTCTTCTAATATTAACATCTGTTAAATTAAGTTTAGCCTAGGCTGGGCACAGTGGTTCACATCTGTAATCCCAGCACTTTGGGAGGCCAAGGTGGGAGGATTGCTTGAGCTCTGGAGTTGGAGACCTGCCCAGGCAACATAGCAAGACTGTCTCTACAAAAATCAAATAACTAGCGAGCATGGTGGTGCACACCTATAATCCCAGCTGCTCGAGAGGCTGAGGTGGGAGGAGTGCCTGAGTCCAGCAGATTGAGGCCGTGGTGAGCTATATTGTACCACTACACTCTAGTCTGGTGACAGAGTGAGACCCAACTCAAAAAAATAAAATAAAATAAGTTTAGCCTAAAACTGCCTCCTTACATATTTTAAATTTGGTCTAAAGGTTTTTCCATATATAGTGGACTATAATCTGAGTATGTAAACAGACTGTAACCTATTTTTGTGTCAGTCACCAAGTTTCAGCCAAGCACAGATGGCCAACTGTTCAAACTGGGATCAAATAAGGCAAAGGCAAGCTGCAGCCAATCCTGCTGTTTCTGTATCTCACTTCTGTTTTCTGTAAGTCATTTTCCTTTTTCTGCCCATAAATAATCTTTTTTTTTTTTTGAATTGGAGTCTCACTCTGTCGCCCTGACTAGAGTGCAGTGGCTGCTCCTGGCCACTGCAGCCTCAACCTGCTGGGCTCCGGCGATCCTTCCACCTCAGCCTTCTGAGTAGCCGGAATTACAGGCGTGCGCTACCACCCCCGGCTAATTTTTTGATTTATTGTAGAGATGAGGTCTCGCCAAGTTGCCCAGGTGGGTCTCGAACCCACGGGCTCAGGCAATCCACTCACCTCAGCCTCCCAAAGCGCGAGATTACAGGCTGAGCCACCAAGCCAGCTCATAAATAATCTTTGACCACAAGGATTCTTCTTTGACCACAGCACTGGATTCTCTCTGAACCTCTTCTGGTTTGGGTGGCTACCCAACTCTTCACTAAATTTAATTTGTCTAAGGCTTTTCTTTTTAGTGCATCCTACATAATCACAGTACTCTCTAATAATTTAAGCAAGGAAATTAACATTGACACAACACTACTGAATAATCTACAGGTCTTATTCAAATTTCACTTGTTCCACTAATGTTCTTTCTCCAGCCCAGTATCTAAACACAAACCTCACATTGCATTTGATTTTCATGGCTCCTTAGTCGCTCCACCCTGGGACAGCTCCTCAGTCTTGCTTTGTCTTCCATGACCTTGACAGTTTTAAAGAGTGCTGGTCAGTTCATTTGTAGAATGTCCTTGAATTTTGAAGTTTCTTCATGATTAGACAGAAGTTATATATTTTGAGGGGGAGCACCAAAGAAGTGATCTTGTGTCTTAATCAGTGTACATATCAGAAGTACACGACTTCAAGATGTCTCTTTCCTAGTGATGTTAACTTTGATCCCTTGGGTTCAGTGATATCTGTCAAGCATTTCCATTGTGAAATTATTATGTATTCCTTTGCAATTAAGAAGTATCTGGTGGGGAGATACTTTGAAACTATGCAAATATCCTGTTTCTCATCATACTTTTTTGTCCACTAATTTTAGCATCCATTGATACCTTCCAATAACAATTATTACTGTGGTGTTTGCCAAATGGCTGTTTTCTGTTTCTATCATTCTTTCTGCATGTATTAATTGGAATTTTATTGTAAGAAAGTTGACCCTTCACTCTGTGTATTGATTTATATTAGTGTGACTGCATGGGTATTTATTTTATTCCATTAGTCTCACTATTTATCTTGTTGTTCAAGTTGTCTCATCCTCTTTTAAAATATCTCAACACATCTGCTTCCTGTTAAGCTGATTTTCCTAATGGGATGTGGCCTGAGGCCCGCCCTCCATGTCACTCCCCAGCCATATCAAACAGCTCCCTGGTGTGCAGGGCAGGTGGTGGGGGGAGCTCTGAGCCTCTGCAGGGCAGCCAGGTTTTCCTGGAACCGACTGGGGCATCTTTTCAGCAAGGGTTGGGCCTTTCCTGGAATGAGCAGGTTGGAGTCATGGAGTCAGTCCTGGTTGTGCAGGCAGGCCGGAAAGGGCTGAGCCTTGCTTATCTGAGGATCCCAGGTAGCCCCAGGTCTTTCCTCTGCTCTCTGTCAGGCTCCCTCCCTTCAGCACCACCAACCTCACACCCTGAGTTACTCCTTGAGTCCCCCTTTTCTCCCTTGCTGCAGGGAGAGTTATGCAGCCCAGGTGCATACAGCTTGGGAGCATTGGTCCAAATCCTTTCAAAATTTGCAGAGGAAGTGCTCTCCACCCTGGGGATGGTTACCAGCTGTTTTCTACCAGCCCCAAGGGCAACCAAAGTAGAAAGGGCAGTGCATTGCAGCAAGAGAAACTCAGTGGAGGAGAAAGACTTCTTGATATTGAAGTGGGCTGGAGGGAGAAGACTGGAAACTCACCTTCTTTTGTCTCTTTGAGACATGCTTGGACTCTGTTTGCTTGGGGAGGGGTGGGCACCCAGCCTACAAGACCAGGCAGCCAGAGGCATGGGGCCTCTCCCATAGGCTGCAATGCCACTCAATTTCAGAGAAGAGACATCATAGTCTTGACTATCGGACGTACTTCCCACTGCATTTACTTCTAATTTTTTTGGAGCCAGAGTCTCTTCTATCACCCAGGCTAGAGTATAGTGCAGTGAAACACTTATGGCTACTGCAGCCTCAACCCGCTGGGGTCAGGTGATCCTTCCACTTCAGCCTTCCAAGTAGCTGGAACTATAGACATGCAACCATTATGCCCAGCTATTTTGTGTGTGTGTGTGTGTGTGTGTGTGTGTGTGTGTGTGTGTGTGTAGTCTTGCCAAGTTGCCCAGGCTGATCTCAAACCCCTGGGCTCAGGCATGTTGGCCGCATCTACTAACTGTGACATCCCATTTTCAAAGCACCTGCTTTTCTCTTCAGCCCAGCACTGAGTATGCATCTGTAAACCTTTGGCCTGCAGTTGATCATTCCTGTCCTCCACCACCCTGCTCCAGTCTTACCCTGCCCTGGAAGCCTCCCCAGGTCCTCCCAGAGCTCCCTGATCTCTTGCTCTGAGCTTCCTGCCTAAGTCTAGAGGGGAAGTGTTATCCAGGGGCAAATCTGTCTCCTACCAGACTTCAAATTCCTCACGGTCAGGAGCCTTGTTCCTTTGAACAGAGTACCCAGCACTGTCCCCACAGAAAGCTCAAGAGATACCGGCCAATTGATTTGCCAGCAGAGCCCAGACAGTACTTGACAAACTGGCTCCTTGATAGTCTGTAGAAGCACAGGCAGCAGTCCTCATGGGTAAAGTCCCAGAGACAACAACTGGCCTGGTTTGACCCTGCCTCCTCCTCTGTCTCACTATCTGTCTCTTTCTCTCTGTTTCTTGTCTTCCTTGGGCAAAGTTCACCCCGTTCTAGGTGAGCCCATGGGGCAGTGGGAGGGATCAGTCCTTCTCCAGGGTCTTAAAACTCTAAATTCCTAATCCACAAATGTCGTCTCCATCTAGAAGCCTCCACAGCACCCACTTTGATTTACTCACTTTGATTAGATGTTGTACCAGACTCTCAGATCAGCTTCTTCCTACCATGGTCCCTTGACAACACAACAGGAAGGAAGTGTTGCTCATCTCACCTCTTCCATTTCCTCTTTCTGCACCGCCCCCCAGGCTGGCCCCCTCTGACTGCTCTAGACTTCATGTCTCCTCTTTCATACATCTGCCCCGGATCTTGTGCTCAGGTCCTTGGGAGGGGGATGCTTCCACTAAGAAGGGGTGTACAACCCTTTCTGCAACTACCAATCCATGCCTTGGTACAAATGTATTTGTTTGATGCTGTATTCATGCTGGGCACAGTGGCTCAAGCCTGTAATCCCAGCACTTTGGGAGGCCGAGGCGAGAGAATTGCCTGAGCCTACGAGTTTGAGACCAGCCCGGGCAACATGGTGAGACCTTGTCTCTACAATAAATCAAAAAATTATCCAGGCATGGTAGTGCACGTCTGTAGTTCCAACTACTTGGAAGGCTGAGATGGAAGGATTGCCAGAGCCCAGCAGGTCACCACTGGGGTGGTCATGAGTGTGTCACTGCACTCCAGCCTGGGCAACAGAGTGAGACTCCAACTCTAATATATATATATATATTCATTTATCAAAATACCTTCAAGAATATATTTATTACATGTTATAGTTGTAGAGTAGTTCTCCAGATATTTTCTCTGGGTTAGGCCAGGCTTAGGTTATCATACTCATTTTGTAGACAGGGTTGCCAAGGCTCAGAGAGGGAAAGTCACTTGCCCAGAAACACACAGTTGATTAGAGCCACATGGACTTTCTGACTCTCACCCCAATGCTCTCTTGCCTGCTATCATTGTGAATATACTGGTTTAATTCTGTGCTCCTTCTTTCTCCCCATTCCCTTCAACTCAGATCTGGTTAGATATTCTGGGACAGATATCATATCTTACTTATCTGAGAATTCCCCTAGTACAGCCCAGCACGCACTTAACACGTGGCAGACATGCAATAAAAGTGTGTTGGGTGAATGCATGCTGCCATGTAGAAAGTCTTTCTAGAATTACCTGCTCTTACCTAAGAATGGCCTCGATGCTTCTTATACACAAAGATTCCACCACCTGGGGCTTCTCTGGGACTCAGTTTTCCAGTCTATAAAGTGGTTGTAGAAGGTTGGGCTCAGTAACATCAGCCGTGACATCCTGTTGTTGCCTCTGGGACTTTGCCCATGAGGACTGCTCTGCAGCCACATGACTGGAAACTGGGATGCCCAGCCAACCCAAGGTCAGGAATAAAATAGCAGCAACCGGGTGTACCCTTGAGTTCCAAGCAAAGAAGACAGCATCCTGTAAGGCGTGGAACTATGCTTACAGCTGAGCCTGGAAGTGGGTGGGTGGCGTGGACAGGGTGAGCTGCCAGCTTTCTCTAGTCGGTTTCATTTCTCTGTAACTATTGTAAACACTTTCAAGGTCTCTGGAAACTGAAGAAGCTAATGGCTAATCAACAATTGGGAACTAGAGACCATGCCCAACCACTCATTCACCTTTTTGCCCTATCTATCCATCCAAGAGGCCTCCCTGAGTGCTCTTCCTGGGCCACACTTCAGATAGGACATCAGGGGCAGAATAATAATATTAACTGATCCTGACATAGCACTGGGGTTGGACTGCACACTATTTTAAGTGCATTATACATCTTAATTTGTCTAATCCTCTCACCAATCCCATGTTATAATGAGGAAAATCAGGCACAGAAAGATTAAGTAACTTTTCTAATTACAGGGCTGGGACTTAGGCCAGCCTACCCCCACCTCACCCTCAGCCTCCACACCCAGTTGGTTTACTTCATCCTCCCTTCTGAATCCAGATGTTTTTCCTTCTCACTAAATACAGTTTGCAGTTTTATTATGTTGTTTATCTATGGTAATTTTCAAACACATACCGCTCCCCACCCCAGAAGAGTATAATGAACTCCCATCATTCATCCAGTTTCAGCAATGATCAGCTAGTGGCCAATCTTTTTCACCTACATTCCTACCCACTCATCCCTTCCTGTATTATTTTGAAGCAAACACCAGACATCATATCATTTAATCTGTAAACATCTGAGTATGTACCTTTAAAAGATAAGAACTTCACCCATTGTCACACCTAAAAGAATTAACACTAATTCCGTACCATACTCCAATATCCGGTCACTTGTCACGTAAATGTCATAATTTTTTCTCTTACAGTTTGTTTGAATCAGGATCTAAATAAGGCCCACACTAATGATCAATATGTACATATTTTGGGGTTGGTTTTTTTTTCGGATTTTTTTTTTTAGTTGGAGTCTCACTCCGTCACCCAGGCTAGAGTGCAGTGGCACGCACACTCACAGCCACCCCAGCACTGACCTTCTGGGCTCTGGCGATTTCTACCTCAGCCTTCCAAGTAGCCAGAACTACAGGCACGCAGTGCATCCCAGATCATTCATTCTTTAGTGCTTGTACAATGTGATCTGGCTTTGCTTTGATGACCTGTCCTCTCCTTCTGCAGACTCTTGCCCACTTTTGTCTCTGCTCTAGCATCTTCCTCCTAAGTGGCTTCTTAGCTACTAGTATTCCTTGGCACTTGGCCACCAGATTCTTATCCAGATGGCAGTACCACAAAGGGCTGGGCATAATAAGCAGGAGACAGAATAAAAACTCTGTTTGAAACTTCCCAACTAGGGGGCTGCTCTTGGGGGATGAGGGACTGGGAAATCATTGCAGCATTAGCCTTGACTCCTCCAACTTAAATAAGAAAATTCTCAACAGGTGAAGCATAGCTCAGTTTTAGCTGAGATCATATTGTCCTTTAAAAAAGAATGAAGTAGGATTGCCGCTGCTAAAATTCCCAGGTGCTCATGCTGTCACAGTCGCTTTGAACTCCTATAGTCTTGGCTTCCTCCACTCCCTCCCACTCACAGATCACCTCCCACACTGTCCTCCTCTCCCTGCAGATCCAGGTGTGGGGTTCAGCCTCGTTACTATGCTTTGTTTCCTCAAATCTCTCACATCACTCACATCACTCTGTGAGTATGACAGATTTTCCTTAGGTTTGGGGGAAAATGGTTGGGTTTCAAGTCACCATGTGGCTGGGTCCCATCATTCTTCCCTGGATCCTCATTATCCTCTGACTCCCCCATTTAGAGGCTCATTGCCCCTCATTATAGTGTGCCTGTAGTTCTGGCTACTTGGAAGGTGGAGGTGGAAGGATCACCTGAGCCCAGCAGGTTGATGCTGCGGTGGCTGCGAGTGTGCCACTGCATTCCAGCCTGGGTGACAGAGTGAGACTCTGACTCCAAAAAAAAAAAAAAAGGAACAGGGACCATCTGCTTCCCATTTCACTCCAATAGCACAGAAGACTTGGTGAGGCTCTGATATTTCTTCCCTTCCCTGTTCCCATTCCCAGCCAGTCTCTATGGACAAATGGGAATAATGTGGAGAAAGATATTCCTCTCCCCTTAAAACTACATTTTTGTACCAGTGGATCCCTTGAGTAGTCGGGCAGAACCTTTAGACTCCCTCTCAGAATACTGTTTTTTAAAACACAAAATAAAATATATTGAAAAGTAATTATAGCACAAGGGTGGAAACAATTCAAATGTCTTTCAAAGGGCTGATGGTTAAGCAAACTGGATACATGCCTACCACGGAATACCACTCATAATACAAAGGAACAAACTGGCCAGGCACAGTGGCTCAAGCCTGTAATCCCAGCACTTTGGGAGGCAGAGGCAAGAGGATTGCCTGAGCTCAGGGGTTTGAGACCAGCCTGAGTGACTTGGCAAGACCTCGTCTCTACAATAAATAAAAAAATTAGCTGGGCATGGTGGCACATGCCTGTGGTTCCAGCTACTTGGAAGGCTGAGGCAGAAGGATCACCTGAGCCCAGCAGGTCAAGGCTGCGGTGGCCATGAGTGTTCCACTGCACTCCAGACAGAGTGACAGAGTGAGACTCCAACTCAAAAAAAAAAAAAAGAAAGAAAGAAAGAAAGAAAAAGGAACCAAGCTGTTGATCTACACACAACTTGGATGAATCTCAAGGGATTAGGCTAAACGCCAATACCAAAAGGTTACATACTTTTGAAAGTATGTAAACCTCAGAAGGTTAGAGTTTGCATTATATAACATTAAAATAACAAAATTACAGAGACAGAAAATAGATTAGTAGATGCCAGGGCTTAGGGCAAGGAGAGAAATGTCTGGCTATAAAAGGAAAGGCTAAGAAATCCTCATGGTGATAGAATTGCTCTGCATATTCACCGTGATGGTGTTTACACAAATCTATACATGTGATGAAATTGCATAGAACTAAATGCACACACACATGCACAAACAAATGAGCATATGTAAAACTGGCAAAATCTGAATAAGATCAGTAGGTTGTATCAATGTCAATGTCCTAGTTATGACATTGTACTATCCTTTTGTAAGGTGTTACTATTAGGGGAAACTCATTGAAGGGTGCACTAGATCGCTCTGCATTATTTCTTACAAATACATATATATATATATATATATATATATATATACATATATATATAATTATTTTAAATAAAAAGTTAAAAATTATCTTAAAATACAGTTACTAACCTATTTTTTGGAACACATTTACGCTAAAGTAATATATGCATTTCATTATTAGCACATTTTTAAAGCTCTAGCAATGGATCTTACAGCTACCACAATAGTGATTGCCTTCATCCATTCAGGATACTGTAACAGCATACTGTAGACTGGGTAGTTTATAAACAACAGAACTTTATTTCTCACAGTTTTAGAGACTGGGAAGTCCAAGGCATCAGCATATTTGGTGTCTGGTCTGCTCCCTGGTTCATAGATGGCAACTTCTCACTGTGAATTCACATGACTGAAGGACAAGGATGCTTTCTGGGTTCTCTTTTATAAGGTTACTGATCTCACTCATAAGGGCTCCAATCTCATAACCTAATCACCTCCCAAGAACTCCACCTCCAAACTGAGATTAGGTTTCAACATAGAAATTTGGGGAGGGTAGGAAGACACAAATACTCTGTCTATAGCAGTGATGAGTTTAAATGATATTTCAAGATACCTAGGACAGGGTCCTGCTAATTAAATTATAGGTTGAACATTTCTAATATGAAAGCCCAAAATGCTCCCAAATCCAAAACTTTTTGAGTACCAACAGGATGCCACAAGTGGAAAATTCTACACCTGACCTCACATAATGGATTGCAGCCAAAATGCATCAAAACTTTGCTTTATGTGCAAAATTATTTAAAATATTGTTTAAAATTGCCTTCAGGTTATGATATAAAGTAAATATGAAACATAAATGAATTTTGTGCTTAGACATAGGTCCCATCCCTAAGATATCTCATTAAGCACATTCAGATATTACACAATTTGAAAAAATTCAAAATTTGAAACGCTTTTTCTAGTCCTAAGCATTTTGAATAAGAGATACTCAGCCTCAACTGTGTCTTGTTGCCTACATTTATAATTGAAACAGAGGTTAATTTTGTGGAAGGTTAATTAAACTAAAAACGTAAAATTATTTCCCATCTGAATTCAAGAATTATTTGAATTATATCGTGGACCTCAGGTTAAGAACAAAGCGGGGTCTTGTTTAAAACGGCAAATTTCCCCACTCCATTACACAAGCTATAATGACCATAAAGTAAAAAATAGCAGAGGAAGAATCTGTGGAAGAGGCTATGATCACGTTGCCTTGTTAAGGAGTGGGAAGAGGGGCCCCCTGGGAATTAAGGAAAGATAGTATCTTTAAAATGTTAATTGATGTTTCCCCATCCTTGACCTTCCTTCTACTCAAACAGCCTGACCTCAGAAAAGGTCTTTGAAGTTTTCCTTGGTCTCTAAGTACCAGAGTTTGAGAAAAGTAAGATTCTCTTTCTATTCTATGCCAAACTAAAATGCTACTCCCCAGACTGAGGAGAAAGTGAGAGGCAAGAGGAAAATCGGTCAATCTGGACATTAGTGGGGCACAGTGCCCTGACTCCAGGCCTGAGGGTGCTGTGGACTACACTGAGTGTGGACATATGGGCTGGTGACCAACAGGGAGGCGGGATGATGATGTCCAAGTGGAGGTCTATGTGCACAGATGCCACCAAGGACAGATTCACCATGCTCTCTTGGGCCTGGACACTGACCAGTTTCCTGGAACTGATGCAATTCTGGGAAAGGAGTAGCCCTCACAGTGACTGTGATTTAGTTTTCAACATCCTGTAGAATGGAGTCTCAAAATAGGAAATAACTTGTTCCAGAAAAACACACTCATATTTTCTTGTCTGCTTGAGTTTGTTGCCAGAGATATTTGCTGGAGGCACTTTCCGAGTTCACTGGCAGAGCTTCTGTAGCAAGCGCCTTTGGTGGCCCTCCTATAACCCTGCCCTTGCCTAATCAGTACATGCTGGCTGACTTCCAGCTGTCAGTACCCACACCGCTTTGTCTGTGGCCTTGCTCTGGGTAACAAAGCCTGTTCTGCACCTGTCTGCCAGTGCAGCGTGCCAGAAGTTCCAGAGAAATGCTCCCTGTCCCCCATCCCAAGAGCCCTCGCCCAATGGCTGAGGTTAGTTCATGCATAAATACCCTACCTCCCTTGCACTGGGGTGGAATATCTCTGAGGTGTGTACTGTATACTATCTCCCCAAGTTTTTCCAATGGGATTAAGGTTCAACTGTCCACAAGGGTAACTGGTTTGTTAATATACTCTTTACTGGCTGCCTTCCCTCCTCTCCCCACTTCCCCAGTCTTTTTCCCATGTATTCTTCACATTCCAGATAAACTATTAGTAGAATCACATGACATTTGTCACACACAGCAACCAGTCTACAAGAGTTGCAGTCAGTGAAAGAATTTACCTAAGTCAAATCAGAGGACAAGTTTACTGAGTACACTGCAAGTTGGGAGTAGCAGGCAGGACTGTGATAGAAGAGCTGTCACACCAATCCAGAGATTTGAGACTCTTTTTATACAAAAGCTGGCCTCTTTTCTGTTCCCACCATGCAAATGAAGGGTTGAAACACGGTAGGTCTGACTGGTTGGTATCGGACTTTGACTGTAGACTGCTCATTGGTCAGTTGGAAGTTAACACAAGGTGGCTCTTGTCATATATAATGACTTCCACAACATTGTCAATATTTCACCCTTTTTGACTTATAAAAATGGCAATTTCATATAGCTCAACCAAAAATTTACATTCAACTCTAGCTCAGAGTCTGCTTCAGGGCAGCTCCCACTACAACAGTTATCTGCATGCTTTATCCAAAGGCTGTCCCCTCAAGTGGCCCCCAGTCACCTCTTCCCACAAAGAGTCAATGGGAAGAAACTGCTGAACGAAATCCCAGGAGCTGAACCCATGGGTTGTAGAGAGGATGTGACCTGCTTACTCCTGTTCCACAGTACACTGGCCCCAGGAGAGGTGAAGGTGGACAACACAGAGGCTGCTTCATTAGCACATGCTCCACCCACGTCACATATCACAGTGGGAAATGTGGCCAGAAAATGAGGAAATGATGAGATAAGGAAACATTGTAACTGGAAAAGCAATGGAATATTTGGAAGCAGAAGCTTTGGGTGTGGGCTTGAAATCTGGAAAAGGGAACTTGGGTAACTACGAAAATCCCAGGGGCCCATTTGGCCTGATCTCTGTCCTTTCACCTGGAGATCTCAATCCCCTGGAGGTGGAGGGCTCTGGACATACACAGACTCAGGAACACTAGGTAAATCAGAACCCTGGACACAAACAGAGCACTTTACAGTTAATCTGCCTCCATGGCCCAAAGGGTATGAGGCCCACCCTGATAGCCAGCAGGGAGGAGGAGAACTTGGACAAGATGCCAGGCCTGTTTCCACCTAAGCTGACAATTTTGTCTATAAACCATATTAGGAAATCATTTTACGATGCAGTTCATTGTGTGCATGCACATGTGCACATACACACGTGCGCGCGCGCGCACACACACACACACACACACACACACATCCCCAAAAAAGAAAGTTTCACAACATCATAATTTCCCTAACTACTAGCAGTGGACTCTGATATTTTTCTATTATTTTCTGTTTCACAGTTTTTAATTGCTGAACATCTCAGCTTCTGAGTGGTAACTTGTGGTTTCAAATATTGCCCTTAAGTGTATCCACAAATGAAGGGGGTATGAACAGCATTTCTGGGATCTTCCCAAACACTGTGTATTTGCTGCCAGCTTCTGTGTCCCATTCAGCGGTCCAAGGATTGCTGGGCTGAGTCAGAACTTCAAACATTCCATAAGGTGAAGGCAGATCCTATCTCCTCATCCTGCAATTCAAACTAGGCACTGCCACCACCTTCACATTTTTGCCACATCCTCATACCACCTGCACTATGTATTATTGTATGAATGTTTCCTCTAAATCAACTCATCACTTTTTAAAGCTTAAATACTCAGCCAGGCGCAGTGGCTCACACCTGTAATCCCAGTAGAAGGATTAGGATAGATTCCCAGAGGTGGAAGTGATAGGATTACCTGAGTCCAGGGGTTCGAGACCAGCCTGAGCAACATGGTGAGACATCATCTCTACAATAAATAAAAAAACTAGTGGGGCATGGTGGCATGCGCCTGTAGTTCCAGCTACTTGGAAGGCTGAGATAGAGGGATCACCTGAGCCCAGCAGGTCAAGGCTGCAGTGACCTGGGTATGCCACTGCACTCTAGCCTGGGTAACAGAGTGAGACTCCAACTCCAAGAAAAAATAAAAGAAAACTTAAATATTCACTCTAGCCCTGTTTTATGGAGTGATATTGGCAAAATCACAGGATTGATGTTATTCCCCAATGCAAAATAAAATAAAAACATAACTATAAAAATAAAACATGCTTGTTTATGTTTCACCTTAAGTCATCAAACCAGTGGCCCTTCCTTCCCTGTTCCTTTCACAAGAAAACAATCTTGTGAACAGATTGTGCTATCCCTAACCTCTAGAAAGACCTCACCCTTTTGTTCATCTTGCCAATGACAATCAGCTTCATCACAGTGGCTGATAGCATTTAAATTTATTTAATCTTCACACCAACCTTATGAAGTGTTAGACTCATACCCATTTTACAGATGAGGAACTGCGGCACAGAAAGATCAGGGAGACTTGCCCAAAGTCCCACAGCTAGGAAGTGATAGAGCCAGGTTTTGAACCAAGGCTGTCTGACAACAGAGCCCATGTGCCTAACTACTATCCGTTACTGCTGCCCATTCCCAGTCTCAGCCTTAGTGTTGCCCCTTAGAGGACTCCTTCTTGGGGTTGACCTGCCCATAGGTTTACTCTTCTTATGTTTCCCAAAGCACTCACTTCTTGCCTGATTAATTTACATTGGGATGTAAATCATAAACCGCCAGGAGACGTTGCCCCTACTAGGCTAGAGGCTTTTTTAAAGGAAGGCTTATTTCTTTATTCACATTCCTCTAGGTATCTCTGAGTCCAATAGCCCATCTGAGGCCTTCTGTAAGTGACTTTGCTGATTCTGGCTATTTTTCAGCTGACAACACTAATAAAGAAATGCATATATAGCACACACTATACCACATTTTTTTTTAATCTTGGTAATTGTATTTCAATAGGATTGGCCTTCTTGGAAATTTCAATAGAATTGGTAATCAAATGTATTTTATTGTATGCATTTAGTATATTATTATGAAATGGGCCCATAGGCTTCCCCAGACTGCTAGGGGAGCCATGGTGCAAAAAAGATTAAGATATTCTAGATAGAGAATTGGGATTTAGAACTGGGTTTTGGAGCCAGACAGACTGGAGTTCAAACCTTAGTTGTCCCATGTACAGCCCAAATTACCTAGGCTCCAGTTCCTTCACCTGAAAAATGAGAATTACTACCTAACTTACTGAATTTGCACCTGAGTAAAGGTAATTTCCACAGTCGGGACTGCCTGATGAGAAAGACAGTGCCTAGGGATAGTGTAGCCCTCTGTTGGGCTAGGATCTCCCTTTCCCTGGGCTTCCTACGTCTCCTGTCAGAGAAGTCATTTTTCTCTCTCAGTCTGGTTGGGCCCAGCTCTCTGTAGCAGACAAAAAGACTGGCCTCAGACCCTTCTTGGACACCCTATTCCATGTCAAGAGCCCAGAATCTGCACAAAAATAGCTGGCACTACCAGAGGCTCACAAGAGAAGTCAGTCATCTTGCTATTTTAAGTCTTGGCATGAATTTCCACATTTGTCCACTGGGTGAGGCTGGTTCACATTCTTAATCCCTCAGCCCAGCAGGGCAGAGTCAGAACTTCACGCAGAGCTGGACCATCTGGTCATCCTCCCCTACCCTCTCACTTATCTCTGATTTTTAATTTTTTTTTTTTTCAAATTGAGCCTGTCATACAGAGCAGTTTCCCCTTTGTGCCCCTTTCCAGTAACCTACCACACTAAGAATAGTGGTTACTCTCCTGACTTCCAACATCATAGGTTAACTTCTTAAAATGTAGTCATATAGAATATATTCCTTTGTGTGTATTTGTTTGTTGCTCAACATTATGTTTGTGAGATTATGTGCAGCTGCAGTTCATTATTTCTCCCTGCTCCATTGAGTGAATATACGATAATTTGTCTACTCATCTGTTGACTCAGCATTTGAGTAGTTTCCAGTTGGGGGTTTACCTTTTGCCTTGTTGCTGCTCTGTGGAAGAGAGCTATCAGTAACCCCGACCCACCCAAAATTGATTCAGAGCTCCAGACCACACACTCATTCAGAGGATGTAAAATGATTTATTACTCACATAGTAAGACTTTCTGGGGAGAGCAGAGTCCATACTCAAGCAGTCTGTTTTGCTTGAGCAAAAGAAGAGGCAAGTGGCTCTGGTTTTTATAGTGACTAAGCTGACAGCAGGTGGGTCCAGGATGAGAGTACCTCTCCCACAGGCTGGAGTTTGTGTGGTTTGAACATCCCACCTGCAGCAGGGAAAGGAGCATCTGGGCCTTCCTATTAGCATGTCCAGATGTGGTGCTAAAGAGAAAGGGGAGTGATGGGGCTTGAAAATGTGATGGTAAGACATTGGTGGGCTGTGGTTGCTCACGCCTGCAATTCCAGCACTTTGGGAGGCTAAGGTGGAAGAATCATTTGAGCTCAGTAGTTTAAGACCAGCCTGCACAACGTAGTGAGACCTCATCTCTACAAAACATCAAAAAATTATCCAGGTGTGGTGGCACGTACCTGTAGTCCCACCAACTTGGGAGGCTGAGGTGTAAGTATTGCCTGAACCCTGAAAGTCATGGCTGCACTCCAACTTGTGCAACAGAATGGGACCTCTACTCAAAAATAAATAAATAATGGAGTCAGACTCTATTACAGGCCTATTACAAATACTACTGCTATCACCATTCTTGTTTTTTTACTGGGTACGTCCCTAGAAATGCAATTGTAGGGTTATATGTTTGACTTTGGCAAACACTGCCAGTTTGTCAAAGTGATTGTACCAAATTACATTCTCTCCAACAACATTTATGGATGTATCACAATTTGTTTAACCAGTCTGAAGATAAGGGACATTTGGTTTGTTTCCATTTTGTGTGCGTGTGATTATAAATAAAGCTGCCATAAACATTCATGAGCAGATTTCTGTGCAAACATAGGTTTCCACTTGGATATATACATAGGAATAGAATGACTATGTTGTATGGTAACTATATGTTTAACTGCGTAAGAAATCAGCCAAACTGGTTTTCCAAAAGTGGCTGTACCATTTCACACTTCAACCAGCAAAATATGAGAGCTCCAGTTGTTTCACACACTCCTAAGTTCTTTGTATGGGCAGTCTTTTTACTTTTAACCATTCTAATAAATGTGAAGTGATATCCCATTGTGGTTTTAATTTGCATTTTCTTATGAACTAATGATGTTGAACATCTTTTTATATGGTTACATGCCATTTGTATCCTCCTTTAAGTGTTTTTTAAAATCTTTTGCCCATTTTTTACAAAATTGGGTTGTGCATTTTCTCACTACTGAGTTTAGAGGATTCACTGTATATTCTGGATATAAAGTCCTTTATCAGATATATGATTTGCAAATATTTCCTCCTAGTCTGTGACTTGTGTTTTTATTGTCTTAACAATGTCTTTTGAAGAGCACAAGCTATTAAGTTTGGTGAAATCCAAATAATTAACTTTTCCTTTTATGGATTGTGCTTTTGATGTCCTATCTAAGAAATCTTTGCTTACCCTGATGTCATAAAGATTTTCTCCTAGAAATTTTATAATTCTAGGTTTCCCATTTAGGCCTGTGATCAATGAACCTATATTAGCAAACTTCTGAAGGCTATGTGAAAGGGGCTTCTGATAACATAAATTTTGAAAGAAGTCATAGTTTATGTCCAGTAAATTATTGAAGATATATGTAAGGAGGGTCATTTCTGTATATAAAGTCAAATGTCAAGGATTTCTACTAATTCAAAATTTAAATTTCAAAACCAGTGACATGAAGTTCCAGGGAAAATGGGGATTGATTTCCTCTTTGTGTTCTTCCTCTTATAGATATACTGCCTACAGTGCACACTTAGCAGTGTGATGATTAATTTTTTGTGTCAAGTTGACTGGATTAAAGAATACCTAAAAATCTGCTATTATCTTGGGGTATGTCTGTGAGAATGTTTCCAGAGGTGATTAGCATGTGAATCTGAGTGGACTAGGTGGAGAAGATCCATTTGCAACATGGGCAGGTACTGTCTAGACTGCTGGAGGCCCAGACAGAAAAAAACAAAGAAAAGGTGAATGTGTTGATATATCTGCTGGAGCTGGGATACATGCTTCCTTTCCTGTCAAGCTTCCCCAGTTTTTGGACTCTAGGACTTAACCACTGGACCCCCAGCTTCTCAGGCTTCCTTTCCTGTCAAGCTTGGAATGAAAGTTATACCATCATCTTCACTGATTCTGAGAGGCCTTCATACTAGGACTGAGCCATGCTATCAGCAGGGCTCCAGATGGCAGACAACCTTTCATGGGACTTCTTGGCCTTCACAACTGCATGAGTCAATTTCCCTAATAAATTTCCTCTTGTATATTTCCATAAATATACATCCTATTGGTTCTGTCTCTCTGGAGAACCCTGACTGATATAAGTAGGCTGTAAATATGCCCTTTGAGGTTATGAATCAAGGTTATGATTCCACATATACTTGGCATTCTCTGCCCCTAAGAGGGTCATTTTTCTGATCTTTCAAAAAGTTAAGAGGTGGGAGGGAGGTTTGTGACATGACAAGCAAACTTTAAGTAGCATAACAAGTACATAGAAAGTGTATCTTGCAACCTGAATAATTAATTTGTAATTAATAACTGTTAATAAGCCCTCATCTATGTCCAAGGTCCACCTGGTCCAACAGAAGGAGTATTCTTCTCTTATGGAGCAAAGAACCTAGGGTACCTCCTTAATTTTAAGGGTATCCTTTTCTATCCACCTTGAACGACAGCTGTGAGTTGGCAAGCCACTTTATTCTTCCTTTACAGAAGCAAAAGATAACTCCTTGGTTTGTGGATCCTCAGTGGCATTCCTAGGTGCATAGGCCTTGTTCTAGAATCCCCACAGGTTTCACAAAGGGCCTCTCCAGTTCAAAAATTCCAATTCCAAGGCTTAGAGCCAGAACAAGTTCATAAAACCAAACATTCCTAAAGGTGAGGAGTTGTCTATCCCAAAGTCGCTTATCAACACACAGTCTGTGTCAGGGAAAAATCCATATCCAGGTTTGGAGTGAAGTAAATTTTTATAGGGTGTTGCACATTATGTCCCAAGGGAGGAAGAAGCAGAAATCAGAGCACTTTAGGGAAGATACTAAAACCTGCGTGCACACCAACTATTGGGTGATCATGGATCACCACTGCAAAAGGCATTTAAAGAGAAACATGGTGATCAGGGGTGAGAAAGAAGAATCTTCCTGGTAGGCACCCCAAACTATGATGGTAAGTAAGGCAAGGCCTTAAGAATTCTACAGTTAGTACCAGCCCAGTGTCTCCCATTCCTCACACTAGTCCTGAGGTTATTTATTTGGCAACTCCACATAGTCCTATGAAACTTACTTGTAGCCTTTACTCAGTCCATCTTGAATGTCAAACAGTAATACCCTTTCCTTACAAGGCTAAAGCTGCCACAAGCTTTGGTGGTCTCTGAATTGTATACAAGTTCACCTTGTTCGCTATTGGTTTTGATGTGGTCATGCCTTGGTACCTTTGTATCCTGGAGGATGGTCTCGAGCCCCATAGTGTCATGGGGATGGTCAAGAGAATGTCATAGAGCCCTTTCCATTCAGGTTCTTTCTTGGAATTCCTTTTCATAGGCCCATATCCTGCTGGAAGAGATATGCTATGTGGAGTCTAGGGTGGTCTGGGCTGCAAAGGAACCCAGAACATAAGTAAGGACTCAATAAAAAAACAACAGACAAGTAAGAAATCTCTTGGGGTCAGAATGAAACTACTGGAATGCTAACTAGATAGCTGTGTTGATGTGGCCCAAGTCCCAAGATCTGGTGGACTGTGGAACTGCAGCTTTAGATCTAGTTCATTGTGATCCTTGGAAGGGATTCAAGGGACTCAAAGCCTGCTTGTTGCAAAGATGTATATAGTTTTTTTAGTGCCAGTTTTGCGTCTACCTTACCACAAATTTGGAAGTTGTAAGGAATGTATAGTTTGTAATTTGTATATGATGGAAAATTGTCCCATAAGATGTGCACATAGTCTCCAGTTAGATATGCGACTATATTTTCCTGGGGACAAATGCATTCCTAGAACAGTTATTCTGATTGTGGTAGGACCTGCCTTCCAGTAGGGGTCGCCTCAGGCTATCCAGAGAATAAGCATAATTCAGACCCAGTAGATGACTTCTAACACTCCAGTCACCTCTTATAGGGTGTTTTTATCATGCTCCTTTACCCACTTGTGCCTCTTTGTAAGATGTCCAGGCTTAGACAGGTGGGGGGAGGAGGGAGGGCTCTAGGAACTAAGAGTCATCCATCTCAGTGGGGCTGTAATTAGGTGGCAGCAACCTACTGGTGTCCGGGCAGTCTTTTTTCATATCAGGGCCCTATTTTGTAGGCCCTGCAGTTGTTCTTAAGTTAGAAGGTGGCAAGGGGCTGGGGAACAGAACAGAGGTCTTATAGATGAATTTACATGGTGACTGCTTCATCTCAAGCATTTCCCTTTATGTACTTCAACAGCTTTAACTTAATAAACAAAACTTTCCTAGGTAATAATTCATACTTATAAATCCAATACAAGAAACTTTATAAATACTATTACTCTAAAGGTCTCCTGGATGTTTCAATACTAAGAATAATTTAGTAATATTTTATCTTAAAATTAAAAAAATCTAAATTGTTCAAACATCTCAAGTCAAAGTTGTCACTCTACCAGACCAAACTGACCTTCCTGTGACAAATATACAAAATATCAAATATGAAAATTCCCTTCTTAATACACACACAAAGCATTAATACTAATGGGTTTCTCCTCTTAAATATTTCTACACTTTAGTCTAAAGCTCCCCGAGTTAAAAGGTATTTACTTATCTAAGAAGGCAGTTACCAGCCGGGCACAGTGGTACATGTCCATAGTCCCAGCTACTCAGGAAGCTGAAGTGGGGGAATCCCTTGAGCCCAGGAGTTTAAGGCTAGATTGGGCAACATAGCGAGACCCTGTATCAAAAAAAAAAAAAAAAGCAGTTGCCATACCAATTAACTGAAGCTATTTACTGGCATACACTTGGGCTGGGAGGTGACACTCTTATTGGAGACTCTATATTTGATTGTTATGTTAATGTTCCATTACTTCAAGGGGGAAAGAATTGAGTGAAATGATATCTAAGATTTGCTTTATATACCACAGGAAAGAAAATTAATGCATAAATATATAAAAAAGGGAGTAATCACCTAGCCCACCTCCCTAAACTCGTTATATGTTACCTATTTTTTCCTCCCTAAAGGTTTGTAGCACCTACCCAAGTTGATCAATTTGAAATATGAAGGTATATAAAGGTAAATATACTTACATTAAAATATGTAAGTATATTTACATTAAAAGGTTCAGATGTGCAAATATCTCAAAACCCTTGAATGTGATGCTCCATAGTAAAGTGTTTGCATTTAATTTTAAGATATGAACACTGGATGGAATTATATATTCTTTCTTATTCACGGGGCCACATAACTCGTAGCAATCCTTGAAATTAGATCCAGTTGGATTATGGATATTTCACATGGTTTCATCTGACTCAAGGTCAGAACTTATAGGTTCATTCTACTAATATTCCACCTGAGTCAGCAAACGTCTCCTAATTGCTAGTTTTAGCAGTTTCTGTATTCTTCATGGTGCCGATAAGCAAATTAACATTAACATGCAATAGTATTGCATTCTATACCTTAGAACTCCCAGTCTCAAACAGTCTTCCTGCCTTGGCCTCTCAAAGAATTCATTTTAGAACTTTTTTTTTTTTGAGTTGGAGTCTCACTCTGTCGCCCAGACCGGAGTGCAGTGCCGCTCCCGGCCACCGCAGTCTCGCCTGCTGGGCTCCAGCGATCCTTCCACCTCAGCCTTCGAGTAGCCGGAACTACAGGCGCGCGCTACCACGCCCGGCTCATTTTTTGATTTATTGTAGAGATGAGGTCTCGCTGCCCAGGCGGGTCTCGAACCCGCGGGCTCAGACAATCCACTCACCTCAGCCTCCCAAAGGCGCAGGATTACAGGCTGAGCCACCAAGCCCGGTTAGAACATTTTTTATTCACTTTTCTTTTTTGTGTCCTTATGAATTAATGCCTTTTTATAGATTAAATGTATTTAAATAATTCATAACCATTATTCTCCTTCAGATGCTGTTACAACTCTGACCAGCAAGAGGCTTTTAGTTGGTTCCTGGGTCGTTCTGAAATAATCACATTAATTTTTGAAAACATACTTGTTTTCTGACACACAAAAAAACTCTCCAT
The DNA here is from genome assembly GCA_027257055.1 of Cephalopachus bancanus. Lineage (NCBI taxonomy): Eukaryota > Metazoa > Chordata > Mammalia > Primates > Tarsiidae > Cephalopachus > Cephalopachus bancanus. Next base: position 10,039,865 of record JAPVLO010000021.1, on the reverse strand, counting down.
GCCCCCAACATGGAATCCATTTCTCCAAGAAATGCTTTTAGCAGAATAAAAGTATTTTAAAGGAAAACAGAATTATGAAATAATTTTGCTCCTGAGCTATTGCAATGGATAGAGATATAACAGTTGGACATTTATTTTCCCCATGTAAAATAGGTGTTCATCATCACAGTTAAAATTCAATTCTAATAACAGTGTTTCTACTTAAATTCTTGATTCTGTGATGATACTTCCTTTTCTTTTACTTCCTTATCTTTTTCAGAGATATTGCAGTTTCAGTTCCAGACCACTACAATAAAACAAATATCTCAAGAAAGTGAGCCACATAAGTTTTCTGGTTTCCCAGTACATGTAAAAATTATGTTTAGGCCCAGCATGTGGCTCATGCCTGTAATTCAGGCACTTTGAGAGGCCAAGGCAGGAGGATCGTTTGAGGCTGGGAGTTCCAAACCTGTCTGGGCAACATAGCAAGACTCCGTCTCTACAAAAAAAAAATTATTTTCATAAATTTTTAAAGTTATGTTTAAAGACAAACACAGGGGCACACGCCTATAGTCCCAGTTACTCTACAGGCTGAGGCAGGAGGATCACTTGAGGCCAGTCTGAACAACAGAGAGACCTCTAATTTTTTTTAATGTTATGTTTACACTATACTGTAGGTCATTAATACTGTAGTCTATTAAGTATACAATAGCATTATTCTTAAAAAAACTGTACATACCTTAATCAAGAAATGCTTTATGGCTAAAAAAAAATGCCATCAGAGCCTTCAGTGAGTCATAATCTTGTTGCTGCTCTTGCCTTAATGCTGATGACTGCTGACTGATCAGGGTGATGGTCGCTGAAGGCTGGGGTGGCTGTGACAATTTCTTAAAACAGGACAACAAGCCGGGCTCGGTGGCTCAGCCTGTAATCCCGCGCCTTTGGGAGGCTGAGGTGAGTGGATTGCCTGAGCCCGCGGGTTCGAGACCCGCCTGGGCAGCGAGACCTCATCTCTACAATAAATCAAAAAATCAGCCGGGCATGATAGCGCGTGCCTGTAATTCCGGCCACTTGGAAGGCTGAGGTGGAAGGATCGCCGGAGCCCAGCAGGTCGAGGCTGCGGTGGCCGGAAGCGGCCACTGCACTCCAGTCTGGACGACAGAGTGAGACTCCAACTCAAAAAAAAACAAAAAAAAAAACAGGACAACAGTGAAGCTTGCTACATCAAATGACTCTTACTTTCTTTTTTTTTTTTTTTGAGTTAGAGTCTCACTCTGTTGCCCAGACCGGAGTGCAGTAGCACGCTCCCGACCACCGCAGCCTCGACCTGCTGGGCTCCGGCGATCCTTCTGCCTCAGCCTTCCAAGTAGCTGGAACTATAGACACGCGCTACCATGCCCAACCAGTTTTTGATTTATTATAGAGATGAGGTCTCACCAAGTTGCCCAGGCGGGTCTCGAGCCTGCGGGTTCAGGCAATCCACTCACCTCAGCCTCCCAAAGTACGGGATTACAGGCTGAGCCACCGAGCCCAGCTGACTCTTACTTTCAAGAAAAATTTCACTATAGCATGTAATGCTCTTTGATAGCATTTTGCCAACAGTAACTTCTTTCAAAATTGGAGTCAGTCCTCTCAAGCCCTGCTGTGGCTTTATCAACTAAGTGCATGTGATATTCTAAATCTTCTGTTGTCATTTCAACAATATTTACAGCATCTTCACCAGGAATAGATTCTTTCTCAAGAAACAACTTTTCTTTGGTCACCCATAAGAAGCAACTCTTCTTTCATTCCGGTTTGATTATGAGATTGTAGCAATTCAGTCACATCTTTAGGCTCCACCTCTAATTTAGTTATCGTGCTATATCCGCCACACCTGCAGTTACTTCCTTCTCTAAAGGAAGGCTTGAACTCCCAAAGCCATCCATGAGAGTTGGAATCAACTTCTTTCAAACTCCTGTTAATATTCATATATTGACATCCTCCCATGAATCACACGTTTTTAATGAATCTACAGTGGTGAATCCTTTCCAGGAAGTTTTAAATTTGCTTAGCCCAGATTCATCAGAGGAATCACTGTCTACAGCAGTTATAGCCTTATGAAATGTATTTCTGAAATAGTAAGACGTGCAAGTCAAAATCACTCCTTGATTCATGGGCTGCAGAACAGATGCTGTGTTGTCAGGCAATATTCATCTCCTTGTACATCTCTACCAAAGCTCTTGGGTGACTAGGTGTATTGTCAGTGAGCAGTAATGTTCTGAAAGGAATCTTTTTTTTTTTTTTTTTTTTTGAGTTGAAGTCTCATTCTGTCACCCAGACTGGTGTGCAGTGGCACATTCCCGGTCACCGCTGTCTTGACCTTGCTCCGGCTATCCTTCCACCTCAACCTTTCAAGTAGCCAGAATTATAGGCACGTGCTACCATGCCTGGCTAGTTTTTGATTTATTGTAGAGACGAGGTCTCGCCAACTTGCCCAGGTGGGTCTTGAACCCATGGGCCCAGGCAATCCACTCACCTCAGCCTCCCAAAGTGCTGGGATTACAGGCTGAGCCACTGAACCTGGCCAGGAATCTTTTTTTCTCAGCGGTAGGACTCAATAGTGGGCTGAATAGATTCAGTAAACCATGCTAGAAACAAATGTGCTTACACCCAGGCTTTGTTATTCCAGGCTTTGTTGCACAGGCAGAGCAGATTTAGCATAACTCTGAAGGGCCCTAGGGTTTTCAGAACAGCCAGTGAATATTGGCTGCAACCAAAAGTCACCAGCTGCATTAACCTCAGAAAGTCAACCTGTCTTCTGAAGTTTTGAATCCTGGCATTGCCTTATCCTCTCTAGCTATAAAAACCCTAGATGGGTGACAGAGTGAGACTCCAACTCAAAAAAAAAACCACACAAAAACCCTAGATGGCATCTTCTTTCAATAGAAGGCTGTTTCATATACATAGAAAATCAGTTTTTAAGTGTAGCCACCTTCATCAATTATCTCAGCTAGGTCTTCTGAATAATTTACTACTTCACCTTGTACTTCTGTTATGGAGACAGCTCCTTTCCTTAAACCTCATAAACCAACCTCTGCCAGCTTCCAAATTTTCCTCTGCAGCTTCCTCACCTCTTCCACCCTTCATAGAATTGAAGAGAGTTGGGGCCTTGCTATAGGTTCGGCTTTGGCTTAAGGGAATGTTGTGGTTGGTTTGATCTTCTATCCAGATCACTAAAACTTTCTTCATATTAGTAATAAGGCTGTTTAATGTTCTTATCATCCATGTGTTCAGTGGAGAAGCACTTTTCATTTCCTCCAAGAACTTTTTCTTTGCATTCACAACTTGGCTAACCATTAGCTTTTGACTTGTCTCAGCTTTCAACATGCCTTCCTCACTAAGCTTAATCATTTTCTAGCTTTTGATTTAGCGTGAGAGACATGAGACTCTTTCTCTCACTTGAATACTGAGAGGCTATTTGTAGGGTTATTAACTGATCTAATTTCAATATTATTGTGTCCCGGGGAATAGGGAGACCTGAGAAGAGGGAGAGAGATGGGGGAACAGCTGGTTGGCGGAGCATTTAAAACACACACAACATGTATCCATTAAGTCCTCATCTTATGTGGACTCAGTTCATGGTGACCCAAAACAATTACAATAGTAACATTATTACTATTACCGATCACAGATCACTATGATAGGCATAATGATAAAGAAAATGTTTGAAATATTGCACAAATTACCAAAATGTGACACAGAGACACAAAGTGAGCACATGCTGTTGGAAAAATGGCATTGATAGACTTGCTCAATGTAGGATTGCCAAAAATCTTAAATTGGTAAAAAAAATTGTAAAAAAGAAAAACCACGATATTGGTGATGTGCAATAAAGCAAAGTGTAATAAAACAAGGTATGGTTGTCCTAAAAATCTTGATTCCTAAAAAAATACACATAATCACTAATATGTTTATTTGCATCTAATCACAAAATGGTTTTAAAATACAATATTAATATGATCAACAAAGATACAGAACAAAATCTGATTTTGTAATGCAGTTTCTATTTTTTAAAACTGTCTCCCAAACTGTCACTCCCATTAAATATGTGTGGTCAAATTCTTTCCTAGAGCTGTCTGATATAGTAGCCACTAGCTATCTAAATTTAACTAGTCTAAACTGGAAAGTACTACAAGTATAAAGTATAAACTAGATTTCAAAGACAGTACAAATAACAGAATGTAAAATATCTCATTAATAATTGTTATATTGATTATATCTTGAAATGATAATATTGTTAATATTTGGGGGTTAAAATAAAATGGATTATTAAAATTAATTTTACCTGTTTCTCTTTACTTTTTTAATGTGACTATTAAAAAATTGAACTTTGGGAAGTTGAGGCGGGAGAATGGTTTGAACTCAGGTTCTAGGCTGCAGCCATCTGTGATAGCACCACTGGTGGGTTGCAAAGGAAAACCCTGTCCAAAGGAAAGAAAGAGGGGAGGGGAGGGAGAGGGAGGGAGGGGGGAGGGGAGGGAAGGGAGAGGAGGGGAGGGAAGGGAGAGGAGGGGAGGGAAGGGAGAGGAGGGGAGGGAAGGGAGAGGAGGGGAGGGGGAAGGAGGGAGGGGAGGGAAGGGGAGGGGAGGGAAGGGAGGGGAAGGGAAGGGGAGGGGAGGTTTTTTATTGAACAGTGCTGGTCTAGAGTCATTCATACTATGTATTCTATATGTGGCAATGGAGTTCCTTAATCTGATAATGGACTGATGCAGCTTTTTCTATTATCTTAATTTGATGGTACTGAATTTCTAACAGTCAAATGTCCTACCATCTTAAAAGGTAGAGAAATAGTTTTCTGTCATTAGACTGTTGTTGGCTCAGATGCTACTAAAGGGAGGACTCTATTTTTCCAGAAATCAGAATCTTCAAAGTTATTGTAAGAGCTTTATTTCACTACCATTAAATCATATAGTGATTTAATACTCATCCTAAGTACAAATTTACAGACATGATTTCTGGCTGAATAAACTGGATCTGCCTCCTTTGTTTAATTTCTAGAGATATTAGGATCTATGTATTTCTTCGTGTTCAATTAATTTTGAACTTACCAAAACCTTCACCTGATCTGGATGTCTTGGCTACTAGTAATTGAATTTTTGGCCTCATGGTCCATGAAAGGAAAGTCAGGAGACAGTAATTTGAATAGGCAAAGTTTAACATAAAGACTTACTATTTAAAGAGAATTAACTACTACAAGGTGATAAAGGCTAACTAAAGAACAGCCAAGGCAGAGAGGGCATACTCAAGGAAGATGCTAACTTGGGAGGGGAGGAGGTCCCTCCCCAAGGCTAGGATGCAGATCTTGTTAAAAGGGTGTGACTGTAGCCACTGGGTAGCAGAGAAGTTCACTGAGTTGTCCTGGCCAGAGCTCGCCTACCATCAGTGGATGAAGCTGGCAGGCAAGACATCAGGGGCCAATACTGGCAAGCAGGTCTCCCCTACAACCGGGGTGCTGGTAGGCAGAAACTGGAGGGCAGGAAACCACCAGCATTGGCCGACAAAAATTAGCCCTCCAGTGTCCCCTGCTGATAAAGTTTATTATCATGCCCATTGGCAAGAGAGAAATGTTCTATTAATACATCACCAGCGGAGCAATGAAGGATGCCTTTGGAACAGCTAGGTATTAAGTGTAACAGGCACACTTTATCTAAAAGTGGAGACATAGATATTTTGTTCTTGAGGGATTTTTAGCAGGTTCATACAATACTTTTCCCTGAAAAGAATTTTCCTAACATCCCTAATGAGATTTTGCAGCTTCTCCTGGATAAGGGTGGCAGTCAAGGATTTAGCTTCTCACTTTGTCTTCTCACAGATCTCTGACTCCATCAGGCCATGATGAGAGTTTCTTTTTTGCCTTAAATATTTCAGGAAATTATAGTCCCAGGATCACTCTCAGAAAACCACAGGTTTTGAGATAATTCTGGTACACCAATCCCAAATATACAGAATATGGACCAAAATGTTTAAAATCAACTGACTTTGGGGAGTTTGGAGTTTCCTTCCTAACCCAGACAGGAGCATCCCTGGAATGTCTACCTGAAATAAGGGAAAACAGGATACACCTGATTTTGAGAGGTCTGAGAGGAGAGGAATACTAGAGAAGCCAGACTGTCCAAACAACAGACCAACAGGTTCAGCTTTTGACACTGGCTTGAAGCAGTGAAGTCTTTCTGAAAAGAAAACCAGTCCAGCGACAGAACTTAGACACAGTATCACCAGGAGTGGAAGGCAAGGAAGACACAAAAGAAAGACATGATGGGCTTTCACCAGGTGGGCACTTCTTGTGACCTGCATTATACCTCTGCTCCTCTTTGAGATGCTGTTGCCCCTGTCTTGTTGACTATGCCAAATTTGGGGGAGGATATAGACAGAATTTTAAAACAAGATTTTGCTACTTTTAGGGGCTACAATGCAGAAGGAAGGAAGAAAATGCTCATCAGTCAGAGGCTAGAGACCAGAACACTTCAATTTTGTACACACTGAAATTACACACTTTCTTTGATATGTGGATATAACCTAAGACTCTTCCGCAATTGCCATGTGGTCATCAGAGGAGTAGAGGCCTTTGGATATTTAAGCAAAAAAGATGAGACCTCATTACATTCTGCATTCTACATCACAAGGATCCTGTTGTACGTTTAAAAAAAAAATTCAAAACATATAGTTGAAAGGAATGCTGAAAAAAATTTGAAAGGACATCCCAGTATTCGTTTATCCGTTTATTACCGATCTGTGAACGTCACAATATTTGTTAGTTCAGAGTTTAAGCTTTAGAATATGTGACCTGAAACTGGATTATGGAGGCTGATTTTGTTTTGAGGATAAGGTCATGGAGGATGATCTGCTGCCCTCAAACTCCTCCTGCCTCTACACATGTTCCCTGGGGCCCTTTGCAGTCGAGATACAGCCCCTTTATATTTTCTTATATCCTGTTCTGTGTCCCTTTTGCCTCTCAGATGACATGTCAGATGAGGTAAAGACCCAAAGAGTAAAGTCACATGGCAAAGGATAGAGTGCAGATGCAAGGGGTTGTTAGTCAACAGGCCCTTCTCCCAGACCCAACTCTGAAATCCGTGTGCTGTAGGAAGAAGGGTAAGTTCCCTTTCCTCTCTGCCTTAGCGTCCCTAGCTATAAAATTAGAGATGGTCTAACTCCAGGGCCTCATCAAATCAAAGGATGAACAAGCCTGAAGGAGTTAAGATGTGAGGGAAAGGTGAAGAGAATGAGCAGCAGAGGCAAGAGCCCTTGGCCTGATCTCCTGGTATCAGCACTGGGAAAGATTACTAACTTGGGCCACCCAGAATTGCCCATAATTCCTAGCCTACCACTCCCATTTTCTCCTCTGACCTCTTTGGGAAGAGAATTTCTAATGAGTCATGGGCAGATTGCCTTAGTCATAAGCTCAATAGGGGCTACTGCCTGGAACACAGTCATGTGAATGATTTATTTGCACCTAGTGAGCTAATCTTATTTAAAAGTTGACACACCTATGCAGATCCATGAATAGCAATTTTCCTGTGCCCTACCTCTACCAAAGTCCAAGTTTGCCATCTTCCAGGTACTTTGCATTGTTGAAATGCATATCTTACACAACCCAACTTTTGTGGTTTTCTCACTGACCCTCATTTTCTTTTCCCCTTCTCTCCATCCAAAGCACACCCATTCTTCCACCCTGCTCAAGTCCATTCTACACTAGGACATCTGTTCTGTTCTTTTTCTAATTCTCCAATTCCTTCCAATTTCAGATGGCTTGATGTTTCCCTCCCCCAGGAGTGTCTAGTCCTCAACTGGCTATTAATAAGTTTGATCATAATGATCATGATAAAAATAACATTCATTTAGACCACTGGTTATATACAACTGTAGGCCAGCTCTTATATTATCTTTCTATTTTATTTAATGCACATGACCAAAATTGTAGATACTGTACTTTGTAACATAATTTTCAGAGGTTATTAGGGAAGAGAGTTTATATTCTAGCTTAATAACCTTCTTCATCACACTGTATTCCTGACAAGAAACCTCCACGAATTCCCTTTAGTCCCAGAAATCATCAGTCTTTCTCTTGAATTAGATAGAATAAAGTGTCAACCTGGCATATGGGCTAAACTCACCTTTCCAAATTTCATACCCTCAGGTTTTTCCAGAACACTCACATACAGGTGGGCACTAGCAGAATAATAGGCCTCAGCAACAATTCCTTTTGGTTCCCCCAGAAGTGACCCTCTTAGGATGAACTTAGTCTGACTTTCCTTATGGGAAATCAAAATGTAATGTAAGCATCCTTTGACCTATTCTACTGGTATTAGAGTTTACAACTAGGGCTCTCTCCCTATTTACTTTACACATGTTCTTTCAGGCTTACAGTTTAATTTATAGAGACTGAAGGGTGATAGTAGCTAAAAGGCAATTCACTTTTCCCTCTCTGTCCAAAGTCAGCAATCAGCTATCATCAGGTCCTGAGTGGTGAGTGCTGGGGCCTCTCCCTGTAGGTAAAAGTGTCCAAATGCAAGCTGAATGATCAGCTGCCAGAAGATTCTACACTGACTGATGGCTGAAAAATCAGAAATCTTAGAGGTTACTCTACCCGCAATTCTGTGAGTCTCTTTCCCATGCATGGGGAGAGAGACAAAGTGAACAAGCCCATACTCCTAGAGCCCTCATCTTGGCACTTGATCAATTCCTGTCTTAAGGATTTCCTCCATAGATATCTTGTCTTTTTAACTAAGCTATAAGTCCCCCAGAGGCAAAGTGTACCACCACCTTTCTCCTTCAGATCACAATAGGTAGTCTACAGCTCAGTGTTTAAGAAGTGCTCATTCAAGTTGCTGAGAAATTCATGATTTTGTTCTTTTTTTATAGCTGCATAGTATTCCATCATGTATATGTACCACATTTTTTTAATCCAGTCCTCTTTTGATGGGCAGCATGGTTGGTTCCAGGTTCTTGCTATTGTGAACAATGCTGCGATAAACATACATGTGCAGCTATCTTTTTCATAGAGTGATTTGATTTCTTCAGGGTATATTCCCAGTAGGGGGATTGCAGGATCATCTGGGAGGTCGATATTTAGAGCTTTTAGGAATTGCCACACTACTTTCCACAGAGGTTGCACTAGTTTACACTCCCACCAACAATGTAGAAGTGTTCCCTTTTCACCAAATCTTCTCCAGCATCTGCTATTTTTTGAGTTATTGATACTGGCCATTCTGACTGGAGCAACCTGGATGGAACTAGAGAGTCTATAATACTGAGTGATCTTTCACAGCAACAAAGATCTGAGTATCACATGTTCTCACTCATAAGTGGACCTTGAACATCTTTCATAATACTACAAGAAAAGGATTGACAGTGGTGAGAATCTATGAGGAGGGCAGGGAGGGCAAGGGTGGTGGGATTAACGGTAGTCAATATCTGTCTGGGGATGGGGGGATACCCCTTATCAACAAGGGTGCCTGAACGATGCATATTTGTATACCTAACCCTTAACTATACCCCACAATTTTAAAATAAAAAATATGCTTAAAAAAAAGTGCTCATTAACCACCAGATTCTTTCATCCTTTCAATGGCCTGCTTTAAAGTTACTACTAGAGCCAGGCTCAGTGGCTCATCCTGTAATCCCACGCTTTGGGAGGCTGAGGTGAGTGGATTGCCTGAGCCCACGGGTTCGAGACCCACCTGGGCAACTTGGAAAGACCTCATCTCTACAATAAATCAAAAAATTAGCCGGGCATGGTAGTGCGCGCCTGTAGTTCCAGCTACTTGGAAGGCTGAGGCAGAAGGATCGCCAGAGCCCAGCAGGTCGAGGCTGTGGTGGCTGTGAGCATGCCTCTGCCCTCCAGCCTGGGCGACAGAGTGAGACTCCAACTCAAAAAAACAAAAACAAAAACAAAAAAAGTTACTGCTAGAAGTAAGGTTTCAGGGAACTGAAGATACAATTAAGACAAGGTTCCTGCACAAAGAAACTCATAACATCAGAGTTTAGAAAGATTGACTTGCAATAAATGTTACAACAGAGTTATGGGTGTTGGCAAAGTAATGGAAATTCAAATAAGGAAACGGTACATTTTAGCTAGGGAGATAGATTAAGAAATATTTGACAGAAGAAATCCTTTGGACCTGGGACTCAAAGGATGAATGATGTTTCACCAGGTGAAAAGTTAACACCTAAAAACTCATATAAGTAGAACACTCCACCCACCAACTGCAGAATACACATTCTTTTCAAATATACATGGAGCATTCTCCAGGAGAGACCAAATGTTAGACCATGTAACAAGTCTCAATAAATATAAAAGAATTAAAAGCACACAAAATATTTTCACTGTCCACTATGGAATTAAATTGGATCAAATCCAGAAGAAAATTAGGGAAATTCACAATCATATGGAAACTAAACAACATACACCTAAATAACCAATGTGTCAAAGAAAAAGTCACAGGGGAAATTAGAAAATACTTTGAGATGAATAAAAACAAAAATGAAACATACCAAACTTATGGGATACATAAAAGCAATGCTTAGAGAGATTTAAATACCTTTATTTTAGAAAAAGGTCTCAATTCAGTACATTAACCTTCTACCTTATGACTCTAGAAAAAGAAGAAAAACTAAACTGAAAGCAGGCAGCAATAAAGACAAAATAAATATTAGAGCAGAAATAAATGAGAAACTATAACTATAATAGAAATAAATCAACATATGATCCACCTAGGTAAATACCCAATTGAAATTATGTCTTTAGAAAAAACATATACACAAATGTTCCCAACAACATTATTCATAATGGCCAAAAGCTGGAAATAATCCAAATGTCCATCAATTGATAAGTAGATAAACAAAATGTGGTATATCCATGCAGTGAAATATTATTCAGCCATTTAAAAAGAATAAAGTATTGATACATGCTACAACATGGATGAAGCTTGAAAACATGCCAATTGAAAGAAACCAGATACAGAAGTCTACATACGGTATGATTACATTTATATGAAATTTCCAGAATAGGTAAATGCATAGAGAAAGAAAATATGTTTGTGGGACAGTGAGGCGGCATGGAGATGGGCAGTGACAGCTAATATGTGTTACTCATATTTAGCATGATGAAAATGTTCTGGAATTAGGCTGTACATGGTGGCTCACCCCTGTAATCTCAGCAGTTTGGGAGGCTGAGGTGGGAGAATTGATTGAGGCAAAGAGTTTAAGACCAGCCTGAGCAACATAGTGAGACCTAGTTTCTATCTTTCAAAATGTTTTTAGTTCACTTGTCATGGTGGAGCATACTAGTAATCCCAGCTACATGGGAGGCTGAGACAGGAGGATAACTTGAGTCCAGGAGTTTGAGGTCTCATTGAGCTATGATAACACCATTGTGCTCAAGCCTGGGCAACAGAGTAAGAATCTGTCTCTATTTTTTTAAAAAAGAAAGCAAGCAATTAAGAAAATGTTGTTCTGGAATTAGATAATGTGATAATTGCACAATGTTGTGATTATATTAAAAACTACTGAATTGTACACATTAAGAGGGTGAATTTTATGTATAGTCTTCTATATCTGTGGGCTCCAAATTTATAAATCCAACCAATCAAGAACTGAAAATATTTTTTAAAAACAATTAAATAAAAACAAATAACTAAGGCAGAATAAATATATTTTTAAAATGCAGTTAACTATTTGCATGTCATTTACATTATATTAGAAATTATAGGTTGAGCATTCTTTTTTTTAAGTAGGAAATAAAATTTTATTGTACAAAATTTACATCTGTTGTATATGAGGAAGTGTGGCAAAAATACCTTTTGTTAGTGTTAACCTCTTTTTAAGATTTTCTGTGAAAAGTAATTATCTGTTTCCTAATACAATCTCAGATAAACAAATTTTTGAACAGAATGTATAACAGCTGTGTTGGTTCTAAGTGTCTTGAGGCATAAGGTATAAAACAAAACAGATCAAAAAAGTGCAGAGGGAAGACCACTGCCAAAAAGTAATCTCCAAGAACTTGGTATTTTCCACCACAAGGAAGGTGCTGTGGGGTCCTCACTATGTGGTTTGATTATTTGAAGCCGTTCATTAAGATACTCAACAAGACCTAATGCATCTGGGATATTGTCTGCTTCTGAAAAAAATTTCAGCAGAACTGCCATTTGGATATCTTTAGAACAGTTTTCATTACAGAGTGCTTTTGTGATTCCTCCTCCCGGAATACGAATACAAAACTCAGAACCATTTATTTCAGGAATGCATGGGCTTTTTTCCATTTCTTCCCAATTAAGGCTCTTCATTTTATTTTGAACATTTTTTTGCATGGGAGGTGTAAGTAGGTACCGGAAGGGAGGACTGAGAAGTTGTAGATCATTACGTTGGTATGAATGACTGCTTGAAAGCACAATAACTCTGGCACAGCTGGTGCCTTTTACCCAGGAAAGTAGTTTTTCACAGAATGGCTTTGTTTTATATTTAATGAAAATGGGTCTTAACTGAAGAGCCATTAGCTTTCTTGAAGACAATGAATATACTTCCGCATTTATACTAAGTTCTATTGAATTTTCTTCTCCAGTTGCATATGGATTGTTTCCAACTATTGGCACAAGACAGTCGGTATAGAAGTATCCAATCTTAGACATGTTTAGCACAGAAATAATCAGATCTATTGCAAGTTGGCCAACATTTCCAACAGATGCTGCTGGCTGGGTCGGCGAGGCGACTCCGAGGGGCCTCTGGGGAGGCAGCAGCCCCAGCACAGGTGGAGACGCACCATCAGGAGGGTGAAGCCGGTGAGGTTGGGCTCCGACTCCATGAACAGGAAGAACATGGTCGCAGTCAAGCGGGGCCGGTTGAGCATTCTTTATCTGAAATGCTTGAGACCAGAAATATTTCAGATTTCAGATTTTTTCAGATTTTAGAATATTTGCATAAACATAATAAGATATCTTGGGAATGGGACCTAAGTCTAAACACAGAATTTATTAACGTTTCATGTACACCTTATAAACATAACCTGAAGGTAATTATATACAATAGTAATGATTTTCTGCATGAAACAAAGTTTTGGCTGCATTTTGACTGCAACTTGTCACATGAAGTTAGGTGTAAAACCAGTTCAATCCTCCCCACCCCATGGATACCAAGGAACAACTATAATTGTCTCAATTATTTTGTTTGTTTGTTTGTTTGTTTGTTTGTTTTGAGTTGAAGCCCCACTCTGTTATCTAGGCTGGAGAGCAGTGGCATGCTCACAGCTCACCCCAGCCTGGACTTCCTGGGCTCAGGTGATTCTTCCACATAAGCCTCCCAAGTAGCTGGGATAGCCATGTGCCACCACACTCAACTAATTTTTTGTAGAGATGAGGTCTTGCTATGTTGCCTAGGCTGATCTGGAACTCCTGAGCTCAAGCAATCTACCTGCCTTAGCCTCCCAAAGGCTAGGACTACAAAGCATGAGCCACTATGCCTGGCCTCTCAATGTTTTAAAACTCAGATCGAAGTCATGGAATTAGAATCACGATGTGACATACTTAGTGTAGAACAAAATGGGACTAATTACCTTTAACTGATTGCTTGCAGCAATCATATTAAGGGAGAAAAGTAGAGCAGCACAAAAATCAGCAGATGTTAGTGATTCCTCCTGCAAAACTTTATGGGTTCCTTGCCACTCTATGCAACTGTACTGGTACAAAGCTGAACAGTGCTCAGCTCCTCTCCTCAGGCCTTAGAAGCTCATGGTGTGACTTAGTTCTGCTTGTCTATCAAGCAATAGACATGTTAGGGCAAGCCCCAGTCTTCTAGTTCTGGGAATCAGGCCTAGGAAGAGAATGACTGAGGACAGGCTGCCTAGGAGAGATACTTGAATAAGTTATAAAATGAAGTTATAAAATAACTTTTATACTTGAATAAGTTATAAAATGAAGGTCCTGATCTCCCAGACAGGAGAGAGAGCAGTTGAGCGCCCTTCTGTCTCCTCCCTGACCGAAGAGAGGGAGGGATTAGGCCAGATTACTCTGCTCCCCAGCTTAGCTCAGTACAAATTTCCTTAAGCAGTGTGGCAGGGGAGGGAGTGTTGTAAGTAACTGAAGAAAAAACTCAAACTTAGGAGTTTCCACATGATAGGCTTTATCACAGACTAAGAAAACAAGAAGGGGTAACTTAAAAGTGTAACGTGGGTAGGAGAAGATTGTCCTTCTCCCTCTTCAGCAAAGTGAGGAGAGAAGACATAGCCTAAACCATAGGGAGCTTGGTAGGACAATGGGTTTTAGCCTAGTACAAGTGATAGGAGGAAGACAGCATCACATGAAGGAAAACACCAGAGTGAGCAAATGGTTGATTCGTGTCACAGAAACAACACTGTGGAGGAGACACAGCCAAGATACAGAGACAAAAGCCTGAGATTTTGTGGATACAGCAAGAAGATCCTAGCTCTAGTGACTGGGGAAGGGCAGTGAATTAGAATAACATCTATTCTGTAACTGTTTTTGTTGTTAACTGTGTCTTTTCAATTCTTGCCCCTCTGAATTGATGGGCCCTGATAAAGTGAGATTACACAGAATACAAAGCAAAATGTTAGAAGTGTCCAAAGAAAATACAAGTGCTAGAGAAAGAGAGTGTGCTTCAAAAGAGGAAGAGAGGGGGCCGGGCACAGTGGCTCACATCTATAATCCCAGCACTTTGGGAAACCTAGGTGAGAGGATTTCCTGAGCGCATGGGTTCAAGACCAGCCTGGGCAACCTGGCAAGACATCATCTCTACAAAATAAATCAAAAAATTAGCCAGGTGTGGCGGTGCATGCCTGTAGTTCCAGCTACTTGGAAGACTGAGGCAGAAGGATCACCTGAGCCCAGAAGGTCAAGGCTGCAATGGCCATGAGTATGCCACTGTACTCCAACCTGGGCAACAGAGTAAGACTTCAGCTCAAAAAAAAAAGAGGAATAGGGAGCATCAGCCTGAAGACCAGGAAAAGATTCTATTCAGGTAGTGAGATATGGACTTGAAAGGATGTAAAAGATTTAAAAGATAGTTTTCTACTTAGGGAACACCCTCCTGGATATGCGCTTAGGCAATGAATTCATGGCCAAATCCTCAGAAGCAAATGCAAAAAAATCTAAAATTGACAGGTGGGGCCTTATTAAGCTAAAGTTTTACACAGTAAAAGAAACCATCAAGAGAGTAAAGAGACAACCCACATAATGGAAAAAAATATATTTGCAAACTATGCATCCAACAAAGGCCTAACATCCAGGAACTATAAAGAACTCAAACAAATTGACGGGAAAAAACTGATAATAACCCCTTTAAAAAAGCTGATAATAACCCCTTTAAAAAGTGGGCAAAGGACATGAACAAACACCTCTCAAAGGAAGACATACAAGCAGACAACAAACATATGAAGAAAGGCTTGGCTTCACTGATCATCAGAAAAATGCAAATCAAAACTACAATGAGATACCACCTCACACCAGTTAGGATGGCTATCATTAAAAAGTAAAATAGTAGGCCAGGTTCGGTAGCTTAGCCTGTAATCCCAATGCTTTGGGAGGCCCAGGTGAGTGGATTGCCTGAGCCCACGGGTTCGAGACCCGCCCAGGCAACTTGGTGAGACTTCATCTCTACAATAAATCAAAAATTAGCCGGGCATGGTAGCGCACGCCTGTAATTCCTGCTACTTGGAAGGCTGAGGCGGAAGGATCGCCAGAGCCCAGCAGGTCGAGGCTGCGGTGGCCGGCAGTGTGCCACTGCACTCCAGTCTGGGTGACAGAGTGAGAATCCAACTCAAAAAAAAAAAAAAAAAAAAAAAGGTAAAAAAGTGACTGGGCATGCTGGCTCATGCCTATAATCTCAGCACTTTGGGAGGCCGAGGCAAGAGGATTGCCTGAGTCCAGGGGTTCGAGACCAGCCTAGGCAACTTGGCAAGACATCATATCTACAATAAATCAAAAAATTAGCTGGGTGTGGTGGCGCACGCTGTGGTTCCAGCTACTTGGAAGGCTGAGGTGGAAGAGTCACCTGAGCCCAGCAAGACCAGCCTGGGCAACCTGGCAAGACATCATCTCTACAATAAATCAAAAAATTAGCCAGGTGTGGTGGTGCATGCCTGTAGTTCCAGCTACTTGGAAGGCTGAGGCAGAAGGATCCCCTAAGCCCAGCAGGTCAAGGCTGTGGTGGCCATGAGCATGTCACTGCACTCCAGCCTGGGCGAGAGTGAGACCCCAACAACAGCAACAAAAAAGAACATTCTGAGAGAGAGAGATAACAATCTGAGTGCAGGCAGGGGGAAAAAAAAGAATAGACAGGCAATAGGGTGTCTAGAAAGAGCATAGCCAAACAGGACTGTGTTCAAATTCTACCTCTGCCTCTATGGAAACCCAATCATGCTGAACCTATTTCCTCCTGTGTAAAATGGGGATAATATTATTTACTTGGTAGAATTGTTTAAATGATCAGAGACACATTAGAATGCCAAGTGTGTATGTGAAGTTTGCAACAGTGGGCATATAGAATGCAAATAAGCTAAACAGGACTCCTGTGTGCATGTGCTGGTGGCATTCTACAAACTGAGTAGCTATATGTGGCTCTGCTTGCTTCTAGAGGAAAACGTATGCAAGCAAAGGGAAGGCCAGGGACAACTCACTCACTATAGCCTGTGGATAACAAGAATTACAGATCCCAATTAATTATAAGATTAAATTAACCAGAAGTGGTAATTTGTCTTTTAAAATTATTGATGAGCCAATCCTTCTTAAGCAACAACCCACCCAATTTCTAGAGAAATCACAAGCTGCACAGTACACTCAGCCCTGTCTCACTGCCTTGTGATTTCCCTCTGACCAGCCATATTGCAGAAGGCAACAGGCCAAGGTAACTAGCTATTTTTTTACTGTTATTTTAATAGTCATAATCCTTGAGAACTCTTCTGACTTACAGAAAGCAGAATCACAGGAGGACATTTGTGGCTAGGATTAGACTGTTTATTCACTTGGGTTGGGCAGATAATCTTTCTTTTCTGGTTTTCCCTGAAACAGGGTAGGCAGGTTCCTATTACTGAACAAAAGCATCAGCATAGGGAGAGTCACTCAGAGGCACCAATTTGAGTGAAGTATCTGTTTGCATAATCCATTTTTCTCCCATAGCAATAAAAGTAATTGTTCATCCATCTCTGGCAAAGGAGACCATTATCCTGTACTTACAGTGATTTGGATCTAATTTAGCTGTCAGCTACATTTATGAGCCCTCGATTCATTATGCCATCAAGACAAGCAGATGGTGTCTAGTAATCAGTATGAGAGTAGAATGACTTGGAGAGCCTGGAGATCAGTCAATAAAAAGCTATTTGCAGTGCTATTGAGTATGGCAGTGACTCCCAGAAGAGGCACCTAATTCTCAGAGAATTAGCAGATCAAAAAAGTAGTCCTAAATCTTTAAGAAAGACAAATGGCAGATATCAGAGAGGTAATAAGCATTCAATGAAGAAGAAGAGAGAGAAGGGGTACCAGAAACGAAGACTGTGTAAATGGTGGGTGATTAGAAGAATTAAAACATCACAAGAGCCCATAGCCCCCAACCTAACTACTGTAGCCCCAAAATCTAATAATACAGGCAGTGTCACCAAACTCAGATGATCACCTCTGCAGAAAAGCAGCCTCAAGTCATTGAACCAATATTCTCTAGAGGTCTCCTGTGTGCAGATCAAACGGAGGTTCTGTGGGCAATATAAAGATGTGTGGAATAGGATTTCTGCTGCAAGAGTGCTTGTATAACCCTAACCCTAGCCCTAACCCTAACCCTAGCCCTAGCCCTAGCCCTAGCTGTAGCCCTAGCCCTAGCCCTAGCCCTAACTCTAACCCTGGCAAGCACCCTGTATATATGTATACCATGTATAACCACAGAACTCAATATCATACCAAATGCTAGGAACCAATGAGGGAATCCAGGTAGAAAATCATGTTTATCTTTTTAGCTGGAAAGAGCTGTTTGTCTGTGATAAACAGAAAGCTTTTGCTTCAATGTGATCAATGTCATTTTTGTGTAATCTAGTCCCATACTTGTACAAATACAGATTATAAAAATAATCTTTTTTAGTTATGTAGAATATATAAAATTACAAGCTTTTTAATTTAAAAATCAGGATATAACCCACATAAAACTGAATATTAAAAAGACCAAATTCTTCCTACTCATTCTCTTCTGAAAGAAATATTTAGTAACAAAATATATGCAATATAAAATTACATCGATTTTTAAGAAGAGATGGTTGTGTTGTTAACCCCAAATTCAAAAGACTTCAAAACAAGTAAAAGAGGCAGGAGAACTTCAGCTTAGTTACAAAAATTCTGTGCACACCATCCCACCAGCCCTTTTCCCCCACCGCCACAAAGAATTAAGAGAAAGAACAAAAAGGAATTTGAGGAAGCTGCAAAGAACCCAAGATTCAATTTTTTTTTTTTTTCTTTTTTTGAGTTGGAGTCTCTCCCTCTGTTGCCCAGACTGGAGTGCAGTGGCCACTCCCGGCCACCGCAGCCTTGACCTGCTGGGCTCCGGCGATCCTTCCACCTTGGCCTTCCAAGTAGCTGGAACTACAGGCACACGCTACCACACCCAGCTAATTTTTGATTTATTGTAGAGATGAGGTCTCGCCAAGTTGCCCAGGCGGGTCTCGAACCCGTGGGCTCAGGCAATCCACTCACCTCAGCCTCCCAAAGCACGGGATTACAGGCTGAGCCACCGAGTCCGGCTAAGATCCATTTTTTTTAGCGATAAATTCACAGCTTTATGTTTCAAAATACTGCCAGTAAAAACAATCTGTGTCAAGTCTGAAATTATGCAAATGTCTTTCCTTATTTGATGTTTAAGTGCTTGCCTGTGCAAATGATCCTCTCCACATCACTGCGTACAGGAATCAGGCAATTCTGGGCCAGTTTGCTCAGAACACAGTACTATGAAAATGAAGGCACAGTCTCAGCTCTGCTGTGACTCTTCCCCTACATCTTTATAGGACTGGCTACTCATCATTCAGTTCTCTGCTCAGATGTCACTGGCAGGATGTAGAGAAAAAAGAGAGTGGCATCAGGGATTTACCCAGGCTTCATGTTTGGTGAATGAGATGGATAACAGTGCCACCAAACAAGCCAGGGAATACAGGAAAAAACACAGGCTTATGAGGAGACGGGTATACAAAGCAGAGGGAAGGGGAGGAGAGAGATGGTCAATTCAGCTGTAACGAACATGTGAAGGCTATGGAATATTGAGGCAGAGAATTCCAACACACTTTTGAATAGACAGTTCTGGAACACAGGCAAGAAGTGTGGCAGAGAGAGAAGAGTACATCAGCATACAGCTAAGAGTAAAAAATCATAAAGGTACAAGAGATCACTCTAAGAGGAGGGCAGAGAGTAAGAGAAAGTGTAGCTCAGAACCCTAGAACACACCAGTATTTAAAGGACAGAGGAATTAAATTCAGTGAAAGCAACTAAGAAAGAATGACCAGATTGAAAGGAGAATTAGAAGGAAGGTATCAAAGGAAAATTCATGTCAAATATGATAGCAGTCAAGTAAGATATGGGTTGAGAAACTGAAATATGTCCATTGAATTAAGTCCTTTACTCTTATAGTTTCAGTAGTGTGTAGAAATAGAAAAAAAAGTGGCTTGAGTGAGTTGGCTTGGGAGGAAGATATGGATATACTATGTATACTTCTTTTTTTTCCTAAGCTAAGAAGAAACAGAGCAATAGCTAGAAAGTGGATGATGAATCTAGGATTTTTTCTTTTATTTATTTATTTATTTTTTTAATTGGAGTCTGTCGCCCAGACTGGAGTGCAGTGGCTACTCCCAGCCACCGCAGCTTCGACCTGCTGGGCTCCGGTGATCCTTCCACCTCAGCCTTCCAAGTATCTGGAACTACAGGCGTGTGCTACCACGCCCAGCTGATTTTTGATTTATTGTAGAGACGAGGTCTCGCCAAGTTGCCCAGGCGGGTCTCGAACCCGTGGGCTCAGGCAATCCACTCACCTCAGCCTCCCAAGACTCGGGATTACAGGCTGAGCCACCGAGGGATTTTTTTTCTTTTAATGGAAGAGTATGAGAAGCCTGGAGAGAAGGGGGGCAGAAATTACAGGGGACAATGCCCAAATCCAACAGATCAGGTGACCAGAAATGATGGAATCCAGAGCACAGGGTTAGATGAGTATTCAATGGGAGGAGAGTATCCATGATTAGAAGAAATGACTGATGGGGATGTAGCAGGATACGAGAGAAGGAAGTTGAGAGAATTTCTCAATGCACTCAGTAAAAAGGGTTAGTGGGGTTATCAGGGAAATGGAAGATGAGGCTGAACAAAGATAAATAAGAGGATTGATTTAGAGGAGTCAGGAAACTTGAAGGTCTAAAGAAGAAAAGAGATCTGCTTGAGGTTGCATTGCTGGCTACCGCTTAGGAACATGGCAGCAAGAGGAAGGGGCTTGGTTTGGAGAGGGGGTAGTTCCACATGGATAGTTCCAAAATAGACATGTATGGAGTGTCCATTATATCACAAACACTGTTCTTGGTGTCTTATATAAGGCCATTTAGATCATACAATGCAACACTACAAGGTATTTATTAGTATCCCCATTTTGTTGATGAAAATTTTGAGGCTACAAAAGGCTAAATAACTTGTTAAAGATCATAATGTAAATAAGCATTCAAGCTGGCATTCAAAGCCATGTCTTTTGACTTCACGCATGGTAGCGATCTGGAGGCCCCAAGCTAGTACTCTTTCTACTACCACAGATTTCCTCTTTGGTGCTTGTTAAGTGTGCTGCTTCCCCCAACAACAATGACAAATCACTCTAAGTATAACCATGGAAAAATCAATTCAAGACTAAAATATTTAAAGTATAATATTTTTGTTCAGTACAAAATAAATCACTACATAAACACACAAATCCTACAGACACTCTGGTTACTAAGGGAAAAATCTTTTCTGTGGTTGACTGAAACTAGTGATACAAAAGTAAGAAGCTATGTAAACTTAAATGAAAAGAGCATTCTAGCTCCTTGCTTCTTCTCTGAAGTAAGCCATACTGGTTGTGAACATCTTTCAATTTTTATGAAAATTCTCAGTAACCAAGACATTTTAAAATGCAAAGCATACACACAAGTGAAACTATCATTTGTTTATAAATTAGCTAAGTAGTAGAAAAATGTATTTAAATACCTAGAAATATCATGATTAATACATATAGCACTATGTGCCAGGCAATGTTGAGGTTTTATATATCATTTAACACTTCTAAGAGCCCCTTAGGTAGGTCCTATTATACAAATAAAGAAACTAAGGCACAGAATGATTAATTAATTTGCTCACTATCACATAGCTAGTAAGCAGCAAAGCAAACCCCAGAGCCTGTAGCCTCAAACACTATTATACTGCCTCTCACACAAAATTAAAAGTAGCTGTGACTTTACCCCCTCTGGAAAGTTTTGAGATTTCATTTTAGGACTGTTTTTCCTAAAGGGCAGAGGAATGGACTAGGTACCTGCCTTCAGAATTAATGTTGTGGGATGTATAAATTGTGAGAAAGGAAATTTGACTTAAACCTTAGCAGAACATGGTGGTCTGATACAATACCAGCTGATCCTTATGGGAAAATATTAGTATTTCTTATAAAACACTTGACAGACTTTAGTAAGCAGATCAGGGAAGGGTCCAATTACTTTCTGCCAGGAGAGAATCTTTTATTTGCTTAAAAGTTCCCACTTTTTAGGCAAGTTTTAAATAACTTTGAAACATGTAATTGGTGTGCCTGGGAAGTTTGTTCTTCTTTAAAACAAACAGCTTAAGTACTAGTCTGTGATTCTGCAGTGTAAAAGTTACTAAGTTGGAACACATTATGAGTAGCCTGTCAGGGCAGTCCTCTGTCATGGAGTCGTATGGTGGCCTGGCCCCTAGCCAATTCTCCCTGGGGACTGGTCTGTAAGGACTGTTGCTGTAAGGACTATTGCAGTCCTTGTCAAGGGGTAGAGACACTACTACAATACATGTAACCACCTTCATATCCTAAGATCAAAGGGAAATTGGTTTTAATACACAGAATATAACAAGCTACATACTAAATTATTTTTAATTTTCTGACCAAGACTGACATTCCTTTCTAATCCATTCTACTCCACTATCAAGAATCTCAAATGTACTCTGCTCTTGTCAACATCCTGCTCCAAAAACTTCAAGGGACACCTTATAGAACGCTGTCCAAGTTCTTTAATTAGTATTCTCCACTGTGACTCAAGCCTTTCATTATTTTCTCTGACTCTGCTTTAGACACAAATTTTTGCCTTTTCACACACTGTCTTCATGAGAGTTACAGTCTCAGTCTTCTTCTTCTGCCCACCATTTGCTCTTTCTGAAATACCCTCCCAATTTATTTACATTCTAATCAATCTTCAAGGCCACTTAAGCCTCAGTCCCAAGTAGTCTTCTTTGAAACTTCTCCACCTACTGTGATATATGTACCTGAAATTTCATTCAAAACACTTATAGACTTTTTGCTGCTTCTATATACCTGTTCCTTCTACCCACTCAGATTATAAATTATTTCAGGGCAGAGACTGATTCTTTAACTTCTGAGTCTAGTGCAGGTATCCAACACGATATACATGTTCAATAATTGCTAATGATGACTCCTAACTGTGGCATAAAAATACCTTAGATATCACCAATTTTCTCAAAAGCCTTAATCTTTGTCCTAAACAAAGTTCCACAAAGATCACATGGTTAAGACGGATATCAAGAATATCAAGAATAGGGTAATACAGCTGTAAGTTGGGTCTCAGCCTAAACAGATATCTGACTTTAGATCCATTTCCCTTACAGTAGATATGATCATGTGTAGACAGCTGCTTGGAATGTGAGAAGTCACAGAGGCTCTTGAAGAGGGGAAAATAACAGAGCAGACATACTTCTTGTGCTGCCTTTCTTTCTTTAATAAACTAGAGGTGGGTTGGTTTAATACTTGAGAACCCAAATAATTTTTTGTCTTCTATATCAATTATACTTCAAAATGAAGTATAATTATATACAATATGGAGAATGGAGTAATACACAGTGTATATTTGTTGCCAATTATAATGTTCATATTATGAAAAGGGTAAGTTTGTCACTGTTGTTTTCTAATAATATGATATGGGATAAAGTATAGCAGAATAATCTTCACAAAAGTCTTCTGAATCATCTGATTGTTTCAGATGTTTAGCATCATCATTTACCAAGAATTTGGTTTCTACATACTAATTAGAAAGAGATAATTTATCACACAAATAAGCAACAGAACCTCAAATAATGTGGCACAAACAGATGTTGCCCCTGGTTTATATTAAGCTTGGGTAAAATGGAAACTTGTTAGAATTTGCAAGAAGTTTCCCAGAATGAGACTGGGGCCATTAGTGATATTGTGAAAACTTAAAAACATCTCACTATGGAACAGATTTCACCTTCTACTCCCTGTTAGCACTTGAAAAACAAAATACAGCTTCCTCACAAATATGGCAGTTATGAGTCTTTGTACTCTGAAACAGTTAAATATTTATATGGCGCAGAAAAGAAAAGACAAATTGTACAAGAGCAACAATTCTTGAATCTATTTCTAGAATGGATGCTGTGGGACAAATTAAATGAAGATTTTACGTTAATATTATATACCTTAACACACATTTTAAAATAGATCAAAACAAAACCAGAAACAAGGCCATACCACAGCTCTTAAACAAATTTTTATTTATAAATTATCTTGCTTTAATTGTTCATATTTTGTCCCAATGGTCCTAAGGCTAAGTAAAATAAGTTACAGAGCTTTATTTTAATCAAACCCAACAGTAATAGCATTGTTCATATTACATAACTGTTTAAATCAATAACTATCATATATATGATTAGGGTCAAAAGAAGGCTGAAAATTGCCTGGTCACTTTTATTAAAGGTTTTAGTTTTAGACTGCACTAAAATACTAAGATGTCTGATTCCATGACCTGGAGAGGTAAGCAAGCAGACAGAGCACTGGGCTAGTTCTCAGCAGGGCTATTATTCAGATTCTGCCTGTAAGTGTGCGTATCCAAAATACCACTTAAATGCTCAAAGTCTGTATTTTCATAAAAAGAAATGAAGTAGACTAGATGAGCTTTAAGGCTCCTTCAATATCTAACATTGAGTCTAAATCCTTAGGAAAAAAGTTTGAATGCATTGTTTCAACCCTTTTCTAAATACATATACTCTGTCTCTGTCATAAAGCAATCAGTTGAAGGTCTGACTATCTGGAAAATAAACTGTATTCAACCCAGTAGATTCATTTAAGGGCCTGGCACACCAAATGCTGTCCCATTACAACACTCCTAGCCAAACAAAGGCTGTTATACACCTACAATCCTGAAGGGAAGGAAATGCATCCGTGCCTTCTTTTGAAAGAATGAGGAAGTGAGGTTGGTTTATCAACTCATCAGTCTTTCTAAACAATTTCAAAATTTCAAAAGTTGATTTGTTTCAGGCTTGATTCCTAACACCATTTCAATCACATACTAATAGACTGACTGAAAGCTATACCAATTATGCAACCAATCCCAATTAAAATTTACTTTTTAAAAATGATGTATCTGCCGGGCTTGGTGGCTTAGCCTGTAATCCCGCGCCTTTGGGAGGCTGAGGTGAGTGGATTGCCTGAGCCCGCGGGTTCGAGACCCGCCTGGGCAATTTGGCAAGACCTCATCTCTACAGTAAATCAAAAATCAGCTGGGTGTGGTAGCACGCGCCTGTAGTTCCCGCTACTTGGAAGGCTGAGGCAGTAGGATCGTCGGAGCCCAGCAGGTTGAGGCTGCGGTGGCCGGGAGCGGCCATTGCACTCCAGTCTGGGCGACAGAGTGAGACTCCAACTCAAAAAAAAAAAAAAGATGTATCATTTTGCAATTGAGGAAATATCTATGTCAGTACTGTTATCTAATTTCCTGGTACTTATTCTTTCCTGCCTCAGAAAATGATACTCCAGAGTGAAGGCCTCAGAAGCAAAGCTTCTTTCTTTTTCCTGCCGTTCTATCTCATACCGCTCATTCTCCCACCAAGGCAAATAATAGAAATTAGAATTTATTTTCCCCAAGGTGAGTCATAGAAACCACAACCCCTTTCCCCCAAACCAGATATAAAACCAAAAATAACACTCTAGCCTTTCTTTACCTTTCTAAGTGCTGGCCATAAAGAAATTCTCTGACCTTTTTTTTTACAGTGGGTCATAAGACCTCCATTCCAGAAAGGGTCTTGCCCCATATTAGGGAAAAAGAAATGGTATAACAGAGACCACGAATCTGAACAGACATGCCTTGCTAGGTTTCCCCATTCGGTCTATTACCTTTAGCTCATAATCTGTTTGTTCAATCACTTTTCTACATGGCTATTCTTGATTCATTGAACCTAAGCATAAAATCAGATAACTTTCCCCTGTATCTTTGGGTCTTCACTCTGAAGGCTCCCGTGTCAAGTATGGCAAATTTGTTATGCTTTTCTCTCGTTAACCTAGATTTAGTATAGAAGTGTCAGCTATAACCCTTATGGTGGGAAAGAAAGAAATCACTCCCTTTCCATTTCTACACTGCCTCTGTTCATGCTGTCTCCCTTAACTCAAACTGACAGGGCTGTTACATTTTTGTCAAAAGATGCACCTTTTTCTTTTCTTTTTTTGAGACAGGGCCTCACTCTGTCGCCCAGGCTGGAGTGCAGCGGCATGATCATAGCTCACTGCAGCCTTGAACTCCTGGGCTCAAGTGATCCCCCTGCCTCACCCTCCCAAGTAACTGGGACTACATGTGCGTGCCACCGTGCCCGGGTCATTTTGGCTTTGTTTTTTTGTAGAGACGAGGTCTCGCTATGTTACAGGCCGGATTCAAACCCCTAGGTTCAAGCAATCCTCCAGTTTTGGCCTCCCTATGTGCTAGGGTCACAGGCGTGAGCTTCCATGTCTGGCCAGCACAGTAATTTTTAAAGAAATAGTTAACACTTTTCATGCTAGGCACCGGAGTACACTCTACATGTATTTCTTCATTAACCATCCCTACTGTAAACCCAATTTTACAAGTGAAAAAAGTGAGGTTTTGAGACTGTAAGCCCAAGGTCATGGTGTTAGTATGTTGCCAACCTACGACTTGCACTCAGATCTGCCTGACCCCAAATCACACTCTTGGGAAGTTAGCAAATTAGCTAGCATTATTTTGACTTACATAAATTCCCTTCAGGAATAAATTTGCTAAGGTCATTGCTGCTCTCAGTCTTTGCATTTCCGGAATCAGAGGACTAATGACTTGAAGTTTACCTTCATACTGAAGTCAGTCTGGCTCATCCTAACGAGTCTCCGGTTATCCCTACTTGTCTTTTAAGTCCTCCGTTATTGCAGCCGTTATATTTTTCTTCATTTACCATCACTGAGTTCCTACTGAGCACAAACACATCGTTCAAGTAGACAGCAGGATCATCCGGACAAAACGCGTGCCTTTGAGGAGCTGAAAGACACCGTTTAACCAAAATATGCAGTGCCTAATCCACAGCACGAAATGTTTCCTACAGGTGTCTCAATTATGAGGCAACAGGCTTTCCGAATCCGGAGCCCATGACAGTTCCGAATTGTGTGACAGAGCACTTGGTAGCCTACCTCGCTCTGGGGTTATATTGGGACTGATTTAATCACCGACACACGGTACAGTCGTCGATGCTCTGCATCCATTCGCCGGATTGCTACTGATGACCGACTCTACGAACACATTAGGAGCCCGGGCCCAGAAGCTCGCTGTCTCGCGGGGCCCGTGACACTTCCTTCTTGAGAGAAGCCTCCCAGGGTGGGTGAGGATGCGGTTCCCGCGACCCGGTGCTTGCAGCACATAGCTGCCTCCCGCTGGAGTATAAGGCCCAGGAGGGGTCCCCCAGGAGAGGCACGCTCACGGCGGACAACCGTCAACGGAGCGGAGCCGGTCGAGGCTTAGCGGTCCAGCAAGGCCGGCGCCCCCAAGGGCGAGCTCGAGTTCCCCTTTCACCCGCAGCCTCTGAGGACCCGCCGCTGTGGAAACCCCTCATCCCGTCCCCTCCCGGTAGCGCTCGGGACACGGCGTTCGCGGTGCTGACCCCGGGACCCAGGGGGGAAAGGCCAAAAGAAATCTGAGGCGCCCAGAGCCCTGGCTAGAAGCCCAGAGGCCGCGCTTTCGCTAAACAGCCGGGGCCGCGTGGCTCCAGCCAATCAGGGACCCGCTCCGGGCAGTCCCACCCACCGCGCACACGCACGCACCACGGGCCGGCACCACGCCCCGCGCGCCGGACGCTAGTTTCTGATTGGCTGATGCGGCTGTGGGCGGGACGAGGAGAAGCCGGTCGGACGGGGCGCGCGGGCGGGCATCAGAAACCGGTTGGATTGTGAGGGGTTTCTTGCTCTTGGTAAGAAAAGCATGGGGGGGTGTTGTGAACCCGCACCCGACCTCGGGGCGGGAAGAAGTGAGGCAGCGCCTGGCCAGGCTGCAAGGACTCTGGGAGAGTCGAGGGCCGCGGGAATGAGAGGGCGGTGCCAGGGATGAAGGGAGCGAGGTGCATTCGCCGGGCTCAGGCCCGACCTCGAGGGTTGGGGTGGAGGGGGACTAGGGGTGGGAAGACAAGGCGTGGGGTAGTGTCGAGTAAAGGAACATCGAGCCGGCGAGATGAAGCAAAAGCTTGTGGAGGAATCGTTTGAGAGAGGGAGACCCGCTGGTGGGGCGGTAATGAGAGATGGGTGTGGGGGCGGGGGTGCTTTTGGCCGGAGCCGACCTCGGGGAACCGGGAGCGAACCCAGAACTGGAGCCTTCTTGAGAGCAGGGTGAGCAGCGAGTGTGGCGGGATTTAGAAAGTGAGTGACCTGGACATGGAGTCCTGACAAGGTCACTGGAGAGAGGGGAGGAAGGCTGAGAGGTGGAGGGGAGGGCGCAAGACCAGAGGATCTTCCAGTCCCGGTCTTCCTCTTCTCCCAACCTGGTATTTCCTCCTACCCTGTGAAGGTAGGAAGGCCGAGGGCCTTGTGCGGAGCATCTGTGACGGAATTAAGATTTCTTCCTGACAAGTCTGCCCTTAGAGATTGCAAAGCATAGCGTGAGCTCAAAATTGGGAGCAGCCGAAATGATTCAGCAGTGTTGTTCGCCTTTCTCTTTCCGGGGTTGGGAAACAGCTATTTCCCTCCCCAGAGGAATCCGGTAGGAATCTGTGCTTCTGGAGGTACCTGGGTACTTCGAGTGTGATAGGTTTGGATGAAAAGTTCTGATGAAAAGTGGTACCTTGCTCGAGCGTGACACACGTTTATGTCTGGGGGTATACTGGGGGAGGGGGCTATACTAGAGGTTCTTTTACTTCTTTGTGCACCAGAACCACTTGAAGGGGCTTCTTAACATACAGATTTCTTGGGCCCTGCCCCAGAGCATCGGAATCAGAATCTCCAGGTTGGGACCTTGGCATCCATTTTAAACAAGCTGATGGGTGACTGATGCTAAATCGAAGTTTGAAACCAGTGTTGTTTTAGATAGTAGTTCCTGTGACAAAATGACTGTGAAGATCTTTCAGTCTATTACATGACCGGGTGCTGGGCAGCTCACTTTCCCGTACACCTCTTTTAGGCTCCCATGTATTTGGAAAGGTGTTCAGTAGTATCTTACTAAGCTTACAAGATAATTTGTATACTCCAAACTGACTTTGAATATCTAGTTATTAGTGCCTCTTTTTGCATCTATTCAACTTTCTGTCAGAGATGTGGGTCAACCACTATAGGTAGATGAGAACATGATAACAAAGGGAAATCTAGCAATGGTGTTAGGGGGAAAAAATCTTTTCAAGAAATCACAATTGAAATTGTAAGATGAATTAAGTCACTGGGGAAGAGTCCATTTAACTTAAGCATGACTTACTTTGTTTTACAATTCAAAGAACAATGTGGACTTCTGTTAAGTAATGGATTTTATGCTTTCAGATTAAATTTACACCAGCATCATAAGACTGATGATTTGACAATTAAAATTTTGTATTCAGAGAATATTTTAGATATATACCATAGTAGAATTATATCACTTATACGATGGTAGAAAGATATAATCTGAACTATAGAATACAAAT
The DNA here is from genome assembly GCA_027257055.1 of Cephalopachus bancanus. Taxonomy (NCBI): domain Eukaryota; kingdom Metazoa; phylum Chordata; class Mammalia; order Primates; family Tarsiidae; genus Cephalopachus; species Cephalopachus bancanus. The sequence continues at coordinate 10,010,733 of JAPVLO010000021.1, read as the reverse complement.
AACTCTGTGATACATGTTAGATCTTTAATATTCATCTTTGCTAATTTTATCCTGAAATGTATACATGAGGTGTTCTGGATCTGAGACAGATTATCATTAATTATTTAAAGCAAATAATGACCACTTTGTTCCCCACACTCTGATTCTTACCCCAGGGGCTACTTTCTGAAAGCCAGGTCAAATGTCCTATCCATACAAGCTTCATAGTCTATATCATAGGTGAGGAATAGAGATAGATTTTCTTCTGCTCTATACAAGAGAGAAACAGCCATCTCCCTCCTGAAAGGAGAAAAAAAAAAAAACTTTGCTCCATTGACCTGTTAGACAATTATAGTTATCCAGATAATGAGATAATTAGAGGAAAAACTACCAACTTTCTTGCTTTTAAAGGCAATTCCCAAATGATTTTTTGGTTTAGGAATATTTCAGTCAAAGAACAACATGCTTTTTTTTTTTATATCTGCAGAAGCAGTTTTTAGTTTTTAAAAGTGGATTGTGGGACTGGGCTCGGTAGCTCACACCTATAAATCCTAGCACTTTGGGAGACCAAGATGGGAGGATTGCTTGATGTCAGGAGCAGTTCAAGAGGAGCCTAGGCAATATAGCAAGGTGTGTCCTCAAAAAAAAAAAAAAAAAGGAAGGAAGGAAGAAAAAATTTAAGTAGATAGTGGTGTCTAATAGTTTTCTATCTTGTGGTTGCAAGAAACCAAGATCTACTAAGGTTATCATTTCTCTTTTCATAGGTAGAATATAAGAATTATAAAAGAAATAAGCACTTAGGTACATTCAGCTTGGTATCTTTTTCTTACTGATTAAACTCTACAAGTGTGTACACTATTATTTTGTTTCACTATTTATTCCCAAATAAATTACCTGAGAATAATTTTAATTGTTAAGAAATATAACTTGCTGGGCTCAGTGGCTCAGCCTGTAATCCCGCACCTTTGCGAGGCTGAGGTGAGTAGATTGCCTGAGCCCGCGGGTTCGAGACCCGCCTGGGCAGCAAGACCTCATCTCTACAATAAATAAATAAATAAATAAGCTGGGTGTGGTAGCGCATGCCTGTAATTCCGGCTACTTGGAAGGCTGAGGCGGAAGGATTGCCGGAGCCCAGCAGTTCGAGGCTGTGGTGGCCAGGAGCGGCCATTGCACTGCAGTCTGGGCGACAGAGTGAGACTCCAACTCAAAAAAAAAAGAAAGAAATATAACTTTTAAATTTATTCAACAAACACTTGTGGTATACTTATTACATACAGGATTTTGCACCAGGCAATGGAGATAGATATAAGCAGGCCCCCAACTTCAAGGATTCTAGCAAAAGAAGCTGACAATTAAATAGGTGGTCATGTGGTGGCATACCTCATCAACAAGGGTACCTGCATAATGGACATTTGTATACCTAACCCAGAATTATACCCCACATCTGTAAAATAGATTTTTAAAAAATAAATAGGTGGTCATAAGGGTTATTATAGAGAAAATACAGGGTCCTGTGGGACTGCATAACCAAAACACTTAGAAACTAAGCATCAAAGACTTCCTAGAGGAGATTGATTAAGATAGGAACCTGAAAAAGTGGGAGGAGCTAGCTAGGAAATATCTGAAGGGGATGGAAAGGGAGGAAAACTGTTAAGAATAGAGAAATTAAGCCAGGCTCGGTGGCTCAGCCTGGAATCCCGCGCCTTTGGGAGGCTGAGGTGAGTGGATTGCCTGAGCCCGCGGGTTCAAGACCTGCCTGGGCAACTTGGTGAGACCTCATCTCTACAATAAAAAATAAAAAATAAATTAGCCGGGCGTGGTAGCGCGCGCCTGTAGTTCCAGCTACTTGGAAGGCTGAGGCAGAAGGATCGCCGGAGCCGTGCAGGTCGAGGCTACGGTGGCCGGGAGCAGCCACTGCACTCCAGTCTGGGCGACAGTGAGACTCCAACTCAAAAAAAAAAAAAAAATAGAGAAATTTGTTTGTGCAAAGGCTTGGAGGTATAGAGAGAATCTAAGAGAAATATAACGTGGTTAGAATGTGAGGTTGAGGGAGGTGGGAGGAGCATTTGTGATAAATGTAGTTATATCTTTGAGAAGCTTATGATTGGATATGAAGGCAACTAAAACATACCAACCTAAAATAAATACGGTGTTTAATCACTCCATTTATGCAGTTTTTCTTTTCTTTTTCTCAGTCTCCTAGTCTTCCTTATGTAGATCCTTTGTATTTATGCAGTTTTTCAAAGCCAATTTCAAGTGTTTCTCTGTGAAACTTCCCAAACTTTCTTTAAGCTAAAAGATATAACTCCCTCTAAATTCAGTCCGTCTTGTCTCTATTATGCTGTTGACAGTCAATCACACTCTTGTCATCCTCTCTTTCAAAAAAATCTAATTTTTGAACTATTAATTATTTTAGTTTTCATGATATTTTTGTGTTTTGGTTTTTTTTAGAGTCAGTGACTCCAGGCTGGAGTGCTGGGCTCAGGCAATCCTTCTGCCTCAACCTTCTTAGTAGCTGACCACGCCTGGCTAATTTTTATTGACTTATTTTAGGGATGAGGTCTCACCAAGTTACCCAGGCTGGTCTCAAATCCCTGGACTCAGGCATTCCTCTCACCTCTGCCTCCCAAAGTGCTGGGATTACAGGTGTGAGCCATCTCTCCCGGCCAGTGTTTATGATTTATCTCTTCAAATATGTAGGAAGCATTCTGAACCTTGAACGTATTGAATATTGTATATAATAAAAGCTTAGTAAGTAGGAGTTTATTTAGTTAGGAAGTAATAGAATAAAACAATGAGAAAGTCTAGTTCTGTTTTTGTTTGTTTGTTTTGTTTTGTTTTGTTTTGTTTTTGAGTTGGAGTCTCACTCTGTCGCCCACTCCCAGCCACCGCAGCTCAACCTGCTGGGCTCTGGCGATCCTTCCGCCTCAGCCTTCCAAGTAGCTGGAATTACAGGTGCGCGCTACCACGCCCAGCTAATTTTTTGATTTGTTGTAGAGATGAGGTCTCACCAAGTTGCCCAGGCGGGTCTCAAACCCTCAGGCTCAGGCAATTCACTCACCTCAGCCTCCCAAGGCAGGGGATTACAGGCTGAGACACCGAGCCTAGCTGAGAAAGTCTAGTTCTAATCTTTTATCTAGCTAAGGTTTTCTTCTTTGTCAGATGACAGGATTTACTCTTCTCAATGGGCGTGGGGCTTGGAGGGTTGAATTCACTTTTCAAACTAAGCACACCATCTAGAGCTGCATTTTCTTTGAGGGGCTTAACTGTCACTAACCCCGCTTGAGTGGCAAGGTGTTAAATGAGAGCCATTCTTATTAAATGGAGTATGATGCACAATAAAAAGAAGTGATGGTAAGATTTTACATGGGTAGTGGGATGGGCCGTTGACTTTTGAGTTTATTGTAATTGATTGACTTCTGCACTTAATGGTGTGCTGCGTTTGACCCCTTATCTATGGATAAAAATGACAGTTCAGAATAGCTCAGTGAAGAAGGAGGTATACATAGTTATTGTGGTTAAGGTGAAATTGAATTTGTTGTTGTCTCATTATGATGAAAGGGCTATTAACTTCTGTGAGATATGACTGAAAAGGAATAAAGGAGCCTTGCTCCCTATGATAATGGAAATGAATCTTTTTTTCCCTGTCCCCTTATTTATGTACCACGTATCTTGCCTTTTGGGGTTGCCATTCAAAGGAATAACATTATAAAAAGGAAGAGAATTTTAAGGGGCACCCTGGGAAATGAAATGTAAAGGAAGGCAGATCTGAAGCTTAGAAGGTAATCATTAAGAAGGCTCTGGAGGTAGTTCAGTTTGTGCTGCAATGATGTTAAAAATGATAGTCCTAGGTCATAATAAATAAAAATAAATAAAATGCTTGAAGGAAGCATTTCTAGCAACATTATTTAAAATAAAAACCTTTGTTCTTAAAAGGAATAAATAATGAGTTAAGTAGAACTTTTGTCTATTCAGAATAACTATAATTTTTTCCCCAAAGGCAAACACCATTAATAACAGAGATTAGTGTAATAGAGTGGAAACTGTTCAAAGGTGAGAATTAAAGCCAGGTACCACATTGGAGTAAATAAATCAGCAGTTGAAAGCAATAAAGGCTGCACTAAAATACACTTAAAATTGCTTAGTAGGATTTCCAGCATGATACTAAAGGGGCAATAGTAACTATCAGTTTGGCTTGAGTATCTTAAAGTTGTCAAGTTAAAGTTTATTAGGGTTGATGAAAGCCAGAAAATTAACAGCTGCTATTTTAAAAGTAATTTCATTTTTTTAAAAATTTCACTGTTTTTAATAATGTGCTAAAAATGAATTGGTGGTATGGGAGAAACAGCAAAATAATATATGCAGCTCTCCCTAAACATGGCTATAGATTAAAATAGTTAATTTATAAAAATATTTTTTAAAGTTTATGGATAACATGTACCTGGTTTTTTATGGAAATTAGGAATATCTTAAGTACTTCCAGATATTTAGTAATGTTCTAGATGCTTTTAATTACAGAGCCTTATAGAAATTCTCTTTCAGGAAGATTCTTCAAGCAATCACTATGTCAACTGATACAGATGTTTCCCTTTCTTCATATGATGAAGATCAGGGATCCAAACTTATTCGAAAAGCTAAAGAGGCACCATTTGTCCCCATTGGTAAGTTTGACAATGATGTTCTAATCAATCTATTGTGAGCTTGAATATAATAAAAAGAACTTGGCGAGACCTCGTCTCCACAATAAATAAGAAAATTAGCTGGGTGTGGTAGCACATGCCTGTAGTTCTGGCTGCTTGGAAGGCTGAGCATGAGGATCGACCGCTGGGATGACTGTGAGCGTGCCGTCCAGCCTGGGCGACAGAGTGAGATTTCAACTAAAAAAAAAAGAAAAAGAAAATAAACTTGTTCATTGGGCATATACTGAAAAAATTTATTTTCAATTTTTTTTTCAAATGTTGAAATATGCTTAAATTGGCATGATAAAAATGTCATCACAGGCCAGGTTGGTGGCTGCCACCTGTAGTAATCCTAGCAATTTGAGAGACCGAGGTGGGAGAATTGCTTATGCCCAGGAATTCAAGACCAGCCTAGGCAACATAGTGAGACCTCATCTCTACAAAAAAAAAAATCAAAAAAATTGAGGCGTGGTGGCACACACCTGTAGTCCCAGCTACATGGGAGGCTGAGGCAGAATGATCACCTGAGCTCAGGAGGTCTAGGCTGAGGTGAGCCATGATCATGCCACTGCACTCCAGCCTGGATGACAGAGTGAGATCCCAACTCCAAAAAATTTTCGGTATGTATTCAGACTTATTGACTCTTATTTCAGTGAATAATGTTGTATCAGGGGACCCCAAGACCACCCTCAAGTTCAATGATTGACCAAGACTCACAAGACTCAGAAAAGCTTTATAGTCGTAGCTATGGTTTATTACAGTAAAAGGAGATAGTTTTAAATCAACAAAGGTATATGGGATGAAGTCCAGGAGAAACCAAAGCACAGGATTCCAGGTATCCCCTTCCAGGGAAGTTGTGTGTGGGAAGGAAGGAGGGGTACACTTAATTCTTCCAGTATTGATGTTATGTATGGCAGCACAAAGTTCTACCATCCAGGGAAGTCCACCAATCCTTGGTGTCCAGATTTTCTTAAGAGATCAGTCTCTAGTCCCCCAGAGGTCAGACTATTACAGTATGGCCCAGGGCTGCAGGCATACTAAAATTCATTGAATATACACTGAAAATGGGAGAAAGGTGAAATCTATAGTAATGTAAGTTATAGCTCAAGAAAAGGCTAAAAAATTTTTAATTGTATAAAGAATTTAAAAATTACCATTAATCCCAACATTTAGATATAACTATTGTTACCATTTTGATGTGCATATTTCTTGCAATTTTTTCTTTTTTATCTTTACAAAGTCAGGATCATACTGAGATGCCTATATATAATTTTAATCTTGTGTTTTCAACCATATTATTTAAAACCTAATTTTTTTTTTTCTTTGAGTTGGAGTGTCACTCTGTCGCCCAGACTGGAGTGCAGTGGCATGCTCCCAGCCACCGCAGCCTCGACCTGCTGGACTCCAGCGATCCTTCCACCTCAGCCTTCCAAGTAGCTGGAACTACAGGCGTGCGCTCTCACGCCCAGCTAATTTTTTGATTTATTGTAGAGATGAGTTCTCGCCAAGTTGCCCAGGTGGGTCTCGAACCCGCGGGCTCAGGCAATCCACTCATCTCAGCCTCCCAAAGCACGGGATTATGGGCTGAGTCACCGAGCCCAGCCTAAAACCTAACTTGTAATGGTGAGCTTTTTCCATTCTCTAGATATACAATTATTTCTATAATATACATTATTACTATTATATATCAGCTTTATGTTATTTTATATATATTATTCTATATATCATATATCTTTATATACATATATATATTTTGAGTTGGAGTCTCACTCTGTTACCCTGACTGGAGTGCAGTGGCACGCTAACAGCCACTGCAGCCTCAACCTGCTGTACTCAGGTGATCCTTCTGCCTCAGCCTTCTGAATAGCTGGAAGTACAGGCGCACTACCATGCCCAGTTTATTTTTTGATTTATTGTAGAGACAAGGTTTCACCAAGTTGTCTAAGCTGGTATTGAACCCCTGAGCTCAGGCAATCCTCCCACCTTGGCCTCCCAAAGTGCTGGGATTACAGGCTTGAGCCACCACCCTCAGCCAATTATTATTTCTAATACAATTTTTAATGAAATATTTTTCTTTATCCAGGTATCTTCATTATCTTTTCATGTCAGTGCATATAGAAGTATTTTTGTATCTTTAATAGTTGAATCATTAATTTTATAGATATTCAGTGTTTCATAACAGTAGTCTATAAAATTTTTTGATTGTACATTCCTTCAGTGAAAAATAATTTAAGCTTGTACTGCCAGTGTGTTTGTGTGTATGTGTTTACTGATTTCAAAATAATTTATAGGTACTTTTATTCTTACATATTTGGTATATTATGAAACATGCTGAAAGACATTTTTAAAGGATGAGAGAAAATACAAAATTTTCTTTCGTATGTCTTAGTGGTTTATGATTTACATACATCCTGTCTTAGGGATTACATAAATACTACATTTATTTAACCATCACCCTACTGATGGACATTAGAATTGTTCCTATTATGTTGCTTTTATAAACTGTTGTAAAAAAGTATGTGTGTGTAAAAACTCAATACCATTTTATACTTAATTGTACCAAAACAATTATTTGCATTAATAGGCTGTGATGAGCAGGTTTTTTCCATATTCTCAATAGCACTAGGTTTATCATTCTTTTCAATTTTTGCCAATTTCATAGATATAAAATACTTTGTTTAATTTCATATGTGATTATTGGTTGAGATTGAGCATCTTTTCATGTTTATTGTCCATTCAGGCTTCCTCCTCTAGGAATTCGCATGTTTTTATTTTCTTTTGTTTTTTAACTAGGTTGTCTTTTTCTAATTAAATTATAATTACTATGTATTTTGGATTTTAATGTTTTCTTATTTGTTGCAATGACTTCATGACTCCAGAATTATTTAGGTTCCTATATTATTTTATGTTGCTGTTTTATCATTGTGATACTAATCCATCTAGAATTTACTTGTGAGTATAATATGAGGTGAAATACAAGTTTATTCTTTTTCAATGTAGACAGCCAGTTTTCCAACATAGTATTTTGTGTACAAGGGGGCACCCCCAAAAAACAGAATTATCTTTTTGGAGGGCAGGCCCCTTATACAGGTTGTTCCCACTTAGTAGGTGTTCTAGCACCCCATCGGCACCAGTGTACCAGCTAGCTTTGTTGTGAGACACTGTGTTCAGCTTCAGTGAGTTTTTTGGAGATTCTTTCAGCATGTGTGCCCATTTCGCTATGGGTGATTTACAAGTGCACCTGCCTACACTACTGTGAGTGTTTAGCTGTTTTTGACCAAAAAACGGCATGAACCCTGTGTCCCACCCTCTCTATTCATGTGATCTCGCCCCAAGTGACATTTTTTGTTGTTTCCCCAATGAAAAAAAGTCCTTAAAGAGAAACTTGTTGACAATATGGAAGAAGTGAAACAAAAACGGCAGGCCAGGATGGTGGCTCAACCTGTAATCCCAGCACTTTCGGAGGCCGAGGCGAGTGGATTGCCTGAGCCCGCAGGTTTGAGACCCACCCGGGCAACGTGGCGAGACCTCGTCTCTACAATAAATCAAAAATTAGCTGGTTGTGGTAGCGCGCACCTGTAGTACCGGCTACTTGGAAGGCTGAGGCGGAAGGATCACCAAGCCCAGCAGGTCGAGGCTGTGGTGGCCGGGAGCATGCCACTGCACTCCAGTCTGGGCGACAGACTGAGACTCCAACTCAATTAAAAAAAAAACAAAAACACGGCAGAAGCATGAAAAGGCATCAAAATTGACAAGTTCAAGAATTGTTAGCCGGGCTCGGTGGCTCAGCCTGTAATCCCGCACCTTTGGGAGGCTGAGGTGAGTGGATTGCCTGAGCCTGCCTGGGCAGGGAGACCTCATCTCTACAATAAATCAAAAAAAAAAAACAAAAATCAGCCGGGCGTGGTAGCGCATGCCTGTAATTCCGACTACTTGGAAGGCTGAGGCGGAAGGATCGCCGGAGCCCAGCAGGTCGAGGCTGCGGTGGCCGGGACCAGCCACTGCACTCCAGCCTGGGCGACAGAGTGAGACTCCAACTCAAAAAAAAAAAAAAAGAATTGTTTTGAGCAGTGGAAAAAGTGACTTGACAGGTGTATTGCATCAGAGTACATTGAAGGTGACTGAAGTTTAACCATGCAAGAATAAATACATAACTTTTTATAAATAAATTCTGGGATTTTTTGCATTCCCCTCTCATACACATTTTGCATTCTTTTCCCATTGATTTGAAATGTCTGTGCCATATGCTAAACATTCACACAAGAGATCTGTTACTCAGCTACTGCACCTGTTTTGTGCTTTGTTCTGTTCCTCTGTCTACCAGAAACTTAATGGTATGTTTAGATACCTCATAAGCCAGTACACTTTCTTTATTCTACCTTCTGGAAAAGAGCTTACCCGTTTACTTTGAAATTGGCCTTTAGGACTATAGTGTGCGATGATCACACTTGTGAATAGCCATTGCACTCCAACCTGGGCAACATAGCAAGACCCTGTCTCAAAAAAAAAAAGAAAGAAAATATAGTTTTATAGTCAATAAGCTAGTAGTTGATTTAGAAATTTTATATCTATGTTCATAATTTATATTGCTGTATAATTCTTTTCTTGTGTTATCTTAATTTTGATTGCTGTGTTTTGGTTGTATGGTATGTAGTCGGAAATCAGTCTTTTATTATAAAATGTCTGTGTGTATGGCACAGTCAGTGCTGTTTACCTAGAATTCTATTTTGATATTAATTAGTATTACCACTCCTGCTTTCTCTTTATTTGCATTGCCTAGTCTTATCTTTGCCTACCCTTATATTTTTAACTCTTTAGTGTTATTTTAGTTTTATGTCCTGTACAAAGCATATATTCAGGTTTTCTTTTTTTAACCTAGTAGAGGATGTTAACCTATATTGATATTTATTGCAAAAACTCTTAGTTTTATTTCTACTATTTACTTTATATTTTCTATTTGTTATACTTTCTAATTTTTACTTTAAAAAAATTTTTCTTCTAATGATTTGCAAGTTCTGCAACTGTTCCTATACTGCTAGTGGTTATCTTTCATTGTCAACCAGGATATGGTTTTTCATTTATTTTAAGTACTAAAATGAATATAAATTCATTTCCTAATTCAAAAGATAAGACCTTTAACACATTTTGTTGTAATAATCATAGCCTTAATTCCAGATTCTTAATTTTTATTATTAAATTTTCTACATTATACCTAGTCATTTTCAAAGAATCAACATAGATTTTACTAGCTTTATTGCTTGCCATTTTATTTCACCCATTGTATCTTTATTTCTTGGACTGTCTGTTTTGAGTCACTGTTTTTATTGACTGATTACTTCCTTTAGGTTTTATAATTAACAGGTGGCAGCCTGGGCAACGTAACAAGACTCTGTCTCAATCAAAAAATTTTTAAAAATTAGCCAGATATAGGAGTATGCCAGGAGCTTGAGGTTAGAGTGAGCTATGATTGCACTACTGTGCTCTAGCCTGGGAAACAGGCAAGACTCTGTCTCTAAAAACAAACTAAAACAAAAGTACATGGATGACTTTGAAAACAAGCTGGGTCTGGGGGCTCGTGACTGTAATCTCAGCTTCACCTGAGGCTGAGGCAGGAGGATCATTTAAAGCCAGGAGTTTGAGACCAGCCTGAGCAACAGAGTAAGATCCTGTCTATAAATAAAATTTTAAAAACCTATCTGGATGTGGGGGCCTGCACCTGTAGTTCCAGCTACTAAGGAGACTGAAATAGGAGGATTACTTGAGCCCAGGAGTTTGAGACTGCTGTGAGCTATGATTGTGCCACTGCACTCTAGCCTGGGCAACTCAGTGAGACCCTGTCTCTAGAAAAATAAAATAAAATAATAAGTTTAAAAAAAAAAAAACATGCAGCCGGGCTTGGTGGCTCAGCCTGTAATCCCGTGCTTTGGGAGGCTGAGGTGAGTAGATTGTCTGAGCCCGCGGGTTCGAGACCCGCCTGGGTAACTTGGCGAGACGGCATCTCTACAATAAATCAAAAAATTAGACAGGCGTGGTAGCGTGCACCTGTAGTTCCAGCTACTTGGAAGTCTGAGGCGGAAAGATCGCTGGAGCCCAGCAGATCGAGGCTGCGGTAGCCGGGAGCGGCCACTGCACTCCAGTCTGGGTGACAGAGTGAGACTCCAACTCAAAAAAAACAAAAAAACAAACAAAAACATGCAAGGTCACGTTCTGACTGCTTTTGTCCTCAAAATCAATGAGAGTTTGGCTCTATAAAGAATTCTAAGGTCGTAATCCTTTTAACTCTAACTAATGTTGCTCCATTGCTTTCTCCTATGTAATGCTTTACTTATGATCTTCCCAGTACAGTATCTCAGTTTGAAGTATTCAGGTGAGATGTTTCTCAGTGATAGTAATGTGTAGGACTGTCTTTGCTATATGAATTGATTACCTTTAAAAAGGGAAGTAAGGCAGAGAGGAAGCGTTATACATTCGTTCCCTAACTCAAGATCATACTTGTTTTGTTGTAATAATCATAATCTTATTTCTCTAACACTCTTAAAGGAATTTATTTCAAAAGTTAATACTGACTTTCTGGATCTGCTACTATTTGCTTAAAAACTTTTTGGTTCTGAGGAAAAAAAGGAAAAACTCAGTTTGTATGTTAGCTAATTAATGGTCTGATAAAGCAACCTTTAAAAATAATAGACAATACATTGATTGATGATAAAAAACATCCTGCTTACCTCTTCCCCCCCCCAGCATCTGACATACCTCTGACTTTGTTTTACAGGAATGGCAGGTTTTGCAGCAATCGTTGCATATGGATTATACAAATTGAAGAACAGGGGAAATACCAAAATGTCTCTTCACCTGATCCACATGCGAGTGGCAGCCCAAGGCTTTGTTGTAGGAGCAATGACTGTTGGTAAGTTCCTACAGGAAATTTTCAAATTTTGGTTTCCCATTAAGGCATTTCATTACAAACAAAATAAGGTACATGCTTTTAGCTGATGTTTAAACAGTTTGAAAATATCATTCATATTCATTTTCATGTAAAAATTGTATTAATAAAAATAATCAAGTAGTGATATACATTTACTGTCTATGATATATTGTACTAAAGTTTTAAAGAAAGAAAGAAAAAGTAATCCTGTCTATCACTGAATTTATACTTCTCATTGAAGAGTCTAGACATGCAAATGGGGTTGGTAGTAACATACATTATCTGGGACAGACATTTGATAGGTATTTTATAGAGTTTTTGAAAGATTTTTTTCAAGTATAGATATTATGTGCTTCTACTGGGATTATAATTCATTTATTTCTTCTGGTATTAATGTAACTTTTATGGTTACCAGATAAATATTGATTTTTTTAAAAAGTAATATTATAATGTTGTGAATTAGTCATACACATTAGCTACTGAGAAAACTATATAGAGAGAGTTTTAGAAATTTAAGTTGTTGAGACCCGCCTGGGCAACTTGGCGAGACCTCATCTCTACAATAAATCAAAAAAATTAGCTGGGCATGGTAGCGCGCACCTGTAGTTCCAGCTACTTGGAAGGCTGAGGCGGAAGAATCGCCGGAGCCCAGCAGGTCGAGGCTGCGGTAGCCGGGAACATGCCACTGCACTCCAGTCTGGGCGACACAGTGAGATTCCAACTCAAAAAAAAAAGAAATTTAAGTTGTTTAAGAAGGCAGGAGTCTAAGCTTCCTGGTGTCTTGTTCCCCTTGTAAATAAATATTACATGCTAGCAGTGGTGCTACTTTCAGCTATTTTATGCACTGGTTTTAATTTTTTGAATACTTAAGAAAATATTTAAATGCTTAACTAGCATTCTTTTTCTTTAGGTATGGGCTATTCCATGTATCGAGAATTCTGGGCAAAACCTAAACCTTAGAAGAAGAGATGCTGTTTTGGTCTTGTTGAAGGAGCTTGCTGTAGTTAGACATATCATTATTGGGGTTACATGTTTAGGTTGAAAATAAATTATTTGAATGGGTTCAGACAGTAACATAGTATTTTGAATATTGGCCTGCAAGAAAGGAACTAGGTTACTGGGGAGTAAAATTAACACAAAAGAAACATAACTTAAATGCACTTGATGGTATTAAAATGTCCACTTCCTTAAACTGTTAGGATGAAATTAATTCTAAAGAAGACTGCCAGCCAACCCTGAAGTACTCCTAGTTGCTGCAGGATATCTCATGCATTGGATGTTATATATATATCCCAGCTAATTTAACTTTCTGCTTGTCTTGTGGACTGGTTGGCTCTTTTAGATCTTTTTCAAAAAAGTGTGTAGCATATAACTTTATAAAACTCACTCAACTGAAAGTGTATGTGTGTGTTTAAAGCAAACTTAAAAAGCTGACAACAAAGCTGCATAGTAGTAGTATTTATTTCAGGATCACAGTTGTAAACATGAGAATTACTTAATTATGGATTCCAGGTTAGCTCTTATACAATTGCAGAATTATATTTTTGCTGCTGTTATATTAAAATAATTTTTAAATGTTATCTTGAAATAAAAGTATGTATTTTAAGTGCTAACGCAAAGATAAATTAAGAATACTTTTCAAATGAATACATTGTTTATTTTTTTCTAAGAATTGTAAACATTAAACTAATCAAATTATCTTCAGTGAAAGTGATTAATGATTTATGAGCAAGATGGCGTAGCCAGACATTATACACAAACTTTGATATACTACAGAATGCTTCATTGCACTTGTGAAATTCTCTTGTCTAACCTGAACTTACATTCCGTAGTGATAACATGATATATATTCCTTTATTAAAGTAAGTGAACATGTCAAATGCTTTGTATTTATTTCATTCCTCAAAGTAGCATAAAAATTAAGCTCCAAGAAAAAAAAGATAAAATGTGTTGTACCTTTGGTAGGAACCACAGTTAAAGAATATCTCCCATGTCTGGGCGCAGTGGCTCATGCCTGTAATCTCAACCCTTTGGGAGGCCAGGGTAGGAGGATCACTTGAGGCCAGGAGTACAAGACCAGCCTGGGCAACATAGTGAGACTCTGTCTCTACAAAAAATATTAAAAATTAGCTGGGTGTGGTGGCACGTGCCTGATTGTATTATTGCCCTTAAGGCTGGGCAACAGTGAGACCATGTCTCTCTCAAAAAAAAAGAATACCAAATAGAAATAATGGTTAACAATTATCAAGCATTTACTATGTGCTACACACTGCTCTAAGCACTTTTGATGTATGTCATTTAAGTTTCCTAATAACTTAAGAGGTAGGAACTAAGATCCTCTTTTCACAGATGAGACTGAGGCATGAACTGCTTAAGTAATACGCCTAAGGTCACATAGAGAAGGTTGCAGGTTTGGGACTAGAACCTGGGCAGTTTAGCTTAATAACCTGTATTCCATTATGTTGAGCTGATCACATGGTTATGCATTTTTTTTCTGGCTTAGATTGGATGGGATTGTTCTTTAAGGACAGCAATCTACTCTTTTGAAACATTTTAGAAGTGCAGGGATGTTAAGTGGTAGATGCCAACAGGTGTTAAAGACTTGAAATGTTGGCTTGTGTGAAATTAATGCTGGAGTGACAACAGTTATAATAAAATTATACAAGAGGTTGTAGCATGATCTTCACTTACCACTGACTGTATTCTGGACCAAATCAATCTTTTCCTATCTATGAAAGAGAGTTGTACGAGGTAACTTCTGTGGTCTTGTCTAGCAGGTAAATCATTACTGTAACTATGTGAAAGTGCTTTAAAAATATTATTTAAAGGTATTAAGAACTATTTTCTCAGCTTTGAGTAGACATAAGAGATGCTTGTAGGCAGTCCTCATAATTGTTTCATGAAGAATAAGCTTTTTGTAGAGAAACAAATTTAGGAATAAGTTTCCAAAAATTGTCTTAAAAAAAATTCCCTACTTTTATCATGTTCTGCTTTCTGTTTTGATGATTTTAAAAATATTTTATAATATGGTATATTTTATTATCTTTCCTTTTTGTGGGTAATTTTTGTTCTGGTAGTTGCCCATATAATTATAACACTCTTCTACTTTTTTCAGTCACTAATAATTCCTTATGAGCAATATTTAAACATATCGTGTTCCTTTCCTCTATCTCCTCTACCTCCCAGGACTGGTCAATAATATTATCTTTCTTAGAGTTTATTCTTGTACTGTTAAATATGATTATACTTCTGTTTGACTTGTCAGCTTAGCTTTAACTGATATGCTCTGACTCCCAACAATTATACCAATAGTTAATTTACTCTACTTCCACTTTCTTTCCCCTTCCCCTCAATTTTTGTTAGTTGTATCGTTTGTAATTGTGAGAACACAATGTTCACGTTCTGTTCTGTCATCCTCACATTTCTTAGTTCTACAGTTTAAATATATTCAAAACTTATAAACATTCCCAGTAATCTCTTGGTTGACTGAACTTAATGATTAAATAGTTTCCTTAAGAAAGATTCATAAAACAATTCCGCTAAAATTTTGCATGTGCAGATAAGTTTATCTGGAGCCTTTGCATAGTAAAAACAATTTGGCTAGATATAAAATTCTTAGTTCACATTTTTCTTGGAAATATTGAAAATGTTTCTAGACCAAATGTTGCTTGACTGTTCAAATTATTTGTTTATCAAGTTCAGTAACTTAGTGTTAACCTTTCTGCATCAGTTTTCACTACATTTTCAGAAATTTTTCATTCTAATAGATAAATACACTATTGATTTTGTTTAAATAAAAATTTGGGAGTCACTGATCTAGGCAAATGGTAGAGGATAGGGAGAGAAGGATAAAAATAGTGTTAGATGGTAATGAGCAATAACTTTTCAAGAAAAATATGAGTGAAATTTCTTGCCCAACAAGGAGACTGGTAAATAAGGTTGGTAAATGGTAAATTAGGTGGCTCAAGTGGATGTGATACTATTTTTTATTGAAAGACATGAGTTCTTGGTTCTACCATTCCTAGCTGAGTAGCCATGGTTTTCTTGTCTGTAAAATGGGGATATCAGCAGGAGAAAGTGTTTGGGTTGAATACAATAGTGAATATAAAGGACTTGCTTAGCATAGTACCTGATGCATATTATTAAGCTCAATAGATATTTGCTATAACTGTTATTGCTATAACTTGCTATAACTATACTTGCTATAACTATTATTGCTGTGTTAAGTATAGCAATGCAGCAGTACAGGAGACACATGAACCTTGCACTCAGAATTTATAATCTAGCAGGGGAGGTTGGCATTAAGTAAGTGATTACAGCTGTGCAGGTCAAGGGGCAACTTCCCCTTTTCCCTCTGAATGTTTACATTCCATTCTCTCATCCTCTTATTTCCTTAGTTCTACAGCTTAAATATATTCAAAACTTACACTTATTCCCAGTAATCTCTTGGTTGGCTGAAATTAATGTTTTAATAATTTCATTACTAGAGATTCACTGAAAAATCCACTGACAAAAGGCATATTAACAGGATAAAAGCCTTTAAATTTATATTAATGTGCATAACATGGGGGAATCACAGGGTGTGCAGATGTTTATATACCCTTCTTCATAGCAGAAGGGGAGCTGGGGAAAATGTGACAATTTGAGGGATAGTAAATGATTTTTAGGAGCATACAGTGGACTTGGAGAACAAAGTGTCCTGGGACAAAGCCTGTTGGACCCGGAGTAGACAATGGCTGGTGACAAAAGTATGTCTGGGTGTGTTGACAGATTCCAGTCTCTCTTCCTGCAATGTGAGTTAAGTTAATGAAAACTAAAGGAAAGGACCAGAGGTAATTTGTTTTTTTCTTTGGCAAGCCCAAACTTAGGTAGATAAGTGAACTTCAAAGAACAGCTTCACGCAAGAGGAGAGGGTAGGTATCCGTTTATCAGAGAGACCTTGAATTTATTTCAGCATGGCAAAGTGCCATATTTTGAGGTATTGGTTTCTGGGCCCCAACGCAAGAAAGCATGAATATTAGGCAAAGGCAGCAACAAGAACATCTGACTGAGGGACCTAACCCAGGGTTGGGGCTGGAGAAACTTTTCCAGAGGAAACAATATTCTACTTGGAGATAGTTTGTTGATTTTTCACTGAGTTTGATTCCTTGGTGTTTAATGTTGGATGTTTCCGTGCCTCTTTCCCCCAGTGGAAAGGCATGATGGCCTTCATCCAGAGCACCTGCCATTAGTGCTTGGCTCATGTAAGTGTTTGTTGAATTAATTAGAATAAAAAGTTTTCAGTTTTTTTACATATAGCCTATTATCTGTAGGAAAAAGTTACCTACCTATTTCTAGTTGATGTGCAACAGTGACATCTGGTGGTGAGAGTTGGAATTTGACTCCACACGTAAAAGCCCCCTAAATACACTCTACTTCATCAGTTAGACTAGAATCAAAAAAATTGCACATTTTAAGTAAGGGGGAAAAAACTATTAAAATTGTAACATTCAATATGTACTGTTTACAAAAGATGAATACAAGTCACGTTTTACTTCTGGAATTACAAGAGGTGTTCAAAGTGGTTACCATCAGCGTGACGAACTACTGCCGTACTTGCTAGATGTGCAGGGCCTCCTAGATCCTCCCTTGTGCACATCATACAGAGTACCATGCATCTCAAACTTATCACGAATGCGTGTGATTGTTAGACGTTTGGGGGTTCTGTTGCATACTCGTGCCCTCGTCGTACTTCCATAACATTCTCGAATTTCAAATACCATTACAAAATGGTCTTGCGCTCCTCAAATGACATTTTCTTTGTCCTGCCTGTTGCGTGGTGACACTAGCATTCATTTGATTAATGCTAGTGAAAATGAAAGTCATAGTACACATTGCTAGTCTAATGCAATTCAACTTCAAAAAGTAATACATAGATAGCATCGCTTAAAATATGTAAACATTTTTTGGCACCCCCAGTATTTATACCCTTGATCCTGTTTGAAAGCTCTTCAGATAGAATGAGGAAATTTGAGAGAGGAAACTGGAACATGCCCCAGCCTCAACTGGGTTGCTACTTTATCAGTGAATGATTTTCCTGATATAAGTTCATGGAAGAACCAGCACTGCTCATGCAACCTAGTTTCACTCTTAGATAAATGAAGCATACTTTCCACTTAGTCACTGAAATGAAACAAAAGAAAGAATTTAGTAAGACAAAAGTTAGGAAATTTTCTCCTAAATTCATAGTGATAAATGAGTCTAGTGCAGGCTAGTGTCCAGTGGGTCCCCTCAAGGAATCCCAGGACAGGCCCTTGCTGTAGTATTCTGAGCATCTTCTATCCGTGTTAGGTCCTCTTCCTATCCTCAGTGTAACTCTAAAGTGTTAGAGAGCAACTAAAATATTGCCATCACACTTTTCAGTTTTATAGTCCTTACCTGATCTCACCTTGTCTGCCACTATATCTACTGTCTTCCCTACTCGTGCTCCTTCCTCACTCCCTCATTTCTGTCAGTGATATCCCCATCTCCCACAGCCACCCCTGGTATCTTCCTTCCTTCCATTCTTTTATCCATAGTAAACAAGTCTGCAAGTCTGCCAGTTTTTCATAAGCAGAGTCTCTTACCACTCAGAGTGTGCCTTTTCCTCTCCCTGTTGCCACCATTTTAAACTTAGGCTCTTTACCTCCTATTTCTGCCACCTAACACTAGTCAATATTTGTTTTGGCCTTTATGAGGAAGCTGAGGAGATGCCTACATACAAATGGACTTTACTGTGGAGGTAATAAATACTAATAAGTGTACAAGGTACCAGGGACCCTAGTTAACAAGGGAGAAACTGGTAATTACTGAAATCAGTTAACTTTCATCCAAGTGTTTTGAAAGACTGTGATATGAGCCAAGAACAGAATTGAGAAATTTGGGGAGAAAGTAAAAATACATTACCAGTTTTGTGCCGAAGGCTTGGTGGAGAACCAGCGGAGATCTCATCCATCAGAGAGGTCCCTTGGAACTAAGGATTGATGAGTCTTGGCAGAACATTGAGTTTTCAAGTAAAGTCAGCATATGGTGAATGAGGTCAATATATACAAACATATCTTAGACAAAAAGCTTCATGGGTAAAATAAGATTGTAGCCAAAGTGATGTTAAGCTAAAACACAAAATGTGCTAGTGAGACAATGGAAGGCTGGTGGTCAATAAAGTAAGCCCAAATTCATGGCAAGTTGAAGAGGTGGGACTTCCAGCAAGAAGGGTCTTGAATCTGGAGAAAATGAACAAAGTTTATCTTTGTGGAGCTCCTGTTTATAAAGTAGAATAATTTAATAAGGCTTAACCCTGGGCCAAAATCTCTCAAGGCAGTTTGCCTCTGTTTGCTCTGAATCCTTGCTCAAAATATCTTTTTGATGACTCTTGGCTTCCTGGGTCTCTGATTGTGGGAAGGGAGAGTCTCTGGATATGGTTCACAACACCGGAATATAAACTAGAGACTTAGTGTTCCTGGTTTACATGTCAGTTACACATAACTAATGTAAGTCTAGCCCCAACAGATACTCATGGTATAATGACCAAATTGGATTTTGGGCCTGCAAAGCTGAGCTCTAGAGTAAGAGCTCTGAATGGAGGGAGCCAAATGGGACCTTGGTTTTAAGCTGCAGCAAAACTTCCATTATAAGGCAAAACAGTAAACTTGCAGTAATACAGTACCAGTAGTAATATGTACTACTACTAAGATAATAATAATATAGATTATGGAAGAGCATTTCACATTTTACATAGCATTTTCATACCTATTTGTCATGATTATAAGAGTGCTGTTGCTATTTTAAGGAGAAAGTTGAGGTTTGTTACTTGACTAATGTCAGAGTTAAAACTCAAGTATTACCACCTCTGACTTTGTTCAATTCAATTCTGCTTTTCATATAAGAATATGATCACTGCTTATTTTATATTTACTTATTTGTTGGAGAAACAGTTTCAATGAGGGGAAATCTACTTGGTGACCCTGTTATCGTTAAGATCAATAAGCATAGATAAAGGTCTCACGTTAAAGTTCAAGCTATGTAGAACTGTAGGGAAAAACCTAATTTAGGAGTTAGAAGAAAAGCAGTTATACCTACACAAATATGTTCAACTGATTAAAAATGTTTATTGTGGTAAATATACCCATAAAAGTTACCATTTTAACCATTTTTAAGTGTACAGTTTAGTGAAACTAAGTATACTCACAATGTTATGCAACCATTACCATCATCTGCCTCTAAAACGTTTTTCATCATCCAAATAGAAGCTTGGTGCACTTTAACAATAACGCTCTACTTCCCCCTCCCCCACACCCTAGCAACCTCTAGTCTACTTTCTGTCTCTATGAATTTGTCCCTTCTAGCTAATATAGGCGGAATCATACAATATTTGTCCTTTTGTGTCTGGCTTATTTCACTTAGCACGTTTTCAAGGTTCATCTATGTTGTAGCATATATCAGAATTTCATTCTTTTTTAATGCTCAATATTCCATTGTGTACATATACCACATTGTGTTTATCCATTCATTTGTTGATGGACACTTGGGTTGTTTCCACCTTTTAGCTATTGTGAATAATGTTAGTATGGACATTGGTGTACAAGTATCTGTTTGAGACCCTTCTTTCCATTCTTTTGGGCATATACCTAGAAGTGGAATTGCTAGATCATATGATAATTCTATGTTTAACTTTTTGAGGAGCTGCCAAACTGTTTTCCACAGTGGTTATAACATTTTACACTTCCACCAGCAATGCACAAAGGTTCCAAATTCTCTACATCCTGGCTAACACTTTCTTTTTTCTTTCCATTTTTTGGATAACATCCATCATAACGGGTGTGAAATGGTGTCTCATTGTGGTTTTTATTTGCATTTCCCTATTGGCTAGTGATACTCAGCATCTTTTCATGTGCCATTTGTTTGTCTTCTTAGGAGAAATGTCTGCTGAAGTTCTCTGCCCATTTTTGAATTGGGTTTTGCTGTTGTTGAGTTTGCTCAACTGATTTTTAACAAAGCTTCCAAAAGGAATTCAATGGAGAAAGCACAGCCTTCCACCAAATGGAGCTAGAGCAATTGAACATCCTAGACAAAAGAAAAGAACCTTGACCTAATCTCAAACCTTATATAAAAATACATCAAAATAACTTATTCTAACACCTTTAGAAAAACAGAGGAAAATCTTTGGGATCCAGGGCTAGGCAAAGAGTTTCTTAGTCTTGACATCAAAAGCACAATTACATCAATCAGAGTCCTGTAGATGGTTAAAATATTAATAATAATAAAATTAAAAGGCGCAATCCACAAAAGAAATGATAAACTGGACCCCATCACACTCAAAACCTGTTTTGTGAAAGCCCAAGTGAGGAGGATTGAAGGACAAGCTACCAATTAGAAATATTTGCAAACCACATATCTAGTAAAGGATTACTATATAAAATATATAAAGAATTCTCAAAACTCAACAGTTAGAAGATGGGCAAAATGGAACATGAACAGACACTTCACCAAAGAAAATACACGAATAAGCACATGAAAAAAATGTTCAACATCATTATCCACATGTATAATACATTAGGAACCACAATGAGATATCATACCCATTCAAGTGACCAAAATAAAAACAGTGACAGTGACAACACTAAATGCTGGCAAGGATGTAGAGAAACTGGATCACTCAAACACTTCTGGTAGGAATGTAAAATGGCATAGTCACTGAAAACAGTTTGTCAAGTTCTTGTAAAACTAAATATGCAGTTATGCCACCCAACAAATACATTCTTGTGCATTTATTTCATAGAAATGAAAACTTATGTTCATACAAAAACCCATACATGAATGTTCACAGCAGCTGAATCATAATTGCTCCTAATGAAAACAACCCAGATGTCCTTCAGTGAGTAAGTAAATGGTTAAACAAACTGGTACATCCATACCATAGAATACTACTCAGCAATAAAAAGTAATGGATTATTGATACA
This sequence comes from Cephalopachus bancanus, assembly GCA_027257055.1. Lineage (NCBI taxonomy): Eukaryota > Metazoa > Chordata > Mammalia > Primates > Tarsiidae > Cephalopachus > Cephalopachus bancanus. The sequence goes on along the minus strand of JAPVLO010000021.1, from coordinate 9,989,176 downwards.
CACAACTTGGATGAACCTCCAAAGAATTATCCTCTTTAAAAAAAGCAATCCTAGAAAGGTTACATGCTGTATTTCACTTATATAACATTTTTTTAAATGACAAAATTTTGAAAATGAAGGACAGATTAGTGGTTATCAGGAATTAGACACTAAGGCAAGAGGTAGGAGGGAGGTATATGGTTATAAAAGCACAGCAGAGCCGGGCTCAGTGGCTCAGCCTGTAATCCCATGCCTTTGGGAGGCTGAGGTGAGTGGATTGCCTGAGCCCGCGGATTCGAGACCCGCCTGGACAGTGAGACCTCATCTCTACAATAAATCAAAAAATCAGCAGGGCGTGGTAGCTACTTGGAAGGCTGAGGCAGAAGGATCAACTACAGGTAGCTACCTGTAGTTCTGGCTACTTGGAAGGCTGAGGCAGAAGGATCACCGGAGCCCAGCAGTCTGGGCAACAGAGTGAGACTCCAACTCAAAAAAAAAAGCACAGCAGAGGGACCCTTGTGATGGTGTTTGTTATCTTGACTGGTGGTAGATGCAGGAACCTATACATGGTAAGATTATATAGAATTAAATACACAACATGAATACAGTAAAATTGAGGATATGTAAATAAGGTCAATGGATTGTATCAATGTCAATATCCTGGTTGTGATATTGTACTATAGTTCTGCAAAATGTTACTATTGGGGGAAACCAATAAAGTGGAAGGGGGAGCTCTGTATTATTTCTTACAACTGTATATGAATCTGTAATAATCTCAATAAAATTTTCAAATTAAAAAGCAAACAAACCAAAGATAAAGAGCTGTGTCCTGCAGGTACTTCTGATTAAAGAAACAAATTGGTCTGGAATTAAAACATCTGTATGATCTACAAGAGGAAATACATGATGACCCAGAATCTTCAGCTTCCTAGTTGATAAAATGTCAAGTTTATGAACTACAGAAAATTCTTGAGGGACTGTATAAATGGATAGAAAAAAATGGAAGGAAAGCCTTAGCGATGACAGTGGAAAGGTAACAAACTTAGAGGAATATTGTTCCTGGTTTTTAAAGAATGGGTTATTGTGAGAATGATATTCTTGTCAAAAACAATCCTTGAATTGCTGGGACAAAATGTTACCCCCCTTCCCAAACTTTCTAGAATGTTTTTACTGAAATTCTCCTGTATCACAGCATGTTCTTATCTTTTTTTTTTCTTCTTCTTCTTCTTCTTTTTTTTTTTGAGTTGGAGTCTCACTCTGTCGCCCAGACTGGAGTGCGGAGCTCCGGCGATCCTTCCGCCTCAGCCTTCCGAGTAGCCGGAATTACAGGCATGCGCCACCACGCCCAGCTGATTTTTTTGATTTATTGTAGAGATGAGGTCTCGCTGCCCAGGCGGGTCTCAAACCCGCGGGCTCAGGCAATTCACTCACCTCAGCCTTCCAAAGGCGCGGGATTACAGGCTGAGCCACCGAGCCCGGCTTCTTCTTTTTGTTAGAGATAGGGTCTCACTTTGTTATCCATGCCGGAGTGCAGTGAGTGGTGCAATCACAGCTCACTGTAACTTCAAATTCCTGGGCTCAAGCAATTCTCCTGGCTCAGCCTCCCAAGTAGCTGGGACTATGGTGTTTCACCATACTATAGTTAATTTTTTTATTTAGAGTTTTTTTGTGTGTGTGGAGACAGGGTCTCCCTATGTTGCCCAGGCAGGTCTTGAACTCCTGGCTTCAAGCAATCTTCCTGTCTCTGCCTCCCAAAGCATGCTCTTCTTATCTTAATGGAAACCTGGCTTTCTGTTGGTGACAATGCTTTCCCAGAGCTCTCTAAGTAGACCTGGCTGTTCACTGTCCCATGCCACATAGTCCCCTTGTGGTCATGAAGTGAGCCGATGAAACTCCATGCCATGCCCCCCCACACACACACCATATGAAAGATCTAATTTGAGGCTTCTTTCTACCCAATCCCACTCTGCCTCTTTGGTGTTACATGCTACATTTCCAAGTCTCTCACCCTTAGTTCACCAGGCAGGCAACTGGAAAGACCCATTATTTCTTCATCAGAAACCTCTGAGTTTATACCTGCAGTACTAAAGGTAGTCTGATGCCACATCTTCTCATGCATGTCTACGGGGTATTCACTTTATGGGAGTGGGGGCGGGGAGAGAAACAACTGTGAGATATCAAAGCTTTCAAACATAAAGTCCTGGATAAATATTTGAAAATTCCCTTGGATCCTCATCCCTAGAAATATGCCTCCTATCCCCATAACAGCTCTGAAATATAATAGTGTCTCATATGGGAAGGTGTTTTTTAAAAAAAACATACAAGTGTTTTTCCCTCTATGGAAATAAACCACGTTCGTTATTTTTAAAAAGCCTTTGAAATGCAAAAATAAAGACAGCACTGCAATCCCACCACCCAGATATAACCACATTTAATATTTTTAATCAGCCGGGCGTGGTAGCGCATGCCTGTAATTCCGGCTACTTGGAAGGCTGAGGCGGAAGGATCGCTGGAGCCCAGCAGGTCGAGGCTGCGGTGGCCGGGAGCGGCCACTGCGCTCCAGTCTGGGCGACCGAGTGAGACTCCAACTCAAAAAAAAAAAAAATTTATTTCAGTCTTGGTTCTGTGCCTAGTTTGAAAAGACACAATTCTATTTGTTTAGCATTGCTATTTTGCGTCCTGCTTTTTTAACTCACCATAACATAACCTTTCCCCACATGGTTTTACATTTTTCAAGATACCTGAATGGGTATCTGGATGGCTAAAATAAATTTCATGGTGGATAGTTCCCCTGAAGGTCAGCAGAATGTGCGTCTCTGTGCAGGACGTGTGGTCCACAAAACTTAGAAAACGTACTCCAGAAGATTTAGTCTCAAGCACGCAGGGCCCGCTTCCGTACCCCCAACGCGCCCCCGCCTGGACATTGGGCGCCTGGATCGCTTTCGGAAGTCCCGGCGCTCCCTCGGCCCCCGTAGAGACGTGTTGACGTCACGCGCGTGGCGTTGGTTTCCCTGGTGACGGTTGCCGGGGCAGCGCGCGCAGCGTCCTGAAGCGGTGGCGGAGCCGCGAAGATCCTAGACAGGGAAAGTTGAGAGACCGCAGTTAAGTGCCCGGGAGGGCAGAAGGGCCTGAGTCGAAGTTGGGGAGTCCGCAGCTGCCAGGGCGCCACTACGACCCGGACGCCCACCCTCAGCCCGGCGTCCAGCGAGGACTCGGTCCCCTTCGTCCAGTGAAACTTCAAGCACATCCCTCACCCCAGGCGGACACTAATTTTACGTGCGGTATAAGGGTTAGTGAGGTGCGGGGGGTGGGCTGGGGGGGGAGTGGAGGGGGAGCGGTCTCCTCCCCAAAATCTTGTAGTAGACTGTATAGGCCGACTCGAATTCAGCTCTGCTTCACCTCTCTTCGGGGCCTCTGTCTCAGAGTTCTCTCCCGCGGTACCGAGAGGCGGATCGGGAACCACGCGGCCTGAGACTTGCACTTCCCGCATTTCCCAGTCCCCGTCCGGGGCCAGCCCCCACAGGACTGGGGATTCATTCAAGAGTGAGTCCCTCTCGAAGTGGGACTCCAACCCGGAGAACAAGACCTCACCTCTCTCCCGTCAGAAACCCATTCCTGCATAAATGTCTGTCGGACTGGCTGGCAGTGTATTAGGGCGCCGAACTGAGCATCTCGGGCGTCTCCCCCCACCCCCCGACCTTCAGGAGGGAGAGAGAAAGAACAAGAAAGTGGCCGCCTGATGGAGCCAGAAGCATCAGTCCTTCCTCACTGGTGCCTGTCTCTTACGTACTGGTTAGCCTCTGGGCCCTTCGTTCGCCACAGGACGCTTGAGTGGGTGCCACTCTCCCCACCCAGTGGCTTATTTATGTCTTTCCTGGGTCGAGAGCTCTTTCCATGCAGCTTTAGCTTTAACTTAAAAATAATGGCGCTATCGCTAATAATAATAGATTTAAAGCAACTTTAGATTTACAGAAGCATTGAACAAAAAATACAGAGTTCTTTCATACATTCCCGTTTCTTCTCTTATCTTGCATTGGTGTGGTATATTTGTTGACGTTGATAAACCTATATTGGTACATTATGACTAACTAAAGTCCATAGTTTACATTAGGGTTCATTGTTTTATATTGTCCAGGTAATTATAGGTTTTGGCCATGTATCCACCATTAAAGTGTTCAGAACTGTTTCATCTCCCTAAAAACCCCCTGTGCTCTATTGTTCGTTCCTCCTCCCAACCCTCAGCCCCTGGCAACCACTGGTCTTTTTTTACTTCTTTGTAATTTTCCCTTTTCCAGAACAACATACAGTTGCAGTCATACAGTATGTTGCCTTTTCAGACTGGCCTCTTCACTTAGCAATATGCATTTAAGTTTCCTTCGTGTTTTTTCATGACTTGATAGCTTATTTATTTTCATCACTGAATAATATTTCCTTGTATGAGCGTGCTTGTTTATCTGTTCACCTATTGAAGTATATTTTAGTAGTTTCTGACTTTGGGCAAAAATCAAGCTGTTATGGGCATTTCATGTGCAGGTTTTTGTGTACACATACTGTTCACTTCATTTGGATGAATACGATTACTGAATCATATGGTAAGACTACATTTAGCATCAAAAAAGACTGCCAAACTGTCTTCCAGAATGGCCTTATTATTTTGCATTCCCATCAGTGATAAATGAGATCTCTTGTTGCTTCATATTCTTACCAACATTTGATGTTTTCAGTGTTTTGAATTTTAGTCATTCCAATAGGTATGGAGTAGTGTCTAGTTTTGTTGTTTTTGCTGTTTTTTGTTTGTTTGTTTAGAAAGCAGGATTTACTGAGAGGACAGAAAAGCTCCCACAGTGGGAGGAGACCTGATGGGGTTGCCCGGCTAGTTTTATTTTGATTTGCAATTCCCTATTGATATATGATGTTGAACATCTTTTCATATGTTTATTTGTCATCAAATATCTTTTTTGTTGAAGTGTTTGTTCAAAGTTTTTGCCCACTTTTTAGCTGGGTGTTGTAATTGGGTTAAGTTTTAAGAATTCTTTGTATATTTTGGGTACAGTCCTTTGTCAGATGTGTGCTTTGCAGATTTTCTTCCAGTCTGCGGCTTCTCTTTCCATTCCCTTAACAATATCTTTCACAGAGCAGAAGTTTAATGTTAATGAAGTCCAATGTATCAATTTTTTCTTTCATGGAGTTTTTTCTTTCATGCTTTTGGTATTGGATATGAAAACTCATTGCCAAACCCAAAGTCATCTAGATTTTCTACTATATTAACTTCTAGAAATTTTATAGTTTTATACTTTACATTTCAGCTTATAATCCATTTGAGTTAATTCTGTGGCAGGCATAAGGTCTGTGTCTAAATGTTTTTTGTTTTGTTTTGCATCCAGATGTTCAGTTGTTCCAGCATCATTTATTGGAAAAACTATTTTTTCTCCAGTGGATTGCCTTTGCTTCTTTGTCAAAAATCAGTTGACTATATTTATGTGGGTCTATTTCTGGATCCTCTGTTTGGGTCCATTGATTATTTGTCTGTTTTTTCATCGATACCACACTGTCTTGATTACTATCATTTTTTTTTCAAAGATAAATTAATGCTGAAATTACTATGGTTTATAGTAAGTCTTGAAGTCAAGAAGTGTCAGTTCTTCACTTTTGTTTGTTTTCCATATTGTGTTGGCTATTCTGGCTCTTTTGACTCTCCACATAAACTTTAGAATCAATTTGTCAATATCCACCAAGAAATTTACTGAGATTTTATTGGAATTGCATTGAATCTACAGATCAAGTTGGGAAGAACTGACCTCTTAACAATGCTGAGTTGTCCTATTCATATATATGAGATAACTATTTGTTTAGTTCTTCTTGATTTGTTTCATCAGAGTTTTATAGTTTTTATCATATAGATCTTATACATATTTTGTAAGATTTGTACCTAAGTATTTTAATTTTTTATATTAATATAATAGTGTTTTTAATTTCAAATTTTTATTACTTAATTGCTTTAGGAAAGCATTTGACTTTTGTATATTTACCTTATGTCTTGAAACCTTGCTATAATCACTTATTGGTTATAGAAGTTTTTTTATAGATTCTCTGGGATTTTCTACATATATGTCACCTGCCACCAAGGCAATTTTATTTCTTCCTTCCATATCTTTATATTTTTATTTCCTTTTCTTGTCTTATTCCAGTAGCTAGAACTTCCAGTATGATATTGAATAAATAGAATGGACATCCTTGCCTTGTTCCCAGTCTTAGAGGGAAAGCATCTGGTTTCTTACCATTAAATATGATGGTAGCTGTAGATTTTTTGTAGATATCATATCAAGTTGAAGAAGTTCCCTTCTATTCCTAGTTTGCTTAGAGTATTTATCATGATTGGGTATTGTATTTTGGATTTTGTCAAATGCTTTTTTTTTTTTTTTAGCTTGGTGATGTGATAGATTACATTAATTGAGTTTCTAAGGTTAAACCAGCGTTGTATACCTAAAATAACTCCTATTTGGTCAGGTGTATAATTCTTTTTTACATTGTTGGATTCAATTTGCGAATATTTTGTGGAGAATTTTTGCATCTATGTTCATGAGAGCTATCGCTTTGTAATTCTTTTCTTAGGGTCTTTGGCTGGTTTTGGTTTTAGCATGATATGGCTTTATAGAATGAGTTAGAAAATGTTCTCTGTGCTTCTATTTTCTGGAACAGATTGTAGAGAATGGCATTTGTGCCTTAAATATCATATAGAATTCACCAGCAAAACCATCTAGGCCTGATACTTTCTGTTTTGGAAATTTATTAATTATTGATTTTATTTCTTTCATAGATATAGGCCTATTCAGATTATCTATGTCTTCTTGAATAAGTTTTGGCAGGTTGTGTTTTTCAAGGAATTGATCTATTTCATCTAGGTTAGCAAATTTGTGTTCTATGGTTAGTCTTATTATTAAGTATCCCTGAAATCAGTAGTGATGGTCCCTCTTTTATTTCTGATATTAGTAATCTATGCCCCCCTTTATTTATTTATTGTATTTTGTTTTATTTAGCCTGGGTAGGGGTTTATTTATTTTATTGATCTTTTCAAAGAACCAGCTTTTGGTTTTGTTGACTTTATTGTTTTCTTGTTTTCAGTGTCATTGGTTTTTGCTCTGATTTTTTTTTCCTGCTGCTTACTTTGGATTTAATTTACTCTTCCTTTGGTGGAAGCTTAGATTACTGATTTAGAATTTTCTTCTTTTCCAATATATGCATTCTGTGCTATAAATTTTCTTCTAAGCACTTTTTTCACAGCATGCCACAAATTTTGAAATATCATTTTAACTTAAATCAAAATATTTAAAAATTTCTCTTGAGACTTCTTTAATATGTTATTTAGAAGTGAGTTGTTTGATTTTCACATATTTTGGGATTTCTACTATTTTATTAATTTTTAAATTCATAGGAGCATACTTAGTATGATATCTTCTTTTAAAAGTGTGAAGATGTGGCCGGGCTCCGTGGTTCAGCCTGTAATCCCACGCCTTTGGGAGGCTGAGGTGAGTGGATTGCCTGAGCCCGTGGGTTCGAGACCCGCCTGGGCAGTGAGACCTCATCTCTACAATAAATCAAAAAATCAGCCGAGAGTGGTAGCGCATGCCTGTAATTCCAGCTACTTGGAAGGCTGAGGCGGAAGGATCGCCTGAGCCCAGCAGGTCGAGGCTGCCATGGCCGGGAGCGGCCACTGCACTGCAGTCTGGGCGACAGAGTGAGACTCCAACTCAAAAAAAATAAAATAAATAAAATAAAATAAAAATGTGAAAATGTGTTTTATGTCACAGAATGTGGTCTATCTTGGTTAATGTTCCATGTGAACTTGAGAAGAATGTTTATTCTGCTGACATTGAATGAAGTGTATAAATATTGGTTAGCTCCAGATGGTTCATGGTAGTGCTTGATTAAATGATACCTCTACTGATGTGCTGCATGTGTTACACTTTTTGATACTGTTTCACAATTCTAGGATATTCTCTTCCATTGTTTTTTTTGTTTTCCATTCATTTTTTTTCCATTGCATTTCAGTTTAGGAAATTTCTTTTGACCCATCTTCAGGCTCACTAATTCTTTCCTCACTGTGTTCAATCTACTAATGAGCCTATCAAAGGCATTTTTCTTTCCTGTTAAAGTGTTTTGTTTTTAATTTCTAGCATTTCCCTTTTATTTTTCCTTTTAGTTTCTAATTCTCTGCTTATATTACTCATCTGTTTTTACATGTTGTCCACCTTTTCCATTAGAGCCTTTAGCATATTAACCTTAATTATTTTGAATTCCTGGTATGGTAATTCGAAAATTTCTTTTATATCTGATTCTGGTTCTGATGCTTGCTCTTTACACTGCTTTTAGCATGCACTGTAACCTCTGTGTTTGTGTGTGTGTGTGTGTGTGTGTATGTGTAACAGGTAAAAGGACCTAAGGTAGATAAGCCTTTTGAGTGAGGTTTCACGTTTCTCTAGGAGTTGGGTTGTATTTACTGCTTCCTATAGCTCTTATGTCAGAGGCTAAAATTTCTTCTAGTGTCCTTGTTTTTTGTTTCCCTTCTTGGCTTTGCGCTTTCCTAGAGACTCCTTAAAAAGGGTCTGAAGCTTATAGTTCTTTTTAGCTGCAATCCCGTGTTACTATACAGGAACCCTATTGAAAGTGTTGGTAAGGTGTGGGAGGAGGGGAAGCATAGTCCTACATACTCTGCATTTTAGTGAGGCTGTGTTGAGTACCTCCCTTCCCCAGGTCTATCAAGCTTGGTAAAACCCAGTCAGCTAGGCTCTGGTGAAATAGTTTCCTTTGAGGTTGGGCCTTGTTAAAGACAATGGAGAACTCTGGGCATATTCCAGAGTGGTTCCTTTTCCCCTTCCCCTGCCAGAAGCATGAGGGGGTTTTTTCTGATCTTCACAGTAAGAACCTGGTAACGTTCCTGGAAGTAAAACTCATGAAAGTGTGAGGGACCCCTAAGACTGGATCCCTTAAAATTTTAAACTCTCAAGCTAGTCTACCCTGAGCCTCCAGCAATTCATCAATTACAGTTTAAAGTGTTCCTGCTGATACTGGCTCTAGCTGTGGGCTTTGCTTCCCATACGCTGAGTCCCTTGTTTTCAAATACCTGTCTTTCCAGTTTTCAGGACAGCCGTCTGCTCTGTATCTCACTTCTCTGATGGATCTAAGTTCCATTGATCTTCAGTTGTTGATTTTCAGTTTGTCTAGCTTTTTTGTTGTGAGGATGGGAGTGGCAACTTCTAAACTCTTTACATGCCAGACCGGAAACTGGAAGTTCTCTTCAGCCTTAACTTTAAACCGCTTGGCACTACAGCTTCTACTACTTAAGTCCAGAGGAAGTAATAAGATGTGGCCATGCCTCAGAACACCACAGGTAGAAGACACAAATGTTAAAAGTGGTTTTAAGGGATTATGCTTGTCTAAACATGCTTGTCTTACAGTTACTTATGGATAGCCTATTCAGATACAGCAGCTGTTACAAAGGGTAGTTGACCAAAGAAGACCAAATTCATTTATTTGTTCTGGAAATATGTATTAAATACCTACTGTGTGCCAAGTACTGCTATAGGTGCTGTAATACAGTATGAAAAAAATAATAAAAATGTAGGCTGGGCGTGGTGGCTCACACCTATAATCCCAGAGCTTTGGAAAGCTAAAGTGGAAGGATCACTTGAGGCTAGAAGTTCAAGACCAGCCTAGGCAACATAATGAGACCTCATCTTTACAAAAATAATTATTTTTATTTTAAAGATGTGGGGTACATTTCAGGGTTAGGTACACAAATGTTAATTATGCATGTACCCTTGTTGATGAAATGTGTCCCCCCAACCCTAGCAGATTCCCACTACTGCCAATCCCACCCTTGTCCTCCCCTGGAAGTTTCCTACTACTGCCAATTCTTTTCTTATGTATTACAATAATTGTTCAAGGTTCGCTTGTAAGTGAGAATATGTGATCCTCAGTTCTTTGTTTCTGTGATAGGTCACTCAGTATTATAGATTCTGAGTCCATCCAGGTTGCTGTGAAGTTTATAATTTTGTCCTTCTTTTGGCTGCATAATATTTAATCTTGTATGTGTACCACATTTTTTTGTCCAGTCCTCTTTCAATGGGCAGCATGGTTGGTTCCATGTTTTTGCTATTGTGAACAATGCTGCAATAAACATATGTGTGCAGGTATCTTTTTCATAGAGTGATTTGAGTTCCTCTGGGTATATTCCCAGTAGGGAGATTGCGGGGTTGTATGGAAGGTTGATTTTTAGATTTTTTAGGAAGCGCCAAACTGTTTTCCACATAGGTACAAAAATAATTTTTAAAGCCATCTTAGCTACTTGGGAGGCTGAGGCAGGAGGATTGTTTGAGCCCAGGAATTGAGGCTGTAGTGAGCTATGATTGCACCACTGCATTTCAACCTGGATGACAGAGCAATACCTTGTCTCATAAAAATAAAAAAGTGTGTCTTCATGCAGCTTACATACCAGTGGGAGGAGACAAATAATAAACAGGTAAACATACTGTATGTCAGATAAATAACCTGGCAGAGGAGAGAGTTCAGAGGGTGGAAGCAGGGAGAGGGGATGTAGCATTAAGTAGAGTAGTTAGGGAAGTCTCCCTGAGAAGCTACCCTTGGAGTAGAAACCTGACCAAGGTCAAAGAAGGAGCCATGTAACTACCTAGGGAAGAACACTCCAGCAAAGGGAACAGTTGGTACAAAAGACTGTGAGTTTGATATGTACTTGATAATGAAGGATGGGTTAGGAGAGAAACCAGATTACACTGGGCCCTGATTTTGTGCTGTGGTGGGCATGGTCTGACTTTTGTGCTAGTAGATTAATGTGTTGAAAATAGATCATAGGATGGGACAAGGACAGATGCAGGGATATGAGTTAGGAGGCTATGGTAATGATCCAAGTGGATGATGGTTCTTGGTCTGGGATGATTGAGGTGGGAAATATATTTTTATGGTAGAATAAATAAATTTTTTTGATGATTGAATGTGCAAGAGGTATGCAGGGCACAGATCATTAATTACTACCATTCTGCATTTTGGCCACAGGACTTTTGCACATGCTTCCCTTGTACCCCAGATGTTCTTTCTATAGTTAACTCCTGCATGTACATCAGGTCTCAACTCATTTCCTTGGGACGCTCTCCTGCGCCTCCTAGACTATATCAAACCCTGAGAGAGGCTCTCAGCACATGTACTTTTTCAGAGATCCCAGTTACGTTGCATGTTTATTTGCATGGTCTTTTGATCAATGTCTGTCTGCCCTACCAGACTATAAGCTTCATTAAGGACAGAGCTTTGTCAGTAGCTCTCTGTGTTGTTCCAGCAAATGCTCGCTGAGTTATTTTTTGAACTACATCCTACATGAACAAATTAATCCAAGTTAAGTGTCTTTAGTGCTACTTGCTCTAGGGCCATACTGCTGTTGTGATTCCTTTATTTATTCATGGCAAATGTTAATTTATCACTCAATGCACACCTATGCTGGTTTGTACAGCAAAGACAAGATTCAGAGATAAACACCAGAGTTTTTAGCCTCAGTGTGAGTGGAAGGTAACAAAATGTTTTCCAGTCACTCATTTGGACTCCCCAGAATACACACAGCAAGCACATCTTCGTGCCTGTTTTTAACATACACCACATTGTCTTGGATTTGTTAGGAATCAGGTGGAGTCATGGGGCATTTTGGAAAATTTAGCTTTTATTTCATTTTATTTATTTTTTGAGTTGGAGTCTCACTCTGTCGCACAGACTGGAGTGCAGTGGCTGCTCCCGGCCACCACAGCCTCAACCTGCTGGGCTCCGGCGATCCTTCCGCCTCAGCTTTCCAAGCAGCCGGAACTACAGGCGTGTGCTACCACGCCCGGCTAGTTTTTTTATTTATTGTAGAGATGAGGTCTCGCCAAGTTGCCCAAGCGGCTCTCGAACCCGCAGGCTCAGGCAATCCACTCACCTCAGCCTCCCAAAGCGTGGGATTACAGGCTGAGCCACCGAGCCTGGCTAAGTTTAGCTTTTAAAAAGCAAAAGTTTTCCTTTCTGGTTCCTGGGAATCAGCAGCCTGCTCTAAAATCCTGTTGTCCTTGGTCAAAGGTAAACCTTGACTTGCTACTAAGCTGTTTGGGAAGAGAGGAAAGAATGTGTTCTGGGGTCCATCTCAGAGGGGTTCCTGGCATCTGCCCTCCCACTGCCCCTAACCAGTTTCCTGTCTCCATAGACTGACTAGGGCAGTCTGTTCTGACTCTCCTTTGCTCAGATTCACATATCTGTCCCATCTTCACCTGGTGACATCTGCTTACTTCTGTCTGCTCCTAGCTGTCTGTTCTTCCTTCATCTTCCCCTTCCTTCTCTCCTGCCTCCTCACTCTACACCTTCTCCCCACACTACTTTGTCCACACTCTAGATCTCAGCCACCTGAAGCTGCAGGCCAGACTGCCCTCCTGAGCCCAGACACACCTACCCACCCAGATACCCACCCAGCATCTCTGTGTGGAAGGCCCAGGACATCTAAAAATCAAGTTTACTACCTTACCTGCAGCCTATAAACTGCTCCTCTGCCAGGGCCTGCTATCTCCCCAGTCACTCAAACCCAGACCTTTAGCCGTCCCCATCTCCTTCTCTGCACACCTGTTCGCCCTTCTGTATTTCCACAGCCAATTTTGATTAAGCCCATATTCCTTCCCCGAGTTCCCTACCAGCTAGGACCTTTGCCTCCAGCTTCTCAAAAGGCAAATATGATCCTGTGAGCACCTTCTAACAGCTCAGAATAAAATCCAATCTCCTTAGTTGGGCAGATCAGACCCTCCTTCCAGTGCCTCCCCAAATCTCCACCCTGCCTGCTGGTTATCCTGAATCCCTTTCAGTACTCCACTCATCACATTCTCCCTGCAAAAGTTCTTCTTCTGGTAGGAGAGCCTTCTGCCCCCCACTCAGGTCCCCTCCCTCCCTCACCCACTCCAGACTCATTTCTTCAGCTCACAGCTTCCAGTTGACTAAGGTGCCTGCATCTCATTCCCCAGCCAGCCTCTCCAAGCACTTAGAGCTGCCCTTCTCATTCCCTGCTGAACATTTTTAGAATAGAAACCCTGGCCACAACCCAGACCAATTAAATCCAAATCTCCATTGGCCTCGAACATCACAGGTCAGATGCTAATACCCTGGGGACTGTTGGATCTCAGTGTCCTCTCAGTGCAGGCATGACTGTCTGTCTCCCAGAGGCTTGATTGGCCCAAAGACATCACTTTTAAAACAGTGATAATGATGACAATTTCCATACATTCTCTCACTTAATCCTCACAACCTCTCTGTGAGTTAATATTTATTGTCATCCCATTTTGCAGACAAGGAGACTGAAGCAAAGAGGTTAAGTAATTTTCCTGGGGCACAGTGTAATCCAAGAAGTACCAGTTCCCGAGTGACTTGAAGTATAAGTTAGGAGTGGAAAAGGAAAAGAGCTTTACAAGTTACTGTGCTTGTCCATTCAGTGACAGTTCTATAAGCATTAATTGAGGGCCTTTCTGGGCAAGATGCTGAGAATTAACAAAATAAGACATAATACATCTACCCTCAGAAGTTTCTTTTTGAAGGAAGGAATAGAAATACAATAATAGATAATTATAATACATTAAGGCTAAGTATAGTGATCAAGGGATGTCCCAGGGATTCTAGAAGTCCATAGAGTGCACTTGGGAAACCTAAAGTCTATGTGGTAGTTCATGGGAAGGTAAAGGGCTGGGGTGAGTAGGCCTGGGGAGGAAGACATTCCAGGCCAGGAAGGCTGAAGCCAGCTTCTGAGATACTTCTAAGCTTAATACTTAGCAGGAGTCACAAACCCACACATCTGCAGGGGCTGATGAGAAATAAAAGCGGGCAAATCCATCAGGTATAAGAAGAAGAACAACATTTGCGTGCACTGATGATGGGCAGCTGATGTGCCAGCAGCAGCATCTGGAAGTGATAGGGACAGTGGTAGACTGAAAAGAACATACCCTCCCCGGAGGGAGCTCGCTCTGCCCAGCAGCTGCTGTCCATGTGGAACTGTCAGCCCGGCATTGCCAGATCTATAAAAGAAGCTGGAAATCTGAATTTAAATGAAATCTACATATCTTTGAATGTTGAATGTTGAATTCAAATCCTAGCATAGCATTCTGTAAGATTCTAACAGAAATGTCTGTGGGATGTGTTAAATTAAGTTTAGCCTAAAGCTACCGCCTTACCTATTTTAAGTTCATCCTAGAGGCTTCTCACTACATAGTGAACTATAACCTATTGGGATGTGTAAACAGACTGTAATCTATTCTTGTACCAATCACAGAGTTTCAGTCAATTACAGGCGGCCAGTGGTTTAAATTATGTTCAAATGAAGCAAACACTGAGCTGTAGCCAGTCTGGCTGTTTCTGTACCTCTCTTGTGTTTTCTTTCTTTCTTTTTTTTTTTTAACATCACTTTCCCTCTTCTGTTCATAACTGTTATTCGACCATGTGGCAGTCCTGGAGTCACTCTGAACCTATTCTGGTCCTGGGGGCTGCTAAATTTGCAAATCCTGCGTTGCTCAATTAAACTTTGTTAAATTTAATTTGTCTAGAGTTTTCCTTTTAACAGATTGGTCCAGTCTTTGGTCCAGCTAGAGTGCCTCCTGTGAGTCCTGGCAGGGTCTCACAAGGCAAGAGCCACTTAAATCTGGGTTTAGAAAGGTCTCAGATGGTCATGTGCAGTATGGATTAAAGGGACAAAGGCAAGAATAATTATAATACATTAAGGCTAAGTATAGTGATTTCAGTGCGCTAGGGCAGGAAGCAAGTAGCCAGAGAGATGAGGAGACCCTAGGAAAAGAGTCTGGAGCAGGCAGGGAATGCAGATGCAGTGCCCAGGGAGTGACCTTGTTTTATGAAGCTGTGGGTGTAGAGGCTGGAGGCAGCTGTGTTGGGGTCTTGGTCACTGTGGGCCCAGTAACCAGGGATGCTTTCTGCTGGTGCTCACAATCATCACTGTGAGGGACAGGGAGGACCTGGATATGGGACAAGGAAGAGGAAGAAGGGAATCCTTAAGAAAGACCAACAGGAGGGAAGAAAATAATATTTTGTTTTTCTCAATCCAAAGTTGACAAAGCGTCTTCACACTGCCCTTGCCTTTACCTCTCACAGCACATCTGGGTTCTCCATGCCATCATCTCCTGCTTACTGAAGAAGGGCCTGAGGCCTGAAGAGGTCTAGAAACTTTAGACTCACACAGCTGGTGGAGAACCAAGCTCACCCAAGTACTATGTCAGCTCAGGCCAGGCTACTTGTGCGGTAGCCCAGACGAGCAGCGTCCAACGCCCAGGCTACACCCTAACCAGTGACATCAGGATCCCTGGGCCTGCACCTGGGTATCAGTAGAGCTCCCTAGGCGATCCTATAGTGCAGCAGAGAACCACTGCTTTACATGCTGGCCACAGCCTTGTTTTCCTGACACACTGTTAACCCAGAATGATTATTAACAGCTCTTCCTTTCACTCTCCAAGGTAACCCAGTTGAGAAAATGAAGAATATGACTGGCCCTTCTTATCATCTGCACAAAGTAGGAAATCACGTATACATTTATTTTTAAACTGTATTAATTACATCTTCAAATAATCGACTCAATAGTGTTTTCTTCAATTTCTAGACACCTTCTCAGGTAAAAATCCTCTAAATTGGGTAGGCACACTAAAGGCCCACAGCTTTCTGCCTGTTTTTGTAATAAAGTTTTATTGGAACACAGCCACACTCATTTGCTTACATGTTGTCTTTGGTTACTTTCTACTACAGTGGCAGAGTACAGTAGTTGCAACAGAGATCATATGGCCCAAAAAGCCTCAAATATTTGCTGTCTGGACCTTTACAGAAGAAGTTTGCTGACCTTTGCCTAAATTTCAAACATGGAATCTGATTTGCCTAAATTTAAGACAATAAGACCAATTGTTAAGTTACATCACATCCTTGGGTATCGTGTCTTTTCGTACACCCTGTCATGGCTGTGACTGTCACGCATCCAGCAGAGATGTCCAGGGGTTCCTGAAGTCTGAGGGTCCCCAAGACCACACTCAGTTTTAATGATTTTCTAGAACTCAGAAAAGCTATCATACTTACAGTTACTGTTTATTACAATGATAGAACACAGATCAACATCAACAAAGGGAGAGGCATATACGGCAGAGTCCAGGAGACACCAGGCACAAGCTTCCAGTTATTCTCTCCCAGTGGAGTTAGGTGGACAGTTCTTACTTCTCTCAGAAACAATGTGTAGCAACACACATGGAGTATTGCCAGCCAGGGAAGTTCACCCGAGACCTGGTGTCCAGGAATTTTTTTTTTATTGGAGTCTCACTCTGTCACCCATGCTAGAGTGCAGTGGCACACTCATGGCCACCGCAGCCTCGACCTGCTGCACTCAGGCGATCCTTCTGCCTTAGCCTTCTAAGTAGCTGAAATTACAGGTGCACACCACCACACCCAGCCAATTTTTTTATTTACTGCAGAGACAAGGTCTCGTCATGTCCAGGTTGATCTCGAACCCCTGGGCTCAGGCGATCCTCTCACCTCTGCCCCTTAAAGTGCTGTGATTACAGGCATAAGCCACCATGCCCAGCTTGTGTCCAGGGATTTTATTGGGAGATGGCCACATAGGCATAGTTGACCTTAGTTATTCAATCTCCAGCCCCTCTAGAACTCAACTGATACTACATGGGCCCAAGGCCCCTAAAATGTATCACATTGTTAGCTTGGACTATCTGCAATAACTCAAGGCCCCCAGGTAAAGAAGGACTCTCTTTATCAGGAGGGATATTCAAAGGAATTAGAGGCTTTCTTCCAAATGTATAGGGTGTGGACAACCTAGACTTTCTGAATTAATTCTTTGTGGTGCCTGTTACTGGGCAAAGCTACCTGGTAAGGAATTTCAAAATAACACCAGCTTCTGCTTTTGCTTTGCCTGACCCTGGATTCAGTCCACAACATATTAGAACCACCTGGGCAGCGCTCAGATTAATTAAATTGGATTCTCTAGGGGTGGGGCCTGGGTATCAGTATTTTTAGATTGTATCCCTGGAGATTCGATATTGAAGCAAGTTTGAGAGCCACTAAATAATAGGAAAGGACCATAGTATTTGTGATAGGTGTGGAAGGACCAGCAATATTTCAGCCTTGGGGGAGAGGTAAGTATAGAGCCAGAGGAGCATTTTGACACAATCAGCTAGAACTCAACATTATGAAAGAGAAAGCAGGCTAGAAGCAGAGATTGCTGCCAAATTCCCCAAAGTCCTTAATGCCATTGGACTTGGTTTTGTGGCTAATGGGCATTTACTGAAGCTTTCTGCACAGGAGCCTGTCAGGCACAGAGCTGTGCTTTAGAGAAACTGGCTCCTCAATGAATGCAGGCTGGACTGCAAGTTGGGGTGAGGAGGATGAGTAGGGATGGCGAAGGCCTGGGGACAGAACCATCGTCATTCATTCACCAAGTATTCACTCCATGCCTGCTCCACACCAGGCCCTGCTGTAGCCACTGAGGATACATCAGTGAACAACACACAGTGCCTGCCTTGTGAAACTGGTGGAAAGAGAAAGAGGCAATCAGTTGAGTGCAGTGACTCACACCTGTAATCCCAGCACAGACAGAGTCGAGAGGATTACCTGAGCCCAGGGGTTCAAGACCAGTCTGGGCCACTTGGTAAGACCTCTTCTCTACAATAAATCAAAAGATTAGCTGGATGTGGTGGTGCATGCTTGTAGTTCCAGCTACTTAGAAGGCTGAAGTAGAAGGATTGCCTGAGCCCAACAGGTCGAGGCTACAGTGGCTGTGAGTGTGGCACTGCACTTCAGCCTGGGCAACAGAGTGAAACTCCAACTCAAAAAAAAAAAAAAGTCGGGCTCGGTGGCTCAGCCTGTAATCCCACACCTTTGGGAGGCTGAGGTGAGTGGATTGCCTGAGCCCGCGGGTTCGAGACATGCCTGAACAACTTGGCAAGACCTCATCTCTACAATAAATCAAAAATTAGCCGGGTGTGGTAGCGCGCGCCTGTAGTTCCAGCTACTTGGAAGGCTGAGGCGGAAGGATTGCCGGAGCCCAGCAGGTTGAGGCTGTGGTGGCCGGGAGCGGCCACTGCACTCCAATCTGGGTAACAGAGTGAGACTCCAACTCACAAAAAAAAAAAAAAAAAGAGAGAAAGAGACAATCAACAAGTAAACAAATATATAACGTGTCAGGTGACAGTGCTATGGATGAAGATGAAACAGGGCAAAGGGCATGGGGAGTGACAGTAGGGATGCTTTCTACAATAGGATGTGAGGAAGGCCTCTGGTAAAATGACATTTGAGAGGAAGTGAGTGAGGTGGATGTCTGGGCAAAGAACATTCCAGGGAGAGGAACAGCAAAAGCAAATGCCTAAAGTGGTTGTAAGCATGATAAGTAGTATTGGTGAGGATGGAGACATGGAGACAGATTTGAGGACATTTATGGAGAATCAAGATTTTTAATTAATTGAGTGACAGGTGGATGATGCAGTTTGAGGGCTGTTTAAGGCAGGGAGTATAGCCACTTGGGGGAGCAAGTTGTCGGGAGCATTTAAAAATTCCAGTGTTTGTGTCTATTATTCCATTTATGTGAAATTCAAACAGCCAAAACATCAAGAATGCATAAGGAATTCTGACCACTGAGTAATAAGACAACACAATTTTAAAATGAGCCGAAAAAAATGGATATATCACAAAAGAAGGTATACAGATGGCCAGAAACACATGAAAAAATGCTCAACATAACTAGTCAGTAGAGAAATGCAAATTAAAACCATGTTGAGATACGATTACATACCAACAAGAAAGACTAAAGTGTTGGTAAGGATGGAGCAACTAAAATTCATATGCCACTACTGGGAATGTAAGATGGTACAGCCACTCTGGAAAACAGTTTAGCAGTTTCTCATGAAGTTAAACATAAATTTACCATATAATCCAGCATTTTCACTTCTCAGCATTTACCCAAGAGAAATACAAATATACGTTCATTAAAAAAAAATACAAAGAACATTCAGCACGGTGGTGCATGCCTATAATCCCAGCTACTGGGAAGACTGAGTCAAGAAGATCTCTTGAGCCCAGGAGTTTGATACCAGCCTAAGAAATATAGTGAGACCCCCATCTCAAAAAAAGTGTGTGTGTATGGGTGTGTGTGTGTGGGGGTATATGTTCACACAAATACTTTCTTATACATGAATGTTCATGACAGCTTTATTCATAATAGCTCAAACTGGTAACAGCTCAGGTGTCCTGGTATGTTATACATAACAGGTGAATGTGTAAGCAAGTTGAAGATTATCTGTACAGTATAATATTATTTAGCAATAAAAAGGAATGAACTAATGACATGCAACAACATAGATGAATCTCAAAAAATAGTGCTGAGAAAAAAAAAAAAAAAACAGACACAAAAGGACTAACTACTACATGATTCCAGTTATATGAAATTCTAGAAAAGGCAAAAACTGCAGTGAACAAAAGCAGACCAGTTTGCCTGGGGTTGAGACTGGCAGACAGATTGACACAAAGGGACACAAAGGAGATTTCTGTAGTTTACACAGATGAATATATTTGTTAAAATATATAATATATAATATAAAATCGATGTATTTATTGTGTATAAATTATACTTAAATAGAGCTGACTAAAAGGAAACCAGATAAAACTCACTTCAGTGACAGAGATCAGAATAATGTCTACCGTGGAGGATGATTCACTGGAGGAAGTAGCCTGCTTAGGGAGTAGAAATGCCCTGTGCCTTCATCTGAGTGGTCACCACAGGGGTGTATATCTGTGGAAAGATTCACTGAGCTGTATGCTCAAGATTTATGCACTTTTTTGTGACAGTTTATACCTCAGCTTTTAAAAAACAATTTTTTTGGTAGAGATTGTGTCTTGCCATGTTGCCCAGGCTGGTCTCAAACTCCTGGCCTCAAGCAATCCTCCCACCTCAGCTTCCTAACATGCTGAGACCACGAATATGAGTCACTACATCTGGCCAAATTATACCTCAATTAAAAGAAGAAGAAGTAATAACATCCAAGTCCCATTTCTAATTGGAATTTAGTTGATCTGGTGATGAACACAGGCACTGTTATATTCTATGAGTTCCTAGGGAATTCCAATGTTCCACTGAAGTTGAGAGCCACTGATGTAAGGGACAGGCAAGAGTCAAGTGCTGAGTTTGAGTGATGGGAAGCGTTCTGATGCCAACTGCAGTCTAGTGTCATGTTCAGGAATGTGAGAGGATGCTCAGCTCAGCTTTGGTTTCCATGTGATTTGAAGTCTTTGAGCTTCCTCACAGACATGCATGCAAAGCTAAGCAGTAAACTCCAGGGTTGGGGGCTGTAGACAGGGCTGGCTGTGTGCTGAGTGCTCTGGGTGGATTTGCTTCCACTCAGGCTTGTTTTTGACTCCTAGGGCAAGAATGGCAACGGATGAAGGCTCACAGGACACTTTGCGGCTCCAGTTCAAGGCAATGCAGGAGATGCAACAAAAAAGGTTACAGAAACAAATGGAGAAGAAGAAGGAAAAGGAACTGAGTCTCAAAAGTAGAAGTGATGACCAAAAAGAGTCCTTGGAGGTCTCAGATGACTTCAGCCCTCTCCAAGCAGGGGAACAAAATGCAAAAAACAGCTTTGAGCAGAGGTAAATGCAAATTTGAACTGTTACAGGAACATTGCAGGGAGGTAGAGAAGGTGGGGAAGAAATAGTTGCAGACATAGACAGTCAGGTTGACTAGATGTGGGTTTTATAAATTGAAAGTCATTTTGATGTAAAAGTTATTACTGAAGACTCTTGCATCCGATAGATCTATGTCCTATGGACATAATTTGATGTGAAATGTATTTAATAACCATTGAAAGTCAAATTGAAAATTTAAAACTCATCAAGGTGAATTTTCTCTTGTAGTCTCTTTCATGAAAACTGTGTTTGAGTTTCCAAGGAGCTGGTTGGTTAACTGATGGTTCATAGATGATTAGTGCTCTAAATCTCATCTAAGATCATTCTCCTGTGCCCATTTTCCTTTTCTGGCATATAACACTACATAAACATTTCACATCCTAAAGATCTCTTGGTGAATTCCTTGCTATTTTACAGTTGGTAAAAAAAAGTTTAAAGGAGTACAGAATCTTCTCAATTTGCTCCAATTTCAACAATGTTACATCTATGTTTAGATGCATGTGAATTTATACTGGTAATTAGAAGCAAGAGTCTATATCCATAGTAAATCTTCTACTAGTCATTTTGTTTAAAAAAAAAATCACAACAGTTGTTGAACTTTCTCTTTGCTTCTGTTTTTGCCCAAAATCTATTTCCTCCATCTTCAAATTCTACTTTTATGGTTTCTTAGTCTTCAATATGTTCTAGTTAAAAATGCTAATTGAAAACCAAAGATCTCTCCATAATTAAAAAATTTATATGACTCCTAAATATTAAGTTAAGTTAACCCCAAGCCTATTTCCAAATGACCTATACCCAAATAGAGAAACTGGAATTGGAGATTGAGTCATTGATAGAATAATAACAACAATAGTAACTGTTGCCTAATAATTACTGTTACCTAAAACATTTTTTTGTTTTCTAGTCAGAGTCTCACTCTGTTGCCCAGACTGGAGTGCAGTGGCATGCTCACACTCTCAAAACCACTGCAGCCTTGACTTGCTAGGCTCAGGTGATCCTTCCACCTCAGCCTTCCAGGTGGCTGGAACCACAGGCATGTGCCACCACACCCAGCTAATTTTTTTTTTTAAGTTGGCATCTCGCTCCGTTGCCCAGGCTGAAGTGCAGTGGCATGCTCATGGCCACCCCAGCATCAACCTGATGGGCTCAGGCGATCCTTCCGTCTTAGCCTTCCAAGTAGCCGGAACTACAGGCGCACACTACTATGCCTGGCTAATTTTTAAAATTTATTTATTGTATAGATGAGGTCTCACCAAGTTGTCCAGGCTGGTCTCGAACCCCTGGGTTCAGGCAATCCTCTTGCCTCCACTTCCCAAAGTGCTGGGATTACAGGTATGAGCCACCGCGCCTAGCCTACCTAAAACTTATTTACTTCCTCAGCAACTGTCTCTAAGGAGCCTGTTCTGTGCCCAACATAAAAGTGATCACAGGCCCATAAGTCATGGATTTCTTATGTCTTAAAGTTCTGAACAGAGCCTCACTAGACAACTTGTAAAATAAAACCAACCACTCATTCTAATTTTCTGTTAGGTTTACCTGAAACCTAGACCTAGCCTCAACTTAAGGCATAGAAAATTCCTATTTGGTCTTCTAATATATGTGTGTGTGTGTGTGTGTGTGTGTGTGTGTGTGTGTGTGTATGTAATACACACACACAAACACATATATATACTTCTAATATGTGTGTATATGTGTATACACACACATACACACACACACACACACACACACACACACACACACACATACACGCATACACACACATACATATACCGAAGCTGTATCAAAAACTTGTAAAATGCAGCTGAAGTGATAGAAGAAAATGGGTAGCCTTAATTATAGCTACATCTGACAAGCTTTGATATAGCTTCTGTAGTCATCCATTCTAAATGCTTTACAATACATGTTATGATTTCTTCTTAACCATAAATAATTTAGGAGTGTGAGTTTTTTTAGTTGCAAACATATAATAGGGTTTAGGTTTTGTTTTGTTTTTTTCTATTTTTATATTATTAATTTTTAATATTAGGCAGTTGCCATAGAGAAAATGATTCATATAATGTCATTATATGGAATTTCCTAAGATTGACTTCGTAGCCTATGCAAACATTTTTATGCATGTTTTATGGATGCTTGAAAGGACTATGAATTCTCTGAGTGAGTGGGGGTTTTATATACAAAGAAGGACTCAGAAAAACCCAGAATTATCTTTTGGAGGGTAGGCCCCTTATAATACACTTGGAACTTGTTCCTCTGTATCAAATGGTCAACCAAAGTTATTATCTGGAAATTTTGAGATGGTTACATCACGATTTGTGGAAGAAATGTCCAGAGTTGTAGCAAACAGGTTCTTCCACCATGACAACACACCTGCCCACACCACACTGAATGTTCAGCAGTTTTTGACCAAGAACAGCATGACTCCCATGTCCCATTCTCCCTATCACCTGATCTCACCCCAAGCGACTTTTTTTGTTTCCCCGGATGAAAAAAGTTCTCAAAGAGAAATGTTTTGCCTATGTGGAAGAGGCAAAACAAAATGACGACAGAATCACTAGAAGGCTTCAAACTAAAAGGCATCAAAATTGACGAGTTCCAAAACTATTTTGAGCAATGGAAAAAAGTGTCTTGACAGGTGTACTGCATCAAACAAAGAGTACTTTGAAGGTGACTGAAGTTTAAATATGTAAGAATTCATATACAAATTTTTATAAATAAATTCCAGGGTTTATTAGGTTCCCCCTCATTGCTCTCTGTTGGCGCTAGCTAATAAACAGTGTTTTTCAAACTTTCTTCCTCCTTTCATGAATGTGTGTATGTGTTTTCTCTTTCTTGTACAAACCAGTTTTTATCACCACCTAATGCCCAACCCAGGTTCAACAAATCCAGGCCATGGAGGCCTGACCCCTGTCTATCAGGCCTCGTGGAGGAGTAGTAACTATGCCTTGCTTGCTTTGTAGGGTACTTGAAGACGAGATTGAACAGCTTCAAGATGAACTCAGGGAAACAGTCGATGAGAATGGGCGATTGTATAAGCTGCTGAAAGAAAGGGACTTTGAAATCAAACACCTAAAAAAGAAAATAGAAGAGGACAGATTTGTCTTCACAGGTAGCTCCATCATTATTGTGACAGTCCCTGCCCTGTGTTCAGAGACTTCAGGAAGGGCGGACAGCAGGGTCCAGAGGGCGGGTGCCCAAGTGAGAGTGCCAAGGGTCTGTTATGGTCAAGCATGTCCAGATGAGTTCTGGAAATGAGGGAGAAGGGAGAGGAAGAGAGCAGGCCCAGGGAGGCCAGCACACCAGGAAATGGAAGCACAGGGAACAGCACGTACAGCAGGGGAGCAGGCAAGCATCCCAGGCATAATTGGTGACCAGCTGGGACTTGTGACAAGGGTTCTTCATCATGTTTGCAGCATGTTTGGTGGGCTAGCAAGATTCATTTCTTCTTGGTGCTCTGGCTCAGATATTACACCATGGACATTAAAAAGCCCCAGGAGAGGCAGGTATTAACTCAATAGTACCTGCTGTTGCTGCTCCAGAAAGGCAGATGAGACAGGGAAGTCGCCTGTTCTAGAAGGATTTTCTGGGATTCAACCACCCTCAGCAGGGTCTGGGCTGGACCTTGGCCCTGTAAATCTGGGCTAGACCTTGGCTCTGATGTCATTGGTGGCGGCCTTGGTTTTGTGGGTCTGAGGATGACCTTGGCACTGTAGCTATGAGCTAGACATTGGCTCTGTGGCTATGAGGTTGACTTTGGCCCTGCAGATTTGGTGGGGACCTTGGTCCTTATGGTGCTCTGCTACGTGTACACCTGTTGAGCAAGTCCCAGGTGGCTAATAAGCTAGAAAGTGAGTGTCACCAATCACAGAGAACAGGGCTGGCTCAGCATCTGCCAGAGTGTTCCTTCCTGCCTCTGAGAGTAAATGCTTTTGAGGGTGGGTACACCCATAGGAACAAAGCTCCAATTGGTCAATGCTGAATTAAAAAGCAAAGGGAGTTTGGTATCCTAAAGGTCCTTGGTAGCCTAATGCTTCCCTCTCCATTCTTTGATTTTTTCTGTCTAAATAAAAAGACTTACTGAAGACAAGGCTTCTTGTGAGGAATAGACTAGCTGAGGATTCAGCTGCGGAGGGGATATCTTGCACTTTTGCAAGGCTGTAGAGAAGCTCCAGGGGGAGCAGGATATATATCTCCACCCAGCCAACCTGGGAGGTGAACCTGGCACTTCTCCCTTCTCCCCAGCCTCCCTCATTGTTTTCAGTCTCTGGCTGTCTCTGCCGGTTGATGGTCTTGTTTAATGGCCTCATCTAATTGCCAGCCCTAACTCTCTCTGGAGACCACTTAAATGCCGTCCTCATTCTAAAGTTACCACTTCTGATTTTCAACCTCACATTTTTGAGAGAAGAGACTGACTGGCTTATTTATGCTTGTAAACCATGTCACAAGTACCAGGCTACTGACAGCAAATGGATCGGTTTCCTCTGGTTGGATTTTTAGTGATGGCTTTAGTTTTTCATTTATTTGCTGTATTACTTTATACAGTATTTTTAGTAATTATTCTAGTGATTACAAAGTACAAACACATAACTTTTCACAGTCTATGTGGAATTAATATCTTACCACTTCAAGTGGAATGTAGAAACCTTACCACACACAGGTCCCTTAACCTCAACCTTATATTTCAGTGTGTTCTAAATACATTTAAAATCCCACTAGACAGTATTATAACTTTTGCTTTCAACCACTATACATATTTTAAAGAAGTTAAAGAAACAAAAATGGTCTATTGTGTTTAGTCAGATATTGAGTATTTTCTGTTCTGAGCCCTTTCTCCTGGTATGTCCTCGTCCTTTTCAGCAGCTGTGAGGTTTTGAAGGCAGTTTCTCCAAGTTGTCCCACTTGCTGCCTAGCTAGGTCAGTAGGGACAAACCTGGGCTGAAGTGATTTCACATCAAGCATCTCTGTTTGCTTTCCACCAGTTGTTACCCTCCATCATTCTGAGGTATATCACAGTCATGCTAAAAAGAAGGGCCAAAAAGTGGGACTGCCAGGTTACCCTCTGTTGAAGTGTTGAAGCGATTAGGGAACTTATAGACCGTCTAAACAAATCTGCCATTGCACAAATGGCAGGGGACTGCCAGGGCTACCCAGCTAATCCACAGCATGCTGGGCTCACTCCCACTGCCTGCCTTCTGCACAGCTCCCACACCATGCAACTTCCCCATTCACATCCCTCCAGTGCTTTCCACAGCCTCTCCCCTTGCCCACTGCCAGTGGTCTCCAGCTACTCTGGCCTCCTTGATGTTCCTCAGATCCTCCGAGCACATTCTTACCTCCAGACCTTCGTACTTGCTATTTTCTCTGCTCAGAACTCTCCTTCTAGTTGAGAACACTCTTCTTTATGGTTTGGTCTCTCGCTTCATCCATTCAGGTCTCTGTTCACACATTATTTTCTCAGTCCTCTATCTAAACCACTCTACCTAAAACAGCATCACCTCCACCATTCTCATCCCCTTGCCCACCCTCAGTTTATTTCCTAGCACTTATTGCTCCTAGATATTATAATATCTAGCCTCGACCTGCCAGGTTTAGGCAATCCTTCTGCCTCAGTCTTCCAAGTAGCTGGAACTACAGGTGTGCACCACTACACCTGGCTAATGTTTTAATTTATTGTAGAGATGAGGTCTCACCGAGTTGCTCAGGCTCGTCTTGAACCCCATGGCTCAGGCAATCCTCTTGCCTCTGCCTCCCAAAGTGCTGGGATTACAGGTGTGAGCCACTGCCTGACTTGTTTCTTAAGAGATAGGGGTTGACTGGGTCACTGCATTCCAGCCTGGATGACAGAGTGAGACTCCAACTCAAAAAAAAAAAAGAAGAAGAAGAAGAAGAATAGATAGAGGTCTCACTCTGTCACTCCCACTGGAGTACAGTGGTATGATCACAGCTTACTGTAACCTCCAACTCCGGGGCTCAAGCAATCCACCTGCCTCAGCCTCCTGAGTCTTTGGGACTGTAGGTGTGTACCACCACACCTAGCTAACTTTTTAATGTCTTTGTAGAGGCAAGGTCTCGCTATGTTGTCCAGGCTGGTCTTGAACTCCTAACCTAAGTCATCCTCCCACCTCAGTCTCCCAACATGCTGGGATTACAGATGTGAACCACCGAGGCTGGCTCTGGTTTTATAATTTTCCTATAATATACTGAACCTCTGGGTGACTGCATTTTCAGTCATTGAAGCTGGATTCCAGGGCTTCTAGGTATCTGGTGACCCTCCTGGGCTTCTGCATTTTTGTGAGTGTTCATGCCAAGCAACTTTAGCTTTTAAAACCTTGGTGCTGTTGGAGTGGGCATGAGTTTGATATGCAGACCTGTGTTTTTAATTGACCTCACTATTTTTTTCATTTTAGGGACAGCCGGTATGGCTGGAGATATGGTTGCCACTAAAATTGTTGAGCTGTCCAAAAAGAACCGGGTGCTGATGGCAGAATCAGAGGGTGCAAAAACCAAAGTGAAACAGCTGACCAATCGCATCCAAGAGCTGGAGCTGGAGGTGAGGGCCTTTGCTCATTCTTCTGGAGGGGACTCCCAGTGTATGCAGGAGGGAACCTACCTAACTGAGCCTTGTGTCACTGGAAGAGCTGAGAAATGTTCTCAAATCACAGTGTGTGATCAGGCTGGGCTTCAAATCTAACTCTGTTGCCTTCCAGCAGGCTTCTCGGTGTCTCTGACCCCATATCTTCCTCTGTAACCTGAAGTCCATAATTTCATTATTCTCCCCCTCCTTGGCTGTTGTTAGAACTCCAGGAGACAGATTATGGCTATGCATTATTATTAAGCTGTTAGTGAATCCTTGGGCTGCTCTTACAGTGCAAATGGGGAGTGAGACAGACAATCGATTATACCCTCTCCCATTCCAGAGCAGTTTGTAAAGGAGAAATCTTCCATTAATGATCCTAAAGTAAGCTAAAAGGACCAATCACCAAGACTGGTAACCACATGTTCAGTGACACCAGAGCACTTACCTTGGGCTGCACCATTGCCGAGCAGAGTTCAATGTTAAATGCAAGGTTTGCTTTTTCAGCTGCAGACAACTCTGGCCAGGCTGCCGGCCAAGGGGGCCACCGATGCAGGAGCCAAGCCACTGAGGACCCAGACGGGAGACAGAGCCTTGGTATGAATTCTCATCTGTGCTGGGGCAGCCATTGGCCTGGGCCTCCCCTCTTCTGTGGGACCATAGGTACAGGGTCTACCCCATTCCATTGCTGAGCCAGGTGCCTACTGTCTACCATGCAACATCCTCAGAGCAGCCATCAGGGAATAGTACCAAGTTTGTGGCAAGCCAGCAATGCCCTAGCAGGAGACTCCGGAAAACTTAACTCTGATTCTATCCCCAGTCAAGAAGGCTGGGAGGAGCCTGAGAACCCTGGAACCCTAGAACCCAGGACCTAGGGGAAGGCCTCCTACTCTCAACCCAGCCACCGCCTGCACAGCATCCTCACCAGGGAGACATCTAGCCTAACCCTGGGGACAGGGAGCTCACTGCTGCCCTGAGGGAACTTGTTCTTTACAGGCAGTTCATGTTGTGAGGAGTCTTCCTTTTGCGGCACTCCACATCTACATAGTGAACATGACTATTGGAAATGAGGACTTCTTCCCCAGGTCCCATGTTATTAGGTCAGTGAGCAGCCCATGAAATGCAAGAGATGGGAATTGCAGCTTCCAGAAAGGAAGGCAGTCTCACCCAGTGGGTTGGCTTATCCCCAAGCCAGACAATAAACAGCATCAGAGTCTTAAGAACATTCTGGAAAGCCAGGTCAGCTGGTGACAGAGAAAGCCAAGCCCCAGGACTCTCAGTTTAGTGCCCCATCTCCCGTTGCCTACACCTCAGATTCAGACTGCCCCATGCCTGTCTTGAGAAGAATTCAGTCCTCAGTGTGCAGTGATGGGCCCCCAAGTTCCAAGGTGAATATGTCTCTTAAGACTAGAATGTATAAACCTGTCTCATTGCTGGGGAGGCGCTGCCCTCCACAGGGCCAGGCCTGAGTGTTCTTCAGGACCTTTCCCAGTTCCAAGAGACACTGCTAAGTTTATTCAGAGCATTTAGATCCCATGTCCCTACCTAGAGCTGCCCGAGATGGGAAACTGCTTGTTCAGTCTCTCATTGAGCCTGATGGGATTTTCTGAGACCTGTGACACAAGGAATCTCTGACTGTGGGGTGTCCCAGAGGAGAGACAAGTAGCCTGTGAAGGAAGGATATGGGCAGGGCAGCAGAAACAGCCCAGTGCTCTGAGCTCAGGAAGGAAGTGCACTCTCTTCCTCAGGCTGCTTGATGGCAGGCTGGAGGAAGGCATCCTTGAGATGGGCCTTCCTGAAGAAGGGAGATGGGAAAGAACTTCCAGGAAAAGCAGTGTAAACCCAGGCACAGAGATCGGGAAGCACCCAACACCCCTCTTCAGTTTGCTGAGCTGGTGTCAGCTGGACAACACTGGGCTGCAGCCAGAGCTCACAAGGGGAAAAAAAGGAGTATAAACCCCCAAAAAAGTTCGGAGACCTTGAATGGCAGCTGGAGTGGGAGTTTCGGCTTTAGTGTGTGGCACAGGGAGCTGGAAGCTTCTGATGGAAGTGCACGTGACGGGCTGCAAGTCTCATTTGTCACCTACATGCATGCCTGGCAGCTCCCGATCAGAGCAAAAGCAAAGGCAATAGCGACGTCTCCCTCACTAAGTCTGACACCCAAGTCCAGTCGCTCTCCAGAGGCCCTGACCTTCAGAGCACTTTCCACAGTGGAGTTTAACACCTTCCCCTCTTTGTGGGACTTCAGTAGCTTGGTATGAGCAGCACTGGCATTATCTGCTCTCCAGTGACTGCATTTCAGTTATTCCTTCAAAGAAAACATCCCATGGGTGGGGAGGGAGTATACCCACACCTAGGCCCCTACAAGCCTGTGGAAATTCACCCTAGGCAGAAAGAGCTCTGGAACAGCTGGAAGGTAGGGTGAGCCTGGCTGCTGAGCTCTCCAGAATGCTACCTGGCCCTCAGCCCCTTTGCCAGCTACCCAACTGAGCCGGGCTAGGCCTGCCGGCACTGCCTCCTGTCAGAACCTGCCCAGCAGCTTGCTTCCTGGCTTCATTCTTTCAACCATCAAGGTACTCTGGAGGGTGGCATTACATACCCCCAGGCAGGACATGAGGTTTGGAGAGGGCATCATTGCCTGGGTTCTAGACCCTGATCAAAGTGGTATGCTCTTTCCATGCTCTGGGAAGACCAAAGAGATGCTGCAAGGTCACAGCAGCCACACAGGTGGCTCATGTGCTCCCACAGCTCTGGGCACCTCTGGTCTCAGGGCCACTGGGGCTCATGGTACTGAAGATCTGACAGGCAGGCCATGGGGGTGTTGGTCCCCAGCCAAGGGAAGATTCAAAACCACACATCTAACAGGAGAAAAGACAGGCACCCAGCTACAGTGAACAGGATGGCAGGCGGCCTGGTAGGAAGAAGGACACAGAAAAAATATATACTAAAAAAAAGAATATAAGTTTCCAGTTTGCACATTTTGTTCACAAAAGAATTACTCTCCTCAGCCTGATAGTGGTGCTGTGAGGAGGCAGGTCAGGGAAATATTGCTATAGCTATACCATAGTTGAGGACACCAGCGGAGGCCAGAGCTCTGGACCTTGTGCCCATGTCTAGTTTCTTTGACCAGTGGCTTTCAGCTGGGCTGCCCAGAGCCTCTGGGGCCCATGGAACTTCCCAGACTCAGTCTACTTTCGCACTAGCATTCACAAGAGATTGTGTTTGTGCCTGCTGCAGAAAGCTCAGAAGCCACTGCAGTGCCGGCCCTGCTTCCTGAAGTCCAACCTGCCTGGCCTGTTGAGGCAGGAGTCGAGGGTTCAGCACCCTTGCCTAACAGGATGCTCAGCCTGCAATTATTATTACCACTTAAACAAGTGACTGCTTTCATTCCTGTCCTTCCCAACTAGCTGGAGCCCCCCCAGAGGTGAAGACCCTGCAGGATAGGACAGCTAGTCTCCCTGCTGCCACGATGCCCAACATTAGCAGCAGCTTAAGTTGGGAAAATTAGCCAGGGCAGCAGAAAGACAAGCATTCTGATCCCACTTAGGTCACCCCTTGCCAGTTGTGTGCCCTAAGGCAAGTTACTTCCCCTCTCTGGACCTTATTGTCATTTCTTATGGGAGGGGTTTGAATGGACTGACTTTGGAAATCCCTTTAATGCCAAACTTCTCTTCCCTTTTGTTTGTTTGTTTGTTTTAAATTCCAAACTTCTGTGAGTCTCAGGAATGTCTACTGAAGACAGAGAAGTGGTCAGCACACTTAAGAAAATTTGCATCCAAATAGTTTAAATAAAACTTTTTTTTTTTTTTTAAAAAGGACATCGCTAAGTTTTAGCAGGCAGTTTTCATGATTGCTGCAATTCTTTAAGCCACAGAGATGGCATATTCAGGGATTAAACTGAGTCCTTATTTCTGTCCAGTGAGCTCTACCAAGAAAGGGAGCCCAAGGCCCTCAGCTGCCAGAGACCAAAGTCAGGCTGGAGATTCCCAGAGAAGGAGGCCCTGAGTCAGAACAGCCATGGCCCTCCTGCTAAGCTGGGGTCACCTTCTGTGAGTGAACTGGTTTCCTCTTTATTCTGAGTAAGGATGGAGGAGTTGTGATGCCGATCTCTGAGTGCAGCAGTGAGTCCACACCCAGGAAGTGTCTGGGAGGTCTGGAGCCCACAGCCTCCTCGGCTGCTCACCTCTGGGGCCAAGCCATGCTCCATGTACACAACACTCTGAACAAGGGGCTCAGCCCTGAAGTTGAGCTGCCTGGATTCAAATCCATGATCCACTTTCATTAACCAGGTAGCCCAAGCCAAGGGGACTTACCTTGCACCAGCCTCCATGTTGCATCTAGAAGGGCTGACAATAGAACCTGCCTCACAGGAGTCCATGAGGAATAAATGAGTCACTCCATGTCAAGCCCTCAGCACAGTGCCTGGCACAGATGTGGATAATAGGGGCTACGATTATTATTACTGTTTAGGCAGCAAGTAACTGCCTTTTCTCTGTCCTTCCCAACCAGCTGGAGACCCCAGAGGTGAAGGCCTTGCAGGACAAGCTGGCGGCCACGAACTTGAAGATGAGTGACCTCCGCAACCAGATCCAGACTGTGAAGCAGGAGCTGCGGATGGCCCAGAAGGTCTTTCAGAGCCAGGGCTCAGGGCTTCTTGTGTGGCTGGGGCTGGGCTTAGGAAGAGTACGGCTGGCCTGTGGGGTCCATTCTGGGGCAGTGAGTGCTCAACCCCGGGAGCACACTGCCCGCTCTGCATCGGGCTCCAGATCTGGTGCTTCCTTCCGTCAGCCCTTGGTACAGGCCCATTTGGTGGGTGGAGTCACTGGCCTCCCTCACCCCCCAGGAGACATGCCCCTATGATGCCTGCCCAGCTCTGGACTGAGAGGGACAGCGCTGTCCACCCAGGGAGAGTCCTTTAGCCTTCCCTGCAATCCCTGTGCCCTAGTCATCCTGGGCCTCCCCTTAGTAAGCCACCCTTGACTTGGAAGCCTGCCAACATCTGCCTCCTGCTCTCTGCTATCTGTAACATTAGAAAATGAATAGGTTATTTGTGTATTAAAGGCCCCTTTCAAAGGAAAATGCTCAGACTTGGGAGTAGGCCCAGCTGGTTGGTTATTTATTTTTATTTACATAGTGAATTCTCTGGCATTTGTCTTCCCTGCAGGAACTACTCAGACTGGCCAAGATTTCCAAAACAGTGTTCTATTGTGGAAACAAGTGTCAGAGACTTGGTACGCTGGATCAGATTTCTGTGACAGGCTTCAGAGGGGCCCAGGTCACAGGCTAGAGTGTATTGTCTCCGCCTCAGAGTCTTGAGGTTGGGCCTGAACACCGCACTTCCACAGCCACAAAGTTGGGCCCTTCTTGAACCACAGCATCCCCAGTTGACATTCAGTAGCCTCCTGCCACACTCAGTTGGCAACTTGTTGGTGGCTTTTTACAGAGGGCAGGGCCCTGCAGCAATGTACTGAATTATCTCTGCTCTAGGTGACAGGTGAGAAAGTTAAGGAAGCAGGTTTTGGTCAGCCAGAATACTCATCCCAGAATACGTCAAGATCAAGGGACCCTATCTGGGCATTGCTGGCAGTCTCTTGACAGCTCTGAGCATTGCCAAAAAGATGCTGGGATGATGGGTTTACTACTTTCCCAGGGAGAGCTGCCCTTGGGACACGGTAGACTGACCTTTGAGGATTGTGCTCTGAAGCAGGAAGAAAGTTGTGTAGGTGAAGCCTGGGCCCTCTGGGAGTCCCACACATTCAGCACTGCTCTTTTCAGCCCTCTCCTGGTCACACTGAAGGCCCTGCCTTGTTTCAGGTCTTGGCCAGTGAGGTTGGGGAAGACGTCAATGTCCAGCAGCTCCTGTCCTCACCAGGCACCTGGAGGGGTCGAGCACAACAAATTCTCGTTTTGCAGAGCAAGGTGAGTGAGTCATCAGACTTCTGGCCCTGAACAAAGGACTTAAAATGGCCACAAAAAGACCAATACTGTCCTATGTAGGAGGGGACTTAAGCACACAGAACCCAAAAAAGGCCTTTGGGTCCTACGGAGCACATTTGCAGGGCTGTTGTTTTACATTCTCCCCAACCAGCCTGATTTTAATTTGTTATTTAATGAACAACACTTATATAACACCACATGCCAGGCACTGGAGCTTAACAAATGCCAACGCCTTTGGTTTGATTTATTTTACTCCGGGCATATTTTTTCCTAGTTTATGTAAATTTGCGTGACTGTTGTAATTGTAGGCTTTCTCCAGTTTTGTCCAGATGCCTGTAGTCTTTTGAAAGTTTTAATTACCCAATAAAAGCTTTGCCTCATCTCCATCTGTATTTTCTAAATATTTTGGAGCATACCAGAAGAGGCTTGAGCAGGGGCTCTGGGACCAGACTGCTTAGATTGAGATCCCAGCTCTCTACTCACCAGCCGTGTAACCTCAAACAAGTTACCTCCTCTGTGCCTCAGTTTCTTTATCTGTTTAATGGGGATAATAAGGGTACCAACTGAGTGAGTCAGTACATATAAAGTACTCGGTATGGTGTCTGGCATGGAGGAAGCACTATACAAAGGTTAACTGTGACTATTTTCACTTTTTGCCTTTAAACTGAGAAACACATGAGAAAGTGTGCGGTCTTCACTATTTGCCAAGCATATTGTCTTCACCCCCAGGGACTTAAGTGTCACAGTCTCTGTATGGCTTTTATCCTCAGGGTCTCCCATGGAATCCTTGAAGCCAACATAAAGGGGGGAAAACTTCAAAAACCTGTAATTGATGATCAGTGTGAGCCTTGGGGTTCAAGAGACCGAGTTTGAGTCTGACCACGGGGGCCTAGCTCTGTGACCTTCAGCAAATTGCTTCATCTCTTTGTGCCTTTATCTCCCCACTTGTAAAACAGGGTTAAGTGAAATGGCATTTGTAAAGCACCCAGCACAGTGTCTAGCCATAATAAGCATTCAACAATTGATTATTGTTAAGTTTATATTAAATGATTAAAACTAATCACTTCTGTGTCAACTGTGTTCTTAAGTGAAATTACTGCACAGTGCCACACGAGGGCGCTGCTATGTGCTTTCAAGATAATGCTTTTTGCCATGAACCTGGGAGAATTTTGCCTCCTTTCCTGGCTCGGGTTTACCAACTTTGTTCCATCATTTGGTTGTGTTGACATGGACACCAAGGTAAGAAGGACCCTAGGAGGTACCTGCTTAAACCCCAGTGTGACAAAGGCATTGTTCTGTTGATGACATCCACCTGCTTGCTGAGAGCCCATGTGTGCCAGACTGTGTTGAGGGATTCACCTGGACCACCTTGGGACTTCTCAAAGTCGCCTACTCCTAAAAATCACCCATAACATTTGTTAAAATGAGGGTTCCAAGCCTCCCCCTGGAGCTCTGATTTGTTGGTCTGGAGTGAGCCCCACAATTTGTCATTCCGAGAAGAATCTTGGAGGATTCCTAGGCTCAGGCAATTTCTGGTGCTGAAGCCTCATAACAGCATCATGCAGGGTGCACTCTTTTTTTTTTAATTGGAGTCTCATTCTGTTGCCCAGGCTGGAATGCAGTGGCACGCTCACGGCCACCCCAGAGTTGACCTGCTAGGCTCTGGCCTTCTGCCTCAGCCTTCCAAGTAGCCGGAACTATAGGCACATACTACCACGCCCAGCTAATTTTTAAAATTTATTGTAAAGACGCGGTCTCGCCACGTTGCCAGGCTGGTCTCAAACCCACAGGTTCAGGTAATCCACTCACCTCGGCCTCCCGAAGTGCTGGGATTACAGGCTGAGCCACCGAGTCCAGCCCAGGGAGCGCTCTTAGGCCTATTTTACACATGAGGAACTTGGATTAAGAGAAGCAACCTATGCACAGTCACACAGTCAGCGAGGCTTTGAGCAGATCACTCAGCTTCCAGTCCCAGCCCTTCCTCTGCAGTTCCTCCTGCGTGTGGCCCACCATCTCCTGAGAAGCCTACCCAGTTTGAGGTAGTCTGTCTGTTAGGGAGGTCTTCCTTGAGCTGAGACCTACCATCTTATCCCTCCTGGGTTCCTGGGGTCGCATGTCTGCTTCTTGGCCTCAAACAGCCCCTCAGAGATGCGTGCTTTTTCTTTTATCTCGATGTGTCTTTTTCCTAAGCCGAACCTCTCTGTTATCTCCTGCTATTTTGCTCAAGAGGACAGCTCAGATCTTCCTGCCCCAGGGCCCCTCATGTGGGGCCGCCACATCCTCTGGGATGGTGGTTCAATCTTCAGTCTGGTGGGGTCCCCCACCGCACCTCAAGTGGCATAGTCTTTGCAGACCCATTGTACCACAACGAGCTTTACTGCCCTCAGGTTCGAGAGCTTGAGAAGCAATTGGGCCAGACCCGGAGCCAGTCTGTGGGAACGGCCAGTGATGAGCTGTCCGTCCATCCAGACCCAAAGAAGCTGTCAGCACAGGAGAAACACCTGCTGAGGATCCGCAGCCTGGAAAGGGAGAGACAGGAAGGCTGGGAGGTAATGTATGCCCGAGAGGAGGTCAACTGGGCATGCGGGCTGGGAGACTATGACCGCACCTGCAAGGCTCTGGGGCACATGCGACCAGAAGTCTGAGCCACCCTTCTTTGGCAGGAGACACCTGGGGCCTTGGTCACCTCTGTGTGTGTCCTCACATCCTGTGGATCCAGCTTGAGCTGCCTAACTGGAGCCTCACCCTGAGTCCGTTTAGTGAACTTTGGGTGGCCACTTCCTGATTGCCATGGAGATGCTTTACCTGAAACTTTCATTGTAAGAGGAAGAGAGGATGGGTCACAGCCCCAGAGGTATGATAGGGTTAGATGGGGCATGAAGGAGGAGAGCTCCAGGCTGAGGAGGGAGGCAGCAGGCTGGACTCTGTGCCCAGGGCTGCATCCCATCGGCTGCGTCGGGGATGTTAGAACTCTAACTCGACCAGGCTCGGTCAGCAGAGGGAATGTATTGGCCCGTAGACACGAGCAGTTCAGAGGTGGCCCCGCTTCAGGATTTTGGGGTCTTGGTCTCAGTACTGCTTTCTCCTGGGTTTGCTTCACAGCATTCCACAGAAGGGGACTCCTGGTAACCAGCCTCTACCCTTCAGCCCAGCCTCCACAGACAAAGGACTTCTCTTTTCCAGAAGTTCCAAAGAAGTCCCAGAACTGAGTGTCTGTGGTCTAGCTGGGGTCATCACATGGCCATCCCTCAGCCAATCACTGTAACCAAGGGCACAAGGTGTTTTGATTGGCCAAGCTTCAGATACCCACCCTCAAGATTTGGGGGATGAATTAACCTTCCCAACCTTGGACTGAGAGTGGGGCATAGGGGCTACCACAAAGAAAGTAGTGGAAGAAGTAGGAGGAGGTCCTGGCAGGCTGAACACAGGTCGACTTTAGTGGCCCTGGTAGGGGGCTGTCTAACGCAAAGCCTTGCTTTTTCATCAGGGGAATTCCATTTGTGAGCGCCAGCTCCAGGCTAGGCCCTGTGCTGGGAATGAAACATTGTACTTCCAGTATTCTGGACCATCAGATGTGAGGAGGAGAACAGTGAGACCAGAGCGGTGGGCGGGGCCAGAGTCTGCTGGACCTTGTGTGCCAGCCAGGGCTCTCGAAGACTGTGGAGAACGACCAGAGTGTTTTAAGTTGTGGAGGGATACGGTCAGCCGAGCATCTGGGGAAAGTTGCATGGCTAGAGGAAGAGGAGGGTGGGTTGGAAGAGGCGTGAAAGGCAGAACAGTAATCCACTCGAGACATAACCAGGGACCTTCACCAAAACAGTAGGACTGCAGTGTAAGGATCAGACACCTGGGTGACTGAGGGTAGTCTTCTAGGGTGCAATGACTGAGGGGTAGGAAGGGAGAGGAGTAGGAAGAATTACAAAGGACTCCTAGGGAGCATGGCAGATGGGTGAGGGAGACGGGGAGTGGGCTCGAGGGGTAATTGGAGGGAGAGACTTGGAAATGTGGGGTTTGAAGTGCACTTAGCTTGGACTTACACAGTCACACAAAGCAGAACACGTTGGAACAATTAGCTGACCATAAGCCACACAGTGGGCAGAAGGAAAACATCTCCTTTGTGCATTTGCTCTCTCAGGTACCCACGCAAGCCTGGAGTGTGGAGGCAGGTGGGCGACAGAGAGCAGTGGCTGCCTGCTGCCTCCTTGCCCAAGGCTTGCGTCCTGTAGATTCATCAGGGTTGACTCACTTTGCATTTCTATAATTCACTTCATCGTGGACCTGAAAACACTTTTCCAGCAATAATTGACCTAAGGATCAAGTCAGATCATGTCACCCACTGTCCAAGACCCTCCTCAGTGTCTCCATCTCGACTCTAAGGTTTTATCTCATCTGCCTCCCTGCGCTTGTGCCCTAACCTGCCCCTCACTCACTGTGCTTCAGTCATACATATTCCACCTCAGGGCCTGTGCTCCTCCCCTCATCTCCTTCAGTCTCTGCTCAGATGCTGCCTTTCAGAGAGGCTTTCCCTGACCATTGCCTGCCTCCCTATTCCTTTTTCCTACTTTTCAGTTAGCATTTGTCACTGTTTGGCATGATCTGTCTCCCCACTAGGATGTCAGCTCCTTAGGGACAAGGACTCTTGTTCTCTGCTGTGTCTGTAACAATATTAAGCACACAGTAGGCCCTCAGGAAACGTTGAGGAGGAAGGGATGGATGAATGAGAGACTCCAAAGACGTGTGCTGCACACAAGTTTCCACCTGGTGCTGACAAAGCAGGGAGGCATCTGGGGGTTGCACTGATCATGGAGGAAGTGAGGGAATGAGAACAGGTGGCAGGCAGGACCTCCCTTTTCTAGCTGTTTCTGGGGTGAGAGGCTGCAGTTTGAACCCTTGCCTGAGCTGTCTTCTAAAGTGTGGCTTTCCCTTTTCCGCAACCTGAGGAGGGGCAGAGGGTGGGGCCAGCACGCTCTCTGTCATGCAGAGTTGGTCAGTGGGGTTCCTCTCATGTGCTCTGAGCCTGTGTCTCAGGCCAGGGGAGAAGTGCTGTCATCCCTTAGTGCGATCTGTCATATGCTAGGGCAGGGACAGGCGGCTGCGGCACCTGATGTCCCTGAGAGGCTGAGCTGGGAGCAGGGCCCCAGCTCTACGGACTGGTTCTGTGACCTTCAGCAAGCACCCCTCCCACCCCAGGCCTCGCCACTGAACAGGAGCCAGGGACCAGATGTGGCCGAGGTCCCACTCAGCCCTGCTGCCCATGCCTCACTTTCTAATTACAGAAACTTGCCAGTGAGCGGGATGCCCTCCAGAGAGAGGTCGAAGAGCTAAAAAAGAAGTTCGAGGGCATGAGGTCTCGGAACAGGGTCCTGTCAAGTGAGGTGAAGACCCTCAAGAGTCAGATGGGAACCCTGGTGGAGAAAGGCAGGCATGACGACGAGCTCATCGACGCCCTCATGGTATGGCCCAGCCACTCAGGCAGGGTGAGAGCTGGGGTTCTCCAGGACAGGGATGGGCCCCCAGCCCCAGGGAACCCTCACGCACCCCACCATGCCACCTGCACAGCCCAGAAGCCTAGCACCCGCCCCAGGGACCGGAGCAGCTCACAGAGGCTGCCCGAGGGCACAGAGCGGGCTGTGCTGTTGGCATATTAGACATGAGTCACTGGGCCTGTGAACCCCAAAGGAGAAAGAAACATGTAAGGGGGAAGGTGATGGAATTACACCCTGGATTATTTTTCAGCAAGGAATGGAAGGGACAGCTGAGAGAGCCAGTACCAATTTTTGTCTCTGATGGCATAGAACCCCTCCCCTTCTGAGCACTTTATGATGGTTAGTTCCCAAGAAAACTCCTAGGGTTCTACATTAAATCCCATTTCACAGATGGGAAACTAAGACTCAAATTCGTTAATAACTCATCTAACACCCTATAACTGAGTTCAAACCAGGTTTATCTAACTCTGAGCCCTTCCTTGATTAGTAAGGCCACACTGTGTTCCCAACCCTACCTCAGGGACCTGACATACGCCAGAGTTTGGTGTCTGAATTCCGAGTTGTGCCTGCTGGCCCCAGGGGTGACCTTCCTGGTTTGACTGAGGTGTTTGGGGGCTGCTGGCTCAGGTACCCACCTTAGTCCATAGTCATTTTACACAGCAGGGTCATGGGCCGGCCACAGAAGACCTGAAATCTAGGCCTGCCTCTGTCGGTACCTCTCCGTGTGACTCTAGGCCAGTTGCATTCCCTCTCTGAGCTTCAGCACCCAGTTGTAAACTAAGGAGCAGGGCTGACTGTCCTCTGAGATGCCACCATTCTTTGTCACTGAAGACGGCATGGTGAGAGCAGCAGACCAGCCCCAGCCCTGTTATTCCTCAGCAGCATGTCTTGGTTCTGGGCCTCGGTTTCCTTCACTGTAAGGTGAGGATAACAGCCCCACCCATTCCACATCACTGACATTGTCCTCTCTGTCGACCTCCAGGCAGAAAGCTTCTGCCTCAGGAGTCTGCCTGGGGGTACTCCCAGGGGACAAGGCCTTAGGTGCTAAAGGATCCCTGGGGAAGGGTCCAGGAACTGCCTCTCAGGACAGTCTGCCAGCGGAGTGGAACCAGGCTTTCCTTTTACCCAGACGTCTACTCCACCAGCTGAGGGTCCACCAGCTGAGCTGCTTTCTGTTGTCCCTGGGAGCCCCTTGGATGTCCTTCTCGGCCCCAAACTCAGAGGGAAGTTGAGGACAAGAGAAGGGCATGGTCCCTTACTGCCTGATTGGAATACCCCTGAAGGCAGGCAAGGACAGGTGGCTCTTGTCTGTCCCTGCTCAGGGCCCATGACTGACCCCGCCTGTCCTCTAGGACCAGCTGAAGCAGCTGCAGGAGATCCTGGGCAGCCTGAGCCTGCAGGAGGAAAGGACGCGTGCATCCCAGCACCACCTGGACCAACAGCTTAACAGCGAGGCTCAGCAGAGCAGCAGCCTTGTTGCCCAGCTGCGGGCCATGGTGGCTGAGCGAGAGGCCAAGGTGCGGCAGCTAGAGATGGAGATTGGACAACTCAGTGTGCAGGTGAGTGGGCGCCGGTGCAACCCGGACATTTCCAAGCCTCGAGAAGTCCACCCAGCTCCTTCCACTTCTCTCCACCTGCCTGAGCGCAGGCACCTCAGCCTTCCTGGCTCCACCATGGCCTGCTGCCTCCATCTGGCTCCCCAGCCCATTCTGCACACACCTTTCCTTTATAAACGCAAACCTGCTAGTGTCCTTGCTCTGCTTAAACTCTGTTCATGGCTTCCTGTCAACCTCGCCCTCACCAGCCCTCAAGGACCCAGGCTTCTTGCAGTCCACCCTCTCCCACCTCACTGTGCTCCCTCCATGATTTAAGATGGCAGCTGTAGCTCCAGCCTTAGGTTCACATGCCTGGCAGCAGGTGGGAGAAGGGAAGCTGCACTGCTTCATCCAGCTCCCGGGGCTCCTGAGACTAGCTCTGGCTGCCACTCCTCCTGCATCTTCTCTTCACCCCTCCCCTCCCAACCCCACTGCCTCTGCCTGGTCAGCTGCCCCTCAGCCTTCAGGTCTTACTAGTCCTGAGCTGCTCGGGGAACTCCAAGGCCCTGTTCTGTGTCACACACCCCTCCTGGCACTCTCCTAACTCCTTGTGTGTTCCTAGTCCAAACTGTTCTCACATTGTGTGGTCATTTTACTGTTTTCTCTCCTGTACCCCCCTTGAGGGGGCACCACCATAGTACCTCTTGGCACTAGACCAAGCACACAGCAGATGCCCAATAAATGTGTGTCTTGGCAAATGCCTGAGGGTCCAGCTTGGGGCTGCTAGAAGTCAGCCTTCGGCTCCTTATGGCTCTTCCCTGTGGTGGTTGTGGTGTGGGAGGCGGGTGGAGGTGGCTCTGGGGAGAAGGATTCCTTGACAGGCACACAGGTCTCCCAGGGACAAAGGAGCCTTTTAGCATCTGGCCCACTGTGAGGTTAATTGCAGTTGTCACAGAGCAACCCTGCCTTTTGTTTCCAGGGGTCTGTTGGCTGGTCAGAGGCACAAGTGCCCAAGAGCCCCTTGGCCCTAGCCTCAGGCTGGCATTGGCTGACCAGTCTGGTTTTTCCTACAGCCTCCATCTCCAGAGGCCAGGACAGCCTGAGCCCACAGAACTGGCTGTGGTAGAGAATACTGAAGCCTCTGAGGATGAGGGAAGGCCTGGAGGCTTGAGCAATGCCTGGGAACAGAGTATGCGTGGCCGTGAGCAGGGACGTCACTTTGCAGTCCTCCCTTCCCATTCACTCACTGTAGAGGGAGGTCTGAAGGGGCACACAAGAACATTCCAGCATCTTTGTCTCATGGCTGTCCTTGCTTCAGACACACAAGAGAAGACTGTTTCTACCTCAGAGGTCACCAAGCAACTGGGGGCCAAGCATTACCCACCAGAGAAGTGGGCATATGTCGCAAGTTTTCTCAGAATGGTTGGGGCTAGGGCAACCTCTTCAGGTCCCCTCCCACTGTGAGAGCTTTTCTGTCCTCTCAATAAATCCTGCTTTCTAAAAAAAAAGGTTGGGGCTGGGGACATGCCAAGCTGTTAGGGGCCCACACCAACTGTCTGCTGTGGTGGCCTGACTTCCTGCTGGGGGTCCCCTAATGTTTCTTCTCCAGCCCAGCCCCACCAGGTATCCAGAAGAGGAAGGAATTATGAGGGGAGAGAGGGACCTGGAAGGTCCAGCCTCCACCCAAGGCTGCCAGCCTTGCTGAGGTCCTGCCAGCATCTTGGGTTCCAGGTGTCTGGAAGGTCCAGGTGTTCCAGCTGACAAAGGCAGCTGGCCTCAAGTCATGAGCGTTTGGCCACATGTGGGTGGGGCTTCCTAAGGAGTGGGCCCACTGGGAAACACAGGTCTCTGACCTGTCCCGTGTTTGAGGCCATGAATATAGAACATGGAGCCCAAATGTAGAACAGCTTTCTGGCCCAGGCACCGTCCTCACGCCTTGTAGCTCCCTTTCTGAAGCGAGGCATTATTAGATGTCATTATCATGCAAGTAGTGCCTTCACCAAACAGGCTTCGCTTTTTACTCCTGAAAAGAAGCCTCTTTCATATCCTCTGAAAGCCCCGAAATCAAGCCAAGGCCCCCTCCTGCCTTCCTCAGGACTCTGAGCCAAAGCCCTGAGAATTGAACTCATGTCTGTTCCCTACAGTATCTCCGGAATAAAGGAGTGGGTGAGGGGTCCACTGATCCTGAGGTCAGCCCCGCCTACACCCAGTTCCTGGAGGACCCGGGCCTGACCAAGTCCCCAGCCTCAGCAGGCGAGCATGGGGGCAGGCTTGGATCTTCTCGGTAAGAAAAAGATGGGATGGAGGGGTTGGAATGTGAATATTAATTATTCAGAAGAAAGGTTGTTTCCTGCCACTTCTGATGGGAAGTCATGGGTGCAATTTTAAGATGACTGTACCA
Source organism: Cephalopachus bancanus (assembly GCA_027257055.1). Lineage (NCBI taxonomy): Eukaryota > Metazoa > Chordata > Mammalia > Primates > Tarsiidae > Cephalopachus > Cephalopachus bancanus. The sequence continues at coordinate 9,946,531 of JAPVLO010000021.1, read as the reverse complement.
TTGTTCTTCCAACATGTGGGCCTCTCCTGTTACATTAACTGTGCATCTGCAGGAGTGAGCCAGTTAGGCCCAGATCTTATTACTTCAAGGCATGCTGTTTGCAGCTCCTGCAATAGCCCCTCTGAGCTGGCCTCTATGTGCATCTGCTCCCATGACCCTGAATGGACCTGTGTTGGATTGTTCAAGACTCTGATAACTTCTGGCTCTGTCTCTTTTTGAACAAGCAAGAGTTCTGGAAAAAAGGGCAGCAAATCCCCATGGCTGCTGCGAGGGCCAGCACTGGCCACCCCTCAGGCTTTCTGGATCCCTACTCGCCTCTGCTCAGCCTCATGAGCAGAGGTGAGGCCCAGCCGGACCGTCTGCCTTCCTGTGGTGATGAGCCCCTTCTGCCTTTGTACAGCTCCATGACCAGCCTGGGCCACACACTGGTGGAATCTGCTCTCACAAGGCCGTCCCTGCCCAGTCCCCACAGGACTTCTCCCAGGTATGAACCCAGGACCCCTGGACCCTCACAGTCCTTCCCCATTCTTGATTGCTTAGGCAATATTCTCATCCCATTAAAAGAAGGGTTTCTGAGGCCAGGGACTCTTCCAAGGTTACATAAGGACAAGGAGGACAAGAGAAGCCAGGTGTCTCGTTCAAGATGATAGGGTAAGCAGCTTTAGAACTGGAATCCTGACCTCTGACCTCCAGTCCAGTGTTCGCTCCTGCTGCTAGAGAGTTAACATGAGGTGTGTTCCTGGGCCTGGCTTCCAGCACTTTCCCTCACCTCCTCTTGCTCATTGAGAGTCAGTCTCTAGGGGGAGAATTTCACATGATATGGGTTCCTACTTTAAGCCACTGATATTCCCTCAGCCCTCTGGCCCCCTCTTTGTTGATAGAATCAATCCAAAAGGCTTAAATGGGTCCTTTGTTCTTACTGCCAGCTGATAGACAAAAGGTGGCTTTGTCCTGCCTCTAAGCCCTGTCCCAAGCCTTGCCCACTGTCCAGTGGAGCCATGCTCCTGCTGTCAGCACCACCCCCCACCCCAACCCCTCAGGCAGGTCAGCTCAGGTTCCAGAGGAGGCCTCTGAGTGGCCCCAGTCCCCTATCTGTGTGGCTCCAGGCAAACTGGTCCCCTCTTCTGGACTGCTATCTCCCAAAAAGTACCCGAGACACTTCTGGCCTGATATTTGGCTGCACAGAGACCATGGCCAAGGCCAGCCCTATAGCTGCCTCATCCATCAGGATGGGGTCGCAAGGGCACATGGGGGAGAGTGGGCTGACACTGAGCTACAAGGCATGTGTCACACTCTTGAGTATGGGAAGGCCTTGCCACAGCTCCGGGAAAATGGGCAAGCTCTGTCTCTCTGAGGTTTTAGTCACAGTAGTGGGAACAGGAAGATGGATAAGATGGCCCCTCCAAGTCCCTTCCAGGTCTGTGTGCCTGTGACTTCTGCACTGCAAAGGGACTCCTTGGCTGCCTAGACTACTTGTTTCTTCCACAACACAAATATTCACTGACCCCAGCCACATGCAAACCCTCATAGAGCTTGCAGTCTCCTCTCCCAAGTGACAGGAACAGGACAGGAATTCAGGCAGAGTGATCCCAGAGACTATGTCTACCAGGGCTGGCACGGCTTGAACCCACTCCCTTCAGATGATTCTGACAGGGTGTCTTGAAGGAAGGCAGGCTGAGGGAACCAGCCCCTTCCTCCCGCTCCTCTTCTCCCACATTTGAGAATCATGGAGGTGATTTAAGTGGGGCTTCCAAACTGCAGCACGCACACAGATCAGCTGGGGGGTCTGCCAGGTTCTGATGCAGCAGGTCTTGGATAGAGACTGGGATTCTGCATTCCTAACAAGCTTCTAAGTTATGCCAAAGCCACTGAGTCAGAGACCATACTTGAAGTAGCACGGCCTTAGAGCATACTTAGGAGTCAGAACACAGGGGGGCTGCTGTTCTCAGAGCCCATATCAACCAACTACCTCAAGGTTCAGTGGGAGAACTGGGGCCAAGCAAGGGGAAGAGATCCGCCCAAGACCACAGCATGAGTCAGCCTCAGGACTCGCATGCCCCAGCCCATTTCTCAGTACACATCCCACCTCTGCAGCCCTCTCTGCACCCTACATTGCTAGGAGAGCAAGCCCAGAGTCACGCAGGGACTCACTGAGAAAGGTGAGAGCACAGCAAAAAGCAGCTTTGGACTCTCTTATGGACTCTGGGGACTGGAGTGAGAGGCAGAGCTCACCTTCCCTCTTGGCCCCAGTCAGCAGGTAGGAGGCCCAGAGGTAGGAAGGAAGCAGTAATGAGTTGGTTCAGGCTTGAAGAAAACTGACCAAGTCACAAAACCAAATGTTCAGGCTCCAGAAGAGTGGACTGGGTTTAAGGGCCAAGCCAGAAGATGCAAAGGCTGGGACAGATGGGCAGGGACATAGAGACTGGGCATACCTGACATTAGGCAGGACAACCAGGCCCCAGAGACCACACAGATACTCAGGGCACCCCCGGTCCCCAAGAGCCAGCTCCCATAGCAGCCAGACTAATTCCAGACCCCCACAGGGATTGGACGGACAGACGTATTGATGCAACTCTAGCCCTGGTAGGGTTCAACTTTGGAGGCAGCTAAGTGAGGCCTAGAGACTTCAGCACAGTCAGGAGAAGAAGCTGGTGGGGAGGACCAGGAGAGGGCTGGGTTTGCTTCCTTCCCTCTGGCTGTCTCTGAGAACCCCTGAATGTCCTTCTAGTTCCTCCCATCATCACAGGGGTAAGTATATGTCTTCAGGCTTCAGATGACCTCTGCCTCTGCCCTCCATCCTGGTCCCAGGTTCTCGGACTCCCCAGAACAGAAAGGCTGGCAGGCACAAATTACAGAACTCAAGGCCCTCTGGCAGGCTACCGAGGTGGAGCGTGACCGGCTAACTGAGTTTGTCACTGTCCTGCAGAAACGGTAACACATGTGCCCAGGGATGCTCTCTCATGGGCCTGCATGGGGTGGGGACCCAGGGCAGGCCTCATCCATGGCAGGGTCCACCTCACCTGAGAGCTTGGCTCCCACAGTGTTGTCCAGGGCATTCCCAGCCACAACTCAGTTGCCCAGCTCAAGTGTCCCACGACCGTGGAGCCCTGTCATCACACTGTGGTGCGCCCTTAGGAACAGTCCCATGTGCACCCAATAGGACTGCCACATGGCATGTGGACCATGACGTGGAAGTCTCAGACAAATCGGTCAGATCAACCCACCATTAACTAAAACCTGTGATGAGGCTGGCACTGTGCTTGGTGCTGTTGGAGGATTTGGTGGGAAGAAGACACAGCCAAGGCTGACGTCTGGAATTGCAGAGAACAAGAGAACTGCTGATGACTGAGGGTGCTAAGACTTCTCTGGGGAGACAGAGGGGGACAAAACCAGGGTACTGATTTTCTCCAAAGGGTTGTTTGCAGACTTCCATTCAGATAAATCAGTGTTCCTTGCTCAAGTGACCCTTTTGGCAAGAATTGCAGGTGCCCAGGCCAACACATGGCTCAACCATGTGACCTCCATACTGAAAAATATAAAGAACTCCACTGAGTTTCTGCCCTAACAGGCCATATCATCTATCAGTCAGGGCTCTTTGATGACAAAGAATAGAAACCAATTCTGACTAAATTAAGTGGAAGGCAGATTTCGGAAGGTACTGGCAGACTCCAAGGCACAGAGCAAGAGAGGAGCCCAAGAAATGCAGGCAGTTTGGTAGCAGGAGTCTTTTGGCAGGATCCTGGGCCACTGGCATGACACAACCCAATGACTTTCAGCTCTTGTGCCCATGGGTTCTGGGAGAGAAGGCCTAGTGGCCTGTGTTGTTCCCACATCCACCCTACATGTAGGGACACTAATCGAAGCTCCTCCAGGCATTCACAGAATGCAGGAGGGGTAGTTTGCCCAAGGGGAAAATGGGATACTGTTACCAAAAGAAGGTGTTGGGGTGTGGCGAATACCAAAACAATTGATGCCCACTACCTAAGTAGTGAGAAGTGGTCAGCTTTAATTTTTTCTTAACATGTAATATATAGAGATGATATGAATTTCAGACATGCTCAGGTACATGAGAAAAGAAACATTAATTTTTTTTCTGTAATTGAAATGCAATGGATAATACAAGTCTCCAGTCTATCAAATGGCAGAAACATACTTGATTCAGGCTTTTTTTCTCATTTCCCTTGAGTTACAGCTGAGTGTGGGGAATTGTGAACAAGATGACTCAGTAATCTGTTGCTGCATAACAAACCATCCCAAACTTAATAGCTTCAAACCCCAGTGGTTTGTGCTTTCTCAGGATTCTGTGGGTTGACTAGGTAATTCTGCTCCACATAGTGCGGCCCAGATCCCTGATCTGGCCTCACTGAGCTGACAGCTCAGCAGGGATGCCTCAGTTTGCCACTGTGTCCTCTCCATGCAAGGTGTCATTTCCAGGCTTTCCTCGCAAAACTGGCATTAGGGTGAGACAAGCAAGGCATCGGGGCACACGGTGTGAGGAGGCGCTCACTCTCAGTCACATGCATGTAACTCTGTCACCTGATACCTTGCCCGCTTTGGGTCCTCAGGTTCTTTCTGCTGCTCTGTGTCATTTTGGGGTGTCAGGGAGCTCTTCAAGGCTGTCCCAGGCCCATGAGCCAAGATATGTTGACTTTTTCCCTCTGGATCATTGCTGTCTCCCTGGACTCTAACAAGAAAAGAGGATCCAAACACCCTATGCACCCAGACCCTCTCAAACATATTTGGATTTCTCATTCCAAAGTACAGGCTCTTCCTTTCTCAGAGATCTTCAATGCATCTACCCCTTTCTTCATCTGCAGAGGCCATCCCAGTCTTCTGCAGAGGAAGTCTTGCTCTGTGTACTTTCCCTCCTCCCCTACTCTGCCCTATAAATTCCAGCTGCCTCTGTCCTCCTCCACCATCCAGTTTCCTAATCTCATATACTTATCCCAGTGAGACTGCTGTGCTCTTGCTTGGGGTCCTTCATGCCCATACTGCAGTCAGAAAATGTCTCAGGCAGAAAGCCATGGCAATGGTTGAATTCATGTCCTCTGTTTCCTTCTCTCAAGTCTCGTGTCTAATGTCTGTTGTCCTGTTGTTCATTGAAAACAAGCTTTTTATTGTAGTTTATCCATTTTTCTAGTTACTTGCAATAGGAGGGGCTAGTTGGGTTAGTCCACCATGGAAAAAGTCACTAAATATGTCTCTCTTTAAAAGAGCATGTAGTTAGCTTGAGTCCTAAATTCAATCTGGGAATTTCTGTGTTTGAATTATATCATTTAACCCATTTTCATTTTTGTAACATTTGATCACCTATTTACCATGATTTTTCTTTGCTCCTTTTTCTGTTTTTTTTTTCTCCTTTACATTGGATTAATCAACTTTTACTTCTCTTTTTTCTATACAAGTTTGAAAGTTATATGTTCCACTCCTATTATTTCAGTAGTCATTCTTTTAACATGAAACAGCTTGGCAAATGTCAAGTCAATGGATTTCATTACTGTCACTTTAAGGAAAAAACAAAAAATTTAGAATGCTTTAACTCTGATTTCTCTACTTGTGTCTTTTGTGTTATTGTTTTCTTTCTTTCTTTCTTTCTTGAGTTGGGATCTCACTGTCACCCAGACTAGAGTGCAGTAGCATGATCATGGCGCACTGCAGCCTCAAACTCCTGGGTTCAAGCAATCATCTGACCTCAGTGCCCCAAGCACCTCAGACTATAGGCACACAATACCATGCCAGTCTAATTCTTTGATTGTTTTATGGAGACAAGGACTCACCATGCTGCCTAGGTTGGTCTCAAACTCCTGGGCTCAAGCAGCCCTCCTGCCTAGGCCTCCCAAAGTTCTGGGATTATAGGTGTGAGCCACCACACCCAGCCTTATTATCTTTTTCTAATATTTATCTTCCACATTCATTTTTATTTATTTATTTTTATTATAAAGATGTGGGGTATAATTCAGGGTTAGGTATACAAACGTTGATTATGCAGATATCCTTGTTGATGAGGTATGTTCCTCCCTCCCCTAGCAGTTTCCCTCAACTGCCAGTCCCACCCCCTCTCCTGACAGTTTCCCACTACTGCCAATCCCTTTCTTATAGTATTATAATTGTTCAAGGCCCACATATGAGTGAGAACATATGGTACTCTGTTCTTTGTTTCTGTGATAGATCACTGAGTATAATTGACTCCAAATTCATCCAAGTTGCTGCAAAGTCCATATGTTTGCCTTTCTTTATGGCTGCATAATATTCCATTGTGTATATGTACCACATTTTTTAAATCCAGTTCTGCTTCCATGGGCTACAATGTTGGTTCCATGTTTTTGCTATTGTGAATAGAGCTGCAACAAACATGCAGGTATCTTTTTTGTAGAATGATTTAAGTTCCTCCAGGTATATTCCCAACAGGGGAATTGCTGGATCATATGGAAGTCAATTTCCAGTTCTTTCAGAAATCGCCACACTGTCTTCCAAAGAGGTTGCACTAGGTTGCATTCCCATCAGCAGTGCAGATGCGTTCCTTTTTCTACGCATCCTCGCCAGCATCTCTTGTTGTTTGTTTTATTAATGATGGCCATTCTGACTGGGGTTAGGTGGTATCTCAATGTGGTTTTGATTTGCATTTCTCTGATGATGTGTGAGACTGAGCACTTTTTCATGTGTCTGTTGGCTGCCTGCATATCTTCTTCTGAGAAGTGTCTATTCATGTCTTTTGCCCACTTTTTAAAGGGACTGTTTGTTTTTTTCCTTTTAGCGTGTTTGAGTCCCTTGTAGATCCTAGGTGTTAGACTTTTGTCAGATATACAGTTGGCAAATATTTTTTCCCATTCTGTGGGCTGTCTTCCTGCTCTCTTGATGGTTTCTTTTGCTTTGCAGAAGCATGTTACTTTGATGAGGTCCCACTTGTCTATCTTATTTCTTAAGGTATTGGACTTTAGAGTTCTGAATAGGAATTGGTTGCCAGTTCCAATTTCCATAAGGGTGTCTCTTGCATTTTCTAAGATTCTTATAGTTTGAGGTTTTACATTTAGGTCTTTGATCCATTTAGAGTTAAATTTTGTGTATGGTGATGGGTAGCGGTCCTGTTTCAATCTTCTGCTTGTGGTCAGCCAGTTTTCCCAGCACCATTTACTGACTAGGTTCTCCTCTCCCCAGTGGTTGTTGTTGGAGGCTTTGTCAAAGATGAGTTGGTTGAGGAATTGAGACTTTGCTTCCAGAACCTCTATCCTGTTCCACTGGTCTATGTACTTGTTCTTGTACCAATACCAGGTTGTTTTGCTTACTGTAAAGTTTGAAATCTAGAAGTGTGAAATCTCTTGCTTTGTTTCTTTTGTTAAGGATTGTTTTGGCTATTTGTGGTCATTTATGTTTCCATATGAATTTCTGTATTGTCATTTCCAGGTCTGAGAAGAATGATGTCGGTAACTTGATGGGTATTGCGTTGAATCTGTAGATAGCCTTTGGTAGGATGGACATTTTAACAATGTTGATTTTTCCTATCCATGAGCATGGAATATTTTTCCATTTGTTTGTGTCTTCTTGGATTTCTTTGAGCAGTGTTTTGTAGTTCTCATTGTAAAGGTCTTTCACTTCTCTGGTTAGGAAGATGCCAAGGTATTTCATTTTGTGTGTGTGGCTATTGTGAATGAGATTCTGCTTTTAATTTGGGTCTCTGTTTTTGGTGTATAGGAATGCAACTGTCTTTTGCATGTTTATTGTGTACCCTAAGACTTTGTCAAAATTCTTTATCAATGCAAGCAGGTTTTTGACAGAATCTCTTGGATTTTCAAGGTATAGGATCATATCATCAGCAAAAAGGGATAACATGACTTTCTCTTTTCCTATTTGGATACCCCTGATTTCCTTTTCTTATCTAACTGCCCAAGCTAGGACTTCCAACACAATGTTGAACAAGAGGAGTGAGTGTGGTCAGCCTTGTCTTGTTCCAGTTTTCAGGGGAAATGTTTCTAGTTTTTTGTCCATTTAACAAAATGTTAGCTGTGGGTTTATCATAGATGGCACTTACTATTTTGAGGTATGTTCCTTCTATACCTAGGTGTTTGAGGGTTTTTATCAGAAAGTCCTCCATTTCATTTAGGTTATCAAGTTTGTTTCCATACAGGTGTACATAGTAATCTCTGATAATCTTTTGTATTTCTTTGGGGTCAGTTGTGATTTGATCTTTTGTATTTCTGATTGTGTTTATTTGGGTTTTTTCTCCCTTTTTCTTAGTCATTCTGGCTAGGGGGTCCATATCTTGTTAATTCTTTCAAAGAACCGGCTTTTTGTTATGTTGATGTTTTCTATGATATTTTATCTTCTATGTCCTGTAGTTGGGCTCTTATTTTGGTGATTTGGATTCCTCTGCTAAAGTTGGGGTTTTGGTGGTCTTCTCTTTCCAGCTCCCTTAGGTGATTTGTTAGGCTCTCCACTTGTGATCTTTGAATTTTCTTGATGTGTGCTTGTAGAGATATAAATTCCCCTCTGAGAACTGTTTTCAGGGCATCCCAGAGGTTTTGGTAAGATGTTTCTTTTTTTTTTTTTTTTGAGTTGGAGTCTCACTCTGTCACCAGACTGGAGTGCAGTGGCCGCTCCCGGCCACCACAGCCTCTACCTGCTGGGCTCCAGCGATCCTTCCGCCTCAGCCTTCCAAGTAGCTGGAACTATAGGCACGCGCTACTACACCTGGCTAATTTTTTGATTTATTGTAGAGATGAGGTCTCGCCAAGTTGTCCGGGCGGGTCTCGAACCCACGGGCTCAGGCAATCCACTCACCTCAGCCTCCCAAAGGCGCGGGATTACAGGCTGAGCCACTGAACCCGGCTTAAGATGTTTCTTAATTTTCATTTGTTTCAAGGAATCTTTCAATTTCTGCTTTGATTTCAGTGTTGACCCAGTAGTTGTTCAGCATCATGCTGTTTAGTGTCCATGTCCTTGTGAACTTTAGAGAAATGGTTTTGGTGTTAATATTTATTTTTATTCCACTGTGGTCTGAGAATGTAAATGGCAAGATTTCAACCTTATGGAATTTGTTTTTGCTTGATTTATGGTCAAGGATATGATTGATCTTGGAGTATGTTCCATGTGGGATGCATATTCTGTGGTTATTGGGTAGAATAATCTGTAAGTATCTATTAAGTCCATTTGGTTGAGTGTCAAGTTGAAGTTCTGGATCTCCTTGTTGATTTTTTGCCTCAATGATCTATCTAGGGCTGTCAGTGGGGTATTCAAGTCCCCTGCTATAATAGTGTTAGAGTTAATATCTTTTTTTAGTTTATTTTGTAGTTGTTTTATAAATGCTGGTGCTTCTGTGTTGGGTGCATATATGTTTAGGATGGATATTTCTTATTGATGGATTGAACCTTTTATCATTATGTAGTGTCCTTTTGCATCTTTTTAAATTTTTGATAGCTTAAAGGTTGTTTTGTCTGATATTAAGATTGCAACTCCTGCCTTCTTTTGTGATCCATTTGCCTGGAAACTCGTTTTCCATCCTTTAACTTTGAGTCTGTGTGCATCACTTGTGGTGAGATGAGTTTCCTGGATGCAGCAAATAATTGGGTCATGGTTTCTTATCCAGTTTGCCATTCTGTGTCTCTTCAGGGTGCATTTAGTCCACTCACATTCAGGCTGATTACTGAAATGTGATTGTTTCTCTCCCTGTCATGAAGTTCTTGTAAAGTGTTTTCTTTGTTTGCTTGTTTTCTTTCGGCTTTGGGGTTAATGTTTGTGTGTGTTTTCAAGTTTCTTCTTGTGCTGTATTCTCTGTTGATTCAGTGCTCTGCTGTTCTCTTGGGAAGAATATGTTGTTTTTTCTGTCTTCCATGTTTAATACCTTTTTAAGTGTCTCCTGTAGAGCTGGTCTGGAAGCTGCATAATCTCTTAGGGATTGAATGTCTGGGAAGGATTTTAATTATCCATCACTTATGAAGTTGAATTTGGCTGGATAGGAAATTCTTGGTTGAAATTGTTTTTCTTTGAGGACTTTGAATATAGGGCTCAAGTCCCTTCTTGCTTGTAGTGTTTCTTCTTGATAGGTCTGCTCCTATTCTGATTGGTTTTCTCTGGTAGATAGTGTGGCATTTCTCTCTTGCTGCCTTTAGAATTTTTTCTTTTGTGCCTACTTTGTGTAGGCAAATTACTAAGTGTCTACAGGTTGGTCTTCTCATTTGATGTCTTGTGAAGGTTCTCTGTATCTCCTGTGCTTGACTGGTCACAGCTCTGGTGAGATAGGGAAAGTTTTTTTGGATTACCTCCTGGAATACTTGCTCTAAGTTGTTCTCCATTTCCCTTTCTTCTTCTGGGATACTGATCAGGCATAGGTTCGGCCTCTTGATATAATCGCAGATGTCTTGTAGGCTTTGTTCTTTCTTTCTGAGTCTTCTTTCTATGTTTTTTACAAATCAGGTTAATTCCATGTTCTGATCTTCAAGTTCTGAGATTCTTTCTTCAGCTAGATTAATTCTGCTTTCCATGCTTGTCATCTTGTTATTTATTTCCTAGATGAGATTTTTTTATTGCCAAAATCTCTGTTACAAGTTCTTTCAGTGTTGCATCTTGTCTTTCTTGAGTCTTATTTGCTCCTTCCATCTATTCCCTAATCCCTGTCATATTCTGGGGACGGTCATTGGTAACTTCCATTGTTTGGGCACCAAGGTCTGATTTTTCAGGTGTTTTGTCTTTGGTACACTTGAAATTGCCTAAGGTCTTTCTTTGGTTTTTCCTCATTTGTGACAGATCTCTTGTTTTTCTCTTTAGTTCTGTTATTCAGTGTCAGTGGGAGAGACTTTCCCTTCTGATGTTTGCTCAGTTCTCTATTCTTCCCTGATCCAGGCTCTGGATTTTTTCTATTTTGATATAGGACTGTGGATGGGAAGCTTTGTTGTCTCTTGTAGTTTTTGAATTTCAAATAAAGTAGGGGATGGGGCACTAGGATTCAGAAACTACTTGCAAATGATGATGTTCACTTATTGTGGTATATGTTCCCTGAGACCCACCTACTACCACTCTACATGACGATGCAAAGCAGAAATCAATGCAAAAGCAATCGAACACATACACACACACCCCAAAACAAACTGGAACAACAACAAAGTGAAACAAAACAAACAACAACAACAAAAAAAAAAACCCCAAGAAAACTAAACATACACACACATGCCTAGCACAAAGTATATAGAGAAGAAAAACAGAAAGACCGGGGGGAAATAAAATTTAAAAATAAAAATATTTTTAAAAATTTAAAAAAGGAATTTAGGTCGAACCCTCACACACACCTTAAACTATAAAAAATGAATATTAAAAAACCCCAAAAGAACAAAAGAGCAAAAACCAACAGAAAAGAAAAGAAAAAAAAATGGGGGGGGATGCAGATGAAACCCTCACATACACATTCATGCACAAAGGAAAAATATTTTTAAAAACAGATGAACTAACAAAGAGTCAAAAACATTTTTTAAATTAAAAAATAATTGAAAATTAAAAATAAAACAAAAAAAACCTGCCCTCTTGTTGCAGGCTCTGTAATTGTTCCTCTAATCAGGTCTCTCCTACAGAGCCACCTCTTTCACTTTCTCCTTAGAGAACAAAGCAGGGAAGGAGAAGAAGGGGCAATGGAGGTGGGTGAGGCTGCAGTCCTCCCCTCCCACTCTCGTATGGTCAGGGAGATCTCCTCCTGTGGGGAGGTACAAGATTGTCTCTTTCCCAGGTATGTACTTTCATGGGAGGGGTCAGTCAGGCCTATCCTGGAATGGAGTTCTCCTATTGCAACTGACATCCAGGCTCTGCCTGGGTTTGTCCCTCTCAGTCATGGCCCAGCTATGTAGGTCTGACATTCAGAGGATTGTTGGAGAGAAGGGGGTTTGGGTCAGCCCCTGAATCACCACTGATCTCTTTGGAGTTCTTCCTCATCCTTTTCTGGCCACACCCTTTGTCTCACAGCTGGATCAGGGTTGGGGGTGGTGTGCCTGCAACTCAGCACTCATCAAGTCCCTCTGAAGTCTGTGGTTTGTGCTCTCAGGATATTCCCTCTGGGCCATGATCAATCCCTGAGTAGTTGATCTGCCAGTCACAGAGATCAGGTCTGTTGCTCCATGGTGAGAAAGTTGGAGCATTTTCCTGCCCCGCCTTCAAGATGGTGGTGGGGTGCCTCTCTTGTCCTCTTCAATGGGAACTTGCCTCTGTACTCCTTCTACAGTCCCTGCCAGAACCCCTCCAGGTACTGAAGTGGTGAGGCAAAGCCAGGAGCCGGCAGTCTCTCTCCTACTTCAATGGTGAGGGAAAGCCTGGGGTGACAGTTTCTCCCCTCCGCTTTTTCAAAGGAAAACTTCTGTCCATTTTTAAAAAAACAATGGCGCTGGGCTTCTGCAACCTGGGAAGAGCCAGAGACACAGTAGAGAAGCTGCAGCACCAGCTGTTGCACCAGGGGCCTGGCCACCCTCTCACAAGCCCCACTTAGACAGTGTCTCCCAGCATTTTCTTCCCAGGAAGGGTTTGTTGATTTAACAAAATAGAAAAAGAAAGTGGTGCTCATCTTCTGCGTCCCAGAATCACTAGGGTTCAAACCCAGCCGCTGTGACACCAGCCACTGCACCTGGAGAGCCCTGGCCGCTAGCTCCCTAGCCCTCACTCAGTCAGCCACTCTCATACCCACTCGCTCACCAGCACGTACACAAAATTTTCCATACACTCACTCACTCACATGGGGACTCGCATAGTTCTACTGGCTCAGCCGCCATCTTCCTGACTCCTTCAAAAAAATCCCACATTCCTTTTTAAAAACCCCTGAAATTAAACCAAGTTATTCTTGAATATCGAATAGTCAATATTCATTTCCTTTTGCCAACATGTTTTAAAATGTCTCTGCTCACTGTTGCTTCTTGCATCTCAATCTTCCTTCTGAGTTCAGTTTCCTTCTTCCAGAGGTGCATCCTTTAATTCAGTAGGGCTGTGTAAATGATAAACTAAGTCTTTGTCTATTTGTACACATCTTTATTATGCCTTTCTCTCGAATGAGAATTTAAGAGAAATTTGGACATAGAATTCTAAAATAGATGGCTGTTTTTTCTCAGCACTTTGAGGCTATTTCATTGTCTTTTATCATCTACTATTGCTACAAAGACATCTGCTGTCAGTTTGATTGTCATCCCCTTGTAGATTTGTCCTTTCTCTTTGGATGCTTTTTCAGATATTCTCTTCATCTTTGGTATTTTGAAGTTTCACTGTGGTGTGTGTGTGTGTGTGTGTGTGTGTGTGTGTGTGTGTGTGTGTAAACATAATTTTTCCTACTCAGGAATTAGTGTTCTTTTTCAATCCGAGGTTTTAATGTATGTTTTGCTAAGGACTTTGTAAATGTTGCCTCTCCCTTGTGCTCCCTATTCTTTTCATCTAAAATTCCTAGTCTAACATATGTTAGGCTTTCTTATTCTTTCCTCTACAGCTCTCTTTTTGTTTTTTGAATTTGAGTCTCACTTTATTGCCCAGGCTGGACTGCAGTGACATACTCATGGCCGCCACAGCCTCAACTTGCTGGGCTCAGGTGATCCTTCCATCTCAGCCTTCCAAGTACCTGGAACTACAGGCATGCACCACCATGCCCTGCTAATTTTTTGATTTATTGTAGAGATGAGGGCTCACCAAGTTGCCCAGGCTGGTCTCAAACCCCTGGGCTCAGGTAATCCTCTCACCTCTACCTCCCAAAGTGGTACATTACAGGCTTGAGCCACCACATTCAGCCCTGTATATCTCTTAACCCTTAATATTTTGGGCTGAATTGAGTGATTTCTTCAAATCTAGATGAAGCTATACTGATGAAACCTATTTTAATAACTGTATTTTTTGTATGCAAAATTTCCTGTTCTCTTTCTTATAGCATTTGTCCTTTCACTGAGATTTCTTGCCTTTCTCCTTTTAATAAATTTTAAACTTACTTAATTCCTTTAAGTTTGTTCTATCATCTTCATTACTTAGGGGTCCTAAGTAATGTCTGCTGACTCTCCTTCATGGTGAATTACTGCCCTGTGTGGTGTGGTTTGTATTTTTGAGATTTTTATTAGTTTATCTTCAGTGGGGCTTTCTTTTCTTGTGGGAATTAATAGGTTATGAAAGTATCCCTAGGTTGGGCATGGTGGCTCACACCTGTAATCCCAGCACTTTGGGAGGCTGAAGCAAGAAGACTGCTTGAGCCTAGAAGTTTGAGACCCGCTTAGGCAACATAGTGAGACCTCGTCTCTACAAAAAGACAAAAAAGTAGCTGGGCATGGTGGCACACACCTGTAGTCCCAGCTACTCAGGAAGCTAAGGTGGAAGAATCACCTGAATGTTGGAGGTTGAGGCTGCGGTAAACCATGATTGTGCTACTGCATTCCACCTGGGTGACAGTGTGAGACTGACTCAAAAGAAAGAAAGAGAAAGAAAGAAAGAAAAGGAAGGAAGAAGGGAAGGAGGGAGGGGGGGAGAGAGAGAAAGAGAGAGAGAGGAGAGAGAGAGAGAGAGAGAGAGAGAAAAAAAGGAAGGAAGGAAGGAAGGAAGGAAGGAAGGAAGGAAGGAAGGAAGAAAGAAAGGAAGAGAGAGAGAGAGAGAGAGAGAGAGAGAGAGAGAGAGAGAGAAAGAAAGAAAGAAAGAAAGAAAGAAAGAAAGAAAGAAAGAAAGAAAGAAAGAAAGAAAGAAAGAAAGAAAGAAAGAAAACTTTCCTAGAGAGTGGGTCTGTGTTTGTTTCTGTGAAGCTTTTGGGGTTACAGTGGTCTCTGATCAGTACTTTATGCTAATTTATTGGCTTAGAACTTACTGAATATATGAATGCTGTCCCTTTGTTTTATTTTCTCATGATTTTTGCTTTTTCTCATTTCCCACTTAAGGTCCTGATAGGCTACAAGCTTCCTCACCACTTTCCTGAACGTATAAATGAATATTTTCTTAGTCCTTTTATCATAAACAAGGTGCTCTTTTGAGACTTCCAGAATTATGCAGAGAACTCACTTGCAGCTTGCTGCATTGTAGAAGTTTAAGTTTATGTCTTCTGTCCTCATGTTGGCATTAAAACTTCTGCCGTATTCTGTTGGGAATTTTACTAGTTTTCCTATTATATAATGTATCCTTATTGCAAACAAAAACAAAAAAAACCCTCCTTTTCCAACCCTCAATTTTACATCCCTAATAAATTAGAACTATTAAAACTTCCAAAAGTTTTTCTTTCCACATCCAATAATATATATATGTGAATATATGGGTATACATATATATAACCACATGTACACACACATTACATCCATTATTTTTAAAATAGACTCATATTCAATACCTCTTTACATTTTTATGGGCGTATGTATCACAAATTCCTAAAAAAATGAAATGACTGAATCAAAGAATACGTAATTTTAATTGTTCACAAATAATGGCAAATTGCCCTTTTAAAAATGAATCAATTTATACATCTACCAATAATTGTGCTATTGAGCCTTTCCTCATACCCTCAAATTTACTGTTGTATCATCCTTAACATTTTTGCCAAACTAGTAAAGGATTTTTAATCTCTCACTGTTGTTTTTGTCTGCTTTGCTATGACCAAAAGTGAGGATGAGCATCTTTTTCACATAGCTTTTACATGTTCTTTTCTATTAATGACCTATTCATGCCATTGCACAAGTTTTAGAGTTGTTTATATGTTTATTTAGTTCATAAAGAATCCCTTTACATATTACATATATACATATAAAGAGCATTTTGTATATAATGTATATCATGCATGTTTGTCATCATAAAGATCTTGTATCATTTGTGTTAAATTAATTCTTGGGTGGGAGGAACCTCTTTACCTGAGTGTTCATCAACAGCACCCCATAGTTGCAGTCCCAATGAAAGCAGAATTTAACATCAAAACACTCATGGATAATTTGACTACTTAATATTCTTTACACTGGCATTGAGTCAATCTGGTCAGACTCTTGAAATACAGTGAAAATTCTGAAGTAAAAAGGCAAATCTTCCAAAATATTTGGAGTTTCCTGATGTTGATGTGCATGATGTTGGAGAACTGTTAGAATCACCGTCAAAGTTATTGACAAATGAGGATCTAACTGAGTTAGACCCAACAACAACTGAAGAAAAGAAAATCAGTGAGGCCAAAGATTGGTCAAAAGAGAATTGGAATCCCAAAGAGTCCGAGAGGTCTTGAGGGCAAACAGGCATCTGTAGATCCCAGGCAGGGAGAGCAGCCTCAGATCAGTGAGGGGTGAAGGAGGGAGAAGGAACTGGACTTAGGTGTTTGCAGGAAAAGCTGTGGAGCCTGCTGATGGTTTGGAAGCTGAGGATGAGGAAGAAAGAGAAGGCAAGGCTGACTCCTGGGTATTTGAACTGAGCAACTGTGATGATATTTATTGAGATAGGGAAGGCACATTTTGGGGGAAAAGGAGAGAAATCGAATTTGGTTGTTCCTAAATTTTGTGGGAATTCATAATGTGCTTTACCATTTTATATGATGTTTGCTGATAGTTTATAATTTTTCTTATTATGATAAAATACATTATGCAAAATGCAAATATTACCAAAATTCATAACAGAAAAGTGAAAGCCCCTCCCACACAGATGGGTCAATGACTACTGCATATTTCTTTTTGTTTTCAGTTCATTGCCTGAATTATACTAGTCTTATATTTATTTGTTTATTTTTAAAAATTTATTATAAATGTTTAAATTAGATCATATATTATGCATAATCTGCTACTTAATTCACTTACTAATATATCACATTCTCTTCATATCAGTACATATTCCTTTTATGATTACAAAGTATCTTATTGTGTGAATCCACTATGATTTGTTTACCATTCCTCTATTAATGGGTTATTAGTTTCTAATTTTAAAATGCTTCATTGTGTTAAGATGTTTCCATCTATTCTCATTTTACTTTGAATTTTTAAAATCAATAACAGCTAATGATCTTACAATGCTTCTTCAGCATCTCTTGAAAGGATTACATTTTTTTCTCCTTCAACCTAATTCTGATATTGAATCTTACAGCTCTAGTGTTCCTAGAATTAGGTTGTGTTATTCTCTAACAATACCATCAGATTTTATTTTCTTTCTTTTCTCTTCTATTTTTACTGTAACATTTCCACACCATGGTGTACATGCCTTATATACATGCTTTATCTATATGCCCTTCCCTTGAATGTGGGAAGAACCTATGAATATGGTGGAATATCATTTTCATAATTATGTTAACACACGTGGCAAGGGGAATTTTGCAGATTTTGCTAAGGTTACTAATCAGATGTCTTTGAGTCAATCAAAAGGGAGACTCTCTAGGGGTCCAGATCTAATCACGAGTCCTTTAAGTCAGAGTCTAGAGGTCAGAGACAGAGGAAGCCAGAGAGGGGAAGCAGCAGAGACATTCTTCTACTGTTCTTGAACACCTTCTCCTGCAAACTGCCATGCCATAGAGAGAACAACATGGCAGTGAGTGGTCAGTGGGCTCTTGGAGCCAACAACCATCCCCAGTCAATAGCCAGCAAGAAATGAGGGACCCGAGTCCTGCAATCATAGGGAACTAAGTTCTGCTGGCCACCTGAGTGAGCTTGGAAGAGGATCCCATGCCCCAGGTGAGATAGCAGCCCCTTCTGACTCCTTGATGTCAGCCATGTAATACCCTGAGCAGAGAATCTAACTAAGCCACCCTGAACTTCTAAACTGCAGAAACTGTGAGATAATAAATTTGGCAGAGGGTAGTGTTTTAATTGTGGTAAAGTATATACATCAAAAATGTGTCATTTTAACTGTTAAAAGTGTATAATTCCGTGGCATTAATTATTTTCACAATACTGTGCAACCATTATCACTATTTCCAAATATTTTCATAACCCCAAACAAAAACTCTGTAATCATTAGGCAATAAATCCCCATACCCTACCTCCACACCCAGCCTTGGGTGACCTATAGTCTACTTTCTTTTTCTAAGAATCTACCTATTCTAAATATTTTGTGTAAGTGGACTCATACAGTATTTAGCCTTTTGTGCCTGGCTTATTTTACCTAGCATAATGTTTTCAAGGTTAATCATGTTATAGCATATGTCAGCACTTAATTCCTTTTTTTTTTTTTTTTTTTGAGTTGGAGTCTCACTCTGTCACCCAGACTGGAGTGCAGTGGCTGCTCCTGGCCACCGCAGCCTCAACCTGCTGGGCTCCGGCGATCCTTCCACCTCAGCCTTCCAAGTAGCTGGAATTACAGGCATGCGCTACCACGCCCTGCTGATTTTTTGATTTATTGTAGAGATGAGGTCTTGCTGCCCAGGCGGGTCTCGAACCCGCGGGCTCAGGCAATTCACTCACCTCAGCCTCCCAAAGGCGCGGGATTACAGGCTGAGCCACCGAGCCCGGCTTTAATTCCTTTTTATGGCCTAATAATATTTGTGTGTGTTTGCTTATCCATTCATCTGTTGATTGACACTTGAGTTGTTTCTACTTTTTGACTTTTGTGAATATTATTATTATGAGCATCATTGTACAAATAACTGTTTAAGTCCTTGTTTTCATTTTTTTCATTTATATGCCTAGGTATACACCCATGGGTATAGTATATAGCCATTGTGTAATTTCATGGTTAGCTTTTTTTTTTTGAGTTGGAGTCTCACTCGGTCGCCCAGACTGGAGTGCAGTGGCCGCTCCTGGCCACTGCAGCCTCGCCTACTGGTCTCCATCAATCCTTCCGCCTCAGCCTTCTGAGTAGCCAGAATTACAGGCATGCGCTACCACGCCCGGCTGATTTTTTTGATTTATTGTAGAGATGAGGTCTCGCTGCCCAGGCGGGTCTCAAACCCTTGGGCTCAGGCAATCCACTCACCTCAGCCTCCCAAAGGTGTGGGATTACAGGCTGAGCCACCGAGCCCGGGTATGGTTAGCTGTTTTGAGGAGCTGCCAAACTGTACTTCACAGTGGCTGCACCATTATTTAATCCCACCAGCAGTGTACAAGAGTTCTAATTTCTCCACATCCTCACCAACACTTGTTATTTTTCTTTTTTCCCCCAGTTATAGCCATCCTAGTAGGCTTGAAGTGGTCTAGATTTGCATTTCCCTGATAATTATTGGTGTTGAGTATCTTTTCATATGCTCACTGGCCGTTTGTAGATCTTTTTTGGAGATATACAGTCTTTTGCCTGCTTTTTTATTGGGTTGTCTGTCTTTTATTGGGTTGTTGAATTGTAGGGGTTCTTTATATTTTCTGGATATTTTGTATTGTTTTAAGACATTGTTTGAGGTAATTTGCTATGCAGCAGTACTAATACATTTACCCTATCATTAACTGTGAAATAAAATTTGATATATATTTATGGGAAGCTGTCTGTTTTTCCTAGGTTATGGAATTGTCAGAATAACAAGAATGACCATTTCCGTGGAGATAAGTAAGATAGAACTTTCTTGAGAACCTGTCTTGGCCTGATGTTTTTCTGGAAGTAGATCTTTGACAATCTTTTTTAAAGTTTAGATTTTCTGTTTCTTCTTAAAGTAACATTAGTACATCCTTTTGGTTGCTTAAAGAATTAAAAATGTACACAGTACCTTAATTTGAGTACTTGTTATATGGAAAGTAATCCAAAAAAGTGTTAGCTGTGTTGTTGTTATAAGATTTTTCTCCTTATTCTGGAGTTCAGGTGTGTTTCCCAGTTGTGTCTAAGGCTATGTCTTAGTCCATCTTGTGTTGCTATAACAATACTATAGACTAATTTATAAATAAAAGAAGTGTATGTCTTATAGCTCTGGAGGCTGGAAAGTTCAATATCAAGGTACTACCATATGATGAGGGTCTTCTTGCAGCATCATCCCCAGATGGAAGTCATCAGGGCACGAGAACATGGAGAGAGGGGGGTAAACTTATCCTTTTTCTCAGGACCCCACTCCCATGTTAATGAACCCACTTCACTACTATCTGGCAGATCTTTCTGTGACGATGGAGATGTTCTAGATCTGTGCTGACCGATGCAGTATCCACTATCCAAACGTGACTTTTAAGAATTTGAAATGTGGTTAGTGTGACTGAGGAACTGAATTTTTAATTTTATTTACTTTTCATGAACTTTGAATAGCTACATGTGGACATGTGGCATGCAGCCACCATGTTGGACAGCACCAACCTGTCATATTCTGTCATATTCCATAGTTTGAATGTGCTACCACTTAATTGTCTTTCTCCTGTTGGTGGGCCTTTAAGTTGCTTGGGGTTTTTGCTTTTACAAATAAGTTTTCAAAGAGCATGCCCAAATATGTTGTTAGTTGCTGTAGTTTGTGTATACTGTTCAAAATTGTTGCCATTCTGTTCCTTTTGACCCTTCACCAAGGTAGAAAGACTATTTCCTTCAATACCACCAATTTCAAAGCTGCCACTGTGACTTGCAGGTTCGCATGTAACCCTTTGCTTGTATTAGATCTCAGGGACTCCTGGCCTTCTAGCTGAGCCCTTAGTATCACAGAAGTCTGAACTGGCATACCGAACCACAGGGAGGACCCAAACCTAAGCCCCAGTGAGATTAAGCAAATCCTTCATGTGAAAGAACCACATAACAAGCTCTTCAAGGCCCATGAAGTTATGATAGGCATATAGAAAACAAAACAATAAGTGTAAGACAATCACTAACTCCAAGAAAAAAAATAAGAAAGGAAATGTGATAGTTAATGTACTACATGTCTTGGCTCTGAACAATTGTCTTAATGTGCTCCCCTGTGGTAGACAAGATTTTGGTGCCCATGTCCTTTACTCTCTGCTGTTATGTCTGTGAATGCTTTATGTTACATGGAAAAAGGGATTTTGTGGATGTAATTATTGTTATGGACCCTAAAAATAGGAACATTATCCTGGATTATTGGGTGGGTCCAATCTAATCACTTGAGCCCTTGAATGCAGAGAAATTTCTCCATCTGGGGTCATTCAGAGAGATGCTGTGGAAAAAATCAGAGAGGTCAGAGAGATTCAAGTGATGTAAGGGCATCCAGCTGGCTTTGAAAATGGAAGAGGCAAAGTGGCTTCTAGAAGCTGAAATTGACCATCAGCCAGCAGGAAATAGGGACCTCAGTCCTTCAACTACCTAGAACTGGAATCTGCCAGTACCCTGAAAGGGCCTGGAAGCAGATTCTCCCCCAGAACCTCCAGATAAGAGCCCAGGCCAGCCAACACCTTGAAAGCTTGTGGAACCTGGAGCAGAGAAACCACCTGAGCCTACCAGACCTCTGAATTACAGAACTGTGAGATCACAGGTTTGTGTTGTTTTAAGCTGCTAAATTTGTGGTTGTTTGCTACAGGTGCAATAGAAAAGGGATACACCACCTCATATCAATTCAACCAAAAAAGTGTAGAGGTGATTCTGTTTGGTAGATGCAGAATACTAAAATAAAACTAAATTCTCATTTCGCATGACAGGAAGTTGAAAGATTATATTTAAACCTTTAAAAAAATAGCAGCATAAGCGTCTGTAGAAATATGGCAGTAAATATTAAAAGAAACACTAAAAGTGTTACAAGCGATTGCTTCTGGAGAGCAGGAATTGGGTGAAGGAGCTGAGAAAGGGCTGCTAATTTTTCAATTTTAACCTTGGAGAGAACTATATGATTTTTAAATCCATATTTCCATGTGACTGCAATGAAAATAAAGAACAAAGTCCCACTACCACCAATGTAAGATGCACCCACCTCTCTGAGAGCCTGAGCAGGGGGGTGTGGGGGCTGCTGGTGCCTGCCGGTGGTGTGGCATCCCCTCCTCTCTACTCTCCAGGGTGGAGGAAAGCAACAACAAGCTTCTGGAGTCAGAGAGGAAGCTGCAGGAGGAGCGACATCGTGCCGTGGTGCTGGAGCAACATCTGGAGAAAATGCGCCTGGAGCCTGGGAGGATGCCGGCCTCACAGAGAGCAGCCCTCAGGAACACAACAGGTAGGGGCCCAGGCAGGGGTTCCAGTGCCGGGGCAGGGAACGGCCTTACTGCTGGTGGAGGAGCCTGCCAGCTGTACTGTTCGTGTTCAGTCCATCAGAGAGAGTGTGGGCTGCAGAGCCTCCATCAGGGCAGAGGTCTCCCTGCCTCTACTGCTGGGTATCCTCTTCCCCTGGCCTCCCAGGCAGAACCAGGAGCCCAGCATTCCCTCAGCCCCTGAGAGCCCTCAGCATGAGGTGTCAGGGCCTTTGCTAAATGCCATCAGTCACCACCTCCTGCCACCCACACCCCAGCTTGCAACCCTCTGGCAGCCAGGGAGAGCTGTGCCACAGCAGGAAAGTCACTTGGTCCTGGCAGTGAGGGGCAACTGCCTGAGAGAAAGTGTCTGTGTGGCCTCTGCCACCTGCTGGCCTGTGACATGGGCAAAGTACCACCCCTCTGGGGAGCATGCCCCCACCTCCCCAACTCCCCACCTCCCCCCAACCAATCTGTAAAATAAGGAGACTAGATTCTGCCATTCAGTCTCCCATGGCAGTTCTGCTCCAGTGGGAAGACAGACATCTGCACAGAGAGGGAAGAAGGGCAGGGTCTGAGAATGCAGATGCCGTGGCAGAGCAGGGGCAGAGATGCTGTGGTGGAGGCCCAGCTGGAGACTGGAGGAACCACAGGGAGCAGTGAAGCTGGACTTGGGGGAGGGGCAGTAAGAGGCAGGGTCACAGAAGGCTTGGGGTGCTAAGGAGATGCAGCGGTCTCACAGGGATTTGGGAGCCAAATGTGAATTCATTGAGGCCTGATGAAGCTCTAGAGGCAAAAGCGATTATCGTCCTTTTTCAGATGAGGAAACCAGCTCAGAGAGGCTGATGGTTTACCTGAGGCTTCACAGCAGGGGTGAAAGCCAGGTCTGCTGATGCCATACCACCCTGAGGGCCTTTTCAGCACAGCAGTTTCTGGATGCCATTATTTTGCCCACATTCCCCACAAGCTGGACTTTGTCCTTTTTCTGAGCCTTCTGTAGCCCCTGACCCAGCCACCCTGCTTCCTGGTATGGAGTTGCTGGCCTGAATGGGGACAAGTGGGACCTGGTGGTATGAGGACATCAGATGCAGTGACATCCTAGACTCAGGTTTAGCCTGCAGGCCAGACCGCAGGGCCAGCTGGCTTCTCTTGTTAGAAACAAATGACCAGAAACGTGTCAAGTTCAAAGATGTAGGCAGTGAGGAGCCACCTTAGGGCAAAGCAGAGTCAGGGCTGTAGCAGAAGCCAGAGCCAGGGCGAGAGGACTGCAGAGGCATCAGGGAGGGTGTCTGGAGGAAGGCACCCTCGCCCTGCACCCTCATGGAGGTATAACGTTTCACCAAATGCAAGAGCAGGCGGTGGGCAATGGGGGTGGAGAAGGAGGGTGTTAGCTCAGGGCTATGGCCGCATCACAGAAAGTGGCTGCTACTGCCCCACAGGTCTGCCTACCTCTAACCCCAAGCACAACCCGACCACAAACGAGAAGAAGGACCCATCCTTTGCCCAGCTCTCCGATGTGCCTGTGGAGTCCCAGATGGAGGAACTGACCACCAGGTTCTCCCCTTCCCCACCTTCCTGAAAGAGTGGAGTTGTCTGAGGGAGGCACCTTGATGGGCAGAGGGGCCATGTCCCTCCCTGTATGCCTCTGACTTCAGTTTGCCCACAAGGCTGGCCCTGCTCAGTCCTGGGTTCTAGACCTGCAATTCAGGGCCTGGCCTTCAGAGGGCAGAGGGGCCCAGCCTTGACGTTGATGGCCCGTAGTCCCAGGAGGAATGTTACCAAGTGTGAGTTGCTGAACTCACTTTTCTCACCCAGTTAATCCTTTCAAGAGCAAATGCAGCCATGAGAAAGGAAGCAGGGAATGTCTACAAATTAGTACTCATCACTGGGTGCCAGGCCCAGGGCTGTGGGTGGGCCAGAAAGGAATCCTGCCTGGTATTGCCCCAAGGGTCTGTGGGAGGGAGAGCCCTGAGCGAAGTGCAGCCACACTGGCAGTCTCATTCCAGGGCTCTCTGTACCCCACACACACGTGTGCCAGCTCAACCACACCTAGTCCTGTCTTCTGTGGTCCAGGCTGGCCATTCAGGTGGAGGAGAATGAAATGCTAAAGACTGCCTTGGACAGTGCCCTGCGGGGAAAGGAGGAAGACTTCCGGATATACCACGAGACCCTGGGCCAGGTGAAGGGGGTCTTCCTGCAGGCCCTGCGGCAACAGAAGGCGGACAAGCAATCGGCTGGGCGGGGCAGCTTCAGGTCTTGAGAGGAAGAGGTTCTGTGTGATAACTCCATCTGCTTCAGGAAGCCAGCCCAGGGCAGCCAACTCGGCCACTTCTCCAGAAAAGGCTCCTTGAGGATGATGACAAAAGCCAATGTCCCAGGCCAGGGCGGGCAAAGGAAAAGCTGCGATGGAGCACTGCAGGAGCCCCTGGCAGGCATGGCCAGCAGGAAGGAGGCCCAGCAGGCCACTGGCATGGGCGAGAGTTCTGGGACAGCAGGGCAATTGTGAGCAGACAGAGGCAGCCAGTCCCTCGGGCACACCCTAGGGCCTAGCTGGGAGCTCCTGCATGTCAGCACAGTTCCACACAGGAGAGCCCTCCATGCCCGGGCTGGGCACATCCCCCATGCCACTCCGCCCCACCCTGCCCCTCACCAGGGCATCCCCCTCACCCCTGCCCCAGCACCCACTGTGACTTTCCTCACCCTCCACAGCCTCAGGGCACCACGCCCTGAGCCACCTTGTCAGTCTGCTCTTCAGGGCTCTTCCTCAGATGCAGACCTCAGACTCATAATAATATTGAGTATTTTCATTATCACCGTAGCTCCCAGTGAGTGAGCATCTACTGGGGAAACCTGACTCCATCTGGTCCTCTAAGAACCCAGGGACTGTTGGCCCATTTTACAGATGAAGAAACTGAGACTCACAGAAAGAGGCTGAGCTGATATTTAACTCGGGTCTACCTGACCCCAAATTCGAGATCCTGCCGTTGAGCAGATTACCCAGGGCAGGCCACTGCCTACCCAGTGCTGGATAGCTCCAGCCAGCCAACTGTTCCAAGAGGCACTTCTGCCTGCACCCATCAGCTTCGGTGGGCGCTGGTGGAGCTTGGGCAGAAGGATTTTGAGGAAGTGGGTGCAGGTGAAGGTACGAGGTACTCCCCTCACCATGTTGAGCTGAGAGGGCTGCTGCAGGGGGACCCCAGGAGCCCTCAAGCCTCCTTGTGACTGTGACAGTATCTCCCCCTTCTCGTCTGTAGTTAGAGCCATAGGGAGGGGTGGCCCCAAGGAGGGTCACCCATAGCCGCACACCCCAACCCCAGACACCCTGGCCACACATGTGCATACACCGGCCCACACAAAGATTCAGATGTACACAAACACCTAGATCCCAGAGCATGCAACTGCATACACACACAGGCACTCCATGTGTGCACACATGTAGACACACATACTGGCACAATGAGCATGCATGTATGCGGACACATATTCCCAGTTATGAAGACACAGCCACTTGTGTGTTACTTGTGCAGTGACACACAAATGCAGGTGCACATACTGTGAAAACACCCCCTCCCCCAGGAAAAGCCACCTGGGCTCCTGGGACCCTTTCTGCCCAGTCCCTTCCTCAGGAAATGGGGCCTATGCAGGGACCCGGTGCCGGCTCTGCTCCTCACCCTCACTCAGGGAGCCACCAGCAGCCCTGCATGGGTAACACAGGTCTAGAGCTCCCACAGCAAGGTAGGGCGAAGGCCGTCAGGATAAAGTGATTCTGATGGGCTCCAACAGCCTCTGGGAAGGAAGAGCTTTCCTCTGGTTCCTCGTGGAAGGGAAGTAGCCAGAGAGTCAGAAGCAAGAGGGCCTGTGCTGGGAGGGGACTGTGTGTGACGGCAAGGAATGGGCCAAACACAGAGTCTGAATGCCAGGCCGAGTAGCACCTTCTCCTGCCGGCACCAGGGAGCCCCAGGGAAAGAGCTGAGTGTGTGTGGGAACAGGCGCTGGCCTCAGTGGAGTTCCTGGAAGTGAGAAGCAGGCACGGGACCAGTCATCTTTCCCAAAGGTCACCTCAGGGAAGTGCAGGGGTGGCGTGACCCCCTCCCCGACCACTCCAGGGCGGTTCTGCTGCCCTTCCTGGTTCAGGACTGGGGCTGAGAGATGAAGGAGCACCAGGTCATGGAGTCTAAGCAGTGGGGATCCCTGGGACAGATTTCATTCCCCACTTACCAGCTGTGTGGCCTTGAGCAAGTTATTTAACCTCTCTGAGCCTTCACATTCCCATCCTTAAAATGAGGACAATAATAGAAACTTCCCTCCAAGAGCCATTGTAGGTGTCAAAGAATAACCCAAAGACATTTAGCTGATTATCGACTCACTGTTTATTTCTATACAAGATACGTGTATCCATGGACTGATTTCATCCCACAATGACAGAAACAAGATTTACATAAGAAAGGGGGAGAAAAGCTACGTACAGTTGGGCACAGTAGATCTTGTTTGCACATTTCCGGGTAAACTGATAAGTTGGCATTTTACTTCGGCCGACTATGGGCATAAAAATGAGTGTTTCAATTTAGAGTCTACTGGCAACCTTGAGAGCTTTGCTGTGGTGCTGGGTACCAGGGTTTCCCCAACTTAGTTATACCAGATCTGCTTCATTCCCTCTTTAGAACCCTCTGAGGGTTTCACCGAGATAAAAAGTGTTAAGTACTTAGAGCAGCTTCTTGCACACAGTAAGCGCTCAATAAATGTTAGCCCTTAGTTTTCCCTCTAGTCATTCAACCAATGCTTGGTGAGCAGCTCCTCTGCCCTAGGTACAGAGGTGTCAGGGCGAGTGGAACACAGTCCCTGATCTTCAGGAACTCCTAGGTCAGCTGGGGAGAGACAATTGTCCGTCAGGTGGTCAGCGAGTGCCAACTGCATGTTAGCCTCTCCAGGCCTGGGAGGGACCAGGAGGTGACTCTGACTTGCTTCCTTCTTTCAGGGAGTACCTGGTCCAGTCAGAGAGGTGTGGGAAACAGAGGGCCTTGATGGGCAGGGGTGGGGGGAAAGGCACAGAAGCAGACATGCCCCATCCCACCCCCATCCCTGCTTCGGCCCCCGGGCTCCTTGACCATATGTGGGTGGAGGGGGCTGTCAGGGAGCCATGGTCCTTCACATCTCCCTGAGGTAAAGGGGCAGGGAGGGGCAAGGGGCAGGTGTGGGGGGGCAGGGGGAAGAGTTGTAAAGGGAAGGAGGAATTGTCAAGGGACCAAGGACTGGGCCCCTGAGGGATCTAGCCCTTGCGGGCCAGGTGAGGAGTAGGGCAGCCTGGTCTGTCCAGTGCTGATGGCCCCCCTGGGAAGAACTACCCATCCTTGGAACCCTGAGGATGACCTCCCCATCCTTCAGGCAGGTGTGCTAGATGAGAACACCAAGGTCCCTGCCCAGAGCCACAAGGCAGCAGCAGGGAGGAGGGTGCAGGGACCCTGGAGGGCTGAAGGGCAGGGGAAGGTGAGGAGGCGGGTGGTGGGATAACCTCACGGGAGGACTCTCCCTGGCTGCATCCCAGGCCGGTGCTGTGGGTCTGGGTGCTCAGGTTCCAGCCTTGACAGGTGAGACCTGGTTGAGCTGTGGGTGTGGTTTCGTCACTGTTCACTGTCCCCTTGAGGACCTCTGGGGCCCCGCAGCTGAGCCGGGCAAGGTTGCAGCCTGGCTCAGACTGAATCAGACATATTCCGTTGCTGCTAGGCCTTTCCTCTGCTTCCAGGAGCCCAGGGCAGGGTGGCCTCTTGGGGAGGGTGCTCCTGTGGGCCTCCCACATCCAGTGACCAGAGCCAGCTTCTCCTCCCCACCACAATCAACCCCCATCCAGCCTTTAGCACAAAGTCCCTGCCTGCTGCCCCTCTCCACAAGTGTGCCTTTGCACGTACCCTCTGCTGTCTTCCGAGCCTTTGTGTATACACAATACATATAAACACAATTCACACATCACACCACATAAATAACACACACGTGCATGCACAGGCAATACACACAGCTATACACACACAAACACACAAGAAACATGCCACGAACAACACAGCCCAAAACACATGCAAGAAGACTACACATACAACTGATACAAAACACAACTGCATGCGTACACACACACACAGAGGAAGCATCATTTCCCCACATTTTTACTTAGAGGAACAAACACACAAAATTTTAGGTTTGAGAATTGAAAAGGGACTCTGAGGCTTGACAGAATGGACCCCCTCCCCACCACGTCTTCCTCGTGGCCCCGTGGCATTTAGAAAGCTGACCCAGGGCCATGTGCTGGTCTCAGCCCAGTCAGCTTTTTGCTCCTCGCTTTGGAGGCCAGCCACACCAGGCCCCCTCCCCTCCTACCACCCCTCACGCAGGGTAGAGCTGGCCTGGGACTGTCCAGCCCCACATTAAAGGGGCCTCCCTAGCCTCCATCCCTCTTGCCATCCCCACATGCCACACTCCCTGCAGGGGTGTGGAGGGGAGTCACCCGGGAACTATCTCACTGCTGTGAGTTCTGTCTCTCTGGGCCACTGGAATCCAGGGTCTGTGGCTCTCTAACACTATCTTTATGAGCAAATCAGTGAGTCCTTGTCATGGAGTGAGTTGCCAGATCTCCCCAAGAATCCAGTGAGACCAGGGCCAGCAGTGTGCCCACTTTACAAATGAGGATATGAGGCCCAGAGAAGGGGATCCTGCCAGCTCAGGCTGAATTCAGTTGATTGAACCTGTGTTCCTAATCCTGGAGCCAAACCACCCTGTCTGCACCCTTGAGCCTCTCCCTGTAAGCCTTGTGAACATACCAGGTGGACTGCGGGCCCCAGCTGGCCTCAGCCACCTCCGTTGTGAGTGAGCAGAGGCTCTCATCCCCGCAGGGCAATCAGTTCCAGAAGCTTAAGGGGCTGGCCCAATTGCTTAACCTCCTTGCATTTCAGTTTTCTCTTCTCCTAATTGGGGTAGTGGCAACGCCTTTTTTATAAACTGTGGTGACATTAAAAAGTTAATCCTGCCAAGTGCGGTGGCTCATACTGTTAATCCCAGCACTTTGGGAGGCTGAGGCGAGAGGATTGCTTGAACCCAGGAGTTCTAGAGCAGCCTGAACAGCACAGCAAGACCTTATCTCTACCAAAAAAAACCCAAAAAACTGGGCATGGTGGCACACACGCCTGTAGTCCTAGCTACTCAGGAGGCTGAGGTGGGAGGATCATCTGAACCTGAGAGGTCAAGGCTTCGGTGAGGTGTGATTGTGCCACTACGCTCCAGCCTGTTAACAGAGTGAGACGCCGACTCAAAAAAGGAAAAGAAAAGCGAATCTATGTACATCCTGACTACTATGATTCACTTACTTGTCCTTTAACAACCGTTAACTCCCCTCCCCCAGGCAGCTCTCCTTAACCCTCAAAGTCTGGCTCAGGTGTCCTTCCTTCCCTGACACTGTCCTCCTCGCATGCCCTGAATCCTAACCACAGCCCTAACTCAGCCCCTACACAGTGTAGTGGTCACCATTCGTGCTTCTCAGGGTCAGGGACCACTGGCAAGGGTCTCTGTGTCCTCTGTGAGGTGTGTGTTGGGGTCTTCTTACTGCTTCCTCTAGGCCAGCATGTCTGCATGCTTGGGAGGGAGCTTCCTGCCCAAGTGCCCAATTGCAATCTCTCTCCCCTTGCCAAGCCTGGCAGAGGCCCTGGAAGGGCCCCTGGTGGATGGGAGCAGCACCTTCCTCCCCCTCCTCAGCTGAGCCTGAGGCTGGGTTCAAGGGATGAGCAGGGACTCACAAAGCCCCTTCTAGTCCCCATACAATCCCCAAAGCACATACATGAACAGGTCTCCGTAGACACAGCACAGACACATCAGCTCCCCAGACTTTGGGACTTCATTCTGTCGGACTACCAGAAGTTCCTAACCTCTCAGGGATGGAGCGGCTTCAGGACAGCCCTCTCCATCAGGTAGCCCCTTTCCAGAGTGAGAGTCCTGCCCCCCACTCTGGAATCCCATTTAGCTGTGGACAATCTTGTCTTCCTGTCTGCCTCTACTCTACCATTGAGAGGACAACGGCCACCCCAAATACCCACTCAAGCCTTGTCAAGTGACCCTGCTAGCATCCCTCCATCCAGACAACACCTTACTGGAGAGGGCTAGGGCCTGGGGGCCCCTCTCAGACACAATTTCCATGCCAGCTGCAATCACATTTGTCAAGTCAGTCCTCCCTTAGGCACCCATGTCTGGCTACCTGGCACTCTTGGCATAATGAAAAGGACAAGGGCAGAGGGCTAGAGGGGTCTGCCTGAGGACAGCCCTTGAGAGGTCACATGTAAAGGTGTGGGCTGGGGTCCATAAAGCTGAGACGTGAACATGTGTGAGTGTGTGTGACTGTAGTGGGGCAGGGCTTACAAACCTGGAGAGGCTTGCGGGGCCAGCAGGAAGGCTTCCTGGAAGAAGGCAGTCCTGGCTGGCAGTGAGAGGGAGGCACAGGCTCTCTGGGGGCCAAAGACGAAGAGGTAGGCTGAAGTGAGGCCCAAGTGTCCCTGTTTGAGCCTGTGCTACTGGCCACCCCCTCACCCCCCCCCCCACCAGGATCCTCCCTGCGGCTCCCTGCAGCCAGCAGCTCTGCAGCACTCGGCTCCGCTCCACTCCGCTCAGCTCTGCTCCAGGAAGGCCACCTCCTCTTCCCCCTCCTCCTCCTGCTGTCACCACTCACCGCTCATAGCCTCGAGGGGGTGGGGACCCCAAGGCTGGACACACCCCACCGTGGCCCCAGAGCTCAGCCGGTCTCACAGACGTACGGTTGGACGCAGGACCCCGGAGCCCCGAGGTGGGCAGTGTGCCAGGGTCCCTCGCAGCCTCCTCAAGGTCAGTGCTAGCTGGGGATGCAGCTACTCTGGGGCCCTTGAGACCCGTAGGGCACACCCCAGACCCCTCATCCCAGGTCACAGGCCCCAAAGTGGGCTTTACCCCAAGTGTACCTGAGGCCGGCAGGACCAGGGGAAAGAGGGCACCCCTGCGGCCACCAGCCAGCCCAGGGCCGGGGGTCTATCAGGAGAGGCCCCGGCTGGTGGCCAGCTCCTCTCAGAGGCCTTGCTGGGGACACCCCGCACCGGCCATAGGGAGCTAAAATTGGAAAGTGGCGAGTGGGAGGCAGCTGACAAAGCTATTTCGCGGGCTCTTCACCATGCTCCGGTTTCAAGCTCCTGCTCCATTAACCTGATCCCCAGGGCCTCCCTCCCCCCACCCAGCTGATTAGGTGCCTCCGCCCTCAGGCCGCTGTCAGCCTGGCAGGGCAGTCAGGCCAGCAGCCCCCAGCGTGGGGCAGGGGCAGCGATGGTCTCCTCTTATCTGCGACTCCAGAGGGGCTCACTGAGAACACTCGGTCCTGAGGGGAGGCAGGCAGCAGCCTCCAGGTTCACGGCGTGACCTTGGCAGCTCCCTGCCCCAGTCTGGTCCTTGACCCCTCTATCTGTATAATGAGGATGATGTCAACCATGGGGGCAAGAAAGCTGGCTGCAGTGCTGGTGATGGAGATCTGGAGGATGGTCTAGGGTGGAGGAAAGGGCCACACAAGCCACCTCTTGGCCCAGCTCAGCCTGAGAGGTGCCTAGACATGTTCCTCCCCTTCATTTGGGCCCTGCGTCTACCCATAAAGCCCCTGGGATGACCTGAGCCAGGCTGAGCCAGGGTAGGAAGGGCCTGGGTGCTAGCTGAGGTCCCAGGGATGGCCCAGCAGGACTCCTGGGGACAACCTAGGCCTTGGCAGAAGGGGGTGGCTAGGCTCACCCTGGGCCTGGGCCTGGGCCTGGTCAGCACCTTGGACAGCAGCCAGCACCCTCCCCGGTGCCTGCCTGGCCTGGCCCGGTCCGCACCGGCTTCCCCAGGCACCTCCTCAAATAGCACAGCCTCCATCCAGCACCCAGGGCCCAAATACACGGAGCACTGAGAAGGTGGGACAGTGTGATCACAGACACAGGCAGGGACTAGGGGTGTGGCAGGCTGGCGCTCAGGGGCTTGTTAGGGGGATGGGGTCCATGAGAGGCTGGAGGCCCAATGAGAGGGATGGGGGCTTGGCTCTAGGGGAGAACCTGGGAAGGATATGGGATCTCAGTGCGGAAGAGGCAGCTCAGGGAGGGGAGTGGGAGTCAGCTCTTGGAGGGGCCTGGGGCTGAGGGAGGCTCTCTGAGGAATGTGGGGACCCTGGGGGCAGAAACCAGGTTGAGGTAATAGAGATGGGTTTCTCCACACGTAGGTCATGGGGCGCCCTAGCAGAAGCCTTGGCAGAGGGTGGGGCCCCCTGAAATGTATGAAGGAGTATGTAAAGGTGAGGGGGCCAACTGTGAGTTAAGACTATATCTCCAGAGCCTTGCACGGGATGGGTGGGAGTGACAGCAGCAGCTAGGATGGGGCGCCGGGGTTGGGTGACCTGGGAGGTGTAGGGAGCACAGGGGCAGGGAAAGTAATGGCACAGGTCCCCAAGAGGCAGTCTCTCTTCAATGTGGGTCCCCACCGCCCCAGCAGGAGATCATGAGGTGGGGCTAGGCAGTGCTGGAAGCTGCATTTCCCTCATCCAGCCTGTCTCCCCCAGCCCTGTCCAGGCTATGGGCATCAAGACAGCACTTCCTGTGGCTGAGCTGGGCCTCTACTCCCTGGTGTTGAGTGGAGCCCTGGCCTATGCTGGCCGGGGCCTCCTTGAGGCTTCTCAAGGTAACAGGTGGGCCCTGGGGCAGGGGGTGGGGCCATTCTTCCCCTGGTGGCCACAGGGTTCCAACCAGCAAGGCCAGAAACTTGTAGGCTCCAGACCCAGGGACTCCCTAGGCTCTAAGGATTGGGCTGAGCCAGGTGCAGTCACAGGGGGACAGAGATGCAGAGGCACTGACACACACACACACACACACACACACACACACACACACACACACACACAGTACAGTCAGAGATCTGGACCCAGACACACAGTAAGACCCAGAGAGAAGCAGATGCACAATGAGAGACCCCAGGGCGGGGGCAGCATTGTCCATGGGGATGGGGAGGGAGGGGATGCGAAGGCTCCTCTTCCTGAAGCCACATTCTGTTCTCAGATGGGGCCCACAGGAAGGCCTTCCGGGAGTCTGTGCGACCTGGCTGGGAGTACATTGGCCGGAAAATGGTAGGTCCCCCCATCCCAAGGTCCCTGCCTGGGATCCCTGACCCCTGGCACATCTCTCACATCCCAAATGCTTCCCCCGTCTCTGCTATTCCAGATGTTTTTGTGTAACAGCTTCTCCACTGGCCCTTCCTGTGTCTTCCTGGGGCATCCATCTTGCCCGGGCTCTGCTCATTTAGGAAATGGGTCACCTAAGTCGTGTGTGCTTCAGCAGGGGCCTGCAGCACCACCCTTCCTGGGAACATAGCAGTCACGGTGCAGTGCCAGGCAACGTGCTGAGTAGAGGGGGGCTTTGAGGGGTGAGGCAGCCCCTGTGGCACCCTTCATCCCTCTCTGCTTGCCTGGGAGCTTTTTCAGAGGGGAACGCAGGCATCTGTGCCACTGTTCTCATCTC
The DNA here is from genome assembly GCA_027257055.1 of Cephalopachus bancanus. Lineage (NCBI taxonomy): Eukaryota > Metazoa > Chordata > Mammalia > Primates > Tarsiidae > Cephalopachus > Cephalopachus bancanus. Next base: position 9,913,083 of record JAPVLO010000021.1, on the reverse strand, counting down.
ACACATAAGAACATGAGGCCGGGGAGGTACTGGGCCCAGGTACCGCCCCGTTCTGCTCCCTCCCAAGCCCTAACCTGCCCCACCACCTCCTGCTCCCGATGCCCCAGGATGTGGCTGACTTCGAGTGGGTGATGTGGTTCACCTCTTTCCGAAATGTTATCGTCTTCGCTCTCTCTGGACATGTGCTGTTTGCTAAACTCTGCACGATGGTTGCCCCCCAGGTGAGCTGGACCTGGGCTGCCCAGCCTCCCCTGCCACAAGGGTTGTGGGAAGTCTATCCTGGGGTCCCACCCCCTTTATATGGATAGGTGAACTGAAGTCTTCTCCCTGTCCACAGCTCCGCTCCTGGATGTATGCTGTGTATGGGGTCCTGGCTGTGGTGGGCACGATGGGCCCTCGGTACCTGCTGCTGATGCTTGGCCACTGTGTGGGCCTCTATGTGGCCTCACTCTTGGGTCAGCACTGGCTCTGTCTCGGCCTCGGCCTGGCCAGCCTGGCCTCCTTCAAGATGGACCCCCTCATCTCTTGGCAGGTGTGCACTGGGAAAGAGGTACAGGATACAGGGATAGGATCCCAAACCTCTCACTTCACCCAAAGCCATTGCTTCTCCGGTGTCCCCAGACATTTCCTTCACTTTCCCACCTGTCTTCAAACCTTTGAGGATGCTTTGTCTACATGGCGGTCACCTGCACCGCAGGACCGTGTCCAGCTTGTCCCCTGCTCTATTGCATTGTCTAGAGCAAAGGCCAGTGTTAACTGGCTCAGGAAGAGAGGAAGGGGCAGGACCAGGCTGGGACTCTGTGGAGCTGGAGGCACCGTGGTGAGTTGGTGGCCTGTTCTTTCCCCTCCAGAGCGGGTTTGTAACAGGCACTTTTGATCTTCAAGAGGTGCTGTTTCACGGGGGCAGCGGCTTCACAGTGCTGCGTTGCACTAGCTTTGCGCTGGAGAGCTGTGCCCACCCTGACCGCCGCTACTCCCTAGCTGACCTGCTCAAGTACAACTTCTACCTGCCTTTCTTCTTCTTCGGGCCCATCATGACCTTTGATCGCTTCCATGCCCAGGTGAGGGGACACCCTGTGGACTTCCAGAACAGGGCTGGATCTCCCTTTTCAGACAGGGCTCCCATCTCAGAACTCCGCAGGCAGGCTGTGACCTCATCCTTAGGCACAATTCCAGGATGAAGCTATGTCTCCCCTTCCTCCTCAGACCCCAGGATGGGGCCGCCTTTCCCCCTCCAGTGGGACTCACAGGTTGAAGACATGTCACTTCCCTTGGAGAGGACTTCCAGGCCATGGATGTTCCCCTCCCGCTCAAATGGGGCTCTTAAGACAAAGTCAGGTCTCCCCTGGCTGGCGGTGAATCCTCCCCAGACTCCAGCGTGACCTGTGTCTCCACCCTCGGGCAGGACTCCTGGATGAAGCCATGTCTCCTTCCACCCCCAAGCAGCTGGTGACTCCCCACTCAGACAGGGGACCTCCGGCAGGGTTTGCTTCTCCCCTCAGACACTTCACATCCCCCCAGGTGAGCCAGGTGGAGCCAGTGAGGCCTGAGGGCGAGCTGTGGCGCATCCGGGCTCAGGCGGGCCTCAGTGTAGTGACCATCATTGCCGTGGACGTCTTCTTTCACTTCTTCTACATCCTCACCATCCCCAGTGACCTCAAGTTCGCCAACCGCCTCCCAGACAGCGCCCTTGGTGGGTCCCCAGAACAGGGACCAGGGCTGGGTTGCCACCCCAGGAAGAGAGACCTTCTGCACGCCCGTGATGTCACAGTTGGGGAAGCTGGACCTCCAGAGCACAGCACTTAAGTTGGGAGAGCAGGGACTTATTCTTTGACATGTGTGGGACTTGGCATTAGCTTTGTCCCATGGAGTCAGAGCAGTGTTCTGCCCAGGCTACCCCACTTCCCTGGGTGTGACTGATTCCACAACCCAGATGGGGTCTGCTATGGGGCGGGCAGGGTATGCCTCTCCCCCAGGAAGTGGCAGGACAGGGTCTCTGTAGGGATGGGCGTCCAAACCCAGGCAGTGACGGCACCCTGTCCCCAGCTGGTCTAGCCTATTCAAATCTGGTGTATGACTGGGTGAAGGCGGCTGTCCTCTTTGGCGTCGTCAACACCGTGGCGCGCCTCGACCACCTGGACCCACCCCAGGCTCCCAAGTGCATCACTGCACTCTACGTCTTCGGGGAAACGTGAGTGTGGCCCAGGGAGGCTCGCCCCCGGGACCCCTGTCTTCCCTTAGCTTCTTCCCCACACAGGCCTGGGAGACCTGCAGCCTGTGGACTCACACCCCCTGCTCTCCCTTCACAGGCACTTCGACCGTGGCATCAACGACTGGCTTTGCAAGTGAGTTGGGGTGGGGCGAGGTGGTCACAGCCATCCTGCTGGGTGTCTGAGCAAGCAATGCCCAGACTGGTCCACATTTTTAAAGATCACCCCTGGGCCAGAGGAAGCAAGGAGGGCAGTGAGGAGGTGATGGTGGAGGTCTTGATGACAGGCATGGAGGTTTGGACTTGAATGAGGGCCCTGGAGGTGGAGAGAGGTGGTGAGAGTAGACACACAGCAGGCATCTTGGACAGGACTTGGCCATGGAGTGTGGGTTCTAGAAGGAGAGGGAAATGGCTTCCAAATGTCTGTCCACAGCCTGGGAGGAAGGAGGGGCCATTTCCAGAGAGGGATTCAGTTTAAGGGATATAAGAGGCATCTTACAGAGATTCAGGGAGGTGGTTGGATCTGAGCGTCTGGGTTTCAGAGAAGTGTGGAGGACAGATGGCACTCTGAGCATGGGCACATCAGCATGGGAGGGTGGTCTTTGGGCCTTGGGTAGGGATAAGTCCTAAGGAGAAAGTAGAGTGAGAAGAGAGGGGATGGCTGAGGTTGGTCTGCAAGGACTCTCATTGGAAGGAGAAGGAAGAGCTAGCAGAAGAGTCTGAAAGGAGTGGTCAGAGAGCAGGAGAATCAGGCTGTGTGACCCGCTGTCCAGGCGTGGTGGGGGCAGCTGGATCAGATGCCGCTGAGGCTCAGGGAAGCTGAGGCTGAGGCTTAGTGTTGGTGACATGGAGGTTTCCAGCCGTTCACTGGGGAGACAGAGGCCAGTGAGGAGAAGAGGAAGCTGGAGAAATGCGGGGGATTGTGGATGGCTCCTGGAAGAAGCTGGGGCTGTGGGAGAAAGAGGAGTGGCTGAGGGAGAAGCATGTTAGAGAGGAGCTAATGGGACATACTGAAGGGAATCACTTAACAGAGACGCTGGTGGTGCAGGACAGAGGGGTTTGGCGGAGTGAGGTCCCTGAGGAGGGAGGAGGTGACAGCATCCAGTTCTGGCAGAGACCTGGCTTCAGGAGGAGAGGGAGGAAGAGGAGCCAGTGTGGATGGAGAAGGATGACAGGTTTGCGTCGAGAAGTAGGGGATTCCACCTGAAGGCTTCGGTCTTCTCCATGTAGTGGGAGGCACAGTCATCCGCTGAGATGCAGGGCTAGGGGCCTGGAGGGAAGTCCCATCCTGGATCCCCCACCACACCCACTCATTCTCGCGGGAGAGGTGAGGGCACAATAGCCATTGCAGAGTTCGGAGAAGCAGCTGATTGGAGAAAACTTGGCATTGAGAGCCCAGGTGGTATTGGAGGTAGTGGATTTATAAATTCTAGTGTGTAAAGATCTGAGATTTTACCCTAAAAGGGCATAGATGCTTGGGTGCAGGCGAGAAGAAAGTAGGCTACTGGGATCTCCCAGATGCCTAAGAAGGAAGAAGTGAGGAATAAAGATTTTTAGGTTATTTATAGTGATGACTCATTGGATATAAACCTGTTGAGCAGGATGGTGAAAGTGGAGGATCCCAAGATCAACTGGATTGGAGAACTGGAACTGGGGAACAGAGGGCAGGAGGGGTTGGGCAAAGAGTCGAAATTAGGAAGGCGTGAACTTTCAAGTAACCACAAAGTTGGGGTGTGGCCATGGGTGTGGGTGCCTGAGATGGAATGGAGAAAAAAAATGTTCAAGGAATGGAGAGGCTGGTTACTCATGGGTCTTCCACTGAATTTATTTAACAAATATTTATTGAGCACCTACTATGTGCCAGGCACTGTTCTAGGCACTGGGGATACAGCAGTGAACATGGCAAAGACCCTGAACTCATGGAACTTACAGTCTAGTGGGGAGAAACAGACCATAAACAGGTAAACACACATAAACAATTTTAGAGAGTGGGAAGTGTTATGAAGAAAATAAAGTGTGTCATGGGATAGAAGCTGGCAAGAGGGTAGAAGCTTATTTAGTTGGGGTTTTGGCAGGCTTCTCTGAGAAATGAGACTTGCGTGATAAGGAGATCTGGGGAAGAGAATTCCAAGCAAAGTATACAGGTGCAAAGGCCTTGAGACACACCTGAACTGTGTGGCTGAAGATCAAAAAGATCAACAAGGCCAACACAGTGAATGGGGGAGAATGGTGGATGACAAGGTCTGGCAGAGAGCAAAAACCAGGCTACAGGAGATCTTCTAACCATAGTAAGGAGATTGAGTTTATTCCAATTGTAATAAGCTACAGAGGGGGTTAATCATGGAAGTGATGTGACCTAAGCTATGCTCTTAAGAGATGCCTCTGGCTGCTATGTGGAGAATGGACTGTGGGGGCAAAGGCAGAAGTGGGAAGGTCACTCAAGGGGCTCTTGTAATGATCTATGTGAGAGGAGATCACCTGGACTAGAGTAGTGGTGGTGGAGGCAGTGAGCTGTGGTCAGGACTCAGTGGAGCCAATAGAATTTGCTGGCTTGCTTGGATATAGGTGAGGAGGGAAATTGAGAATCCAAGATGGTGCTAAGGCTTACAGCCTGACAACTGAATGATCGTGGTGCCATTAGCTGAGATGGGAATGGGGTGGATTTGGGCAGGGAAGGGGGAACCAGTCATTCAAGTGAGATGCCTGGTAGTAGTTGGACATATGAATCAGGGACATTGGCTAATGACACAGTTTTGGGAGTCATGGCATAGAGACAGTATTTGAAATCTTGGGTCTGGATGAGATAATTTGGGGAGTAAATGAACAGAGCTAGAGAAAATATGATGTCTGAGGGTGAACCTTCTGCAGTATGAAGTTGAGCGGAGGAGGAACAGATACCCAGGGTGACAGTGGTGAGGAATGTTGAGTGCCCAGGGTGACAGTGGTGAGCAGGGCTGCCCTATTGTGCATCCTCTCCCATCTCATACCTGCCCTTTCCCAAACGCCCATTGGCCCCTTCTCCTTTCTTTCCTGCAGGTATGTGTATGACCACATTGGTGGGGAGCACTCCGCAGTGATCCCAGAGCTGGTGGCCTCAGTGGCCACATTTGCCATCACCACTCTATGGCTTGGGCCTTGTGACATTGTCTACCTGTGGTCATTGCTTAACTGCTTTGGCCTCAACTTTGAGCTCTGGGTGCAGAAGCTGGCAGAGTGGGGGCCTCTAGCCCGAATTGAGGTGAGCAGGAAGGTTTGGCACTGTGATTAGCTGGTCACGGGGGCTGGGGGGGTCACTGCTGCTTTCTGGAGTTGTGCGATCACTTGGTCCGTCGTCCAGAGCTCTCTCACCACTGCCCTCCCGGCTGTCAGGACAATGACTCACCCTGTGGAAACCTGGCCCTCCCTACCTTCTGTGGGGAATGGAGTACCTGGGCCTGGCTGTGTTGGTCAGGCCTTGCCCTCTCTCTTGACCTCAGTTTCCACATGCTCAACATGAGGGAGAGCTGGCCTAGGACTCTCAGAGAACCAGGCGTACCCCCAGGATCTGAGTGGCCATGTGGGTGAGGCTGCTGACCGACCATGTGCTCTTTCCTTTGGGGCTCTTGTCCCGCTGTCAATGCTTCCTGGACCGGGCAGGCCTCTCTGTCGGAGCAGATGTCCCGCAGGGTCCGGGCCCTCTTTGGGGCCATGAACTTCTGGGCCATCATCATGTACAACCTTGTGAGCCTGAACAGCCTTGAGTTCACAGAACTGGTTGCCCGGCGCCTGATACTCACAGGTGAGGCATAGGGGTGTGGGGATACAGTATGAACCAGGCATCAACCTTGAGGACTGTGACCTCCTGAAATGCCCCTCCCCCAACACCCCAAGGACTCATGGGGAAGGCCAGTCAATGTGAGAGAGGGATGGGGGGATGGGAAGAGTCACGAGGTGGGTGCTGTTCCTGGGCATGGGCACTTTTTCTCAACACAGGGTTCCCCCAGACCACCCTGGCCATCTTGTTTGTCACCTACTGTGGTGTCCAGCTGGTGAAAGAGCGTGAGCGAACCTTGGCACTGGAGGAGGAGCAGAAGCAGGACAAAGAGAAGCCAGAGTAGGCGGGGGGGGGGGTAGAGGGACGGGCTCTGCTTGGCTATTCCTAGGCCCCAGGCCCAGGTCAGGCCAGATAGGGCCTGACCAACAGAATAAAGACTTTTCTACCACAGCACGACTGTCCCCGCCCCTTCTCCCTGTAGTCTCCTGGCTCCTTGTCCATGCTGGCTGAGGAGTTGGAGACTAGGCCTCAGGGAGGTGTCCCACATGGAGTGTGGAAGAGACACCATGTGGAGGGAAGAGACCACTGATTCTGGCAACCCAACAGTGGAACACTGAAGCCCCAGATCTTCAAACTACCTGGCCACAGACTCTTGGAGCACCTGATTCCTGACCCTGAGAGGCTTGCTCAGAAGGCACTTTATTCTTCTTAAAGAAGGAGACTTGTCCACGTTGTAAGGCACTTGGTGGGATTCTCCCATCTGACAGGCAAGGAGGCTTAGTTCTGTGGAGAACTTTACCGGCACACACAGCCAGGCTGGGGCAGGCCCAGGACGCAGCCTGGGATACCTCCCTGTGGTTTGGCTCATGGACCAAGACCCGAGGGCATATGGCGATGCTGGAGAAGCCTCTAATTTCTAGTCCCGAAAGGTTAGGACGAGGCAGCAATTTCCCTTCCCTGGCTGAAGCGGCCCCTCAGGCACCATAACTGGATCCTGGGCTCTGGCTTCTCCCAGTCTCCTCCCTGGAGCCCCCACAAGGCCTGTGAGGGTGGCAGGATAGGAGGACTGCTTAGTTCTGGCCCTCTGGGCTGCTCACATTTTGGTCAGGCGCAGCACGTTGAGCCGCACAGGTAGGAAGGTGGCACCTGCTGCGTAGGCGATCTCCCGCAGGACACCCTCCCACTTCTTCTCATCCTCATTATACCTGGGGTCAGGGAAAAGTGAGGACAAGAATGGGGAGACTGGTCAGTTGAGCCCAGAGTAGAACCTAGCAGAGGTGTGGCTGAATGCAACAGGCCTATCTCCACAAAGTTTCCTCAGCCCGGGACTCATCTCCAGGTTGATCTGTTCCTCGAAAATTCTTGAGCTCTATGAAAGGAGGCCCCACAAGATCCACCCCGAAGAACACCCACCCCACACTCCAGCAAGGGCCACCTCCCCGAGAAAGGCCACTTCTCAGGGATTCCCACATTCCTCAAGGTCCACCTCCCCCCAGGAAGGTCTACACTCCACACACACCCTCATTTTCTCCCCTTGAGAATTTCATACTCTACCTCCAGAAAGTCCCCCTAAGCCCCACTCTCCCAGCAGCACTGCCCCCTAGAGATGACTTGCAGCACTGGGAGTGACTGAAGGTTCAAGGGACACCCCAGATGGCTGAAACCTCTTTCCCCTACCCCCATAAAGGGCTAGCCATGGAAAGCAATGACCTTGAGAAGCTGGGGTCCAGCTACTTCCCAGTACTGGCCTTGGACCTTCTTCTAAACCAAGCACGCAGAAGGCAGGAGAAGAAAGTTCCAGCAGCTGCCTGGACCCTGATTCCAGAGGTCTGTTCCCTAAACTTGGGGTCATCTTCCGTCTGCAACACCACCTCTGCTCCACAGTGGGGCATGGGGTCAGATGTGCACACTCAGCCCTTCCCAAACAAGCTAGTGAGACACTGGGACTGGGCAGAGTGCTCACTACTCCTTCCCTACAGGACTGCTTGGAAGAGGGACCAAATCTGTCCCCAGATGAGCTTGCTGGGTGCTTCAGTGCCCAGTGCTCTCAAGTGTGAGTCTTGTTCATGACACCACCCTCGCCTCCCTGGGACTGGGCTCACCTCCAAATGTCATTGAGCTCCGTGGGGACCAGCTCTCCGGACTCGGTCTCCAGCGTGGCAAAGCCGCCAATGGCATAGAGGGTGCCCACCAGGCTGACCAGGCTGAGCGAGCTCCGCTCCTGCGGGAAGGCCTCAAAAGGCACCCACCTGCGGAAGGGGTGAGAAGGTACATCACCAGGGGCCTCAGCAAAACCAGAGACTGTCCCTGCCACCCAGCACCCACAGCTTCAGCTGTACCCCCCCTTGACATCTGAACCCCAGGCTCCCACACTCTCAGCACAAGCTCCTGCTTTCCGGCCCTCTTGGGAGTTCCCACCTGGTGCCCATGCCTGGACCTCAGAATGTCCCGGCCCAGCTGTCCTGCCCTCTCACTCCAGTCTTCACTTCCTTCCTCATTCTCTTGTCCTCCCTTTTCCCTTCCTTGTCCCCTTATCATTCCATCCAACCTGCCCAGTGAAGTCAACCACGCTTCTCCCCACTGTCCTATCTCCTCTTCCGAACCGACTCTCACCTGTCAACTCACAAACCTCCCCCCAGAGCAGGCCCCTGCCTTGACCTGGACACAGTCCTCTCACTCTTCAGTGGCCACTGCTACTCCTTCCCTCTTCTCTAGCCCAGTTCTCAAAGTCTCTTCGCGCCCTTCTCCTGCCTTGGCCCTTCATCCTCACCCCCCAAAACTGTTCTCACTGAGCTCCCCAACCACCGCGGAGCTTTGAAATCCAAGGTCCAGCCGGGCTCGGTGGCTCAGCCTGTAATCCCGCGCCTTTGGGAGGCTGAGGTGAGTGGATTGCCTGAGCCCGCAGGTTGGAGACCCGCCTGGGTAGCAAGACCTCATCTCTACAATAAATCAAAAAATCAGCCGGGTGTGGTAGCGCATGCCTGTAATTCCTAATTCCGGCTACTCAGAAGGCTGAGGCGGAAGGATCGCCGGAGCCCAGCAGGCGAGGCTGCGGTGGCCGGGAGCGGCCACTGCACTCCAGTCTGGGCGACTGAGTGAGACTCCAACTCAAAAAAAAAGAAATCCAAGGTCCACAGCATATGCCAATGCTGGTGTGACTCACCTCACCTCCAGCCTCTCCAGCCTCATCTCAGACTCCTTCCCGGATACTGTACCTACTCCCACTGTCCCCCAGGGCCTGGATCTTAGCTCCCCTCACTCACACCCTCTCTCCTGAGGGAACTGGCCCTTCCATGTGCTGTTGACCCCCAGATCTCTCTCTCTAGCGCTCTCTGCCCCCAGATCTCTCTCTACCCCGGTGAGCTCTCCTGGACTCTCCTAGGCACCACAAATCCACATGGCCTAACTGGACTCCCACTTTCCCTACCTAATCCACTGGTTTTCCAATAAATGGCCTCCCACCCTCAGTCAAAGGCATCTGCTTCTCCCCTCTCTCACTCCCACATCCAATCAATCACCGAGCCCTCTTTCTTCCACCTAAGCTCTTGCCACTCTGTGGATCATGTACCAGGAGCATCAGTGTCACTAGGGCTTGTTAAAAATACAGGTTCTTGGGCCCTCCCCACACCTGAGAATTGGAATCTGGCCTTTAGCATGATCCCTGGGAGATTCCTCTGCACCACACAGCGTGAGAAGCCCCAGGCCTGTTTCCAGTCTCCAGTGCATCCCCTCAGCCCCATCCCTGCTATACCCCAGCTCCTGGCCTCCCTTTCCTCTTGCTACAGCTGCACCCCCTGACCTTCCTGCCTCCTGGGAAACCCCTACCCTCTCTTCACCAGCAGCCATGAGGCCAGCCCCATCACCGCCATCCTGCCTCCCTTTACCTACCCTCCACTGAGCTCTGCCTTCCCTCCAGAGGCCCTGCCTCTTTTCTCCTAACTGCCCTGGCACCAACTTTCCTTTGTCTGGGGCGTCCTTCTCCCACCCACCCTCACCCCTTTGCTGGCTGAGTCCAACCGTCCATCAGTTCAGTTTTCTCTTTCCTGACATCCCAGGCAGGGCAGCATCTGTCTCGTTCACCATCGTATCCCTTGCACCAGGCCATGCCTGGTATGAATCCCTGAATGAGCAACTTAGCATCCCCTACTCACCCTGGGAGGCCCCTCCTACAGACCAGGCTGGTCACACCCTCTCCCCTGCCCCTTGTAGGGGACACCCCCACCACACTTCACTGCTGACCAGGGGAGAGGGACTATGTCTATCCTGGTGTCCAGATTCAGCAGTGGAAATGCAAGACAGGGGCTGACTCCTGCCAGGGTTGACATAGGCCCAAAGCCACACAGCTGTCCTGGGGAAGGGGGGTGTGGGACAAGCTGCCGTACTTGTTGTCTGCGATGCTGTACACCTCAGCAGAGCTGGTCAGCCCTGTGTCAGTGACTCCTGTCGCTACAAAGATGCGGCCATCATGGACGGTGGCCCCAAAGAGTGAGCGGGCAGTCTGCATGGGTGCCAGCTCCTTCCACTCGAACTTTTTGGGGTCATAGACACACATCTTGTTCAGGCATTTCCTGTGGGGTGAGGGGCAGAGAGTGAGACAGAAGCAGGGACAGAGCCACCCCTCTCTCCGCTCCTCCCAGGGCAGCCAGGACAACCCCCCAACAGCCTCGGGGGGAATCTGCAGACTCCCTCCAGACCAAGCCTCACCTGTCGCTGCCTTTGCCGCCAATGACGTAGACGAGGTCCATATGGGAGAGTACTGCGTGGCCATACACGGCGTAAGGCAGCGAGTCCGATTCGCCCCACTTGAACGACCTGGACGGGACCGGAGGGGACGCGGGTGCCCGGCTCAGGCGTGCATCAGTGCAGGTCTCTGCATTCACCCTCCCACCTCACACATATTCGGGGTGCACCGATTCGCTACGGGAACTTTTCCAGCCCTCTCGGTTCCTGGCTCCCGTCCCACCTCCCGGCCGCCCCGCCTTTGCCCAACCCTACTCCGCGCTAAGCCCTAGGCTCTAGCTCCTACCCCCACCCCGCGGCCCTGGACCCGCCCAGGCCTCCAGGCCCCGCCCCTCGCCGGGATCTCGCCCCGCCCCCAGTGTCCCGCTCCGCCCCCAGCCCGCGCTCACAGCCTGTCGTAGCACATGACCGAGTCCAGGCAGCGCTCGCCGTCCTTGATCTCCCGGCCACCGACCACGTAGATGGAGTTGAGAGCCTCTCCCAGGCCGAAGAGGCAGCGCGGTGAGGGCAGCGGTGGCATCCCCAGCCACTCTGAGTCCAGGTGGTCAAACTGTGGGCCGAGTGTCCGGTCAGCTACCGCCCCCACTTCCCCGGCCCCAGCCCAGCCCAGCCCCTTCCAGCCACCTGGGTCACAGAGGAGTCCGGCTCCTAACACAGGCCGGAGGCGGCCCGAGAGACAGTGCCCCTTCCGCATCGAGCCTCCCCCACCGCCCAAGTAGGTGCCCGCCCCCCCACCACCATTACGGCAGGGTGATGGTGGCATCACACACAGAAATGAGCTGTGAGAGGGGGTCCAGCTATGGCCTTGCTGCTCCCCCAACTGAGGCCACCTGCCCTGCTCTCCACTCCATCCTACTGATCAGGAAACTTCCAAATACAACCGGGGCAGTCACTAGGTAAAATCTATTTTGCAGCCTTGTCCATCTCCACTGCCTTGTGCTAAAGATATTAGTGGCTTATCTTTTTGGAAAGTTTTCTGAGGGCAGAGCACTGTGCTGATGAGCACTTATAAACATTATTTGACCTTCAAGTGACCTTATCAAGCAGGAAGAATAATATCCCCACTTACAGAGGCCCAGAGAGAATAAAAAAGTGCCTACACTGCTGAGCTGGTAACTGGTGGAGCTGCCCGCATGACCCCCGGCCAACTGTGAGGCCTGTGAGCTTAACCCGGGCACCAAGCTGTCCCCACCTCCCTCGCTGGTTGGGCCTCACTAAACACACCACTCACCAGGCTCTTCCCTGATTCCATGGCCAGAAACACTCCCTGCCCTCCCTTCACGTCTCCAAATCCCACCCATCTGGCAAAGCTCAAACCTACATAGCCAGCCACCAGGAAACCCTCTCTGCCCTCTGAGATCTCAGTCTCACCTCAACTTGGACACTCCACTGTACTGATCCTTCCTGTACCTCAGTTTTCTCATCTGTGCAATGGGAAGACTAGGCAGGATGAATTAGTTGTGCTGGACACTCTGTGTTCTGGGATCCTGGACACCCTGTGCCCTGGCCCTCATGCAAAGTCCCTGCCCAGGAACCCTACACTGACCTTGCTCCTCCTTCTCTGTACTCAACCCAAACCCTCCGCAGGCCCAAGGCCTCCAACATATGTCACCCTGGGGCTGATATCCCCTTGATACTGAGACACCAAAGCTATGCTGCTCTTTGACAGCTGCCTACAACTGTATTCAACCTTCATGCAAGTGGCTGTCGGTCAACCTGCACGGTCTACATCTCACCCTAGACCCAGTGACATCCTCCTGTGTCTACACAGGCCCCTTCTAGGCCCCAAGGTTACCCCGCAAGTGCCCATTAGCTGGCAGCTCCCAAGACTGGCCAGGCACCTGCAGGAAGTAAGCACTCATGGGGTCCTCTTTGTTGTCCTCGTTGTAGAAGAGGCCCCCGGCCACGAAGACCTGGTTCTCCTTGGTGGCCAGGCTGACGTGGTTCTTAGGGACCTGGTTGGAGAGGGAGGCACAGTAGCACTCGTTAGCTGCGGGGTCGTAGGCCACGGCGCCCTCCTCGCTGATCATGAAGATGAGGTCCTGCAGGAACATGCCAAAGCGCAAGGTGTCATTGAGGATGCCAGGTAGGACGCGTTCGGTCTCCTCGTCCTCGTCTGCCTGGGCTTCCGCTGTGCCCTTGTCAGCCTCCTTGGCCCCGGTCGCCTCCTTTCCCTCCTTCCCTTTCTTCTTCTTGCGCAGCGTGGTGATGCGGCCCTCGTGCGCATCCTTCACCATCTGCACCTTCCGCAGCAGCTCGGGCTGGGCGCGCACCAGGGGGTGGCGCTCCACGCGGCTCTCCAGGAAGGCACGCGGCAGCAGGCGGCAGCGCACGCTCTCGAACACGGTGGGCAGCGCGCGCTGGCGCTCTGCCTGCGCCTCGGCGTTGCCGCTGCCCGCCCAGCGCATCACCGCCTCGAACACCGCCTCCTCCTTCTCCACGTCGAGGCTGTCGCTGGAGATGACGGCGATGAGCTCGTCGGCCGAGAGTCCCAGGAAGTCGGCGTCGCGCGCCACCAGGGTGAAGCGCGCGCAGATGAAGTCGCGGGCGGCCACGGCGAGGCGCGCGCAGTCGAGCAGAAGGCCCAGGCGGAAGACGGCCAGGCAGTTGGACAGGCACAGGCGCTTCTGCAAGAAGGACACGCAGATGGTGAAGATGGACGGGATCTGGAAGCGGTGCGCCGCGGCGAACAGGTCCTGCACGCTGGCCTCGTCCAGCGCGATCTCCGATGTGTAGAGGTAGTGCAACACCTGGGCCACCACGTCCGGGGACACCTCCTCCAGGCGCAGATCGCCCGCGCTCTCAGGCTCCGCCAGGAAGCGCGCCCGGAAGTAGGGGCTGCAGGCGGCCAGCACCAGGCGGTGGCACGGGAACTCGCGCTCGCCCGCGCGCACCACGCAGTCCAGGAACTTGCCATGGTCCAGCATGTCCTTGAGCCCGTCCTGCAGGAGCGTCTGCTGGTACAACCGCTGCTCCTCCGCCTGCTCCAAGCCCGACGCCATGGTGAGTGGCCTAGGGGGCTGTGGCAGGGCCAGGGGCTCCTCTCTGTACCCCTGCCTTCCTGCTGGGGCACGCTCAGACTGCCGCAGCTGTCTTCGCGGAGCTATATATAGAGGTGGCCCAGGCCCTGTAAGGCGAGCCTCCTGCCTCCTGCACATGACGCACCAGGGACAGCTGGGCAGGGGCCCCTCCCGGAATAGCCTTGACTCAGCCCTGGGGGCTTATGGGACAGGGGTGAGTGGACCCTCTCTGAAGGATGAGGGCCTCACTGCCTCATTTCTAAATGGAGCAAGGCCTTGACTCTGGATTCCTTGGTCAGGAGATGCCCCTGAGGGAGAGGGTGGTCCAAACTCTGACCCTCAGTCCAGGAGGGGTCGCATTAGAGCCTCTCTTCCAGAGTCTTTCTTCCTGTCTATCCTGGTGCCTCCATCTGCCTCCTAGAGTATATCTCATCCCAGTCACCCCTGGATACAGGGTGTTTGAGTTTCCCCGCTCAGAACTTGGATATGGCCTTCACGCCTTGGGGGCCTTGTTGCCCCACGTTTTTCTTAAGAGATTGGGTCTCTTATGTTTCCAAGGCTGGACTTGAACTCCTGGTTCCAAGGGTATCCTCCCATCTCAACCTCTGGAACAGCTGGGAGTAGCTGGGACCACAGGTGTAATCACCACACCCATTGCCCCACCTTTAAAATGGGAAGAACTTTTCCTCTTTCTGCCCCAGCTTTGAAACCCTCCTTCCTTTAAGAAAGCAAAATGGTGCCTTAGGTAAACAAGGTTGCCACCTTCCTGAGGGGCCTAGGGCAAGTCAGGTCTCTCCGTTAAGCCTCAGTTTCCCTTCATACACAATGAGGAGATGGAGGAATTAGATGAAAAGGTCCTCATTTCATCTCTGCTGAGCTTCGGAAGTGCTGCAGTACTGTGTTCCTAGGAAACACTGTTAGAAAGTTCTAACGTTCTAAAGTATCAGACATGCTAGAAAATTAATTTCCTTGGATTCTATTATTCTAGGTATTTAAACCCCCAGGGTTTTAGCCTTTTAGAGGAATGACATGCTGAGTTCTAGTGTTCCAAAAGTAAAAGCTTAATATCCCAGAACTTTAGCTGTCTATGCTCATTGTTTTTGGTCCATACTAGGCCGGCCTGAGCCTGGGCCTAAGCCTGTGCAAGGGTCTCCAGCACCTGTTTGTGCTTGAAGGGGTCAGGGTCAAGGCCCAGAGCAGCCAGTCTCGATGCCCACCTTGCTAACCTTGACTCCTAACCACCACCCTCCTCCCTGGCACACACATCAGCCTCAACCACCAAAATTAACTTGTCCCCAAAGTGCCAGAGGCTGCAGCTGTGGGTTAAATTTAGCCCCCGGGACACTGGGATGAACTGTTATGGGGCGCTCCCCCATCACTCCTCTGAGTCACTTGTTTATAAGCTCTGGCTTGGGGGGTGGGGGGATAAGAAAGAAGACAGCAGGCCGGGCCAGGACTGAGTCACCTCCCCTTTTGTGATCTCAGCAATATCACTGTCTGTCCCTCCTGAGCAGTGCATCTGACCATTGAGGCACAGCACCTGGGCAGGCCCTGGAGGTGATCTGCCCACCTTGCTGAGAGGACAAGGGCTCGTGCAGGAAGGGCAGGTAAGGGGCTTCCAGCCCAGCCCTGGACTGAAGCGCATGGCTAGCAAGCACCGTCAGTGAGGAAACTAAGTTCTTAGAGGCCCAGCAACTTGGCCAAGTCACACACCTGGCAAGGGGCTGGGCCAGGAATGGAAGCAGATCTGGGCCCTCCTCCGAAGACTGTGGGAACCCCCCCCCCCGCCTTGCTGCTTCCCAAGAACTACTTTTTAATGTCCATTCATTGTACTCTCATTTTCCAAAGATGGAGACGGAAGATACTGACTGGACAATTAACTTATATTTATCAGATGACTTATTGAGCTATTTCTAGATGATGATGGATCCCATGGTGCTCACTTCCTACCAGGCAATCTAGTAGAACATTTATCTGTGGCTCGTTCATTCATCAGGAACCTCCAGTGGATGGTTCTAAATGCTGAGGATTCAGCAGTGAGCAGACCAGGCAGGAACTCCTGCCTTCATGGCGCTGACATTCATCAGGGGGTGGGGATGAGAGGCATGGAGAAGACAGCAAGGTTTGTCTTGGAGATGAGGAAGGTGTGTGGGAAGTGACAGACAGAAGCCGTAACGATTTTAAAGGAGTAGTCAGGATGGGCTTGCTGAGAGGATCCCATTTAAGCAGGTTCAAACCATGGAGGATTCTGGTGGGGGGAACAGTTCGAGCAAAGGCTCTGAGACAAAAGAGCACCAGACATGCTCCAGGAACAGCAAAGAGGTAAGTGGGGCTGGAGCAGTGAATGAGGAGTTGGCGGGGGGGAAGAAGGGGAGTCATCTAGGCCCATGTGGGGTGGCATAAGGACTTTGGTTTTTCCCCTGAGTTAAATGGGAGCTCCTGTTCATTTTAAAATTATTATTATTGTGGAAAATGCAAATACATATGAAAGTAGAGAAACTGACCCTTCATGTACCCATCACTTCACTTTAGTAACTATCCAGTCATCAAGCCATGGCCAACCCTGTTTCATCTCTACCCCAGCACCCTCATTAATCATCCTGGGAGGTGTCCAGACTGGATGTGGGTATAGGAAAAAGAGGCGAAGAGGTGAATCCAAGGGAAGATGGTATTTCATCCTTTTCATTTTTACTCATTTAATCTTCCTACCAAAATCATGAGGTAGATATTATTTCTCCCATTTTATAGAAATGAACATTTAGATGGTCAGGAAATAGAAAGCAGTTTAATCATGTTTTTTAATAGCTTTAATGAGCCGGGCATGGTGGCTTACACCTGTAATCCCAGCACTTTGGGAGGTGGAGGCGAGAGGATTGCCTAAACCCAGGGGTTCAAGATCAGTCTGGACAACATGGCAAGACCATGTCCCTACAATAAATCAAAAAATCAGCTGGGCATGGTGGTGCATGCCTGTGGTTCCAGTTACTTAGACGGCTGAGGCAGAAGGATCACCTGAGCCCAGCAGGTCAAGGCTGCGTTGGCCATGAGCGTGACACTGCACTCTAGCCTGGGCGATAGAGTGAGACTCCTATTCAAACAAACACAACAACAAACTTACCAAACTGTACACTTTAAACGTGTACAGTTTCTTTTATGTCACTTATGTCTCATTAAAGCTATTTTTTTAAAATTTTTGAGTGGCTAATAGATTATGGATCTCCTAGGAACAAAAGATTTATTGTAGAGATGAGGTCTTGCCAAGTTGCCCAAGCTGGTTTTGAACCCCCAGGCTCAGGCAGTTGTCTCGCCTCTGCCTCCCAAAGTGCTGGGATTTCAGGCGTGAGCCACTGTGCCCAACTGGTAAGTTTCGACAAATGTATAAACCCATGAAACTACCACCACCGCCATCTAGATGGGGAGCATATCCATCACCCACAAAAGTTTCCTCGTGTTCTTTTTAAATCCCCTTCATCTTTCCCCACACACCCCAGGCTCAGTTGCTCATCTGCCTTCCACCAATGTAATTCATCTATAATTCCTAAAGTTTTGTGTAAGTGAAATTATACAGTATGTACCCTCCCCATTTTTTTGTCTGACTTCTTTCACTCAAAGTAATCACTTGAAGCATCACCCAGGTTGTCTATGCATGTTTCTAACCAGTGGCTTCTGCCTTCATTAGGAATCTTAGCATATTACAGAGTCATTTAAAATAAATGCTAAGTGAAATTTTAGAGAAAATTCCACCTATTTTGCAGGATCAGGGAAGACCTCGCAGATGTGCCAAGAAACCCAACAAAAGTCTGCAACCCTCGTCTCATGGGCAGGCCCATGCTGGGAGAAGACCACCTCAAGCACAGATGAAGCATCTAGGCTGTCTCAGCTGTTGAGTTTTTGCTTGAGTAGCCATGCTATGCGCCAGCCATATGTGGCAGACATTTGGTGGCCTCCCCACGTCTCCTACGTTTGGGACAGTTCCCACATCAGTAGTTCTTTTTCCCTGAGGTAGAACCCAGAACTTATTCTCCCAGCATCCCTGGGAACACAGACATGTCACTGAGCTTGGCCCATCATATGCACCCATCAGTTCAGAAGAGAAAGAGGAAGTCTTCCTATGTTTGAGACAGTTCCCACATCAGTAGTTCTTCCCTGAGGTAGAACCCAGAACTTACTTTCCCAGCCTCCCTGGGAACACAGACATGTCACTGAGTTCAGCCCATCCTATGCACCCATCAGTTCAGAAGAGGAAGCAGGGACATGCAGCACCCAGGTGCTGTGAAGACAGCTGAGGGACAGCACTGTGAGGACTTCTGGGTTTCACTCTCCACTGTCTGCTGTATGAGTTGAGCAATCTGTCTCCACTGGCTGTGGTTTGGCCATTCTCTGGGCTGGGTAGCCTGTGGACTGTCTGGGCTCTGTAGCCTGTGGTCCTGGCGCTTGGGCCCTTCTAGGGATTCTGTAATCTGTCTAATACCAAACCACTCAGTGAGGATTCTATGGACTGCTGCTAAGAGGGTGGTGTGATATAGAAACTCTTTCCAAGAGTATCCCAAGCAACAGGTGCTCAAGGGCGAGCTTGAGCAGATGAGAGCGTTTCTAATGGTCTGCTTGCTTCTCAACTGACTTCTGGATTAAAGGTGGCCTCTGCTGCAAGAAGTCGAGATGCTGGAAATGCTTTTACATGACCTAGAGAAAAGGAGCCAAAGACAAGAAGCCAGGAATGTTGGAGTGGATCTATTAGGCATGTCATCTGTTCCCATCTATGTTTGCTGAGAGGACACTTCCGCCCATCACTGAGGAACTTGTGGAAGAGGAATGCTGTCAACTCTGACACCTGTTACAGTGACCAAGAATGTGGGTGGCAGCCTTTGCCTTTGAACTGGCCTCCCTGATTTCAGGGAGGATAATGAGATCTTAGGGGTGGAAGTGACCAAACAATGGTTCACAAGTACCAAAAGCAAAATGGGCATGTTTATTGCAATAGGCAGCAGAGCTGGTGTGAGTAGTAACCAGACAGTCTGACCCACAGGGATTCTGGGGGGTGGCTAATAGATTATGGGTCTTCTAGGAACTAAAGTATGTGGCCATCCTACTAAAATTTTACCAATGTGCATTCTGAATCTGGATTCATCTTCCCTGCTTGCCACATTTTTGCTAACCCCTCCATCCATGGACTTAATGCCTTACTCATTCTCACGGAACCAAACTCAACACTGTTTCTGATCCAAGATCTCATCTTACAGAAACAGAAGTGAGACAAGTCTTCCAGTTAACAATGGCAGATTAAATGCACACATTTACTTTGCATCCTCCTGATCCTCCACTATGATGAAAGTAGAGGGTTAAAAGAAAAAATATATAGCATAAACTTCCAGGGACAGAATAGATGGCATACTCCACAAGGACATAGCTACAATACCGTGGATTCTGGAAAGCAGGCCTGCCCTTAAGTCAGCATTGGGAAGCTCAGATGCAACCATTATAAACCTCAGAATTCGCGGAAAAGATCCAGAATTGGCAGCAGCAGATACCTTTGAAAATACAGGAGAAGGCTGAAAGCAGGAAGATTGGTTGTAAGAGTCTTTCAGAAGCAGTTAGACACAGAGAATACCAACAGCACCTGGGGAGAAGCCAATGGTTTAGTTTCTGAAAAAGATCAACCAGAGAGCTTTTGACTAAGAAACACCCAGTAGAACTGAAGGTCGTGGTGCAATGTGAACACTCAGTGATTAAGAGCAACTCCAAACCCTAAATGAAAAGCCCTGCTCGCACTCAGCTCCCAGAAAGCGGGCAGGCCAGCTCTGACTGCCAAACAGGGAACTGAAACCGAGGAATCTAACAACCCATGAGAAAAAAAATATACCAGTAACTGAGGGATCTCAAAGAAACAACCCAGCCAGATCATCCTGCAGTGCAACCCTCCAATTAGCAAGTCCCTTCACACATACTGAGTTTCCAGTGGACTTTTTTGGTGCTCTATTTCTTTTCTTTTTTTAGTGATTAAAAAAATGACTTCTGGCCTGGGCAAGATGATATAAACGTGTTTCTCCCTGTTCCTTCCTATCAAGTTCAACTATAAACCATGGAAATAATGCAAGAGGTGATCAAAGGATAACTCTGAAAGGTGGCAAGGGAATAACACTTTGCTCTGGGACCCTAAGAATAAAGGAACAACTGGCTAGCAGGGTGTCTTAGGTACCCCTATCCAACGAAGATGACCCAGGCCTGGTGCTTCGCAACTCCCAGCCTAACAAGAGAAGGCAGCTCACATAGGCTCATTCCTCTTATAAATTGAACAGACGTGCCTCTGACAACCCCTGGTGAGCCTAGCACCACCAGTGGGGAGATTAATCAGGTGCCCCACTAACAAGAAGCAGCTGTGAAACACTCTTCTTTTACAGTGGGCCCAAAACTCACCTCCGCTGCCAAAAGAAAATGGGCAGCCTGACCTTGGAAAACCCCTTCCGCCCTCTCAGGCATCACCAACAGGAACCAGCTGAAGTCCCAGCAGCACCAGAAAAACCAAGCAGATGAAAATAACACTGCAAAGGCCCCGAATATTAAATTGTCACTGGAACCTCAGCCCACAAAAGTATGCCAGGACCTGATGCTAAATTGTAATCAGGTGGCTGCCTATTGCAGCAAAAGAACTAAACAAGACCAGAGTCTCCTAACATGACAGCCAAAATGTCTAGGATACAATCAAAAGTCACCTGTCATACCAAGAACTAGAACTATCACAACTTGAACATGAAAAGAATCAACTGACACCAACAATGAGATGAATCAGATGTTGGAATTATCTGGCAAGAATTTTAAAGCAGCCATTATTATAATGCCTCAAAATAAATTGTAAATTGTATCGAAACACATTTTTTAAAAATAGAAAAATCTCAACAAAAAAATAGATATTATGTAGAAGAACCAAATTGAAATTACTGAACTAAAAAATGCAATCACAAAAATAAAAAAAATACCATCACACACACACAAATTGCTGGATGGATGGCCTCAACAGGAGAGAGAAGATGACAGAGGATAAAATCAGTGTACTTGAAGACAGATCAATAGAATGTACCCAATCTGAACAACAAAGAGATACTTTTATTGGAAGAAATTATCGTCTCAGGGCCCATAGGACGATAACAAAATATCAGTGTTGATATCATTGTAGTCTCAGAAGGAGGGGAGAAAGAGAATGAGGCTGAAAGAATAATTGAAGTAATAATGCCTGAAAACTTCCAATATTTGGTTAAGTCACAAACCAGCAGATTCAAGAAGCTGGGAAAACCCCAAACAGAATAAGTCCCAAAATATCCATACCAAAAAACATCATAATTAAGCTTTTAAAAACTAAAGACAAAAAAAAAAAAATCTTGAAAGCAGCCAGAGAGAAACAGTACATGACCTACAAGGGAACCCCCAATGATGGTGGATATTTTATCAGAAACTGTGAGACCAGAAGGAAGCACAACATATTTCAAGTGCTGAAAGAAGCATCAGCTGTGAATTCTATATCCAATGAAACTATCTTTCAGGAATGAAGGGGAGAGAATCCCAGGGAATACCCATCACACACACACACACACACACACACACACACACACACACACACACACACACGCCCTGTAGGAACTAATAAATGAGCTCAGCAAAGTTGGAGGATATATGATCAACACACACAAACATCAATTGCATTTCTACTTATTAACAATGAACATGTAGAAACCAAAATTTAAAACATAATACCATTACAGTCACTCCAAAGAAAATGAAACATTTAGGCATACACTTAACAAAGTACATACAGGATGTATATGCTGAAAATTACAAAATACTGACTAAGGAAATCATGGAAGATCTGAATCAGACTGACTGTGTTCATGGACTGGGAGACTCAACATAGTAAATATGTCTGTTCTTCCCAAATTGAACTATAGCATTAATTCAATACTTATCAAAATCCCAGCAAAGTTTTTAACACATGTAGACAAATTTATCCTAAAATGTATATGGGAAGCTATCGACCCTAAGGTAAAGCAATTTGACAAAGAAGAATAAAGTGGGAGGAATCACTTTACCAGATGTTGTCTTCCTGTATGGCTACAGTAGTCAAGGTTGTATGGTACTGGCAGAAGGATAAACACATAGATCGGTGAAACTGAACAGAGGCCCGAGAAATGGATTCAGATATGTTCAACTAATTTTTGCCAGAACTACAAAAGCAATTCAATGGAGGAAGAATAGATTTTTTTTTTTCAACGAATGGTGCTGGAACAATTAGACATCCACAGGAGGAAAAGAAGAACCTCAACCTAAATCTCACACCTTATACAAAAATTAACTCAAAATGCATCATTTATTTAAGATGTAAAACATCCAAAACAATCTTGAAAAATAACAAAGTAGCTGGTCTCGGTGGTTCAGCCTGTAATCCTGCGCCTGTGGGAGTCTGAGGTGAGTGGGTTGCCTGAACCCGCGGATTCGAGACCCGCCTGGGCAACTTGGCGAAACCTATTCTCTACAATAAATAAAAAACTAGCCAGGTGTGGTAGCGCGCGCCTGTAGTTCCAGCTACTTGGAAGGCTGAGGCGGAAGGATCGCCGGAGCCCAGCAGGTCGAGGCTGCGGTGGCCGGGAGTGGCCACTGCACTCCAGTCTGGGCGACAGCGTGAGACTCCAACTCAAAAAAAAAAAAGAAAAATAACAAAGTAGATGGTCCCATATTTCCCAATTTCAAAAGTTACTAAAAAGCTACAATAATCAAAATAGTGTGGTACTGGCACAAAAAGAGATATATAGACTGTGATAGTTAATTTTAGGTGTCATTTTGGGATGCTCAGTTAGCTGATAAAACAGAAAATCTGCCCTCACCAATGTGAGTGGGCATCATCCAACCCCTTAAGGGACCAAATAGAACAAAAAAGGCAGGGGAAGTGTTAAGGAAGGGTTAATTCATTCATTTTTCTTCTCTGTAGTGCGGGCTCTCCCCTCCTCTCCCCTCCTTTCCTCTCCTCTCCCCTCCCCTTCCCCTTTCCTCTCCCCTCTCCTCCCCTCCCTCTCCTCCCCTCCCCTCTCCTCCCCTTCCCTCTCCTCCCCTCCCCTCTCCTCCCTTCCCCTCTCCTCCCTTCCCCTCTCCTCCCTTCCCCTCTCCTCTCCTTCCCCTTGATCTGGGACATACATGGTCTCCTGCATTTTATTCATCCCTTGGAAATCAGAACTCCTGATTCTCTGAACTTTGGACTATAGAACTTATACCAGGAACCTTGCACCCTCCTGCACCCTCAGTTCTCAGGCCTTCAGACTCATACTTGGAGTTACACATCAGATCCTCTGGTTCTCAGGTCTTTGGACTCTGACTAAATTTTAACACTAGCTTTCCTGGTACTCCAGCTTCCAGATGGTATACTGTGAGTCTTCTTAGCCTCCATAATTGTGTAAGCCAATTCCCATAATAAATTTCCCCTTACCTATTTATCTATCTTATCTATATCTCTTACTGGTTCTGTCTAGAAAATTCTAATACATAGACCAATGCAATAGAATAAAGAGTCCAGAAATAAATCCTCACATATATCGTCAAATGATTTTCAAAAAGGATACCAAGACCATTCAATGAGGAAAGGATAGTCTTTGCAACAAATAGTGTTGGGAAAACTGGATATCCATATGTAAAAGAATGAATTTAAACCCTTACCTCAAATTATATACAAATATTAACTCTAAATGTAAAGCACAAAAGCTAAAACTATAAAGGTTTTGAAGAAAAGATAAGGAAAGCTTCATGACATTAGACTTGACAATTTTTTGGTTATGCCACAAATACAGGCAATAAAAGAAATAATAAGTAAATCAGACATCAAAATTAGAACTCATGTACATCGAAGGACACAACCAACAGAGTGAAAAAGTAACCCATGGAATGGGAGAAATATTTGTAAATTATATATCTGATAAAGGTTTAATATCCAGAATGTATAAAGGACTCCTAAACTACAACAACAACAAAACATACAACCCAATTTTTAAATGGGCATATAACTTGAATAGACATTTTTCCAAAGAAAATATATAAGTAGCCAACAACCACATGCTCAATGGCATTAATCATTAGGGAAAAGCAAGCCAAAGTGACAAGGAGATACCATCTCACTCCCATTAGAATGGGTTATATATATATATATATATATATATATATACACACACACACACACACACACACACACACACACACACACACACACACAGAAAGAACAAGTGTTGATGAGGATGTGAAGAAGTAGAACACTTGTGCACTGTTGGTGGGAATGTGAAATGGTACAGCTTCTGTGGAAAACAGTATGGCAGTTGCTCAAAAGCTTTAAACTAGAATCACTATATGATCTTGCAGTTTCACTTCTGGGTATGCACCCAAAAGAATTGAGAGCAGGGTCTCGAAGAGATATTTGTTCATTATGAAAAACAGCACTATTCACAATGGCCAAAAGGTGGGAGCAATCCAGGTGTCCATCAGTGAAGAATGAATAAACAAAATGTGGCAAATACATACAATGGAATATTATTAGGCCTTAAAAAGGATAAAAGTTTGACACTTGCTACAGCATGGAGGGAGCTTGAGGACGTCGCACTAAGTGAAATAAAGCAGTCACAAAAGACACATGCTGTATTATTCAACTTCTGTGTAGTACCTAGAATAGTCAGATTTACATAAGTGCTGGGGAGAAGACGTAATGAGGAGTTATTGTTTAATAGGTAGAGTTTCAGATTGGAAAGATATAGAGAAAAGAGTTCTATGGATAGAGAGTGGTGATGGTTGCACACCAATGTGAATATGCTTAATTGATTTTTAAGTATACATTGAACTGTATACTTAAAAATGGTTAAGACAGTTAATTTTATGGTGTTTATATTTTGCCACAATTTTTAAAGAAAAAGAACACACAGATCATTGATAATTCCAGTACTGGACTTGACTCAGAATATAGTAATTAAGCATCTTTTTAAAAAATTAAAGCAAAATTATGAAACTTATAGAAAAAAAAAACACAGGCACATGCCTTCAGCATTTAGGGACAGGGATAAGTTTTTACACCTAACACCAAAAGCATGATACATAAAAGGGAAATGTGATACTCTATAAATCCTCAAAATAAAAAGTTTTTGCTCAGCAAAAGCCTATGTAAAGAGAATGAAAAGACAAGCTACAGACTGAGAGAAATATTTGCAATATCTGGACACATAAAGAACTCTCAACACTTTAAAAGAAAAAAAACAATTCAATTAGAAAATAGGCAAAAGGCATGAACTAATATGCTACCAAAGAAAACATGCAGATGGAAATTTTTTTTTTGAGTTGGAGTCTCACTCCATTGCCCAGGCTGGGTGCAGGGGCACGCTCACGGCCACCCCAGCGTCGACCTGTTGGGCTCCGGTGACTCTTCTGCCTCAGCCTTCCAAGTAGCTGACTTTGTCATTGTTTACAACATGACCAGGCTGAGAATTTTCCAAATCTTTAAGTTCTGCTTCCCTTTTGATTAGAAAATTCATCTTTAATTCACTTTTCTTCTTGCATCTTACTAGAAGCAGTCAAGAGAAGCCATGCTACACCTCCACACCTTGCTTAGAGATTTCTTTTACTAAATATCCTATTTCATCTCTTGTAAGTTCCTCCTTCCGTGAAACACAAGGATACAAACACAATTCATCCAAGTTATTTACCTCTTTATAGCAAAGATAGTTTTTCCTCTAGTTTCCAATAACATGTTCTTCATTCCATGTGAAACCTCATCAGAATGGCCTTTACCATACATATTTCTACGAACATTCTGATTATGACCACTTAGGTCACCTCTGAAAGGACTATAGCTTTCTTTACAACTCTGTCCTTCTGAGCCCTCACCAGAATAGCCCTTTACTGTCTGTTCATGACAATATATCTTTTTCCCTAGCCTGCTCCTCCAAACTAATTCACATCTGCCCATTACTGAGTTCCAAAGTTGCCTTCACATTTTTAGATATTTGATGCAGCAACATTCCTACTTCTTGGTACCAGTTTCTTAGTCCATATAACAAAAATACCTTTGGGACATTTATAAATAATAGAAATGTATAGCTCATAGTTCTAGAGACTGTAGTTCAAGATCAAGGAATCAGAAGATTCGATGTCTGGAGAGAGCTCTGTTGGCTTCATGTCCTCATGTCAGAAGGGACAAACGCTGTATCCTTATTTAGTGGAAGGACAAAGCAGCTCCCTTCAACCTCTTATAAGGGCCACTAATTTCCTTTGTAAGAGCAGAGCCTTTATGACTAAATCACTTCCCCAAAGGCTTCACCTTTTAATACCGTGGCATTGTGTTTAGGTTCCAACATGTGAATGTGGGAAGAACACCAACATTTAGACAATAGCACCATCTTGACCTCATGGCCAGTGGCTGAGTCAGGATGGAACATCTTCCTGTCTTTTCTTTCTTTCTAGGTATATTAGGGTTCTGTAGAGAAACAGAACAAACAGGATATATAGTTATAAGAGGGAATGTATTATGGGAATTAGTTCATATGATTATGGAGGCCAAGAAGTCCCACAGTCTGCTGTCTGCAGGTTGGAAACCCAGGAAAGCTGGTCATATAATTCAGCCTAAGTCTGAAGTTCTAATAACCAGATGATGGTGTAATTCCCAGTCCAAGGCCAAAGGCTGGGGAGCCTGGAGTTCTCATGTCTGAGGACATCAGAAATAATGGATTTGCCCTTCCTCTGCCTTTTTGTTCTATGTTGGCCCTCAATAGGTTGGATGGTACCCAACCATCCTGCTTTGCCAGATATCTGAGTAGCCCTTAATTCAGTTAAGTTGACACCTAAAATTAACCATTACACTGGGTAAAGTGTGTGTGTGTGTGTGTGTGTGTGTGTGTGTGTGTGATTGCTGCCCAGGCTGGAGTGCAGTGGCACAATCACAGCTTACCGCAGTCTCAACCTCCTGGGCTCAGGCAATCTTTCTGTCTCAACCTCTCAAGTAGCTATGACTATGGGTGCCCACCACCACACCTAGCTAATTAAAAATAATTTTCTTTTTTTTTTAGAAACGAGGTCTCACTATGTTTCCCAGGCTGGTCTCTAAATCGTGGGCTCAAGCCATCTTCCCACCTCAGCTTCCCAAAGTGCTGGGATTTGGATGTGAAGGTGATCTGGCTTCAACATCTGTCACCCCATTGGTAGTCAGGGCTGACTCAGCTGACCTGGCTGGCCAGGCAGGTGTCCCCTAGCTTCCCCATTGTTCCATGTGTGTCCCTCCTTTATTTATTTATTTATTTATTTATTTATTTATTTATTTATTTATTTATTTATTTGAGTTGGAGTCTCACTCCATCGCCCAGACTGAATTGCAGTGGCACGTTCCCGGCCACCGCAGCCTTGACCTGCTGGGCTCTGGCGATCCTTTTGCCTCAGCCTTCCAAGTAGCCAGAACTACAGGCATGTACTATCACGCCCGGCTAATTTTTTTTTTATTTATTGTAGAGACGAGGTCTTGCCAAGTTGCCCGGGCCGGTCTTGAACCCACAGGTTCAGGCAATCCACTCGCCTCGGCCTCCCAAAGCACTGGGATTACTGGGTGAGCCACCGAGCTCGGCCAATGCATCCCTCCTAAAGCTGCATGCTCAAAGAGGATAGGCTATTCTTTGGTCAAGGGTATACGAGTAGCTATGCTCCCCTACTAGAACTTCCAAACAAGTGCTCAAGGTCCACAGTGCTGAGATTATACACGTGAGCCACAGCGCTCGGTCATATGTATATATTTTAATTTTATTGTTCTTCCCATTCTCCTTCTATCTTAGAAGGCATCTGGTTGGTGATGGTTACATTTACAATAGAGTTCATACATTTCAGAACCCCAAATAGGATCACCGCTGAACTAGAAGAGGAGCAGTTATCACTAGCAGATCCTGAATGTGGAGCTAAACAGTCAGTGATGAAAAGCTGTGGTGTCCCCTTTTGGGAAGAGGATGAATACATTTTTGTTTGTACTCAGGAAAGTTACTCATCGAGAGCATTTTGCTGTCCCTGTTGCGTGGAAGAAGGTCCATTCTGCTGTTGGGCCATAAAGGACTAGATTGTGTTGTGTGTTTGTTATACTTTGTGGCCACCCAGCATGTTTAGATAGCCTTTTTTTTCCTTTTTTCTTTTTCTTTGAGTCAGAGTCTCACTCTGTCGCCCAGGCTGGAGTGCAGTGGCGTGCTCATGATCACCCTGGCGTTGACCTGCTGGGCTCAGCTGATCCTTCCTCCTCAGCCTTCCAAGTAGCCAGCACTACAGGTATGCGCTACCATGCCCAGCTAATTTTTGTATTTATTGTAGAGATGAGGTCTTGCCAAGTTGCCCAGGCTGTTCTCGAACCTGTGGGCTTAGGCAATCCCCTCATCTCAGCCTCCCAGAGTGCTGGGATTACAGGCTTGAGCCACCATGCCCAGCCGCACAGCCTTTTTCTGATTGAGAATGAAGTGCATGGTGCATTCCACCCACCCAAAGTAGAAAGCATAACTCACTTTCCCAGCCTGCCTTGGCACTGGGCTATAAACATGTGACCAGGATCTGCCGATTAGACACACTCATGTGGGACTTTGATTCAGACGAGAGGAAAGCAAGGAAGCAGACACTGTGCAGTCTCTGTGTTCTCTGAGGTTGTCAGAGGGATGTTTAGTTTTGGGAGAGCAGCAGAGACAGAGCTTTTTATATGTAGTGTCATTAGTTCCCAGCTGGGGTAGCTGTCACACCTCCCCTGGAACAAGTGGTTTAGGGTGGTTTGGGTTTGTTCCCTGTTGTATAACCCTAGAGCTTGAGTCTATGGTTCTCTTGGGGATTTAATTAAAGCACCTTTTCATTAAATTGTCTTCTGCTTAAATTTTAGCTGGAGGGGCTCTGTCCTTTGTAGCCAGTAACTCTGGTTCACCTCCCACTACCATGCTCTTGTGAATGCCACCGTGTGCCCAACTCTGTGCTGAGCGGAGGGGACGTGGCATTGTTCAGTGCTTAGAAAACATGGCTTTGTGATCAGATAGACCCAGGTTCAACTCCTAACTCCACCACTTTCTGGCTGCATACAAGTGGCTTTTCCTTTCTGAGCCGCATTTGCTCAGGTCCTTAGTCACTTCAGAAGGACTGACTGAAAAGTGTCCCAAACACATGATACTGGGTTCGCAGGCCATGGCTTCCCGGGTGCACAGAAATAGGTTTGGCCATAGCGTTTTCTGGAGAACCTATCTTCAGCTGGAGAGAGGCAGAAAATGCAGAAAAGAGAAGCTGAGGGTGGGGTCCTGCTGAGCTGCTTCTCCTTCCCTGGAGGTGTGGGAGGAGAATGGATCCCATTCCCTACTCTCCACAGGTCCCAGTGCTGTCCTCAGTGCAGGCTGAAGAGATTCATCTCCCTTCCAGCTACACCGAGCCTTGGGAGACACTGCTTTTCTGTTTTATCAATGAACTTCCCAAGACTTGAGAAAGCAGTTCCACAGGCCCGACATCTCATAGCCCGGCCCTTGGAGACTGAAAGGCCCAAGTGTAGGAGAGGATAGTGTTGCTCATCAATCTTTTCAGCTCTTCTCTCCGTCCAGCCACACAGTGGAGTTGAGTATCCACCCCCCCAACAAGGTAAGGCATGGTCATGGAACTTGCCTTAGATAATGAAATATAGACAGGTGATATGTCACTTCTGGATGGCAGCCCTGAAGAGCCAGCTGGTAATTCTCCATCATCTCTCTTTCCTGGGTCTGGTCATCCTGGAATCCCATGTTGTTATGTTGCTGCACAGGTTCAAAGCAGCCTGAAATTCTGAGCCACTACCTGGAGAATGACTGCCATGAATGAAGAACCAGTGAGGTTGGGAGTTACTGCAGTAGAACTCAACCTAACCTAACCTAACCTAACTAACTTAGAGTTCCAACTCTAGAAAGCCACATAATCCATGGGTAGGCTTAAGGCCACCAGTAGGCCAGAGCTGCCTCCCTTCCTCATCTCACTGACCCCTACCATGCTTTAGAAGGGAGAAGAGCCTAGCTTGCTCCAACGGGGGCAGTGCTGCTCTGACCTGTGTTTCAGGATGTGAGCTGCTTGGTCCCAAAACACAAAACTGGGGGAAAGTGAGTGCTCCAGAGATGCCACCGTGGTGCCTGCCTTCCACAGCCACCCAGAGGTTAGCATGACAGTGTCCAAGACATTCTGGAATGTGAAGGTGAAAACCTTGTGAGAATGAGGGAGGTGAGGGGTCACTGGAGGAAAAAGAGGCATCACGCAGGCTGATGGGGAACAAGAGGGGAAACTCAGAAAAGCAGAAGTGCCATGAGACTCAGGAGAGCAGCCAGGCCCCCAGCCCTGTCAGTTAGCCTTGTTTTAGGGTGTCTAGAGCAAACCCCTGTTTCTTTCAGTCAAAGGACTGTGCAGAAAGGCAGTGCCAACATCCTAGGAACCTGTGCCTCCTCCCTGGCTGGTCAATAAATCTGTAACAAGACTTTTCTCTCAGCCTGTCTCAGTCCTGGGAGGTCCTGTCTAACTCCTATGTATCCAGACATAAGTGCCACAAAAGCAGGGGCCTCACCATGTGTCCCCAGAGCCTAGAATCCATCAGGCACAGAGCGAGTGTCTGCAAATTACCTGTGCCACGAAATAATTCTCAGAGGTCCCCAGGGAGAGTCACCTGTCCCCTCCTCAGAGGCCAACACCTGTCTTCCGAGTTTTTGTCTTCCCACGTGACTTTGTCAGCATCCCTGGTATCTGGCCCCTTCAGACCTCCCATGCCTGCTGTGGGAGGGATGAGTCCATATTGCTCATCCCAGCATCCCTAGAGCTCAGACATGAACTGGAGTGGCTGGTCCCTGCTGTCCTGTAGCTCCTGTGACTAAATGCCTGGTGCTCATGGGAACCACATTTGCACAGGCCCTGGCCTCCTGTGGGCACTGCCTCCAGGACCTCGTCTTCTGCAGCCTGGGACCGCTCCTCTTTCAGGCCCCTCTGTGTCTGACAAGACCCACCCCAGCTCAGGAGCCTACTGCTGTCCATTTCTCAGTTCATGGCTCTGCGTGCTCTAGGAAGTCCAGCCCCCACTTAAGGAAAATGGACCCACGGGTGCTCTGAGGCACCAATGTCCAAGGGGTCTCTGTGCTGAGCCATCAGGTGACATGCTGCCCTCGCTCTGGCCTGGCTTTGCAGCCAATAATCAGGGCAGGCTACGCATAAAGAAGAGGCTAGGCCAAGGGACAGAAGTTGTACTGACTTTATTCCCCTTCACTCTTCTCACTTGCATGCCTGCTGAGTCCATGTTATGCAGCTGTGGGATGCCCAAACATGACCAGATGGCAAGCATCTGGGCACAGCCATCCTGCCACCACCGAGCCCTCTGTGAGGGGCACTGTGGAGGCCATGGAAGCAGGAGTCAGGGCCAGAGGCTCCCAGAACCATGACCATGGGCTAGCGTCAGAGGATACCAGAACCATAGTCACAAGCTTGATGTCCACCCCGTGACTCGGGCCACTCACCCCAGCTGCCCAAGACCAGAGAGTCCCAGGGACCTGAGGTGGGGATAGGCCCAGGTTCTAGACCTGAGTTCTGGCCAAACAAGCTGAGAAGTCTGGCTGCACAGAGGGACCCCCACAGATCTTGGGAGATGACACTGAACCCCCCTTGCCTCAGCCCTGGGAAGTGGGTATGACGCCCCAGTCCCCTCACTCTGACACCTGGGGGCTCATTAGTTTGTTTCTAAAGTAAAAAGATGTGAAAGTTGGCAAAACAAGAACCCCTATCCATCCTGGCACTGCTGAGGTGTCATTATTGCTTCTGGCCTTGTGGTCTGGCTGGAAGGAGCTCCCACCACCAGTGCTGGCCCAAGGTGAAGAGAGCGTTTAGCACCATGGACACAGGCTCCTGTCTCCAGTGAGACAGGGGCCTCCCAGGAGAGGGGTTGACCATGCCCACCTACAACTACAATGACCATTTCCACCAGTCACCAGCCCGCTGTCTGGACCCCTCACCTGCCCCCAGAGGGGAAGTGTACAAGAACAGGAAACCCAAGTCCTGGGACAGGGTTTCATCACCAGCTCCTCACACATCTTTGCCCTCTGCTTGTCAAAGTATGGCCTGACAGACCAGGGTCCCAGTCTGACCAGTGTCCCCCAGGCCCACTCAGGCTGCAGTGGGGCCAGCAGGAGACAAGGCCACCAGCCCCTATGGAAAACCCTGATGCCAGTAATGGGGGCTGGAGAACCCATGGGGGTCCCTGCCTGCAGCCCACTAAGGGAGACCAACTTTTTGGGGAAAATGTGAGGCAGCTCTGAAGAGTGGCCAGGCACTGGGACCAGAGGTTAGAAATAGCAGGGGGGAGGGAGGGGGGACCCTGAGGACAGCACGGAAGCCCAGAGATCAAGGGGTGCAGGGAAGGAAAAGAGCTACAGCAAAGTGGGAGCCTGCAACCCCCACCCTTCGGCTGGGGAGCCAGACAGAAGGCCTTCCTCCTTGGGGAGGGGCCTACCTTCTCTCCCCTAGGGTGGCAGGGGTGCTTGAGGGTGTGTCTGCAGCCCCGGGGAAGCTGCTGGCACTGCCCACTCCAAGCCCAGAAAACAACCAGAGTAGTGTGACTTGGATCATAAATCTTCAAATCACTTGGGCACCTTGGGCCTGCCCACATCTGTACAGAATAAAGTGCTTCGTTTATTGATGATTAAAATGTCCCCAGTCCCCTGCCCCAGTGCCATGGGCCTCACAGGGAGGTCGGAGGGGTTCAGTCCCCCCAACCATTCCCCTTGGGCCCAGGCCACTTCCCACTCCGGCCATGCTGGGAAGGTGATCGTTTTGGGGAGTGGTGTGGGGTTTAAGGTGCAAAGAGTATAACAAACAAAACCGTATAAACACAATAGGAAACAGCTTAACTAGGAAACATGTAGCTTATGGAACCTTCCCTCCCCCGTTTTAAAGGCAGGAATAAAGACATTAAATGACAACAAAAAAAGGGTTTCCTATTAGTGCCAGCCTCATGGGGGCAAGCATTGGGCACAGGCTGGGCCTCCCAGTCCCCTTATCTTCCCTGGGGGCCCGAACACACAGGCTCCTCTCACCAGCAGTGCAGGGAGCATCTTGCCCACCAGTACAGAGGACCAGGAGGACTAGGATGCTGGAGCAGCCAGGGACAGGTGGTGGCCGGGACTCAGGGGAGGATGAGACCTGATGCGGGCCTTTGGGAAGCAGTAACAGACACAGCCACACATAGTTCCTTATGGTGTGAGACATATGGCCAGGGTAGCTGGTGAGAGATGGGAGTGCTCTGTGAGCAGCAGCCCTGCCCCCTCCACCACGGATAGCACCTTGAAACCCTAAACACCTGTCCATGCCTCCTCCTAGAATTTGCCCCTGGGGTCTAACCCGTTTACAGGGACTTCTTGACTCCAGCTGCCAGGAGCTGGTGCTATGGAAGTCAGCCTGTCTGCCCACCCAGGGCCTGGCATGGCACCCTGAGGCCCCAGCAGTTTCTGGGGACATTTTCTCCAGGACTCAGGACCCTCGGCACAGCCTGGTGCGGGTTGGGCATCCCTGGGCCTGCTGGCAGGGGTGTGGGTGGAAAAGGCAAGCCCCTGGGGTCCAGCCCCTGCCTGCCATGCTCCACACAGTGTAGAGCTGGGTCTGCAGTATCTGCACCTCACCACTCCCCACCTGACACACTCTGGCATCCAGTCTCAGGCCCTGCCTCAGTGTCCGCAGCCCTTACACTGGGTCCACAACTCCTCCAGGGAGGGCGGCACCCCAACTTCTCCCCAAACCCTCCAAGATGAGGATGCAAATTAGGGGCATCCCACGGGGGGGGTGGGATAAGCCACTGAGGCTGAACCAGGCTCTACCTGGCCAACCCCTCTGGCTCAGGCCTCAGCAGAGTGACTGGTCATCCCTACTGCCCAGGCCCCACCCTCCCGATTTGCACACCTCAGCACCCCCTCACCTGGAGGGGACACTGCAAATAGTTTTTTTGTCTTTTTCCTTCACTTCCAAAAAAAAAAAGAGTAAAGGCTTCAAGGAGTCGCAGAAAGGGGGGCACTTGGGAGCCAGGCGCCCTCCACCAGCCCTGGGGGCTGCCAGCCTGCACACCCCGTGGATGGGGCCTCCGGCAGAGCACGTCCAGCCACCTCTGGGGTGGGGACACGGCCCAGGCCCATGCTGGCCTCCCAGGAAGGAGGGGAGGGCAGTGGGGTCCCTCCTGGAGTGGGCCCTGCTCCAGGTCCCGGCAGGTGCAGTTCGCGGCTAGTTGTTGGCGTTCATCCTGCCGCCGGTGCTGGGAGTGGTGGGGAAGAGCGGAGGCGGGGGCGGCAGGTGCGGCGGGGGCGGCAGGGTCTGGGGCAGCCCTGGGAGCAGGGGCAGGGCGTGCGCCTGAGGCTGGGCGGAGGGCAGGCCTGGGGCAGCGGGGGGCCCGTCGCCGGCCAGGGGGTGGCTGACTCGGAAGCATTTCTCCTTGTGGGCCTTGAGCATGTTGGAGAAGCGGAAGCGCTGGCCGCACACGTCGCATGGGTAGGGCTTCTCGCCCGTGTGCGTGCGCCGGTGCCGCTTCATGTTGGGCCGGCTGGTGAAACTCTTGCCGCAGATCTCACAGATGTACGGCTTCTCCCCTGCGGGTTGGGCGGGGGCAGCAGGGCATCACCGGGGATCGCCACACCCCAGCCCGGGGCCAGCCTCCCTGCCCCAGGGACCCACGACGGGGTTCAGCCCTGGTGCTCACAGATCCTCCCGCCCTGGGCCATTTTGCGCCAGCCTCACCCAACCCGGGGGGATAGGGAGGATGGCGCTGAGCCTCCTACAGGAGGGTAAACTGAGGCCCAGGGAAGAGAAGGGGTGTGGCCAAGACCATCCCAGGCCCTCAGAGCAGGGCTGAGAAGGGGGTCCCAGGTCTGGCATGGAGCCCCTCCCCCTGGGTGCAGCCGCACCTGTGTGGGTCTTCATGTGCTCATCGAAGTACTGCTTCATGTTGAAGTCCTTGCCACACCACTGGCACATGAACTGCTTGTGGCCAATGTGGATGCTCATGTGTGACCGCAGCTGGTACTTGTACTGGAAGCGCTCATTGCAGTTCTGGAGGGGGATTGGGGGGGGTAAGGCCCTTGGGTCGGAGCGGCTCTCCCATGGCCACAAGGCAGAGGATGGACACATGGGGAGGGGCTGCCAGGCAAGGAGGTGGGGCAGGGAGTGCATGGGCACAGGAGAGGCCACCAGCAAAAAGGGCCCAGGCAGGGAATGGAGGCAGGAAGTGGGAAAAGGGAGCCCTCACGCTTAAAGCCTGGCGCTCCCTCTCACCCTTCTTCCTTGTGGGAAGGGCCCCTCACCCCCACACCTACAGCTCTGCTGTCTCCATCTCTGATCTCTCTGCCTGGGATACTCCTCCATCCACCCCTCCAGGAAGGAGGTGGGACAGAGAACGGTAGGGGCCACAGACGTCAGAGGGTGGGCCTCTCTTCCTGGGTCCTGCATTCCACTCCCCCACCCCTCTGGTTTTAAGCAGCTGCTGCCCCTGATCCCTGCACCTCCCAGGTGGCCCCTCTGACACTCCAGGCAGGAGATGGGAGCTCACCTCACATCTGAAGGGCTTCTCCCCGGAGTGCTGCAGTGAGTGCACCTTGAGGGACATGCTGCGCTTGAAGGACTTCCCGCAGGTCTCGCAGGTGAAGGGCATGTCCTTGGTGTGGGCTACGAGGTGGACACCACATCTGTCACGTCTTGGGGAACTGCCCGAGCACCACCACATGGGGCCAGACCCTGCCTCCTTAGGCAGCTCTGTGCTGCCACCCTTCCCTGGGGCCGGCCTTTCACTGTCCCAGGACCTGGTGATTCCCAGGAGAGGCCCTCACCTCCCTCCAGGACTGGGTCTCCCCTGCTACTGAGAAGGTTGGTTCAGACAAACATGAGGCCCGTGTAGTTCTTTAGCCTCTAAAGAAGGCTGTCAAGGGAAACAGCCAAGGCTGCCTTGCCGCCACAGCTTTGGAGAAAGACGGGAGGATCCTGGGTAGAACTGGCCTCCTCTCAAATCCTGACCCAACCCTTGGCTTCCCGCTCAGTCTCTCTATAAAAAGGAACTAATCGTGATACTGAGCTTCAAGGACAGTGGGCTTCATAGGGGATGACCCGCATGAAGACCCCAGCCTCAGCCCCAAACAGCAGTCCAGAAGAAGTTAGCTGCACTCCCCCCCAGAACCCACAGATAGGTGCAGCCCAAGAAATTGCAAGGATCTGGGAGGAGGCAATTGAAGACAGAGAGCCCTCCTCCCATCCCCCGAGCTCACAGTCCACAGGTCTCAGTTTACCCAGCATGCTCCTGGCCGAAACCCAGATCATGGGGTCCCAGCTCCCAGTTAGCTCACACTGATGGGCTCCTGGCCTCCAGTGGAAAAAGCAAAGAGGCAAGACCAGGGACCTATTGTCTGCCCTGGCTGCACCACCCTCGAGCCCAGGCCCAGAGCAGACAAGAAAGAAAGGACGATAGAGACATGAGACACCCTGCCAGGTCCACATCTAGAGGGGGCGGGTAGCCTTGTCCAAGGCAGTGGGGTGGCTATCACACATTTGAGGGGCCTCCTTACTGTGTCCAGGTGTGACACCCAAGGGGAGGTTGCACTCAGAGAAGGCTGAAGCCCTGTGAGGGCCAGAAGGTAAGAAAGAATCAGAGGCACAGCTGCCATCAAACCAAGACAGGGCCTGTGCCAGCCCATACAACACTTTGTGCAATTTAGGGAAAGGTACTCCTTTCCCTAGGTGGACACAAGCCCATGCCAGGACACACACCCTGGGTAGCAGTGTGCCGACTCAGATACAATCCCCACCTGCCATCTTGTCCAAGATCCCCCATGCAATGTGCAATCTGCACAACTGTGCTGGGCAGCCCTGGCCTCAGAGCTTATCCAGGCCACATTGGCCACTGTCCCCAGCCTCCCCAGGCCTCCCAGCTGAGAGGCTCCTTCTCACCCCTTCACACTGCCCTGGATGTGAAGTCCTGCCCAGCACAGCCAGCAGCTGGCCCATCTCTGTCCTTGGGCTCTATCCCCACCGGCCCAGACTTACCAACCATGTGCTTGCGCACATGGGCCATAGTGTAGAACTTCTTCTCACAGATCTCGCATGAGAACTTTTTCTCCGCGTAGCCGTGCACAATCTTGTTATGCTCATGGAGGGACCAGAGCTTCTTGAAGGCTTTGCCGCACGTCACACACTGCAGAGTGAGAGGACTTGAGGCCCTGGGTCCTGAGTCAGGACAGTGTGACCTTGAACAAGCCGCTGCCCCTCCCTGGCCTCAGTGTCCCCACTTGAAGTGTGCTGGAGAGAAGGCCCTTGATGTCCTAGGACCAACTGACTCTGCTGTTACTAGAGTTGGGATGGTAACTCCCTAAACACCTGCCCGCACCCCCAGGGCTGAGAAGGGTCACCTCTTCCACGAAGTCCCCTCCTTCCACGCTCATCTGAAGAAGGCCTTCCAAAGACTTGCCCTTTGTCCCTCTACAGAGAGGAGACAGACAACTGGCGGAAGGGCCACATCAGGTAGAGAGGCCACACATGCAGTTCCTGCAGAAGCCCCTCTCAGATAATAGGTCCCAACAGAGCAGGCCATTGTCATTGCTGCCTCTCCCTGCTGGGAGCCTCCACGACACCATGGAGATTCTCAAGGGGGCAGGTCCCCAAGGGGATGGCTGAGGAGGACTGCAGGAGGTCCCATCAGGCAACAGAGGGTGGTGGGGACCTTGGAGACCATACTCCCCACCCCCTGTTCTCCTGGACCCTTGTCCTGTCCATCCTTGCAGGACACTCCCAGAGGGTTGGAGGCTAGGCCAGGGCTTGGGTAGAAATCGGGTCAAAGTGCCCAGGTTGGATGAGGCACAAGCTTTTCCCCTGCAGGAGGGAGGCCTAGGTGTGTGGCAGATGGAGAGTCAAAGGACAGCCCAGCGGGCAGGCAAGTGGGAACAGGTACATGAGGGTGGGGCAGGTTACCGGGTAACTCCCAGGTAACACTTTCTCCACAGGGCACTGCAATTAACAATTAGCGCAGGCAATTAGCACCCACCTACCTGCCACCTTTCCCCCTTCCTCTGGGCCAGAAAAGGTAAAAACCACCCGTGAGAGCCTGGCTGGCCCTGTGCCGCCCCCACCCCGAGAAGCAAGGCTGGCACAAACACACCTAGGCCGGCCCAAGGTCTGGCAGCCAGCCCTGCTCTTCCCAAATTTCCCACCCAGCCCCCTGCTCAGGCCCACACCAGTTGGCATCTCCAAAGAGATGGACACAGCATCTCCGGCGGGCTGCCCCTGCCCTATACAGCACCTTTACGGGAAGTGCAAAATGGTACCCCTGGGCAAACCTCTCCTCTGTGTGCACTTTTGCTGCAGTGCACAACCTGTGAAACTATACACGGCGGCCCCGCTGGCCTTCCCAAAGCCTAGGGATTTGTTAAAACAGTCTGATTCATCCTCCCCAGAGCTGGTTGCCCACTGGCCTCCTCTGCTCAGACAACTCTCCGCTCTCATCCCCCCAAGTCCATGAGACCCCTTTGCCCCTCTGGCCAAGGGTACTGTTTGTTCCAATCTCTCTGCACACCTCTCCATGTGCCAAAGCCTAGCTCTGTCCACCCCTCTCAGGAAGCTCTCCTTGATGTTATCCCCTGAATTCTCACCACCCTGAGATCCTAGGTCTGGGCCGGCCTGATCATCTGGGTGCCCAGAGCCAGTTCTGCCCTGCCCCGCCCTATCCCCGGGCCCACCTGGATGTTGCGCTCGCAGTCCGTCTGCCGATGCAGCAGCAACTCACTCTCCAGCAGGAAGCGCTTGCCGCACTGGTCGCAGATCTGCATGCGGCTGTGGGTCACGTTCATGTGTTTCTCCAGGTACCAGCGGTTGTTGAAAACTCGTGGGCACTTCTGGCATGGGTGGTGCTGCTTCTCCTCCAGCTTCACCTTGGCCCCCAGCCCGTCAGCAGCTGGCGGCCCTCGGGTTGGTGCAGAGGCCACTCCAGGGGGTGGCTTTGGCCTCTTCCCACCTCGCCGCCCACCCTCCTCAGGCTCAGGGGTGCCTCGGCTCCGGGCATTCTCCCGGGACCGCGTGGCCATGCGACTGTGCGGAGGGGGGTCTGCCTGGCTGCCCCGGCCTCCGGGCGGCCCCGGCCTGCCCCCCGCCTCCCCCTCCTCTGCTTCCTCCTCCTCGGAGCTCTCTTGATCCTGCTCGCTGGGTCCTTCCTCCTCCTCCTCCTCCTCTTCTTCCTCCTGCTCGCTGTGCCCTTCCTCCTCCTCCTCCTCTTCCTCCTCTCCCTGGCTGCCACCCTCCTCCTCCTCCTCCTCCTCCTCCTCCTCCCCTCCACTGCCGCCTCCCTCCTCTTCCTCCTCTTCCTCCTCCTCCTCCTCGTCCTCCTCCTCGTCCTCTGAGTGTCTCTGCAGCCCGTCCTCCCTGCCCAGCACCATGGTGGCCGGGTTCGTCCCAGTGCCCGGCTTCCCCTCGGGCCCTGTGGACACGTGCAGGGTCTGGTTGTTGAGGTTCACCTCCACGATGATCTGGGACTGCTCCCGGCGGCTGTAGGTGCCAGAACCCCCAAGCTCTTCCTCCAGCTCCTCCCCACCCTCCAGCTTACACAAGCTGGCCGGGGGCCCGCCGGCCTCCTCGACACCACCCTCCTTCTCCTCCTTGAAGAAGGGCTGGGCTGGCCCAACGGTGGCAGGCACTGTGCCACCAGCGGTCCCTGCCCCGTCCTCAACGCGCACCGAGTAGGGATCGGGGCCCTCGCGGGCGTAGATCTTGGGCAGGCCCGGGGTGTCGGCCTCCTGCTTGATGTCACAGTAGTAGGGTGGCGCAGCCGGAGTGCAGCTGGTGGCCGGCTGGGCCAGGGCCACAGTGCCGGGACCCGGCGGGCCTAGAGAGCGGGCATCCAGCAGCTCCTGGCAGGATGCGGCGATGTCAGCCATCTGCAGCAACGAGGCAGCACTGAGCACCTCGTGGACGTTGGCCGCGTTGACCAGCAGCTTGGACGTGTAGATGAAGTTGAGGATCTGCTGCAGGCCGCCGGGCGCCAGCGCCTCCAGGGAGAGCTCCACGCGCTGCAGCTGCTTGTTCTGGGTGAAGAGCGAGTGGAAGAACTGGCTGTAGGCGGCTAGCACCCCCTTGTGTGCCGGGAAGACGCTGCGCTGGGGCACCAGCACCAGGTCCACGTCGCAGAGGTCAGGCTGGAAGAGGCGCTGCTCGTTCAGGCGGCCCATCAAGCAGGCGAAGTGCAGGGCCACGTCCTCCACCAGCGAGAACTCGGCCGCTGGTGAGTCGGTCGTCTTCTCAACCAGCAACTGTGGGGCAGAGAGCACAGGAGGGGGTCAGGGCCAGGAAGCCCCCGCCCACCCCCTGCAGCCCACCCTCCCCCGGCGGCACCCGCCATCTGGGAGGCTGCCCCTCACTCCTGGCTCCACCTTACAGGAAACGAGCCAGACTCAAGCGAGGGAGTTGAGGACTGGGACTCAAGCCCGAGTCAGCTGCCCTCAGAGCAGACTCCACTCGTGACCTGCTGAGGCTGAAGATCAGCTTCTGGATCAGCTCAGTTTTCTGGGCCTCGGCTCTGCCCCTGTGAAATGGGAAAAAGTCATCCCGGGAAGGGAAGGGGAAGGAAAGGAAATGGGACCGTGGTGCCCAACCGTCCAGGTTTGCCAGGGGCCTGGGTGCAGAACTTCTAGTGCTCGGACCAGGACCATCCCAAGCAAACTGGGACTAAGTGTTCACCTCAGAAGGGACACAGGCATGCCTTCAGCATTTCCCGAGTCCTGTGGATTCTCTCCCACAGTCTCACACATACCACTAACGACAAGCTCGCCCAGCTCCAAACACCTCAAGAACAGAAGTCAGGCTCACTGGCTCACTGCCTGGCCTCTGGCTATTGCAACCCGGGGGGCAGCCCCTGAGGGAACCCCTCACCTCAGCAGCAGTGAGGCTGCTGCAGAAGTCAAAACTTGTGAAGAGATCCGGGTCCAGGTAACTTCTCCTCACTCAGGTCGTGCTGCCCTGCCCAAAGAGGCCGGTGAGGTCTTCATCACTCGGCCAGAGCTTGGGCCGAGCTGCCCCCACCTCTGCCTGCGACCTCAGGCCTGGCCCCCAGCAGCCACCCCCTCACACAGGGGCTCTATGGGGGTGGAAGGACACGCTGTGTTACCTGTCTACCATGCTTGTGAGGGGCGGTCCCCAGACCCCTGGTCAGGTTTGGTCCAAGCCTAGAGGCTCTAGGAGGGCCCTGTCTTGGAAAGCACACCACCTGGAGACTCTGGAGAGGTCCTCAAAGTCTGAGGTGAGACTGTCAGGCCTGTGGGCCACATCTAGTATCTGTGGATTGCCCAGAACAGGGGCAAACTCAGTCACCCCTGGCTCCACTATATCGGTCTCCCCAGAGGGTGGGCAGCACAGAGAGATGGCCTACCCAGTCCTGTGCACAAGGCCCAGCACACAGCAGATGTTCAGTTAATATCCACCACCTACCTGCCTGGCTTGACCAACCCCATTGGATCTGATTCTGGCTCCCCTTAAGGCCTGCCCTACCGAGTCAGAGCTTCCTACATTTGGGAGGTATCTCGCCTCATGGCCACAAAACCATCAACTGCCCCTGGAGGCCCTGAGATGAACCCGGGGATGCCCTCAGCAACAGTGGGTGGGTTCCGGCTGGGCAGGGGTATTGGTGTTCAAACCCATCCTCTGAATGAGAACCTGCCCTGGCATCAGGATGAGTATCCATGAACACCAAGGGCAACCCCCTGGGCCCTGCCCTCTATACCTAGCGGCCAGGGCAGCACTGCCCCATGCTCTCGGACCCCAGTCTGGTCAGGCCCTGGCTATGGTTACCATCTTCCCTGAGCGGTCCAACCAAGAAGCCACTCATCTGCCCCTGTGCACGGGAGCTGGCCTGTCCAGGCCTGGCCACTCCAGCCGGGACATGGGACCAAGCCATTCCCGTCTCCCTCCTCTGACTCATTCTGATTCATCTTCTGGGACTAACTACTACTGCACAGATGGAGAAATCGAGGCCCAGAATTAGGGGGTCCCACAGTCCAGAGACCCTGGACTCCTAGCTCTGCTATGGCTACCTTTTCCTTGCTGGACAGGACACCGCTCCACATGGCTGGATTTCTTAGCCTTAAATGACTTCAAAAGTGGGAACCTGCTCAACCAAGGACCACCTTTGCGTCCCCAGGTCCCATCATTATTCCCTCTACCAGCTGCCTCCTCCCCAGAGCTGCTGCACCTGCAGGTCAGCAAGAGGTCAGGGTACAACTTGGCTGTAAAAGGGGCTACTTAAGGCCTCCAAGGGCCAGAGTGTGGCAGAAGCAGTCTGAAGAAGTGCTGGCCAAAGCCAGGCCTCCGGGGTATCCACCCCGGACTCCAGGGCCCCAGAACTCTCTGCTCTCCCTTTACGGAACGCTCTCCGCTGTTCACCTGTGCTCACCTGCGGTAGGGAAAAGGCAACCTTCCAGCCTGGTTTCAGCAGGTCCCTCTGGCTTCAGCAGGGAGAAGGGCAGTGCCGCCTCAAAGACTCCACTCCTAAGGCAGTAGCCCCAGCCTAACCAGCACCATCCTTGGCTCTTGGGGAAGCCCGCAAACCTCATGACCAAGTACCCTGACGGGACTCCCTCGACAGGGCACATCACTGCTGCGCAAGTCCGTAACTGGCACCCCCTCAGCAGAGTACAGCCGCCCCTTGCCTAGCCCCCCTGCGCAGTGCCTGCCAGCTGTGCTGGCCTGCCCAGCCAGATGTGCCAGTTCCCTGAAGCTGTGGATGCCCCACCCCATCTGGCTGTGCCAGCTGTGGCCACACACCCCACCCCCAAGCCTAGCTAAGACCAGGGGGACAGTCAGGCAATCCTGTTGCCGGGGGGTTTCACACCCTCCAGCCCTCATCCCCAACTCAGGCGAGGGTTGGCCAGGTGCTAGGAACACCTGCCGAAACTGCTCACCCAAGTCTGAGCTTTCCACACCTGAGGGGTATCTTGCCTCACTGCCATGAAGCTGCCTGGAAGTGTCCGTGATGAAACCCGGGGAGTCTATCTGCGCCCCACCCCAATCCTTTCTTCATTGGGCAGCAGCGGGTGGGCCCAGACTGACCAAGGGGGCACAAGCTCATGACCTCTAGGCTTCTCCTTGTGGGGAGGGGATGCCTAGGCCAGCCTCCTCTGCGCTCATACCTGCCGTCCTTCCCTGGGAAATAGAGCCAGAGAGGGCGGGGAACCGGCCCAAGGTCACACAGGAGTTTGTACTGGAGATCCAGGGGCCCCCCGCCCTTGGCCGGGACCATCCCGAATCCCCAGGCAGGGCGGCTCCAGCGCCCACGTGGCCCAAGGCCCAGGCGGCAATCCGACTCCCTCTTCCCCCCCATTACCCAGCCCGAAGGCGGCGCCGTCCCGGGAACAGGGGAGCGCCCCCCTCCGCCCGTGCCTAGCAGGACCTCAGCCTCTCGCGCCGGCGCCCCCACCCCAGGAATTTAACCCCCTCCCCAC
Source organism: Cephalopachus bancanus (assembly GCA_027257055.1). Taxonomy (NCBI): domain Eukaryota; kingdom Metazoa; phylum Chordata; class Mammalia; order Primates; family Tarsiidae; genus Cephalopachus; species Cephalopachus bancanus. Next base: position 9,869,868 of record JAPVLO010000021.1, on the reverse strand, counting down.
CGAGAAGCCGCGCCATAGCGCCGCATTCTCGGCCCGCGGGGACCCATCGGATAGGGTCGGGAAACCGGGGGAGGCGGCAGAGGCCCCAGCCCCTCCACCCGAGCCCGCGGACCGTGCGCTTGGGAGGGCAGAGCTGGCAGGTGGGCGGATAAGCGGGGGGACAGGCAGGGCCCTGCGTACCATGGTGCCGTGGCGCTGGGGGCTCACAGGGCCCCGCGGAATCGCGCTGCCCCCGGCGGCCGGGCCGGGGCCGCTCCATGAAGCGCCGCGCTGGGGGCCGCCCCCGCGCAGGGCCCCGCGACCATGGCCCCGGGGGCGCGGCCGGGCGGGCGGAGGCGCAGGGCCGCGGCGAGTCCAGCGCCGAGCAGCTGCGGCCCCAGAGCCTCCGGCGCGGCGGGCGGGGGGCGCGGGGCGCCGATTGGAGCCCGCGCGTCAGCTGGGGCCGCCGTCTGGACGCTTAAAGGGCCAGGCCGCCCTGCGTGCCGGCGGGGGCGCGGACACGCGTGGCGTGCGCCGGCCCCGTGCAGCCCGCCCGGCCGCGGGCCGCCAGCTCCCCCGGCCCGTCCCCGCGGCTCACAACGAAGCAGACAGACCCCGGCCCCACCCTCCTGCCTCGAGCCTCCTTTCTGCCGGGAAGTTCGTCCGGGAGTCCAACCTCAGTGCGCTCCAGCTGCGCCACAGAGGGGGGCCAGGGTGGGAGGCCGCGGCGAAAGCAGGAAGCGGAGCGCGCCGGCCCCAACCCCTGCAGACAAGGTTTCCACCCGCTCCCCTGAGCGATCCCATCCCAGCTGCGCGCACTGCCCCTACCCTCTGGCCTCGGCTGCTTAGACCTGGGAATGAGTCTGGGGTCCCCAACTGGTCTGGCTCCCGTCCCTATCCCAGGGCGGCCCTGGGCTCATTTTGATCTGTGCCTCCAGGACCTGGCTCCAGTGGACCCATACCTACCTGGTGGCCTCAGGCTGTGCAGGGCCACCCAGGGATGTAAGACCCAGACCACAGCGGCAGAGATCAGATCCTTTAAGGTGACTGGCCCAGGAACAGGAGATGGTAGGACCAGAGGAGTGGGGGCCAGAGGCCCAGGCCCTGCTGTGTGCCCCTCACCGTGACCTGAGTGCTGCTGAGTGGCCCTCCTGCTCAGTCTCTGCTGGGGAGATGCAGCCAGGCTTGCGGAATGCTGCTCTGGCATGGACACCCGTGGGGGCAGGGGGCTGGTTGTGTTGGCAGGAGGCTGCAAAGGAACGCTGCCAGCCTGAGCAGGCAGTGGGGTGGGGACCATGGGGCACTGGGCCTGGCCGGGTCTAGGTGGTGACTGGGCCACAATTGTGGAGAAGAGGCTCCTGTAGTGTCCCCTGCACCTGCCCCAAGCCGGCTGCAGCCCTCTTCTTGGGTCACTCTCACACTGCCTGCATCCTGATGCCCCCACCCCTCTCCACACACGAGCACTTGCGTTTTCATACAAGTCCAGGCCCAGCTGCAGCAGAGTCTTCTGGGGATGCTACCTTACTCATGAATGGGCAGGATCTCCAGGACTTGCTCAGGGTGACTTGGTTCTGGGTGCCAGGAGAGGAAATGGAGTAGAGGCCAGGGTCTTAGGCAGGCGCCATGCAAGTCAGATTGTCCGTATGGTGGCAGAGGCCTCCACCCCTGCTCACTCTACCTTCCCCAGCCAAAATGGGGAGGCCCTCAAGACAAGGCTATCCCAGAGCCTGAGAGAAAAATGTCCCAGGGCCAGAGGTGGTGTGAACAGAGTATCAGGGGTAAGGGGAGGAACGCACAGAGCCAGATGGAGAGTGAGGCGAGACCTCGATGGAAAAGATGGGGACAGAGAGGAAGGGGCACGGACTGGGACATGCCCCCAGAGCTGGGGCATCTGGGAGGCTCCTGGCAGCTGCTGCAGACATCCTGCACCTGCATGGGTGCATAGACAGCTGGCCCAGCTCCCAGAGGCCCCAGGCTGGGGCCAGGCCAGAGCACTTACATGCCTCTGACCAGCTAGTCACCTCAGGGCTGCCTTCTGCCTCTTCCTCCCAGTGCACTTCCTCATCTGACTCACAGTAGATCCTTGCACGGGCCCGGAGGTAGTAAGAGAGGAACTGTGTGCCCATTGGTTGGATAAGGACTCTGAGACCCAAAAGTGACACATCAGTCAGTCAGGCATCAGCCTCAGGAGCCAGGGGAAAGGGAGGCTGGGAGAGGAGTTCTCCTCCCCACTCCACCCACCCCACAGCCTGGCAGAGAGGGCTGTATGGGACACTGCTCAGTCCACTAGCAAGTCAAAACTTGGCAGAGGGTGTAGCCAGTGTGACCAAGGTAGTGATGCTGGCCCCGCTGGAAATGGCCTTGGGTGCAACAGTCAAGCTGGAGTAAGAGCTGGAGGTTGGGTGAGGAGGGAGTGGAAGGGGACTCAGTCTCCCTAAAGGCCCCAGCTTCTCCTCTCTTGCTTCCCTGGCCTTAAGCTCGTTTGCTGGAAAGCCCCAGAGCAGAGCCTACGCCCTGTGAGAGCTGAGGGCACCAGGTCACATCAGACCTGGCAGGGAGCGGCTGTTTGAAGAGTTCAGCCTAGTGGGCCCAAATGAGGCTGCTTGGAGCTGAGGCGTGACAGAGGCATGACCGTTAGCACTAACTAAAGCAAACAGGTTGGCGGGGCCCTCCAGGCAGAGTCCCTGCAAAGGCCAGGAGGCGGAGACAGCTAGCACCTGCAGGGGAAGTGGGGTGGGGGTATTTGGTAGAGTAGAGACACGATTCTTTTCAGATGGGAGTGTCAGGTCTGACGGAGCTAGGCAGGGGCAGGATCGCTCTCTTGGCCTTGGTGAAGGACGAAGCAGGAGCTTCACCTCAGGGAGGTCAGGGCAAGCTTCTTGGAGGGGGCAGGGTAGGACTGAGTTACTGGAGAGGTCGATCCTTAGGCCAGAGCTGCATGCCCCAGGAGTCTAGAGACGTTCACCCTGCAAAGGCAGAGCTCAGTGAAACTTCAGATTCGGGACTGGGTGCTGGCAGTCAGTAAGGCCATGGCCCTGCCTCTCGAAGACACCTCATGGGTTTCTCACAACTTCCCCAAGTACCTCTCTCATGGCAGGGAGGATTCACGGGCCTGGGGAATTTCATTCAGCCTTACTGAACCTGGAAAGAGCATAGGCCATGTGTGTGCGTGTGTTTTGGGAGCAATGTGTGTATGTGAGCACGCACAGGTACCCGCTTTGGGAACAACATACATCTGAGCAGCATTGTGTGTGCTGGGAGCAATACAGGGCTCAGCCTCCCCAGGGGGTATGGAGCTGTGTGTAGTTGAGCTGGAGGAGGAAGAGCACGGCGGGCAATGCCAGAAAACACAGGGCGACTCCACTTGCATAGTGTGGGGCTGGTGGGGTGCCAAGGAAATTCAAAGCTGCCCGCGAGGTGCTGACCCAGGGCCCTGTGGTGTGGGGGAACGTGGATCTGCTGGATGTGGGGTTGAGTGGGGCGAGGGTGGGGGTTTTGCCTGAGCTCTGCCTCAGCAGAGCCCAGCACTAATAGGCTACAGCTGCCCAGGGCTGAGGGCCTAATGCAAACCAGCAAGTTGCCTGGTTTCCTCACAGCATAAACATCATGGCCTTGGCATTCGAGGCCTCCCTGACAGCTTCTAGAATCCTCTCCTGCCTGTTGGCTCAAGGGACCCTGGGCCTCCACGTGAACCCTGTGGGACTCCTGCACTCCTCCTAGGGACAAGGTCCAGGGGCCACCACCCCTGAGGCACTTTGCTGTGTGCTTGGTTCTAAGCATTGAATCCACCACAGTTCTAGGAGTAGGGAGTCCCTAGCCTCCCAGTTTTTCAAATGAGGAGCTGAATTAGAGAGGTCAAATTGTCCTTCTCCTGGTCACCTGGGAAGTGGCAGAGTAGAACCTGAACCATGTTCTGGTTCTGGCCCAGAGTCCTTAAGGATCATGCTATAGAACAGCTGCTCACAGAGGTCCTCCTATTTCTTCAAAATTAAATAAAATTAAGCTAGAGGCATTGAGGTCAGTGGGGATCCTCCTCATTCTTTCTCTGGGAATTCGACCTGGGGGTAAATTTTAACTGCTAGCGGCCTGGGGTGACCTGGGGTTGGTGAAGTGCTGGCCCCTGTGGGCCAGGCCCTCTGGGAGGCAGACTCATCTGCAGGCTGGTCTGGGAAGGGATGAGCACCCTTGGCTGTCTATCATGTCTGGTTGCACCTGTCACATGCATCCTCATTTGGGCTTATGGGCTATTGGAGGTCCAAGGTTAGGGCTCAAGATGCAGAATGCACGTGTTTGTCCTGAGACCTCAGGTCACACTTATTTTTTTCCCTGATGTCCTCATGGCTCTGGGCTAGAGATGAACCCTATCCAGGCCAGCCTAGGCTCTGCAGGTTGTGGGTGCAGCTCAGTCTGTGGAACTGCAGCTTACTGAGCAGCAGTGAGAGGTGGGTCTGGACTCTCCAAGAGGCAGAAATGCTTGTCCCTGTTTCCAAACTCGGCCTTCTGATTCACAGGAAGGAGAGGCAGCAGCAAGGGAGCACTGTCTCTACCTTGTAATGAAACTTCAAAGAAGAATCAACAACGAAAGCCTCCTACCTGTATATGGCCATGGCTGGCTTTCCTTGCCTTGTCAAGTCCTGAAGTGACCAATTCTCCTCTCAGGGTTCCCTCTCCACGTCCTGACACCTCTGACTCCTGAGAGGTTGCAACCAACAGCTTCCAGGAATTCTCCCTGCCCAGCACAAGTCCTCTTCCCAACTCATTCTATCATGAGGTTCTCATGGGCCTGCAGGCCCGCGCCTCTCACAGAGCAGCAAAGTTGATTCCCTCTTCTAACAATCAGTCCTTTGGAAAGCTAAACCCATAGCCTCCCCCCTTGTGAGGCATGGCTTCCAAGCCCTCCCACCTGGCCACACTAGCTTGTAACATTCTTTCAAGGCTGAACACCCATTGCTGGGCTTATAACATTGAGTAGAGCCTCTTTTCTCTTCCAGAGTGATACCCAGTGTCGATAATCTCCTGCAAGAGGGGCACTTTCCTTCAATCCTCTTCCCTGTTTAATGCCCAACTCATTCACAAGTCAAGACCAAAGTCCTTGACACATTTTACTCCCAATTCACCCAACTGTCCACGCTTACCATTATCAGAATTTGAACAAGGATTCTAGAACTCACTAAAATAATAAGACAAGGAGTCATTGTTTTGTTAAGCACTGGCCAGGCCATGTATTCTCAGCTACGACTGCCATGTTTTCTTAGCTTTGGCCCCCTCCCCTAGCTTGAGGAGGTGAATCTCCTCTCTCTAATTTACTTTCTAAATATAGTTCCCAATCTTAAAAAAAAAAAAAGACAAGGAACCTCATTAGGGGACTTCCCCAAGACCCTGCATTTTCTTTAAAATTGAAAGCAACACATCCAGATTTGATCAATTTTAGGAGCTGAACAACTTAGAAACCCACTGCTAGCTCAATTTAGAAAACTGAATATCTGCAAGTGGGAAGTAATCTACAATGAGAAGTTGTGTTGTATTCACTAAGAAAACACATGTTCAGCCAGGCTCGGTGGCTCAGCCTGTAATCCCGCGCCTTTGGGAGGCTGAGGTGAGTGGATCACCTGAGCCCGCGGGTTCGTGACCCACCTGGGCAACTTGGTGAGACCTCATCTCTACAATAAATAAAAAATTAGCTGGGCGTGGTAGCATGCGCCTGTACTTTCAGCTACTTGGAAGGCTGAGGTGGAAGGATCGCTGGAGTCCAGCAGGTCAAGGCTGTGGTGGCCAGGAGCGGCCACTGCACTCCAGTCCGGGCGACAGAGTGAGACTCTAACTCAAAACAAAACAAAACAAAACACATGTTCCTTTGAGTTCTGAGGAGACAAAAGTTAATTGTACTTCCACTGCAAATTCTCATGTGTCTGCTAAACATATCACCACAAACGTTTTCTCTGGGAGTAAGCGATATGTGCCCTGGAAGGGCAACGTGGAGGCCGAAGGTAAATGGACTGCCCCTAGGCAGCAACGTAGAGACAGGCTGGGACATGTCCCTTCCTCACAGAGACCTCCTGACGCCAGTCACTTTGACTCGACAAAAACAGAGCCTGGAGAAAATCTGGAGTTTCTAATGGGGAGGAAGACCATGCACCATCAACGCTTCTCTGGGTAGGTTTACATCTCTGCCTGGTTCTCTCCAGCTGCACCCTCTGCACACTGCTAACACTCAACTAGGAGCAGAAAAAAATGAGCTGCCAAGAGAGATGAGACCTCCTTGCTGGTGCAGTCAGCAGAGATGCAATGTTGTATTTTCTGTTTCAGAAAGACTATCTGAAGTCTGGGGGAAATAAAGAAAGATGAAACATACACAGACTCAGACTTAGACTAAGTATATATTTTAATTTCTACAAGGTCCCCTCTTTCAAGTTTTAGGGAAATTAAGTGTATACAAATTAGACATTGCTAATATGTACAAAAGTATTTTCTAGAGTTTTGTGAACATTACTAGCTATTTCATTTGCAGTAAACAGGACGTTACAAAAACAGTCCAATAATGCATTTTCTATTAAGAAGCACAATACACAACATAATTCAATTTTATTAAAAAAATAACTTCAAAATACAGAACAATCCCCTTTAGGAAGAAAAGCTATTTCTGTAGCTCACTTCAGTAAACATACAAGTTGAACAATGCAGCAGAGGGCTATCCTTTTCCACGGAGAAAAAAATGCGGCATCTAGGGCCTATCTTTTCAGGATAAAATTCCACCTGCAAGCCAGGCTCGGTGGCTCAGCCTGTAATCCCACGCCTTTGGGAGGCTGAGGTGAGTGGATTGCCTGAACCCGCAGGTTTGCGACCCGCCTGGGCAACTTGGCGAGACCTCATCTCTACAATAAATCAAAATAAGCCGGGCGTGTTAGCGCGTGCCTGTAGTTCCAGCTACTTGGACGGCTGAGGCGGAAGGATTGCCGGAGCCCAGTGGGTCGAGGTTGCGATGGCCGGGAGCGGCCACTGCACTCCAGTCTGGGTGACAGAGTGAGACTCCAACTCAAAAAAAAAAAAAAAAAATCCCACCTGCAGCTGAGATGGGCAAACTTATTGCCTGTGATATGCAGAATTTGGAAATGTCCTCCCCATTTCATGAGCGAAACCCCAGATGCTATTAATGTGATGAGATGTGATATCACTCCTGTGATTTTTATGTTCTATGGCACAATCAACCTCTCTGGGTTTCAGCTAATCATAGGGACCCAAAACAGAGGAGGAAGGTAGAAAGATTTGAAGCATGAGAAACCAGGATTCGAAGGATGGTTTGAAGATGGAGGGGACCACACAAGAAGGAATGCGGGCAGCCTTAAAGAGCTGAGAGACACATGGCTGAGAGCCAGCAAGGACCTGCATTCTGCCAACAACTTAAATGAGCCTAAAAGCAGATTCTTCCCTAGAGCCTCCATGAAGGAATGTTGCCCTGCCAACCCTTGATTTCAGTCTTGTGAGACCCTGAGCAGAGAATCCAGTCATACAGTGCTGGACCCCACGAGCTACAGAACTGCGAACTGATAAATGGGTGTTGTTTTAAGCTGCTAAATTTGGGGTAATTTGTGTCACACAACAATAGAAAACTAATACGCTGCCCAAGGGTAACTTTTCTTAACCTAATTAGATTTGGCAGTTTCTGTTTAAGTTCTGAATGCATTTTTTGCCACTGAGTAGTATTAATATTCTCCATTACAGGCAACCTTTGAAATCCCTTAATATGAATCACATATCATTCTATATTCATTATCAAGTATTGTTTGACTTAAGTCTTGTTTTTCAATGTACTTTTTACCTATCAACTTGGCAAACAACTGACCACCTAACCTTGTTTTCATACGCTCTATGGGTGATAGGTTTAATACATCCAAGGTCACTCCTGCATCCATCAAGGGTTGTCAGTTTCCTCCACATGGGGGCTCTTTCCCACTTCCCAAATATACCAGATAGGACCTGGAGTAGGATAGTGCAGAGTTCTACACCAAACATGCCATATGAATTTCTTCTGCATAACTGGATTATACTGGCACTAAGGTGATTAAGTACACTTGGGGAAAAAAACTCAAAGATTAAAAAACAAAAACAAACCCAAACTGTTTTTACAGGTTAAATTATTTTTGGAGGAACCACCCAAAGCCATGAAAATGTTTAATTTATGCAGTATCCCCACCCTGCTTCCCTTGTTTCTTGTCCTGGGTTTACTCAGGTCATGCAAGGTTTCACTAAGCCAGCATAGGTCATAGCAGAAATAGGAAAACCATGCTGGTTAGAACACAGTCCAGCTGCTGTTGTGGTATATCCCTTACTTGAAAGACTTAAAGTAAAGCCCTGCAAAATGTTTCCAGGATGGTGGCAGTTAGATTTTAAAGTTATTTTTGAAGTTCATTCTTTAATCCATTGTCCAGAGGCACACACATGCAGTAAACCTGCGTGGCCACACACCTCTGACTGCCAAACCTGCCGGCTCCAGGGACCCCAACCTGTGCTTGAGAGAAGCCCCCCAAATATTCAAAATGATGACAGTACAGAAGAAACCATTTTTGGTGCCAGTTATTTAAAACATTTTGTTCATTTTTCTGTGTTATGGTATTCTAATGTATGGTATATAAGAATAATGCTTTAAGAGGCACCAAAAGGTACCAAGCACCAAAGCATGAACTAGAATAGAATTGTTTTTTATAATCCAAACTTCTGATAGTATTTATTAGAAAGAACATAAAGCATTCAGTCCTGTGAGACAGTGCAGGTATTTATAGTTAAGGCTGATTTACTCTTCTGAACCTTGCCCACCAGCCTGAGGTAATACAGCCTGTGTGGGTTGTCTGATGACTACTTTCCTGATCCTCTGAAATAGCAAAGGAAGAAAGGAATGCATTAAGAACCCCAGAGCCACTGCCTTATACTCCTGGCTACCAACAGTATCAATTCTGGGTAGTTTGTTTTTAGAACACATATGTACAAGACTCTGTGATCAGTATATAAATATTTGGCCGCCTTTAACAGTTCTTCTTCACAGTTCTACACTTGGCAGTATATATGCTAAACCCAGAAAAACAGGAAAAAAGAATCTGTATTCTAAGGAATACGTGTGATGGAGAGAAATAGTCCTAAAATAATATTGCAGATTATACTTAGATAAATTTCATGATTTCTTGATTCAAGAAAATGAAATTCATTTCCATAGTTGGCTACTGTAAAATGTGGCATAAAAATATTTTTAGGAGATATATCTGTATTTTAGATTCTTCTGCACACATGTAAATGAATAACAATTAAGAAATGCCTATCTTTGAAATTCATCTCTAATATTGAAACAGAACAAAAGATTGCCATTAAGTTTCTTAAACTTTTAAGTTACCAGATATTTACAAATAAGGTATCATTCATATCAAAAAATGATGTCTTCAACTATATCTGCTGCTCTCACTGGGGCTTCGGTGATGAGAATAACTTCGGTCACTTTCACTGTCAGAGCCATAAGATCTACAACTCCTGTATAACAAAACAAAACAAAATAGAGTCAAAAGAATTGACTTTTAAACTGTCAACTCTCTGAATTCCTCTTGTACATTCTATTTTGATTTGAGTGGCTTGAAAACACTTGATGTGGAAAGCACAGAAGGTGGACAAAAAGAATACTGACTATGGCATCAGTATGGACTCTTCAAAGATGTTTAAAATGACAAATTATATTAATATCATGGTTAAGATAACAAAACATCACATCTTGGGAAATGTACTTAGAATTCATTCATGCAAATAAGCAAAATAATTTTCCATGTTACCCAAAATGAACATCAACATATGATTAGATTGTCTGAAGAAATAATGGGGAAAAGGTGGATGACTAGTTTCATCAGAGATATGTCTTGCAGGAGCTGGATTTTATGAAAAGAAAAAAAAATTTAAATAAAAGCATGGAAACCAAAATAGGGGTCCAATGAGGGGTGGGAGTGGGTCTGGGCATGAATAGGACCACTGGGATACTGAGTCAAGAGAACCAGATTATGGTTACAATTCAGTTATTTAGAAAAATATTCACTGACAGCCAGTCATTTTGCTAGATGCTATGACTCTCCCCTACAAAAAAAGAAGACCAAGCATAATTCTCTGGGGCTCAAGAAAAGTGGGCAAGACAAATAAGGTAGAAGCAACGAGAGCCCAGTAGGAGCGGCACAAAGGAGTGATCGCATCTCATGATTAGTCGTCAGGGAGGACTGCATGGGGACAATAGGTTATAGTGGTGACAAACAGGGTAGATGGGAACTGGCCATTTCAAGAGGCAAAAGGGGAGATAGTGGAGAAGGCATGTATGTTTCTAGGCAGAAGGAAAGGTTCTAGCACTTTAAAGGAGGGAAGCCAGACAGAGTCCCAGTTGAACCTGGCGAGTGTAGGTAGAGGGGTTTTGCATGCAGTGCTAAGGAGGCTGGACCTGACCTTAAAAGCAGTAGGGAGTTCTTGAAGAGTTTCAAGTAAGGGAGTATTCCAGACCATACTGCTATTTTACAAGGATCACTGTAGTTGCAATGGATGGGGGAGGGAAGGTCAAAAGCCACCAGAAAGGGACACTGGAAAAGTCATCATAAAGACTTCTGCAGTAGCCAAAACGTTATCTAAAACTTACATAATACATAAAAATATATATTCTATGAAATAATTGACAAGATATAAACTTCAATTCTGCTGCTGAAGCAAATGATTATGACATTCCATTTATTATTTCAAAAAAAGACAAATTGGCTATTTCTAGCAAGTGGCTCTATTTAAGCAAATGGAACATGGTTTGGGTGGCCTTCTCTCTTTACTCCTTCCAGAAAGGATGGTCCAAGGACTCGTGAACATTTAAAAACCCATTATTCAAACATAAACAATAACCAACAAATATTAATTGGCAACTCTTAATATGAAGGCCACTTTTAGTAGCTGCTTGTGGGTAACTGAGATTCAAAAAGAGGAAAAAGTGCTCCTGTCCCTGCAAGGTTATATTTTTTCTTCCGCTAGCAGCCCGTCACCTCACACACCCAATGTAGAATGACCTGCAGTGTACTCAAGGAGAGAGACCCACCTGGACCGGCGATTATAACTTCTGCCTCGGTGGTAACTATCACTCCTTTGGCTTCTACTTCGACTCCGACTCCTGCTATAGTAGCTGTCGTAAGTGTAGGACCTGCTTTAACAGCAACAACACACACTAACTTTTCCCATCCAAATATACATATCTCCACATTTCTTTTTAGAATCTTAAGAGTGTTCTAGTTTAGAATATGAACACTATATGACAGCTAAACTGGAAAAGTTTAACAATTGCCCCAAATAAGACTTACCATATGAAAGAGAAAAATGTTAATTTCTTTTCTGCATTGAAAAATATAAAAAAATTAACAATGAGTCAGTTTGATTTAATCTGGTGAATCTTATTAGGCAATTAAATTCAGTAAACACCTGCCACCGCAATGTGACATTAGAGCAGTGAGAGCAGTGACACGATCACAGTTCACCGCAGCCTCAACCTCCTGGGCTCAGATAATCCTTCCACCTTAGTCTCCCAAGCAGAGAGACTGCTACCATGCCCAGTTAATTTCTTGGTTTTTTTTTTAGAGAGAAGATCTTGCTATGTTGCCCAGGCTGGTCTCAACCAATCCTCTTGCCTTGCTTCCCAAAATGCTGGGATTATAAGCGAGAACCACTGTGCCTGGCCAATTGTCATTTTTGACACTGAAGTACAATGGGTCAATAGATAAAAATTGTCCAAAAAGACCTCATTTAGACAAATAAGTTGTTCAGTAAAATACATTTTGAACTGAGAGTTTATAAAACAAGGTCTCTGAATTCTGCCCCACAGGTGGTTTCCCAATCCCTGTTCATACCTCGACCGACTGTGGGGATCATATGAGCTGCTCCTGGATCTGCTCCTGCTGGACGTCCTAATATTAATCACATGAAGGGTCATCATCTTATAGATCAGGGTAGGACAAGCTACACCAAATATCTAGACACGTATTTGCTCATCAAGGTGAAAACATAGTGAAATCCCATAGCTATATTTGTTTTGTTTTATATCAAAAGTATATGGAATATTTTTTTTAACCTAACAGATTTGAGAAGAAAAATGAAATTTTATGTAGTTCTTCTCAGATGTACATAAAGTAAATCACTAGGGAGGCTCTAAACTGGGCAGGGAAGGGGAAAGGTCTCACAGGGAAAACACTTGCAAGTAAAGTGAAGTTGCAGCAGTGGAAAATACCTCAGAGGCAAAAGAGGGAAAAAAAATCTAGGAGAACTAGAAATCTGGCACCTCTCCCCCCACCACATACTTCTTCTACTTGGTCCCTTCTCTAAAACCCCCCTATCCCAACCTCTAACTTGTGTCAAGAGGTGACTGCAGATGTGAGCTCAGGTTAAGGAAGATGTATGTAGAGAAGATAAAGATAGTGGTGAGGGCCTCTTTTACATATTTCTCTTTTACATATTTCTTCTAATATTTCATATTTCCCCTATCCCAACCTCTAACTTGTGTCAAGAGGTGACTGCAGATGTGAGCTCAGGTTAAGGAAGATGTATGTAGAGAAGATAAAGATAGTGGTGAGGGCCTCTTTTACATATTTCTACTGCTTCCTTTGCCTCACTATAAGATCCCATCCTAGGAGTAACTAGAAAGAATTCCACAGCTCTTTGAAAGAGCTAGATCAGAAACTAGGCCAGTCTGGTATTCAGCAGTGACAGGATTCTTCTCAACAGCTACCCGCTCAGCCTCTGCAGTTCTTTAAAAATGGGCAAGATCAAGCCCACACTGCGGGGCAAGACCACAAGCTCACCTGTGACTTTTGTAACTACGGTAGGAACTGCTTCGGCTTCTGGTTCGGCCTCTGCTGTACCATCCTCTGCTCCTACTTCTGGAGTAGCTTCTTGATCTACAATTAAAAGAGTGAAAAAACATATAATTATGTTAATTCACCATGGTATTAAAATTAATTAGTGGTAGGGCAGGAAGGGGAAAACACAAGAGGAAAGAGGAAAGATTTCTTGCAAACTGCTCACAGCGAATGTGACAGTGACGGCTAATGAGGCAATCCAGAAACAACTATGGTTTAAATCATACAGAATAAAATAAAATAAAATAAAAAAACAGAAAAAGTTGGTTCAAGTCTGTTCATAGGATTCCCATTTGAATACCAAAAAGGAAAATAATTCCTATCTCCATTAATGGTAGAATGAATTTAAAAATAAATTAAGGCACAGGCACCTAATGAAAGATTCTAAAAGTAGAAAAAGAATGAACTACAGCTATATGTATCAGCAAAGATCTATCTCTGGAACATACTGTTGAATAAAAAAGGCAAATGAAGAACATATATAAGTATTTTATTTATAACACGTGCAAAATTAACATTGTATAGGGATAGAAACATCTGTGGCAAAACTATGAAGAATAACAATAAAATTATAAGAGGAGTTCAGAATAATGGTTAACTCTGGGAAAGAAAAAGTGGGTGGCGTCGGTACATCAAAGTTCTACGTTTTAAGCTAGATGAGCACAGGTACATCAGTATTCATTACTTTTTTTATACTTTAATCATTTGTACCTGTGTAATTTGTACCTTTTAATACCTATGTAATATTTAATAAAACAAAAAACCCAAGTAGCACGATTCTACTCCTCTACACTTACCTGGCTCCCCACCCTTCTTCCCCTACTTTAAACCTGTCATTCAGGAATACAACAATCCCTCTGTGTATAGGCTACTTATGTAATACCACCATAGGCTTTATTCAGTATGCCCTTATGTTTTGGAAGACATGACCTGCTTCTAGTTTATCTGTAAGAAAAATGAATACATTGTGTTCTAATGAAATTCCAGTCATTTATTCAACCAAAAATTGTAAGTCAGACCCTGTGAGGTGACTGAAAGATGAATAAGACACAGACTTCAAGGAGTTCACAGCCTAGTGTAGAAGTCAGGCCCAGGCAGGTAACCAAAACAGGAGGAGTGCTCAGGCTAATCCATCTCAGTCTACTGCCTGTTAGCTGCATAACCCAGAGCAAAATCTTTAGCCTTTCTATGCCTCACTGTCTTCATTTATGAAATGAAACACCACCCACTCCAAGGAGGTAGTAGGAAGGTAAAAGAGGAGAGTGGCCAGCATTATCAACTACTCAGAGCTGTTTCTATGTGAATGGTAAGGCAGACTGTGAGTAGATAGGAAGCTGGAGTGGCTCAATAGCCATCTGCATCTAGCAATAGAACTCAGAGAGAAAAGGCCAGGAGGGGAAAAGGGGTGCCTATGACACAGAGATGGAGTGGTCTGTGAGGGATGAGGAGAGTTAGCAGAGAGCTTCCAGAAGGTGGGGGCTAAAAACATGCCCTAGCATTGGTCCTGCAGAAGTACCTGAAAGCCTTGGTTTAGTGAGGTGGGAAAGGGAAAACACAGAAGACAGCAAACACACCATGGAGGACCAAATGGGAGATAGTACTTATAGATGGCAAGTGGCCGTTCTGTTTTTAAGAAGTCTGGATGAGCAAGGCAAGAAAAAGACAGATGAATAACTAGAAAGGAAAATATGGTCAAAGATTCTTACAGTATTTTCAGTTCAAATGATGAAAGTCAAGCACCATATAGTAAGAGATATTAGTAATAAAGAGACGGGTAAAACCATAAAATATTTTCAAGGGAAAGAAAAGAATGCAGCACAACTACTTACAAACTTCATATCACCATCACTGCTTTTGTTTAGTTTTTAATTCTCATTTCTGTACTATTCATTCTATGCTGACGAGAAAATCAGATGCAATTTGAACAAAAATCTAAATACTATATCAACCAGATACATGTCTTGGGCAGGTAACTTTGCCTCTCTGGCTATCACTTTCCACATGTATAAAATGGAAGGTTAGATTAATGATCTGTAAACCCTACATATTCCATCAATTCAGGATTCCTTTCTGAGACATCACTGACTTGCAAGGGAGCAGCCTCTTACTTTAAAGAGGGAGAACTCACCACCTATCATGGCAACTCATGTCTACTGCTAAAGAGCTTTTAAAACTGAGTTTTAATGGAGTTTTTAAAACTGAGCTTTTAATGGAGATTTTAAAACTGAGACCAAATTTCTTTTCCTGAAATTCCCACTCCCTATGTCCTCAATCTGCTCTGAGTCACACACAAGTCTTCTTATTTCCTCTCGGATATTTGGAAACAGTGATCCTGTCCCTAATTCTGATATTCTCCCAAACTAAATAATAACAGACTCTCCCTGGGAGAAAAAAGGAAAGAGAATACTGCTCACCGATAAGAAGATGTAGAACTTCTTGATCGACTTCTTGAGTGACTATAGGAGACAGACCTTGTTCTGTGTCTTGATTTGGTTTCAGATTTACTTCGAGATCTACTTGGACTCCTGGACTGGCTATCACCATCCCGACTAGGTGTCTGTTCATCACTTGAACTCTCCTGATTTCTTGGTCTCCGGTTTAAGCGTGCTGTCTTTCTTACTTCATCAAAGAGAGACCCAGGCCGAACCTTATTTTTGCTTTTAATTTCTATTCTCAAGCCTTGTGGTTTCATTTCAGACACAGTGGTCAAAGCCTTAGCTTCCACAGCACTGGATGTAGTAGTAGTAGGTGCTGCCAGGTTCCCCACACCTTGTAGAGGCTTCCATTTCTTATCCATGAGGCTGATCTGGCTCTTCTCAGCCACCTCCTTCTTCCCAGTACTTTCTCCAGCACTAGCTGAGCTAGCAGAGCTGCCATCCTGCTTTCCTACTTCACCTACCACTTTGCTTTCAGACATTCTGCTTTCCTGTTTTACTGTCCCTGCTTCAGGATGCTCAGTTTGCATATCCTGCTTCAGAACAATGCTTCTATCTGGAGTGTCAAGCTGTGAATTTCCTGGAGGGGAAGCCCCTTCTACCTTTGCTGGAGAACTCCTATCAGGAGTACAAATCTCCATGTTGTCATCTGTTTGAAGCACATCTTCCACTACACTTTCTTCAGTATGCTGAATGTTTTGAGGAGAAATGGCAACATTTTCCTCAGTATTTACAGCTGTGGGAGAAACACTGAGTTTACTATTATCTTTAGTAACCTGATCATGATCTGATGAAATAGTCACCGTAGGATGTTTCCCTGAAAGGTTGCCCTCTTCACAGGACTTCTCAGGTTTTAGAATATTATCTTTTATGTTTTCACCATTTTCAGAAACTTTTTTCTCTTTTGACTCCCGAGTAACTTGCTTTTCATCAATCTCCTCCTCCTCTTCACCAAATTCTAGTGGAGGCTGCCAGTGAAATGCTTGTTTTCGTTTGGGAGCCTTGTGCTTTTTGTCTTTTTTCCCTTTCAATTTCTCTTTCACTTTTTTGGTGTGTTCCCTTTTAATGTTTTCCTTAGACCCACGATGTTTGTGCTTCTGTGGCTTTCTTCGGTGGTTTTCGGAATTGGAATAGGACCCATCAGAATCAGAAGTTGATGAGCATTGTCTGCTTGATTTCCAAACACCATTATCCTCAGGCAGTGAGGTACTTGCTGACAATTTTGTTGTGGGTCTGACTTTGATGTGAATTTCACTAACCTCTGATTCAGAATCCGATGTGGCCTCACCTTCTTCCTTGTCAGAGGATGGTTGGGAATCATTTTTACTGTTTTTAGTTACCTCTCGTTCTGAATTTGATTCAGAGTCCCATTTACTCTCAGCATAATTCTTTCTTTTGGGCTTACTGCCATGTCTGAAGTGATCAGAAAGATTCTCTTTCAAAGTTCTTTTTTTTGAATGTTGACATTCCTGTTCAGGCTTGGATTTCTCTTTTCTGTTTTTTTCTTGTTTATCATTTGCTCTTTCCATCTGGCCCTGCTTCTCTCTTTCCTGGGCAGACTGTGTAGCCTGAACATTTGACTGCTCACTGTCTGAAGAATAATCTAAAGACGACCTGCTCTCACTATACTTCCTCTGACAGGAAGACCTGCTTCTGCCTTTTGCATATTTACTACGAAGCATCTTTTCAGAGCTGCTGCTGTGCCTTTTATTTGAAGCACTATTTTTTTTCCTACTGGATCTAAGTTTCCTCTTGGATCGTCTTCCATCATCACTGCTAACAGAAGTGTATGAAGATGATCTACTACACTGTGAATGATCACTGTATTTATTTCGTGAATGAGATCTAGATGATGGAGACCTAGACCTTAAATGTGAACTAGCCAGACTACGTGATCTTGTATATGATCTGGAATAAGATCTACTCCTAGAAGATCTGCTCCTTGACCTTGGTGAACTTTCTGAACTTCTATCACTGTATTTTGAATAAGCACTCCGATCACTTTCTGAATTTTTTTCTCTTTTATGATAGGACAATGAACTACTAGTCTCTTTAATATTTGCTAAACTGTAAGTGCTTTGGATGGGCAACAAATGGGTCGTTTTAGCTTTCATTTCCTGAATTCGCTCATAAGAAGGTTTCCAAGGTTTCTGTCCAGGCTTCCACCTTGAAGGGGGGGGACTGTCACTCAATGGTATTACAGGAATATTTTCTGCTACCACTGGTTGTACTACCACGTTTTCATTTTGTGGCACTGTTGCTCTTAAAGGCTCTGACTTAACTGGTTTATTTTCATTTAACTGAGAAGCTGTCCTCATTGGTGATTTTGATGTTGCCCTTTGGTGCCCAGACTTAGAACTAGACCTAGACTTTGATCTACTTCGAGAATGTGATGAGGACTTTGATGCAGTTCTTGACCTTGAGCTTCCTCTAGAAAAAGACCGTGAGTGAGATTTTGATCTATACGAGTCTCTGCTGGAATGGGTTAAAGAGCTCGGGATATCTTTATCAGATTTAGACCAGTCCCTCTTTGATGAATGATGAGATGATAACGAGGAAGACCGAGAGCTCCTTTCTCTATCACAAGAGGATTTCATTCTTTGAGTGGAAGATTTTGAGGATTCTATGTCAGACAATACAACAGTCCTTCTTTTCTTGGTCTGTTTGTGTCTTCTGCAGTGTTTCTGCTTTTTACCTTTCTTTTTATGCTTAAGCTTTTTCTCTTTCCTGCGTTTTTTATGGTGACCATCTGAGTGTCTTGCTGTACTAAGGTCTGAATAATATCCATTATAGGACCATGATCGGGACCTCTGGGACAGGCTTCTTTCATCCCATCGACTTGAACATGGGTCACTTAACCTATAGAAAAGGACATAATATGCATGCAGTTATTTATAAGCATGTCTTCTATGCCTTAAAACACAGCCTTGCTAACAACAAAGTTTTTAACTTCATCAATACTTTAAGCACATGAAAGTAATATGAATCAGTACGTTACAGGCCTGGTCTTGACATTATACTTTCAGAGACACACACTGACAACTACTAACAGACTCACTTACAAAAGGACTTTTTTTAAAACTAAGCAAAGAATTTCAAATTTGATAGAAAATGTTTTTGAAAACCAAACCAACTATCACAAAAGCATTGATGCCAATCACAAGAGTTCCTGGCTGTTATCTGCTCACAGCTCTGCCTCCAGGAGCAATTTTTGAGGGATAGCCGAACCAAGTTCCCAAGCAATTTTGTTGGTTCTCTGCACATACAGGACAGCTGCCCGATTTTTTTTGTAAGAAAAGCCTCTTTTTTCTTAAGAAACTAGCAGGACTCATATTTTCTCTCCGCCTCAAGAGGTAATCAAGACTTTCCCCCGAGGTTGTAGCTAAACTACTTAAAACACATTGAGGAAAAAAATACACAAAACAGATGCAAGTTTTACAATTTTAGTGATAATGTCAGGGCTCAAAACTGAGAATGATCAGCACCACTGTGTCTAAGCCACTTCCACACAGCTGATACACATTTTTTCTTCATTCTCCCAATTTCAAACCACTCTGCAGGATGCTCACAGAGAAAAAGAGAATCCCACCACAAAGAATTATAAAGGGTCCCATTAGTATATTTTCTCACTAGCTATTCTGGTACCCCCCTATTCTTAAAAGAGATATTCCACTGTGAGGTATCACTGAAGGTAAGAGATGTGTACACATCTAAAGAAGCAACAGTACCTGAGGCCAAAAGTTAATGCACCCACACTGAGAAAAGGTTTTCCTATCTACCAATTATTTCATCAGTAACAAAGAGACTTGGCTAGGAAAGAATGTGCTATATAATTTTAAAGTCCTAATTATTTCTAAAAGTGAATAAGAGGTCTTTAAAAGATTCAGTAGGCTTATAGTTTTTGTTAAGGAAAACAGAATTTTGATTTAAAAGACCCCCCAAAGCCATTAATCCGACCTAACTAACAGTGCTAGGTTTACCAGGTATTCCCAAATATATTCCCTTTGGTCACAGTCTAATTCTGACTGTGAATCCTTAATGAAAAGTCCACAACGAAGTCTCTATCCCTTTAACACTGAAAATACAGCAGACACAGGATTATGCTTATACTCAAAGCTCTTACTTATCTCCTTTGCTCCATTTTTCTCCACTAGGTGGTCTGTATGCTCTTAATCTCTGCATTTCCTCTTTCCAGTGAGGAGGAGTTTCACTGCTGTCATCATCATCTGATTCAGAACAGGATCTTGATCTTGGAGGCGTATGATAGCGCTTTAAAAACAAAGACAATAACTGTTTTAAAAATGCTTCTCAGTGACAGTCTGCTATAGGACAGAGTTAAGTAAAAGATCCAATCTCAGATGCCATCAAAGTCAATGATTCAAGTTATATAAAGGACAGTATGAAGTATTTCAAACACTTCAAACATAAGGTATTAAAAGAGGTTGGAAAGGCTAAGGTTCACTTGTAATCAGACACAAAATTTTCTTTTTCAAAGTCCTAATGGTTTTACTCATTAACCTAGATTATTCAAAATACTGTCTTCTCAGCATACTGAATATTTCACACATTCATTTCATGTTTAATTAAACCTACTCAAACAGAGCAGTAAACTTTGATTTAGTAGCAGTACCTTCCTATAACTATGGAAAATACAGCCGGTTCCTTGAACAGATTTTGTATTATAACTAAAATTAAAGCTAGAGTTTTGCCTATAGGTAAAAAACATGTACTGCTTAGACATATAATTTGAAAAAAAGTCTTAACACACATACAATTGTGCCCCTTCCTTTAATCTTCCGTCCAGACTTTGATACAGATGGTTTCTGATCACTTACAATGGGTGCAACATCAGGAATCTTCCTAGAAAAGAGGATTGATGAAAATTAAAAATAAGCAAATGCGAGGCATTTTTCTCAATGTTTTTTAATGCAGAATTTGGCTGAGTGTAGTGCTTTATGCCTATAATCCCAGCACTTTGGGAGGCTGAGGTGGGAGGATCGCTTGAGTCTAAGAGTTCAAGACCAGCATAAGTAACTTGGCAAAACCTCATCGCAACAAAAAAATTTTAAAATTAGCCAGGTGTGAATGGAGCACATCTGTAGTCCTAGCTACTTGGAAGGTTGAGGCGGAAGGATCGCCTGAGCTCAGGAGGTCAAGGCAGTAATGAGCCTTAATCATGCCACTGCAATGCAGCCTGGGCAATAGAGTAAAAATAAATAGATAAATAAATGCAGAATTCATGCCCCTACAATACCAAAACATTTCATTTATCCAACACTTTTACAGGATGAAGCATTCCACATAACCTAATTTTCTAAGCAAACCCTTTCAATGACACAACTTAAAAAATAAAAAAATCAATTGGGTAGATACACATGATACTAATATATATCTTTTTAAGTACAGTACTACCTTTAAACCAAATCCTTTTTTGGTGTCTCTTGTCAGAACAGTAATGTTCTTAAGGGAATATTGAGGCATTCCTGACTGATACTTAATTGTGCTTTGTTCGTTTTTTTCTAATATGTCTCTCCCATTCTACTGTAAGCTGCCCCTCCTTCAATGCTTTGAATCTTGCTGCTTTATCATATGGGAAATTCTAAGACTATAGTTTTTATGACACCTACAGTCTTCCATGTATGAAGTCTTTGTATACCTCAGGTTATTTTGTGCCTGCTATTACTAACATAACGGCTAGCTTTTATTGGGCAATTATTTACTATGTGTCAAGCATTGCACTAATAAGCGTTTTTAAAATACTTTTTTCATTGTGGTAAGAGATACATACATATATAACATAAAATTTAGCTGGGCTCGGTGGCTCAGCCTGTAATCCTGCGCCTTTGGGAGGCTGAGGTGAGTGGATTGCCTGAGCCCGCGGGTTCAAGACCCGCCTGGGCAGGCGAGACCTCATCTCTACAATAAATCAAAAAATTAGCCGGGCGTGGTAGCGCGCGCCTGTAATTCCGGCTACTCGGAAGGCTGAGGCAGAAGGATCGCTGGAGCCGGCAGGTCGAGGCTGCGGTGGCTGGGAGCGGCCACTGCACTCCAGTCTGGGTGACAGAGTGAGACTCCAACTCAAAAAAAAAAAAAAAAAAATAACATAAAATTTGCCATCTTTAGCATTCTAAATGTACAGTGCAGTGGTACCAATTACATTTACAATGATGTGCATCCATTACCACTACCCTTTCAAAACTTTTTCATCACCTCAAACAGAAACTCTGTACTCACTGAACACTAACCCTCCATTATCCCTGCTCCTCAGCAGCCCTGACAGAGGCCTATTCTACTTTCCATCTCTATAAATTTGCCATATATTTGGCTTTTTGTGTCTGGATAATTTCAAAAAAAAAGAAAACAAATTTCCACAAATGTTCTGTTGACAAAATTTGAAATATAGTAACAACAACAAGAACAGAGGATCTCTTTTAGTAATACAGGTCTACTAATGAGAAGAATGGAATTCACTTTAAGGGGGGACGGAATAACCTGGACCATGAATCACAGATTGCTGACTCCTACCATATATCATTGATGTTGTCCTTCTGAAAGCCAAATGAATTTTGATCATTCACTGGTATCTTATAAGAAAGAAAAAACCCACTAAAACTTATTTACAAGCTAGAATTTTTTTTTTTTTGAGTTGGAGTCTCACTCTGTCGCCCAGACTGGAGTGCAGTGGCCGCTCCCGGCCACCGCAGCCTCGACCTGCTGGGCTCCAGTGATCCTTCTGTCTCAGCCTTCCAAGTAGCCGGAATTACAGGTGCGCGCTACCACGCCCGGCTAATTTTTTGATTTTATTGTAGAGATGAGGTCTTGCCTGCCCAGGCAGGTCTCGAACCCGTGGGCTCGGGCAATCCACTCACCTCAGCCTCCCAAAGGCACGGGATTACAGGCTGAGCCACCGAGCCCGGCTAAAGCTAGAATTTTTAATAATAAAAACATATGTCAAGGTATTGATCCAAAGATAACATAGCATTTTGCAACAGCTTTTTAAAATGAGATAATATCAGGCTTAAAAAATGTTTATTTAACTAAGCCAGGCACAGTGGCTCACGTCTGTAATTTCAGCACTTTGGGAGATGGAGGCAAGAGGCGTGCCTGAGCCCATGGGCTCAAGACCAGCCTGGGCAACTTGGCAAGACCTCGTCTCTACAATAATAATAAAAAAAATTAGCCAGGCATGGTGGCATACGCCTGTAGTTCCAGCTACTTGGAAGGCTGGGGCAAAAGGATCGCCTGAGCCCAGCAGATCCGAGGATGCAGTGGCAGTAAGCGTGTCACACTGCACTCCAGCCTGGGTGGCAGAGTGAGACTCCAACTCAAAAAAAAAAATTAACTAATGATGGCCTGATTGTGAACAGGAACACTTGCACAATTTCTCATTTTTCAAAGTAACTCCTCATAGGGAACTTATCCATTACATCATTCATTATGGTATTCCTGTTCATGCAACATTTTCTTTTTTTTTGAGCTGGAGTATCACTCTGTCGCCCAGACTGGAGTGCAGTGGCCGCTCCCGGCCACCGCAGCCTCGACCTGCTGAGCTCCGGCAATCCTTCCGCCTCAGCCTTCCACGTAGCCAGAATTACAGGCGCGCGCTACCATGCCCGGCTAATTTTTTGATTTATCGTAGAGATGAGGTCTCGCCTGCCCAGGTGGGTCTCGAACCCGCAGGTTTAGGCAGTCCACTCACCTCAGCTTCCCAAAGGCGAGGAATTACAGGCTGAGCCACCGAGCCCGGCTAACGTTTTCTTTTAATAATTCTAAACTTGAGTCTAATATACAAAATACATTAAATACTATTTTTTCAGACCAAATCTAAAGCCATACATTAGTTTTTCAAACGCAGATAAGTTATCACTAAGTTAACAGTAACACATTTATGATACTAAATTATATCTCCAACCACCATGTAATTATGTACTATTCAAATTGAAACATGTTTCATCGGTCAACTGGCTCCAAAGTATTTAACTAACCCTCTGTTCTGATAACCAAAATCACACTTTTCTAATGAAAGGTAATGAAATCTTTCCAGACCTCCAATAAGAACCTGTCCTGTGCCAGGCGCAGGGGTTCACACCTGTAACCCCAGAACTTTGGGAGGCAGAGGCAAGAGGACTGCCTAAGTCCAAGGGTTCAAGACAAGCCTAAGCAACATGGCAAGACCTTGTCTCTACAATAACTCAAAAAATTAGCCAGACCTGGTGGTGCACATCTATAGTTCCAACTACTTGGAAGGCTGAGGTAGAGGGATCACTTGCACCCAGCAGGTTGAACCCAGTAGTTCCAAATACTTGGGAAGCTGAGGCAGGAGGATCATCTGAGCCCAGGTGGTTAAGGCTGCAGTGAGCTGTGAGTGTGCTACAGCACTCGAGCCTGGGCACAGAGTGAGATTATGACTCAAAACAAAAAACAAAACAAAAAAACAGAACTTGTCCTCCTGACCAACTTACCCAGCTTCCTTTCCCTACTAGTACAATGTGAATTCTGAAAGGCGGTTACATAATGTTCGTTAATCTGGTACCTCCCATATTTTTTGCAAATCATTCATTAATCTAATACTCCCACAGTATTTTTCAAAGTGCATTGAACATGGGTCGTGGTCAATAAATGAGAGTGGTCAATAAATCAGAGAAATAAAAACATACAGCTTAGTCATTCTACTTACGGCTCAGGTTCCACAGCGACAACAGGCATATCTCTTCTCAATAGAAATCGGTTCTCAGGCACTGGAGGAATCTCTTCAGGACGGACCACAGGTTTTTCCCTTTTAGCATTTGAATCAACTGACTTTTTTTCATTGGTATCACTCCTTTCAGAGTGACTTAGAGAAAACAAACCAAGTCACCAATTAAGATATGTAATGCTTGCACTTCATAATAATGAAAATACATACACTTAGATATTAAAACAACAGCATGGCTACTGATAGCTTACAAGTCTCACTCAAAAGTGTTATACAGGCCAGGCATGGCAGCTCACACCTGTAATTCCAGCACTTAGGGAAGCTAAGGTGGAAGGACTACTTGGGTGCAGGAGTTTAAGATCAGACTGGGCAACATAGAAAGAACTTGTCTTTACAAAAAAAAACAAATATTAAAAAAAAATAAGCCAGGCATTGTGGCACATACCTGTAGTCCCAGCTATTTGGGAGGCTGAGGCAGGAGTGAACTGTTCGAGGCAAAAGGATCATCTGGGCCCAAGAGATTAAGGCTGCAGTGAGATGTGAGCGTGCCACTGCACTCCAATCTGGGCAACAGAGTGAGACCCCAACTCAAAAAAGAGGGAGATATATAAAACATCAACCCAGTGAAAAACCCAGAGTACCAAAATTTTGATGTAAAGATTGAGTTCGAGTCTCACTCCGTCGCCCAGACTGGAGTGTAGTGGCCACTCCCAGCCACCACAGCCTCGACCTGCTGGGCTCCGGCAATCCTTTCGCCTCAGCCTTCCAAGTAGCTGAAACTACAAGCATGGACTACCAGGCCCTACTAATTTTCTTCTTGATTTACTGTAGAGATGAGGCCTTGCCAAGCTGCCCGGGCGGGTCTCGAACTCGCGGGCTCAGGCAGTCTACTCACCTCAGCCTCCCAAAGCGCGGGATTACAGGCTGAGCCACTGAGCCCGGCTTGATCCTAACTTTTTAAAGAGTTGCTGGGATTGCTTTCACCTGAAAACATGTAAGTCTTTGAAATAAAATGCCTATGCTACTACTCCCAAACTTTTCAGATTTCAATTTCAATGCTATCCTTTTTCAACAATAGGTAATAAAACTGAGTTTGCAGAATTATGCATATGTTTTCCAATCCAGGAGGTTTTTTGGTTAAGAGTACATTGTGCTTTACACTCACCCTTTTGGGCTTACTATATGTTTATTCCTTGGCTCTTCTGAACTGCTTGTTTCCTTTCGTCTCTTTTTTGAACGTTTAACTTTTGGCCTCCTCTTATGTTTCCTTCTTCTGCTTCTCTCATGTTCAATTTCACTTTCTGAAGATGATTCTGAAGAGGAAGAAGAATTGGAGGAGGAATCCGAGTCTTCTGATTGAGTCGGTTTCTTCCTTTTTTTCTCAAATACTTTTAAGAAATATTAACAAAAATATTAGTACTGGATTTCAGTATCTACTTTTCAGAGTAAAAAACATGATTACTGAATATTATAAATTATGCTCTATGCATAGCAAACTAAAAATGAAATGTAAATATTTTTGCCAGTTGATAATATGATTGCTGGCAAGATTGTAAGGTAAAGCCCTTGTCCTCATGAAGCCTACATTCTAGTTGGATCAGATAACAAGAAAATAGGTAACTGCATAACATAACAAATGATAAGTGCTAAGCCAGAAAACAAAAAGCACCATAAAAGGAATAGGGAGTGTAGGGAGTAGTTTAAGATAACACCAGAGCAGAGATCTGAAGGAGCAAGAGAGAGGGTCATGCAGATATCTTAATGAAGAGTGTTCCAGATGGAAAGAACAGCCAGCACAAAGTCCCTGAGTGACTGGCACATCTGAGTAAAGGTCAATGTGGCTGGAAGGCAATGAATGGGAGGAAGAGATCAGAGAGACAGCAAAGAGCCAGATCATCTGGGGCCTTACAGACCACCCTAAAGACTTAAGCTTAGGCTGACTGGGAAGGGAGAGCTTTAAGGATTCTAAGCAGGAGTGACCCATGTGAAGTATGATTTAAAGTTATCACTCAAACTGGGCTCGGTGGCTCAGCCTGTAATTCCGCGCCTTGGGAGGCTGAGATGAGTGGATTGCCTGAGCCCGCGGGTTCGAGACCAGCCTGGGCAACTTGGTGAGACCTCATCACTACAATGAATCAAAAAAATTAGCTGGGTATGGTAGTGCACACCTGTAGTTCCAGCTACTTGGAAGGCTGAGTGGAAGGATCGCTGGAGCCCAGCAGGTCGAGGCTGCGGTGGCCAGGAGTGGCCACTGCACTCCAGTCTGGGCGAGAGTGAGACTCCAACTCAAGTAAATAAATAAATAAATAAAGTTATCACTCGGCTGGTGTTAAGAACAGACCATAGAAGGCCAAGGATGTAAGCAATGAGACCAGTTAGGACACTATCACTGCTGAGAAAAGATTACAGGACAGAGGCAAAGCAAACACTTATGAGGCTACTATAATAATCCAGACATAAGACACTAGTTGGAGCAGGCTGGGAATAAGAGAAACTAGTATGATGAGATAAGATTTGGCAAGATTTGCTGAAGGATCAAATGTGTAAGGTATGATACAGAGACATCAAGGGCTATAGCTATGCCACTAGAATGAGTTTTTCCACTACTGAAATCTAGTTATAGTCTTCAACAATGTTTTACCTGTATCTCAGTTTCTTCCACACTGAAAAAAGTTCTTACCATCTTTTGTTGATTTTGTGGCAAGTACCCCACAGTCAATAACTCGCACATCTGCATACGGTCTGCTTGCAGCATCAGTTTTCAGATTTTCAATTTGTTCTATTACTTCAAAACCAGAAATAACCAGTCCAAAGACAACGTGCACCCTGTCACAATATAAATTCAAGAAACAATTAGTTTGATAAGTAAGCTATAAACAGTAGCCAAGACAATTGTAATAATGACAGGCCCATAGGCCCAAAAATAAAACCAAAGTGTTTGATGTATGAAGCAACTGCAAGAAAATGAGAACTTGAATCTGCTTCATAAAAGGAAACAATTATTACTAAAACTGAACCTCAGTTTTCTGCCTTTAAAACAATGGTTCTTAACCATTTTAGGATAGAATCAGATAACAGTCAGACTGCACTTGATACTCAGAAACCATCCTTAGAGGAACACTTAATACTGCATTACTGAGAAGTCTATGGGCACGGGTTAAAGACCCCTTCAGTAACATGACTGCTACGGAATCTCAAAACTACTGCCACTCTGGGATCCTTAAGGGAAGAGCTTGGCTATGAGAGATAAACTCAGACTTCAAGAGCGCCCCCTTGAGGGTTTGCCCTTGAACCAATCTGTCTTTATGACTGGCCACCCAAACACTTCCCCAAGGTAATAAGAATGTAACTCTTACCCATCCAGGTGTGGAGCAGGTTTTGTGGTACTATGTAAAAAACACCAACACAAAGATGATGCCAAAAACGATGTGTTCAGATGAAGAGGGCAGAAGGATTAAAACACAGCATGTAGAGAACAAAGAAGTAAAGATAAAAAGGGGAAAAAGTTAAACAAGATATATATCTAACCTTAAAAACCCCCAAACAGCAATAGCAGTCATTTTACTGATAAGAAAACTCAAGATTGTAATGAATTACACAACCATCTCTATTAGACTATATATATTTATGAAATAGGTTTGATTTGACTTATAGCCACAAATAGCATAAATACATATTAAAATTACTCTCAAATCCAAAACAACAAACATTTAAAAAGTCAAAACTCATCAGCATAATTAAGAAAAAGCACCTATTATTTGCCCTATGGAAGGAAAAGTGTGATCAACACTTGCCCCACCTCCCACATTTAAACAAGTTATCCTGTTTGTCATTTCTCATACTAAGTCAGTCTGCATCTTTTAGGAAGGCAGACAGAGGGAGTTCTGTTTTCAGAACCTCCTGCCCCCTCTTCCTTCACCCAAGGTGAAGCTCTGACATTTGCAGAAACTCTGAAAATGTGATAAGGAGAAAAGCTTCAATATGCTAATATTTCTGACAGCAAAGTAATGATAGGTAAATTTCCATGGTCCAGATAACACCCAACTGGCTTCTTCAACAGTCACAAATTGTCAGATAGTCACTCTTGGGAAGCCTATGGACATTTGTTTAAGATATTTTGAACCCAAGCTGGTTTTCCCATTGCATTTTCATAGATCTTCACATTACGTGAATTGCAGTGGAAAAAAACTCAAAAGCAGATAATTAGACTCACAATGATACACCACAAGCATCTTGGTTTATAAGAATGAGAGAGACAGAAAAAGTCATTGGATATTAGGCCGTATTTAAGTAGCCAATTGTACTAGGAACTCTCATATAATTTTTTTTTTTTTTTTTTTTTTTTCAGTTGGAGTCTCACTCTGTCGCTCAGACTGGAGTGCAGTGGCCATTCCCGGCCACCACAGCCTCGATCTGCTGGGCTCCGGTGATCCTTCCGCCTCAGCCTTCCTTCTGAGTAGCCAGAATTACAGGCATGCGCTACCATGCCCGGTTGATTTTTTTGATTTATTGTGAAGATGAGGTCTCTCCAAGTTGCCCAGGTGGGTCTCGAACCTCCGGGCTCAGGCAATCCACTCACCTCAGCCTACCAAAGTGCGGGATTACAGGCTGAGCCACCGAGCCCGGCTCATATAAATTTTTATATTTATTTTAAGGCAATGTCAAGGTATGCTAAGTCAACAAAACATAATTTTAACCTTTACAACAAAGCTAAGGAGCTTTGTACAAGGAGTTGTAATGCTTATACTAACATTATTAGGAATATTCAGTTTTGTAAGAACACTACAGAATTTAATTTTAAAAAATTAAAATGTCAGGAAGTTTCAGAATTTTGAAGGAAATATTAAGTTTTAAAACTATGAATCTCAAATATTCCTCAGAAGACTAAGAAGTGGAAATTCAAGGCAATGTAATTATAAAAATAAAAACAGGCAGCAAAAAGGAACAAAACAAAACAAAAATCTAGCAAACTGGTAAGTCACTAATGCTTAAACCATTAAGCTAGTATCCAAAAACCACCTTAGACAATTACTTTAAGATAGAAATGTACTTCCTGTAATTATCAAACTTTACCAAAGCACACTAACGATAAGAAATTGGTACAGGGCAACCCCCTCGGGTCCCCTCCCACTGTGGGAGCTTTTCTGTCCTCTCAATAAATCCTGCTTTAAAAACAAAAAATGGCACAGGAGCTAGACAGTGATTCCATTATATGAAAGATATAAAGAATACTTTTATAAAGGTAAAATTTTTCTGCACCATAAGGGATCAGTTTCAAATATAGAGAAGTGAAACAATGAATGGTTTCCGGATTGGATATATTCCTCCTCCTTCCTTGATCCTTTCTCTCACAACTCTCAGATCTTCTGGTATTGGGGAAAGCCTATAGACTGTTCAAAAACACACAGAGCCCAAACCAATTTGCAATCCTGGCTAATAGAAATGTTGTAAAAACCACCTCATGGCAAACCTTTGGAGCAAACGATGAGATAAAACATTTCTGCTAAGTATAATGATGCAGCAACACACTACTTGAGACTTAATCGGAGGATCAAATAGCTACTTTTATGACATTCAAGTTTTGTTTTCAATTCAAATGAAAACTGAAGGATAAGCAAACCTGGTCCTTTACTGCAGTAGTGAAGAAAACAAATGAAGACAGGAAACACTTTCTTTCAAGGACAACTCTCAACCTGCCCATGTGCCTAAACTGATGTGAGTAATATAAGTCCATTACCTGCATCTGCAGTTCAGGATGCAAAATAAAAATCTGTACTTTAATTGGGTTAGACTACATATTAAGAATACTAAAAGTATTTAACAAAAGGAAGTCCTCTGAATAGGAATCCCAGTGTAAAGCAGGCTTATCGGCACTGGGCCAACACTCGATATGGACACTGGCCAAAGGGGGTTACAAAAGGGCAGGGGGAAACGACATGTGCAATCCAGGCTTTTCAATTCCACTAAAATGGCAGAGAGCTCACACTACTCTTGATTATATTCAGCTTTCAAAAATTTCAATTTCCAAAGAATTGTATTAGTCTTTCAAAAAGCTGTTCAAAGAAGCAAACAGCAGTGACATACACTAAGTCAGTCAAGACCTTAAGAAGGCAAGAGACTATCATCCATTTTATATTTTAAGGTTATATATGCCTTGTGAAAACATATCTAAAGGAGAAACAACCACAAAGAACATTTCAAATTATAAGACCTTTCAGTATTTACACATTTCCATTTTCTCTTGTTACTTAGAGATTGGTTTTTCGGTTTTCCCTAATCTTGAATCTACTTTAAAAAGATATGTGCAAGGGTTCATTTAAACCTTGAAAATCCTAGAGACTGAAGTGTCACTATTACTCTAAAAACAAATCTATAGCTTTATACCATTATCAGAGAAGCTTTTGACTTGCAGAAATGACTAGTTCCACACTGAAATGATCTCAAACCATTATATAACCTACAACCCCACTCCCCCACCTTAAGTATGTAAGAACTTGGTTTTAAAAAAAGCCACTACAATTAAAATATACTTTCCAAGATTAACCATGGACAATAAAACACACTTGTTTTACATGTATTGATGCTATACAGACAAAGCAGAAAGGTTTTTTGTTTTTGTTTTTCTTAAAATGTTTCAATGCACATTAACAATAGGATTAAAGAGATAAAGGCAAAGAAAGAAAAAGAGCCTTAGAGTAATGAGACATTACCTTTGGAGCGCACGGTGTAACACTCTTTCTGTAAATTTTACACAAAAATGGCAAGAAATAAATTGTAATACACTTTTAAGACAAGATTGAATCTATGTTTTAATAGCAATATAACTTCGAAATTAAATATTTTCAAGTTTTATGCAAAGCAAGAAAGCTTTTTAAAATGGAGGGCTCTAAATTTTCTTTCATATGGGATATTTACGTAGAGATGAGTTATGTTTAAGAAAAGCACTGTGCCTGAAGTGGGACTCCTTTTAAAACTGTATCACAAGAATGCCAATAATAGGTATTAACAAAACATTACATTTCCTTTCACATATCCCAGAAATTAGCCAAGACAACATTTGTCTCAGAAAAAGAATAGTGTATCTTGAATATATACATAAAAATAAAAAAAATCTGAATGCCCAGGTACAGCTACTTCCAGTAGAAAGCAAAAATTTCACTGGAAAAAACTGAGTTAAGATAATCCAAAACAAATAAAATTTCAAGAAACGTTTTATTAATTCACTCCAAACAATTAAGGAAACTTTCGTGCTTCTACATTCGAAAATTTTTTCTGGTCATATATCACGAGACCATTTTCAGAAGTTAATGAGCAAATGGTTGGACTGTAGTCATTGCTCACTGATATTATATACACTATGACGTCACTGAACATAATCAAAATAAAACAGTATAATTAGAATTTTAGGGATCTTCTCAGAGTAAAAAGGTAAAAGAGATCAAAATATAAGAGTGTCCTGTCAAATTTTGGCCACAATATCTTCTTTTCCTGTCTAATCTCTGATTTTCCCCATTATAAAGAATTTCTTTTTTTCAAAGAGCATACACTGTATGACCAATTTTAACTGTATTTAATCTTAAACATATCTATTACTACTCAGACCAAAATCCTATTATACTATCATACTATGGACAAAATAAAATGCTTTATAGGCATTGAGAACTTATTAATTCTTAAAATATTTAAAAATAAGCTTAATTTTCTTATAAAGGTGTTAATAACATGAATTGGTGTCAAAATAACAATGTTTGAAATAACGTGGAGCTTTCAAAGAATGTTGTAAAAAATAAGTGACTCTAGGTGTAAGGTAGTATAGAAGAGAGGAAAAAAAGACAAAATATTTCTGCCTAATTTAGCCTTTAACATCAATTATTTTCCCCTTCAACTCCAAATTCTCCACTGTCATGGAAGAAGCACCAAATTGTGCCACAATGACAAAGTTTGTATAAGGGCAATGGAAACTAACCAGGTCACTTTACAATGTTCTACCTTTGTGTTCCAAAAGGCACCAAAGTAGAAATGCTTTCTAAAATTCAGCACTAATGTCAAGGTAAACACACCAAACAGTACCAGATACCAAGTTTCCTCCACATTGCTAATACATATGTTACATAAACACCACGTAGTATTAAGTCTTTACATTCAAAGGACTTGGCTTATAGTTAAATTTCATGAATACATTTGCTCATAAAAAAAAAATGTGATGCTAACCTTTGTATTATCCCCAAAAGGAAGAAAAAAGCTAGGAACATCTCAGTTATTAACACTTACTAGCATTTCTTTTCATATAAATTTATGTATATATGAGTAGAAAAAGCATTTCTACCCTAAATCTACCTTTACTACCCAAAATGTCAACATAGCTTTATAAAACCAACCACTCCTCAACCTTCCTTACTCTACTACTCTGACATCATCAACACTCCTCTCCCACACAGGTGAGTAGCCACTTGCAAGTCTGATGCTTAAGTGACATTAAATATATTCTAAAACTTATGTTGTTCCCTGCATCCTACTTATGACTGTTAAAATACAACACGTTTTGTTGAGGTTTCGAGGTTTGACTTCTCTATATTATCTTGTTTTCTTACATTTTTATAATTATCATGACCACTGACAGCGGCCAGTGACAGGGACAGGGCTCCAAAGCTCTGCAGGTCTCCCTAGTCCATGGATGTTATGTAAGGCTTGCTGTTCTAACACCAGCTGATGAAGAGAATGGTGCTCCTATTGTTTTAGGCAAAATGAGCCTAATGCTTCTTTGAGACATCTTTCAAAGATGCAAACTAAGCAATTATGACTATTTCCCTTTAGGCAAGACAATGTTTGTACATAAACCATTCTACATAGGTAGGACCACCCTACAGGACACTTTCTTCCTTACATGTTCACATTTTCATACCAAAATATTCAGTTAATCTTTGAAAGTAGAGATACTTTATTTAAAAAAAACTAAAATAAATTCAGAGCACAGTGGTTAATAAAATTATATAGCTTATAGTGTGCATCACTTTTCTAGCTATCACTTTCTTCCAGATTACAAATAAAATTTGTTTCTATAACCTGGAATTTACATGGTTTTTATTCTTTATTTAGCATTACCTATAGAATGAAAAGGTTGGATTAGATTATCTCTAAATACCTATCCACTCTAAGACTTCCTAATTCTAGCTTTTATTGTGTTTTTGTTCCTACTCTTGGACCTAAAAAAATAAATAATAATAAAAAGGACAAAATGAATAAACACCAAGTTAACTTGGTAACTTTGTTCCCAAGTGTTAAAAATGCTTTAACATGAACAAACCATTGTTTCCTCAGTGAGCCATGGGGATAGTGCCATATATCACTTCTTTCACGTTTCTTGAGTAGTACTATTCCAGAAAGAATCAGTTTTCTTCTATATACGCCCCCAAGAGTAAAGTTATTAGGTGAATACAGTAGTAGAAATAAACAGTTATTGTAAAAATTACAAATAGATTTATAGAAGAAAGTCTGATTTTCATCATGCACATAATTGTTCCAGTCAAAGAAAGCAATATATACAAAAATATGTTAAATAAAAATGATATATGCCTAAGGAAGGGGAGTTTTTAAATGCAAGTAATGAAGACAATAGCTAATGCACAAAGCACAAGAATCCTTGAGGGATTTTACAAACACCTTCACTAACAGCACCAAATTTACCCTTAGGAATTGCAGAGTAACATATTTAATAACAAACTACAAAAACAATTTTGCAAGGATGTATTAAAAGTCCTTATTAAGCTTATAAAACAGGAACTGTAAAGTAAGTTATTTTTATTTTACCACCATTCTTACACTATCCTTTCTCTTTCAGATTCCTAAACTGTGCTCAAGGTGCCATATGAGGAGTTGTGGCAGTAGAGAAAAAGGCAAGAGCTACCCTTGGGAAGCCATCACCTAGCTCTGTGACCATCAGAGCTAATATCTGTGATCATGCACTCAACTTGAAGACGGTACATTATACTTTTCTAGTACTTTCAACTCCAAAAGGATTTAGGCTTGTAAGACATAGAGTGTCAAAGATTTTCCTTTTATAAGCTACCATCTCCATTTTAACCTATCCTTTCCTAAAAACAAGGATGCATTTTATTCCCAAACACTAACATTAATTTAATTTTATCCTGCAACTCTTGGGAACCAATATTTTTAGCCAGTATAAAGAAAGTATGTAGGCATAAAAAAAAAAAGGAGATGCAGATTTCTGTGTGTATGCAAAAATGCTTAATTACTTCCAAGATTGCTTTTAACAGCAAACTCTTATCCTGAAGTAAACTTCAAACTAAAAGTAAGAATTTTCTTTCAAATTACAGGTTGACAGTGATTTTAATGCCATCTATAGTAAGTTAATTACAAAAAAGTTTTAAAATTATAATCCTAATTTATTGATTTATCCACTTCAAAAATAGTAGTCCAACATAAAATTAGGCTATGCAGAACACAGTAATGACCTTTGCTATATATTCCTAGAAAAGACTTAAGCCTAGTACTAAACAACACAAGACACTCTAAATTTTTTGAAAGGAAAATTTCACATACTAAATCAGTGTATGTAGGTGTACTAGTTTAAATGATAACATTTCATAAACAAGCTAATCTGTATGTAATAATACCAAGAAGCCACTGCTACTTGATAAATCGAATTTTAAATGTACTAATATAAAAAAAGAAATCTAAAAGAAACTTTAGAGCCCTCAAATGGTAGCTTCTTGACCAATGAATAATTAGTTTTTCATGTTCATAGTTCAGATAAGCTTAAAAATGGAAATGGGAAACCTCAATCAAAGAGTAAACAGCTTCTATATTAAGCTACTATAAAATATTTTTTTGAAAATATTTCTACTTTGTATTGGCTTTCTTAACTTTAAAACTAGAAAATCACTCTAGTAAAGAAGTGGAAAAATTAATAATCTATGGAATTAAAACAAGATACAGGAACAACTATTGTAGGTCTTTTTCTTATAACTCCAAGCATATTCATCTTTTATCAACTTTCCATTTTTAGGACATTCTTAGGAACAGAATGCCCCTTATCTGAACTTCATCAGATCATGTTGAAATCTTTTTTTCAGACAAGTTTAAAGTTTGAGTTTTATTTATGAATAATTTACTCCTTTAAAGACAGGGAAGCGCCATTCGTAATCATCCATTCAGAAAGATGACCAAAAAAAAAAAAACTTTTCCTGATAAATCATGAATAAAATATTTCTCCAACATACTTAGCACAACTGAGATTTATTTCCAGTCAAAAGCATTAAACCTCATGCTGGACAGTTACCTTTCAAATTTTTTATGTTGGGATTAGAATTAAAATAGATTTTGGAGTAGCTTTTCATAAGACTATAACTACAAGTATGCCAAAGAACTTATTTAGAATTTTCAGATGAGAAATAAGTACAATTTTGGTTGTATGTACATGTACATGTAAAGATTTTTTTCAAAAGCAAATTTAGTATTCTGAAGTTTCCTGAATGATAACATCATTATATATTTTGTCAGAAATGACAGCAACATTGGGTTCATTCAGTTATGCACAGAGACCTCATAAAATGTGAGTTTTTAAATACGCTGACTCAACAGCAAGTCACCTATCTATATAACATCAGAAATAATAGCACCTCTCTCAAAATTGCCTCAAAGAGCAACAGCAAGAAGCAAACAACCATATAACGGTTTATTCAAAGTAGCTGCTTTCCATGTTGAGGGGGTATATCTGACCCTATCCTATGAACAATTTTTATATATTCATTGACAGTTTATGTTCTAATCTAGTTTTGATAATATGAGCACTCAAATTTGGTAGTCGCCAAAAGCCAATTCATTTTTTTAAGATGACAGAATATTTGGAAAATAATGTGTATCTTCAAGTTATGTTTTTTAAGTCCCATTCTTCAAATCCAGGATATATGCTGAATGCTGAGGCAGTTGTTAAGAGTTTACCAGTTACTATAACATTAGAAATTAATAATAAAATCCAAGTTGACAGAATTTTAGCATTGAGCTTGGCTTAACTATACCATCTTTCTCATGAACAGCGCTTCTCTGTATAAGAAAAGCTCATCTCTGAATTATGCCTACTCACATGAAAAACTGGGAACCATTGGTATGTTTCCCTCGATTTGCCATTGACAAAAGGAACGCTCTGTCATGTTTGAGAATAAAGTTTTCATCTGTTTGAAGAAAACACAAATTCGTCAGTCGCTAATTATAAGTCACTTTTAAAGTAATGTTCAAATAATAAATAGAAAGCAAAGGATGAAACTCCTCTTCTGGTCAGTATAGATACTTGACTGAATATTCAGAAAAAAAAAATTTAAGCTAATCAAATAACAAAAGCATAAAAAGGCCATAGGATACTAATTAAAGCCTTGAGGAAAAGAATTTATATTTAATACTTTATACAAACAGCCTTAGAACAGTCACTTTTAGTAGTAACATACTTTGGCTAAATGATATTTAAACTATTAACTTCCAGGGAAAATGAGCAAAATTTTAGAAAAAATATAGTAAAGTTCATTTTCTCCAAATTTCCAATTAGCTTGACTAATGCACTATATACATGGGAGAAGTTTAATAATCCTCTTAAATGTTTAATTTTTATGTGGTAAATTTATTATTCCATTGAATTGAAGTTAGACTATGGGAACAAAAAAAATTACATGGAGTAAGTTGTAGAAACATGTCTAAATTAAATTAAGTATGTGAATAGTCAATAGGATCAAAATTATCTAAGGAAGAAAGTTATGTAAAAACAAAAATTTTAATGGCAAAATACAATTTTAAGGTACAAAAGCATCTGCCACAGAGAACAACCACATTAAAGTGGCCTACAGCATTAGTTTTAAATTGCTACATGCTAACAGAACCAGCTAAACAGCTGCTTCCTACTAGTTCAAAGGAAAAAAATCTGTCATAAAGATCACTTAGAGATTCTTTTAATTCCAGCAGAAATATCCTTAAAAACTAATTTAAATTTCTTTTTAACATTCATACAAACAAATCTTTCTTTAGAACAAACATAAACATAGAAAACTTTAAAAAATGATTACCTTGGGAACAGGCTTCTGAAAAAGAGTAGTAATCCACTTTCCCCCAAAGGAAATATAAAAGACTATTATAACACTGAAGCTATTATAGCATTAAAACCTAGTAGTATTAGATCCCATTATAAATCTCTGCAACTGACTTTTCTAAGGCTTTTTGGGGCAAGTGCAATAGTTAGATTTATGCAAAAGCTACTACTGCAAGAATAAACACAGTCATATAGTTCTAGTATACATAGGAAAACATACAAACCTTTGAAAAAGGAGGAAATATCAACTTTTATTCAAATAAATTGCTTGTTTTAAGGGGGAAAAAACACAACTAGATTCTTTTCCCTGACGTGGAACTAATAATCCATGGGGAAAAGAAAAAAGACACAGATGCATGTATGAAATATTGTACAGAATTTTCCAAGTCTTCAAGCAATATAGAAATCCAGCCACAACCTGACCCAGACTGTCCATAAATTTATTAGGAAGGGTGCAAGGGAACAGAATTGGAGTTTG
The DNA here is from genome assembly GCA_027257055.1 of Cephalopachus bancanus. NCBI lineage: Eukaryota > Metazoa > Chordata > Mammalia > Primates > Tarsiidae > Cephalopachus > Cephalopachus bancanus. Next base: position 9,832,295 of record JAPVLO010000021.1, on the reverse strand, counting down.
TGTTACTGAGCTTCGTTCTCTTACCTTTTCATTTTGCAAAAGACCACATTCTCTATAAACAAAAGAATATGTTGACAGTTTTAGGCAGGAAGATAGGAGTTTTCATGTATATAGTTGCCTAACCTCCATGCTGAAAGTCATGTTTAACCATAAAGTTAGCCTTAATTAATCTTGTCAATTAAAAGTTATATATTACAATATAATTTATCCCCAAATTCATGCAAATAAAAGTATTTTCATGCAGCATTAGTTTCATGCAACAAGTGAACTATAAGTAAACCTCTTCTCATTAAAAGTATATGACCAAACTTGCTTTAATATCAGAACTGAAACAAAGACCATAAAATATTATTAAGCCTTACCTTTAAAATATCCACCATAAATTGATTCTCCACCTTTTCCATTACCTACAAATAATAAGCTACACTGAGTCATAATGAAAAACTAAAATATACAATACATACAAATTACTTTTGATGGCTTCAGTTTGCTTAAGGAAACCTTGAACCTTATCATTGCTGCAAATAATCAAAATTCTAAAAACCCTCAATTAACTTCATCTTTAAAATACACCTCAAATCCTATTATAATAAATACCATCAAAAATGTGATCTCTAGGACCCACTTATTTCTTTTTTTGCTTTTTCTTTTAGATTGGGAAAAATAGTTGATTTAAAAAGTAGATTAGCCGGGCTCGGTGGCTCAGCCTGTAATCCCACGCCTTTGGGAGGCTGAGGTGAGTGGATTGCCTGAGCCCGCGGGTTCGAGACCCGCCTGGGCGGCGAGACCTCATCTCTACAATAAATCAAAAAATCAGCCGGGCGTGGTAGCGCATGCCTGTAATTCCAGCTACTCGGAAGGCTGAGGCGGAAGGATCGCCGGAGCCCAGCAGGTCGAGGCTGCGGTGGCCGGGAGCGGCCACTGCACTCCAGTCTGGGCAACAGAGTGAGACTCCAACTCAAAAAAAAAAAAAAAAAAAAAAAAAAAAGTAGATTAAAGAGAGAGAAAGAGGGTGAATCAACTTCTCAAGGGAGAGAAGGGATCAGGCATCTGCATCCACTTATTTCAAACAGTAATTACACCAACAAAATTCTGGAACAAAAGCCATCAGACAGTACTTTGGAATTCATTGTAAATAAATTCACTAAGCAATTACAATATTACTAAAATAAACTGCCTAAGACCAAAATAGAAGGTCTTACATAGTATTTTGTCTTTCCCGCATTCTAGATCTATAATATTCATTCATCCAACAACTATTCACTGACCACATTAATGTCTACATCTTACTGTAAGTGACATGACATTTACAATTAAAAATTAATAGTGATATACATTAAAAACTGACAGAGTTATTAAAAATATAACTTTTAGCTCTACCTTCACTGAAGTCCCCACCCTGAATCATAAAGTTTTTAACCACACGATGGAATGTAGAACCTTTATAACATAACTTCTTCCCAGTTGTTTTCCCAAGGCCTTTCTCTCCTAAAAAAGAAAAGAAATTAAGTGTAGCTATAAACACATCATTCCACAGAAAGAACAAACTAATTAATCCTTTGTCAAGTCTCTTCTGTGTGTTGGGCACTGTAAGATATATAAGAGATAGATGACATTGATAATTTAACACACACAAACCAAAATAAATACAAAGCAGCATACAAATGTTAAATTGTGTAATATACAGTCTACATGCTATAGAACATAAATACTGGAGACACATCACTCCAGTTAAAGAACAAAATCAAGGAACTGGTCCAAAAATTGTGTTAATACCCAAGAATGAATTGTTTTGTTTTTTTGAGTCGGGATCTCACTCTATTGCCCAGATACTGAGTGCAGTGGCACAGTCACGACTCACTGTAGCCTTGACCTGCTGGGCTCAGGTGATCCTTCTGCCTCAGCCTTCCAAGTAGCTGGAACCACAGGCATGTGCCATAGCACCCAACTAAATTTTTTTGATTTACTGTAGAAACAAGGTCTCGCCAAGTTGCCCAGGCTGGTCTTGAATCCTTCGGCTCAGGCAATTCTCTTGCCTCGCCTCCCAAAGTGCTGCGATTAGACGTGAGCTACTGCACCTGGCAATTTTTTCTATTTATTTAGAATATAAATCCAATTATACATAATAAAACACAACTTCATTTTTGTTTTGCCTCTCTACCTTGTAACTCTAAATTTCTTGTGAAATCTGGAATGCCAAATTTAGTCAAAGTACAGAAATTCATAAAATTCTACCATGACAAATCAGTTTTGAATATGTACTATTATTTTATAAAATTTGCTGAGAAGATTCCATTACATAAAGTAGACTCTTACTCTCTTTCATTTTTGATACCTCCTCATTTTCCATAAGAAATGCCTTCAGGATTTTAAACAGAAATCAGTGTAAAATTTTTTTTTACTTGCGAAACTAATTTCACAGCCCATATTTTTCCAGGAAAATAGCTACTCTGTTAAGCAAGGTAAAACTGTAAGCCATGACTTCTCATTGGAAATAATTTAATAATTCACTTACCTGAGCATAGGCAAAGGAAGTTTTTGCAAGTTTTTGGACATATATCTGAGAAAAGCTGAAACATAATGCGACCAACTGAAATAAAATACACAGGGGGAAAAAAAACAGTAAGCAAGCTGATTAACTATATCACATTTAGATGAGAAAAAAATAGATACAGAACTAACAAACTGGAAGATTCACTTTTATAGTTCATTTTAATTTTTAAAAAAGATTTAATGGGAAAGAATATAATTGGTTGATACCAACTAACAAGAACTTCACTCAATTTGCTAAAGTTAAAATTTATATGCTGCCAAAGTGGTTCCAGTCCCAAACTTGTAGGATTTTAAAGTGGCCTTAAATCATGAAATCCCCTGTAGTACAGCCCCCAACTTGAACGATTAATCTTCTTTAAAAATATTCTCAATAGTTGTCTGATTTATGCTTGAAGTCTTCCAGATATGAAAGCACATCATAAGATAGTCATTCAGGCCAGTATTGTTAAAAAAAAAAAAAAAGTTCTGACTGAGCACAGTGGTTCACACCTATAATCCCAGCATTTTGGGAGGCCGAGGTGAGAGGACTGCCTGAGCCTCAGGGTTCAAGACCAGCCTGGGCAACTTGGTGAGACCTCGTCTCTACAATAAATCACACACACAAAAAAACTAGCTGGGTGTGGTAGCATGTGTCTATAGTTCCAGCTACTTGGAAGGCTGAGGTGGAAGGATCACCTGAACCCAGCAGGTTGAGGCTGCAGTGGCCATGAGCATGCCACTGCACCACTGCACTCCAGTTGGGAGACAGAGTGGGATTCGGACTCAAAAAAGAAAGAAAGAAAGAAAGTTCTTTTTCCTCTACTTTCAGCTTTCTTCCTTTAAGCAAGAACTGTAAAGAGCCAACTTCCTGAATTGTATCATTCATACTTAAGACTCACATTCCCTGAGAAAGCAAAAAGTACAGGTCGTAGTTCTTTTTAAAAAAATGTAAAAATACTTCCTATGATAAACAGAAAATGAGAAGGAACAAGTCTGCAATTTCATGTGAACTATGCCAGAGAGAAATAGTTCATAAACTTTGACTCAGGATGAGGATTATATCTATTGCTATATACTATATTATAAACCAAAACTCAAAATTTTAAAACACAAAAATACACAAGCACACGTTCTACTAGCTGTCAGAGCAGTGCCATCCTCACATGTTGTATAATCTCTGGAAAGCTTGACTTTATATTCGTAAAAGAATGAGAGTGCAAAAGGCAAATCACAATCTTAGTATTATTATAAAAATAGTTTGGACTTTACTGACCTGCTAAAAGAATGTCAATAAAATAAATATGAAGTTTTGATTTACAATCACTCTCTGGGGTCCCTCTCCCCCTTATTCTACAAGATATTTTCCATTAGGAATATTTTTATTTATTCAAATGAACATAAAGAATAAATCAAAATTAACTATGGACCAAGCATAAACCATGTCCAGTTCAGATACAAAATGAGACTATTTTCACTAAGATTTTTATTCCTGGCCATATTAATTCCTATGTGCACAAAACAAAGATACTACACTACAGACATCTTTAATCGATAAAAGTGGGATCATTACATTATATTAGAAGACTTTCCTGTGTTATCACTCTGAGTCTATAACTTTAATGGAGCCAAAATGCAAAGCAATTACAAAATTTAGTAGTTGCCAAGCACAATGGCTCACACCTATAATCCCAGCACTTTGGGAGGCAGAGGCAAGAGGATTGCCTGAGCCCAGGGTTCAAGACCAGCCTGGGCAATATGGCAAGACCTCATCTCTACCATAAATTTTTAAAAATTAGCCAGGCGTAGTGGTGCATACTTGTAGTTCCAGTTGCTTGGAAGGTTAAGGCAGAAGGACTGTCTGAGCCCAGCAGGTCGAGGTCTGTGGTGGCCATGAATGTGCCACTGCACTCCAGTCCAGGCCACAATATAAGACACCAATTCAAACAAACAAACAAACAACAACAACAAAAAACTTAGTAGCTTATCTTAATACCTACATGAATGAAGAAAAAGTTAAGTAAAAAGGAAGATTTTTAGGACAGGAGCAATGTATCTAAGATCATTTCAGAATTTTCAAAAATATCTTTAATATCAATAATATTAAGTATTACTTTTTGTATTGTGCCGGTATAATAAAAGTATTTTCATCAGTCTTCATAAACCCCTGGGAAATACCTTAGGTGCTGCCAAGTTCAAAATCATGTAGCTTTGCAGGCCAGAACAAACTTAGGCCTTAGGAATCCCTACAAGACAGTTGCTTTTCAAGATAAAAAGACATAATCAAAACTTTGGGGGGCAACCCCTTCAGGTCCCCTCCCACTGTGGGAGTTTTTCTGTCCTCTCAATAAATCCTGCTTTCTAAAAAAAAAAAAAAAAACTTTGAGCTTTTTTTAGTAGTTGTTAGAAGTTTACCATAGTAAACTTCAACATCAAGTTTTTTTCCAAAACTAACATTGCCTTAAAATGAAAGCTGGTGAGCCGGGCTCGGTGGCTCAGCCTGTAATCCCATGCCTTTGGGAGGCTGAGGTGAGTGGATTGCCTGAGCCCGCGGGTTCGAGACCCGCCTGGGCAGGGAGACCTCATCTCTACAATAAATCAAAAAATCAGCCAGGTGTGGTAGCGCATGCCTGTAATTCCGGCTACTTGGAAGGCTGAGGCGGAAGGATCGCCGGAGCCCAGCAGGTCGAGGCTGCGGTGGCCGGGAGCGGCCACTGCACTCCAGTCTGGGCGACAGAGTGAGACTCCAACTCAAAAAAAAAAAGAAAACTGGTGAAAGTTACAAATGTTTTTAGTTTCTCCTTTACAGATGATTAGAAGTTATGTAGCCTCTAGCGGTATAATAATTTAAAAAGTTAAAAAATGTAATTATAACCCCAAGCCTAATATTCAGAAAGGGACAGCTAGCTACAGTGATTACAAAGCAAAACAAAACAAAATTCATTTCTAATAGCTTACCCTCTAACTTGGTACACAAAAAAATTCTATTGACCTCCTCTCAATTTCATGGGGCAAGGGTTGGAACAGAGGCTTTAACTTCTCTATGGCATTATGTTGTTAAGAGCAAAAGGAAAAACAGAACAAAACTGAATTGTTTTGGCCTCAATAAAAACACCAAGACATCCAGAAAAAAAAGGTTTAAATCCTGGAAAGAATAGACTAGCCCAGTTAGGTTTGTAAGACATGATAAAGACTGAATTATGGATATTCAGACGTTAGTTGAGGCTGCTCTCTAAGTTAAAGTGTTTTTATATGTGCAATTTGAAGGGTTTAAAAACAAAAGGCAAGGTCAAAATATTTTATCAGGAAAAAAAGAACAACAATATGATGATTTCTATCTATAAAGAGGTAACCAAGTATTAATTCCCCCAAAATTAAATACCGAAACTGAACTCTATAGGATACAGATCAGTAAATATTAACTTGAAGCTCATTAGCAAGACAAACAGTAGGTTTTCAAAAATACTTTTAATTGAGTTGCATTATTTTGTAGAAAACAGCTACTATTTGATGATACTTTTATTTTCAAAGCTCAAAATAGTAAATATCCTGAAAGATGTAGTCCTTAAAGAAAAAAACAAGCCAATGTAGTTCAGTAGCCTAGTTATTTTCAGTAATAGCAAGCATAAACTCTGATTATGAAACATGTTGAAAAGAAAAAAATAAGCTGTAGTTATAGTAGGGAAAAGACTGACAGTGAATGTGCTAAAGAAAAGATTCTCTGCCTCCCAAACTGATGAGAAAAATTAATGATAGTAACTCCATCTCCTGCAAGGAGCTAAGAACCCTGCCAATGCCTCTTTGGTAACTAATACCTGCTTCTGAATGAATAAGATTTAAGAAAAATTTTGTTACTCAAACACTACTTATAATTTAGTGGGATTTAATAATCTTTTAGAATCAATCAATATTATTGATAATATATGCATAACATTTCTTCTGCCGGGCTCGGTGGCTCAGCCTGTAATCCTAGTGCTTTGGGAGGCTGAGGTGAGTGGATTGCCTGAGCCCACGGGTTCGAGACCCGCCTGGGCAACTTGGCGAGACCGCAACTCTACAATAAATAAAAAAAAAATCAGCCGGGCATGGTAGTGCATGACTGTAATTCCGGCTACTCGGAAGGCTGAGGGATCACCGGAGCCCACCAGGTCAAGGCTGTGGTGGCCGGGAGCGGCCACTGCACTCCAGTCTGGGCGATGGAGTGAGACTCCAACTCAAAAAAAACCAAAAAACAAAAAACATTTCTTCCATGGAATTACTGCTATGTCAATAAATGCATAGCTTTATAATGGTAAGACTAAAATCTGAAATTAGTGTTAATATAAATGTTAGAATGGTGTTTTTAGGGTAAAGATTACAAAGCTAAGGACAAAAATGACACAAAGCAGGACTAGTGCCTAAACTTATACAGAAAATGCCAACATGCAGATCCTTAAAAGTAAGACATACAGAGTAAGACTCTGACTCAAAAAAGCACTAACAAGACGGGGCCAGGCACAGTGGCTCACGCCTGTAATCCTAAACCCAAGAGGTGGAGGTTACAATGAGCCGTGCTTGTGCTACCTCACTCCAGCCTGGGTGACAAAGTGAGACTCTGACTCAAAAGAAATAAAATAACTGAAATATTAGATAAAGGAACAACTATTGAGATTAATTAGGTAATATCAACACATTTTAAACTTGGTCTACAGACAGGAAAAACCAAGATATGCTTACGTCATGCTGTAGATCCTGATTTGGCCACTAGGTGGCGGGAGGAAAAAATCTGCAAGCACACAGTCGTCAACTTTCAATATTGTTCCTTGTTCTCAAAAATAGTTATGGCAGAATTGCAGAGGCAATGGTAAAACAGGTGGCGTGTATTAGGGACATAAAAGATGTGACAGTTGGAAAAGTGAGTGTTGATTAGAAAAATATTGTAGGAGCTGGGCTTGATGGCTCAGCCTGTAATCCTGCTCTTTGGGAGGCTGAGGTGAACGGATTGCCTGAGCCCGCCGGTTCAAGACCCACCTGGGCAACTTGGCGAGACCTCATATCTACAATAAAATTTTAAAAAATTAGCCGGGCGTGGTAGCACGCCCCTGTAGTTCCAGCTACTTGGAAGGTTGAGGTAGAAGGATCGCCGGAGTCCAGCAGGTCGAGGCTGCGGTGGCCGGTGCGTGCCACTGCACTCCAGTCTGGGCGACTGAGTGAGACTCCAACTCAAAAACAAGAGAAAAATATTGTAGGAATGCCTACATACACACTACAGAAGACAAAGAATAACCCACAGAACAATTAATTATAAGTAAGGGATGAGGATAAGAGCAAATGTAGGAACAGATAATACTGGGTAGGCAGAAAGCAAAATCTAGGAGGAAGATTAAGGAATAGGAGTGGCATTTCAATAAAATCAAGCCATTTACTGAAATATTGATCACTAGGATCCTTCCCATGTTTCAGGAAGTCCAAAGGACACAAGATGCATTACCTGAGTTTCATGGAGTTCACTTCTTGGCTGAGAATGGCAGATGGAAAAGCAGTTGCTACACAATATGATAAGCCATCAGTGGCATGGAACACAGTGTTCTAGGTATGACTGATGTGTGTGAAGGCAGACTGTTTTACTTAGTCACTTTATTCCCATTTCAATGTTAAATATGTAATAAATATTTAATAATATTTGAAACAAAATTATTCAAGGAAGACTTACAAAATATACTTTCATAAATAAAGGAATAGCTAAATATACAGATCAAAAGCATTCACTATATACCAGGAAATATACCAGGAAAAGACACATAAGTAAAGTGATACCAAGCTATTTATTTTCAAAGATATAAAGGGAAAAAAATCCTTCCAGTATCCAGGCACTTCTAGTATCCACCATGTCACCCACAAAGAAAAAGACATTAAGACTACCATCAGATTACACTGGAAACTGGAGACAATAGAACACAATCTATCATCTTTAAGGGAATACAGTGTGAACCTAGCAAAAGAAATACAATAATTTTTAAAATTGTATTAGTTTTATTATACCTAGCTTTATTTTTATTTTTTTTAATTTTTATTTATTTTTGAGTTGGAGTCTCACTCTGTCGCCCAGACTAGAGTGCAGTGGCTGGGAGCGGCCTCGACATGCTGGGCTCCGGCGAACCTTCCACCTCAGCCTTCCAAGTAGCTGGAACTACAGGCACGCGCTACCATGCCCAGCTAATTTTTTGATTTATTGTAGAGATGAGGTCTCGCCAAATTGCCCAGGCGGGTCTTGAACCCGTGGGCTCAGGCAATCCGCTCACCTCAGCCTCCCAAAGGCACGGGATTACAGGCTGAGCCACCGAGCCCGGCGGAAATACAACAATTATACTTGATCCTGAAAAATCTATTTGAATATGTATCCCTGAGGCAAGTCAATTAATGAATGAGAACAAGCTAGTAGGAAAAGAGTAGCATTAAGCATTGAATCCATCACAATACAAAATTAAACTTAAATAACTATAATAACTATTATTTTAAAATAAAAGGAAAATATTATAGGCATTAGGAGACTAAATCATGTAATAGCAAATTTTTAAACTGTATCTTCTAAAAATGTTTCTTTTGAATAGGTAATATTCTCATGATCAAAAATCAAGCAGTAGATAAAGGTATAAAATGAGAAATCTCACTCCCATATCTATCGCCAGGTATTTACTTTTATCAATTTTCTGTGTATTTTTCCAGCTTCCTTTCACACACAAGCAAATATTGATATATTCTTATTTGTCTTCCTTTCTTTTAAAAGGTAGCGTATTAAGAACACTGTGCAGTACCTTGCTTTATTCACTCAATAATAATGAACTTTCTTCATGCCTATAAATGTAAAAATAATTTAATGGAAGTGGGAAATCAATAAAACCAACAAGATGGGATCGAATTGGTGAAAGAAAATACATCTCCTTATACCTCATAGTAGGAATCAACAGGAAGTCTTTGCTGAAGTAGATAATGAGGAAATAAGAGTTTAGGCACACAACACATAAACCTGTAGAATTAAATTCTAACACAGAGTGAGCACCCAAATCCCTTAGCATTTCCTAGATAATAGGAACATCCTTTGTTCCAAAGAGGTGACTGACTCTTGGCAGACCTCTAGACAGCTAAAAGGGGCTGGCCGCCAAAAAAAACCAAGCCTTAATTACTGTGGGGGGAAAAAAATAACACATTATAGTCCATACTCGGATTTACTTAACAACTTCCACAATACCTTTTACATTTTTTTATTCAGGCAATCCTCAATTGATTCATATTTGAGTTATTTCTAGTTTTCTGTTGTTGTTGACAAATAAACATCTAAACCCAGGAATCAAAACAAGCACTATGTGATAATTTAGCTTTCATGCTTTGGTCTCTTTTAATCTAAAACAGTCTCCTGGCCGGGGTGGTGACTCACACCTGTAATCCCAACACTTTGGGAGGCTGAAGCAGGAAGATTGCTTGAGCTCAGGAGTTTGAGACCAGCCTGGGCAACAAAGTGAGACTCCTGTCTCTACTTCAATGTATAAAATTTTTTTAAAATTTAAATAAATAAAAACAAAAGTCCCCATCTCCATCTTTTTTTCACCCCATTAGAATTAAGTCACTGATGATCCTTTTCTGAACCAGTAATGACCCTGAGAGTTGCAAAATGATTCTTCTGATTCCATCATTTTTTCTATATTTATCAAGCTTGAATTATTCTGTTAAAAGCTTCACCCACCCATCCCATGTCAAGATTAACAGAGTAACAAAACAAAAAAAGCCTGGGTCGCTCACATGGGCAGCCCTGACCTGGCAACCCTCTGAGTGCTATGTGACAGAAAAGTAAAACTTGAATCTTGTTTTAAGTCACTATTATTTAGCCTTTACATTGGTAACCAACCCTATCATATATCTTCACTAATACAAGGCACCTTCATATAATAGCAAATTATACAGCCACTAAAGTGATTATATATGGGGAGGCTGAAATGGGAGGATCACTTGAGGACAGGAGTTTGAGGTCATAGTGTACTATGACGGTGCCTGTGAATAGCCACTTTACTCTAGCCTGGGCAGCATAGCAAGACCCTGTCTCCAAAAAATGTAAATAAATAAAAATACAGACAAAATAATTTTTGAAATTTGAATGATTATATAAAGCTTAACTTATGTTTAATAAAATAAACATTGTCTAATTAAAAATCAGGCTTTAACTGTTTGTACAGGTATACATACATAGAAAGTGGAAGCAAGAATTCAAGATTTCAATCTTGAATTTTCAGATATAATCTGGGAACAAAAGAGACTATAAAATAGGGGACCATGTGTAGTAAAGTAGGTTTTGAATGCAATTTCTGAGACAATCTTGAAAACATTTCTCAGATCTAAATACTCTCATCAATCACCTCTTTAGCTTGATCTCTTTCTATCTAAAGAAAGAAATCTTGGGAGATCATATCCAAGGTTACTTGGGTCTGAATCTTCTGGGCAAAAAAATTACATTAAAACAAACTTTTTTTTAAATTCATTTTTTGAGTTGGAGTCTTACTGTGTCACCCAGGCTGGAGTGCAGTGGAATGCTCATGACCACTGCAATCTCAACCTGCTGGATTCAGGCAATCCTTCCACTTCAGCCTTCCAAGTAGCTGGAACTATAAGTGCGCACCACCATACCTGGTCAGTTTACTGTAGAGATGGTCTCACCATGTTGCCTAGGCTGGTCTCGAACCTGTGGGCTCAGGCAATCCTCTCACCTCTATCTCCCAAAGTGCTGGGAATATAGGCATGAGCCACCGCGCCAGGCAAAACAAACTTTTTAAAGAACTCTTTTAAGTTACAATCTGCTTTTATTTTCAGTAAGATAAATGTTTGCTAAAACCTGGCCATCTGTATAAGTACTATGTCCTACTAAGAATTTAGGCTTAACTATATATACACGTTCCCCCTCTCCCCCTCTCCCCGCCCCCTCGCCAAAGTTAACCTTGGTTTCCATCTCCAAAACTCTAAAGTAAACGATGTACAAATCCTGCAAGGAACTCTATTACAAAGTACATAGTTCACACCACCAATGTCAGATTCAGATTCTTTTAGTAACAACTGGGACAGATGAACACCAGCAAATGTAGAAAACTAACAGAAAAGCACAGGAGCTCAAACAAGGATACAACAGAAGCAAAAGTTAGACAAGGAACAGCCAGCCATCTTACATTAAAGTCAGAAAAGGAGAAAAATCTTTGACTATGTATTTCACTTTGAGTCTTCAGAAAAAAGAGGGGAAGAGAAAAGAAGGTGCTAAGAAGTGAATTTTTTCCTTTCAAAGTTCCCATAAGAGGCTGAGGAGGGAGAACTGCTGAAGCCCAGGAGTTCAAGGCTGCAGTGAGCTATGATCGTGCCACTGCACTTCAGCCTGGGCGGCAAAGCAAGACCCCACCTAAAAAAAAGTCCACATAAAAGTCCATATATGTCAGCCTTTCAGACTATCCATTCAGCCTTGGTGTTAATAATGGGGTTCTCATTGGGTTCTCCAGGCCAAATTCCTAAGAAAAAAAAATTCCCTCTTGCTTACACAAACCGAAAATAAACCTTTTCCCCTAATGTGAACAAAAGGCTTTATCTACAAAGGTCTGTCTATATAATACCTTAATATGAAAGCTTCTTACTTGACTCAGTGTCCATACTCATACACATATAATAATTAAAGCAGCTTTTTTTTTTTTTTTTTTGAGTTGGAGTCTCACTTTGTCACCCAGGCTGTAGTGCAGTAGTATGCTCACGGCCACAGCAGCCTTGACCTGTTGGGCTCAGGTGATCCTTCCGTCTCAGCCTTCCAAGCAGCCAGAATTACAGACACATGTCACCATGCCCAGCAAATTTTTTGATTACAGAGATGAGGGCTTACCAAGTTGCCCAGGCTGGTCTTGAACCTGTGGGCTCAGGTAATCCTCTCACCTCGGCCTCCCAAGTGCTGGGATTATAGGTGTGAGCCACCTATAATTTAAAAAAAATTTTTTTTTTTTAGTTGGAGTCTCACTCTGTCGCCCAGACTGGAGTGCAGTGGCTGCTCCCAGCCACCGCAGCCTCGACTTGCTGGGCTCTGGCGATCCTTCTGCCTCAGCCTTCCAAGTAACTGGAACTACAAGCACACCACCACGCCCAGCTAATTTTTTTATTTATTGTAGAGATGAGGTCTCGCCAAGTTGCCCAGGCGGGTCTCGAACCCGCGAGCTCAGGCAATCCACTCACCTCAGCCTCCCAAAGGTGCGGGATTACAGGCTGAGCCACCGAGCCTGGCCATTTTTTAAAATTTTTAAAAATACGTCAGATTGCTCGGCTTAGTGGCTCATGCTTGTCATCCCAGCACTCTGGGAAGCGGAGGCAAGAGGACTGCCTGAGCTCAGGGGTTCGGGACCAGCCTGAGCAACTTGGTGAGACCTCAACTCTACAATAAATCGAAAAATTAGCCAAGTGTGGTGGTGTGCTCCTGTAGTTCCAGCTACTTGGAAGGCTGAGCCAGCTACTTGGAAGGCTGAGGTGCAAGGATCACCTGAGTCCAGCAGATCAAGGTTGTGGTGGCCGTGAGTGTGCCACTGCACTCCAGCCTGGGCAGCAAAGCAAGACTGCAATTCAAAAAAAAAGTTAGAGTATTGTGCTATGTACTTTACAGACTGCTCTGCAAGAACATGACAGAATTTTAAGAAATACTGCATTATCAAAATTCACATAAGCAAAGCCGTTTCCATGGAAAAAATGGGAGTTAGGGGGACAAGGACATTTCAAGCTGCAGTAAGAATAATTTTTTTCTTTAGGAGTATCAATAATAAAGGCATGTTTTAGCCATAAACGGGTTACAAAACCTAAACATCACTCAGGAAATCCTACAATTGATCGCACCTCACTTTGGCCTCCTTTCCCAGCACCGTCATTAGCATTGCGGCCTTTAAATCACTGTTAGGATAGACAAGAATGACTCAGAGCAGCAGTGCTGTCCAACTGCTCTTCCCTCCAGTGCCACTGGTTCCCCACCTGGTTTTCAACTGTATTATAACAAATAATAGTGTCTAATTAAAATTATGCTCCTTAATTAATCTGTCCCATTAAATTCCTGTTATAAAAACACAATCTATGAGACTGGTGACTGTATTATTTAATCACTCTTCCCAACAATCTTATTATGTAGGCACTAGAATCCTATTTAACTTATGAGCATATGAGAAGTTGGAAGTCATTTAAGTTGCAGGCTATTACATCCACTCTAACATTAGTTTACGGCCCAGGGTGAGCTTGAGATGGGAGACACGTTTCTCTTACTCACTCAGTACAAATAAGATCCCACATGCCTCTCTTAAAGTATGAGCTATCTTGAATGTGAATCTAAAGTTTAATTTTGAATACAAGCAAATATTGTCATCCCGCTAGCTTTAGAACTAAATTAAGACAAAACGGTTCCATACTTCCATTTTTACAACGGGGTTAGATGACTCCACGAAGGTCACATGTAGTACTCGAACATTTACCTGACTCCTTTGTTACCTGTTAAAACTAATTTATTTGTCTCACTTCCAAATACTTTACAATGTTTACTAAAGACACATTTTTAAAGTCTGTTTCTATAAATCTTAAGCAGTAAAGCAAAAACACCTATTTTAACTGTATCCCCATTTTCATCTACCTTGATAAATTGCCAGAATATTATACTGCTCTTACACTAGCATAAAAAAAAGTTCTTTAAATGAGAATTCACCCCAGTTAATCACTTTAACAAACCAAGCTTAAGTCTTACAGAAATACAAAATGAGTAATGTTCTATCTAAAAAGGAAGAAAGGAACAGTATTCCTTTAAAATATCAGTATCAGAAAAGACTAAAAAAAAAGGTCATAGAAATGGAGGGCAAAGGAATATGACAGCTAATGTAATATATGATGCTAGACTGAATTTTGTACTAGAGGGGAAAGAATTATACAAATTACTTTTTAGGCCAACTGACAAAAATACAGATGGTAGATTAAAGTACTGCATCAATTTAAATTGTGGTTATGTAGCCGGGCTCGGTGTCTCAGCCTGTAATCCCGCGCCTTTGAGAGGCTGAGGTGAGTGGATTGCCTGAGCCCACGGGTTCGACACCCGCCCGGGCAGCGAGACCTCATCTCTACAATAAATAAAAAAATCAGCCGGACGTGGTAGCGCGTGCCTGTAATTCTGGATGCTTGGAAGGCTGAGGCGGAAGGATCGCTGGAGCCCAGCAGATCGAGGCTGCGGTGGCCAGGAGCGGCCACTGCACTCCAGTCTGGGCGACAGAGTAAGACTCCAACTAAAAAAAATAAAATAAAATAAAATTTTTAAAAATTGTGGTTATGTAAGAGAATTTCCCTATTTAAAAAAAATTATATATATACACATACATATTTATGTGTGTGTATGTGTGTGTGTATAACGTTAAGAAACTGTTTAGCTGGGCGTGGTGACTCACGCCTGTAATCTCAGCACTTTGGGAGGTGAAGGCAAGAGGAATGTCTGAGTCCAGGAGTCTGAGGCCAGTCTGGGCAATTTGGGGAGACCCTGTCTCCACAATAAATCAAAAAATTAGCTAGGTGTGGTGGTTGCACACCTGTGGTCTAGCTACTTGGAAGGTTGAGGAGGATGGATCACCTGAGCCCAGAAGGTTGAGGCTGCAGTAGCCGTGAGCATGCCATTGCACTCCAGCCTAGGCAAGAGTGAGAC
The DNA here is from genome assembly GCA_027257055.1 of Cephalopachus bancanus. Taxonomy (NCBI): domain Eukaryota; kingdom Metazoa; phylum Chordata; class Mammalia; order Primates; family Tarsiidae; genus Cephalopachus; species Cephalopachus bancanus. Next base: position 9,817,066 of record JAPVLO010000021.1, on the reverse strand, counting down.
TTCTACTCAAAAAAAAAAAAAAAAAAGGAAAAATTGTTTAAAATTTTTTTTGTAAGGCAACCCCTTCAAGTCCCCTCCCACCATGGGAGCTTTTCTGTCCTCTCAATAAATCCTGCTTTCTCGAAAATAAATAAATAAATAATTTTTTGTAGAGATGGGGTCACCCAGGCTGGTCTCAAACTCCTGGGCTCAAGCAGTCCTCCCACACTGGTCTCCCAAAGTGCTAAGATTACAGGTATGAGCTACTGCACCTAGGGAAAAATTTCCCTATTCTTAAGAAATACAGATAAAATTATTTACAGATAAAGAATCATGATGATGTAGGTAAATTACCCTCCAATGGCTCAGAAAAAAATCATGTGCAGAGAAAGTAAGAGAGAGAGATTAATAAAGCAAATGCTATAAAATGAAAATAGGTCAGTCTGGGTAAAGGATAAGTGGCAATCTTATTTCCACTTTTCAACTCCTTATAAATTTGAAATTATATCCAGACAAAAAGTTTACAGATAAAGCCTAACACTTGAGTTTTGTGAAAGCATTTGTCTACGACAGCAGTTCTCACACTTTTGTCTCAGGCCTCCTCTTTGTTTTTAACAACTACTTGGGACCCAAAGAATTTTTTTTAATATGGGCCATATCTACTGATATTTACCATATTAACCCTTTTTTTTTTTTTTTTTTTTGAGTTGGAGTCTCACTCTGTCACCCAGACTGGAGTGCAGTGACTGCTCTCGGCCACCGCAGCCTCGACCTGCTGGGCTCCGGCAATCCTTCCGCCTCAGCCTTCCGAGTAACTGGAACTACAGGCGCGTGCTACCACGCCTGGCTAATTTTTGATTTATTGTAGAGATGGGGTCTTGCCAAGTTGCCCGGGCAGGTCTCGAACCCATGGGCTCAGGCAATCCACTAACCTCAGCCTCCCAAAGGCGCGGGATTACAGGCTGAGCCACAGAGTCCGGCTCCTGTTTTTAAATACAAGCAAAAAACTCATTACATGTTAACAATTTTTTTTTGAGTTGGAGTCTCACTCCTTGACCCAGGCTGGGGTGCAGTGGCACACTTACCGCCACCCCAGCGTCATACCACTGGGCTCCAGTGATCCTTCTGCCTCAGTCTTCCAAATAGCCGGAGCTACAGGCAAGCACTACCACACCTGGCTAATTTTTTATTTATTGTATACGAGGTCTTGCCAAGTTGCCCGGGCTGGTCTCGAACCCGCGGGCTCAGGCAATCCACTTGCCTTGGCCTCCCAAAGTGCTGGGAGGTTAAGCCACTGAGCACAGTCATAAATATTTTTAACAACTTATATATTTTTTTCTTTATTTTAAAGATGTGGGACACAATTCAGGGTTAGGTATATAAATGTTCATTATGCATGTACCCCTGTTGATGAGGTATGCCCCCTCTCCCCTGGCAGTTTCCCTCAACTGCCAATCCCACCCCCCCATCCTCTGGCAGTTTCCCACTACTGCCAATCCTTTTCTTATAGTATGATAATTGAATAACTTATATTTTCAAAATTGAACTAAAAATTTAGCAAGATGAGTGACACTGTTTTACAGTTTTGCAAAATCTCATTAATATCTAACTTATAAAGAACTAGGAAAATCCCAAATCTCATAAGGAAAAAACAAAGATGTCACCCTGAGATGATACAGATGTTGGAATAATCAATTAATTTAAAGCAGCTATTATAATCAATCTCCACCAAGTAAGGGCAAACACTCTTGAAATGCACAGAAAAACAGAAAGATTCAAGAAGCACCATAAAGAAACTTTAAAACAGAAAAATATAATAACTGAAACTTTTAAAAAAAAGTTTGGTGAGCCCATGGCTTCAAGACCAGCCTGAGCAACTTGGCAAGACCTCATCTCTACAATTAATCAAGAAAAATTAGCCGGGTATGGTGGCGTGTGCCTATAATTTCAGCTACTTATAAGACTGAGGCAGAAGGATCACCTGAGCCCAGCAAGTTGAAGCTGCGGAGGTCGTGAGTGTGACACTGCACTCCAGCCTGGGTGACAGAGTGAGACTCTGACTCAAAAAAAAATTATCCTATCTAAGCTGGACAAGGTGCTCACACCTGTAATTCCAGAACTTTAAGAGGCTGAGGCAGGAGGGTTGCTTGAGGCCAGGAGTTTGAAATCAGTTTGGAAAATATAGCAAGATCCCGTCTAAACAAAAAATAAAAATATTAGCCAGGTGTGGTGGCATGCGCCTGTAGTCCTAGCTACTCAGGAGGCTGAGGCAAGAGGATTGCTTCAGCCCAGGAGGTCAAAGCTGCCGTGAGCTACAATCACATGTTGGCACACCAGCCTGGATGATAGAGTGAGATCTTATCTAAAAAAGAAAAAAGAAGAAGAAAAACAAATTATCCTAACTGAAAAACAGAGAGAAAAAAATATTAAAAAAATAATAAACAGCGCTTTAGACACCTGTGGGGCAATACTAAAATGTCTAATACTCATGTCACAAAAATCTCATAAGGACAGAAAAAAAGTGTTGGAAAGAAAAGATATTTGAGGAAATGACTGAAAACTTTCCATATCTAGCAAAAGACACACATAGATAAAAGACGACCAGCAAACCTCAAAGAGAATAAACACAAAGAAATTCACATTCAGATACATCACAATCAAACTGCTGAAAACTAAAGACAAAGCAAAATCTTGAAAGCAGCCAGACAAGAACACATTACATATGGGGGAACAACAATCCAAATGACTATGGATTTATCAGAAATTATATAGACCAGAAGGTAGCAGAACATTTTTTAAAATGCTAAAATAAAATAACTATCAACCTAGAATTCTATACATAGTAAAAATACCCTTCAAGAATTAAGGCAAAATAAAATTCTCTGATAAAAAAACTAAGAGAATTTGCTGCCAGAAGATCTGCCCCAAAAGAAATGCTAAGCATATTCTCCAGATGGAAGGGAAATGATACCAGAGAAACATGGAACTTGCTGAATGAACAAATAGCAACAGAAATGGTAAATATGTGGGTAAATATCGTAGAATATTTTTCACCTCAAGTTATTTATGTTTGATGTTTGAAAGTGGAAATTTTCAATGTTGATAAATGTAATATATAGGACAAACACAATATAAGGCAGGGGGGTTAAGGGATGTATATGGTGGGATGGTTTCTACATTTCACTTGATATGGTAAACGAAGTACATTGCCAAGTCAAGTCTATATACTATAATCCCTAGAGTAACTATTTAAAAAACTATACAGATAGTCCACAATGTCAGATTCGTAATAAATAAAACGGTGCAGATGTCATCAAAAAGCCAATAGAAAAATGTAAGAGTTCTAAAAAAAATCCTAGTAATCCAAAATAAGGCAGGAAACAGAAGCAATATTTAAAAAGAGGAAACAAAAATGAACAGTTGATAAATCCAAACATAATAACTATATTAAATGTAAATAGATAAACATACTGAAAGACAGACTGTCAAAATGGATAAAAAAATAAGATTCATCTATCTGCTATCTACAAGAAACCCACTTTTTATATGCTACAGATAGGTTAAAAGAAATGAAAATGATATACCATGTAAGCACTAACAGAAAGAGAGTTGGAGTAAGCTATATTCATATCAGACAAAATAAACTTCAGAGCAAGGAAAACTCAGAATATAAAGGGTCACTATATTGATAAAAGGGTCAATTCACTAAGACAACAATACTAAAAGTGTATGCTCTCACCTAACAAAAGAGCCTCAAAAATAAATGAGGTAAAAACTAATAGAACTTAGAGGAGAAACAGACAAATCCACAATTATTATCGTTGGAGACTTCAATACTCCTCTCTTGGTAATCAATAAAAGAAGTAAAAAATCAGCAAGGTATAGAACTGGCTAACACTAATAGCCAATTTGATTTAATTGATATTTACAGAACACTATACACAAAAACAGCAGAATATACGTTATTTTCAAGTGCACATGAGAAATACACCAAAATACACCATATCAAACCTTAACAAATTTAAAAGAACTGAAATCATGCAAAGCATGCTCTCTGACCCTAATGGAATTAAACTAGAATTCATGACCAGAAAAACAACTGGAAAATATTCACATACTTGGAAATTAAAACACTTCTAATAATTCATGAATCAAAAACTAAATCTCAAGGGAAATTAGAAAAAATTTTAAAAAGAAAACAAGCTATCAAAATATGTGGGATGTAACTAAATTTCAGCCTATGTTTACAAAATTAAATGGTAATGTAAGAAAAGAAAGGTATTGACCAGGTGCAGTGACTCACACCTGTAATCCCTGCATTTTGGAAGATGGAGATAAGAGGACTGTCTGAGCTCAGGGGTTCAAGACTAGCCTGAGGAACTTGGCGAGACCCCTGTCTCTACAACAAACCAAAAAATTAGCCAGGCATGGTGGCACACGCCTGTAGTTCCAGCTACCTGGAAGACTGAGGCAGAAGGATCACCTGAGTTCGGCAGGTCAAGACTAGTGGCTGTGAGCTTGCCACTGTACTCCAGCCAGGGCAACAGAGTGAGACTCCAACTCGAAAAGAAAAGAAAAGAAAGGTATCAAGTCAACAATCCATGCTTCCATGATGACAAACTAGAAAAAGAATGAAATAAAAACCAAAGCAAGCATTAAAAAAGAAATAATAAAGATATCAATTAAACTGAAAGCAAAAAAAAAATTGAAAAAAAAAATTCAGAGACACCGAAATCTAGTTCTTTGAAAAGATAAAACTGATAAAACTCTAGCCAGAAAGACCGACAAAAGGCACAAATTATCAATATCAGGAATGAAAGAGGAGACATTAATAGATTCCACAGATACAAAGAGACTATGGCAAACGACTCTACGCACATAAACTTGACAAATTAGATAAAATATACCGGTTCCTGTTTTAAAAAATTATTTAAAGAAAAATATTTTTAAAGACAGGGTCTCCTTCTGTTACCCAGGCCGGGCAATCATAGCTCACTGCAACCTCAAACTCCTGAGCTCAAGAAATCCTCCTGCCTCAGTCTCCCAAGTAGCTGAGACTACAAGTTTGCCCTATCACACCCAGCTAATTTTTTATAGAAATGAGGTCTCACTATACTGCCCAGGCTAGTCTCGAACTCCTGGTCTCCAGCGATCCTCCTGCCTTGGCCTCCCAAAGCACTTGGATTACAGGCATAAGCCACTGTGCCTAGCTTTAAAGCACCAATTTCTTAAAAGTCACAAACTACCAAACTTGTAGCTCAAGAAGAATAGACAAAGTGAATACTCTTACATCTATTAAAGAAATCAAAATCTTAAGTGCCTATATAAAGACTTGTAAGCAACAGTCCTGGAATTACTTCAAATGAAAACAATCTTACTGGATTTACAGAAAAAAACTCAGTTTAAAGACTTTCCTCTGGTGGTTTTTTTTGTGAAACTCACCAATAGCGGGTCTTTCTGCTACGAATCTTCCTTTTTCCTTTTCCTCTTGTTAATAAACTGTTTTTTTAAAAAGGCTTTTCCTCTTTTAATATATACTTGTATTCATTTGATGGCTCTATAATTTTAAAATTTTGTTAACTTGTTTGCTACAAAATATATGCATTTCTATGGCTAGGAATAGAAAACATAATGGGCTGTATTCAACCCAGTTTATCAATAGTTCTTGATCTCTCAGTGAGGACACTGTGGCCAATCTTACACAAACTTTACTCAAAGTAAATCAAAGACATTGCTTTGTATTTACATCAAGTGAATTGTTAACTATACAAGAAGTAGGGTATTACTTGAATGACTACTTATGACATATGTGCTAGTGGTTCAATCCTACAAAGCAGGACATTTCATACAACTTAAGTGATCCTTAAAAGTTGTGTCAAATCCCAGTATCTACTACTTAGGAAATACACTGAAAAGTGCTAGAGAAGTATTTTACATGAGATTGAGTCATAAGAAATCACCAGTTACCAAATGGTTCAACCTAGAACAACATAAGCATTGCATTTCTTGTTATATATATGATTCACAATTCTCAAGAGTGATTAATTTCTATAAGAATGAATTACCTTGGATGTTGAGAACTGAGGTCCACTCAACATTTACCAAACACATTCTGGAGATTTTTCACAACAAGGTTTTTCCAAGTCCAGGATCTCAACATTTACTAGGAAAGGAATACTTAACATGGCTACAGGCCTTTGTTCTACTTTTCAAAAGTCTGCTATTTTCAACTATTAACAAAAAACAAAAAAACCTTGTTATCTGAAGCATCGATTCACTACAGAATAAGGATTAAGATCCATCAAGGCTTAAAACGTTATAGAGAGAAGGCAACATTTCTAAGATCATCTCATTCCTTTGTTTGAAACCCTTTCATGTCTTCCTACCTCACTGAGTCAAAGTCCTACAGGCCATTTCCCACTACTCTTTTCCCTCCTCTACTTCAGCAACATTGAGCTCCTTGCTGTTACTCAAACATGCAAGTATAATCTTCCTCAATAACCAGGATATGTTCTGAGAAACGTGTCATTAGGCATTTCCCTGTGTGTGAACATCATAGAGTGTCCTTACACAAACCTAGGTGGTCTAGCCTACTATACACCTAGGCAATATGGTATAGCCTTATTGCTCCTAGGCTACCTGTATGTACTGAATACCGTAGGCAATGTAACACAGCAATAAGTATCTAAACAAAGAAAAGACAAAGAAGAAATACAGTATTATCATCTTATGGGATCACCATTGTAGATGGATGACTGTACACTACTCCTCAGGGCTTGTGTCAAGTACTTCCCTCTACCAGGAATGCTCTTCTCAAATACAGCTCACCTCCTCATCTCCGTCAGCTATCTGCTTAGAGGTCGTTTTCTCAAAATGGCCTTGTCTGACCAATTTACTAAAACAGTACCCTACTACATGCAACTGTTACTTTCTTCCTAGTTTGTCTATCTCCCCCCAGTATAATATTGGAGAGGAGAGAGATCTTAATTCTATTTACTGCTCTACCTCCAGAGTCTAGAGTATTAGCACAACAGGATGCTGCACAAAGACAATATACAGTATGTGCCTCCAATTAAAACTTCGGTCACAGATCCCAAAAAAGCCAAGGAAACAGTTTGAAACCCCGCACGCTCTGCTACTGAGAATGAAACAACTATCCTTTATAAGAAAATATTTTATTTTCAAAAAACATATATCCTAACAGACAGCTGGTTTCCCTGAAGACAAAACGCTCGTGATAAGAGCACACACGCTGCAATTCTGCGGGCACCGGACGTTCTGGCTCATCCCACAAGACGTAGGCTAGGCCGCTGTCCCAAGAACGTAGAAATCCTGGCTGAAGACTCCGAAGGGAAAACCGGGCGGAGTTAGCTTACGAATGATATGCAGTGATGAGGAAGTCCACAACACACCCGTCCAAACTTCACAGCACACAGCAAAATACCAGAAATCAGAATCGTGAGTGCCTGCCCTCTACAGACACCGCGAGGAAAAAAGTCCTGAAGAACTGCCCCCCCCCCCCTTTCTGAGCGCCAGGCTGGGTTGAGGACGCAGCCGAGAGGTGCAGGGGGCGTGCGGGGCTTGGAGGTCAGGACTGCGGGCAAGGTGGGTATGGTGCACCCAGGCCACCCGCCTCTCCACCGATTTCCTTCCCGTAGAAAGAGGTAAGCCGACTGCGCCCATTCGCCCCCGCGACGGCTAGGGGCTGATGAAGGCGGACCCTCCCCTCTGTCTAGCTCGCCCAGGCCCAGCGCGCTCCCCACCCCCAGCTCACCCGGCTCCCGGTTGATCTCGATATCGAAGTGGCACTGCGGCCGGTCCTGCGCCCCCATCGCGACCGAGGTGGCGGCAAGAGCTGTGGGAGAGGAGGAGGAAAGCAGTCAGCGCGGGGGCAGGGCGGCGCTGGGGCGAAGTCCGCCCCACGCTCGCCTCGCGCCAGCCTGTCGCGACAGCGCGGGCGGCCACCACGGGACCTCTCCCACTCCGGGCCTCCGGTTCCCATGCAGCGCGCACAAGTGCAGGAGAGCTCTTCACCTGGCTGGTCTCCAGCCTGAGCGGATCCCGGCGGGCAAAGAAGGAGCCGCCACCGCAGCCAGAACTCAACCCCACTAACGGAACGCCACCTCCTCCTCCAGCCCGGCCTCCCAGTGCCACGCTAAACCCCGCGAGAGTCGGCACAAACACCGCGAGAGCACAGTCTAGACCCGGGTGGTTAACCGGGGCGACGGAGACGAGCAAGCCTGGGCGTGTCTGGGAGCTCGAGTCTCCAGCCGGCGCTCCTATACCTGCGCGAACCTTTGGCCCCGCCCTCTTGAGTCAGTCACCCAATCTGGGAGCTGTGGATGCGCCTGCGCTCTCGACTCCATTTCTCCTGTGGCGTTATGGGCATCTATGCAGGTCCCGGTATCGCGAGACTTCCTTCTTTTCGTGCGCTGAGAACGAACTAGTGATTTAGATCTTTCAAGTTGTTAGTCTAGGTGACGATTTCGTCTGCTTTCTTTATGGTGTAGAGTAGTTATGACCGTGTCCTACTGTTGGGACTTTTAGACTGAGGAGTGTTTTGGTGCTCGTATTGGCGCTGGCGACAACAGTTTCTAATTTTAGTGAAGTCTCTTGATCCACGTTTCCTTTATGGTTTGTGCTTTTTCCGTGCCAGGAAATCTTTGCCTACCTCAAGTTCGTGAAGTTTTCTCTTCTGTTCTCATGTATCAGTTTTATGATTGTACCTTCTATGTGTAGGTCCGTGGTCTGTTGGAATTGGTTTTTGTTTGTTTCTGGTGTCAGGGAGGAGCTGAAGTTCACATTTTCCTCCAGAGATATACAGTAGTTCATTACTATTGTGTTGAAAAGACGCTCTTTTATCCACTGAATTGCCTAGACTTTGTAACCGTATTTGTGTGGGTCTACTTCTGGACTCTTTAGTTTTGTTGATCTGTGATCTTTGTATCAGTGCCACACGTTTTTGTGCTTTTTTTCCAAGTTATTTTTAAACTTGTGGTAAAATCTACATTATATAAAATTTACCAATTTAACCATTTTTTAAGTGTATAGTTCGGTGCCTTTAAGTGCGTCCACATTGTTGTGCAGCCATCACTACCATCCATCCACAGAATTTTTTGTCTTACAAAACTGTACCTATAAACGATAACCCCCATCTCCCCCTGACTCTCAGATCCTGGCAACGGCCCTTCTACTTTCTGTCTCTATGAATTTGTCTACTCTTAAGTTCTTCATATGAGTGGATTCATTCATTTTTTTGTCCTGTGACTAGCCGACTTCACTTAGCATGGTATCTTTAAATTTCATCCATGTTGTAGCATGTGTCAAAATTTCCTCCTTTTTTGAGGCTGAATAATAAATATCCCACTGTATGTGTAACCACAATTTGTCTACCATTCATCCCTTAATGGACACCTAGATTGCCTCTACCTTTTGACTACTGTGAATGGTACTGTTATGGACATGAGTGTACAAATATCTCTTTTGAAACGCCGTTTTCAGTTCTTTTGGATATATACCCAGAAGTGGAATCACCAGATCATAAGCTAATTCCATTTTTTGCTTTTTCGGGAACTGTCATATTGTTTTCCATAGTGGCTGCACTATTTTACTTTCCCATTAACAGTCACGAGGGTTCCAAATCTCCATGTCCTTACCAACACTTGTTATTTTCCTTATTTTTTTAACCACCCTAATGTATGTGAAGTGGCACACTTTTTATTACTGTAGCTTTATAGTAAATTTTGAAATCAGGTTCACTTAGATCATTTCTAACTTGCTTCTGCACCTGTGCCACGTGTATAACGTACATTCAGACCTTTGGCACCTCCACCCAACCACACAAGTACAATCCCTGGTCAGAGTTCAGTACCTCCTTCAGAGGAACAGTCTCTTGGATTTAACATGTGTAACCTAGGCTGAATTGAGAAGCTAGAGGTACTGGGTCCAATTTTTCTGACAATTGTAGGTTTGAAAATTATGAAATGTACATGCCTTTCTGGAGATGAAATGAGTTGGTGAAGCTAACTTTCATACATAGGTTGGTGAAAGGAGAGGATGGGGAGCATTGCTCATCTTTGTAATTACTGTGTTTGAAACAGCAGGCTTCAATGTAGGTTTTAGAGCTAAAGCATAAAATACTTTGCTGGGTGCAGTGGCTCACACCTATAATCCTAGCACTTTGGGAGGCCGAGATGAGAGGATTGCCTGAGCCCATGGGTTCAGGACCAGCCTGGTCAACTTGGCAAGATCTCAGCTCTACAATAAATAAAAAAATTAGCCGGGCATGGTGGTGCACACCTGTAGTTCCAGCTACTCGGAAGACTAAGATGGAAGGATCCCCTTAGCACAGCAGGCGTAGGCTGCGATGGTCATCAGCATGCCACTGCACTCCAGCCTGGGTGACAAAGTGAGACTCCCACTCAAAAAAAACCCAACAACAACAATGAAATAATTTGGGGTGTACTTAAAGTACTTTAAATCTCTAGGAATTCATTCTTATCTTGACACTCCAATAAAATTCCCTAAGCTGAGCTCAGTGTTCATTTTATTTATTTCTCTAAGAAAATAAATTTTAAAATGGATATTGGGTGAAAGAAATGTGGGGAAAAATCTTGTTAATTGTTGTCTCTAGGTGATAGGTATATGGAGATTCATTGAGTTAATGTTTTCTACTTTTGTGTATCTTTAAAATTTTTCATAATAAAACCATTAAGAAAGCATAGTCTTTCTTTTCCAAAAGACACAAAGTCCATATTGTTTTGTAGGCATTTTTTTTCAGATCATCAAGGAACAATAATTCCTTTCTCAATATTCCAGAAAATAGAAAAAGAGAGAAAGCTACCTAACTTACTTTGTGATATCAAGATCAAACAAAGACAATGTAAGAAAGATGAAAACATGGGTTCGAGACCCGCCTGGGCAACTTGGCGAGACCTCATCTCTACAATAAATCAAAAAATTAGCCGGGTATGGTAGCATGCGCCTGTAGTTCCAGCTACTTGGAAGGCTGAGGCGGAAGGATTGCCGGAGCCCAGTAGGTCGAGGCTGCGGTGGCCAGGAGCAGCCACTGCACTCCAGTCTGGGCGACAGAGTGAGACTCCAACTCAAAAAAAAAAGAAAGATAAAAACAGTCTTACTATAAACATGGATTTAAAATTCAATAATCCCAGCACTTTGGGAGGCCAAGGTCAGAGGACCTCCTGAGTCCACAGGTTCAAGAACAGCCTGGGCAACTTGGAGAGACCTCATCTCTAAGTAAACTAAAAAATTAGCTGGGTGTGGCAGTATGTGCCTGTAGTTTCAGTTACTTGGAAGGCTGAGTCAGAAAGATTGCCTGAGCCTAGCAGGTCAAGGCTACAGTGGCTGTGAACGTGCCACTGCACTCCACCCTGGGCAACAAAGTGAGGCTCCAACTCAAAAAAAAAAAAAATTCAAGTAAAATATTAGAAAATGGAGTTTAGTGGTATTTAAACCCAGAAATGTTCATGATCTAATTGGCCTTAACTCAGAAATGCAAAGATGGTTCAATATCAGCACATTTATTCCTATAATTCACCAGATTAACATTAAAGAAAATACATGATTACCCCAATATATAGTATATATGTATCTATTTATTGCCTCTCAGCTTTCAGTGCACCCTTCAATATATCCTCTGTAATACACAATTCAGCTTTAAGAAGAATCCCTGTTCCAACCTTCCCCATAAAGTGACTTTTACATTTTTATAACCTGGGGGAGTGAGAAAAGAGGTGAATGAAAGGCAAGAAAAGGAATACAGTGAGAATATATATATATATGATACCTACCTTATTCCTTATACCATTTTAAAAATAAAAGGATATCCTAGATCTTAAACAGGAAATTGTGCAGAAAGGCCTATTTATATACTTGGCAAGACTACTATGGTTAGAAAGGTCAGATGGCAGGTTGGCCCTTGACCAGAGTCTACGAACTTGAGTGGCAGTAGTTCCCTACACTTATGTAAATCTTTCCCTAAATGTTAAAAGTGGCTGCTTATGCCTAAACTATTTGTGCAAACGATATAGTTTATGCTCATAAACTGCTTTCCTTCTAGGAGTCTGGAATTTTGGTATGTGCTAGGCAGTGGGTGCATATGTGACCAGCTCCGAAGAAAATCCTTGGCACTGAATCTGATGAACTTCCCTGGTAGACATTTTAACATGTGTTGTCACAATTAATGTCCTGTATGACTCCACTGGGAGAGGATTCTTAGAAGCTTGTGCCTGATTTCCTCTGCCATGTGCCATTTCACTTGCTGGTTTTGCTTTGCATCCTCTTGTAATAAATTATAGCTATGATTAAATATGAGTTCTGTGAATTCTCCTAGTGAACCATCAAACCTGGAGGTGACCTGGGGGACCCACATCACAGAAACCCTTTACCCCTTCTGCCATGTGAATTTACAGTGAAACAAGGACTGTCTATGAACTAGAAAGTTGACTCTCAATGGAAAGTTTGCTGCAGAACTCAGAGAAATACAGTTCTGTTTTTTTTAAGCATCATAATTTAGTTTAAAAAAATATTTTTATACATAGATATACCAAATATTTGAAAACATATTTTTTGAAACCCTAGATTTTTTTGTGGAAAATAAGTAGAATATTTCATGGGGTATATAAAATGATATATTTTGATAGAATAACATCCTCATGCTATTTGTCAAGATCAGATGGACTTTCTCCATGAAAGCAGAGGATATGGCCATGGCAGCTTCAGGCACGCATCCTTATAGCCTAGCAATCTGAGGGGAAGGTGTTTTTCCTGCCAGAGCCAGCAAGAAGAATCATAGGGAAAGATTCTGATTGGCTTGATTAGGTTATTTGCCCATCCATAGATCAATCTGGTGGCCATATTGATACTATGAATGATCAATGTAGGGTGGAGCCAGTAACCAGGAGAAGGACATAAAAGTGTGGTGACATGGAAGTGTGGTAGCACACAGATGGTCACCAAGGCAATTGTCTTGAGCCAAGAAGCCATTTCAATTGTGAACACTGCATGCATCTTTTAGCTTTTAGGTTAATGACCTCCTACCACTAACTTGTTTTAGAACATAGCTGTATTTTCACAAATGTATGCTGCTACATTCTCTTTAGAAGAAAGCTTGGATCCCATCAGTTTTTTTCTTTTTTGAGTTGGGGTCTCACTCTGTTACCCAGGCTGGAGCACAGTGGCTTGATTATGGCTCACCATAGCCTTGAGCCCCTGGGCTCAGGAAATCCTTCTGCCTCAGCTTTCAAAGTAGCTGGGACTACAAGTGCATGTCACCACGCCCAGCTTTCTTGTTTGTTTGTCTGTTTGTTAAAGATGAGGTTGCCTAAGCTGGTCTCAAACTCCTGGGCTCAGGCAATGCTCCTACCTCAGCCTCCCAAAATGCTGTGATTACAGTCATGAGCCACTGTGCTCTGCCATTCCCATTAAATTGTTATGAAAACAAACAAACAAAAACTGCTGCAACAAATACCTCTTGTCAGATAGATCCTTACTCATTTTATGTTGACCCTACTTGTTTATTGATTTTAGCTCTTAAATTCTTCGATCCATGGCTCATAATTTTTCTGGACACTAACCTTTGCAAGTAGGCTGAGTTTGGGTAACATTTTTTTAAATGCTCTGGAATTTTTCAAATGCCCTTATGGAAGTTATATTGTTTGAGCTAGTCCATCGGGTCTACCCACCAAGGCAAGGCATTAAACATCTGGTATGCTGGTTTGGTTTCCTTCAGAACCAGGCCCTGAGACAATGATTTCAAAGCAAGTTGTTTATTTAGGAAGTGTTATAGTCTGGATACTTGTGTCCCTGAAAATCACATGTATATTGAAATCCTAACCCTCAAGTTACTGGTATCAGGAGGTGGGCCTTTGGGAGGTGATTAGGTTATGAGGGCAGAGCCTTCATGAATGAGATTAGTGCCCTTATAAAAGAGGCCCCCAAAGAGACCCTTTTCCCCTTCTGCCATGTGAATTTACAGTGAAACAAGGACTTCTATGAACCAGAAAGTTGGCTCTCAATGGACATCAAATTTGCTGCAGAACTCTGAGAAATACAATTCTGTGGGTTTTTTTTAAGCATCTAGTTATGATATTTTGTTATAGTAGCCCAAGTGGACTAACACAGGAAGTGATCCTAGGAAACCACATTCAGCGATTGTGGAAGTAAAACAAGGAAGGTAACATATAGTATGTGATATTAAGCCAGCTACCACAGTGGGTGACTGAAGCTTAATCCTGCAGGAAATGCTGGGAACCAATATTTAGGAATTGCAACAGTGGTGACTTCTGCCTGAGGAAATCTCCTGAGATAAGTTGTTTGAGAGCTGCTCCCAGGGGTAATGATCCTCAGGTTTTTCTGGCCTGCTACACATGGGCAAAGTAAACCTCCAGTTTTAGGAAAAAGTCCTCAGGGATAAGATGCAGATGTGGGCCGGGCTCAGTGGCTCAGCTTGTAATCCCGCGCTTTGGGAGGCTGAGGTGAGTGGATTGCCTGAGCCCGCGGGTTCGAGACCCGCCTGGGCAACTTGGCGAGACCTCATCTCTACAATAAAAAAAAAAATTAGCCAGGCGTGGTAGTGCACGCCTGTAGTTCCAGCTACTTGGAAGGCTGAGGTGGAAGGATCACCGGAGCCCAGCAGGTCGAGGCTGCGGTGCCTGGGAGCAGCCACTGCACTCCAGTCTGAGTGACAGAGTGAGACTCCAACTCAAAAAAAAAAGATGCAGATGTGGACTATTGGGAGTCAGCTGTAACACAGTTAAAGGAATGAAGTTTAGTGAAGTTGGAGTAAAGTTCAAGAAATGAGAAGGGGATTCTGATACTTTCTGTTACAACTGACGAGTTCATTTTTTGTTTGTGCTCAGAAATGGAAAAACATCAACTTTTTCTATGACATATAAAAAGCACTTGATAATTTTCATGTGGAATCCCTGCAGTCTCAGTGCCTGAACAATTTTTCATGCACCTCTGGATCCAAATGATACCAGGGCATGAGTCTTTTTATCTTGCTGGGCTTATCTTATCTCCCTGAAAGTGGGCCTAGTGTCCCTTCTCCTCATTTTCCTCACTGTAGAGCCAAGCGCAGGGACTGGTTAAATGAGGACTCAGGTTATAATTGAATCGATGACCACATGGGTGAATACTGCTCTATAAACAGACTCGAAAGAAAAAAACAGTTGGAATAAAGGGTCTTTGCTTAGCTCTTGCCTCTGCCTGCATGGCTAGTTTCCTTGATGATTATATATCAGGTTCCTTGTCAGTTCATCTCTCAGCCATAATGTTACCTCCTCAGGTCATCCCTTACTCTATAATCTAAAGCAACAACAACACAAACACTCCTCACACTACTCTTGTAATTCTCTGCAAAGCACTTATTACCATGTGAGACTGTCCTTATTTATACTCTATTGTCTGTTCCTCCCAACAAGAATAAAGATTCCCTTAGAGAAGGGACATTGTCTGGCTTCCTCACTACAGTATCCTCTGCATGTAATAGTTGATCAATAAATATTTGTTGAATTACTTAAACATAAACAGAAATGAAAACCATCTCCCCTTGGATTTAAGAAGGAAGAAGTTCCTAATGACTCAAGAGAGCATCTAGATTCCA
The DNA here is from genome assembly GCA_027257055.1 of Cephalopachus bancanus. NCBI lineage: Eukaryota > Metazoa > Chordata > Mammalia > Primates > Tarsiidae > Cephalopachus > Cephalopachus bancanus. Next base: position 9,801,462 of record JAPVLO010000021.1, on the reverse strand, counting down.
GAGGAATCTATGGGACTTTCACTGGGAACACAGATGACAGATTAATAAACTTATTAAAACTGTTCTTCTTATAATAGAACAGATTCAAAACATATGTATGAAATAGAATAACAATAAAATGAAGATGCTATGTACCCTGCTTAAGAAATATACTCAAAGGCTGATGCAGTGACTCACACCTATAATCCCAGCACTTTGGGGGGCCAAGGTGAGAGGATTGCCTGAGCCCACGGGTTTGAGACCAGCCTGAGCAACTTGGCGAGACCTCATCTCTTCGATAGATCAAAAAAATTAGCCGTGCATGGTGGTGCATGCCTGTGGTTCCAGCTACTTGGAAGGTTGAGTGATACGGCTTACATGGGGAAAGGGGAAAGGGAGGCATTGTTAAAATAACTGGGAACCTTGCAAATGGGATATAGGGTTGTGATGACCTGTGAAGCTGACCACTCTACCTTAACAGCATCCTGTCACTAACTGCTTTTACTGCCTACATCTGCTTTCTCAAGACTGCATCCTAAGGCTGGGTGATAAACAATAAAAGGCATCTTGTTACTGTTTTACGGCCCACATCTGTTTTCTCAAGAACTGCATCTCAAGGCCATATAACCATCACCCCCAACTGCTTCTTGAGGCATCATGACCACCAGACCCCGGGTGGGGGTATAAAAGGGACCCACAAAACAAAGGGTGCTGGTTTCTCTTTGAAGCCAGTCTCCTCTTGTCTCCCCTTTAATAAATGTATTTTTCTTTGCCTAACCACTCAGCTAGTCGTCTCTTTCTCCACATCTGCCTTACACTAAAGCGGAAGGATTGCCTGAGCCCAGCAGGTCGAGGCTGCAGTGACTGAGTGTGCCACAGCACTCCAGCCTGGGTGACAAAGTGAGACTCCGACTAAAAAAAAAAAAAAAAAAAAAAAGAAATATACTCAGATAATCTTTGCTAATGGAGGTTCGTTGCAGAGGTTCAAGGGCACACGAGATAACATTAAACATCGTTTTCTCACTATCCATATCATTACTGGGAGTCCCCAGAGGTTGGGATATCAAGAAGCCTCCAATAGCTTAACATTTTGTGGAATACAACCTGACCTAAAATTATCTGCTCTCTCAGCTTTTGCTGTCATATCCTCATACCAGGAGTGTGATAAAGGCAGAAGTCACCACTGCTGCAATTCCTAAGACACAGGTTTGGAAACTCAAGAGAACAGGTTCAGATCCTGTGTGAGCTCTTGGGAGATATTTGACTCCTCAGGTTGGAGATGGCTCAGATAGGCTCAACTTTTGAAGCAGTTAATAGAGTTTGGTCCGGGTCACTGTTTGGTGTTTGGTTGTGATTTTAAATCATCTTTCACAATTATATTAATTCCTGGGTCCTTCAAGAGGGACTGCAGGTGCTTGTGCTTCAGGCTCTGAAGCGAATACTGTAGATGGACTGAAGTGCAGAGAGCTAGCTGGCTTATGCAGCTTCTCCAAGTATCTTCCAGGCTATGGCTAAAGCAGCCACAGCTGTTCTGAGGCTGCTGATTTGCCCTAGTTCAGTCCTCTGCCTGCTGACTAAAACAGCCTTCAAAATGGCAAAGAGAGGGGAACACTGTAGGTCACAAACCCCTACCCTCTGGGGAGAGCTGGACTTTGTCTTCAAAGCGCTTTCCCTCCTATGCAGGAAATCGCACTGAACTTAAGTCCCCCAGGGGCTTGCTCAGAGGCCTAGCTTCCCAGAAATAGAGGCTCTGGTGCTCTGTCAGGATACCCTGCATTGCCACTGACATGGGCTACGGCCAGTAGGAATGTTCCTACAAGTCAGAGTCAACTTGGCAGTAGTTGACTTGGCAGTAGCTCCCTTCAGGGGCCTGCCTAGCAGCTTTGTACTCTCTTGTCTCCTCCAACATCTAGGGATCCACTTTGGCCACAAAGGCAGCTTGTTAGTATAGGGGAACTAACTTCCCTGGAGGCAAACTTCAACCAGTTCTCTCAGACAGATAATGTTGGGACATTCTGCATGCTTATTGGAGGCTGCCACAGAATTGAGCCTACTGCCTACAGGAGTGACCTCAGTAACACCTTTTTAGTGGCTTTTCCTTCTTCCCTGGCTCACTCTCCCCACTGCCTTATTCCTGCTTCCTGAGATCATCTCCCAAATAGACTACCTGCCCTAGCAGCCTTGTTGCATGCCCTGCTTTACGGGCATCCCAAGTGGAAATATTAGCCCCTGCTCACTTTCCAGCTGGAGCTAGTCTGATGGGTCCACCCAAGTGCCTATATGTGCCAGGCCCTGGGTAAACAAGTCAAGTTGCCTAGCAAAGGGGAGACAGCTGCCATGCCACTCCAACTGATGGTTACAGTGTAGCTCTGAAAGCCCAGTAGTGCTAGAAATCCAGGCTTTAATGGGAAATCCTCTTATTTTTAAATGTTAGCAACTAATTCAAAACTAAAAACATTGCACAGCCCCAACACATCTGCTGACCAGATCGGACCCATGAGTAGCCCACTTGTGCCAGCTGGTATAGAGCATGGTGCCAAGCCCATGAACAGTGGAGGAAGACTACAAAGGGGCTAAAGCCATAAGGATGGCAGATTGGGTGAGGGAGCAAAGGAGCAGGCTCTCTCTCAGATTTGAGAAGGCATAGAAAGGGATAGAGCCCTTAGAAAACACATCCAGAGCTAATACACATTGAGTGTTTACCATGTGCCCAGCTCTAAGCACATCTTCTCAATCTCACAACCTCAGGGGTAGATACTATCTTTATTATCCCCATTTTATTTATTTTTATCTTGACATTTTTGAGTTGGAGTCTCACTCTGTCGCCCTGGCTAAAGTGCAGCGGCACGCTGTTCATGGCCACACAACCTCGACCAGTTGAGCATCCTTCTGCTTCAGATTCCAAGCAGCTGGAACTACAAGTGCACGCCACCACACCCGGCTAATTTTTTGGCTTATTGTAGAGATGAGGTCTCGCCAAGTTACCTGGGCTAGTCTCGAACCCATGGACTCAGGCAACCTTCTTGTCTCAACCTCCCAAAGTGTTGGGATTACAGACATGAGCCACCATGCCCAGCCTTACATTATTTTAGAAACAGGGTCTCACTCTGTCACCCGGGCTGGAGTGCAGTGGAATGATCATAGCTCACTGTAACCGAAAACTCCTGGGCTCAAGCAATCTTCCTGCCTCAGCCTCCTGAGTTACTGGGACTACAGGAATGCACCACCACAGCTGACTAATTATTTTTTGCAGAGAGGGGATCTTGCTATGTTGTCCAGGCAAGTCTCAAACTCCTGGCCTCAAGCAATCCTCCCACCTTGGCCTCCCAGAGTGCTGGGATTATGGGTGTGAGCCACCACATCCAGGCTATCCCCATTTTAGAGGTGAGGAAGCAGAGCTCTCAGAGGCTAAGGGCTACAGCTTGGATTCAAAATAGGTTCTCTTCACTATGTACATGTTACAGTCACCCCGGGTTGCAATCTTTAACTTCAAAAGGAGCAGCTTCCAATTTGGGGTTTGCTTACAAGAATCTCTGTCTCATCTTAGAGATAAATCCCAGAGTGAAAAATATTTATAGAACACAGCAATAAAAACAAATGATCAAATTAGAAAATCACCATTATACAATCCCTAATGAATTATAAGATCAAATTTGGGTAGATCATAATTTAAGTGAAAGGCTGTTGGGAACTTGAAAATAAATAAAACCAGGTCAGGCACTACGGCTCATGCCTGTAATCCCAGCACTCTGGGAGATCCAAGTGGGAGGATTGCTTGATACCAAAAGTCTGAGACCAGCCTAGGTAACATAAACATCATCTTTACAAAAAAACAAAAATAGCCAGGCATGCCTGTAGTCCCAGCTGCTCAGGTGAGGCAGGAGGATAGCTTGAGTCATGATTGTGTCACTGCATTCCAGCCCGAGTGACAAAGTGAGACCCTGTCTCAAATAAATAAATAAATAAATAAAAAAAATCAGGTCACTTCTTGATGTGTTACAAAAGCAAGTACTTATCAACACCTATGACAGTACTCTTGCTAAAAATATTAGAACCTGAGTCTGAATGAGTCTCTAGATGTACCAGTTTACAAGAAAAGTGGGTGATAATGGGACTTATTTATTTATTTGAGTTGGAGTCTCACTCTGTCACCCAGACTGGAGTGCAGTGGCCGCTCCCGGCCACCGCAGCCTCAACCTGTTGGGCTCCAGCGATCCTTCCGCCTCAGCCTTCCAAGTAGCTGGAACTACAGGCGCATGCTACCACGTCCGGCTAATTTTTGATTTATTGTAGAAACGAGGTCTCACCAAGTTGCCCAAGCGGGTCTCGAACCCGCGGGCTCAGGCAATCCACTCATCTCAGTCTCCCAAAGGCACAGGATTACAGGATGAGCTACTGAGCCCGGCTGATAATGGGACATATTTAATCAACTGGATGAATTCAGAACATGAGAAATTCTAGGGCAAATGACCTAGTTCTTTCAATAAAAAAACAAAGAAAGAAGAGGGGGACCTATTAAGTATTTCTAAAGTAACTTAAAGGGACATCAACAAAATACGATGCTTGAGTCTTCTTTGCATCTCAATTCAAATAAATCAACAAGACTTTTTGTGATCACTGAAGAAAACTGAACATCATCTATTATCAGATATTACATAAAAATTTAAAATCACTATTAATTTTGATTTTAGTGATAACACTATTGTTTTATATACCTTACAGTTACATCCTTATAGTTTTTCTGGAAATTCAAATGGAACACTTAATAATGAAAACTTTTATATTTCTGATCAGGCTTTTGTGGAAAAGTAAGTTTTATTTTCAAAGCAAACTGAAAAGAGCAGTCGGGGGACCACATTTACACACTGATAGGAGGGGGAACACAGTTACATGTCCATTTAGCAAGGTCTCAGTTGGGAGTCTCATCAATTCCTGCCCAATGTCTACTCAATTTCCTCTTCAGGCTGAAATGAAAAACAGGCTCGAAGATACCAGTGATGACTTTGTTATCCAAACATGCTCCCATTTCAGGTAAGAGGACATTTGGGTTTAACTTACTGAGCGATCTACTTAATTATTAAAATAAATATTTACACTGAAAATACAGTTAAGTTATAGCTTTCTTCACATTTTCACATAAAGAGCCACAGAGGTTTCATCATGTTTTAAGCAGCTGAGTTGGTAAAGATTCTGTCTCCATTTTGTAAAAGATGGATTGCATTCAATTACTTCTCACAATAGCCAACTGGAAGATTATTCTATTGCTTTTAAAGTACTGGTTGGGCTGGCATCTGCGATGGTAGCCAAATAAATGAGATTTCTATGTAACACATGCTGGTACCTGTGGGTAAAAAACAAGCAAAAATTAGAGGCTCGCTTTTACTGACCATGAACAAAAGTCTGGAAAAGAATTTACCCATTCTAGTGGAATGGCTCATCCACTGACTAGATAATTCAGTGTTACCAATTTTCTTATTTAATGTAGTCAAGAAAAATATATTCAGAATCTCGTCAATCACTTCCACAGCTACCTCTCTAGGCCAAGACACTATCATTTCTTGCTTGGAAATCTCCTAACTAGTCTCCCTGATCTGCCTTTGCATACCTACTGTATTCTCCACACAGTAGCCTGAGTTATCATTGTAGAATTTAAGTCAAGATCACATCATATCTCTGTTTAAAACTTTCCAAAGGCTCCTGTCTCATTCAGAGTTAAAGCTGAGCTCTTCTTGTGCCTTATAAGGTCCTACAGAACTGTGGCCTCCAATTCCCCTATGATTTCATCTCCTATAGTTTTCCCTTGGTTCACTGAGTTCCGGCCACAGTAGCCTCCTTGCTGTGACTTGAAGATATCCACCACACTCCTGCCAAGGGGTTTTCCACCTGATGTTCCCTCTGCCTTACTCATCTCACTGTGCATAGCTGGCTCCCTCACCTCAGGTCTCCACTCAAATGTCACCTTATCAGAGATACCTTGTATAAAGTAGCACCCTTCCTCCAACTTTACTTTATTCTTATTCAAAGCATTTATTATTATGTGCCAAATTAGGTTTTTCCTCTCTTTAGATTCTAGAGCCTAGAATGTCAGCTCCATGAGCACAGAGCTGGTATCGGTTTTGCTACCGATTCCCCAAAGCTTGAAACAGTGCCTGGTAGTTTTTTTTTTTGTTTTTTTTTTTTTAGTTGGAGTCTCATTCTGTTGCCCAGGCTGGAGTGCAGTGGCATGCCCACCGCCACCACAGCTTTGACCAGCTGCTAGGCTCAGGCGATCCTTCTGCCTCAGCCTTCCAATTAGCTAGAACTACAGGCGCGTGCTAATACACCTGGCTTATTTTTTGATTTACTGTAGAGATGAAGTCTCACCAAGTTGCCCAGGATGTTCTCAAACCCGAGCTCAGGCAATCCTCTCGCCTCGGCCATACAAAGTGCTGGGATTACAGGCTTGAGCCACCACTCCCGGCCTGCCTGGTACTATTAATAGTAGTACAGCCATTCTCTTGGTATCCACAAAGGACTGGCTCCAGACCCCACACCACTCCCACCATAGATACCAAACTCCAAGAATGCTCAAGCCCCTCATATAAAATGACATTATATTTGCATATAACCCACACAGTCTCCTGCATATTTTAAATAATCTCCAGATTACTTATAATACCTAATACAATGTAAATGCTGTATAAATAATTGTTACACTGCATTGCTTTTTATTTGTATTTTTTAATTATTGTATTCTTCTTTTTTTCTCCAAATATTTTGATCCATAGATGCAAAACCCACAGATACAGAGGGCCACTGTACTTATAGGATATCTGTTCAACAAACTTGAGGAAGGGACAAGACACTTTCATGATCAATATGAGCTTACTACAGCAACAACTCCCAATCTGGGGTGAAGCTCCCCTCCAAGGAAGACAAATCGGAGTAGGGGTCAGAAAGCATGTCCTGTGCAATATGACAAAGCTCACTAGGAGATTTTGATAACTTTCTTACCCTTGGGTTGAGAACCACTATACCAAACAAATGTTTTGCAATCATTTTCCATATAGAAAAACAAGAAAGTGTTTGCTATAAACTGCAAAAAAGCAAATTACCAAATGCCATAGTCAAACGTAAAGACTTACTAAAAAATGAGTATCTCTACTCTCCTATTGAAGTAGTTAGTGAGGGACTGTAGGTGATTTTTCTAGAGGGTAGGGATTCTTAAACATTTTAAAAATGGGCATAATTCCTGGACTAGATTTGGAAAAAGAATCCAAACTCTATTTTCTCTCATTTGGTATCTGGTTAGAGAGCATGCTAAATTTTTATGCAGAATTTACCTTAGACGTAACTTGGAAATCTTTTGTTAGTCTTTGTGTCACTAATAGACAGACTGCAAGTTAGAAATGGGAGGGAGTTTAGCAGACAAATGGTCCGATCTTCTCACTTAACAGAGAAAGGATGAGGCCGGGAGCCAGGATGAGAAAGAGGTCATGGCTCTGATCTCCTGAGCTTAGTTTTCTGTGTACTCCCATCCCTATTTCTGTTGTCATCAGCTGGCATGGCTTCACGTGAAGGAAGCTTTAACTTGAGAATAATTCAAGCTTTGAAGAGGGACCTACGTCTGATTCTAGACTTCACAACGTACTGGCTATAAGGTCTTGGGCAGGTAAGTAATCTCTTTGAACCTCCTTTTTCTCGACAGTAAAATGAGGCCCAACTGCGATCAATCACTCAAGACTCCGAGCTGGGGACAGCTGCTGCATCATCACACTGGCTTCCCCTCCAATCAAATATCAGGGCAGGGTGGAGGGCACTTACTGGACGCACTCGTTCGCCCGGCCCTTGTTCTGATATTCCACGATACAGCGGATCAGCTGGTCATTCTCCTCAAGGAGCTGAAAGATCAGAGAAAGGGTCAGTGCAGTGCGATGTCAGGACGGCGGGGAGGACTGCACCTCTATATTCTGGTTGTCTTGCCCCGGCGCCTGTACAGACTACGTTCACATCTCGCTCCCACACCCCGCCAGTAAAACACCCTTCGCAGATTCACTCCAGGAGGCTCCGGGCACCCCGCAGCCCCTCGGATTCTCGACTCCTTCCTGCCCGCGTAGATGCTCACCCGCTGGATAGTCTCTTGGTTGACTTCCGCCTTGCCCCTCAACCAGTCCGGAACGAAGGCCACCGACATCCCGAGAAACCTGTTTGGAAGCCCGCCTCGGGAACCGAGGACCACCAGGCGCTCAGATCCGAGCCAACCAGCAGGTTCAGACGCAACACGACCACCGCGGGTCCCACGATAGGTGGGGTGGGAGGGGGCTACTCTCTCGACGCTGATTGGACCCTTCCGCCTACGGGGCGAGAGACTGAAGAAACGTCACTTGTGATTGGACGCGTCTTTCTCGTGCCCCGCCTCTGGAGCGCCGAGGGCCAAGGCTGTTTGCGTATCCTTTGCGCTTGCGCAGTCGTGAAAAGGAAACTTGATGGGGCGGAACTGGGTTTATAGCTGACCTACCCCGCGTCAGCACCTCGAGTTTCAGGCGGAGTGTACCGTTTCCAGCAGCAGCAGCAGCAGCAGCAGCAGCAGCGGCTTGCCTGGCGTCTCACCCGAATCGTGTCTGGAATCCAGATATATGGCTTCACGTCCACTGGCCTTTTGACATCACTCTGGTGCCTACAGGTCTGCGTCTGGAGCAAGAACCTGAGCATTGCCTTTGGGCAGGCCACATGCTATAGGAAACGAAAACACTGGTATTAGCTTTATTCTTTGCTGATATAAATTCACTTATCTCCACATAGCTAGATTACCTTTGGGCAGCAATAATGATTATTAGACTTACAACCCTAAAGGCCCCGGTATTTTCTCCATTTTGCAACTGAGGAGATAGATTGAGTAACTTGTCCAAGGTCCCATAGCAAAGCCAGTATCTGAATACAGGCAGCCTGGCTTTAGAACCCGCACTCTTAACCACGAATGCCTGTGACCATACTGCAAAAGGGGGTTTGCTGCAAGATGCAATGAGGAAGCTGGGCATATCCTCCTAGGCCACATGGTTACTCCTGGCAACCAGGAAAACTCTCTGAAGTGGCTTTAGTCTTCTAGCCCAACTGAGGTGGATGTGGTAACAAGGTTGGTTTTCCCTGAAGCACAGAATGAGCAGCAGCTACTTCACTGAGGAGGGAGTTCTTGGGAGCCTGCAGGTCTCAAAAAGGGACTTGCTAGGGCTTCCTTTCACTGAGTGGTAGCCCTGAGTGCTACTGAGGTGTCCAGGATCGTTTGCTTTGCCGGGATCGCTCTCAACAATCCCTTTATTCAACCCAGTGGAGAGGCAGCTTTCATCTCATTTCACAAAGGGTAAGTCCGGTGAGAGAAATGGGGTAACATGCCTGAACTGGAGCAGGACTGAAGGATTCCTGGCTCCAAAGCTTGCACTGTTAACTCTGCATCAGGCTTCTTCCTCAGGAAAATTCCCCAGAAGTTCCACAGAAAACAAAGTGGCCAAAAAAGGACCCTGCAGGAGCAAGATGCAGTCTTGCTTAGTCCTACTCAACCTGATTCCTGTTTAGAGAGGTGAAAAATGACAATAACATGAGATGGTGTTGAGATGAGGCAGGTGCAGAGGACCAACCTGGTCCAGCACACAGGGACTACTGTCTAGGAGAAGAGGTGTCTCAGTACAAAGAAGTAGAGGTTAAATAGGTGACAGGTATCCAGATTCTGGACTCTTTTAGGAGCAATAGGAACCATGGATGGTTTTAGGCAGAATGATGAAGTCCAACTCCTGGCTATAATATGGTGAAAGGTAGCCCAGGCAGCCAGATGAGAAGCAAAAAGAACAATAAGAAAGCTACTACAGGTATGCAGAACAGAGATAATGGGAACAGTGAAAAAAGAAGTATATGCATTTGAAAGACAGGAATATATCTGACAGGCCTTAGTGATTGGGTCCAAGAAAGGAGAAATTAGGGATGACTCATGGGTTTCTGGCTTGGGCAACTGAGAGACTAGCAATGCTACTGATGGAGGTAGGGAACAGTGAGGGAGATGCTGGGCTGGAAGTGAGGGTGATAAATTTACTTGTGGAAATGTACAGTTTAAGGTGATATCAAACGGAGATTTTGAAGTTCATGCCTAACTATCTGGGTCTGAAACTCAGGGACAAGGGCTGTGCTGGAGATACAGCTTTGAGAAACATTACTTGTGGAAACTGATTGGAACCATGTAGTGGACAAGACTGCATAAGGAGAGTGTGATGATTTCTCTCATGGCAGAGAAAAGCTGCAATGAAGACTGAAGGGAAAGAGACTAGAGATATAGGAAGAGGACTCTGGAGAATGAAGGTCATAGTACTTTTTTTTTTTAAGAGTGATTGGAAAGAAGAGATAAGACAGCAATAATAAATAATGTTGAAAGATCAAGTAAGATAAAGACTGAATCTTTGATGCCCTTGATGAGGGCAGTTTCAGTGATCTGGTGAGGCAGAAATCAGAATTGCAGGGGACTGAGAATAATGGGAAAGGAGAAGCAATGGAGTGTTCACATATAGACCAGGTTTGGCTGTAAAGAGTGGGGAAAGAAGGTGGTAGCTGGAGGGAGAGTTGTCAGGAGCTGAGGAACATCACTTGGGTGGTTGCTCCTTCTTCAGTGAAGGAGGCACTTGGGAGAGCAAGAGGGGGTTGAAGAGTGGGAGATCTGAGGATCATGTAGGAGATTTGGAAGTTGATTTTGCAGAGAACTAGAGTGAGAGCTGAGTTGGCAAACCGGACTGCTAGATGCTGTTGCAGACCTAGTGTAGGTTGGCAGTGTGTGGAGTGCTGATCTATGTGGTTGTGAGATTTTTTCCAGCAGTACTCACATCCCAGGAGCAGATTCAGAGAAGACAGAAGTTTAGATTCTTCCAGGATTGTAGTGCTGCCAGGCAGGTGTGACAGAAGGATAACTGTGCAAGGGAAAGAAGTATATTGGGAAGAATGTGATGGAAGTGATGGAGTCTGGACTGTTAGCTGATGGGGAAGGAAGTGAAGACTAGAGGAAGACTAGGTGACAAATCAAACAAAGTAGAGGGCCAACTGAACTGGAAGTTTCTGTAGGCCAGAAAACAGTGAAAAGAATTCAGAGAATGGTGGAATAACAGATAAGAGATCAGGTGTCTGCATTTATAACTTTAGAGATGGAGTTCTTCTGTGGTCTAGGGTGTTACCCTGGGGAGGGAGGGCTGAAGAGGCCTGCCTGGAGGAGAAAGCCTCTAAAGTTGACTGCGAGCCTGGAGCCAAAGTGACCAGTGATTGGAGACGAGAACTAGGACATCAGGTAATTCATCTCACCTCTGCCATCTAATCCATCGTGGTCCCTGGACCACACCAACTGTGCAAGTCAGAGGATGTGAGGTCCTATTTTAAAGCACTCACATTGCAGGTTTTAAAAACCCAAGGCTCCACATTTGAAGAGGGCATCCTAACCTCTTCCCTAGAACATACACTACAGGTTTTTAAATTTCCTTTACCAATCCTGGATCTCCTGGCTTTTCTCCTCTGTACTTGTTATGATCTAGTGTCTTTATCACTTGTCACACAGGCTAGTCTTGACTCATTGTGGGAGGGGATTACACAAGGGTGTGAATACCAGGAAGCGGTGATCACTGTAAGCCATCTTAGATTCTATGACAGCTCTCGTTTTCATTTTATAATTTTTTTCCCCCGGTTATGTAAGCCCTGCTTCAATTTCTACCCATGTGATGATGACTTTTTTTGTACGGGGGGCAAAATCTTTAAATTTAGTGGGATTCTCAGGTATAACTAATTGAGCCCTAGCATTTATAAAGTCTATGAAGTTTTGTTAATTTGTACATTTTTTTCAAATTTGTACACTTTAGAAAATTCTAAAGTTAATATAGAGCCTGTACTGTAGAGGTACAAAAGCAAATCAGTACTCTTTCAGTTAGTTTTTTTTTTTGAGTCAGAGTCTCACTCTGTCACCCAGGCTGGGGTGCAGTGGCACACTCACGGCCACCACAGCCTCAACCTGCTGGGCTCAGGCGATCCCTTCACCTTAGCCTTCCAAGTAGCTGGAACCACAGGTGCACACCACCATGCCTGGCTAATGTTTTGACTTACTGTGAAGACGAGGTCTCGCTATGTTGCTCAGGCTGGCCTTGAACTCCTGAGCTCAAGCACTCCTCTAGTCTCCACCTCCCAAAGTGCTGAAATTACAGGCATGAGCCACGGAGCCCTGCTAGTTTTTATAATACAAATTTTTTGTATATGTTTGTTATATATGCTATATATAATAACTGTTAGGGTTACACTCCCCCAGCGGGGCCTCCAGAATGTTAGGTCAGGCCCTCTGGGGGTGTGGGGTGCAATTCGATGCCACAAAGAATTACACAAAAGCTAGATTAGAAAATATAGTTTATTTAGAAAGTAAATTATTAAGAGAGAGAGACGATTCACCTCCCCAAGGTAGGGAAGGGGACCAAAGCCAGGAAATGGCCTGGCCATAGCTCAAAGAGCACATGGCCACACCATAGCTTAGCAAGGCAATGGTGGTGATGTTCTGGAAATGGCCAATGACTTTAAAAAGTCTATATTCAGTCCAGACTTCTACACTGAACTGCACCCTCTATATACAATGGCTATGTTGACATTTGTATTAGTCAGGATTCTTCAGAGTGGAAGAACCAATATGATACGTATATCTCTAAATATAGAGATACAGGCTATCTATATATCTATGGCTATAGACCTGTATTTATAGATAGAGATATATAGGTAGGGATTTACTAGGGGAATTGGCTCAGATGATCGTGGGCTCAGAAGTCCCACGATAGGCAGTCTGCAAGCTGGAGAACCAGGGAAGTTGATAGTGTGGGTTAGTCCAAGTCTCCCCTGACTTAGACTTGACCTCAGAACCAGGAAGACTGATGGTGTAACACTTTAAAGCCAATGGCTGAGAACCTGGTGGATACTGGTGCAAGTTCCAAAGGCTGGAGAACCTGGAGTTCTGATGATAAGGGCAGAAGAAGGGTGCCCCAGCTTCAGAAGAGAGCAGCTCTTCTTTTTGTTCTATCTACTGCTTGGTACCTGCCCACATTGGGTGAGAACAGAGCTTTCTAACTCAATCTACTGATTCAAATGCCAATCTGTTCTGAAAATGCCCTCACAGACATACTCAGTAATAATGCTTTGTCACCTGAGTATCATTTAATCCAGTCAAGTTAACATCTAAAACGAACCATCACACTTCCTAACCAGAAGTCTCAAAAGTGCCTCAAATTCAACCTAAGATGGAACTAGTGATCAATCTTATCTCTCAAAGCAGATACTCTTTCAGTGTTCTCCATATCTGTGAATCTCTCCATCATCCATCAATTCATTCAAGGTTGAACAGTGGCATCATCCTTGAAGCTACTTCATCGTCCCCTCACATGCAATTCATCACCAAGTCCTGTTGAATTTGCTCCTACATTTCTCTGCAGCCTGCTCAGTTCTCTTCCTCTTCACCTTTCCCCCAGTCCACAGTCCAGTTCCAACTTGCACAGATTACTGGCTTCCCAGCCTGTCCCACCATAGCTTCTTTGAAACTTCTCCATTTTGATCTTAACTATAGCAGCCAAAGTGATTTTTACAAAATGCAGATTTGATCGGTTTTCCACTCTTTTAAACTTCTCTCTATGTTCCATGAGACCCTACATGGTCTGGTCCCTTCTGTTCTCTCTAGTGGCTCTCACTCCACTCCTTTGATCTCTAAACTCTAGGTTTCTTCTTTTTTGTGTAGTAAAATATGAATAACATAAAATTTTCCATTTTAACTTCACGTTGTGCATTCACATTGTTGTGCAACTATCCATTTCCGAAACCATTTTATCCTCCTCAACTGAAATTCTGTACCTATTAAACAGTAACTCCCTGTTTCCCACTTTCTCAGTTTCTTTTTCAGTCCTCAAAGGAGCCCTGTTACTTTCCGCTCTGTCACTCAGGTTGGAGTACAGTGACGCGTTCATAACCCACTGCAGCCTCCAACTTCTGGGCTCAGGGATCCTCCCGCCTCAGCTTCCCCGGTAACTCCACAGAGGTTTTGTTTTGTTTTGCTTTGCTTTTTTGTTTTTAACACATGCTGAACTCTGTGTCTAAAACACTTCCTCTCCCCTTTACTTAGCTACTACTCAGCCGGCATCACATTTTCAGGGAAGCCTCCCCCGGTCCCCCAAGACCAGCTCTGGAGTTCCTGTAAATTCTCTCAAAATACCTGCTCCTCTCTGAAGAGCAGACTGTATTTATACACGTGTTTAATTGTTTAATGGATGTTCTCGTCCTACCCTCCTTTCTTAACATAGTTTTTAACGTCAGGAATTCCCCACTTTATCCACAGAACACACAGCAGGTGCTCAATACTCGCTGAGTTAATAAATCGACGAACTCTGCCACCCAGTCTCCCTCCAGCCGGCCATCCGTCTGTGGGTGCCTCCGTTCCCAGCCTGGGGTGTGTCCCTCCGGGGTCGGACTTTGGCACCCCATCCAGGTTGGCAGTAGATCTTGCTCTTTGGCTTTCTCGGGCCGTGGAACCCACGCCCCGGGTGTGTCACGAGGAGCGTCCCCGCCTCCGGACATCAGTCCCGTCGCTACTTCGGCAGGAATCGAGCTTGGATCACGAAGCCTCCTGGAACCTTCGGAGTACTCCAGCTTGGACCTCAAACACACGCTGCGAGAGCCGGGAGGTGGGAAGCAAGTAGGTAGGCGCGCACCCCAATCACTCCCCTCTTCGTTTGGGTCTGAGCCCTTTAAGAATCACTTCATTCGCGGCTCCGCCGGGACAGGCTGTGAACGCGCGCCAGGATTGGTTGGTTTGGCGTCGCCTAGCAGCGGCGAATCGCTCTTCGAGGTTCGCGCACGCGCACCACCACCTACCTGCGCCTGGGCCGCGGGTGACCTGGACCCTGGCCACCCGGTTCGCTAAGGTTGCGGAGGAGGCGGCGGGTGGCGTGGTGGCGCGGTGGCGCGGCGGGCGGGCGCCGACTCCCGAAGGCCGCTGTCGGGGCGAGGTGAGGGCTGGCGGGCAGAGGCGGTTGCCGCGGCCCGTTATCCGAGAGCAGGCGGGGTCGGGTGTGGCGCAGGGCGGGCCCGGAGGTGGAGGCGGCCCGGGGCCCGCCCCGCCCTCCGCCCTGACCTGTACCCGGGGCTTTCGGGAGTCCTCTGTCCCCTTTTTCCAGCCGTCTGCTCCGCTGACCCCGGGGCTACCCGAGGCGCGCGCCTACGGGAGCTGATGGTTAGGCGCCGAGGGCGGCCCCCGGTGGGAGGAGACCGGGAGTGTCCAAGATGAGGGGACGGCTGTTTTCTTTAACCGTTCAAGAAGATCACGTCAGTGTCGTTTAATTTTAACAGCAAAATTCCCTTAGCATTCCGATATTGTAAGACTTCAAATACTGGATACACGGAACCGACTTTTCTGAACACCAGATGAAGGATGATCAGGGACAGGTTTTGTGACCATTCCAGGTTTACACATATACCTCCAGAGCCAGAAGGATAAAGTCCTTGGGGAAAAAAATTAGGTTTGTTGAAGTAAAAGCCACAAAAGAATAGTCCCAGTGGGAGAAAGTAATTGGTGAAATTTGTGACATGGTCAGAAAAAAAAAAAAATACAGCTCAAATCCAATGTATAGGGTAAATTCTCATTACATTTAATAGAGAAAAGAGTTGATCATGCTAAAGATAATTTTAGGAGAATGAAAATGGAAACAACTGGGAATGGGTTAACATTGCTAAATAGAATTAATTTGGCACAGTAGTTCCCTCTGGAAAATACATTTTATGCAATGTTGTTGTAGCTGTGATTTAAGTGTTTGTGTTTACAACACAGAGATCATCTAGGGGTCTCAATGTTTTTTATTTTTAGAAGAAACTTATAAATCAACTATATCTCACTGGTGGTCAGAGAGGAAAATTGACTTCAAGGTAATACTTCATTGTAACCTTAGGCTCCTTCCTCTACCTACAGATCTCTGATTAGTTTTTAATATTTGTACTGTAGGAGAAGGAATTATCTTAGAGGAATTGAGTAACTGTAATCCCAAATTTGGATTTAGAAAAGCAGGATGTGTTAGAAAGATGGTAGACTTTAGAGTATTTCAAATAAAATCTGAATTTGAATTCTGACTCTTCTACTTCTTGAACTTTGGAGCTGCAGTATTCCTATCTGTCCAGTGTAGATTATGCCCATCTCACAGGTAGTTATGAGCATTTAAAAACTTCATCAAGCCGGGCTCGGTGGCTCAGCCTGTAATCCCGCGCCTTGGGAGGCTGAGGTGAGTGAATTGCCTGAGCCCGCGGGTTCGAGACCCGCCTGGGCAACTTGGCGAGACCTCATCTCTACAGTAAATCAAAAAATTAGTCGGGCGTGGTAGTGTGCACCTGTAGTTCCAGCTACTTGGAAGGCTGAGCGGAAGGATCGCCGGATCCCTGCAGGTCGAGGCTGCGGTGGCTGGGAGCGGCCACTGCACTCCAGTCTGGGCAACAGAGTGAGACTCCAACTCAAAAAAAAAAAAAATGTAGGTTTGAATCGTGGCAAGGAATTTGCAAACCTACATTTCTTGTTTTCATTGAGTAAAAATAAGGCAGCCGTCAAGTCATTCATTCATTTGCTTGGCAGTTTTTATTGATTACTTCCTAATATGTGCCTAGCAAGGTGATAGGTTACAAGATCCACTGGCCTGTAGAAGGAGCTGGTAAGACCTGGAAGACAGACTAATGTCTCTTTGTGTGAACATTCTGAGGCTGCCTTTGTCCTTGTAGAATTGATTTTTTTTCTATAAATGTGGCATAATTTTCCAGATTAATACCACTGCTTTCCCGTCTAAAATTTAATACTATTTAAATGTAATACTAGTTATCTTTGAATTGCTTTATTTTATTTTGTTGTTATTATTATTTTTTGGTCAGACTCTCACTTTGTTGCCCAGGCTGGAGTGCAGTGGCATGCTCACAGCCACTGCAACCTTGACCTGCTGGGCTCAGGTGATTCTTCTGCCTCAGCCTTCCAAGTAGCTGGAACCATAGGTGTGTGCCACCATGCTTGGCTAATATATATATATATATATATATATATATATATATATAATTTATTGTAGAGATGATGTCTCACCAAGTTGCCCAGGGTGGTCTCGAACCCATGAGCTCAGGCAGTTCTCTCACCTCAGCCTCCCAAAGTGCTGGGATTACAGGCATAAGCCACTGTGCCTGGCTTTTTTTTTTTAATTTTAAATTTTTTATTTTTTGAGTCAGGGTCTCACTCTGTTGCCCAGTACATGATAACTGCTCACTGCAGCCTCAACCTCCTGGGTTCAGGTAATCCTTCTGCCTCAGCCTTCCAAGTATCTGGGACTACAGGTACCTGCCACCATCCCTGGCTAATTTTTGTATTTTTTGTGGAGACAAGCTCTCACTATGTTGTCCAGGCTGATCTAGAACTTCTGGACTATAGCAGTCCTACCTCAGCCTCCCAAATTGCTGGGATTACAGGTGTGAGCCATCATGCCCAGCTCATTGAGTTTTTTACTTATTTTTTATTTTTACTGAAATTTATTTATTTTTATTTTTGTAGAAATGAAATCTTGCAATGTTGCCCAGGCTGGTCTTGAACTCCTGGCCTCAAGTGATCCTCCCACCTCAGCCTCCAAATTACCGGGACTATCATTGTGAGCCACCATGCTCAGCCATTCCGTCACCCTGACTGGAGTGCAATGGCATGCTCCCGGCCACCGCAGCCTCGACCTTCTGGGTTCCAGTGATCCTTCCGCCTCAGCCTTCGAAGTAGCCGGAACTACAAGCACACGCTACCACGCCTGGCTAATTTTTGATTTATTGTAGAGATGAGGTCTCACCAAGTTGCCTGAGCAGGTCTCGAACCTACTTTTTAATTCTAAAATTTCCATTTGGTCTTTTATATTTTCTATTTCTTTGCTGAGACTTTTAAATTTTTATTTCTTTAAGATTTTTTGTAACTGCTTATTGAAGCATTTTTATGATGGCTGCTTTAAAGCCTCTGTCAGATAATTCTAACATCTTAGTATTGGCATCTATTGACATCTCTTTTCAAGTGAGATTTTCCTGGTTCTTTGTATGAGTGATAATTTTCAGTTGAAACTAAGACATTTTGGATATTATGACATTTGGATCTTATTTAAATTTTCTGTTTTAGCTGACCTTTATTGACACCACTTCAGCAGGGGAAACAGGGATGCTGTTTCATTACTTCCATGTGAGAGTAAAAGTCCATGTTCCCCACATGGCCTCTGTTGACACCCTGGAAGAAAGGAGCTGCTCATTATTGCTGGACAGAGATGGGAATTCTGTCTCCCCAGTGATGCAGTGAGAGGGGATGGCTCATTGCTGTCCTGTCACCCGGAACTTGACTTTCTCTGATGCTACCGTGGTAGGGTGGGAGGTGGAGGATGGGGCGCTTGTTACTGAAGGGCAAGGGTGGAAGTCTAGGCTCTTCAGTTGGCCTTTACTGGTGGGTGCGTGGAGGCTGCAGTTTATTCTGTGGTGTTTGGCGGAAGCAGAGCGGTTTTTGTCTAAAAGTGTTCTGGTTTGTTATGCTGTACCTTTCCTAGTTCTTCCATTGGAGAGAGCAGGTTTGTTGTTGTTGTGGCATTGTTTTGGTGTGTGCCCACTGGTATTTCTCATTAGCTTCTCCAACATGGTGTCTGGGATACATGAGGCAAAAAGAAAACTCAGTGAACTCACAGCTGTGCCATTTCGCATGTCCCAAGGTCCCTAGCCAGTCTGCTGCCTTCTTTCCACCTTTTTATGTTTATTTTATGCCTAATCTCCAGCGTTTTCAGTTTGTGTTTAGTGGGAGAACTAGAAAAAAGTACTTCTCCATCTTTCTAGAAGTAGTTCTTTTTTTTCAGCAGCAGATGGATCTTTTATCTGAGTATGGGCTGTCTCATAATAACTCACACCTGAATTCATAAACGTCAAATTCCTATAAAGATGAGCCTCTCCCTTTATGAATTAAATTTAAAAAAATCTTTTGGAATGCAAGTGCATTTTTATAGAGAAAAAACATTAAGAGTGTTACCACCATTCTTAGACTCTTACAGCGGGGTGTAAAATCTCTCAGCCTCTCTGGCAGCTGCCATCCTGTACACTCACATACTCACAGCTTACACAAACACAAGTAACAGTTGATATACTGTCACCTTCATTTGACCTCACACAAACTAAAGATTCTAAAAGATGGATGTGGATTTCACTAGTTTGCAGTACTAGTAACTTGATAGAGCTGAAAAACAATGAATTGTATTTATCTTGAATGCTCTTGTTTGAGGAAAAGCAAGTCTGATCACCAAAGGGTAAAATGGATTAAGTAGAGAGCCTGAGGGGACTTTTGAGTCTTTTTAGAGAGTGGTAGAACTGGTTCTTCAGATTACCATCTCTTGGAAATGTCAAGTTTTTTCCTTTTTATTGGTTTAACACAATACCTGGCATTTATTAGATGCTCCATAAAGACAACAATAGAGAGGGTGTTCTGGAGTTGACAGTTGGGTTAAATGCATACTGTTTTCCTTTATTGGACCATATAATTTGCTCAGCCCCCAAAATGTACCTTTTTTATTTTCCTTTGGGATGTTTCTATTCTCTCTTTGATTCATTGTTGTTGGTTTTGTTTTGTTTTGTTTGGTTTGGTTTGGTTTTTTTTTTGCCTCAGTGTCTTCTGTCTTCATATTTTGGCTTAAGTCTCTTGTTGGAGTTATTGTTTAGACCCTAAGCTCTGGTTTCAAATTGCTCTTGTAGTTGCTCTGTCAGGGCGTTGTGCCTTGTAACTCTTTTTAAAGTTTTAAAATTAAATATTTTAAACACTCATGAGAGTATAGAAGATAGTGCAGTTAACCTCCATACTCCTGTCTCTGATTCTCTTTGGGGTGCTAGAAATCTCAGCATTGGCCAAGCGGCTGATGTAGATAGAGCCCACAGTGGCTTCTGGCAGTTGGCCTGGCCCTGCCATTGGTGCTGGGAACTTAGTAGCTTTTGTGTGTGGATGTATTTTTTCCTGAAGCTTTTCACATTTTTATTCCCCAGTGAAAGGTGTGGGGGAAAAGGGTCAAATGGACTTTGTAGGATCTGTTGACTGGTAACCTAATTTTCCTTTTTGTCTTCTCTGTTTTTGCACCACTGCAGTTTCTACATGTATACAGTGGAAATAATTATTAATTCATCCATTCCAGACATGGTCTTTACTCTTTGAACTTATTGGGTAGTGGAAATGCTAAATCAATAAACTAGAGAACAAAGAGGTAGGTTTTGCAGGAATTTAAAGGAGAAAGTACTTACAGCTGGGCAGATCTGGGAAGGTTTCATTTAAGGGGTGGATTTGAGACTGTCTTTGATTTAGATTTGGATGTGGTAGATTAGAGGAATGGCAATGCAGATACAGGCAAATACACACAGGCACAGAAGAGTAGTAGTGTGCATCCTGGGGTTTGAGAAGAAGAACTGAGATGCCGAATAAGGTTGCATCCCAAGAATTCTTTAGAAGAAAGGTCCACTGATATACATGTTAGCATCCTATCAAGTAGAGGAGCTGACAAACAGGATCTGTGGCATAAGATATATAGAACCGTGGAAAGACCTATATGAGCTGTAATGACCACCTTATTAGTTCCTAGTTGCAGGGCTGCTGAGCACAGTGTGCAGGTTATGCTCTGAACAAGCACCCTGTGGAGTTTATAGATAGGGCTAAAACCTAGCCATGCTCTGCTGGCAGAACTAGTGCAGGCCTGCTTCCCCCCTGAGAGGCACCTTTTTCTAATTTGCCAAAGGCACCATGAGGGCTCAGATCTGCTTCTTTTTGTTTCTTAATGGTGCTCACATATCATGGCCAAATATTTAGTGCCTTACTGTAATATAATTTGCTAAATCATTTCCTTTAGCCATCTGTAGGAACTCAGTCATCAATATGAAGACTGGCTCTATACCAGACATTTGCAGAAATTCGGGAGGACATGCTTTCTAAGTTCCATTTTTGCCTTCTGCTGTCCTTGTCACCAGCATTAGGGTTGAATGCTTAGAATCCCTCCACCTTTCTCCATCTCCCTGCAAGTAAGGATATGGCCACTAGACTGCTTAGTGCCCAACTCCATGGGTGAACTGAAATGTACAAGTCACTGTCCCCTTAGAGTTGTCTTACTCTGGGTCCTGCTACCTGCTGTTACTGTTGTTGTAGAATAGACAGGGAGGATAATGAAGGGAGGGAAATTGGGAATGATGTACCTGTAGAGGGCAGGGAAATAATAATAAAAGCAGCATTTGCAATTATAGTGGAGGTGAGGGTGAAACAACCTACAGTGGACATTTTTGAGGGTGGGGGTTTTATCTCTGACACAATCATATGACCCTTAGTAACGAGGTGACCTTGCTTTCCTCAGGTGTCCTCATGACTTCTCTTGTGGACCATGTCCATGATCCTTTTTGCCTGTGTGGTACGGGTGAGGGATGGACTGCCCCTCTCGGCCTCTACCGACTTTTACCACACCCGAGATTTTCTGGAATGCAGGAGACGGCTCAAGACTTTAGGCTTGCAACTGGCCCAGTATCCAGGTCGAGGTTCTGCGGCAGGCCGTGACTTCAATATATAGTAAGCAAATATATTCACCTTTTTAGAACATTAGCAAAGTTTGTGTTACTTTTAACTACATTTAGAGGTAACATTATGTTAGTCATATTGTGCATTAATAGTAAATCTGGCATCAGGCAGTGGTCTGAGGTTGTGTATGCCTTCAACAACAGAATCGTGGAAGAAGTTGCTTCTTAGAGCCTTAGCATTACTGCTCCAACTACTAACTTCTGTCAGTGGAGTGCCCTGATCTGTCTTCAATCAGTTTTCATGTCTTTAGTTTTGTAGTTTCTTCTGCTTTTAGATGCAGGGGAGGGAAAAAAGGGGAGGAGGGAGGAGATACTAGATTAAAATGTTGAGGAAGAAAATGGTGAAAGTGAGAATGCCAAGAAAATAAGAAAAAAAAAAAGACTTCATCTATAGCTGTTGTCTTCAGTGTTTCGCTTATGTTTTTTCACTTTTTAAAATTTTAATTTTTCACTTTAAATTTTTATTATGTGACATGAGCAGGGAAGTGAAAAATGAGTGAGAGCAGGTCTCTTTTTCAAGGAACTTAAAGTCTAATGAGGGTACAAGAGAGATATTTAAAAATATA
Organism: Cephalopachus bancanus; assembly: GCA_027257055.1. Lineage (NCBI taxonomy): Eukaryota > Metazoa > Chordata > Mammalia > Primates > Tarsiidae > Cephalopachus > Cephalopachus bancanus. The sequence continues at coordinate 9,779,293 of JAPVLO010000021.1, read as the reverse complement.
ATTCAGTGGGGGAAAATGTTCCAATGGAAGAAGGAATCAAGTGGTTACAATTAATCATAATAATAATAGCTAATATTATTGAGTCCTTTCTATATGCCAGGCACTATGAGGTAGATATGATACCTGTTTTATAGAGGAGGAAACCGAAGTAAAGTAACTTAAGTAAGGCTGTACTATTAGTGAGGACACGAATGCAGGAAATTAGGCACCAACTTATTTCCTATTCAAAAAGCCATTCATTCTATCAAGCGAGGCAGGTTTTTAAAATATCAAAGTGGTTTGTTACAGATTTTACATCTGTGTTTTCTAGTTTTTAGATCCTCACTTATCAAGTCCCTTTCGCTCTACTTGAATAGTAAATTTTTAGTTGATTTGAAGTTCAGGTCCTTTTAGTGGAATTCATTCTCAGAATTATTAAAAAAAAAAAAGTTCAGCCTTGACACCAGGCTAGGTGGTGGTATCAGGCGAGAAGGGCTGTGCCCTTAAGGGGATGCCAGATGGTAGGCATGTGCAGCTGTCACCCTGTGGTGTGGTTCTGGGTATTCAGGAGCCAAAGCTGGTCTGCATCTGCCCACATTTGCAACTCCTTCCTCAAAGGAAGGACCTCACCTTCCTTTGTGGTCTCTACCTCAGTATGCTGTGATTAACTAATTTGTACTGTACCTCAAATAGGAAACCTTTTCTCTGCTAAAGGCTGTTTTTCATAGAAAAAAAAAGTCTAAGACTTCAGGATTAAATCTTGAGTATTTCAGTGATTTTTTTGAAAAAGGAATATAAAATGTCCTACTCATTTGTTAATTTTGAATTAAATGGTTACCATTTTTCTCATGGAGGAAACTGAGACTTTCTTTTCTTATAGATGAGCAGTACCACAGCTTTCTATGGTTAGAGAGTTGTATTAGTTTCCTAGGGCTGCAATAACAAATGACCACAAACTGGCTTCAAACAACAGAGATTTATTCTCTCACAGTTCTGAAGACCAGAAGTCTGAAATCCAGGTACCAGTAGGACCATGCTCCTTCTGCGAGCTTTAAGGAGGAATCCCTGCCATACCTCTATTACTTTCTGGTGGTAGTTGGCAGTCTTGGTGTTCTTTATTCCATTCCCTGTCTGGATGGTCACATGGCTTCCCACTGTCTCTGTGTCCAAATTTTCTTCTTATAAGGACACCAGTCATTAGATGAGGGCTATCCTAATCCAGTTTGACCTCATTTTATCTTGGTTTCATCTGCAAAGATTCTATTTCTAATAAGGTCACATTTACAGGTCCTAGTCACATTTACAGGTACTGGGAGTTAGGACTTCAAGAAATCTTTTTTAGGGGACACATTCAACCCACAACAGGACTCCTCTTTCATATAGAAGCACCTCCATCCTCGAGTGGCCTAGGCTCTTCTGGAGCATTTCTTCCATAAGGAGGAGAGTCATCTTTTTTATTTTTATTTTTATTTATTTATTTTATTTATTTTTTTATTTTTTTGAGTTGGAGTCTCACTCAGTCGCCCAGAATGGAGTGCAGTGGCTGCTCCTGGCCACTGCAGCCTCGCCTGCTGGGCTCCGGTGATCCTTCCGCCTCAGCCTTCCAAGTGCCGGAATTACAGGCATGCGCTACCACGCCCGGCTGATTTTTTGATTTATTGTAGAGATGAGGTCTCGCTGTCCAAGCGGGTCTCAAACCCTCGGGCTCAGGCAATCTACTCACCTCAGCCTCCCAAAGGCGTGAGATTACAGGCTGAGCCACTGAGCCTGGCTATTTTTATTTTTTTTTTGTTCAGCTAAAAATTTTATTAGGGAAGAAGAAGAGAAAGATAGATATTGGGAGATAATCAGCAGTCTCTTCCTCCACCATCTTTCTTTTTCAAACAAAAGCAGTTCAATCTGGCAAAAGTACCAATTCTTGGATTTGGAGACAAAACTTCTAACAGGCTTCTTTGACTTTGTCAGACATCCTACATCCACATGTAGGTGGAGCCAGAGGTTATAACAGATCATCATCAGAGGGAGGACAATCCAAGCTTGGTGATGATATGTGTCAGAATGTCTACCCAGGCAAATTCCTTAATTTTCATCTGAGTCACATGTTGGAGGAGTAAGTCGTTCTACTGGCCAAAGGGAGGCAACGATATAAAAAAAGCCATGTTTATGTTACGGCTGACCGAATACATTGAAGCTTTCTTAGCACAATAATATAGAAAAACTTCAAAGGAAGGGGTCTTCTTCTAAAATCCATCAAATACAACAGTTAGGCTTGAAACCATCTTGTTAAACTACTTGTTGAAACTTTTCATTCTATATTTGTTTGATGCTGCCTTTGTATTCAAGTCTCTCTTTTTTTGACTCAGAGTCACCCAGGCTGGAGTGCAGTGGCACACACAGCTACCCCAGCTTCAACCTGCTGGGCTCAGGTGATCCTTCTACCTCAGGCTTCTAAGTAGCTGGAACTATAGGCATGTGCCACCACACCTGGCTAGTTTTTCTTTATTGTAGAAATGAGGTCTTGCCAAGTTTCCCAGGCTGGTCTCGAATCCCTGGCGATCCTCTCGCCTTTGCTTCCCAAAGTGCTGGAATCAGAGATGTGAGCCACTGTGCCCAGCTTTGCATTCAGGTCTTGTTTTCCAGGAGAAATGCACACATAGTCCAATTGTAATTTCATCATCATGCATTTTGGATGTTGCAGTTAGCCTAAGCCTTGAATGTTAAAAGTTTAAACTCTAACCTTTTTTTTTAATTGAGAAAGTTTTTATATAGAGAGTTCTAGTTATAAAAACTATTGTAGAACAATATAACCTAAAAATCCTCCTCCCAGAGACACCCAGAAATGAGGATAAATATTTATCAAAAATTGTTTTAAATGTATAGTTAAGTTTGAAAGTAAGAAATCCCAAGGTGCCAGAAATGAAGGGGAACAGAAATTTGAGGTGGTAAGGGGTACTCAGTCACGATAGACTGGGCACTTGATTTGTGCTTATGCAGGGTGGGATATCAGAATGATACTCTTGCATAATTGCATAAAGGCAAGATTCTTGTCAGGCTGCAACCCTAATGAAATGATGTTAGGTGAGAAATAGTCTACCCACTGGTACAGGGGTGAATCATCTCTACTTGACTTTGGATGGTAAAAACAAAACAAAACAAAACTTTCACCTAAGAAATTGAACTGCTGTTCTTATGCCTTAGGAGAGGTTGAAATTTGAGTTTATACTCCCCAGATCTAGGAATTCCTAAACCAAGGTCAAAATATCAGTGATGGTCCCAGACTGATGGCATGGCTGGAACGCGGCCAGAGCAAATGCAGAACCTCATTGGAATAAATGTGCCACAGCTTGGGCCTCAGGATTCTTACTTTTTTTTTTTGAGTTGGAGTCTCACTCTGTCACCCAGGCTGGAGTGCAGTGGCCGCTCCCGGCCACCGCAGCCTCCACCTGCTGGGCTCCGGCAATCCTTCCTCCTCAGCCTTCCAAGTAGCCGGAACTACAGGCGTGCACTACCATGCCCGGCTGATTTTTTGATTTATTATAGAGATGAGGTCTCGCTGCCCGGGCGGGTCTCGAACCCACGGGCTCAGGCAATTCACTCACCTCAGCCTCCCAAAGGTGCAGGATTCTTATAGAAGAAAGTTCCACAGGGATGAGCCTTTAGCAGAAAATGACAAAACACAAGAGGAGATACTCCACAATGAGGGGGAGTCAGAAGACACCATAGATACGTGAACTAGAGCCCCCCTGAACTTGATATGATAGTTTGACAGTCCAAAAGGAAGTAGAAAAAGAAGAAAAGTCCTGCATTTATTTTATAAGACCAGAATAACTTTAGCACCACAGCCAGATGAAGACAGTATAAGAAAGGAAGATTATAGACCAGCCTTATTTTGCATAGACATTAAAGTCCTAAATAAGACATCAGCAAAGTAAATCCAGCAGTTGTATGTATATGAATATGTAGGAACTTATATCCAACAAGAGTGTATTTTAGGATGCTAGGATGATTTAACATTAGTAAACCTATTGATGTAGATTAATATATTTCTCAATAGATGCAGAGATGTTTGAGGTTAATTTTCCTAAGAATATGCATCAATTTTTAAAAAATTTTAGATTCGGGGGCACATAAGAATATGCATCTCTGTTTTCAATAGTGACTAATACTGCTAGACATTTTAAAGGAAGTCTACGAAGAGACATAGTCCCAGGAATAGGTCTAACTAAAGAGATAGTATATATGCAGCAAACAGCTAGAGGACTGTTTAAGGCTGAGCAAGTGCAGGGTTGAGGTAAGGTTGTGTCTGGGTGTGGGATGGGGAGTACATGGGTCTGTTTCCTGGTAATACAGTGGTTGCCGTTTTGTTTCAGTTTTTCTTCTTTGGGTGATGTGGCCTGCATGGCGATCTGTTCCTGCCGGTGTCCAGCAGCCATGGCCTTCTGCTTCCTGGAGAACCTGTGGTGGGAATTCACAGCTTCCTATGATACCACCTGCATTGGCCTAGCCTCCAGGCCATATGCTTTTCTTGAGTTTGGTTTGTAACACTCTTTTGCATCTATTGTTCTCTCAAATGGTACTGTATATGTAGAACTTACAGTGTAGGCTTGCCTTTGACCATCAAGGAAAACCACTGGGGGTGCAACATGTCACTGAAGAGCAGCCTTGGACCATGAGATTTCACAACAATTGAAGTGGCCTGGAAAACTTCAAGGTGTAACGTTGTTTTTTTTCTCTCTCCAGAGCTTGGAGCAGGATGGAGGAAGGTTTAAGCGTATATAGGTTATAATCCACAGCCCTCTGAAGCTGGGGTCAGCAAACTATGGCTTATAGGCCAGCCACCTGTTTTTGTGAATAAACTGGAACATGGCCATGCTCTTTCTTTTACATATTATCTGTGGATGTCTATGCCCTATGATGGCAAAGTTGAGTTGTGACAGAGACCATGTAGTCCACCAACCTAAAATATTTATTATCTGGCACTGTAACACAATTTTGCCAACCCCTGCTCTTAAAGGGTGTTCTTCCATCAGGAGTTAAGTACAGAAAGTGAGAAGCAGTGTTTAGAAATTCTTATAGTAATCTGGCATTCCTGTGATTATTATTATTTTTTTTTTGAGGCTGGGTCTCCCTCTGTTGTCCAGGCTGGAGTGCAGTGGAATGATTATGATTCACCACAGCCTTGTCCTCCTGGGCTCAGGTACTCCTGCCTCAGCCTCCCAAGTAGCTGGGACTACAGGCACACATTACCATGTTCAGCTAATTTTTAAATTTTTTGTAGAGATGAAGTCTTACTATGTTGCCTAGGCTGGCCCCAAACTCCTGGGCTCAAGCATTCCTCCCACCTTGGCCTTCCAAAGTGCTGGGATTACAGGTGTGAGCCACTGCACCCGGCCTCTGTGATATTGCCAAATTAGGTTTGACAGGATTTGGTTTAAATGGTCAGGTGCAGGACCAATACCTGGAAGTGTGGCCATGTAGGCTTTCTGGCTATTACTGCCATAGACCTCACATTCCCTCATGTGGTCCACTGACTGGCCCTTTAGGAGTGGGACTAGCACCCTCTTTTGGTGTCACCTGAAGGTGCTGGGGAACTCCCTGGTACACAGGCCCCAGCTTGGTAGACGTGTGATAAACTGAGAGTTCCCCCTCAGATCTCCCTGTGAGACCTTAGTCAAACTTGTACTCTTAGTCCCATTTATTCCTATGAAGAGGGTGTGCTAGCCCAAAACAGCCTGCAGCTGCAGCATCCCTGACTGTGAATTGATTTGGAATGGGTGGACCTGTGTTCTTCTCTCTCCTCTTCTCTGTGTGTGCCTTCCTTCTAAGGAAGTGTGTGCTTGATCTTACAGCCGGTTCCCCAGCATCATGTTTGCTCATTACTGAGTGGGAGTAGAATGAGTCAAAGCACACTGATAATAGAATGATACATGATCTTGCTTTGCCAATATGTATGAAATTTCACTTCATAAACTTGTCAAGGTAATGGAATAATACTAACATAAATTTAAGATTTAAAACCAATACCTTTCAAGTATATAATCCTAGTTCGTACAGCATGTTTATATTCATTTGTATTTTTTTTGCAAACAAGACATTTTTTTGAGATAATCAGGTCAGGAATAACTGTGCCTGTTTCACAAGCTTAGAAATAGTCTGTGAATGTGTACTCGAGCCCCTTTCCTCCAGCTGGAATGTCACTGAGATTTTGTGATACATTTATTACCTTCTCTGCTTCTTAGAAATGTGAACTTCATTTTACATGTATTATAACATCCATTCTGATGAAAATGCTCAATTTGGGTTGCTCTCTTTTTGCAGACAGCATCATTCAGAAAATAAAGTGGCATTTTAACTATATAAGTTCCTCTCAGATGGAGAGCAGCTTGGAAAAAATTCAGGAGGAGCTCAAGTTGCAACCTGCAGTGCTTCTCACTCTGGAGGACACAGATGTGGCAAATGGGATGATGAACGGTCACACACCAATGCACCTGGAGCCTGGTGAGTGGCTTGCTGTTCTCTATGTTGACGAAGATGAAGTGATGTTATGTATTTCAAATGGATATTGATTTTGTTTTTAAACTAGAACGTTTTTTTGAGGGGGTTTATGTTGGGAGAAAATAGACTGAACCTACTTCCAGGTGGCTGTTATAAAAAACCTTACTATTATGACAGTGGGTTGGTTTGAGGGGAGACTGTTTTTATGATGAAATTCAGGAGCTGAAGAGTGACTTGGAAGGTTGTTTTCTTAACCAGGGTGAAGTCTACAAGTTTAAATGTTGTAAAGGAGGTTCACTCTCTTTTGCTGGAAGTCACTTATTGAAATGTACAGATTTGTATTAGTTTTTCTATATATTTGGACAGTGGATTTTTTTTTTTTTTTTTTGAGAAAGCAGGAGTTATTGAGAGGACAGAAAAGCTCCCCCAGTGGGAGGGGACCCGAAGGGGTTGCCCTGTACAGTGAATTTTTATCTCATTATATCACTTATGAAACATTCAAATCTCCACTGAGAAACCCCTACTCTCCTTGTTGGAGAGAGGAATGTGGGGATGAGAATGTTTAGGCAGGGGTCAGAGCCAGGGTTTTTGAAGTACTCTCTCTGTGAGACTGGGGGTCTCCTTCTGTCCCTTGGATTTCAGAGCCTTCATCTGAAGAATGAGGTTTTAATGAATGTGATCACAGTGCCCTGGCATTCCATGACTTTGTCTGGCATTAACACCATTAGCCACTCAGTGTTTAACGTATAATGAAGCATGATTTTTTTGCATTTCTTGTTTACAATTAAACTAATATTTAATCAAAGTGAATATCTGTATCCTAAGATTTCTGTAATGGTATAAGAGCTGAATCCTTCTGTGAGAGAGCTGTCTACACTTTAACAGTCTAATTACTTTGTTTTTAATTGTTTTATACTCATTGCTGGAATTTTTAAAGTGATATATTAAAAGTATTCATGGTTTTGGCTTAACGTTGTGTTTTGGATAAACTGTTTCAACCAATAAGTCCCTGGATTGACTCTCATGCTAAGCAATAGGTTGTTCTAATTCATATTGAGAGTAAATGTAACTTTTCTGGAAGGAAGACTGGGTAATTGAACACCAAGCTTCTCCCTTGCCATATACAAATGCAGGCATAACTTTGTAATATGTGTTTTGTTTTTTAAACACTTAGACAAGAGGAGCAAATCCAGAAAGTGTCAACTTGCCCATCTTTCTAGGACATTTTACTGTGGTTTGACTCACCCTGTTGTCCTGAGGCTAGAATCTTTACAGGTAGCATGTTCTGTTCTAACAGGAACTTTGAATTACTCAGTGGAAGCTCTAACACACTAACAACAGGGACAAGTTTGGTTGTGGCTTAGGTATTTGTGTGTGTGTATGTGTGTGCATGTGTATGTGAAATGTAAGGGCAGGAAGGGATTTAAAAAGAGTATAGCAAGAGAATGGGTGGGACATCATTTACTCAATTTCGGTGGTTATCTTTAAAGAGAATGAGCATTTCATTCTAATTGTAGCTTTAGAAGCAGCTTGTAGCCTAAATAATTGATGTTTTTCTCCTCTTTCTTCCCAATTATTTTAGACGTTTAAAAATTCACATTTAGCCGGGCTTGGTGGCTCAGCCTGTAATCCTGCACCTTTGGGAGGCTGAGGTGAATGGATTGCCTGAGCCCGCGGGTTCGAGACCCGCCTGGGCAGCAAAACCTCATCTCTACAATAAATAAAAAATCAGCCGGGCGTGGTAGCGCATGCCTGTAATTCCGGCTACTTGGAAGGCTGAGGCAGAAGGATCGCCGGAGCCCAGCAGGTCGAGGCTGCGGTGGCCGGGAGCGGCCACTGCACTCCAGCCTGGGCGACAGAGTGAGACTCCAACTCAAAAAAAAATTAAAAATAATAAAAAAATAAATAAAATTTAAAAAAATTAAAAAATAAAAAAAATTTTTTAAAATAAAAAAATAAAAAAAATTCACATTTGCTGAGAGTTAGTATAGGAGCACACAACAGTGCATATTGTCTTTGTTAGAAAAAGAGTGCAGCATTTTGTAAGCTGAAGGTTTTTGAGGCTTTTAATAGAAATGCTTTCAGAATTTGACAACCAATTTACAAATAAAACCATGGTTCTCTCTGGTAGCATAACAAATTGTTTTAAATCAGGATTTTTCAACTTAAGCCCTATTGACATTTCTGCATTGGCTAATTCTTTATTGTGGAGGACTGTCCTGTGCATCGCAAGATGTTTAGAAGCATTCCTGGCCTCTACCCACTAGGTGCCAGTAGCACCCTGTCTCTAATTCTGATAACCAAAAATATCTGCACACATTGCCAAATATCTACTGAGGAGCAAAAGGCCCCTAATTGAGAACCACTGCTTTAGATAGAAAAGAAATTAAGCACTTGAAAATCTTGTGCTTGCCCAGAGAAGGGATTCTTTCTAGAAGAAACTTACCTCAGATTCCCGGATCCATTCTGTTCTTCCTTTTTTGCCTTTTCCCCTGCTAACTTCTCTTCTCTTAATATTAATATGTTTGTAATTCTGTGTTTAACATAGTGAACTTATTGTTAGTGGAGGTCTAGTTAATGTCTCTGTTTATTTTTCTTTCGTATAGAAATTATTTTCACTAGACACTTATTTTTTTTAATTGTGAAGCTCCAAATTTCCGAATGGAACCAGTATCAGCCCTGGGTATCCTCTCCCTCATTCTCAACATCATGTGTGCTGCCCTGAATCTCATTCGTGGAGTTCACCTTGCAGAACATTCTCTACAGGTAATCTTTTTCTTTTGCAGTTTAGATCGAAGTGTATGTTGTAGAAGAAACTGATGGGGATACATTTTACTTGTAAGGTTATTATGCACTGAAAGTTTAGATTACAAAACATTTTTTGAGTGTTTAAAAATTTTTTTAGAGACAATGTCTTGCTCTATTGCCTAGGCTGGAATGCAGTAGCACGATCATAGCTCACTGTAACTTTGAACTCTTGCACTCAAGTGATCCTTTTACCTTAGCCTCCTGAGTAGCGAGGACCATAGTCACACACCACCACTCCCAATGATTAGAATTTTTTTTTTTTTTTTTTTGTAGAGACAGTATCTTGCTGTGTCCCCCAGGCTGGTCTTGAACTCCTGACCTCAAGTTGTCCTCCTGTTTTGGCCTCCCAAACTGCTGGGATTACAGGCATGAGCCACTACTCCTGACCAAAATTTTAATAATTCAAATAAAATGTTTTTTAAAATTGTGTTCTTTTTAGTAAGTTGAATAAATAGGGAAGTTATTCTTTTGTGTCTGTTTTCCTAAGAAGCCAGAGGGGGCTGCTGACATATTAGTAAGAAATGGATGACTTGCTACAAGGACCTTTGACCACCCCATGACTCTTGGAACCCCAGGAGTCACACCAGAGGCTGGATTATTTACCCAAGGCAAAAATTTGATACTCAGACTTTAAGCTTCAGGCACGTTTTCCCTGGGAAAAAGTTGTTTCATAGTCTGTTTTGTGTATTGAAGCTTCCTTGTAGCTTTGTTAAAGAACTGTATCACTAGGAAGTTCCTTTGGTGGTCTACTCATCTCAAAGCAACTTAAAAAAAAATTTTTTTTTATTTTAAAGATGTGGAGTACAATTCAGGGTTAGGTATACAAATGGTCATTGTAAAGATAAAGTTTGGGCCTCAGTTTGGTCCCCACTTAACCTGGTTTGAGATCAGGCACCCTTATTGATGAAGTGTGCCCCCTGCCCCCGGCAGTTTCCCACTACTGCTGATCCTTTTCTTGTAGTATTGTGATAATTGTTCAGGGTCTGCTTATGAATGAGAACATGTGGTACTCAGTTCTTTGTTTCTGTGGTAGATCACTGAGTATTATATACTCTAAATCCATCCAAGTTGCTGTGAAGTTCATAATTTTGTCCTTCTTTATGGCTGTGTAATATTCTATCATGTATATGTACCACATTTTAAAAATTTTTTTTAAAATGTGGGGTACAATTCAGGGTTAGGTATGTAGATGGTCGTTATGCGGGTACCCTTGTTGATGAGGTATGCCCCCCCGTCGGCAGTTTCCCACTATTGCCAATCCTTTTCTTGTTCAAGGTCCGCTTATGAGTGAGAACATGTAGTACTCAGTTCTTTGTTTCTGTGATAGAGCACTCAGTATTATTATTATTATAGACTAAGTCCATCCAAGTTGCTGCGAAGTTCGTAATTTTACCTTCTTTATCGTTGCGTAATATTCCAACATGTACATGTACTACATTTTAAAAATCCAGTCCAGTTTTGATGGGCAGCACCATTGGTTCCAATTTTTTGCTATTGTGAATAGTGCTGCAATAAACATGTGTGCACAGGTATCCTTTTTATAGAATGATTTGAGTTCCTCTGGGTATATTTCCAGAAGAGGGATTGCTGGATTGTATGGAAGGTTAATTTTTAGATCTTTAAGGAATCACCACACTGTTTTCCACAGAGGTTGTACTAGTTTGCATGCCCACCAACAGTGTAGCAGCATTCTTTTTTCCCCACATTCTCTCCAGCATCTGTTGCTTTTGGTTATTGATGATGGCCATCCTGACTGGAGTTAGGTGGTATCTTAGTGTGGTTTTAATTTGTATTCCTTTGATGATTAGTGGAGCTGAGCACTTTTTCATGTATCTGTTGGCTGCTCGTTTGTCTTCTTTTGAGAAGAGTCTATTCATATCTTTTGCCCACTTTGTAATAGAACTGTTTTTTGGTTTGTTTGGTTTTTTTTTTGGCATGTTTGAGCTCCTTGTAGATTCTGGATGTTAGGACTTTGTCAGATATACAGTTGACAAATATTTTTTCCCATTCTGTGGGCCACATTTTTTTATCCAGTCCACTTTCAGTGGGCAGCACAGTTGGTTCCATGTTTTTGCTATAGTGAATCGTGCTGTAATAAACATGTGTGTGTAGGTATCTTTTTCATAGAGTGATTTAAGTTCCTCTGGGTATATTTCCAGAAGGGAAATTGCTGGGTTATATGAAGGTTGATTTTTTAAAATGGTTTTTTAAAGAAGTTTAAAAAAAATTTTTTTTTGAGTTGGAGTCTCACTCTGTCACCCAGGCTGAAGTGTAGTGGTATGCTCATGACCACCCTAGCATCGACCTGCTGGGCTTAGGCAATCTTTCTGCCTCAGCCTTCTAAGTAGCCAGAACTACAGGCACGTTCTACCATGCCTGGCTGTTTTTTTTTACTTACTGTAGAGATGAGGTCTTGCCAAGTTGCCCAGGCTGTTCTCGAACCTGTGGGCTTAGGCAATTCCCTCACCTCGGAGTTTTTTAAATTTTGAAGTATTTCAAATCCTTTGAAAATATATAGAACCATTTTTAGTACAAAATTATAGATATTCCTTTTAAAGATAGAGCCATCATGCTCACACCAGTGTGCATGTGGTGGCTAAAGTCTTAAAGCATGGGTAATGTTGAGCCTCAGGAGTCTGATGTAGACTGACTTGTTTGGAGAATAACAGTAGGCCTGTGTGATAGGAGTGGTAACTCCTGTTAATCACAGCCTGTCTTTGACCAGTGTATATTGTGGTTTCCACATTTACTACTTATGAATACTCATAACCAGATACTAGCCAGCTTTCCGTGTACACCAGAATAGGCTCCTTGCCAACAAGATAGTTAAGACATGGTTCCTGCCTCAGGGGCTCTCATGGCACAAAGCAGAGTATAGAGGCAGCACTAAGGAGGTGGCAGTTCCAGGGTTGGGGAAATTAGAGAAAGCTTGATAGTGATAGACAAATCAAATCTTGAGAAGTGGAAGGGGGCTTGGAGGGTCATTCTGGTTGAGGTTTTAGCATAGACTCAGAGGGACAGAAGAATGCATGGTGTGGCAGGCCTTTGAAAATGTGTCCTCGGTCATTGTAACCCTTATCTGGTACAAAAACAGGACTTACTCAGCCAGGGATTTTGTACTGTAAACCATACCAGACCAAAGGAGTAAAGTGCTTCATGTCATAGAGTTCCTTTTCATCTAAGTATTCCTTTTTTGTGTGTTCTTCATCTTTGCTTTAGGTTGCCCATGAGGAAATTGGAAACATTCTGGCTTTTCTCATTCCTTTTGTAGCCTGCATTTTCCAGGTAGGTGAAACGTTGATATTTTGCTAAGCTGATTAAACCTATGACCTAGTTTTGTTCTTTAAACTATTAGCAAATTCTAGATCCCGTTTTTTTGTTCCACCAAGGTCTTGGTTCAAATCATGGACAGTACCAAGCTCTTAGTGGAAGGATCTTAGGCTCAGCCTGCCTTCTCATTTAACAGAGGAAGAACTTTGGGCTCAGAAAATAAAACTCCTTGCCTAAGGCCACAGGGCCATTGACAGCAGCAGAATGGAAACCTTCCAACTCAAATCTGCCACTTAGAAAATAAAACAAACATTAGAACTTAAACTAGAGGGCTTCGATTATTATTTAGCTCTTTTTTCAAATTTTTATGTTGCGTCTGGGTCTCACTCTGTCACCCAGGCTAGAGTGCAGTGGCACAATCATGACTCACTGAAAGCTCGACCTCCTGGGCTCAGGCGATCCTTCTGTCACAGCCTCCTGAGTGGCTGGGACTACAGGTGTGCGCCACCACCACACCTGGCTAATTAAAAAAAATTTTTTTCTAGAGATGAAGCCTTACTATACCTATGCCAGTCTCAAACACCTGGGCTCAAGCAGTCCTCTCTCCTTGGCCTCCCAAAGTGCTGAGATTACAGGTGTAAGCCACTGTGCCCAACCTTATTTAGTTATTTTCAAATAAACTGTATATTGAGGGGTAGCATAAAGAGAAGCTTTTGAGTCCCACATAGGCAGAGTTAATTCTAGTAACAACTTGACTCTCATTCTTTTTTGTCCTTCATGTGGGCTAGGATACATACTTTTTTTCTCTTTTTAAAAAAATTAAAATTTCTGTTCTCAGGGAACTTCCCCTTTCTTCCACATGCATCCTAGAATAGTTTCTTTTTAAGAATTACTTGTTGCTGGGCTCGGTGGCTCAGCCTGTAATCCCGTGCCTTGGGAGGCTGAGGTGAGTGGATTGCCTGAGCCCGCAGGTTCGAGACCTGCCTGGGCAACTTGGTGAGACCTCATCTCTACAATAAATCAAAAAATTAGCCGGGCGTGGTAGCACATGCCTGTAGTTACAGCTATTTGGAAGGCTGAGGCAGAAGGATTGCCGGAGCCCAGCAGGTCAAGGCTGCAGTGGCTGGGAGCGGCCACCGCACTCCAGTCTGGGCGACAGAGTGAGACTCCAACTCAAAAAAAAAAAAAAAAAAAAAAGGAATTACTTCTTGTAGTCTGGGCACGATGGCTCACGCCTGTAATCTCACAACTTTAGGAGCTGAGGCAAGAGAATTGTCTGAGTCCCGGAGTTCAAGACTGGCCTGGACAACATGACCAGAACTCTTCTCTACAATAAATAAAAAAATTAGCCAGCTATGGTGGCAAATGCCTGTAGTCCCAGTTACTTGGAACACTAAGGTGGAAGGATCACCTGAGCCTAGCAGGCTGAGACTGCAGAGGTGTGATTGTACCACTGCACTCCAACCTGGGTAACAGAGTGAGACTCTGACTAAAAAAAAAGAAAAGAAAAATTACCTGATTGTGCAAAAGGAAATTTTCAATCCAGGATTGAAAATGCACTCATTTTTTTTTTTGTTTGTTTAGAAAAACACAAGTCACCAAAACCTTGGGCATAGCCAGTGGCAGTTTTCTATAGCTGGATTTCTGGCCTGCAAGGATTGGATTGGATAGTTCCACCTCATTCCTTCAACAGTCTTCCTACTTGGATAGCTCCTTTAGTGGGGGACTTGCTCTCGCCCCCTATAACTTGAGCTTTTGCTGAATTGCTCCCTGTTCTGAAAGTGTGCCTTTTAAAAAAAAAAAAAAACATTGAACCAAAATGGTGTTTCCACTTCTTGCAGAACAAGAATAGCCTCTTTTCTGTGTGATAGTCCTACACAAAATGCCAGTTACTCTCCCTGTTGTGAGACCTCTCCCTGACTCAGAGATGCTTTTGAAGACATGAGAAGGAGGGTACCCAAGGGAACAGTGTTACTCCATGTAATTCAGGAGAAACCAAAATAATAAAAGCACGACTTTCTCTCACCAACATGCTTGCCTGACATGACTCCCTGAAGGAAAACTTCACTGGGAGGCCAATCTTGTAAGGTTCTCCTGGTCTGGGTGACTGCCTCTCACCTGCATCTCTTTTTCCTATAGTCCACAGCCTAGGCATTTCTGTCTCGGTTTCTTTTCCTTTTTTTTTTAGATGAGAAAAGAAAGTTTATTTAGAAAGTAGATCAGAGTAAAAGGATGGATTCACCTCTCCAAGATTGGAGAGGGGGGCCAGATGCTTAAGAAATGTTTGGCCATGAATGCTCCTTTCTCTGTTTCTTAAACTTGTTTCAAACATGCCATGTGCTGATTCCTCTTGTGACATCTATGTCACTTTCCTTCTTTCTTCCAAATCCTCGCTTTGATCCAGTGATTAGCAGCAGCCTAACCAGAGGGTCCAAGCTTCATTATAATGAGTTCAATTTAATAAGCTTATATAAGGGAAATGATGCTGTTCATGGCAGCTATGGGAGGTGAGTTTTGCATCATCAGATCTTGTGGCCGTTTGGTGATCTCTGATTGGACTTCCTGTTGTGGTCTCATTTTAGTGTTATTTGTACCTGTTCTACAGTCCAGCCAGGACTATGAAGGTGGTGCTGATGCTGCTCTTCATCTGCCTGGGCAACATGTACCTGCATGGGCTGAGGAACCTCTGGCAAATCCTTTTCCACATAGGAGTGGCTTTTCTGTCTTCATATCAGATACTGACAAGGCAGCTTCAGGAGAAGCAGTCTGACTGTGGAGTGTGAGGAGACACCATGTGATGAATGGGTTTTTTAATTTTCTTTTGAGGATTAATCTGTGTTTCCCTTTCTGCTTCTCGATTTCGCCTCAAGTTTCCATTCTTGAAGTTCCTTTCAACCAAACTGGACTGAAAAATCGAGAATTGGGGATTTTTTATGGTTGCAGTAGAAGTCATGAGGTCGCTTGATCCCCAGCTATGGTCTTTGCTGAACATTACTGCAGCATCTCCAGTTGAGCACGTTTACTCAGGATAGCAGGACCTGGGGGATTATTTGGGAAGAACTTTATTGGAATAGTGAAACGGAAATATTTGGGGCTTTGAAGTTGAATGATGCAATAAACCACTAGATTCAATAACACCAGTTTTGGTAATTGGCAGTTGTCTTCAAGGAATCGTTTTAAAATCCAAATCAGCTTCTCAGTTTAAATATGATTTGGTTAGTGTTTTTTTAGAGGGTCAGTACAGGGTGAATTAAAATCTTTTAAAATATGGTTCACAAATATAAGCTAGATCAGTTTTGTTTACTTTTTTTATATCTTAGGTTTGATATACCTTTGGAATATTTAAATATAGTTTGGATAGAAATTGAACTTCATTTAGGGTGAGGGCAAACTTAGGCTGAAAAAATGGTTAAGAAATCTGAGTTGACCGGGCTCGGTGGCTCAGCCTATAATCCCAGCACTTTGGGAGGCCAGGCGAGTGGAGAGTGAATTGCCTGAGCCCGCGGGTTTGAGACCAGTGCGGGAAACTTGGCGAGATCTCATCTCTACAAAAAAAAAAAAAAATTGACCAGATGTGGTAGCGCACGCCTGTAGTTCTGGCTACTTGGAAGGCTGAGGCAGAAGGATCGCTGGAGCCCAGCAGGTTGATGCTGGGGTGGCCGTGAGAGTGCCACTGCACTCCGGCCGGGGCAACGGAGTGAGACTCCAACTCAAAAAACAAAAAAACAACAAAAAACCAAACAAAAAAAAGAAATCTGAGTTTATTTAATTTATATGTAACCTTCTATGGTGATGGGAATCTGTGGGTACAGAAATGTTTTATATTTATTTGAAGGGTATAACTGAATACTTTAAAAATTAATTGAGTTATCAGCATGAACAGAAATGAGAATTTCAGGATTCCTTACAATTCCTTACAATTGACCACAACCTGGTGTGGGTGAATGACATGAATTCAGTGGTACCTTATAGACTCATTTGGGAGAGGCTGCTGTCATCAGCCTTTTCAGTACAGCTGAGTGCCTGTCATTTTCATGACACTGACTACTTTACCCTGTGTACCAGTTCCCAGAGGACCTCCCTAGTTAATTACTCCTCTACACATTTCCCAGTAATCTTAATTAGCTTGAGGGCCTCATTTTTTAGAAACAAGAGTTAAGTAGATACTAACTTTTTTTTTTTGAGTTAGAGTCTCACTCTGTCACCCATGTTGAAGTGCAGTGACACACTCACGGCTACTGCAGCCTCGACCTGCTGGGCTCAGGCGATCCTTCTGCCTTAGCCTTCTAAGTAGCTGGAACTACGGGCACATGCCACCACACCCGGCTAATTTTTTGATTTTGTTGTAGAGACGAGGTCTTGCCAAGTTGCCCAGGCTGGTCTTAAACCCCTATGCTCAGGCAATCCTCTCTCCTAAGTCTCCTAAAGTGCTGAGATTACAGGTGTGAGCCACCATGTCCAGCTGGATGTTAGCTTTTTGAAGCCTTGGAAAGATAAAATTAACATGTGCTCTGGAAAGTTACTTTTTTTCATTGTCAAAAAAATCAATCATAGTTTTCCAAAATATTGTTCTGAATTAAATCCCTTAGGCCTCCAGAAAGTTCAGCCTGGCTTGTCTAGTACCACTCAGGAGACCATCTTTGGAATGTTCTTGGTAGAAGTCTGGAATCTGAATAACTCAATCACAATTGCATGGAATACTCTGAGTTGAATTATGTGGTCTTGATTAACTGAAAAAATCCTGATAGTTTTAAAAAGTTGAAAACCATTGCAAGAGTAACTGAGTAGGTGGGGAAAGCAAGAATGTAGTTTTAGATAATTCATTTGTATTTGGTTATTGTTGGTATTGTATTGTTCTTGAGCTACCTTGGTATCATTTTAAGAAAAACGAGTTTATATGATTGGGAACTATGTTGGGAAAATGTTGCCACAGTAACTTTATTTTCTCATAATAGAATTTTTTTTATTTTTAACCAAATAAAATATCTGGATATAAAAATTATATTAGCAACATTCTCAGATGTAGACTCCAAGTTGTCTGTCCATTGAAACCTCTGTTTCACATCTGATACTTTTCTGCATACCCAGCAAGTGAATTTTCAGTCTTTTTGGGAGACAGTTTTGAAGAGATGGTAAAATAAAATGGGAAGCCAAGGAAGGGAGAAAAATTCTTTTAAATTAGAAGCCCTCAAAAGCTTTCAAGCTAATAAGAACAACTTAAAAAGGTATTGTTTTCTTTTTAAGCCTGTGTGGTATTGATATACTGAACCCCATATGCTTTGGGGATCTGAGCCTGTGATCCACATTCAGCAAGTAGTAAAGAAACAGTCCTTGAGCATGAGCCATTTCCTGCACTGAGGCACTAGTGGAGATGTGGTTCACACTTGATTGAATGTGGTCTTAGTCAATTAATATCTACATGGGGTCTGAGATTTACTTTTGCATCCAAAAAGAAAAGGATGTCCTAGGAAAACAGTAAATGTAATGACCAATAAGACACTGCTTAATTGAAATCAGCTAAAAGATGTCTCAGCTCACTGGAGGAAGAGACTGATGTTAGGAAAGAAGTTCTAGTGATTTCATCTAAGAGAAATCCCAGGATTGGGTTGCCTTGGTTCAGGGCTGGAGGTTTGTAGCCCAATGTGTAATCCTTGATGCCAGAAAACTGGTTCCACATCCCAGGGGTTATCCTCCCTTCAACATGGACTCATTTGTTGTTCCAGGCCCTCTGTTTCCCAGTGGTTAAATGCTGCCTGCCCAGCTCACTTCACGGGGCTAGATGTGGGAATAGATGAAATAATATTGAAAACAAAACTTTTTTTTAAAATTAAAATGATGTTCCACTCCAGAATGTAATCTTAACCAAGATGGATTAAATATGAGTACAACCTTCCCAAGGGCAAAGGGGGAGTAGGCAGGAGATCAGAAGGCAATTCCTTGCAGGAGAAACCCAAGCTTTCCCACACTGCCCCTACTGAGACTGCTGTTTGAGTACTTGATACTAACTCTATTTTTATGTATTCTTATGGAATGAATATGCAATTGAGAGGAATGTAGCAAAATAAGGAAACATGTCTCAAACTTAAAAAAAACTTAAAAGTTCCCTGACTGGGAAACACCCCCAGGCTGCAATGGTGAGAGCACTGAAGCCTAACCACTAGACCACCAGGGATGAAAACAAAACTTTAAAGATGCCTTCTGGTATCAGATGCTGCAAGATCTTGGGCATCAGTGTGTTAAGTACCACTTATGCATCAAGACAGGAGTGTATAGCTCTGTGCTCTTGCTCAGGGTTTTCCAACCAAGGAGTCAGAGCCTAAAAGGTTTCCCTTTCCTGAATGTCTTAATGACAATGTCCTAGGTTAGCCTTATCGTGACGAGGCTGTACCTGGCTCTCTTCTTGCTGGGTGGAGACAGCTGGGGGCACATTTGGGGTGGCATTCCTTCTCAGTACCAGAGACTCCACTGCTTGCAGCAGGAGGAATGTGACCTTAGGCTCCTAATTTGCTTCTCAGGCTTGCACCCTGTTTTCTGTGAACCATGTTGAAATGCATTGTGAACCAAGGCCCAACAATTTAAAATTCTTTAAGGGATGGAGAAACGGGTGTCAGAATGAGTGCTAATTTTTTTTTTTTTTTAAGCAGGATTTATTGAGAGGACACAAAAGCTCCCACAGTGGGAGGGGACCCGAAGGGGTTGCCCGAGTGCTAAATTTAAACATTAAATATTTTGATCGGCCTCACCTTGAGCCCCTTTGTTCTATGCTCTTGTTCACTGACTCTCCTGCCTCTTTCCACCTCTTCCCTACACACTCCAGTCCTGGGACAGAGACTGAAACAGGAGCCTGGAGGGATGGGAAGGCCACCTTTAATTGTAATTGATAGAGCAGATAGAGGAGCTTCAGAGTGGGAGCAGACTGCATTGAGGCTCAGCCCTCCCATCCATGCCTGGCAATCAGGTCTTGGTGAGAAGGGCACTCTGGTGGTCAGCACTGCTCAGAGCCAGCAGCAGGGCCAGCAGTAGGGCCAACTGTTTGGGACACAGGAGCCGGGGATTGGTAGGGGGCAGAGCTGGGAGTTTCTGTCTCTGCTGGAAGGCAGCAGCTGCCCCTTGGCATATGGGACCTGTGTGCTGCACCTTCATCCAGGCTGCCGTTTCCTGTTCCTTGTAGGAGTCGGCTGTCATTGCAGGACATTGCCGCCCCCCCGCCCCGAACTTGCTGCTTGCTTGCACAGTGCAGCACAAATGAGGATGGCAGGGATGGGAGTATTTATGTGCCTGGCAAACCCGTGTTCAGACATTGCTCACATTCCAAATGTTTTTACACAGAATCTCTCACAGGTCTGAGGAAGCTCTGCCTGTGCACTGTGAGAGTAATAATGGTGGGAAAAGAGTAGATAGATATGCCGAGGAATGAGGTAAGGGAAGGAGTGCACCAGTCAGCTGACTAGATGGCTTAAAGATTGGCACAGCTCTTCCACTCTGCCACATGTCACAGTCAAGTCACTGCCCATCCGACCTCAAATTTCCTCACCTGGCAAGTGGTGATCACATCAATCTGCTCTCCTGCTGTGCTGTTAATATGGGTCAAAAGTGGTATTGAAGGGGAATACTAGGTGAATCCATTGTTTGTGTGTGGGAAGAGAAAGGTTTTTTAAAATTTGGAGACAGACTCTTGCTCTATTGCCCAGGCTGTAGTGAAGTGGTGCAGTCATCTCAAATTCCTGGGCTCAAGTGATCCTCCTGCCTCAGTCTCCCAAGTAGCTAGCACTACAGATGTGTGCCACCATGCCCAGCTAATTTTTAAATTTTTTTTGTAAAGACAGGATCTCACTATGTTACTCAGGCTGGTCTCAAACTCCTGGTCTCAAGTGATCCTCCTGCCTCAGCCTCCCAAAGGATTACAGGTGTGAGCCATTGTGCCCAGCCGAGAGGAGAAAGGCTTTGTGTTTACTTAGCACACACAACTTCTTCATGATTCTGGCACAGCCCAGCCAGGTCATCTGGCCTTTTATAAAAAAGGCATATTTAAAAGTCATTCTTTTGCTCCATAAAGGTAGCAGCTCTTGCCCCTCCCTCCCTCCAGATCTGCCTCCCACTTCCCAGGCATCGAGCTCATGGTTCCATGGGTAGCTGGTGTATGCCAGGATCCAAGGAAGCTGATTCTGCTGATTGGACCAAACTTCAAGGTCCATTCCTGGCCCAAATGAGGAGAGCTTTGTTCTCTCATCTGGGAGCAGTGATGTCAAACGTCTGTTGCTGCGGAAACCTCATCATCAGAGAACCTGTGCGAAAGGGCTTGTCAGTAAAATCTGGGAATGGCTGGATATGGAAACATCTGCCCATGTGTACCAATGGCAGAGCTGTTGCCCACAAGCACCTTTTATTTAGGGTACAATTAATAAACCCATTCCGTTCCTCCAACCTGTGCTCAGTACATATGATCTTCTTTAACTCCTGCATTTATGTGATTCTGGGATTGCTTCAGAAGTATTAATTAATTACTCATATGACTCGACCGCCAGGCTTCTATTTTGTTTAATGGACTTTTCTATTAAGAGCATAAAATATTGAGGCTGATTTCGCCAGGGCAAAACTACTTACATCACATATTCATATATATATATATATACATATATATATATATATATATATATATACATATATATATGTATATATATATGTTCATTTTGAATATTTGCTGTCCATGTTACACAAGCTTCTTACTGTTTTCATGTAGCAACAAAGAACTATTTTGAGTAAATGATGGGTACGTTTTAACAGACTTTTACATAGTAGCATACTAAAACATAAAACCCAAACCTGTCTAAATGTATGCAAAGAATATTGTATAGCCATTTGTATCCTATGTCTGTCAGTTAAGTGAGGAGGCTTCAGAAGTGGGAAGAGAATAAAATCAAGGTGTTTATTAATGTGTGAGTTTGCACTTGTGTGAACAATTCTGAGTTACAGGTTCCTTTTCTAGAAGGTAGGTTGTGGGTCTGATGTAATGGGGGTAGGGGGGTTGTTGAGAAAAGTGAAATTCCAGTCCTCTTGTCCAGTGAAGTCTAGACAGGTGCAAGGGCTCAAATAGTCTTTAGAACTAATCCCCCCCAAAATAGCAGCCACAGCACGGTCCTGGGGGTTGGGAGGACTGCCCTTCTTGCAGGCTCTGTCCCTGCCCTCTGTGGGCCCCTGGGCAGGCATGTTCCCGGATCTGGGATTTGGGGTCCTATTTACTGCGGGGGTGGTGAAGTGTTCCGCCCCATCACAGAATGACCACCAGGAGGCGCGGTTGCAGACCACATCATCAGGTTCCCAGCCCAGGGACTGTGCCCTTTTGCAGAGGCCATTCCTGTGGCAGCTGATAAAATTCCCAGAAAGGAAGCAAATGCACTATTCTCTCCTGACCATCCTCTAACCACGTTGGGGAATTCACGCTTCAGGTGTTTCTGTACCACCTGTCTTGAGTCAGAATCTTTTGGAGGAAGGGTACAACTTGCAAAATAAACACCCGAATTATTGGGTGCTGGGCTTTGGGAGTTGACAGAGACTTCAGATACCTTTTAGTTCTACCCCTTGTTGCTCAGGTGGGGAAGCTAAGGCCTGTCCTGGGAGACAGTGACAGTAACTCCCAGAGCTTGGCCCCCTGGGCTGGGAACAAGGGGCTCACCACTTGGCAGCATTCACGAAGAATAAAGGGGAATCTTGGCCCACGGAGATGCCCTTTCTGTGCAAGGTGGGCTGGGTGAGAAGTTCAGGCTGATAAGTTGCCTTTTTTCTCAGGCCCCACCCCTCGAAGGGGGCCAGGGAGCAGAAGTGCTGCCTGGTGGCTACCAAGCAGCTGAGGGCAGTGACAGGGGAGGAGAAGCACTGAAAGGAGGGGCCTGCTTGGCTTTGCCGAGGCAGCGCTAACATGTCGCTGGATCACATGTAGAAGGCAAAATCTATAGAGTTCACTGAAGAACATGAAGAATATCTTTGTGGCCTGTGGTGGAGGCACTTCTTTAAAAATGTCACAGGCACAACCATTGAGGCAAAACGAATTTGATTATAGACAAATTAGAGTTTTATGGGCAAAGTTAAAAGGAAGAGAGGTATTTACAATGCCTGAAACCAAGAAGGGATTAATACAGAAGCAATTCCTGTAAATCAGCAAGAAAGAGCAATTCCAATAGAAAAAAAGATAATTTACAGAAGAGGATACCCAAAAAGCTAATAAGCACACCTGTAATCCCAGCACATTGGGAGACTGAGGTGGATGATTGCTTGAGCCCAGGGATTTAAGACTAGCCTAGGCAATGTAGCCAGAACTCATCTCTGCCAAAAAAATTTAGCCATGTGTGGTGGTACATGCCTGTAGTCCCAGCTATTTGGGAGGCTGAGGCAGGAGGATCACTTGAGCCTGGGAGTTTGAGGCTACAGTGAGCCATGATCGTGCCATTGTACTCCAGCCTGGATGACAGAGTGAGACCCCAACTCAAAAAAATAAAAACATTTGAAATACATGTGAAAACAACAATAAGATACGGCTTTTGTCTATGAGTTTATTTGGCAAAATTTGCAAAACTGGACAGCAACAAGCGCTTGGGGGAGTGTGGACCTAGAGGACCTCAGTGCTGCTGCTGGTGAGTAGGCAGGGATGGTCCATCTGCAGAGCCACACTGCTGTTAGGGGCTGACGTGTGCACCCCCAAAACTTGCAGGCTGAAGTCCCAACCCCAGGTCTCAGAATGTGACTGGAGTTGGAGATGGGGCCTTTAAAGAGGCAGTTAAGGTGAAATGAAGTCATAGAGATGGACCCAAACCCAGTAGGACTGGTGTGCTTATCAGACGAGATTAGGGTACAGGTCCAGGGGAAAGACCCCGTGAAGGCACAAGAAGACAGCCATTGAATAGACACCTTGATCTCAGGATTCCAGCCTCCAGAATCATGGGAAATAAGTTTCTGTTGTTTAAGCCGCTCAGGCTGTGGTAATTTGTTATGACTGCCCTAGCAAACTAATAATCCCACCTGCCCAAATTCAGTGCACACACCTCCTGATGTGGAAATTTCACTCCCACTTATAAGCCTGGGGAAAGTCTCACAGGTCCTTAATGGGACATGTATGAAGATAATCATTTATTGAAGCATGATTTGTGTTGGTGGAAAGCAACCTGTGTATTGGTCAAGGACAGATAAAGTGTGTAGGCTTGTCACAGAGCACACGAAGCAGGCAGACCCACTAAATTTATATGTAACATCACCACATGTATGGATCTTCAAAACCTAGAGCTGAGTGAAAAATGACTGTTATATAATTAGAAATATGTGCATGCAAAATGATAAAATATTTTGTATGGATGTATGCAAAAAGACACATGTTAAATACATTTGAATGGTTGCCTACAAGGGATTAGGAGCGTGGGAGTTAGGTACAGGGATAATAAGAGATTTTTTTTTAAATAAGCGTTGCTAGAGTCAGCAATCAGAGCTCTGGGAGAATGAGGTGGGCTGTATTTCCCCTGGGAGATCTTGTCCTGGGTGTGCCCAGCCCTGAAGCTGACATTATAAGGCTGAGAAGGCAGGACTTTGGGGAGCTTCAAAGCCCCACATGCTGCCAGAATGTCTGAGCCTCCAGGGCTGATCTGGTGGGTGAGGAAGGGGAGAACTGAAGCAGGAGTCTGGGGTGGGATTGGTCAGGGAGAGCTCTGAAAGCCATAGGGACCATGGATTGGGGAGAGCAGAGAGATGAGGACCCCAGAGGAGAAGTGGGTGTGTGGGAGCTGGCTCTGGTCACTGAGCCACTGGGGACTCTCGCCTCTCCAGATTCAGACCATCTGACTAGTAGTTTCCTGGCCAAGACTCTTTCCCACACAAGGCATGTACTCAGCTGAAGGGCTCTCACGAGGACGAGAGACATAGCTGCAGGGAGACAGAGGTGCCCCCAAGGCAAGTCCTTCCCAGAAATAGCCTGTTCTGGCCACAGAGCCCAGAGTGTGAGCCTGGGGAAGTGAAGCTGGAGGCGGGTGGAGGTGGGAGGAGTGAAGGTGACCAGGACCACCATTGCCCTGGGGCTTATTCCAGGCACATTTTCTGAGGCCCCAGGGATCAGAGCAAGGGCCAGGGGCAAGGAACATGGGGCCAAAATTAGAATGAACTTTCTCACAGAGCTGTCCAGCAGAGGTTGGAAAGGCAGTGAGCTTTCCACCACGGAGGTGTGCAAGCAGAGATGAGATGTGTTGGATGGAACCTTGGAACGTACTATTCCCATCTCACAGACAGTGTCTTGTCCTGAATGCTGGTGTCTGAGGGGACATTTGTCTGTCTCCTGGAGTGCCTCCTGTTGTGTCCATCCCACAGGGCGAGCCAGACGCCAGTTGCAGGAAACAGCCTGTGCCAGCTCCCGTTTGAAGAGTAAATATTAGTCTTTTCAAGAGCTGCCTGTTCTCCGTCACTTGGCACCGAGGACACTGAGCTGGGCGAGGCGGGGACAGGAGGGGGGCTCTTCTTCCACAGGCCCAGTTGGAATCTATGGGCCTGGGTCATTGCTGGAATGGGGTGCTCCGGGAAACTAGCCTCACAATGTCCAGCCGGTCATCTTCTCCCCATTGCTCAGCCAGCAGTGAGTCCTTGAGCTAGGGGAGTTCAGACAGCCTGAGGTCACAAGCCCTCCAGTTCTCCACAGATACTGTCCAGGCTGCTTTGGCAGAGACAGGGGCTGGATGTTTTGACCTGGACCTCAACTACTCTGTGAACCCCAGCTCTGACATATGTAGTTTAAAATCTTCTGATTATCAGGAAAGGGGATGACCTGCTCCTGCTCCATCACCAGCCCCTTGGGGAGGCCTCCTCTGACCGCCCCAACTAACAGGGCACCCCCTCACTCGGGCCCTCATCCTGCTGCTTTTTTCTTCAGTAGTTTTTCTCACTTATCATTTGACCCTCCATCACTAGAGGGTCAGCTCCAGGAGGGCAGGGGCTCTGCTATGTTCACCACTGTATCCTCAGATTTAAAACTGTGCACATGGCAACTATTTGCTAAATGAATACAGTGGCAGCAATACTTAGAAAACATTTCACACTGATGAGGGTGGCGACTCCTAAAAGATCTAAAAATCAACCTTCCATATGACCCTGCAATCCCCCCACTGGAACAACTCAAATAACTCTATGAAAAAGATATCTGCACACGTATGTTTATTGCATCATTGTTCACAGTGGCAACAACATGGAACCAACTGTGCTGCCCATCAAAGCAGGACTGAATTTTTAAAAAGTGGTACATCTACACAAGGGAATATTATGCAGCCATAAAGAAGGACAAAAATCACGACTTTCACAGCAACCTGGATGGACTTAGGGTCTATAATACTGAGTGATGTATCACAGAAACAAAGAACTGAGTATTACATGTTCTCACTCATAAGTATACCTTGAACAATTATCGTAATAGTAAAAGAAAAGAATTGGCAGTAGTGCAAAACTGTGGGGGTGGGGCAGGGGGAAGCCAGGATTGGCAGTAGTGGGAATCTGCTGGGGGAAGGAGGGGCACACGTCATCAACAAGGGTACCTGCATAATGAACATTTATATACCTAACCCTGAATTGTATCCCACATCTTTAAAATAAAAAGAAAAGGGGGAAGGAAGCATTTCACAGACATAACTCTCATCCCCTTGCCTCTGAAATTACATCCCTCTGAAGCCACTCCACCATTATGAACTGGGAAGGTGAAGGTGGGGGATCCCGTCTCTGGAAGGAGGAAGGTAGGCTGGAGGGAAAGGGAGGAAAGCCCACCTACAGCTGGTGAAGGGTGAAATGAAGGGGAAGAATATGTCTGATGTGTCCTGGTCTCATTATCTGGGATGAAATCTTCAGGGAAAAAACTGAAAGCTGAAAATAGAAGAGGTGTGTGTCCACTCTGCATTAGGAAAGCAGCCTCCTTCCCCCTCTGCCCCAAGCAACCTGTGCCCCTCATGTAGACCTTCTGGCTAAAAATGGTGAAGCTGCAGGTTTAATGGCAAGAAAATCTGAGTGAGTGCCACCAAGCCATCCTTAGCTCCCAGAAGTCTGGGCGGGATCCAGAAGTTCTTGTGTACTCCCCAGGGCATGAGGAAGGTGACTGAGTGGGGACCAGTGAATCTGTCACAGTACTGCCATAGTGAATGGTGAGGCAAGTCTGCCATAGAGGCCATGGTAAGGGTGGCTCACATCCAAGGCTGGCTGGAGGCATGGCTGAGGTTAGAGGGGTCAGAGTGAGCCACAATGGGGTTGGGCCAGCTAGGAGACACCCTGGGGCCTCAGCCAGTAGAGCAGGCTAGAAGTAGCCCAGTCACAGACTTACGTAGCAGTGAACATCTATGAAAACTCTAGTGCAGAGGGTCTAGTGCACAGGACCTTTGTGTGAGGCTCCTCTTCTCTGTCCCAGGAGGCCACCTGCGTTGGAATAATCTGATGACTCCTCACCTCATTGAACCACATATCTAGCACTTCCTGCCCAAGAGTTCCTCTGATGACATGGTGCGGGATGCCTGCAGGGCCCTACTGACACCCGTGCCTGCCAAACATGGAAGTGTGAGGAGGGTGACATGGGCAAACCTTGAGCAACAGACGATGGGACCAATGGTTCCTGCTTCCCTTTTCTGTCCCTCAGAAAGACAGTTTTGAGGCATGTTCTGTCAGCTCCTCAAAGGATCCCAGTAAAGTTGAATCCCCATTGCCCCAGCCATGGCCGACTCAATGACTCACTTTCACGTTGGATTTCCTTGCTCGCCTGTTTCACTATTCCCTGTTTCCTGGTCATAGACCCTTGTCTCAGACCCTGCTTTCTGGGGACTTGGGCTACAATGCCAAGGCCCTGTGCTAGAAATTATCTATTGGCACTCAGTCTTTCCTCTATCCCCCTCATATTCCCCTGTGTTGCTGGGGCTGGAAAGCTCAAGATTCTTTTCCGAGATTCCCTTGCTGTTAGGGACCTGATGCAACTTAGGCTCTGCCAGATGGAGGTGGGGCTGAGAGAGTCGGAAGACAGAGGGAGGTGGAGGCATGCTTCCTGCAGCATGGTGGCTAATGGGCGGGATCTGACAGACATGACTTTTTTGCAGCAACAGGACGGTGTTTCTTCCACTTTCTTGTCACCAGCTTAATGAATGTACACCCGGGATGTTGGCGATAATGTTCTGCAAGGAGGTAGCTGTGATGGTGTGACCACAAAGGACAGAGGTGTACCCAAATATCCAATCCTCCAAGCCTTCCTATGTTTAATTCCCTACATTAAATCTCTTTCTGCACAAAACACCTAGAGTGTTTTCTGTTTCCTGCACCGATCCATGACTGATTTGACTCCCTTCCCTCCACCATATACTACACCACTGGGCTCAGGTGGAGGGAAACTGAAAGATCACACACTTACCCAGAGGCATCCAAAAAAAGACTGAGAGTCAGACTGTTAGTTGCCTACACAACAACCGCCCCTCATTCTTCCTCAGTAGATCAATCTCTCTTATAGAAGTCTGGCTACTCCTGTAGCTGAGATTCAGCTATGTAATCTAATCCTGGTCTGAGGAGTGTGCAGAAGGTAGGTCCTGGGATAGATTATCTTCCCAGATAGGAGGAGGCAGATAGGAGAAATTCTCCTTCCTGCCAGTGAGAACATGATACTTGGGGCAGTGACAGCCATCTTGCAATCATGAGGGAATAAATCTGAGGATGAAAGTCAACAGCCTGAGAATGGCAGAGTGGACAGATAGAAAACACTTAGGTCTATGATGACTGCTGTATCAGCCTTTGCACTGCCCACTTCTAGTAGGCATCACCCTAGCAGGATCCTTTCCCTCTGAGCCACATAGAGGTCAGTCTAGAGCTTTCCAAAATTTCTTCCATACTGACATCCTGGGACTCAAGATGCTCTGGGACCCTTGGGAGCTGGGCTGGGACTAGGGTAAGGCAAGCAATGTAATTGCCTCAGATGTAAAATAATTTAAGAGGGTACCAAAAAAACTCAGTAATCAAGATAATATTTTAATGTAATATTTTTTAAAAATCAAAATTAATGCAAAAAATTATACAGTGAACAAATATCAAGATTTTAAACAAAGACCGAATCGGTGTCACTAAGTAGGTCTGCTCTTCATATGTTTCCACATAGGGAATACCTAATGGTCTCACCTATGACAATTCACAAATTTTACACACACACACACACACACACACACACACACACACATACATATATTTGAGTCAGAGTCACTGTTGTCCAGGCTGGAGTGCAGTGGCACACTCTCGGCCACTGCAGCCTCCACCTCCTGGGCTCATGCACTCCTTTCACCTTAGCCTTCCAGGTGGCTGGAACTACAGGCGCGTGCCACCACTCCCAGCTAACTTTTTGATTTATTGTAAAGATGAGGTCTTACCAAGTTGCCCAGGCTGATCTTGATCCCCTGGGCTTAGGCAATCCTCTGGCCTCTGCCTCCCAAAGTGCTAGGATTACAAGTGTGAGCCACTGCGCCTGTCCTAAATATATACTTTAAATTAGAGATGGGTCTCACTATGTTGCCCAGGTCTTGAACTTCTGGCCTCGAATAATTCTCCCACCTCAGCCTCCCAAAGTGCTGGGGTTATAGGTGTGAGCCGCCACCCCAAGTCAACAATCCATGTAATGGAGGAGGTAGGGTTCTGGGATTTGGAGAACTAGGCTCAATGCCAGGCTTATCAGTGACTTTACTAGCTATCCCAGTGAGTCCCTTTCCTTCTTTGGACTTTGGTAACCTCGTCTGTCCTGCATAGAGGCTGGGGTACTGCCAGGATGACCTTCTGATCTGTCCTCCTCATCCCCATGGCCTTCTGAAGTTGCTGTCCTTCTTCCTGAAAAACTGTGTCTCCAGGGCCATTGACTCCTGGCTATTAATATCTCGGCCATCCCTGGCCTGATCAGGGTGTTTAATGACTGCCAGCTGTGGTTCTACCCCCCCCCTCCCCCGGGAGAGATAAGAGCAGTTCCTGTTCCCACATTGGGAAAGGCTGGGTCACTGCTCATTAAAACGGGACCTGGGCAAGTGGTGGGAATGGAGGGACTGATTCTGACTCCTCACCCTACCCCTGTCCAGCTCACCAGGTGAGAGTACCTGGGGATATGTATGCCCAGCATACCCCTCCCCCACAGGGGCTGCTCTGGTCTCCCTACTGGCTGCTGGGCCCTGTCACTCTCCGTCCTGATTCCAACATCCTTGGGGTTCTCCTCAGATGTCAAACAGACATTATTACCTTCAGCATGTCTCACACCAGGTCATCAACTCCCCAGCCCTCCCCCCTAACCCGGCTGATGGCCTGGCAGCTTCTCCCAGGTCTGCCTCTTGGACCTTTCTCAGCAGCCAGAGTAGCCTGCCCAAGACTCACCCTCATCCTCTCGGCCTCACTTAGGAAGCCTCCACTGTGTTCCTGCTGGAAAGGGCCCTGACACACCTGGATGTAGGTGTTCTTGTCACCCATCATGTTCCCTTGGGGCCCAGAGACCCCTACTTAGTCCTCAGAGACCACCTCAATGTTGCCTCACTTGAGAAGCTGTCTCTTACCCATTCTTCAGAATGGCCACTCCCCCCACTCTGGGGGCAACCTGTGCCCTGGTGTGGCAGAAATTGCCCACATGGTGGCTTCTCCTTGTCTTCTCTGATGGTACCCACATGAGTGACCTGGGCTTTGCCCTCAGTGCCAGGGTCCAGCCTGAGCAACCAGAAGCCAGGCTCTACTTGGGTCACAGCTGGGTCTGAGGCAGGGTTTGTGTGCAGCAGAGGTCAGAGGTCTGGGTCTTGAATCCAGTCCTTGGCTCCCCTTAATTCCAGGCTGTCCCTGGGAACCAGTCCTGTGGCCTCACCACCTCCTCCCTCTTGCATGGAGTTCAGGAGAGGGGCCTATCCTCTGTGTCACTTGGCCTCCTGGGGAGGGGCCTGTACCTGGGTGTTTGGGCCCTAAGGTCAACCTTAGTGAAGACCTTGAAGTGTCCACCAGGTGGCGATAGAGATGAGTTGGCCTGGGCTGATTTGCCCAAGGAGGCAGGAGAGGGATCCGGGAGCTGGAAGAGACGGAGTCCAGGAGAAATCCGGCGTGGTAGCGCGCACCTGTAGTTCCAGCTACTTGGAAGGCTGAGGCAGAAGGATCGCCGGAGCCCAGCAGGTCGAGGCTGCAGTGGCCGGGAGTGTGCCACTGCACTCCAGTCTGGGCGACAGAGTGAGACTCCAACTCAAAAAAAAAAAAAAAGAAGCAATCCTGTTTGTGGTTACCCTCACTCCACGGCTGTTCCCAGCCTGGATGTTCCCAGCTTCTGGCATCTCTGAATGCCCGTCCCTGAACTTTTCCCCTCCTGCCACCTCTCTGGTCAGAGCTCCACCTATGTTCTCCCTTTTGTTGCCCACATCCTGCGCCTCTCTGCTTTATTCACTTCCCACCCTCTTGGCTGATAACTGCTCCTCTACCTGGGGTTGTCTTCCTTACTCTGAAGCCATGACACCCTACTGGGGGTGAGGGGAATTTCAGGATCTGCAGAGGGTGGAGCAGGTGCAGCTTGATGTGGGGGCCCCTGCTGGCCCTCACAAAGCTCAGATATTCTGAAGGGTCCTAGATCAGGAAGGCAGGGTGTTGCCCCTTCTGCAAACACTCTGCTTCTATGCATCTGTTGGCTCCGCCCGCTTCTGTTTCTCTTCTCTCTCCTTCCCTCTTCTCCCAACCTGAGCTCATCTCTCAAAGAGTCTGCAAGTTCTCTGATCTTGTTCTCTGCACAGCCTCCATCCTCTGCATATTCCTCAGGGCCCCCCAGATAGCTTGGGGCTCCCCCTCCAGCTGCTGTCCTCCCCCTGAACCCCAAGTACAAAGCAGATGACAGAGGGCTCTGGGTAGCCCCCTTCTCATTAACCACCAGGGCCTTAGCCTGGAGCTGAGCTAAGCCATCTAGCACCTTCCCCTATTGTGAACGTGGAGAAACTGATGGTCAGAGAGGGGCAGGGATCTGCTCATGATCACTGAGAAAGTCTGAAGACTTTTAATTGGGATTAAAAGACTAAGATTGGGTCTTCGGGACTCTGCTGAGGGGTATGGGAGGGACAAGGCCTCTAGAACCAATTTAGGGAGGCACAGAGTAGGGAGAGGAAGAAGGAAACCAGAGTACGTTAGTGGCATGCCCAGCTGGATAAGGGGAGCTTGGACAGACTGCCTGTTCCGTATCTCACCCCTTTTGCCTTGGAGTGTTAGGGATGTGAAGTGCTCAGGGAAGAATGTAACATCTCAGTGCCCCAACACTCCAGCCCAGCTCTCCACCACTAGCACCTTGCTGGCGGTCACCACTGTTGGTCCGGGTGGAAGGGAGGAGAGTGCTGAAAATGCTCTTTCCAGCAGACCTGGGAGTGCAGAGGTCAAAGCTAGGTGTATTGCCTCCTTCTGGGTCCCACAGCTGCCCATGCCCAGGGCAGAGCATGGAGTGTGAATCTAGGTGGGAGGTGGGGAAAGTGCGCCATTCCTGCATATACTGAACAACTGATCAAAGAGTATTTTCCCAGGACTTCCCCTGCCCCAGGTTCATAGTCATTCTGATCCTGGCTTGATCACTGCTGACTCTGGCCCCCTGAGGGTGCTGGGTTGGAGCTGTCATGTGATGATAGGTCCTGGGATGGTACAGAGTAGAACAAGGCTTTGATGGGGCCCTGCAGGCAGATCCGGGCCTTTGCCAGCCCATTCTTACTTTACCAGCTTGGCATTCCTCTCCTGCCCCTCCAGCAAGTTTGTGGGAGGTGGAACTTGAGGAGATCAGCTTGAGCAAGAGCTTTGGAGACACCTCTTGCTGATGGACGTCATCTATTTTGCCATACCATTTCTGTGTCTACATCTTCCTATTAGTTGTATTGTCTCTGCTCACTCACTTGTGTTGGTGACATTTGTGCTGTCTTCTACCTCCTCTAGGCTGAGCCCTGTTTGCTCCTTATCTGCAGGGATGACTGTGAAGCACTCACACTTAGTCATTTCTGAGACCATGGGCAGCTCTGTCAGCTGTTTTGTATTGATCCGAGACTGGAATGGTCTCCTCTTGGCTGGATCTAGGGAGTGGGAGCACACAACGGGGTCCTGGTCTAACTTTATCACTTTCAGAAGAGACAGGATACCACTAAAAAAGATGGGAGTGGAAGGCCCTCAGAACTGTGTGCTTCTCACATGGAAATACTACGCGATTCCTATGGAAAGCTAGAGGGGTGGTGGCATCTGGTGTCAGCAATATTTTGGATCATTCCTCCTTGGAGTAGGGGGAGATTGCTACAAGTTGGAAGCTGATCCCCATTTTAGTCAACCAGCATGGGAACCGAGCCAATCCAAGCCAACATTTATTATTGCACAAGCCTGTTATAGTCTTGAGGGGATCTTCTGGCGGAGGTGTGGGTAGAAAGCTGCGTGGCCACTAGGGTGAAAGGCAGACAGAGGATTCCACAACCACCAGGCTGTTATCCACAGGCTGAAGGATTCCTCAGCCACACTCCACGGAGGCTGGGGTGGGAATGGGGATTCAGGAACAATGGCAATAACAATGCCAGTGGACACACAAATAACTAAGAGGATCCAGCTGGTTGCAATATATAAAGGTGATTCCTAAGAGTCTGTGACTTCACTTTCTTATCAGCCAGATCTGAGTTCAAGTCCTGTGTGACAGGGTGAGGTACCTGCTCTCCGTGAGATTGAATGTCCTGATCTGTGAAATGGGGACAGTAATTCCCACCCTTCTGGGTTGATCTCACGATTAAGGGGCCTGTGGGTGTACATCTATCTCTGAACCTGGCTACAACAGTTGGCACACAGATGGGCAACCAAGGAGGGCATCTCTTGATTCCTGTTGGATCCACAGTCCAGAGGGATGGGAAAGGCTGGTGTGACTGATCCCACTTGACCGATGAAGCCACCAAGACTTGGCGAGCAGGTAAGCTTAGTCTGAGACCTCAGCATTCGCTGGTGACTGTCTCCTCCCTTCCCAGAGGCCCCAGAGCAACTCAGTCCTTGGGTTGCCTTGTTCCAGCCACCTGACTCCGAGACTACTCCACTTCAGTGGGGAGCGCAAAGATAGCTGTGCTTCCCACTTCAAAACTTCCAGAAGGGTAACTCTCTAAGAGGAGGGCACAGGGAGCAGTACGTCTTCAGAGAAATGTCTGAATGGCAATGCTTACCCCAAAGGAACTTGCCAGCCACGCTGGAATTTCAGGCACTGTCGAGGTGAGGTGGTGGTGTCCTCCGGGGCAGGACTTTCTGCCCTCAGAGCACCCCAGCCTTGAGGATGAGCGGCTGCTTTCCTTGGATTGGGCAGAAGAGCTACCAGAAGGAGGAGTCGGGATGAAAGAGTGCAGATTTTTTTGCCCTCGGTTGGCGGAGGACACCTTTGGGGGAAGTATGATGACCGAGTTCCACCCCACAGCTCCAGGGGCGGCGCTCCCCCTCTCCTACTTGCTAGAAACGCTCCAGACAGGTGCAAGGGCTGCGTTCTCCAGGGGTGTCCAGTCTAGTGACTGGGGGCCGGGGCAGCCTCCGAGCCCAGGGCTGGGGCTGGCCGCGCCCGGGCAGGTCTCTGTCCCCGGCGCCGGCCGGGGTGGGTGGGAGGGGGCGGGAGGGTCGCTTTGGGCCCTGGGCTCCTGGCGGTCAGACCAGGGAGACCTCGGCTTGGAAGCTGGAGGAGCGGCGCGCGCCGGGGCTGACGCGGGTCAGCATGGACACCTGCGTGCTGCAGGTGGCGCCGCTGCTGCCTCCCGACGGGTGCTGGTATTTGGGGTTCCAGCCCAGGATGCCCTGCAGGTGCCAGCGCCGCCACTTCCGCCGCAGCTCCGCCTGCACCTAGGAGAGGGGAGGGCGGTCAGGCCCGCGGCCGGGGGTGGAGCCTCCTCCGTGGCCGATGGGGCTGCCCTCAGTCAGTCAGTCAGTCACATCCTCTGGGAAGTCTAGATGGAGCGACCCAGACGCTGCTTCGGGAGGTGCGGAGTTGGGACCTAGGTTGGGGCCAGCGCCAAATCCAGGCCTTGGAGTGGAAGGAGGTAGAGAGGACCCGCGAAGCCCAGAGAGGGAGAGGGATGCTGCCTAGGGCTGGCTGCACCCCACTTCTTCCCACACCGGCCCTCCAGCTCACTAAGCTCGTCTAAGTGGAGTTTCGAGCATGGTGACCAGGACACCACAGCAAACTCAACCTCCATTCGTGGCCTTCACCCCCTCCACTCACTCTGCACACAGCCATTTAACTAGGCGTTTCTCAAACTCTGATGTGCACGGGGATCCCCCTGGGAGGGGGGAGGGGCTTGTTTTAAGTCAGCAGGTCGAGGTGGTCCCAGAGATCTGCATTTTTAACAAGGTCCTGGGTGACGTCAATGCTACCAGTGTGAGGACTGTACTTGGAGTAGCAAAGTTTAGCCTGTCCTTGCTTTGCACATATCCCATCAGTCCCATCAATGTTTCTGGGCTCTGGTTCTGGGAGTTCTGTTCCTTGGCCCCCAGAGTCTGAGAGGGGCTTACCTCGCCATTGAGAAAACAGTAGAGGATGGCCACCACAAAACCCTGGGGAGGAAGGGGACAGGAGAGATGAGGCAGACAGACTTCTGGAGCCCCCAGCCCTGCCCCACCCCCTAAGTTCCCCTGGTTAAGGAAAGGGCTAAGCACAAAGTAGGTACTTAACCAATCAATACTTATTGCAATGAAAATATTGGAGTCCAGTAGCAAGGGGCCAAGCCCCAGGTTGGATTCCCTTAAAGTCCAGAGAAGAATACAGCCTTAAGTCAACAGACCATACCTGGAAAGACCCCAAGACGAGCTCAAAGACCAGTCTCACTTCAGCCTTAAAATTGTCAGGGAAGAAGGCGAACATGATGTAGTGTACTCCAAACAGGGGGATCAGCAGGAGTGTGGACTTGGTCAGCCTCCTGGAGACAGGGGAGGGACAGACTGTAGCTGTGTGTGTCCACATGGGTGGATATGATAGCGCCTGGCATGGGAGTAGCTGGGGGCACAGAAGATGGGGACAATAACCAGGATGTATGAGAATGATACATTGTTAGCTTCCCTGAAGATTATGCCCATGTCTGTCCCTCTTCCATATCTGCAGTGCCTTTGTCCTCAAGCCCTGGGCCATCCTGGCCCGGTGGGAAGCGGAAAAGAGAAAGGAACCCCCGTACTCTCACCCTTCTGTGGGAGAGGGGCTAAAGGAGAGGCCAGTGAGGATAGGCTGTTCTAGCGTATTTCGGCTAATAGGGAGATGTTCTCAGGGGACAAGAGATCCTGGTTCCCCCTCATGGTCTGTTTTCCCAATCTGTGTAATTAGATAAGTGTATGCTCAACACAGTCAAAGTATAGAGTAGGAGCCCCCTGTAACTTGGAAGTGGCCTGGGTGTCATAAAGTGCAGTGCATCCCCTACTGGGAATGAGGACATCTTGGAAGAAAGTGTTTCCAGCTGGAGTGCTGACCACATATGCCCAAGGCCACTTGGAAGTGCGATGGGTACCCAAGCTTGTGCCTGATCACCAGGGACCACCCAGTACAGCCTTTTGTCTTGGGTTTTTCTGCTGTGTTAACTTCTCCAGGGACTGCCACCTCCTCTGGGATTGCATCCGTCTCCCCCTACCCCACACCAAAGCACACACTCCAGGCATGCTCTGAAGGACCTGCTCCTCCTTCACTGGCCTTGTGTGCTCAGTAGAATCAGCCTTCACTCAAAATGTTTGCCCTTCTCCCATGGCACAGGGTTCATCCTGGTTCAGGCCTTTCAAGCCACCCAACCTCATAACTGGTCCAGGCAGTGTGAATCCATGGTGCCCTGACTGGGAGAGGTCTGGGGAAAGGGTGGTTTGGGTTCATCTCTGCCTCTATTCCTCCTGCCTTGGCAGTCATTCCAGGGAGGTCTAGCCCAGGACCCGAGATTCCACAGCAAACTGGGGGTAGAGGAGGTGGCCTTGCCCCTTCCACTCCTTTCTGGGCCTGGTTTCCAGCCATACTAAGATCCTGAGCAGTGCCCACCCTTCCTTGGCTGCAAACTTATCCCACGCGCCCGAGGCTAACAGATGGAAGCTTTCTTTAAATTGAAGGCTTATGGGGAGGTGGAGAGTGGGAGCTGACAGCCTCTCCTTGATTAGCTCCATCTCCAACTCCCCCCACCCCTTCTGCCCGCTGACAGCTGTTTCCTTTCCAGCTCACCCACAGGGACCTGGCTCTGACCATGGCCAGCTGTCTTGCCTCAGTCCAAGTACTTTCAAGCCATTGTTCCTTGAGGGAAATAAGGTCCCATTAGCAAAGAAGAGGGTGAGGGTGCACAGGCTCAAGGTGCAGCATCTGGGCAGACTACAGACCCCCCACAAGGACTCTTCTTCTCAAACAGGAAGGGAAGTGTCGCCTACACACCAAGCAGGAAAGAATGCTGTCACACCAGGAATGTGAGTCTTAGTCTCATCAGAGAGAATCACAGGCTTCCAGAATAGAATCCTAAATCCAGCAGCTCGTGACCTTCTGGAACTACAGCACAGACTCCCCAAAGATAAGCTAGGCCAACAAGAACATTCTAGAATCCCAGGGCTGGAAGGCTCCTGAGGGACATCCCAGGTCTGTCTTGTTTGAATAGCATGAACACTCAGTCTTCTCTTCCCATCTGTGGGCATACAGACCCTGCTTGCCTTCCCACAGTCTCCCTTTTCACATTGTCACGTTTCTTTAGCTCTGTCTTTGAGCCTTATTGCTCCATGAAAATCTGTCCCTTCTCCCATCCTCCCAAGCACAGGGAACAGTCCTCAAACCTTTCCAAGCACTGTACCATGGACACTGTGCCCCCTTCTTCCTGCCCATGGCAATGTGCTCCCAAACTCTTGCGGAGAAGGGAGTGTGTGTCAGTTTCCTCTCTGTAAAAGAAGGACAGTTTTACAGGGGCCTGTGTGGATGAAATGAGATGATATATGGAAACCCCTGAGCCGTGCCTGGCATGTAAACCGCAGATGTCATCATTATTATTGAACGTGGCTATCTCATTGGTAGACTGGAAGCCCCCCAGGGCATTCAGCCACTGTGCATTTATTGCGCCCCTTTTCTGTACCAGGCACAAATTTGGGAGCAGGTGCATATCTGGGCAATATTCTAGCAGACATGGGGCTCAGAGGGCAACCTGGTGAGGGCGGGGCAGGGGCAGGGAACACTGGTGGGCTGAGCCAGGCCATAGTGGAAGTGGGCAAGAGCAATGTGGCTTTTGTTGATTCTGGATATTTGGGGTAGGGGGGAAGCAAAGGAGATGTGGGGTGATTTGAGGACTGAGATGGAGGTACTTGGCGGGGGGTCCAGACCACTGGGCCCACACTTACGAATATGGACTGCTGTCACTCTTCCTGATATCTGGGGGCCGCAGTTTCTGAACCAGGATTCGGATGATGCAAATAAACAGGACGAAGTTCACCTATTAGGTTGGGGTCCGAGGTTGGGTGGTCAGAGAGGGGAGGCTGGGGCATCCAGCCCCCTGGGCTGTTGGCCTGTCTTCTTACCCAGGGTCTTGCTGACCCTCTGTCTTACCTCTCCCCTAGCTCTTCCCCTTTGGGCAGGTCGTCCAGGAACCCTACTTCCCATCCTCCCATTCCATTCACTCTGGAGGAAGAACGGGTGGGATAGGGATGGGGATGGTCCTGGGCACTGGGAAGCCTACATTTCAGATCTGACTCAGGCACTAATTTGCTGTGTGACCTGAGGTAAGTTGCCTGCCCAATCCAGGCCTCAGTTTACCCAGTTTTAAGTGGCAGGAGGAGGTCTTACCAAGATAGAGGTGAGGATGGGGGCCTTTATAATCCACCACAAGGGAGAGTCAATGGTGTCCCAGCATCTGAGCAATGAGAGAATTGCATTCAGCCAGAGAGAGAGAGAGAGAGAGAGACAGACAGACAGACAGCAGCCCCCCCTACCCCCCAGAGTTGTTCTGAGTTCTGTCTCTGAGTCCTTTAGGAACCACAGACCCAGAGTCTTCTCTCCAGGACTGCCTCCAACCTCCCCCTTTGGATCAAGTGCTATGGTTTGTCCCCTTGCCAAGGCTAAGTGGCATCATCCTCCCACCCAGGGAATCTGCCCCAAGTGATGGCAGCTGGGGGAGGAGGTGGGGCGACGGCTCACCCAAAATCTTCAAAATGGATCCTGACAATGGTCCACACTGTGGTGAATGTGCTGGGTACCCCTGTAAGGGGAGAGCAAGAGAAGAGAGGGGACAGAAGGCAGGGGTAGAGGGCATAAGGGGGAGATTTAGGAGAAAGAACCAGAGAGAGTGAGGGAGAGAGAAAGGGGTGACTTTCAGGGCTGCCGTCTATAGTTGCACAGGTTGTTCATTGTGCAAAAATGTTCACCGAGGGAGCAAAGCTGCATGCCTGAGGGGCTGTGTCCACCTAGAGGTATAGTCTTTTTCTAATTGTGAGAGAGGCATCATAAAGATTAGCAGTAGCCCTGTGTGTTTCAGAGGCTGAAGGGGAAATGAAAGGATGTTTACAGAATCTGTCCCACAGATCAGCCCTGGTTACAGCTGTAGCCTGAGGGTATCTGCTCTAGGCTCTGATGTTTACAGGACTTTTTTCACCGCTTGCAGGCAGGACTGGCAGCTTAACAAGACCTAGGACTGCAGGCTGGGTTGATACCCTCCCCCTAGTGAGCTCTTCAGGGCTTGCCCCCTTTATGCCCAGCCTGGCAGCCCTCCCTGGTACCATACCCCAGCCGATGAGTATGTACCCCCAGAAGTACTTCCGCTCGGAGAAGAAGGAGACGGCCAGTAGGGTGTACAGGTAGAGGCCCTCAACCAGCAGCCAGAAGAAGTTGGCCATGACACAGTACTGGAACAAGGCCACAGCTGCCTTACAGCCCACCTGTAAGCGGAGGAGCAAAGAGGGGCTCATGGATCTGCCAGGAATTCTTGACTGCCCACACCCCTCTCTGGGGGGACAAACAGTTGCAATACAGCCAACTTAAACTCTGTTATTTTGCTGTATCCCCTTAAAAATGATTCATTGGTTTTTCCATTATCCCTGATTTTAGATCGTCTGATGCTTTAGAATAAGATAGTGATTTTAATTATCCATCCCTCAATCCATCCTCTGTTCATCTTCCCATCTGTATATCTACCCACCCATCTTCTCTTCCACTCGCCTATTTATCCATTTATTTGTCCTCCCACCCACTAGACATCCACTACCAACTCATCCATTT
Organism: Cephalopachus bancanus; assembly: GCA_027257055.1. NCBI lineage: Eukaryota > Metazoa > Chordata > Mammalia > Primates > Tarsiidae > Cephalopachus > Cephalopachus bancanus. The sequence continues at coordinate 9,739,551 of JAPVLO010000021.1, read as the reverse complement.
ATCCATTTCAGCCAATGCCTTTATCCATCCTTATACTCATCTTCCCATCTATCAATCCATCCCCCCATTCATCAATGTCTCCATGCATCTACTAAACTGCACATCCATCATCTATGCACCCACCCATCAATCCACTCATACAACCATCCATCTATCTACCCACCTACCCCGCTGCCCACTGTCTGTACAATCTGCCTTACTGTATCCATCTATCCTCCTGTCTACTTAGCCATCCACACATCTGTTTACTCCACCATCCACCAACCTGCCCATCCACTTACCCCCCTGCCCCACCTACTCATTCACCTTACTCCAATTAGGACTGAAAGTAGTTGGAAAAAGTAGGAAAGAGAATTCTTGCTCGAGTTTTCAAAAGTCTGGTAAATGTATGGGCTGTGGACTATGGAGTGGGGCCCCCATGGAAGTGAGGAGAGACTGGGATTGAGAAGAGAGTAGAGGAGGGGGAATCAGAAATGAAGAAAAGGTGAGGGGTGGCTGTTCCTCCTGGGGGTCAGAGGAGCGAATGGAAGAATGGATTCCTCAGGCAGACAAGGACCAGGGAAGAGGCAGAGAGATCCCTCAAAGGGGCAGTTACAGGGCTTTGGGTGGCTCATCTGGCATGATTGGAAGGTCTTCTGGGTCCTCTGTCCCCTCCCAGAAACAGACTCCCATTTCAGATCAAGCCTAGATGCCTGTAAGCCAGGGTTTAAGGTCAACCTCCTCCAGGAAGCCTTCTAGCTCCCACTTCTCCCTGTACCCAGAACACTTGCTCCTACCCTTCCTTTCTGGACCCTTGGCTTTGAGACATCCTCAGAGAGGAGACTCCTCTCCCCTCATCCTGATCATGGTTAAAAAGTCCTTCCTCAAGTGCCACTTAAGTCCCTCCAGCTACAGGTGTGTGCCCCTCTCTCCCCTCTTTCACAGGACAGTTATCTGTACTTTCTCCTTGCCTTAGAAAAGTGTCACAGATCTGCCATGGAATCGGAAGCCAGTCTCCATGGTTATCCTTAACAAGTGCGCCACAGGCTGTGGGCTGCTCTCCCTCGAGGAGCTCTGGGAATGGCCAAGGCGAGTCCCCTGGGTTTTCTCTCCTCCTTGTTGAGATGTCCAAGATTCCCCTATTATGGGTTCAGTTTTTGGGAATAAGATACTGCTGACCCCTGATATAATGCACTGCCTCTAGGGTCACCCGTAAAGCAATGAATCACTGACCACAGAAATTGGGTGGGGGCTCAAGGGTGCCCAGTAAGGGTCCCTAGCTCAGACCCCCTAGTGACTGGTGATGGATTCCTTAGATGGTCCCTTAATCCTCTTTCCTAGGAAGGCCCAGAACTGCCTTGATAGCAGGGGCAGAACAGAAGAGGAGGGTGGCATGAGTTTAGACCTGCTCCAGCTGGCAAGGAGAAGGTAGGGACTAGGAAGGGTGGCATGGTGTGCACAGCCTTGGCTATGCAGAGGGCAGAGTTGAAAGGAAACTTGGAAGTCCCTGCACAGATGGGGAAACTGAGGCAAGAAGTTTCCCAAGGTCACATAGGAAGTTAGCAAAAGAGGTGGGACAAGGGCTCTGGGCTGTGGCCATAAAGGTCCCATTTCCCATCTACATTTTCATGGGTAGGGGTAGGTCTGTAAGCTCCCAGATGGCTGAGCAACATCTGTTGCTGGGAGGGGAATGGGGTTTGAGGAGCTGCCAGGTGGCATTGGGTGGGGGTTTGGCCATCTTTGGATTGAAAGAGGAGAAAGAGAGAGAGAAGGAGGGGAAAGCGGAAGACGGGAGAGGGAGAAGCAGGGGGTGAAGAAGAGATTCAGGGGATTAAAGATGAAGGCAAGACTTGGGGAAGCAGGCCCAGGTGGGGTCCTCACCGAGCCCTCGGAGCAGTGGTCCAACTCCCTGCTGTCAAAGAGGGCCAAGTCTTTGATGAAGACAGCGGCAGCCCTCAGGATGAAGGATATGAAGAGGTGCATGTGGATGTAGTTCCGCGTGCAGTGGAGCTTCCTGTGTGGGGCGGGCAGATCTGGGAGGCCGAAGGGGCCTTGTACCCCCACCCCAGCCAACGCTGTCCTGTGCTCTGAGCAAGGGGAGAGGGGAGCATGTGGCTTTCAGAGTCTAGGCTCCTCCTCGAAGCGGGGTCCTATCTTGAACCACAGGCCCCGCCCCCAGGTACTCCATTCTCTTATGCAGCCTCCAAGTGCCTTAGCCTAGAGTGTGGCTCTGCCCTAGAAGCCTCATTTCAGGGTGCAAACCAACCCTCTGGGACCCTAAACCTAGGTGCAGGGGCATTCTGTGGGAGTCTGGGCTGCAACAGATGGAATTGGTCCTTGGCCACCTGCCATCTGCAGGGAAGGCTGGTCTGGCAGGAGGTGGGGACCATGTGCTGCTGGGGATAGGGGTGGAGGGGTCAGGGCATGCCTGGGCCAGGCTGGGTTTGACTGTGGGAGTGACACTTGCCAGGTCTGCTTTGTTGACTGTTACTTGGGCTGGGTCTCACCTGAAGAGGCTCAGGATTGTCGTGGCGACCAGAAGGGTGGCGAGGGACAGGCTGTAGCCAATGGTGTAGCCTGTCTTCACAGAACTGTAGAACATTGTCTGCTGCTGCTAGAGAAAGGGGGGTGAGAATCTTGGCGGTGTGGGTGGCTCATCTAAAGGATATTGGCAGGGTCAGGGTGCCCTATACACCCTGCCTGTCTATCCCTGCCTTGGCCGATGAGGACGCCGAGGCCTGGGGCTCCCAAGAGCGGCTGAATGCTGTCTTTCAACCCCCCTGAAAGCACCCACACCCCAATTTTCATAAGCAGGGCAGGAGTGCATCTCAGGGAGGGTTTGGGGGTTGATTCCCTCCCTCTCTTTGCTTCTCCATGAGGGAAAAGTCAGTGAGGGAGAGAAAGACCTTAAATATCCCATTCGTTCTTTCTTCAGCTATGTGTCTGGCACCCTTCTGGGCACATCCCTAGGGGCTGAGACTGCTTGCCCTTCAGACTCCCACATGAGGCCCTCTCTCTGTGTGACAAGGGGAGGCACACAGTGAATGCAGAATGGTAAAGAAGACACCATGGCTAATGTCCCATTGTGGGCTCTCAGGGGCTGGGATCAGCAGGGTGAGGGCAGCCTGGCTTTCTTGGGGGAGGTGGGACAAAGCTGGGCTCTGAGGGCTTCTTTCTTGGCCCTCTCCATGGACACAGGTGCAGAGTGACAGTCACTGGGCAGGCCCTTCCTTCCTCTCCATCTCCCACACCCTGCCTGAGTAGAGGCAAGTGGTTAAGAGGGATTTAGGGGAATTAGGGCCTGAGGTGCTGACAGGCTTCAAAGGCCTCTGAGGAAATTGCTGCTCTCTGGGGAAGTTAAAGCCCTGCCTGAGAAGGGTGCCTGAGGATGGGACAGATGTCATCACAGACAGACAGATCCACATACACACGTGTTTACACTCCTAAGCAGTGAGGAGCTTCTAGCTGAGGGCTCCAGTTAGACTCCAGCCCCTCATCAATATCCTCACCTAGCTCCCCAAATGCTTATAGAGACCACCGATTATTTACCTGTTCCGGGGCAGATCCCTGTCCTAGGGCTGGGGACAATAGGCCCCTTTCCTGTCCCTGTTCCTGACTGGCTACTGGGTATCTGAAGCTGGTTCCTTTCAGGATCTGCACCTCCGTTTCCCCATTGGATGTGATGGGGTGATGGTGTCTGCCTGCCCTGCCACTTCCAGGGTAGGATTGAGACTCCCATGAGGCAGTGGGGTGGCCCAGCCTGGGGGTGCTGCTTTGGGGACCCCCTCCTGTGTATCATCTTCATGAAAGCCTCCTCCACACCCTGTCCGGGGGGGCCAGGAGATGAATCCCCAGAAAGACAGGCCTGGAGGAGGCTTGAGGGGAGCAGACAGACCCCAGGAATTCTGGCTCCCACATGGCAACCCCACCCCTTGATGAGAGAGGTGAAAGGAGCCTTGGTAGGCCCAGGTGCTCCGAAGGTGGGGTGGAGGTGCACTGAGGCCCACCTCATCCAAACTTGATGCCTTGTCATCCAAGCCACAGGCCATGGGGTAGGGGCCAGGCTCCAGGTGTGTCCAGCCTTCGTCCGTGCAGTTGCGGCTCACGTTGTGGCCTGGGTGGAGGGCAGGGGCAGGGAGGAGAGAGGCTGAGGCAGGAGCGGGGCTGGTCCCCGGAGTGGGCCATGGGGACCTGGCTGTCTCTGTGCTTGGCACAGGGCAGAGAACTCAGCTCCACTCTCACCAACCTCTGGTGATGCAGGCTTCAGCTGCCACAACCCAGACACCCAGGCACCATGGGGATACCTATGGCAGGGAGCAGCCCCTTCAGGGCTGCCAGGGGACCTTCCTGCACAGAGGACAGACTCAGAGCAGACAATCCTGGGTTCAGCCTTACCCTTTGTCATGGTCTGAACCTGCTCCCAGGTGCCCCCAGATTTCCCCAGGTGCAATAAAAACTCTTATCCTTGACTCAGCATGGATCCTTGCCACAGAATGATCCCTGACCCTTGCCATGAACTGAAGGCTGATCCTCGTCACAGGGCTACAGCTGGGGTAGAGGCCCATGCCTGCCCAAGTCCTCCTCAGTCAACCTGCATGGGCCTGTGTGGCTGGGTTTCCTCCCCCCCACCCCCCCGGTGGGGCTCAGATGTGCTGCAGAGAGGAACCAAAGGGGTGGGAGTGGGGTTGGAGGATACCTGATGAGGTCTCCGATCTGAGACCCTCATAAAGGAAGAAGCAGGGAGTTCCTAGCAGGGGACACTGCCCAGACAGAGGCGTGTGATAGGGGAGCCAGGCAGTACAGCATTTTGCATGGGAGCTTCAGGTTGAAAGAAGCTACAGGAAGTGCTCCAGAGCAGCTGTGCTCTCCACTGCTTTGGAGGCTCAAGGCTGCAGCAAAGGGACAGGACCACAAAGGGCGCATGTGAGGGAGGGCCACACCACGGCTACCCACTCGCCTGCCCTGGGGAGGTGTCCTCTCCCCTGTGAGGGAAGGAAGGGTTTGAATAGACAATGGGGGAGCCAGAGAAGAATACCCCTCCCCAGCCCAGTGCTCTTCCGTCACCAGCACCGTCCCCACCACTGTCACCATCAGCATTATTGCCATCATCAGTTTCATCACAGTGACAGGTGTGAGAACTTTTCACATGTCAGTGCTGTGCAGAGCGCTTCAAACACTTCCTGCTTAATCTCCTCAACCATCCAGTGAGGAAGGTAACTCCATTTCATAGCTGAGAAGCAGAGGCCACACAGAGAGGACAGGGTAGAGCTGGTCTGGTCTCCAGAGTCTTCCCAGCTTGGCCCTCACCTGCTCTGAGGTGACCTGAGGACTTGTTTTGGTGTCCAGGTGCCGAGTTGCAGGAGGGGCCAAGCTGGCCTGTGAGCTCAGAGATGGTCACTGTGCACGTGTATTTATTTCTAAACTTTGCAGCATGCCCTGAATATACCGGGTGACTCCATGGTCACTATTTCTGTAAATCCTCCTGGCAAACCTTGGAAAGAGGCCTTATCATCTTACTTTATGGATAAGGAACTGAGGGACAGTTGAGAGTCGGGGAGGGACAGCGAGGAAAGAGCACCCCTCGGCTGGGTCTCTTTCACCCAGAGAAGGGCAGAAAGGACTTTGTGGAGGAAGGGGCTTGGAGCTGGGCCAGTTTCCTGCCTGGACAGCCCTCTTTGCGCACCCTGCTGTAAGAGGCTCCCAAGACTGGAAAAGTGTCTTCAGCTGCTCTGCATAGCCTCTAAGCTTCCCACCATTGCAGCCAGAGGTGGACCCAACCTAGGGCCTTCAGCCCAGCCCCTCATCAAACTGCAGCTCCTGCCTCAGTCCAGTTCTAGGGAGTTGTCCGTGGGTCCTGAGGCCATGGCTCCCACCCAGGATCTGATTTTTGGGGGGATATCCCCCCACCAGGCTTGGACAGGTAGGAAAGAGGGATAGGGCCAAAATCAACCAGTCTGGAAGCAGGGACACTAGAGCTTTGGGGTCTGTAGTGGCCAGAGATACTAGGACTTGATGAGGCCAGGTCCAATGACAAAGTGAACACCTGGCATCATGAATGATGCTAGCAAACCTGGGGAACTCAGCAGCACCTGCACGGCAGTTCCACAGGCCTTCTGTGTGTGTGTGTGTGTGTGTGTGTGTGTGTGTGTGTGTGTGTGTGTGTGTGTACAGTGGTGGTGGGGGATAAACAATATGTTAAGCTGGAGATCAGGAGTTTTCATCAGTTCCACTAAAAGATGGGGATCTTAAAGTTAAGAGAAGCTAAGTGACTTGCCCATGGTCACACAACAAGAAAGTAGCAGGCCTGAGTTGCAGACCAAGGTCAGCCTGACTCCAGACCTTTCTGGGCTCCCAGCAATGGCAGAAGGGGCATCCTGTCCACTGGAGCCCTGGTGCCCTAGATGGCAGTGGGATGGGGAGAGTGGGTCATCTTCAGGGCTAGGGAGCCTCTTTAAAGAGCCTGGAACTGTGGCCCAGGCCTCAAAGGGACCCACTCTCAAGGAGATCTCAGTCACCATGAACCCAGAGACACAGCCAAGAGTTTCTTTCCAGTCTGGGTCTGGGAGCCTGTGTCTGTAGAGGGGGATAAGGAGGGTGGGAGGGAGGTGGAAAGGAAGTTTACCCCTGTGCTGGAGGGACGCCCCACATTCTCCCAGTCTCCTCCCATTCACCAAGTTCCCAAAAGCAGTCCCGGCTCCTGCTCATCCCTAAGGGCTTCCTGAAAAGCACCACTCAGTGCCCGGAGCCAGAAAATGGGGCCATTTCCTCCCCACTCTCCTCTCTCCTCCCCACGCCAGGCACTAATCCTGTCCTGGCCTCTTCTTTCCCAGAACCACCACACCTCATCTACTGTTAGATAGGAGCTTCCTCACGGATCTCCTTACTTTCTTATTATCCCCTGTCCCCAGCCATCTCCCCACCCTGAGATAGCTGGAAGGCTCGACCTAATACTCAGAACTGATCGTGGCACTCTCCTGCTCAAATACCTTCCATGGTGCCCCATCCCAATACCCGTTGTTTTTTTTTTTGAGTCAGAATCTCACTGTCACCCAGGTTGGAATGCAGTGGCATAATCCCACTTCACCATGGCCTCGACCTCCTGGGCTGAGGCGATCCTTCCACCTTAACCTCCCATGTAGCTGGGAATATAGGCGCGAGCCACCATGCCCAGCTAAGTTTTAAATTTTTTGTAGCCGGGCACGGTGGTTCAGCCTGTAATCCCGCGCCTTTGGGAGGCTGAGGTGAGTGGATTGCCTGAGCCCGCGGCTTCAAGACCCTCCTGGGCAGCAAGACCTCATCTCTACAGTAAATCAAAAAATCAGCCAGGCATGGTAGCGCATGCCTGTAATTCCAGCTACTTGGAAGGCTGAGGCGGAAGGATCGCCGGAGCCCAGCAGGTCAGGGCTGCAGTGGCCGGAAGCAGCCACTGCACTCCAGTCTGGGCGACGGAGTGAGACTCCAACTCAAAAAATAAATAAATAGATAAATAAATAAATTTTTTGTAGAGCCAAGTTCTCACTATGTTTCTCAGGCTGATGTCGAACTCCTGGACTTGAGCAATCCTCCCACTTCAGCCTCCCAAAGTGCTGGGATTACAGGCACGAGCCACAATGCTCAGCAAGATTTTCTTATCTGTGGCATCGTAATGTAGTGATAGAGGAGAGGAGGTGCCCCAGAGTCCCCACAGACATGATGAACACCAGTTGTATGTTGAGTTTTCTTAACCAAAATAGCTATCCCATTTTTTATTCTAAAAAAACTCTTCAAATAGTTGAAGGTAAAAAATACTGCAGATGAAAGATATATAGACTACAAATTAAAGAAGTAAGTCACCACCAACATTTTAGTACCTTTACAAGCAGTCCCCTGGCCTGGCCAAAGCTCCTTCTCTAGGTATTTCATCCAGCCTAATAGATGACTTCTTTCTACTCCTCCACAATTTTTATCTCCAATATGCTCTCCTTGTAGACCCAGGTCCCTTCCTGGGGCACATCCCTTCCTCAGTCCTGTTATTCAAAGGGCAGGAGATAGGGTTGGCCTTTTTCCTACTCCACACTTGCAAGCCTCCCTCTTCGGAATTTAAGGTCAGTTGCTCACATCTTTCCCCAGGAAAACACCTACTTTCCTCTATGTTTTCAGTCCCTAATCGCAGTCTCCTATTTCTCTCCACTGTTTTCAGAGACCAGGACCACCGAGCATAACTGTGCAGGTTGTTCACTGCACAAGAGCATCTGGCTGGTGGGCATATTCAGCTTGCCACTAGGTGGGCTCTAGTGAGAGGTCGACTCCGCCTGAGGAAGGGCTGCCTTTTCTCATCTACACAAAGGCACCGAATGGGCCCCATTGATGCTAGCAGCTTCGGGGTTAGCCAGATGGTGGGCAAGAGTCCAGATTCTCAAGTGAAAGAGCTGCCTTGATACATTCCAGCAGGGACAGAAGCGCTGTGGAGAGGAGTGCAATTAGCAGAGTATCAGGAGGGAGGCAATTAGCGGCGCCCCAGGGATCTGAGAGAAGGCTGGTTTCCAGGCTCTGCTGACGGTTTGTGCCAGGAAGCCTGCCAGAGGAGATCCTCTCTCACCTTCCCAGGCGCTGCATCCCCCTGGAGGAGGGCTGGGCCAGGTGGGCACCAGCCTGGATTATGGCACAGCTGGGACTGCTCCTGGACTTCTCAGAAGGGCTTTGAGGTCTGTCCTTCACCACCGAGGTCACGATACCAAGCACTGGGGGGCAAAACTGGCCCTCCTCAGAGAGACCATTGGCCCCACCTCCCACCCCCTCTTTATAAAGAGGGAAACTGGGCTCCAGGGAGGGAAAGTCTGCCTGGAGGGAGAGATGCCTGGGTTTTTCACTCACCCTCCGAATACTTATCTAGGTCCTGCTCCTCATAAGCCCACCCTATCCTGGATCTGCTCCTCCCTCATTCTTCCACACCCAGTCCTGACTCATGAGTCCTCCCCATCCCAGACCTGCTCCTCCCTTATACCTCCCCACCCAGTCCTGATCCTCATGAGTCCTCCCCATCAAGGATCTGTTCTCCCCTCAATCCTCCACACACAGTCCTGATCCTCATGAATCCTCCCCATCCAGACCTGATCCTCCCTCAATCTTCCCCACCCAATTCTTATCCTCACTAGTCCTCCCCATGCCAGACCTGCTCTTCCCTTGGTCCTCTCCACCCAGTCCTGATTCTCCTTCACTCCTCCCCACCCAGTCCAGTTTCTTCTCTCCCACAGGCTTATTAAACCTAGACCTGGGTAGGGGGCAGAAGGGCATGCTTGATCCTCTCTCTCCCAAACCCTCCATAAACACATCTCCCACTTCTCTCCTTCATGCTCTACCTGGATTCTGACCATCATTATTTCTCACCTGCCTTGTGATTGTGGTTTCCCATTTATACCCCTAGAAGTCTTCCTTCTCACAGAAACCAGTTATCTGTTAAAAATCTAAATTGAGCTGGGTGTGGTAGTATGCGCCTGTAGTTCCGGCTACTTGGAAGGCTGAGGTGGAAGGATCGCTGGAGCCCTGCAGGTCAAGACTGCGGTGGCCGGGAGTGTGCCACTGCACTCCAGTCTGGGCGACAGAGTGAGACTCCAACTCAAAAAAAAAAAAAAAAAATCTAAATTGAACCATGTCAGTCCCCTGCTTAGAGCACCCCCCACCCCACCCATGGCTTCTCTCTGTACTTAGGAAAAACCCAAATCTTCACCTCAGTCCTCAAGGCCACCACACAGTCTGGTTCCTGCCTGGCTATCTCTTCCTTCCTTCCCTCCCCTGGGCTCTCTCTGCCCCAGCCACAATGGCCTCCATGGAGCTTCCTTGGATGCCTATGCCATTGGCTGCAGATTCTCTCTCTCAATTACCCCAGTCTGGGATCTTTGCCCATGGCTCCTTGTCACCCCCAGGTCTTCGGATGGCAGCTGAATGTCACTTCCTCAAGAGGCTGTTCGTGAACACCTGCCTTAAGTCACTCCCCTCCCTCCATCTTCTCTCACCCAGCACTTCATATTATTAATGATGTATTTGTTTGTTATCTTACTAAATATATCTCCAACTAGAAGTTAGCTCCAAGAGAGCAACCCTCCCAGGGGAGGCTGTTTCACCCCCCTCCCCCGATGTTTGTCCAGTCAGTGACTGGCATGCTAGTGGGTGCTGCATTTGCTGCACAAAAGAATGACTGGATATATGTTAAGCCTCGTGAATGGTTCCATAGCAAGAAAGCCTGCTTCCTAAAGGGGATCCCCCTTTTCTGCCTTATATGTGAACATTCATTTAAGCAGATCATGAAAATGTGTGTAAGCAAAGCTGGGTGGCAGTTTACAGAGCCCGAGAGGTCATCTGCCCCAGGCAGCAAAAGACTGAATCATGACCAGCTCAAGATACAGGAACACGGGAGCCATAATTTAATCAAGTACTTGTCAGTCAATCAGTTATCAATTGTTGAGCAAATATTTAGTAAGCCTTTCCCACTTGCTTATCTTTATATGAAGAGCTAATCAGATCTCAGGAATCCTTCAAAGACCCAGCGCCATTGCCTCCTCTGCCAGGGAGCACCCTGGATTGCTCTGGTCCCGTTGTCCACTTTTCCTTCCCTTCCTACTTCCTTGAGAGGTGAATCCCCACTCTAGCCAGCCCCACTCACTTCACCCCAGCTCCCTCCCTTCAACCCAGGAGCTCTTACCTTGAATGGAGGTGAAGAGCTTGAAGATGGGAGGGCAGGCCAAGACAACCACCTGACCCCGAGGGGTGGTTGGCCAGCAGGTGAGGTTGTCCCACATCTTGCTGCAGCCTGTGGGGTGAAGGCAGAGGACACATGGGTCAGCATAATCACCAGGTGCCCTCAGCCCTGGGGCCTGAGCCCATAGGTACCCACTCTTTTCTTCCTCCCGCCAGGAGCCTCCAGTCTGAAACGGGAGGTGCAGTCTGGGAGAAGGAGGCATGACTACAGCTCCTTGGTCCTCAGTGAGGGATGGAGCCTCCCCTGAGGGTGATTTGAACACTGGTGAGGGTTTTGTTTGTTGCAGCAACTAGGGGTCCTCACTTGGCATTTGGTGGGCAGGCACCATGTATGCCAGACAGGCAACCTGCACGGTCCTGTACAATGATGAATGAATGGTCTCATGTCCTGCATGACTTTCAGATGAGCCACTGGGCATTTGGGTAGGTGACAACCTTTTGTAATGACAAGAGCCTAGACTCTTACTTCATTTTACATGGAAACACAAGATATACTTATTGCTCAGGCCTAACACACATGGAGTTTTCCAGGAATGCAAGACAGAAGGCTACTTTGTTTTGTTCTGAAATTTACTAAGAGTTGTTTGATGTCTTGGAAAATCACGTTACCTATAGCAATACTGCTTGTGATATCTGAGTCACTGATACGACCACCAGCACATATTAATCTGCATTTATAGGTTTCACATTCTTAGAATTTATATTTATAGGTACAACCTTCAGACTGCATCTTCTTTGAGTGAGATCGTCCCTGAACATGTCCATGGTATTTTATTAAAAATTACTTTCCTTTTAATAGTTCCTTCACATTACAACCAGAACATAATTTTTAATAAAATGAATGTGTGAATTTCATGTTATGGTAGTTAAGGAGGCATTAGAAGAAGTTTGTTATAAAAAGATATTGGGTATGATGGGGTAATACTGGGGTATGATGAGAGAATATTAGGGTATAGCTAGTTCTTGAGCAACACAGATGTCCCCAACTCAGTCAAGTTGTGAATTGTGATGGGAAGTTGTCTGGGAGTGAGTTCAGAGAAAACTCTGCATCACAAGCTGTGCCCTCTACCATGTAGCTGTCAGCCCTGCAGAGCCCGGTTAGTGAAGGGTGCACACTGGTCTCCAGGGGTCTGCTTTAATAGGCAGCAGCAAATGCCATGGTTTTGCCTGTGTAGGAGCTGGGTGCCCCTGAGGAACCAGCACTACTCTGGACCCCCTCCATGAGGAAGGCTTAATTGTCTCTTTGCAATCCTGCCAGTCCCATAGATTTGCTCAGGTAATCCAACCCTTGAGCCAAAGTCAACGCCGGCTGGGCCAAGCCCAGCCCAACCCAGCCCAGGTCCGAAGGTTCACAAGTTCCCAAGAAGGGGCCCTGGGAAGAGGAGGTGGAGGATGTCCCTACTTGGGGAAGAGACTCAGAACTCTAGAGTAGGCTGGCAGTGGGGAGGGTCACAGCAGTCAGGTGGCACCTACAGCCAGAGGCTGAGGAGGACCCCTGGGTCCCCAGGGCTTGACCGGAGAGTACAGTCTTCCTCCCTTGTGGACTCTGACCACTTTTGCCCCAACCTGTCCTGAGGGGTCCTGTGGCCTCACTCTGGCTGCCAGTTCCTCTTCCATTCTGGGCCAGCGTCTCCCAGAGGCCATGATGTAGGGGTGTTTCAGGCTAGTCAAATACTCCTGTGGTTCAAGACCCTGTTAATATCAGCAAACACTCACATAGCCTTTGCATGTGCCAGGCACTGTTCTCACTTCTTTAAGTAATAACTTATTTAACCCACCTCCTTTATATATATATTTAACCCTTTCCTTTCACAGAGGAGGAAACTGAGGCACAGAGTGATTAGGCAATGAGCCCAAGGTCACATTGCTGCTGAGTGGTATAGTCTATTTACATACTCTCTCTCCTCCTGATTGGAAGGGCTCAGTGTCATTTCTCTGGGAATTTTGCTGCTGCTGGACTTTGTTTACCCCTCTCTGACAGTGCTGGGCACACCCTGTTTTGTAGGCTGGCTATTGTGGTCTGGGTCCCTGCCAGACTTTGGGCTCTCTGAATCTCTAGCTGCCAGCACAGGCTGGAGTGGATTCTGGGCTGGGTCTCTGGCCCTGTGCCCTGCTTCACCAGGGATGGGAAAGAAGAGAGGGAGACCGGGGGCCCTTGGAGAGGGCACACTAGGCCTCAAGGAATCTCAGTACAACAAAGGCTGGCCACGAACTGGTGCTGGGGCGCAGGTCAGCAGGCAGGGCAAGGGAGCAGGGAAGAGAGGCCAATACAGGGATGTGATCAGGGAAGTTTCCTGTGGGAGACAGGACACGGCTGGACTGCTGAAGTAGCAGGGTTGGGGAAGGAGTAGAGGGGGTGACAGCCATAAAAACACTTGGTGCCTGGAATAGCCTGTTGCCCTGGGCTAGGCAGAGGATTATTCCCTGTATACCCACTCCAGGGAAGCCCCACAGGCCCCATCAAATGTGTTTCTAGCCCCACAGAGACACAGGGCCCTGGCTGGCTGTGTGTGCCTACCGGGGCTGTGGCCCCAGCTAGAAAGTCCGACTGGAAGTGTGGGGTGAGGGATGGTAAGGCAGGGTGGGGTGGCGCCTCTGCTGTGTTATCTTATAGCCTTGAGTGCAAACACAGACACACACATGGACATGTACTCCTAGGAACATGGAACCCCAGGCACACATGCAAACGTACACACATGTACACTTACCTGGACATGGAAAGACCACAGACACAGAAAAATTGGGAGAAAGACATACAACTCACAGAGACAAATGCAAAACCCTCACAACTAACATGCAGAGACACAGCATACCAGGAAGACATGTCTAGGCATGTCCAGGGATGAGGTGTGTCCAGTCTTAAATAGACACACACTCCCAACTCACAAAGACATTAAGAGTCAGACACAGAACTACAAACTCCAGAGGCACAAACATAGCCCAGACAGACATGAGCCAGGATGTAACCTGGGTATGAACAAACACACACAGAGTCCCACACAGGGTTGTGGACAGACCCACAGCCCACCACCCATGCCCACCCTCCTCTGGATTCCAGGCTGCTGGTGACAGGGTATTGGCACCCGACAGGTACGCTGTGCCAGCAATGACCTCATAGGAATCATGAGGGCGGCCCGCCTGGAGCCTGGGAGGTATTGCAGCGGGGCTTAGAGTCTGGGGTCTGGGCCTTCTGCCATTGGAGCCTGCTGAAGCCTGTCTACAGCCTGGTCCTGCCTCTTTGCCCTAGCAGGATGGGGTGGGTGTATAGGTAGTGGGTAGGTCCAGCTACCCTTTAACCCAGACCTCAGTCTCTGGGCCCCAGGAGAGAGGGGGTTGTCTTGCTGTGAGACCTGGAGGAGGGAAAGCCTGCGTGTGAGACTACACACATTCACTTGTCATGCAAGAGGCAGTAGGCCTGGGCACCAGGGCCAAGAAGAGGAACCTGGGAGTGTTACCTAATCGTCAATCTCAGAGAGATGGTGAGGGAGCTGGGGAGCCGGGAAGCCATAGAGATGCTCCCTGCTCCTGAGCAAGGCTGTTACATAACTAAGCTCAGCCTCGGGGAGGTGGCCTGGATGGAGGCCCAGAGGAACCACAGCCTCCCCACTGCCTCCCCTTCAGTGAGAGTTGAACCTGACATCCTCCCCCCACTCTCCACCAGTAGTATGTCTCGGTGCCTCTGACCGTCCTATTCTCTTGGTTTCTCCAAACCTGCCCAAGTCAGGCTTGAGTGGCACCTTTCCATGGAATTCCTCCAATTCCCACCCTGGCCTGCTGAGCCAAGTGGAGGGTGCTGTCATCTGTCCTGATGGCCCTGCCGTCAGGTCTGGGCAGCTGGGCACTACCCTTCACACCGCCAGGTGGAGCTCTCCTAGACACCCTGCAGAGGAGTACCTGGGTCCTCATGTGCTCAGCCTCTGTGGCTGAACTAGACTTTCTAAGCATCAGATAATGAGTCAGTGGTTTATCTGGTCACTAAGGGTGGGTTGGGATGAAAGACCAGTGTGTATGCTGATGTATGCCTAGGGACGTGCACGTGTGTATGTGCGTGCGTGTGGAGATGATCGGTCCTCTGAGTGCTGAGGTGGCAGTGCCTGGGGTTGGGAGGAAGGAGCTGGGCCTCAGTCCTCCCCGCACCCCATGGTGAGTGTTTCAGACCTGTCCAGACTATCCTGGTGCCCTTTCTTGCTCTGGACTGCCAAGATGGCTTTGAGCTTCCATGTGGTCCCTGTGGGGGTCACATCCTATGAGCCAATAGCTCCTGCTCTTCCTCTGAGATGCTAACACAGTACAACCGTCTAATCCCAGAGTATGGTTCTGGGACCAATCCTCCCCATCCCAGTTCTAAGTCAGGGAATCAGGAGGGAGCTCCCCTAGCCTTTATTTGGGCTGGGTGGATGGTCCTGAAACCTGTCTACCTTCATGGTCCACAGGCCCCCTCCACCATGCAGCACCTAGATCCCAGCCTGGGTGGCTGGCAGCCATGAACATCATCTTCATTATTCCTAGACAAGAGGGATAGGGACCCCTCAAGATGGAGGTGGCTCTGTGAACTTTTCGGAAGCCCCATTTGGTATGTCCTCCTCAGCTGATGGCTGGGAGCCCCCCAGACCTGGGTTGGAGTGACGGAGACATGAAGGCCTGTTAGCCCCCTCCTTCTTCCACCTGACTTCCCCAGCTTCTCCTCACCACCCAGCAGCTCTGTGGTGCAATCCCTGCCTCAGGATCCCCATTCAACAAATGTGGAATGAATGTGACCTGGATGGATGTGGGCTCATGATGTGAGGAAACACGGGGCTCCATGTGGGTGCACAGACCCTGACCTCTCATGGGGACCTCACCTGCTGTCTCATTCTCCAGCTGGGCCTCCTCCAGGCACTGCTTACGGTGCACCTCAATCATCCGCAGATAGTCACACTCCTGCTGCAGCCTGGTTGCCTGGCCGCCCTGGGGGACAGAGACAGGGAGGGGCCTGTCAGCCTGGTCCACACAATCAAGAGCATGGGCCCATGCAGGGGCCTGGAATATAAGTTCCAGGCTAACCTCTCAACCCTCACCCCAGGCTAAAACCTTGGCCTGTAACTTGGGGTTTTATGTTTAGGTCTTTGATCCATTTTGAGTTGATTTTTATATACAGAAACACCCTTATGTACATCCAGCAATGAACTCTGAACCACCTGGCTTGACCGAAAGCAAATGCTGGAAAGGCTAAGATAGACAAGTGGGACCTCATCAAAGGAAGTCATCAAGAAGTCATCTGCACAGCAAAAGAAGTCATCAAGAGAGTAGAGAGGCTACCTACAGAATGAGAAAAAAATATTTACAAATTATGTATCTGACAAATGCCTCATATCCAGGATCTACAGGGAACTCAAGTGAAGTGAAAGAAAAAAACAAATAACCCTATTAAAAAGTGGCCAAAGGACATGAACAGACACTTTTCAAAAGAAGACGTACAAGCAGCTAACAAACACGTGAAAAAAATGCTCAATCTCACTAATCATCAGAGAAATGCAAATCAAAACTACAAGAAGATACCACCTAACACCAGTAAGGATGGCCATCACTGATAATTCAAAAATCAACAGTTGCTGACTCTGGTGCAGAGAAATGATTCTACACTACTAGGGGGAGTGCAAACTAGTTCAACCTCTATGAAAAACAGTGTGGCGATTCCTAAAAGAACTAAAAATTGACCTGCCATAGGATCCAGCAATCCCTCTCCTAGGAATATGCCAGGGGGAACATAAACTGTTCTACAAAAAAGACATCTGCACATGCATATCTATTGCCACTGTATTCACAATAACAAAAAAATAGAACCAACCCTACTGTCCATCAAAAGTGGATTAGATAAGGAAAATGTGATACATAAACACAATAGAGTATCACATAGCCATGAAGAAGAACAAAATCATGGATTCCACAGTAAATTGGATAGAGCTGAAGACCATCATAATAAGCGATCTATCACAGAAACAAAGACCTGAATACCACATGTTCTTACTCATAAGGGGGACCTAAACAATAGTCACATTAGCACAAGGGAGAGACTGGCAGCACAAGGAGGGAGGAAGGTGAGGGGCACATGACAACACAAAGGGTCCTGGTCCACTACCAGGGAGTGAGGGACCAGTTAGAAGCCTAAACTTCACCTGCATGCAGCCTACTTATGGACTTGATCCTCACTTGTACCCATCTCTATAATAAAAATAAATAGACAATATACTTAAGAAGAAATACAGATTTCAAAACAAAACAAAACAACTTGGGCCTGGCCTGGACCTAACCCCAAAGTGTTGTCCATTGTCCCCAGACCTGGGTCTGCCTTGAGGATCCTGTCATGGCTTCTTGGTGGTTCACCCAACAATGCTGCTACCGTAACAACTTTGTCAATTTGTGGGTGGCATGACTCCAGATGGGGGCAAGAGGACCTCTCCTTAGAGCCTTGAGCTGGCCCTCTGGACACTGCCACTCTCCAGGTTGGCTTGGGAGTACTCTGTCCCTGCCTCAGTCTCCCTGGATGGGTGGAGCCAACTAGTGCTACTTTGTTATGGGGAATTGGATTCTGGCCTGTGGTTCCTGATGCCAGGCCTGGGAGGAATCCAGAAGTCTAGATGCATTTTCCAGCTGTTATCTCCATTCCAGGAGCCTGTGCTCAGTCCCCTGAGCCACCAGGCTGGGGAGGGGACTCTGGTCCTCCTTGCCCAGCTTTCCCCTGCCTCCTTCTTATCTTCTTAATAATTCAAACTATACCAGATCTAAATGAGTCAGAGTTTTCAGGAAGTAAAAGGGCCCCTCTAGGATCTGCCAGGTCTCCCCTGCCGCTGGAAGGTGGAGAAGGAATGGAAAAGCCCAGGCTTCTCCCTTCTCCTCCCCAGTGCCCTGGCCAAGGACAAGGGGTGGGGACATAGTCTGACGGGGACGTTGGTCTTGGGGAAGACATGTGAATGGGGGTGATGGCTGTCCAGGATCAGTCAGAAAAAATCAGGTCTTGGGAGCTCTTGTGTTGGGGAGGGTGGGTGAAGGCTTCCATGGGGGAACCATTGGGCTGGCAGTAGCTTCCATTCCTTTGGCTTTAGGATAAAGTGGCTGCTGGTCTTGGCAACCCCACGTTTCCTCATCTGTGCCTGGAGTGAAAAATGTCACAGTCCCCACCAGGACTATAGGAGAGGGTCCAGCAAGACTCATCAACTCGTCCCTCCCACCCTAAGACAAAGACCTTACCTCCCCGGGCCTCCATTTCTCTGTAAGCTAAATGGGCCTCAACCACCTCCCCTGCTGACTTAAAGGTTCTTGAAGTGGGTCTGTGGGAAGAGCATAGGTGGGGGCTTCCCCTCATTTCTTTCCTTCAAGAGGGTCCCGCCCATCCTGCAGCACCAAAGTGCTTACCACTTTGACCATTGTTCTAAATAAGTCAACTGCATCAAGGGATATATATCCCAGGAGGCAGTGAGCGCTCCATCACTGTGGAGGCACAGCGGTCCATGTCGAGGCTGGACAACTCGGTGTATAAAACACCACATAGCTGAGTCCCTTCTGCCTCAACAGCTCTCTCACTCCTCCTCTCTCAGTGAGGCTTTGGCGGAGCCTCATTGTCTCACAGGTCACCTGCAGCACAGCTTTCCCAGATGCAGCCAGCACCATGGCTGACCTAGCCCAGGTCCAAGGGCAGGTCTCCCTGTCCAGGACTCCACTCAAACTTTCCTAGCATCCAGACCCCACCTACCCATGTGCCATTGACCTGGAAGCCATATAGCAAGCATGGGTTCCATTGGATCTTTAACTTTACCAGCCAACTGGGGTAAAGGCATTAGCTGGGAAGTAATTTAAAACTTGGCATATTGATATTATTATTATTATGTGAGTTGAGGTCTTACTCTGTTGCTCAGGCTGTAGTGCAGTGGCATGGTCACGGATTACCACAGCCTCAACCTCCTGGGCTCAGTCAATCCTTCTGCCTTGGTCTCCTGAGTAGCTGGGACTACAGGTCTGTGTCACCATGCCCAGCTATTTTTAATTTTTCTTATAGAGACAAGGTTTTGCTATTTTGCCCATGCTGGTCTCAAACTCCTGGGTTCAAGCAATCCTCCCACCTCAGCCTCCGTGCCCAGTCAATAAACTTGGCATGTTGGAAGTAACACAGGTCTATTATGGAGCGGGATGCAGTCACTCATATAATAACTGTTAAAAGAGAAGATACAAAACTTCAAGGAAACTTTGTGCCTGTGATTCCTCTTTGGGGTCATGTGCTTCCCCTCTTTCCATTAGAGTTATTTAGGCTGAAATGCTCAAGATACTCAACATTCTTTCTCAAGGGATCTGTGGCTGGCTCATCCTCCAAGTATAAGGGAAGGGTGGCCAGGTGGATCCCAGAGGTGGTCAGGTGGATCCCAGAGGGAAGGGTGGCCAGGTGGATCCCAGAGGGAAGGGTGGCCAGGTGGATCCCAGAGGGAAGGGTGGCCAGGTGGATCCCAGAGGGAAATGTGGCCAAGTGGATCCCAGGAACTGGCCACCTCGGCTTATGTCGCACTATTGGTCTTCTTGTTTGTCTTGGAGCATGCTTTTCCTCAAGGTACCTGCCCAACCCAGTGGTCCACCAGCAACAGGATTCTTTCTACTTTCTGGTTCCTTCCCAGGCTGTCTTGACTCTCCTACCAGTTCTCAACTCCCATCATGCTGCAGGATAGATGGTAGCAGCCATCTACTGTTTCTGCCCTCCACCAGCCTTTACTCTCCTCTGGTGCCACGTCCTCATCTCTGTCTGGGAAGCCACCTCCTTCCCCACTCCTAGTTTATGTGGTTCTGACAAACCCTCTTCCAGGGAATTGACATGTGACTTCGACTTAGATCAATCAGAGTATTCCTGGCCACAGTGCTTGGCACATGGCCCAAGCCAGGCTATGCATAATCAGGAAGCTTGCTCCTGGGACTTTGAATTAAGTCATTAGGCAAGTGAATTTGCTTTTTCCCACTGGACTAAAAATCCCAAAGGATGCAGGGGCTGGAGCTTCTGCTGACTTCTTATTGACAAGTGGAACACAAGGGTGAAGACCACACAACTGAAGGCAGAATAGAGAGATGGAAAAAAGTCAGGTCCTCTTAGCATTGTCTGAGCCCCCAAATGCAGCCATTCCTGAAACCAGCCCCATTGCAAGCAAAATGAACCAATACCTTTCTTTATGGCTTCAGTCAGTTGTGTTTTCTGTCCCTGTAACCACAAGTATTCAGTTTTGTGGTCTGAGGACAGGGCAATGGATACCTTCACTTCCTGGGCCCCCTTAAACCAGGCTGTGTGGTTTGCCAAGAGATATTTCATTTCTAATCACCATTGGCCTCTAGGGTTTCTGGCAGCTTCTGCTTGCCATTCTTTGAGGGTACAAGAGTGTTGGATCAACTTCTCTAGCCAATTCTGCTCCTCCAGCAGCACAACCACAGAGCCTTCCTGAGAGGCAGTTGAGAGAGAAGGGAGGACTGGGTACAGGAGTCCCCAGGGTAACCCAGGAAACTGTGGTGTCTCTGAATAAATTAAGAGTGATCTGGAAGGTGAGCTGTATCTTTGCCATAGTTTAGCTAAGTTCTGGGCTCTATGTGGAGGAGGGTAGGGGAAATGGAGACCCAACAAAGGACCTCAGGCCACTCATCAAATGCACATTCCCAGATGCGACCTAAGTCTCAGACCTAAGTCCTCGGGTCTGGACTACATCAATCCTTGTCCACAGCCTAGCCTTGGGGCATCTGGTCAACCATTGCCCTTTGAGGGCCAGAGCCAGGGCAGCTCCTTCTAGCCCTTATCACTGAGGAATTCAGGCAGACTTTGGACTTCCTCTCCTACTTATTTCCCTACTCTAAACATCCTCATTATCCCTCTGGACTCCGTGTGCACAGAGAGAGTTGGAAAATTCCCTGACAGAATATAGCCAAGTCTAGTAATCCCAGGAAAGAATTCCAGGGTAGGCTTCCTATGGCATGGGTATTCTGTGTCCATTCTGCAGAGGTAGGTCTTGGAGGATAAGTAAGAGTTAGACAAGCAGAGGTGCAGTTAGAGCACTCCAGAAAGCAGGAGCTGTGGATGAACAAGCACGGAGGCTTGACAGTGCCCAAGATGCAAAAGGTTGCGAGAAGCTTGGTATAACTGCAGCAAGGAGTTCTGGGGGCATCAGAAGACCAGTTAGGCAATATAGGCAGGCCTGGGATTGGGAAGGGCCTGGAATGCCAGCTTTTGAGCGTGAGCTTTGACTCCTAGGTCATGGGGACCATCAGAGATTTGAAGCAGGAGACTGAGGGCGTGGGATATAGATTTTACGAAGATCCCTCAGACTGCAGGTGGTGGGACTGAAAGTTATTGCACTGGTCCAGGCAGGAATTGATGATGCCTGGGTTAAGGCAGGGTAGGGAGGGTAGAGAGGAGGAGGCCCAACTGAGCAGGTGGAATGGGCAAGACTTGGTTAATCCCTGTCTCCAACCAGACTCAGGATTCTCCTGCCAACTCCCGGTCTGTCACCTCCCACATACAGCCAACGCTGTGGCAAGAAACAAAAGAGCACCAGGATTGAGGAGAAGCCATGGACTTCTCCACCCTTGCCTGGATCCCTTCTTCTGAGCTCAGGAATTCCTGTCCTAGGGAAGGTGCTGGGAGCCCAGTCTGGCAAAACTTTCTAGCCTCACCTCAACTGCAGAGTCAGGCTGACTTTAAGCTTACTTCTTGGTGCTCAGCCTAGCACAGGAATTGGTGACGGGCTGGGGAGAAAGTCCTGTTTCCTCCTCTCCATGTGGGACTCCCTGAGATCTGGGGCAAAACCTGGGGGTGGTGACGGGAGTGGGGGTGAAGAGGCTGGGATTTTTGCTGCTACATGCTAGGGGCTCTGAAAGATAGTGTGAGCCCAGCTCAGGCTTGTAGGCCATATCCAGCCCCTCTGGGGAAGTCTGAGGCCACGGCTACTGCCTAGAATCAGAATCCCAGCCTCATAATATGGAGCCAGAGAACTATGGCAGAAGAAGCCAAGGGAGCCAGAGGCAGTGCAGCAGGAGAGGCGAGTCCCCCTGAGGAGCAAGCAGATCAGAAGAGTAAAACCTGCAGCAGGCTGGATTAGGTGAGACAGGAGAAGGAATTCCCTGTCTGCAAATTGCCAAGCACTGGGAGCCTCCAGGGATGACTTGTGCTTCTGAGGCTTGACAAAGGAGGGCTCTTTTTTTCCTGCCTGCAAGAGGAGGCGGGGAAATGGGCAGCAGAGAGCAGGGGCTATGGATGGTCCCATTTACCTTCTTCACCATGACTCCAGCCTTGACAGAAATTATCTCACCTCCACGATTTATTTACTCCACCCTCTACTGAAATCAATGCATAATGAAGAGACACAGGGGGAAACTGAGGACTCAGAGAGAAAGCCACGTGATCAAAGGTACACAGAACTGCCTCCTCCATTTAAGGAGATGAGGGGATGAAGCTCTCATAGTCAGGGAGAGAAAAGAAGGAGCAAGAAGAGAAAAGGGCAAGAAGGGAGGGCTCAAGGGACATAGGACAGGGTGGACCCACAAGTCAGAGAAGAGAGGAGAAACACTCCCAGCTCTGCAGAAAGCACTAAAAGAAGTTGAAATCAGACTACATTTTATTGGGAAGGGGCACAAGGGAGCCTGCTGGGGTGATGGGAATATGTAATAGCTTGATCTGGGCCATGGCTATGCAGATATACACATGTGTGACAATTCACTGGGCTGTCACTTCAGGTCTGTACACTTTACTAATAAAAAAAAATCTGTAAAGTCCCAGGGCAGCATGTAGTATGCCACAGCCCTTCTGGAAGAAGCATCTCCTCTTAGCAAGGTTGCAGAGCCTAGTTAAGACCACAGGTTCTGGAATCAGACAGTCTGCCACTTCCTGACTGGGGTGAATTGGGCGGTTTACTCAATTTCACCTGTAAAATGGGGGCAACAACAGTACTACCTACTTCTAGAGTTGTGTCGAGGGTCACAGGTAAAGGACACCAGTCAGGCACCAGGAGTTAGCAGTTATTATTTTTTTGAGTTAGAATCACACTCCATTGCCCAGGCTGGAGTGCAGCGGCACACTCATGGCCACCCCAGTGTCGACCTGCTGGGTTTCAGTGATCCTTCTGCCTCAGCCTTCCAAGTAGACGAAATTACAGGCGCATGCTACCACACCCAGCTAATTTTTTGATTTATTGTAGAGACGAGGTCTCGCCAAGTTGCTCGGGCTGTTCTTGAATCCGTGAGCTCAGGCAGTCTTCTTACCTCAGCCTCCCAAAGTGCCAGGACTACAGGCTTGAGCTACCATGCCTGGCCGGATTTGCAGTTATTGTTAAAGCCCTAGCCCAGCCCTCATGCCAGTGTGGCCCTGCTATCTACACCCTGGCCTAGCCACAGCCATAGCATCTTGTGTAACCCCAGGTACTCTGAAGGTCCTACATACTGACAAGTGGCAGTTGTACCCTTCAGAGGTCTCAAGTCTTCCAGTTCTCCTTACCGCCACTGTAGTCTAATTTCTATTTCTTCCTTGTATGTTTATATCCTTTTGCCTGTACCCTAAAACCTCCCCTCTACAAATCCAGATTTTGTTAACCACATCTCCCTTTGGGGAAGGCTGAGTTCTGGGTGGTAGAAAAGTAGAATGAAGACTAGTGTGTGTATTTTGTGGGGAGGGTGAGGAAGAGGAGGAGACATAGAGATACAGGTTTGGACTAGGCATGCTGGCTCACACCTATAATCCTAGCACTTTGGGAGGAGGCGAGAGGATTGTTTGAGCCCAGGAAAAAAAATTTAAAATTAACCTAGTTTGGTGGTGTGTGCCTATTTCCACAGCTCAGAGTGGTACCAAGACTAGAGATCTCACAATTAGCAGAATCCAAGCAAAGACATTCAATTTGCTCCTGTCTAAGGACTCTTCTTGGAAGGTTTCCTTTGGGCATGAAGCCTTCCAGGATTTCTTTGCATTGGATCACCATGATGATGGCTAGAGAAGCAGAGACAGCAGGGACTCAGCCTGAGCACTTAGTTTAAATCCTCTGCCCCTTGAAAGTGATACTGGCCACCCCCAGGGAATTGGACTTTGCAGGACTCAGTTTACAAACATGGTGTGTGTGGGTGTCATTGGCGTTGGGACCACCTGC
The DNA here is from genome assembly GCA_027257055.1 of Cephalopachus bancanus. Classification (NCBI taxonomy): domain Eukaryota; kingdom Metazoa; phylum Chordata; class Mammalia; order Primates; family Tarsiidae; genus Cephalopachus; species Cephalopachus bancanus. The sequence goes on along the minus strand of JAPVLO010000021.1, from coordinate 9,715,711 downwards.
AGAGTCTGGCACCAGCACAGGGAGCCACAGGCTGTGAGTACATGGAGGCTGGTTGGTGACCTTTCCCTTCCTCTGGTGATCTGCTGTGCAGGAAGAACTTGTTTTCAAGTTAGATAGTAGGAGGCACTTCCTGAGAGATATGAATCCTTGTCTCACGAGCACACAAGAGGGCATGCATGAAAAGACTGGGTCCTGTCCAGTGTAGCTCAGCTCGATGCTCACTGCCAGGGCACCCTGCTCTCTCCCCATGCACCCTGCCAGGTACTGGACAGTCCAGTCCCATCAGACACAGACACACAATTCCTGTGACACAACAAAAACCCGATAATATCCCCACTCATCTTGTGGTATTTGATTGCCTTCTGCCTGAGGACATTTGAATATTAGATGTTAAGGCATCTCTGTTAATTTTGTTAGGTGTGAAGATAGTATCACAGTTACATATGAAAATGTCCTTTGGTTTTAGAGCTGCATCTTGGAATAATTTGGAGTAAAAGTTCAGTATGCTATAATTTACTTTAAAATACTTCAGTCATAAATGCAAATGATGAATTGTGTGTTTGCATGTTCATTATAGTCTTCTCTCTATTTGTTTGAAACATTTCGACATGAAAGTAGAAATTTTAAAACCCACACATGTGGTGGAGAAATTAAGCTGTGTTGCTTTTTGTTCTTTGGAATATTTTCAAGGTATGTGAGAGAGTTTGTATATATTGACATTTTCCTGGGTGCAATGGGAACTGTTTTGTGTTAAAAAGTCAAACAGGGGATGATGGAGTCTAGAGGTTGACAGAAGGGGCTGGGGAAAGGGACGAAACTCCGTAGGGTCCCCAGGCCCCATTCCTCAGCCATGCCCAGAGGGCCACAGTGAGTGGCCCAGCAATGGCAGGAGGGTGACAAGCGAGAGGCCCTACCTTGCATCATGGCCCCTGTTGGATTTCCACTGAAGCCACCATGGTGCGAGATGGCCCTCCACCCACCTCCTAGCCCTCTCTGAGAGGCCCCACTGCTGCCTGGGTCTGCAGGCTTGCCCCCCAAATGGTCTGGCCACCTCATGACAACATCTTTTCCATCGCCAGGACTCTTGCCTGCCCTGGGGAGCCATGGGCAGGTGGGGGCAAGATGACTGTATAAAAGTCCACAGGGCTACTGAGCTGAGGATTGAGAGAAAAAGATGGTGGGTCACAAGTTTACACAGCCACGTTCACTACCTTTACCTCTTTCAAAGCTCACAAAAGTCCTGCCGGAAGACCAACCCCATTTCAGAGACTCATGGGGTCTCACAGTTACATATGAAAATGTCTAAAGAGCTGCATCTTGCAATAATTTGGAGTAAAAGTTCAGTATGCTATAATTTACTTTAAAATACTTGTCATAAATGCAAATGATGAATTGCACGGGGCAACATGGGGAAAATTACCTCCCGGTAGGAGGTAGAGCTGGCCCCAGCCCAGCCCATTCTTTCCATTTCTCCTGCACCTTGGGCCAAGGACTCTTTCCCTCCCTTTTGTGGTGAAGAATCTGAGGCCCTTCCACAGAGATTAAAGATGCTCCCCAAGTCAATTAGGTGAAGTGAGGAGGTCTCTTGCCCCCCAGGTGGGACTCCCTATGGAAGCCTCAGAAACCTCAGGAAAGGCCGAGTCTCAGGGCAATAGAATGGGAGGGTGGAAACTTCTGAAGGGAGCTCCCTCTTCTAGTACATTCCCCCTGGTTGGCCAAACAGAGGTTGTCAGGTCACTTGAGGAAGAGGCCTGACCCATCTGCAGCCATGTTTCCCAGAGTTCACAGGGTGGCTGGGTGCCAAGAGGGCTTGGGCAGCTGTGGAAACCTCTGGAGGGGTTGGAAGTAGATGGCAGGGGCAGCAGGATCCTATGGCAAAGCAAGGCCTTCAGGAGCTGGTGCCCAGTAACCTGCCTCAGAAAGGGGTGACAGGGACCAAGCCTCCCCCAACCCCAGGGGCCATCCCCAGCTCTGGGGGGAGCCGGAAGCCTCCTCCTCCTTCTGGGGTCAACAGAAGCTGTTTTGTAGTTTGGGGTGAATGATTGGCCCATTTGGCCAGACTCCTTAGGGAACTGTCCTGCCTCCTCCAGAGAGCCTTCCATTACCACCTCAGCAACCCCTGCTCCCAGTTCTGGGAGACTGTACCCCACATATATCTGGGCTCTTCCTCCTAGGCCATTGGGTCTGGTCTCCCCCACCAGCCTGAGAATCTTCCCAGGGCAGGGCCTGGGTCTGTTCTTCTGTGACCCCCCCCCTTCACTGGCCTTGTACTGGGCATTGCCTTGAGTACCTCTTCCATGGGGTGAGAAGTCCCTGTGTCTGCTTTCTGGGGGGCAGGGGCAATTAAGCCCTGACAAGTGGCCTTGGGGCAGACTTCCTCCTCTGAGACACTGGAGGTTTTCTTTCCTTTTTTTGCTTCCCTGTTCAGAGATTTCCCCTTCCCTGGCTGAAGTCAGGGCACCATAAACAGCAGTGATAAGGCTTTGGGCCTTCAACCTGAACTTTGCAGCTGCCACTTTATGACTTTGATAATGTCTGCCCTTCCCCCAGCCCCCACCTCCCAGTCCAGCTGGAGCAGGATTGCCTGGTGTCCATTCCAAGAGGAAGCGAGTGGTCACTGATGGGGAAGAGGAAGAGGCAGGGAGGGAAATGGGGGCCCCTCACTCCAGCCTGCCCCTCGCTCAGTCCTGGATAAGTCCCTTCTCCACACCCTGTGGGCCCACTTGTGAGAAACACAGGAGGGTGAGAGACCCCAGACCCAGACCCCACTGGATGGTCAGAAAACCCCGGGCTGGGAGGTGAGTAGGACTGAAGGGTGGGGTCAGAGGAGGGAGGGTTGAGTTGGCTGGAGCAATCAGAGAAGGCTGTTTGAAGGAGATAGAGCTGGGCACTAAATGAGTAAGATGTGGAAAGATGAGGGTGGGGGTGGGGGGTGGTGTGCGGTAAGCATTGGAGGAACCAGGCTAGGGCTGAAAGTGAGAGGCTGAAGAAACGGCCTGGAATGAGAAGAGGCCTACTGATACTGTTCTGCTCCTAAGCTTAGAAGCCTCCAGGGATCGGGGAATGGGTGCCAGCAGTGGTCCCAAGATCCCTGGTTCATGCAATAAGAATTTGAGTGCCTGGGACCCAGGGCTGAAAAAAAAACAGGGGGTTGCTGGCAAGGCCTAGAGGCTTCATTAGCACTGAGGGGCTGCAAGTGGTGCTGAGCTGTGGCCTCAGGGCCAGAGCTGGTGAGGCTCTGAGTGTTCAGGAGGTCTCCTGACCATCAACGGGAGGAGGAGACACTCCTGCCAACTGTCAGAAGTCTGCTTTCAGCGATTCCTGCCCTGGTGGAGGTGATGGTAAGGGACAGAATGGACCAGGTAAGGTTCCTCACTCTCCCTCAGCCAATCTGGAGCAGGTATTTTAGGCCCTGTCCAAGCAGTCACTCCAGATTACTCAAGGTCTGGGGTAGGGGGAGGAAGAAAATCAATCTCTGTCCAGGTCTGATATGTTTCTGGGCCTTACTTTGCCCATCAGTAAAATGGGCTTGGATAGACTCAGTGAGCATTGAGGTCTTCCCTGCTCTTCAAGTGAGATGATCTGTTGCACCTACTGCCACAACCAGGGTCTGCCCAATCACAGGCACACACACCACACCCACACATGGGGCACCTGGGCAAGCATGTGTCAGGGACACATGCATACTCATGTTGGGAGGAAGGGGAGGCCACTGCTTGTTGGCATTGGCCCCTGCTCAGCCTGGCCCTTCCTGGTAAGCACCACCCCTAGGCTCTCACTGCCCACCACCATGAGCTCCAGGGCCTTTTTGCTCTGTTCAGGAGGGCACAGAGTGGTGTGTCTGCCACTGACTCGATCCCAAGAATCCCTTCTCAGGTCCTGCGGGCCCCAGGGCTGAGTCTGCGGTCGACACCCCACAGACACCTAGACCGGACAGCTTCCTTCCCACCCACGGTCTACCAGACCTTCCATCTCAATCGACCCAGTACCCGAGCCTGCACCCATGGGCCTCCCCATCGCACGCCCGCCCGCCCGCAGCCACTACACCGAAGGCAAGTCTGGAGTTCACTCGCCCCCGTCCCTCCACTGTGGCTACGCCGGCTCCGGGCTGCTCTGGGAGGGACTGGGCACCACCAAGATCCCACCCCTCGGGTCTAGATCCGGTCTGGGGCGGAGGGAGGAGGCAAGACGAAGTGCTCGGTGCCCTTCATATCCCTCACACAAACGCGCGCACAGACGGTCAGGCTCCCGCCGTCCCCTCCCTCCTTCGCCCCCCAGCTGCCGGGACTGGGCGGCGGGGCGAACACTCACCGCGGGGCCGAGGGCGCAGGCGAGGGCGCCTGCCAGCACGCACAGCCAGCGAGCGGGCGGCGGGCCGGGCGGGCGCATCTTGCGCCCCGAGCCCGCGGCGGGCGGCCCCGCGCGGAGAGCGGGCTGGCGGGCGGCACGCCAGGCGGGCGACGGCCGGGAGCCTCGAGGAGCGGCGCTGGAGCAGTGGCTCCGGCGCTAAAAGGCTCCGCTCGCGCCTGGGGGAGGGCCCCGGGGGCTCGTCTGACGGGCGGCGGGTCTAGCCAATGGGTCGGTGGAGGCGGGCCCGCCGCGCAGGTATGGGGCGGGGCAGAGCGCCCCCGAGAGAGGGACGTCCCCGCGCCTCCTCCCGCGGTCCCACTCGCCGGTCTTCCGTCGTGAGCACTCGCAGGCCTTCACCCCTCGGGGTTCATCTCCCGGGAATCTCGAGACCCCAGCACGCCCCATTCTTCCCTGCTTGGTTCACGATTTTCCCAAGCGCCGGACTGTGGTCTCCCACCTCCACACGCCCCCTCAGCCCCACCCCAGGACACTCTTCTCGTCTGCCTTCGCGCCTCCTCCTCCAGGTGGCCTCCGCATTAGTCTACCGGTTTCCCACTCTTGCCCCTCGGAGGGCTAGTGCGCGCGAATCGGATTGCGAGACAGGAAGTGCCACTTGTCTTCCAGGCTGCGGGCTGGGGCCCCGCACGTGGCCTGGGGCTGGCAGCCACCGGGGGAAAGTGGAATGCATTGTTTGATCCATTTTCAACCCCCCCAACTCATCCGTCGAGCCGAAGGGGCCGGGCCAGGGGGCAATGAGGCCCGACGCTGGGTTCCTTGGTTCCAGGAGACCCGGCGGGGCGCGCTCGGCACCCGCTGAGCGCCCCGGCCCTTTCAAGCCCTGTTCCAGGGAGGGTGGCGCGTCCGCACCCTCGCGCGCCTCGGTCGGGCATCTCCGGAGGGAGTCTTGGCCGAAGTTCCAGCGCCCTCGCGCGGGGATGGAAGGTCTGTTCTCGGCGCGCGGGCCCCCTGCGCGGTTGGCCTAAAACAAACCAACAACGCGTCCTCATCTTGCCTTCACTATTTGACAGCCGGGGAGCCTGGAGTACAGAGCAGGACCAGGACCCGGCCGCCTGCCTGTGGTGCTGCGCTTCCAAGGGGCGGCGGCGCGGCCGCTGAGTGACAGGGTCCCGCCGCCCTTCTCCGCGAGTCCTCGGGGGGGTTTCTTCGCCTCTGGGATGAGGAGCGGGTTCACTGGCGCCGCGCGCTGGGATCGCGTCTTCTTGTGAACCAGGCGCAAATGGCTGCCTGGTTCTCTTTCCAAGGGCTCGAACCCGTGCAATCGAGGCTGGAGGTGGCCGCGGCGGCGGGATAGGGTAGGAGGTGGGCCAATGTCTTTGGAAGAGGGGCAGTGTTCAGTGGAGAGGCTGGGTGCACCTGCGCGAGGAGCAGGACGTGTGGTTACTTGAAGGAGGTCCCCTCCGGGCTCCGGCTGGTCAGCAAGGGCGTGGAGCTCCCTAAGGGCCCACCGGCCTTTCCTTCCTACCGCGTGGGAAACTTGCTGTGGTGGTGTTGTCTTTCAGGGAGTCAGGAAAAATCTGGGAAGGGATGAGCGCCCTGTCTCTTCTCTTTGGTTTATTTGGAGGGATGCTCACACTTGCTTTCTATTCTCTCTCCCTCCTCCCCTTCCTTCCTCCCTTCCATCATTCCATCACCCTCCCTCCTTCTCTTCCTTACCTTCTTCCTTCCATGCACATTTATTAATTGCTTGCTGTGTGCCAGACCCTGTGAACTGGGGGCGCAGAGGTGGATAAGCCAGAGGCACTCTCTTGCCAGAGGAGGGTCCGGGGAGCTATTGGTCTCCCCGTAATTTCCACCTCCTTCCAGATGTAATCACTGAGCCTGGACACAGGTCCCGCCTCAGATTTGGGAACTGTGGAGATGCCTCTGCCCTGGCCTTTCTGGAGTTTGGACCCAACTCCCCAATGGAGGAATGTTTAAATGATCACCAGCCATCTCCCCAGTTCTCCACATTCCTGGGGGCTATTGTCAGCTCAGAAATCAGGGTTCTTGCCTCTCCTTATGACCTTATGTACCCCCCTCTCAGGCCTCTATTCCCCAGCAGGCAGGGGAATCATGTCCTCATGTCCTCAATCATGTCCTCATGCTGGCATGATGTCCTAGGAGCCCTACATGTGAACAGCAAATATGGGGGTCTTGGCTCTCATAAATTTTCAGCCACCACCCCATCTCCAACACACACATAGGGCACCTAGCCAGCTGGAGAATACGGAAATCCTGCTATCAATGGGCCATCCCCCTGGCCTGTTGCAGTTCTCCTGCTTTCTCCCAGGACAGGGATTGTGGGTACTTGGTGGTGCACTGACAGGGGTGAGAACTGGGGAATAGGAGGGAGTCAGACCCCACTTTGCCATGTGATCCCCAACAGGTGGCTGGTAGGCAGGGTGAGGAGGGAGGGAGGGGGACCCTTAAGGCAACCAATGGGGATGGGCTGCCTCTCGCTAACGCTAGGGGGTGGTCCAAACTATCCATTCCTCAGTGGGAGGGCTGGATGGCCAGCAGGAGGGCTGGATGGCCAGGCTGGAGGCAGTGGGAGGGACTAGTAGGGCCTCCTGATGCCCTTGCAGCCTTGGTTCCCAGGAAGGGAGAAAGTGACTCAGGGAGAAAAGGCTCCCTGCAGAGTCTGCAATAAAAATCGCTTCTTTGTTTTTTCAGAATTGTTCCCCTGGGGGATCCACCCTACCTTACCTATCAAAGGGCACAAAACATATTCAGAAGCAAAGGGAATAGGAAAAAAGCAAATAACAAAACCAAACAAAACCCTAAAAATTTCAGCCAACACTAAATTTGACTATGTTTTAACTAACTGTTCTCAAATGTCCTATCCTGTGTTCTGAAGCTCTGAGAGTGGGGGAGTCAACCATGGCCCACTCTTGGGGAGTCCTATAGAATCTGGTGAGGAAGCCATCCTTTGTCCCATCCAGGTGATCTGGAAGGCTTCTGGGAGGGATAGGGATGTCAGAAGCAGAGGTGGGGCAGACAGGCTACCTGAGGAAGTGGAAAGTGGTTACTTAAAATCCCTTTCCCACCTGGCAGGAAAACAGCAACAATTCCAGGTGCAGAGGCTTATGCCTGTAACCCCAGCACTCTGGGAGGTGGAAGCGAGAGGATTGCCTGGGTCCAGGGGTTTGAGACCAGCCTGGGCAACTTGGCGAGACCTTGTCTCTACAATAAATTAGTTAGGTGTGGTAGTGCACGCCTGTAGTCCTAGCTACTTGGAAGTCTGAGATGGAAGGATCACCTAAGTCCAACAGGTCGAAGCTGCGGTGGCCGTGAGCATGTCACTGCACTCCAGCCTTGGTGACAGAGTGAGACTCTAACTGAAAAAAAAAAAAAGAATCCCTTTTCCCATCTCCCACCCTGTCCAAAGTTGAAGCTCCTCTGGAGACTGCCTTGGCCTCCCCAGTCCAGACTGGGAGAGGAGGGTTGCAGCCACTTTCTACTCTCTGTTCCCCAATTCCCTTCTAGCACGGATTCCTCCCTGGAGTGCTCTGTTCTGAGGTCTCCCTCCAGGATCCCAACACCTGTTCCCAGTTTCCAGCCCACGCCCTACCCTCCTTCTGGATGCCAGAATCCACAGGGGTGCAAAGGATGCACGGGATGGGGGGAAAGAGAGAGAGAAGCAGAGTCACTTGCTGTTCCCCGTGACAACAGGCACGGCAGGAAGAGAATCTGCAGTTACTCATTCTGAGCCTGCCTGGCTTCCTGCCTGCCGCATCACAGGAGTGTGTGCCACCCTCGCCTCTTCCAGTCCTCAAACCACCTCTCAGAATCGTGCACTCACAGACTCCAAGGCTCCTAGCTCAGGTGCTCAGTGGTGGCGAGCATGGAGTGGGAAGGGCAACCAGAGGCCTCACAGTGGCCTTAACCTATGTGGTGGTGGCCAGGCTAGAGCTTGGTAAGGAAACCACATGGCTGGGGCAGTCACTGCCCTGGGATTCTCCTGCCACAGTGCTGTCTGGAAGCAGGTGATGTTTGCCTTCTCTGAGCTTCTGAGTTGAAGGACCTATGCTTTTGGTCTTCATCCGTCAGGTGAGGCTCTGGGGATATGAAGTGCTCACCACCTCCCCAGGCCATCCCTGTTTTCGGGGTCAGTTCTTCCTATGAGGGAATGCACCTTTACTTCAAGCTGTAGTTTTGCGGAGGGCAGGTATTTAAAGAAGAAATACTCCCTTCATGCCTTCTGTCACCACATGCAGTGAATATCATTCATTCATCCCCCTGTATCACCACCTACACTCGTCTGGCCCTGTGATGGGGACTGGGCAACTGTAACTTAGACGTGGGCTGTCCCTTCCAGGGGAGCCTAGCACTGTTTGGTTGGGGGATTGTAGGGATCTTATGGTGTGCTGCAGCTGCGCCTAGAAAGAAAACCAAGTTTATGGGAGTGCAGGTGATGGAGGAAGAATTGACCTGACTTGACAGATGTGGAAATGAAGTCCGGGGGCCATTCTGAATGGCCATCCCTGGTCCTGGAGCTGGAGCTTAGAGCTCTGTGGGGGAGGTCAGTGCCAACCACAAGTGTGTCCTACAGTGAGTAGATGCTAGGTCGGGGTTAGGAATGTGGGAGTTTATTGGATGACAGGGGATCTATGGAGGGTAAAGGAATAAGATTGGGCAAAGAACCTCAGACTGTAATGCAGATCTGGGTCTCTGCCAACCAACAGTGAGCTCCAGAGTCAAGGTTGCACAGAGAAGCCTAGGAACCCTACTGTGTTTGGTAGTCGCAGCTCTCTAGAGCATGGCCTTGGCCCTCCATTGCTGGAGGCTGAAGGGAGCACGACTAGAGGCTGAAGAACTCCTTTCCTCAAAATCCTAAGGTTCACTTTGGTCCAGGGGGTCAGCAGTCTGCCAGCAGGCACCTGGGGGGTCATGGTGTAGTAAGTCTCTGGGAAACTTTAGAAGGAGGACTGCTCTCCACTGTATACTCTTTGATCAAAGCCAAGGTTCCCCTTTGGGCAAGGCTTGTTCAGCATCTCTGCGTGTGGCATGGGGGGTCTGGTGTGTCCTTGTCTCTGGGAAACTGTTGAAGGGCACACTGCTCCCACTGATACTCTTTTAGAGCCCCAGTCTTGGTCAAGTGTTGTTGGGGGGAGATAATTGTGTGTGTGGCAAAGGGGTCTGAGAGAGACCTTGGGTGTGGACCAAGAAGGGCTGGAGACCATCTCTCCCCGCTAGTCATTTCTGAAGCAGGATCTTGGGCGGTTTTGTGTTAGCCCAGGGAGAGAATCAGGGTAAACTCAGGCAGATTCCCAAAGTTCTCACGTCTCAAATGCTCCACCACCAAAAAAAAAAAAAAAAAGCCCTGCATTTCTGTGAATTGGTGTGTAGGTGACCTTGGGCGAAGATTCTGGAAACAGGAGATCACATGGGTGGCAAAACAGACATGGGGTTTCAGTAATATAATTGATGCCACCAAAGATTAGTGTGTGTGTGTTAAAAATTTAAGGGTACCCACTGAAAAGCAATGGAAATCTCTATGTAACTCCCAAACAACTAGAAGGGGAAAAAAATGAAACCAAGAAAACTCCAACAAAAGGTTGTATGTATGGGAGGATGAAAATCACAAAGACATGATAAATAGAAGCATAAAATGAGATATCAGGAATAATTACAAACATTAATCATCATAGTCTACATGAATGAGTGAGAATTTAAGATGGAAGACAAAAAGCACAGAGAGAGGAATTGTTCATATTGTTAGACCACTCAACCAATCAAGAAGATATAAAAACCCCAACATTTTTGCAACTAACGATATAACCTCTAAATATATTCTTTATATAAAGAATATATTTAAAAAGGGAGAGGGAGGGGTCAGGCATGATGGTTCACACCTGTAATCCCAGCACTTTGCGAGGCCAAGGCAGACAGATTGCTTGAGCCCAGAAGTTTAAGATCGGCTTGGGCAACATAGTGAAACCTCTTCTCTACAAAAAATCAAGCAATTAGCTGGGCGTGGTGGTATGCGTCTGAAATTCCAGCTACTTGGGATGCTGAGGTGGAGGAATCATCTAAGCCCAGGGGGACAAGGCCGCCATGAGCCGTAATCATTGTGATTATGTCACTGCACTCCAGCCTGGGCACAGAGTGCAACTCTGACTCAAAAAAAAAAAAAAAAAAAAAAAAAGGAAGGATTGTCAAATCTACAGTCATAGTGGAAGTCTTGAACACCCTTCTCTCAGGAATTCCGTTTAGCCATCAAAGAAATGGCAGCCATATCTCTTTAGAGAGAGAGAGATATATTATATATATATATGTAAATATGATGTTGAACATCCAAAGCAAGTTGCAGAATGATATGTAGGCACAATTTACTTATATAGTTTAAAATCTGTAAACAATACTATGTAACTTTTATGGTTGCATAAATATGTAGCAAAACTATTAAAAATGTCCAGGAATGATAAACACCAAAGGCATGTTGTTGGCTACCTCTGCAGAAAGAAAGTGGGGGATGGAATAAGAAAGAGGTATATATTTGTTTCCAATTGCTGTAAAATGAATTGATACAAATGTAGCAGCTTGAAACAATACTCATTATCTCACATGTTCTATAGTCAGAAACCCAGATATGGGTTGACTGGGTCCTCTGCTGAAATCAAGGTGTAGGCCAGGACATGTGGAGCTCAGGGTCCTCTTCCAAGTTCTTTCAGGTTGTTGGCAGAATTCAGTTTTTTGCAACTATAGGACTCCCTACTTTTTTGCTGGCTGTTGGCTGGGTGCTCATTCTTAGCTCCTAGAGGCTGACTTCAGGTTCTAGTCACATGACCCTCTCCATAGGCAGTTCACGACATAGATGTTTGCCCTTTTTTTTTGGAGTTCGGTCTCACTCTGTGGCCCAGGCTGGAGTGCAGTGGCACACTCACGGCCATCCCAGCATCGACTTGTAGGGCTCCAGCCATCCTTCCACCTCAGTCTTCCAAGTAGTTGGAACTACAGGCAGTGATACCATGCCCGGTTAATTTTTTGATTTATTGTAGAGATGAGGTCTCACCAAGTTGTTCAGGCTGGTCTCAAACCCATGGGCTCAGGCAATCCACTTGCCTCGACATCCCAAAGTGCTGGGATTACAGGCTGCGTCACCAAGCCTGGTCACCATTTTTTTTTTTAAACCAGACCAGCAAAAGAACATCTGCTGTAGCTTTGAAGTTCTCTGACTTCTGTCCCCAAACTCTAGAATCTTTTCTTTCTTCAATTTCAATAGCTTTAAGGGGTACAAATGGTTTTTGTATAGTGGTAAAGAAATCTTTAAGTGTACCTACCTCTCACACCTGGTAGGTGATTTTTCATACCTCCTCCTTCCCACCCTCCCCCTTCTGAGTCTTAAATGTCCATTATACCATTCTATATGCCGTTGCTGACCTTCTAGCTTAGCTCTCACTTGTGGTATTTGATATTTGGATTTCTGTTCCTGTGTTACTTCACTAGGATAATAGTCTCCAATTCCATCCAAGTTGCTGCAAAATACATTCGGTCTTTTTTAAGGCTGAATTATATTCCATGGTGTGTGTGTGTGTGTGTGTGTGTGTGTGTGTGTGTGTGTGTGTGTGTGTTCATTATCCACTGATTGGTTAGTGGGCGTTTAGGTTGATCCCACATCTTTGCAATTGTGAATTGTGCTGCGATGAACATGTGAGTGCAGGTGTCTTTTTTTGTGTAATGACTTCTGTTCCTTTGAGTGGACATTGAGTAGTGGGATTGCTGGGTTGAATGGTAAATATACTTTTAGTTCTTTGAGAAATCTTCATACCTATTTCCATAGAGGTTGTACTAACTTGCACTCCCACCAACAGTGTATGTGTTCCCTTTCCACAACATCTGTGTCAACATCTACTGTTTTTTATTTTTTTTTAATAATGGCCATTCTGACTCATGTAAAGTGGTATTCACTGTGGTTTTACTTTACAAATCCCTAATGATTAGTGATGTTGGGTATTTTTTCATATGTTTGTTGGCCATTTGTATATTTTCTTTTGAGAGATGTCTGTTCATGTCATTTGCCCACTTTTTTTTTTTTGAGTCAGAGTCTCACTCTGTCACCCAGGGTGGAGTACAGTGGCACACTCACGGCCACCACAGTCTCCACCTGCTGGGCTCAGGCGATCCTCCTGCCTCAGCCTTCCAAGTAGCTGGAACTACAGGCACAAGTCACCATGCCTGGCTAATTTTTTAAATTTATTATAGAGATGAGGTCTTGCCAAGTTGCCCAGGCTGGTCTCCAACCTCTGGATTAAGGCAATCCTACCTCAGCCTCCCAAAGTGCTGGGATTACAGGCATGAGCCACCATGCCTGGTTGATTTGCCCAGTTTTTAATGGGATTATTTGCTTCTTTCTTGCTGATTTGTTTGAGTTTTTTGTAGATTCTTGATTTTTGTCCTTTATCATACATATAGTTTGTGAATATCTTCTCCCATTCTGAAGGTTGTCTATTTACTCTGTTGATTATTTCATTTGCTGTGCAGAAACTTTTTAGCTTAAGTTCCACCTGTTTATTTTTGTTTTTGTTGCATTTGCTTTTGGAGTCTTAACCATAAACTCTTTGCCTAGGCCAATGTTCAAGAGTTTTTCCTAGGTTTTCTTTTAGAATTTTTGTGGTTTCAGGTCTGACATTTAAGTCTTTAATCCATCTTGAGTTAATTTTTGTATATGGTGAGAGATAAGGATTATTTCATTTTTCTGCATGTAGCTATCCAATTTTCCCAGCATCATTTGTTGAAGAGGGTGTCCTTTCCCCAGTTTTTGTCTGCTTTGTCAAAGATCAGTTGGTTGTAAGTATTAGGTTTATTTGTAGATTTTCTAGAGTCTTTTAAAAAAGGGCTCACCCAAGCCGGGCTTGGTGGCTCAACCTGTAATCCCGCGCCTTTGGGAGGCTGAGGTGAGTGGATTGCCTGAGCCCGCGGGTTCGAGACCCGCCTGGGCAGCGAGATCTCATCTCTACAATAAATCAAAAAATCAGCCGGGTGTGGTAGTACATGCCTGTAATTCTGGCTACTTGGAAGGCTGAGGTGGAAGGATCGCCGGAGCCCAGTAGGTCGAGGCTGCGGTGGCCGGGAGCGGCCACTGCACTCCAGTCTGGGCGACAGAGTGAGACTCCAACTCAAAAAAAAAAAAAAAAAAAAGGCTCACCTGGTTAAGCCAGGCTCACTCACACTCAAAGGGAGGGAGTTATTTAGAGTATGAATACCAGGGGGCAGAAATCTTAGATACCATCTTAGAATTCTGCCAATCACAGGAGGGATACATAGGTGGCCTTCAATTGCACTGAATGTTTTATTTCTTTAAAAAATGTCTATAGCAAATATGGCAATATGCTAAGGTTTAATAAAACTGGATGAGGAATACCTTGAGTTTGATTTTTAAAATTTTCTTATTCTTTTCTCCTATATGTTTGGAAACATTTCACATACATACACAATTAATAAATTTAAAAAGCACCAAAAATCACCCTTCTAGGTAACTATTGTATGAAGAAAGTAAAAAACGGAAATTATAAATTATTTAGAAATGAGTAACAATGAATATTGAAACCTGAGTAATGTGGACACTATAGTAATTAAAGGAAAATTTGTAGCCTTAATTACTTTTATTACAAACAGAAAAGACTGAAAATTAGTAAAATGAGTTTATAAAGGAAATATACTAGAAATGAAACAAAAATTAAATCCAAAGAAAGAAAGAAGAAATTAGTAAAAATAAAAACAGAAAGGAATGAGATAAAAAAATTAATAATAATAATAAAATGTTGAATTAATGAATAAAATAAATAAATTTTCCTCTTGACTAGACCAGAAAATAGACAGAGGTTTAGCAAGCCTGATCAAGAATAAAAGTGGAAACAGACAAGAAAAGAGATATGGTTCCAGGAATAAAGAATATTGGAAAGCTGTGAGAGAATACTATCTTTATGCCAAAATATTTGAACATTTAGGTGGAAGGGATGTTTTCTAAAGAAATTTAAATGATTAACTCTATCCCTAAAAAGATACTGGGCTCAGATAGTTTTGTAGGAGGATTCTGTAAACCTTTAAGGCATGGATATAAATATGTAGTCAAACTGTTTGGAAGCAGTGAAGAAGATGGAATATTTTCCAACATATTCTATGAGGTATCGTAATGCTGATATTAAAACAAGGCAAGGATGGGGTAAGTAAAGAAAACTGCATTCCCATTATATAAATTAGTGGATATAAATAAATTTATGAATTAATTTGATACACAATTTAATTTAATATGTTTAATTCATGCTCATACAAAAACATAGAAACAAAACCTAAACAACAAGGACAATGAACTGCAAAGTCATCTGACTTCCTGAACTGAGACAAGGGAGACAAACCAGAGCTTCCATACTGGGGAAGGTTTGAGGCAGATCTGTCTGTGTTCGGTTGCTGTGCCTCAGACAGGAGCTACTGGCCATTGCGGGGTGAGGTGACGGTCCCTGTGCCCAGGAGGGGAATCAGCAAGGGCAGGCCTCACCTGCCAGGTGTCAGGTAGAGGTTGAGGGTAGGAGAGAAGGCCCTGGCTGCTCATATGAAGGCTGCTTTCAGTTAGCCAGATGTCCCAGAAAAGGGTGGGCCTGGAGTCTGGGCTTCCATGGGCCATGAAGATAGAGCATAGCCCAGGTCTGTGCCACTCTGACAAGGGAGAAGTTCAGGCACAGCCATTACCCTGCAGAGAAAGGGTGGCAGCATTGATTCAACTTTCCTTGGGCTCATCAGCAGGACCTAGGATTTGATCTGGGGCCTTTGCAGTGGCCACCATATGATTTCCCAGACTGAAAGCTAGGCTTTATGTCTGGGGCCAGGCTTGTGGCTTAAAGACCAGACAGAGAGAGCAAGAGACCTGGGTGAAGTTGGGAGAGCCCGGCTCTGGTCACTTCTCTGCCCCACACTCCAGTCACAGATGTCCAACAAAGAGGCCTCTGGGAACCCTAAGCCTGACTGTGCCCACAGGCCCACAGCCATACTCATGAAGCATACTCATGCTTCTTATTATAATCTTGATTACTCTGGGTATTATCAGATTTCCAGTCCCATGCTCTGCCCTCTGACATTGCTGGGAGTGTGTGTCTACTCTCTCTGGGGAGACAAGGCTATTTTAGGGTCCCAAGGCCCTCTCAAGAGTGAAACAGTCCCTGATGGCCACCCACATGTGGTGAGGTGGGCTGGCACCCACCACTGGGCAGAGACTGTGGTCTGTAGTCTGGGGTCTGCAGCAGCCAGCCTCAGGCATCATAGAAGCTCCAAGTTTCCCTCCCAGACTTTCATTCATTCGAGTGGAATCCTATTCTACAGAGCAGGGTGCAAGAAATATGACTTGTCTTTACTTTATAGAATTCAAATTAATTTTTTTACACCTTCATTGCCCTAGATTGGCAAAAAATAGAACATCAGCCTTTCCTGGATTCCTGGGTGGTTTGCGCTGAGAAGGCATTAGTGATCCCCTTCCTTCTAGTCTTCTCTTGGTTGCTGGGCCACATTAGCCCAGTCTGTGAGGTCCTGTTAAGTCCAGGGACTGGGGCTTTGGGGCTAGGACCCTCGTGTCCAGTGCTCCGCCTTCTTGTATGCCCTGGAGTCCACTTCCTGAGGTAGAGCAGGTGAGGAGCAGGTGGGAAGCAGGTGGTGAGTCTAGTGAGTTTCAAGGGAGGCAGTCTGGGAGAACCCCAGGGAAGTCTTCCCCTTTTCCTCCTCAGTTCCCAGGCTTGGCATCTGAAGACAAATGCCTGGACAGGAAATGTCTTGAGGTGACTTCTGCTTTCCTCCAAGCCTCCACCCACCTCTGTGGTGAGAGATCATCTACCAAGAGAGGAATCATTTTTCAGGAAGAAGAACAGCAAAGACCATCTCCTGCTCTCACTGCAAATTCGGGTCCTACCAGCCACCTCCATGTCCCCTCCTCCACCCCCTCCCATGTTTGGCCACAACGACCTCAGGCTGTGATGGTACTTGCTCTGAGGAGCAAGGGGTAGGCACAGCAGTGCTCTACCTTTGGAGGAAACTTGGAGGGGGTCAGCCTCAGCAAGGAGAGAGCAGGCCCAGGAGGCCCGCAGGAGGCGGGTGTTGGTGACCAGAGGAATCAAACTGGAGCTGCCTGACAACCTAGTTACAGAGAAGAACCAGCTGGGTAGGACCACCTGCTCAGGGCTGGGAATGAGGCCAGGAAGATGCCTGCTGAAGATGAAGAGATGTGGGAGGAAGAGAGACAAGGAGGGAGAGGGGAGGAAGGCGATATGGGGGAGGAGGGATGAGGAGGGAAGGGAGAGGGAGGAGGGTGGGCAGAGGAAGGAATACTGGGAGAGAAGAAAGGAATCAGAGAGGAGGTGGGAGGGGGCAGGGAGGAGGCGGCCAAATGCTGGTACCAGGGGAGGAAGCCCATCCCTGTCCCCTCCCTCCCACCCTTTGCTTCCAGTCTCAGATCGTCTTCATCTTATCCCTCGCCTGCTCCCTGTTCACCTGCTCACCACAAGAGCTTCCTCAGAATCTCCGGCACCCACTCTCCAATCTTAGCATCTGGATTGAATATGGTTATTGTCTTTTAATTTATTAAGAAGAGCTTCAAAATCTATGAAGTGGATAAAATAATGTCATGAGCTCCTATACATCCGTCACTTAATTTGTTTCTTCTGTGCCTCCACCTCAACCGTGATCATTTTGATCAAATCAAATTTACAGATCATCATTTTATTGGTAATATTTCAGTATATGTCTCAAAAGGATAAGGACTTTAAAAAATAACCACAATGCCGTTACACACAACACCATTTTCACACTTAACAAAACATGCAGATTCCTGAATTGTGCTAAATAGCCGGTCATCACTTAGTTTTTATTCCTTGCTTTAGAAGTGATTTTAATTTTTACCAGTTGTTTGTTTAAGTCAAGCTCACACATTCTGATTTCATACGAGGCCTCCTGCATTTCTCTGCCAGTGTCTCTCTTTCTTGCACGGTCTCTGGAAGAAACTGGGTTGTTGGTTCTATACACTAGAATACCATAGAAGGACTTTGCTGATTGTGCCCCTGTGGTACTATTTAAACTGTTTCTCCCAGGCTATTTTGGAACATACTTTAAAACATCAGGGAGACTCTGTGACTCCCTAGTGCAAAGTGCTTCCGGGCCCCCGAGGGACCCTCTCTCGTTCTCTGTTACCTCTCCCCTTGTCTTCTCCTGCTCTCCCCTCCAGCCATACCAGCCTCCCTGCTATTGTGAGAATATATTCCTAGCCCCCTCTTGCTTTTGGGTCTGCACTGGTTGCCCAGGTGCTCTTTCCCAAGTATCCCGGGCTCTCTCCACCTCTCTTCTCAGTGCCAACCTCCTCCTTAACATTGCAAACCTCACCTTCCCTTCTAACTCCGAAACTTCCTTACCCTATTTTTTTCATAGCACTGATCACCTTCCAAGGCACCATGTCATGGAATTATTTCTGAATTTAATTTATACAGTCCTTATCTATCTCTCCTGTTAGATCATAAGCTCCATGAGGGCAGGGATTTTCAGGTGTTTTGTTCCACAATGTATCTCAAGTCCCTAGAACAGTGCCTGGTACACAGTAGATCCTTTATTCACACTCACCAAATGAATGGACAAAATGTCTTTCTAAAGCCCAAAGTTGACCCTGCCCTCCCTCCACCTCCGAGTTTCTGAGGCTGTCCTCTCAGGCAACTCCAAGGGACACCCTTCCAGGCCCTTCTGTGGCTGACCTTGGAGGCTCCTTGCCACCAGGGTCCTGCAGCCTCTCTCCCCGCTCAAGCTGGGTCTCTGCCTTGCAGTACACTATGCACCATCACATCTCTGGGCCTTTCCTTCCACCAGGAATGCCTTCCTCCTCATATCTCTTGGGGAGACTTTGTCAAGCCTCAGGGCTTGAATCCATGTCACTCTCTGGGAGGACTTTGGGGGGCTTCACCTGAGGATAACAGGCCAAGAGTGAGTATCAGTGAAGGCTGGATAAGCAAGAGAAATGGAACTTCTCCTGAGACCTTTCCTGCATAGATCTATTTCTGACTCTAGTCCTTGGCCAAGTCTGACCTATGACTACAGGCTGATCCCTAACCCTAATCCTGGGCTTCCACCCAGAGGTATCCATGACTATAGGCTAATCCCCGACTTCAGCCTAACCCTGACCACCCCTAACCCTGAGCACAGGCTTCAATCCAGACTGATCCCTGATCCTGATCATGGGACCCAGTCCAGAGTGTCCCATGACCCCAGGATGACAGCTGACTTTGATCCTAAGCCCCAGTCCACCTGACTTCTGACATTATGATGACCCTTGGCCCTGATTCTGGCCCCAGCTCCATTTTCTGACATGGGAAGTGAGAGAGGGTGTGGCTGGCTCTCAGCAGGATGCTTCTGAGTCCCCCTAAGGGAGCCAGGGCCTCAAGGCAGGGAGTCTTTGGGGTACCTGTGGGCAGTTCTTACATCTGCCCTTTCCCTATCCATCCCTCCCCTCTGGCTCCCAAACCATTGAGTGCTGCCTACTTGGTCAGAGACTTCTAGGCCAGGTGCCAGGGGAAGGGAGGAACTGGCTGGACCAGTCAATACCTTTGTTTGCACAGGTCTGCGTAAAAATAACCTCAGCGACACAACTTCTCTCATTTCTTCCCTATCCTGAGTTCTGTCCAGGCCTGAGTCACTGCCTAGCCAGGTCCAGCTGTTCCTGCCCCTAGGTCTCTTCTTGCCTGAGATGGGACAGGGTCCAGAAGGAAAAGGAAGGGGCCCTGACAGCTTTCATGGATCTGCTGCAGCTCAAGAGAACCCTGACACCTGCTGACACTCTGAGAAGCCACCCTGTGTTGGCTGCTGGCTTCTTTTGTTTTGTGGTGACCCTATATATGAGATTATTTGCCCTTGCTTTGAGTGTAGACCTGTCTGTCCTGTGTCTTACAGAGGGAAGACCTGGAGTGAAGAAGGAGCATGGAGGAGACAGAATCTCTGCCCTGGGAATTCCTAGGCTAATTGGGGAGACCAGAATCCCATGTAGGCATGAGATAGGGTGTGAGTGCAGGTTGGGCTTAACTTCTCTGGGTAGTGCAGATGAGAGAAGGGGCTCAATGGGACCTGCTTTGGCAGGGATGGAGGATTAGAAAGAGAAGTCTTGGACTGGTGGTTGAAGGGTGTGTGTGTGTGTGTGTGTGTGTGTGTGTGTGTGTGTGTGTGTGTGTGTGTGTGAAAAACCTATAGTGAGGGAGTAAAGAGGGAGGTAGAAGGCAGTGGGAGGGAGGTAGAACCAAGACCACCTTTGAGGGTAACTTGGCACCAGCTGAGAAGCGTAAGGAGGAGCCCTGCTCTAGGAAAGTACAGAACTGTGTGTAATAAAGGCAAGTCTCACCCCTGGTCTAGGGGGAGTACCAATTCATGGGAAAACCTAGGCCTGAAGATACCTTAATCTGGGGCCAGACTAGGGCTGGGGTTTTGGTCTCTCCTCTACATGGATGAGGTAGGTATGTTTTACCACAGTCAGACTGCTCTAGCCTGGCACATGCTGGCCACTCAGCTGTTGGAGTCATTTTCTTATCCTCCTGACATCAGTGTGAAAACACACCCATGTAGAATATGTCCATCATCCAGTGCTCTTCTGGTGGGGTGGAAACTACTGTTCCCTAACTCTTGGCCCAACTGGTTCAGTGGTGGGGCCGGCTTCATCATCCACTCTGGTTCCAGAGGTGAGTGGTTACCCAGGCCTGGCCAATGAGAGTCATGCTGATGGTCACGTGCCCCATGTTGGGCCAATGAGCATCAGCCTGGAACTTTTGCCAGAAGAATGGGAAGGAAGTTCGCTTTTCTGCTGTTAGCGGGGAAAACGTTAGCCTGATGATGGCTGTTTACCTGCCTGAAATTTGAACCAACACAAGGAAATCAGATTCAAGAGATGGTAAGAGACAGATTTCTGATGACATTGTTTGAGTCCCTGAATCCATCAGCTCCTAAAGCCCTGTGAACTTTTCAGTTTCTGATATGTAAATCCCTTCTTTTCTAGGACTAGAAAGTGTTCTGATATGTAAATCCCTTCTTTTCTAGGACTAGAAAGTGTTCTGATACTGCCACCACCCCTCCCCACAGTTTCCAAGTTGTCAGGACCAGCAGAGTAGAAAAGTCCACCTTGAGGAGGAGTGGAAACTATTATATCTGTGGGTTATTTTAGCTCTATGATAGAGAGAGGCATTTCCTTTGAACCTTTGTGTTGGCCTCTGCTCCTGCCCTGTGGTCTTTCCTGGGTCTGGTACTCTTTCTTTCTCCCTAGTGATGCTCTACTCCACTTCCACAGAATGCGGAAATTCAGTGTGGATTCCTCATACTTCCTTCTCAGTCCTGTCGGGATGTGCTGCCCTTCATGGCAAGGATTGTCTCGGGGGGCTTTCTGCATCCCCTCCAATCTTCCCCACCTGCTTACCATGTGAAAGAAATGTTCAATATCTGTGTGAAAGGAAGGCAGTCTTCACGATCTCAACAGTGTGGATCTCCAATTATTTCTTTATTTCCAGGGATTCATTTCCATGTGAAATCTGTCAGGAGAGCACATGTTGGGAGGAAGTTTTAGATGCTGTATGTGTGAGGATATGGCTTCAGCTACGTGGGCTAGAGATGGAAATATCAGTGTCTTAAATAAGATAGAAGTTGATTTCTTTTTCATAGAGAAGGCAGTGTGGGTGTGGAGGCTCTTGTGTTGATGGTAAAGGCCCAAGATTCTGCTCTCCTATCCCTTGAATGTTGCCTGTATCAGTTAATGGATTGGTTTGCTCAGACTGCCATAACAAAGTATCATAAGCGCTTGATGGCTTAAGCAACAGACATTTATTTCTCACGGTTCTGGAGGCTAGATGTCTGAGATCAAGGTGTTAGTAAAGTTGGTTTCTGAGGGCTGTGAGAAGCCCGTGTCCCTCATGTAACTTCTGGTGATGTTGTGGCAATCTTTGGCACTTCTTGGCTTATACAAACATCACCCCAATCTCTGCTTTTGTCTTCACCTGGCATTTTCCCTGTGTGCATGTCTATCTCCAAATTCTCCCTTTTTATAAGGACATCAGTCATATTTGGTTAGGGTCTACACTAATAAACTCATGTTAATTTGGTTACCTCTGTAAGAACTCTCTCTCCAAATGATGTCCCATTCTGAGCTATTGGGGGTTAGGACTTCAACATATGAATTATGGGAGGGAGGGACACAATTCAACCCATAACCGTTATCTCATGTTATATAACAAATTACCCTAAAACTTAGTGACTTAAATAAATCATTTATAATCTCCCCTCATGGTTTCTGTGGGTCAGGAATCTGGAAACAACTTGGCTGGACAGTTTTGGCTTGAGACCTGTCATGAGTTTGCAGACAGTTGTCAGTCAGGGCTATAATCATATAAAGGTTTGACTGGGGTTGGCGGATCCATTTCCAAGCATTTTCTCACTCACATGGCTATTGGCAGGAGACCTCAGTTCCTCCCCAGCTACACCTCTCCACAGGGTTGCTTGAAAGTCCTTATGTCATGGTGGCTGGCTTCCTCCAGAAGGAAGAATCCAGAAGACCAAGATGGAAAATAGAGTGCCTTTTGTGACTAGCCTTGGGAGTCATACACTGTCACTTCTGTCATATTCTATTGGTCACAGAGGTCTGATTCTATGTGGGAGGAAGCTACTCAAGGCTGTGAATACCAGGAGGTAAAGATCCTTGTCTACATGGCCTAAGTTGTGTTTATGGCTTCACATAAATGCAGTATTTGGTGCATCACGACTTCTGCTTTCCATTTAGTGGGAAGAGGAAAAGAGGAAGAAGATGGCGTACCCCTTCCTAGTAACTGAGTGATTTGGAAGTTGCACAGTCACCACTTTTCACTTGCCAAAACTTAATCAAATGGCTATACATGGCTAAAATACACAGTTGGAAAATGTAGTCTTTAAGGGGGCAGTCCTGTACCCAGCTTAAAAATTTGATTACCATGTGTCTTAGTTTGGGTTTCCCTGAAAGCAGAACCTGGGGCAAAGGCCTTGGGTCTGAATCTTTTATTTGGGAGGTGACCCTAGGGGACTGGAGGAAGGGAGAAGGTCTCTGCTTCAGGGGTTGGGGCCTCAACTCAATAAGAACCTCAGAAACCTCCCAGAGTGAGTGGGAAGCTGGGCATTTACTACTGGGAAATGAAGCCCCTGCACTTCCTGGCTGCCCCCCATCTACTACCCTCCCCCCCGTGACTCCTTGCCTTCGGAAATAGCCCTGAGATAGGCAAAGGAAGAGACCTTCAGGTGGGACGCTGAGGGCTTGTGCAGAGCTGTACACAGGAGGGCCCCCCAAAGTATCTACTGCACTGTGGAGGAAGCAGAGGTTAGATTGGGGAACCACCCTAGCATCTCTGACATAGAGAGTTTGCCAATTTTATCTGCTCTCTACCCTCCTACCACCTGAAGTGCCTGAGTACAGGAATGCAGGCTATGACGTGTGAAGATGTCCTGCCAGCAGCTGACTTCCCAGGGGAGGTGCTGTGGGCTCACTCTACCTAGCCCCTGCCCCAGAACATTGGTTTGTAAGAACTACTGGCCCATCTCTGCAAGGATTGAAGGAGGACCCCTTTCCTTCCTGGGGGGTCTCTCCATGGTAGGGGTTTGAACCTTTTTACTACCATGCACCTTCTTCTAAAGCCTGTGGACTCTTGTTAGGATAATATTTTTAAATGCATAAAAAACAAAATATAAAGGCTTACAAAGAAAATTGGTAGAAATAAATATAGTTCAACCTGGATGGAGCTAGAGTCTATAATACTGAATGATCTTTCACAGCAACAAAGATCTGAGTATCACATGTTCTCACTCATCAGTGGACCTTGAATATCTATTGTAATACTATTAGAAAAGGATCAACAGTGGTGGGAATCTATGGGGGGGGACAGGGAAGGCAAGGGTGATGGGATTAATGGTAATCAATATCTGTCTGGGGACGGGGGACACCCCTTATCAACAAGGGTGCCCGAATGATGCATATTTGTATACCTAACCCTTAACTGTACCCCACAATTTTAAAATAACAAATATGTTTAAAAAAAGAGAAAGAAATATAGTTATCGAGGTATTAAAAACAAAATTAGATCATAGTAAGACATGTGTTTCTTTATAAATCAAACAATAAGATCTAGTAGCAGGCTGAGTAACCACAGCGATTTTAAAGTAATGATGAGAGTAAACAGCATTTGAGACATCTCCACCAATGGCAACCTGAATGAAAATATCCAGAATTTCTATCAGTGACAAAGTCTCAGCTCCTGGGGATACTACTGTGCTTTGTTGTCTATTTTCATAGTGGAAGAAAATACTAAATTTCAGTTAAAATGGAATGATACAGCCATTTTTTTCTCATTCAAATATATGGACCTCCTAAGTTTCTAGTCGTGTATTTGTTGGGGGCCACTGGACCCAGGGCCAAGATTCCCTGTTCTACAGAGAGCCTTCACCAAGATCTATCATCTTCTAAGCCACATGGCTCCAGTTGGCTCCCTTCCTGGCTGGTTGCAGTTGAGCCAGCGAGGTGGGGGGGCTCTGTTGGCATGTGTGGCCTGTGCAGATGTTCTGTATCTGAACCCTGGGTAACAAGAGGGGAACTCCAGCCTCAAGACATGGCCACCATGGCTTCTAGGTTACTTAGGGTGGGGTAGGGATGGGAAAGAGGGTGGGGTTGGGAGGTATTGACTATCTCCTGAAGAGGAGCTGGGGAGCACCCTCTACTTTGCCTTCAGGAAAGACTTTTCTCTTGATGGATGGAGAGGGTTAGCCTCTGACTATTTCCTGGCAGGGCCTAGACTGGTATGGCTTGGGCATGGTGCTGGAAAGCTCTGACCCCGGTGGAGAAATATGCAAAGGTGCTTCCCTGAACTCTAGAGTTCTCTCTGTGGATTAGAAGTGGGATCTTCCAGAAGGAGGGACTGGGACTGTATTGCAGGGATTCATTTCAGGACTGATCCCGTAGCAGGTTGAGTAACCCTGTAGCAGCCTGGTAAGAACCCAGAGGAGGGAAAGAGGGAGAGATGCTAGTTCAGTAGGTACTACTGGCTCCTTAAACTCAGGTGTGTAAGAAACTACTTTATGGTCCATAACCTAAATTATTTCTGATGTTGGGACCCTGCTCTGTCACAATGGCAGAAAATGAAATCTTAATGAGGTTTAGTGCATTTTTGGGGACTTGAGTCAAAGCTCTGGGGCTGATGTAGGTCCATCTTTTAAGGGGTTCTCAAAGTGGTCCAGTTCTGGAGGTTCTCTATTGCTTCCTTACTGTGCCTGTGGGGTCAGAAAACTGCCTGAAACTTTTGACTGTGCCCAGGGAGTCAGATCTCTGGGGGATGGGCAGAATCTCTTCTGAAAGACCACCCACATGTCCATTCCCTCCTTGGACTCTTTCTGCCTCCCCAGGGCTCTGTCTGGGGAGTTTTATTTATTTATTTGGGAGGTGATCTTAGGAAGCACTCCTAAAGGAGTGAGGAAGTGAGACAGGAAAGGGGAGGCAATCAATACAGGGTGGTTACTGAGCAGATCACAATCACTGTGACTGACTGGAGCTTGGGCCCACTGTGTAGACCACACCTCAAAGTCATCCTGTTCCCATCTGTAGTTTGAGGATTAAAAACTAATTGTAGTTTGAGGAAGTGGAGATATCTCTCTGTCAACTCCCATCTGTCATGGGATGAGGCTGATCCCAGGGAGGAAACTCCTCAGCACTTCTGGCCTTCCCCTGCACTGTCCTTGCCTGTCCTGTGGCCAAAGAAGCCCTCAGGCAGGGAACTGCAGGTGTTTGCGATAAAAAGGTGTGCTTTGCTAGGGAATGTGAGTGCAAAGGGGGTAGGGGCAGGGCACCGCCCACCCCCAACCTTCTCTTTCCCTGGGTGATATATCCAGGTCCACAGGCTGTTTCAGAGGAAGGGGAGACAACCTCTGCTAATTTGTTAAAAACACCCTCCTGTGCCCTGGCTTCCTGCAGGACTGCGCCCCCACCATGGTACTCTCATGCCTGTGTTTTGGGGATCCCTGGATAGAGCTCTGTGGGCTGGATGGGGAGCAGTGCGAAGATGAACTGGTTTTAGCTCAGTTCAGTACAGTCCAGTAAGTGACTCAAACAAGGAAAAAATGAAACACTGAGATAGCATTATTATGTGAGGCTAAAATGTTGTCAGGGCCACCAGAGGAGGGCAAGAGAGCTGGGAGCCTTAGAGAAGACAGAGGCATGCCAGGTGCAGTGGCTCACGCCTGTAATCCCACCATTTTGGGAGGCCAAGGTGGGAAGATTGCTTGAGTCCAGGAGTTCGAGACCAGCCTGGGCAACATGGTGAGAACTCATCTCTACAAAAAATCAAAAACATTAGCCAGGTGTGGTAGCACACATCTGTATTCCCAGCTACTCCGGAGGCTGAGGCAGGAAAAAAGCTTGAGCCCAGGAGTTCGAGGCTGTGATGAGCCGTGATATTGCTACGGCACTCCAGTCTAGGCAACAGAGTAAGACCCCTTCTCAAAAAAAAAAAAAAAAAAGACAGTGGCAGCATCTGTGTTGGGATTCCAGAGGTGGGAGATGCTGGCCTGTGAAAGTCCAGTAGAATTTACTGGGTGGAGGAGGAGAGAAGGCATCCTGGTATGAAACACAGGCAGATTAAAGGAGCTATGGCCAGAGTCCTGGAAGGAGGGAGGTGTGGCTAGGGCACAGGGGAGGAGACTTCGACAGGCAGGCAAGCTGGGCCCCGCTCCTCCCCACTGAGCCCTGGGACACTTCCTCCTGAGGACGCTACTGGGAAGGCCAGTCCAGCCACCAGTGCATGTCTTGACTTCAGGGCAGCTCGACCCAGAAGTGTTTGCTGCCAGGTGCTCCAGTTACAAGCCTCTACTCTCATTAGTGAGCGTGGGATCAGCTGCTTTGAGGCTCAGCACTCCGGGTGTCTTAGAGGGTTATAAATCACCAGATTAAAAAACTAATTGCGTTTGCCCTAAGCCTGGTTCATCCTCGTCAATGCCTGGTCTTATCATTTCTTGTGGGGGCTGTGGAAGCTGTGGAGATGGGCTCCTGGGCAAACCAGAGCCTCAAGACATGGTGGGTGCTCTGCCCTGAGAGATCAGCGATCTGACTTCTGTGGTGGCTTTGGCTGTGTCCGCCTGGCCTCCTTTTCCAGGCAATAACATTCCCTCTTGAGTACACCTTTTAGGAGCCTTTGGAGGAGGAGGGAAGAGCATTAGAGGGCATCGGTCAGCTGCCCAGGGACCAGCCAAGGGCTCAGCCTCGCTCGGCCCCATCGCACCCTGGAGAAGGAACAGGATATAGGACTGCAGAGCAGAAGTGGGGAAGTAGCAGGGCTCAGAGTTCACTAGCTCACTTTTTTTGAGTTGATTTTATATCATATAAGCATGCAATCATGTATGCATAATCCCATACATCTTGTCACTTTCCCTGTACTTTTTTGGCAGAAGCAAGTCACAGGTCCTGCCCATGCTCAAGGGAGAGGCTCACAAAAGGTGTCAATACCAGAAAGCAGGGTACCAACTGTCTCCCTCAGGCTCCAGCTCTCTTTCTTCTCAGGTTGCTCCATCTGTCTGGAAGGTTCTCTTTCTGTATTTCAAAGTTCAGCTTGCTCCCTTGATCCCAGTGCTTCCTGAGCACCTATTCCATGCCAGCCCTGATTTGGGTTCTGGAGGTACCAGAATTAATAAGACAGTTCAGGCCATCAAGTTTTCCCTCCGGGGAATCTCTTCCCATAATTCCCAGCTCATGTGCATAATATGACACTTGTTCCATCGTCCCTGCAACAGCATTGCTTCGGTTTCCCCCGGTTCAGACTTCTTTTGGGGTTTTAACCTCCACAAGGTCAGGGCTGAGTGTGGGTCAGGGTCAGGGTTTGGTCTCAGACCAGGCATGAGAACCAAGGACATGCTAGAAGGTGACTGGACTTTTGTTAGATCGATCAATGATCACTGATCAATTTGGTTTCAGAAACATGTGCAGGTTTTTCCAGAAGGCACAGTGAGTCCAAAGCTGTCAGGATCCTGGGTTCTCTCCATAAATAAGGTGGTTTCACTGGGGGTTGACTATAGAAGCTGACAGCAGGGGGTTATTTTTCATACTCAGCAAAACCTCTCTGCTTATCTGGAATAAAGGCAGGAATTGCTAGTTATTCAGGTGCTGCTCATCCCCACTCTTCTTTTTGGCAAAAAGGAGTATACAAATCCTACTGGACCAACCCTTCATCGGCAAAGGCTGCATCCGGACTTCAGCATCAAGTCCAGGGATGGGATTGCAGGATTTCCCTGCGAGAAGAGGGCAGCCGGTAGGGTTTTCCCTGTGGCGTGAGAATAAGTATATGGACAGAGCAGTGGCCTGCCAGGCAGACAGCAGAATTGAGGTGGTTTTAAGGAGAGTCTGGGCCAAGTCCTGGGCTTTGTTGCGTGCATGTGGGTGTCTATTATGTTGATGGAGAAATTGAGGATGTGAGAGATGAGGAGACCCGGGGAGGGTTACATAGTGAATCAGGGTGGACTGTTCTCACAGCCCCACCCCCACACCTGTGCTATGATGCCACAGTCTTTAGGCCCCATGTGTATACTTTGCTTTTTGCACCATATGTGGGAAGTGAGATTTGGCTGGGAGATCTGGGTGGCCTGAGGGTTGAGGAGCACAGTCACCTTCTGGAATTGCAAGGTGTCTACATTTAGGGGAGGGGCTAGGGGATTCAGGCACCTGGTGGTTTGGAGAAGAATTTAACACCCGCCTGCCCCCACCAGCCCTTAATCAGTGGAGGCACAGGACACAGCAGGGAATGCTTGGGGAGTCAATCGATGACATGCCTGTTAGAAACAAGAGACAGCCCCTAAGCCGGACAGCTGGAGCCATTGTCTGCCCCCCTCGAAGGAAGCTGGAACCCAGAGAAGATCCTTGAGCCCCAGCAAACAGAGTGGGGCTGGACTAGAACTTGGGACTCTTTCCCACTTCCTTCTGATGGTCTCTCTGGAGGTACAGGTGCTGAGGACACACCCACAAGCCCCCTGACTCCCACAGCTCTCCCTGCTGGCAGCTGAAGCCAGAGCCAGGGGTGTTGTGGATAACCCAAGATCTGGTTAATGGAGAACTATCACTTAAGCTGACTTAAGCTATAGGTGGGTTTAGAGCCCTCATGAAACCTTGCTGTCCTGGAGGATGGTTAAACTCTGGGTGGGGAAGAATACTATGATCTTTGCCCTAGTGAGGTGTGGCAGCATGGTGACATATTGGAGAGAGGAGGTACTGCACCTGGATACTCTTTGTATCCAGAGTAGGAAAGGGGAGGCTACCTGGGAGGGATGGACTGCCTTTTAAATGCCTCTTACCAGGCTCCTGGAGAAAACAGGATGAAATGGGTTGTCCAGGAATAGGGAAGATGGAGGCTTTGCTTTGAGAATTGGGGTGGGGATTGGTGTCCAGACCAACTGTTTAAGGGCACTTCACCAATTTTTTGAAAGCATAGAGTGGTGTGCTGCAGGCTACTTGGGGCAGGGACCTAGAGATCATGCCCCACATCCCTTCCTGGGAGCCCAGGCAGACGATGCAAGGACTGGGTCCTGATGGCCATAGTGGTTTTCTCCATGCTAAAGTTAGCAGCCTGTTGAAAGCCCAGGCAGGTGAATCTTGAGTTGAGGTTCCTGCCTCCTATCTCAATGCAGGGCTCTCTTGAAGCCAGGAGGATAGATTGAGTCCTGGCTCTGTGATTTTCCTTCCTTCCTTCCTTCCTTCCTTCCTTCCTTCCTTCCTTCCCTCCCTCCTGATACCTGGAGACACATCATTTCTGTAGTACTCCTGCCAATAAATGCCTTACCAGAATCATGAGGAAATAATCAGACCAATTCAGACTGAGGAATAGTCTACAAAACAGTGGACCTATACTCAAAAAATGTCAATATCATGAAAAACAAAGGATAAGAACTGTTCCAAATTAAAGGAAACTAAATAGACCTGACAACCAAACAAATGCAAGGTATGAATCTGAATTAAATCCTGGGGTTGAGGAATAAATTGCTCTAAAGGACAGTTATGAACAATTTTGTTGACAAAGATGCATCTAAGAAGACTTTGTGGAAAGAAGCAACACTAGAACAAAGAATTTCAGTATCAGATGTTGTTCTCTAAAGTTACTTATTACTTTTCAGAACAACTAGAGACAAATGTGCACTTAGAAATACATTTTCTTTTCAACTCTGCCTACTTGTGATGTAGACAGAGTAAGATAAATCAAAGTGCACTTGAGAAACAAACAGTATAAGTGAAAACAAGCTCAGTCTCAGAAATTCTAAAAAATAGTTACTTATTGTTTGTTAGAATACAGATATGAGCATACACTTTATCTATGCACAAAGGCTAAGAAAAACACATCATCAGCTGACTTTTTTTTCTGTTAGTTAAAGCAAATTAAGATGAATGTCTGTAACATCTTTTCGATATTTGAAAAAAATTTAAATGAACGTTGTATTTTGAGATAATTATAGATTCCCATGCAACTTTAAGAAGCAACACAAAGAGATCCAGTTACGCTTTACTCAGTTTCTCCTGTGATAACATCTTGCAATAGTATAGGGCAATATCCCAGTCAGCATGTTGACATTGATACTGTCAAGATACAGAAAAGTTCCATCTTTACCAGGATCCCTCCTGTTGCTCTTTTATAGCTATGGTTGTTTCCTTCTCTCCCATCACTGATTCCTGTAGCCATGAATCTCTTCTCCAAATCTACAACTTTGTTGGTTTTAAGAATGTTATATAGATGGGGCTGGGCACAGTGGCTCACACCTGTAATTCTAGCACTTTGGGAGGCTCAGGAGGGGAGATCACTTGAGACCAGGAGTTCCAGACCAGCCTGGCCAACTTAGTGATACCCTGTCTCTATTTGTAATAATAGACAAAACAAAAAAAGAATGTAATATAAATGGAATCATACAGTATATAACCTTTTGGGATTCCTTTTTTTTCCACTCAACATAATTCCCTGGAGATTCATTCAAATTGTTGAGTGTTATCAAAAGTTCATACTTTTTTTTTTTTTTGAGTCCGAGTCTCACTCTGTTGCCCAGACTGGAGTGCAGTGGCCGCTCCCGGCCACCACAGCCTCGACCTGCTGGGCTCCTGCGATCCTTCTGCCTCAGCCTTCCAAGTAGCTGGAACTACAGGCGCGCACTACGACACTCGGCTAATTTTTGATTTATTGTAGAGATGAGGTCTCGCCAAGTTGCCCAGGCGGATCCTGAACCCGCGGGCTCAGGCAATCTACTCACCTCAGCCTCCCAAGACGTGGGATTACAGGCTGAGCCACTAAGCCCGACTAAAAGTTCATACTTTAAAAAAAAATTACTGAGTAGTATTTAAAGATACGTGTGTGTCAATTTGTTTATTTTATTTGAGTCAGGGTTTCACTCTGTCACCCAGGTTGGAGTTCAGTGGCATGATCATGGCTCACCACAGTTTTGACCTCCTGGGCTCAGGTGGTGGTACTGCACCTGGATTTGTGTGTGTGTGTGTGTGGAGACGATGTCTCACTGTTGTCCAGGCTTGTCTTGAACTCCTGGGCTCAAGCAATCCTCTCACCTCGGCCTCCCAACATGCTGGGAGTACAGGTGTGAGGTACAGTTTATTTATTCACCTGTTGAGGGACATTAAGATTATTTCCAGTTGGGGTAATTATGAATAAAACTGTATGCATATATTGTGTATGTGTTTTTGCATGAACATAAAATTTCATTTCTCCGAGATAAATGTCCAGTGGTACAATTTCTGAAACTTGAATGTTTGGGGTCATAAGAAACTGACACACTGTTTTCCAGTGTGACTGTCCCATTTTACAATGTATGAGCAATCTGTTTCTCTGTATTTGGTGTTGTCATGGTTTTTTTAATTTGTCACTTTTTTGTGCCTATGGATGTTCAAGTACTTCAGCATCATTTGTTGAAACAGTGAATTTGTTCCTTCCTTCATTTAATTGATTCGCATCTTTGTATAAAATCAGCTGGGCAAATGCATGGAGTCTAAGTCAGGATTCTCCCTTCTGGTCCTTCAATCTATGTGTCTATCCATTTCTAATACTACACTGTCTAGATTATGTGGTAAGCCTTGACATTGGCTAGACTGATATCTTTATTTTTTTTCAAAATTGTTTTAGCTATTCTATTCTGTGTTTCCTTGTACATTTTAGAATAAGCTTGTCTATGTCTGCAAACCACTTGCTAGAATTTTGATAGGAGTGACATTGAACCTATATTTACTATGTTGAATATTCTATGAGCACAGTGTGTCTTTCTATTTATTTAGTTCTGCTTTGATTTCTTTCACTAGCATCTAAAAAATTTCAACATATATCCTGTACATGATTTTTTAGGAACTATGATAAATGGTATTGTGCTTTAATTTCAGTTTCTACATGTTCATTGTTAATATATAGAAATGCGATTGATTTTTGTTTACTGATCTTGTGTTTTGCTACCTTGCTGAACTCACTTATTATTTTGAGAATTTTTTTGTCGATTGCTTGTGATTGTCTATACAGACAGTCATGTAATTGGAAGTAGATATTTTTATTTTTTTCTATATCCTTTTATTTATTTTTCTTCCCTTATTGCAGTGGCTAGAATTTCTGGCACTATATTAAATAGCAGAATTGAGAGCAGACATTCTTACCTTGTTCCTGATTTTAGAGGGAAAGCATTCAGTCTTTCACTGTTAAGTATGATGTTACTTGAAGGCCTTTTGTGGATGTTCTTACCAAGCTGAGAAAGTTCACCTTTACTCCCTGTTTGCTGAGGATAGGTTGGATTTTGTCAAACACTTTTTCTGTGTTAATTGTTATGATCATATGATTTTTTCTTGGCCTGTTGATATGGTGGATTACATTGATTTTTTTTTTTTGTAAAGTATAATCTCCATTTCATTTTTTTCCAGAAGATAGTTGTTCTTCAGTCCTTAAGTACTCAGCTCCTTACATGGGCTTTGGTGGAGGTTGTGGGAGCAGTACTGCAGCTCTAAATTGAGTGGGGGGTGTTCTTTCTTTGCGGGCCTCATGAGACTGATTCCTCATTACCTTGCTGTGAATGGCACAACTCACTCAGTAATGCAACTTCACATACAGCTCGGGAAGCACACAGGCGTTGAAGACACTCGCTTAGGAAATGTCCCTGACAGCGGCAGCCTCTACTATGTTTCGAATGAGGTATTTCTTAGTAGCCTTATCCTTGGGCATGCATCAGGAGCAGCCTGTGCAGTAAGTGGGCACGGCCCTTTTTGGCAGGACAATTGTTCCTTTTTTTCTTTGTTATCTTGGAAGCGAGGACCCTTACTTTGATTTTTGAATGTTGAATCAGCCTTGTATACTTGGAATAAATCACACTTAGTCATGGTGCATAATTAATTTTATACATTCCTGGATTCAATTTGCTAATATTTTGTAACGTATTTTTGTATGTAAGTTCATGAGACATATTGGTTTGTAGTTTTCTTTTCTTGTGAGATCATTGTCTGGGTTTTATGTCAGGGTAATACCAGTCTTATAAAATGAGTTAGAAAGTGTTCCCTCCTCTTCAATTTTTCTGGGGGATATTGTGCAAATTTGGTGTTACGTGTTCTTTAAATATTAGGTAGAATTCTCCATTGAAACTAACTGGGCCTGAACTTTTTAAAAAAAGTTTTTAGATTCCAAATTCAATTTCTTTAATGGCTATAGGACTATTCAGATCACTTAGTTCATCTTAGTTAAGTTATTGTTGTTTGTAGTTTTTGAGGATTGGTCCCTTTCTTCTAAGGAGTAGAATTTATGAGCATACACTTTTTGAAGTATTTCATTTATGATACTGGTGATTTGTGTTTTTTCCTCTTTTTATCTTTGTCAGTCTTTTTAGAGGTTTTTCTTGTTTCATTTTTAAAAAAATTTTTCAAACAGATTTTATTTCACTGATTTTCTGTATTATTTTTCTGTTTTTAGCTTTATTGATTTCTGCTTCTTCTTATTCCCTCCCTTCTGCTTGTTTTGGGCTTATTTTTCTAAAGTTTCTTTAGCTAGGTGCTTAAATAATAATTATAATTATTATTGCTATTTGCAGAGACAGGATTTCACTCTGTGGCCCAAGCTGGAAGGCAGTGGTATAATCATAAGTTGCTGGAGCCTTGAACTCCTGGGCTCAGCCTTGAGCTCCCACCTCAGCCTCCTGAGCAGCCAGAACTACCGGTATGTGCCACCACACCCAGATAATTTTTTTTATTATTATTTTTTGCAGAGATAGGGTCTCATTCTATTGTCTAGGTTAATCTTACACTCCTGACCTTAAGCAATCTTCCTACCTCAGCCTTCCAAAGTGCTGGAATTACAAATGTGAGCCACTGCACCCAGCCAGGGACTGAATTTTAAAGTTATTTTGATATTGGACAATGCCCTTGGCCACCCAGAACCCCATGAGTTCAATACTGAAGGTGTCAAAGTTGTTTATGTGCCCCCAAACACAATGTCTCTAATTCAGCTTCTAGATCAGGGGATTATAAGAATCTTTAAGGCTCATCACACATAGTACTCTATGGGAAGGATTGTCAGAGCTATGGAAGAGAACCCCGATGGAGAGGCCATTAGGAGAGTCTGGAAAGATTACACCGTTGAAGATGCCTTCGTTGTTATGAAAAAAGCTGTGAAAGCCATTAAGTCCAAAATAATAAGTTCCTGCTGCAGAAACCTGTGTCCAGGCTGGGCACAGTGGCTCATGCCTATAATCTCAACACTTTGGGAGGCCGAGGTGAGAGGATTGCCTGAGACCATGGGTTCGAGACCAGCCTGGGCAACTTGGTGAGACCTCATCTCTACAGTAAATCAAAAAATTAGTCGAGCATGGTGGCACATGCCTGTAGTTCCAGCTACTTGGAAGCCTGAGGCAGAAGGATCACCTGAACACAGAAAGTCGAGGCTGCGGTAGCCGTGAGCATGACACTGCACTCCAGCCTAGGTGACAGAGTGGGACTCCAACTCAAGAAAGAAGGAAGGAAGGAAGGAATGAAGGAGGGAGGGAGGGACGGAGGGAGGGAGGGAGAGAAGGAAGGAAGGAAGGAAGGAAGGAAGGAAGGAAGGAAGGAAGGAAGGAAGGAAGGAAGGAAGGAAGAAACCTGAGCCCAGATGTTGTGCATGGCTTCCTAGAATTTACTACAGAACCAGTCGTGGAAATCATGAAAGAGATTTTGGATATGGCAAAAAAGGTGAAGGCTGAAGTGTTTCAATATGTGGGTCTTTGAGAAATTCAAGAGCTAATAGATACCACACCAGAGGAATTAACAGAAGATGACTAGTTGGAGATGAGTGCTTCTGAACTAGTGCCAGGCGATGAGGAAGAAGATATAGAACAGGCATGTCCAACCGCGGCCTGTGGGCTGCACGCTGCCCAGGGCAGCTAGTACTGTGGCTCCACAAGATATTTTAACATCGTGTGTTTCTTAGCATTTATTTTCTTTGCGACCCCATGTGTAGTTCCATTTTTGAAGTTCACAATCACAACTTATTCATGACATCGCTTTTTGCCAGCACATATGTTTATGGGCAGCTGTTTTCAATCAGAAAGCACGTGAAGAGCAAAATGTGAACACACATTTCTGATGAACACCTTGAGAACTCACGGAGAATTGCAACCACTTCCATCAAACCAGACATTGATAGGTTAGTTTTACAAAAACAAGATCAAATTTTCCACTAGTTTTATATTGTTCTCATTTTTCTAAACATTATAATATAAAGTACAAAAAATAAAAGAAGTCTTATTATGTATACAAATGAACTATATTATGTAGTTTATGTGCGGTCTAAGATAATTCTTCTTTACTTTATGTGGCCCAAGGAAGCCAAATAATTACTCAAAGCGGCCCAGGGAGACCAAAAGTTTGGACACCTCTGCTGTAGAAGAAGCAGTATCAAAAACAAATCGACATTAGACAGTCTGACAGAAGAGTTTTGATTATTTTAGATTGATTTTTATTTATTTTACAATATAGTCTTCTTTTTATGATATGGGCACTGTAATTAAAGCAAATGGTGAAGGAAGAATTTGTACTGTATAGAAACATTTTTAAAGAAATGGGGGCAACCCATTCAGGTCCCCTCCCGCTGTGGGAGCTTTTCTGTCCTCTCAATAAATCTTACTTTCTCAAAAATAAAAAAAAAATAACAAAGAAAGAAATGAAAAGGCAAGAAAGTCAGACAGAAATTCTGATATATTTTTGTAAAATTACATTGAATGCGCCTGCCTCTCCTGCCTTTGCTTCCCCCTCCTCCACTTCTCTCACTTTTGCCACACCCAAGACGAGACCAATCTCTCCTCTTCCTTAGCCTCCTCAACATGAAGATGATGAGGATGAAGACCTTTATAATGATCCATTTCCACTTAGTGGATTGTAAATATTTTTTCTTATTATTCTTAATAGCTTTTTTCTTTAGCTTTCTTTATTGTAAAATACAGTATATAATACATATAGCATATGGAATATGTGTTAATCGACTGTTTATGGTATTGGTAAGGCTTCCAGTCAACAGCAGGCTATTTGTTGTTAAATTTTGAGGGTTTAAAACTTAAACACAGATTTTTGACTGTGTAAGGGATTGGCATCCCTCATCCCCCACATTGTTCAAGGGTCAACTCCAAAGAAAGATTGACCTAATGATTTATCAGTGACTGCATTTCCTCTAAATCCTGGATGAATGTTGTTTGTCTTCCTTGTGGTTTTATCATGGTTTTGTCTTAATATTCCATAATCTAAGGCCCAAATTGTAAGATTATCTACAACCATCAAACTCTATATACTCTTGTACTGTAAATGGAGAGGAGATGATGAAAATAAGTTAAATTGTATCACTGTATACATGACACCCAAGGAGGAAAACGTGGGTGGTGTGGGGTCTTTCTCTGTACTGGCCATTGTGGTCATTTATGGTTTTCTCCTTCTGGTAACCATTCTTTGTTTTTATGGCCTTATTCTCAGCTTTTTACATGGGTTTTGACCTGTAGGGTGGCCCAGCCTCCCTCTTGATGGGTATGAGCCCTTACTATCTGTCTATATGGAGTTACTGTGTTCTCCAGTGATGTTGTATACTGTACATGGCAACCTTGATGAGTCCATGGGAATCACCAGGGTTCTAGAAACAACCTCTGTCCCCGTTGTGCCTTATATACCTTGTTTATTATATAACATTATTTACCGTGTTTCCATTGATTTTATTAAGTAAATGCTTCTCAATTTGTTATAAGCTCTTTGGTTAATCTTTAGAGACTTTGAGTGATTATATTTTACAATTTAATCTATTAAGTTATCAGTTTAATAGAGATTTCTCTATGGGAGTGGTTTCCAAAGCTCCTCACACTGCCCTTCTGTTGTAAGGTTCTATACTATATGGTAAGTGGTATAATATCACTAGAAGGTATACTGTAATAAATTAAAGAAATATGCTATAAACCTCAAAGAAAACATGAAAATATGACAATGAGTTAACCAAGGAGATAATTATTAAATTGTAAAAATAGTTAAGCTAAAAAGAGGTAGAAAAAGAGGATAAAGAAAATAAGGTACAAATGAACAAATTGAAACCTAACTGTATCTATGATCACATTAAATGTAAATGAACCAAGCAGCTCAATTAAAATGCAAAAATTGTTAGACTGGATAAAAAAAGCCACCTACAAAATACCTCTTTAAATGTAAAGACAAAAATAAGTTTAAAGTTAAAAAATGAAAAAAGATATGCAATGCTAATATTAAAAGAATATCAAACAAAGTTGATTCCAGAGCAAAGACTATTAGTAGGGATAGGGAAGATCATTTTTTTAATGACAAAGGGGTCAAATGATCTTAATAGGTATTTATTCTCCTAATAATAGAGCTTCAAATACATGAAGCAAAAACTGAGAGATCCGCAAGGAGAATTGGACAAATCCACAATGAGAGACTATAACATCTGTATGTTTTCTATTGCTCCTGAAACAAATTGCCATAAACCTAGTGGCTTAGAACAACATATATTTATTATCTTATAGTTTTTTTAGATGTCAGAAGTCTGATACAGATCCTCCTGAGTTAAATCAAAAATTTACAGGGCCTCATTTGTTTCTGGTGACTTTAGAGGAGAATCTATTTTCTTATCTTTTTCATTCTATGGAGGCTATCGGTATTCCTTGGTTTATGCTCCCCTTCCTCCATCTTCAAAGCCAGCAGTGTTGCATCTCTGATCTTTTTCTCTGATCACATCTGAGAAAGAATCTTCTTAAATATTCATGTGATTATATTGGACCCACTTGGATAATCTAGATTAATCTCCCTGCTCAAGATCTGTAACATTAATAACATCTGCAAAGTCACTTTTGCCACATAAAGTAGTATACTCACAGATTCTGGGAACCAGGGCGTGGACATATTCAGTGGCTATTATTCTGTTTGCTATAGCATTCTTCTCTCAATAAAAGAAATGAACAGAGATGTAGAAGACTTGAAAAACACTATCAAAAAACTGGATGTATTAAAAATTTATAGAACATTCCATCCCGAAATGGTAGAGATATATATTTCTTACAAGTACACATGGAATATTTTTCAAGATATGCCATGCTCTAGGCTATGAAACAAGTCTTGATAAATTTAAAATAATTTAATTCACATAAATTACATCATCTGAGTACATTTGAATTATATTTAAAATCAACCAATAGCAAAAAGATATCTAGAAAATCCCCAAATATGTGGAGCTTAACACATTTCTAAGTAGCCCATGGGAAAAAGGAGAAATTATAAAGGACATTATAATGTAGTTTGAACTAAATAAAAAGAAAAACATAATATATAAAAATGTAGCCTAGATAAAATAGCGAGACCTTGTTTCTAAAAATTTTGTTTAAAAATTAGCTGAGGGTGGTGATGCCTTGCTGTAGTCCCAACTAATTGGGAAACTGAGGTGAGAGAATCACTTGAACCCAAAAGTTTGAGGCTGCAGTGAACTGTGATCATACCATTGCACTCCAGCCTGAGTGACAGAGTGAGATCTTGTCTGTTAAAAAACAAAAGTATCTGATGCAGCTAAAGCTACATCATTAGAGAGAAATTTATAGCACTAAAATGTCTATATTCATTAATTTGAAGGTCTCAAATAATAGCATCTTATTTCACATTAACAATCTAGAAAAAGAATAAAATTGAACTTTAAGCAGAAGAAAGCAAACAATAAAGATCAGGGAAGAAATAAATGAGACAGAGATCAGGAAATCAATAATAAAAATAAATAAAATTGATAGTCATCTAGCCAGACTAATTAGGAAAAAAAAGATATCAGATAACAAATTACCAACATCAGGAATGAAGGAAGTGACATCACTACAGATTCTACAGACCAATGCAATTCAGCATGGTCTGAATAGACTAAATGAAAAGCAAACAACATATGATCACCTCAATAAATCCTGAAAATAAACTATTTGTTTTCTAGGGTTGCTGTAACAAAGTACCACAAACTGGGTGTGTTAAAACAACATAAATTAATTCTCTTATAGTTCTGGAGGGTAGAAATCTGAAACCAAGGTGTTGGCAGTGCTATGCTTTCTTTGAAGGCTCTGGGGGAAAATCTGTTCAATGCATTTTTCTTGGCTTCTGGTGGTGTTCACAAGGTTCTTGACTTGTAGGTGCATCACTCCAATCTCTGCCTTTATAGTCATATGGCCCATGTTTCTTTTCTCTATTTATAAGGACACCAGCTATACTTGATTAGGAACAATGTTAATTAGTATGACCTTATCTTAACTTGATTTGATCTGCAAAAACCCTATTTCCAAATAAGATCGCATTTACAGATATTGGAGGTTAGGACTTCAACATATCTTTTGGGGAGGAGACAATTTTAACCCACCAAAAAGCATTTGAGAAGATTCAACATTAAAGTCTTATAATAATTCTAAGCCAACTAGGAATAGAAGGGAAATTGTCAATCAGATGAAAAGTATCTACAAATATTCCACAGATAACCTTATACTTATTAGTGAAATACTGAATGCTTTCCCTTTAAGATTAGGAAGGAGGTGTGTTCTCTCACCATTGACCTTAGTCTCCAGCCCTCCAGAAATTCAGCTGATACCATGTGCCCTGAACCTCTTGCTATAAATCACATTTTTAGTATAGATTATCTGGTGGCTCAGGGCCTCTAGGTAAACAATGACATTCTTATCAGGCAGGACATTTCAAAGGCTCAGAGGTTATCTTCCAGGAGTCAGGGGCAAAGGAACAAATCTTTCTCTAGGCAAGGTTAATTCTTTATTTCCCAACTGTTGATAGCATCTTCTGTGTTATTTGCTTATCTGTGCAGCTGTATTAACTTAAATAACTACTAAATATAATTCATGCCATCTCATACCAAACATCCTGAAATGAACAATAACACTGGACATATCACAATAGCACAAGACATATCAAAGCAAATGCACTCCTGAGAATGTTGATGTCTCCTTGCCCTTCCTTTGTGGAGTTTCCCTAATTTACCAGTGAGTTTATGCTAAGATCCTACAAATTATCCTCATTTTCATAGTTTATGGCCATTTTCAGACCTGTTGTTCATTTACTTATCTGTTATATAACTAGATGTGTTTGTCTTTCAAACGTTAAAAACCAAAACACCTTTGTTCTATTGGTCACAACTGTTCATCAGCTAAAGTCTGGTGAGAGTTGCAGTTGAGAGTGAGAATCTAAATTATTCTGGTGTGGGCACCAAAAAGTTGTCTCCTGGTTGAGAGCCTGGCAAGACGTGGATGGGCAGTTGTCTTTCAGTTTAGAGCTTGGAATCCTAAATCACAGCTCTGACTGTGGCATCTGTTTATATATGAAGATATCAGAAGTGACAATAGGCAAATAGAATGATTGACTCCCAGGTCTCAGTACTTGCTTTTGACTCATGTCTTAAAAGACAGACTTTCCATACAAAAATAAAGAAAAAATAATTTAAAAAAATGAACAGAACCTTCAAGAAGTATGGGGTTTGTAAAAAGACCAAACCTACATCTGAATGGCATTCCTGAGAGATTGACAGCAAACTGGAAAAAGTATTTGAAGACATAATCCAAGAAAATTTCCCCTATCTTGCTAGAGAGGTCAAAATGCAGATACAAGAAATTCAGAAAACTTCTGCAAAATACTATCCAAGACAACAATTCGGTTAAATTGGGTTCCCAGAAAGATATGTTGAAGCCATAACTCCTAATATCTGTGAAAATAATCTTATTTAAAAATAGGGTTTGGGGG
The DNA here is from genome assembly GCA_027257055.1 of Cephalopachus bancanus. NCBI lineage: Eukaryota > Metazoa > Chordata > Mammalia > Primates > Tarsiidae > Cephalopachus > Cephalopachus bancanus. Next base: position 9,675,090 of record JAPVLO010000021.1, on the reverse strand, counting down.
AGCCAGCCCTAACCTTTTTATTTTTTTTTTAATTTTTAAATTTAAAGATGTGGGGTATAATTCAGGGTTAAGCATACAAATGTTCATAATGCAGGTACCCTTATTGATGAGGTGTGCCCTCCCCCTGGCAGTTTCCCACTGCTGCCAATCCCACTTCCCCCCTCCCAGGGCAGTTTCCCACTACTGCCAATTCCTTTCTTATAGTATTATGATAATTGTTCAAGATTCACTTATGAGTGAGAACATGTGGTACTCAATTCTTTGTTTCTGTGATAGATCACTCAGTATTATAGACTCTAAGTCCATCCAAGTTATTGTAAAGTTTATAATTTTGTCTTTATGAGCCCTAACCTTAACCTCTCTCCTGCCATTTCCCATCCTTTTACATAGCTTTCCATCAAACCTGGAAAATTTCACAATAGAGGAGGGATTTTTTTTAATTGCCTTTGCAAAGCTTGGTGTCTGGGCAGTCAAGGGGGAAGGGAGGGAACTGTGGAGCAGGCCCCGCCCCTACCGTCCTTTGCAAATAAAAATCTAGGGGTGGAGGGAAGGAGCAGGAAGTGGCGGTGGGAGAATTGCTGCACAGCTAGCAGAGCCGAGGTAAGGTTGGCAGGGCGGTACCCTGAGCTCTCCGCCTCCCAACTCCCACCAGCCCAAGGCAGCCAGAGCCCAGCCCAAGGCCCCAGATGCAGCACCTAGAGCAGCCCCAGTAGCAGCGCCATGGCCGGGTGGAACACCTACATGGACAACCTCGTGATGGTTGAGACTTGTCAGGATGCTGCCATCATGGGCCATAAGGACTTGCCCTCCGTCTGGGCTGCTGTCCCAGAAAAACCTTCAATGTCATGGCAGCTGAGGTTGGTGTCCTGGTTGTCAAAGATCTGTCAAGTTTCTTTTTTTTTTTTATTGTTTACTTTTTTTTTTTTGAATTGAAGTCTCACTCTGTCACCTAGACTGGAGTGCAGTGGCCGCTCCTGGCCTCTGCACCTCGACCTGCTGGGCTCCAGTGATCCTTCCACCTCAGCCTTCCAAGTAGCTGGAACTACAGGTGCGCGCTACCACACCCGGCTAAAGATCTGTCAAATTTCTTCCTGGATGGTTCCACACTTGGGGACTAGAAATATTCTGTGATTTGGGACTCACTGCTGCAGGATGGAAAATTTACCATGGATCTTGGTACCAAAAGCACCGGCATAGCTCCTACCTTCAATGTAACTGTCACCATGATGCCAAGATGCTAGTCCTGCTGATGGGCAAAGAAGGAGTCCATGGCAGTTTGGTCAACAAGAAATGTTATGAAATGGCCTCCCACCTGTGGTGCACCCAGTACTGACCTTGTCTGTCCCTTTCCCACCATTCCCACAGCTTTTGCACCCTTTCCCATACACACATACACCATTTTTATTTTGAGGGCCATTACCCCACACCCCTTATTGCTGCCAAAACCACATGGGCTGGAAGCAGGGACTGGATGGACAGACACCTCCCCCTATGCATACCTTTCCTGTGTGTGGTTGGAAAACTTTTTTTTTTCTGAATAAAAAAAAATTCTACTACCAACAACAACAAAAAAAGAAAATATGGTTTTTGCAGATGTAATCAAGTTAAGATAAGGTCATACTCAATTAGGGTTGTCCCTAATCAAGTATAACTGGTGCTTGTAAGATGAGAAGAGAAACACAGGCTTAGTACCAAAAGCACCAGCATAGCTCCCACCCTCAATGTCACTGTCACCATGATGCCAAGATGCTAGTCCTGTTGATGGGCAAAGAAGGTGTCTGTAGAGGCAGAAATTGGAGTGATGCATCTACAAGGCAAGAAACTTTAGGACACTTGTATTTATGGCCACTTCTTTTTTGGGAAAAAGCATTTTAGAGATTAATTGGTCATAGGAATTTATCATTTGGTGCACCATAGGTGTGCCTAATTCATATAGTTAGCCTACCACCAAAGGAGGAAATGTATACAAAGAGTTTAAAAAAAAAAACAACTATCCTCAAAGCACATAGTCATCCGATTATCCAAGATCAATGTGAAATAAAGCATTTTAAAGGCAGTTAGAGAGAGGAGCCAGGCCATCTACCTAGGGAAATCCATCAGAATAACAGCAGACTTTTCAGCAGAAACCTTGCAAGCCAGAAGAGATTGGAGGCCCATTTTTAGCATTCCTGAAGAAAAAAAATGCTGGCCAAGAATTTCTTACCCCACCAAATTAAGCTTCACAGTTAAGACAGAAACAGAAAACTGAATACTGCATGTTCTCACTTATGAGTGGGAGCTAAACACTGGGTTTACATGGGCATAAGGAAGGGAACAACAGACACTGGCCACTTCCAAAAGGGAGATGAAGAGGGAAGTGTTGAAAAACTACCTATTGTGTACATTCTCTACTGCTCACCAGTCAGGTGACAGTCTCAGTAGAAACCCAAACTTCATCTTCATGCAGTATACCCTTGTAATAAGCATGAAACTCTTGAATCTGAAATTTAAAAATAAAGTAAGAAAAGAGACTTCCAATTCTCCACATCTGTAAATGAGAAAAACTTCTCCTCCTTCCTCTATGTGTGAATGTAGCTCTATTGTATTTGTGGCCGCCTTTCTTTTGGGGAAAGAATTTTAGAGATTAACTGGTCACAGGAATTTGTCATTTGGGTGCACCATAGGTGTGCCTAATTCATATATTCAGCCTACCACTAAAGGAGGAAATGTATACAAAGAGTTAATTTGAAATTGGTTTCACAAGATATAGAGAACCACAAGCTATAGCTTTTAATCAGAATGAAATCATTTGTATAAGAACGTTATAAATGAGCCCAAAGTATGTATGTATTCAAATTTCTACCTTAGCTAGAATAGAAATGCATTAAAATAGATCATTGCATTTGGCTTCTCCAGAATGTCATGGTTGCCCTTCACCCTAAATCTTAAGATCCTATATGATTTTTTCCCCTTCTCTTTTCTCTTGAATATGAAAACTTTTCTGAGCAAATTAATTGGTATATTTCCCCCTCCACCCAAAGGAAATCAATGTTAGATTATAAAATATTTTTTTTTTTTTGAGTTGAAGTCTTACTCCATCGCCTAGGCTGAAGTGCATTGGCACATTCACAGCCACCCCAGGTCGACCTGCTGGGCTCCGGTGATCCTTCCGCCTCAGCCTTCCAAGTAGCCAGAACTACAGGTGTACTACCACACCCGGCTAATTTTTTGACTTATTGTAGAGATGAGGTCTCGCCAGGTTGCCCGGGCTGGTCTTGAACCCTCAGGCTCAGGTAATCCACTCATCTTGGCCTCCCAAAGTGCTGGGATTACAGACTGAACCACTGAGCCCAGCAGATTATAAAATCTTTTAAATTTAAAAAATTTGTTGAGACCAATATGTGGTTCTTTAAATCCACCCTTTATTCCTGACTACAGCCCATGCAACAAAGGAAACAGACTGCAAAGGAGATATAACAGACTATCTAATTCATTGGCTAAAACAATCCTAGTAGAACTATTCTCTAGACTATTCTCTAGCCAGCCAAAAGGAAGTATGTACTATAGCTAATATATTTTGCAATTCCTGGGTGATCACTAAAGGGGAGAGAACAATCCATTGATTGCAAGAAAAGGTTACTTGGTTAGCTACTGTTGGCTAACCTGATCTATGAGATTTATTCTTTTGTTGAAGGGTAGGGCTGATGAGGAAACTGAATATGAAATGGGTGTTATTCTGTTCTTATGGTGTTTGCACATATATTCTTTCTTGCCTTATTCTACTGTTTAATCTCTCAGTGCTTAAATATTTCTATTCAGCTATTATCCCAAGTTAACATCTAGCTGAAGGTACTACATCAAAAAGTAACTTGTTGGTTTAAAGTCTGTTTTACCTGATACAAGAATAGCATCCCCCGCTCTTTTTTGAAACTGTGGTCCATGTGCTTTCTAGGTTTTGTTGTTGTTTGTTTGTCTGTTTGTTTGTTTAGGAAGCTCAGGCTGACCAAAAGGAAGACTGAGGAGTCATAATGAGGGACATGGAGAGACAGCTTGGCTTAACTGGTATAACTCAGGTGAGATACCATCAGGAAGGCACTGGCCACTGTGACAGAGGCAGGTGCACAACGCACACTGCAGCGGAGATCTCAGGGCTTCTTGGACACCCCACAAAGAACTAAGATGCCTTCCCTAACTCTCGACCTTTTGGAGGGAACATTGCCTTTCCTGAATGTTTTCAGTCAACCACCTTACCTAAGGATAAAAATCAAAGCTCTGCTCCACACGCTCTTGGTTTGTTTTCCTTTACAAGTCTTGCCTTTGCCTTTGTTTGGAGTGACAATTTACACACAGTTGCTCTCTCTTGTATGTGGATACATTTTTCAGCTGGGCACAGACTAAATGTCTCTAAGTTATTGTTTGGCATATTTTAATCATTTGGTTTTTAAGCCTCTGTTCTCTTTTTGTTTCCACCTACCTCTTTGGATCCTCTTTCTAGGGCTCATTTGCTAATTCCTTCCCATCTCCTTGACTTCTAGATCTTGCCAGTGTTCCTGGGCTCAGTATTTGTACCACCTCCTGTCTCCATATATATTCATTCTCATTCATTTTTTCAGACTTATAGTCTCAAATATATCTGTATAGAATTATGACTCCCAAATGTATGTCTCCAGCCTAGGCTCTTCCATGATCTCCAGATGTGTCTCAGAAGCAATTCTGAAATTCTGCTAGGTAAATCATGTGAGTGCTCCTATTGAGAAGGTGAGGAATTCTCCTTGATTATGCCTTGGCTCTGCTCATTGAGAAGTTCTTTCTTTTCCAAAATCCTTCTTGGCCGTATCTGAGATGGGAGTTGGGAATAGATTTTCTGTGGGGGCTGCATAGACATTTTGGTTCACTTCCTGCTAAACAAAGGAAAGTTGAGGGATCAGGAGTCAGTCACAGCATTCTTCTAGTTCAGAATTATTTCTTTGGAGGTTCCAAAACTTAGTAGATTTATTGTCTGTTTTGTCTCAGTCAGTTCTCTGTACCTGTTTTCCAAGACCAAGTTCTCAGGTTCACCATATTTCTTTGCTTTCTTCCCCCACCTCCTTCTTTCTCTCTTGTTCTCACTCTCATTCTCACTCTGAAGAGGGATACTTTGAAGTCATCAGACTTCTCTGTGAAAGTTCTATTCTTAATCTAATCTTTGAAAAAGTCTGAATTTTAGTGAGTTTTATCTCAAAAGCTGTCCTAATGTTGTCATTAGAATCTCTAAGCAGTTGGCCTTTTCAATAATGTGAAACCCTACACTTTTGAATTCTCTTTATTCAGTTTTATTTCTGATGGCAAATGATTCCCCAAGGGCTTCTTTTTCTTGCAATATATGGCAATTGAGTTCAATATCAACTGATACTATTATTTTGTTTGCAAACTTCCCCCAGAGCTACAAGTTTATTAGTCATGTAATCTTCCTCCCAGATTATTGCAGTTGATAGTTTTCCCAAATGTTTTGCCATGATATAACTTGGTATGTCATCTTTTCAGCTTTTTGTAACAGTTTCCTTGCCATCACTGTCTGACTGTTAAGTCATTTCTTAGGTTTTTGTTACAGCAGTACTTCCTACTGGCATTGATTTTTTGCATTAGTTAGGATTGACTGGGTTATGCTGTGGTAACAAAAATCCCCCTAATATCAGTGATTTGACACAACAAAAGTCTACAGCATACTGGTGGGTAGGATGGAAGACTGCTACATAGTCCCTCGGGAACTGAGGCTAACTGAGGCGCTGCCATTTTATAGTTACTACATCTGGGACTGGTGACCAATGGCCAAGGGAAGAGAGATACTGGGAAATTGTGCATGGGACTTTAATTGCTTTAGCTCAGGAATGTTATATGTCACTTCTGTTCATATTTCTTCCATCAGAACTAGTTGTATGACCCCAAAACAACTACAAGGAGGCTGCGAAATGCAGTCTTCTCTATACATTATCTACCCCATTGCATTGCGAGTAGCCCATTTTGGTTTTTTGTTTGTTGTGTTTTTGTTTTGTGTTTTGTTTGCTGCTATTTCCCCAATGCCTGTTACATAGTAAGTGCTTAATGAATGTTGAATGAATGAATGACTCAACAAAGGTCTCTTAGATGAATGCAAAGGAAAAGCAAAACAAAACAAAAACCAACAGGTCCTAGCACCTATGGCTACAATGGTAAGTTGGAGTTGCAGGTGTGTGACTCCTGGGAGGTGGGTAGATATGGACTAAATACATACCTCAGGAGTTTGGGTGCATAATTTCTTCTCAGAAAAAGGTCCTAAGGCTCTCCCTTGGTATGTCAGGGAGTCAGAGCTGGGATGTGTGCTTTTTTTTTTTTTTTTTTTTTGAGTCGGAGTCTCACTCCGTCGCCCAGACTGGAGTGCAGTGGCTGCTCCCGGCCACCGCAGCCTCGACCTGCCGGGCTCCAGCCATCCTTCCGCCTCAGCCTTCTGAGTAGCCGGAATTACAGGCATGCGCTACCACGCCCGGCTGATTTTTTGATTTATTGTAAAGATGAGGTCTCGCTGCCCAGGCGGGTCTCGAACCTGCGGGCTCAGGCAATCCACTCACCTCAGCCTCCCAAAGGCACGGGATTACAGGCTGAGCCACCGAGCCTGGCTCGTGTGCTTTCTTATATGAGATTTCCTAAATAGGGATGGAATCTCAGCCTGCCAGCTTTGGATCCTGTCCAGAAATGGTCCCTGGGTAGACACCGAGACTTCCATGAGTCACTGGACCAGGGCTGTTAGTGTGTGTTGGGTCCAAATTACTAATTTCACCCATGGTCTGGGATCCTTGAGCCATGAAACCAATTTAAAAACGGATTCTGAGAAACTTGTTTGTAAATGATCTCAGCATCTTTATTCATAAGTCCCAAGCTGGAAATAAACAAATATTCATAACAGGAAAACAGATAAACAATTTGTGGAATATATTCATACAATGAAATTCTACTTAATGATTAAAAAGGAACAAACTACTGAAACACACAAAAACATGGATGAATTCCAAAAGCATTATTTAAGTGAAAGAATCTAGACATTTACAAAGTACATATTATATGATTTCATTTGTGTGACATTCTAGAACAGGTAAACTCAGTCTCCTGTGATACAAATCTGAACAATAACTGCCTTGTGGTGCAGATGTGGAGATCAGCCAGGAAGTTGCATGAGGTACTTTCTGGAGGGATGTTAGTGCTACAGATTGTGATTGGAGTGGTAGTCACATGGGTGTGTGTATATATATATGTCAACACCAACCAAATTATACACTTAATATAGATGCATCTTATTGATGCAATTAATATATTTATAATAAAGTTATGACAAAATAAAAAGTTAATTGAACAAGACAAAAACAAAATGGATTCTATGCTGGTGAACCCAGTAGGGCTTGGGCAGAGGTAACTGCAAATTGCCTGAAGTAGACACAGTTGGCTGTGAACCCACCTCTTTTTTCACTCCTCTCCTCTAGGGTTTGACCCATCACAAACTCTAGACGTGGCCTTAATGGTCTAAACTTGATCTCATTCCACTGCTGGTGATTGGTTTACAGAAAGACATATGACACAATTTGGGCCAATGAGAAATGAGAAGTCTGTTGGGCATTCCACTTGGAACAATTCCCATACTTTCATAAAAGGAAATTAAATGGGATTGTTTTCTATTTCAGTTTCATCTGAGGACCTCAAAGTTCTCACTCTCATCTACCACCTATGTGCTTCAGCTTTCTCATCTTTAAAACGGGAATGACAGTAGCAGTTTTGTCTGAGCTGGCTGAGATGATTTACTCATTTAGTTACTGGTAATTTTTCGAGCACTTGCTATATGCCAGGGATGGTTGGTTCTAGGGGCTGAGGAATAGAGTAGTGAGCAAAACTGATGACATCTCCACTACAGATAAGATGATGTAAGTAAAACTCATCCCACAGTGTCCAGCTCACAGTAACCTTTGTTATGAGAATTAAAACTAGAGACCTCGATGTTCTATTAAAAGGTAAATTTCAAAAGATGATAAAATCTCATACTGATAAAAAATAACATATCTTAAAGGTTTTTTTAACTAACTAATAAGGAAACTGTAAAAATGCCACAGCCAGTTCAAAGGAGAATCTAAAAATCTAAAACACAGTTATATTTAAAGCTAGATTGGGGATATTGAAATGAATGTTCAAATGGATGCAAAACTGGTTTTTCCATAGAGGGAAGGGTCATCCTTCCCCTGCACAGAGTTTATTTGCATGTCTCTAGGCAAGAATGATTTTGCATTGCTCTCAGTTATCTGCAATATAGAGTTGCAAATTAGCTTCCACAGAATTAGAATTAGCTGACCCAGACTGGTATTCACTAAACCAAGGGTGTCCAACCTTTTGGTTGTACCGAATAACATCTTGGTGTCCCTGGGCTGCAGCAAGTAAAGAAGAATAGTGTTGGACCACACATAAATTATATAGTATAGTTAGTGTACATTCATAATAAGACTTCTTTCATCTTTTTTATTATAAAGTTTAGAAAAATGAGAACAACATAAAACTAGTGGGAAATTCGACCTTGTTTCTGTAAAATGAATCTCTCAATGTCTAATTTCATGGAAGTGATTGCAATTCTTTTTAAAAAATTTATTAATTTATTTATTTTAACTATAAGAAAAGGATTGACAGTGGCGGGGAACTATGGGGGGTGGACAGGGAGGGGAAGAGAGGTGGGATTAATGGTAGTCAATATCTGTCTGGGGAAAGGGGGCACACCTCATCAACAAGGGTACCTGCACAATGAATATTTGTGTATACCTAACCCTTAACTGTACCCCACAACTTTAAAATAAAAAATATATATTAAAAAATAAGAAATTTATTTATTTTAAAGATGTGTGGTATAATTCTGGTTTAGGTATACAAATGTTGATTATGCAGGTATGCTTACTGATGAGGTGTGCCCCTCTTTCCCCTGGCAATTTTCCTCAACTGCCAATCCCATATCCCCTCCCCTGGCAGTTTCCCACTACTGCCAATCCCTTTCTTATAGTATTATGATAATTGTTCAAGGTCTGCTTATGAGTGAGAACATATGGTACTCTGTTCTTTGTTTCTGTGATAGATCACTAAGTATGATAGACTAAATCCATCCAAGTTGCTGCAGAGTCCATATGTTTGTCCTTCTTTATGGCTGCATAATAATCCATCGTGTATATATACCACATTTTTTTTATCCAGTCCAGCTTTAATGGGCATCATGGTTGGTTCCATGTTTTTGTTATTGTGAATAGAGCTGCAACAAACATGCGTGTGCAGGTATCTTTTTTGTAGAATGATTTGTGTTCCTCTGGTTCTGTTCCCAATAAGGGACTTACTGGGTCATATGGAAGGCCAATTTCTAGTTCTTTCAGAAATTGCCACACTGTCTTCCAAAGAGGTTGCACTAGTTTGCATTCCTACCAGCAGTGTAGGGATATTCAAATGGATGCAAAACTGGCTTTCCTATAGAGGGGAATCATCCTTCCCCTGCATAGAGTTTATTTGCATGTCTCTAGGCAAGAATGATTTTGCGTTGCTATCAGTTATCTGCTATATTCAGAGTTGCAAATTAGCTTCCATAGAATTAGGATTAGCTAACCCAGACTGGTATGAGCGTTCTTTTTTCTCCTCATCCTCACCAGCATCTGTTGTTGTTTGCTTTATTAATGGTGACCATTCTTATTGGGATTAGGTGGTATCTCAAAGTGGTTTTGATTTGCATTTCTCTTATGATGAGTGAGGCTGTTTTCATGTGTCTGTTGGCTGCATGTATATCTTCTATTGAGAAATGTCTATTCATGTCTTTTGCCCACTTTTTAATGGGGCTGTTTGATTTTTTTCCTTTTGGCACGTTCGAGTTCCTTGTAGATCCTAGATGTTAGCCCTTTGTCAGATACACAGTTGGCAAATATTTTTTTCCCATTCTGTGGGCTGTCTCCCTGCTCTCTTGATGGTTTCTTTTGCTTTGCAGAAATTCGTCAGTTTGATGAGGTCCCCCTTGTCTATCTTATTTCTTATGGCATGGGCACTTAGGTTGATGTAATGTAGAGACAAGGTCTCGCCAAGTTGCCTGGGCTGGCAATCCACTCTCCTCGGCCTCCCAAAGTGCTGGGATTACAGGTTAGGCCACCGAGCCTGGCCATGATGGTAATTCTTATTGACTTATCAAGGTGTTTGTCTGAATTTTGCTCTTTGTTTGCTTCGTAATTGCTCACAAAGGTATGTGTTGCCAAAAAGTAATGCCATGAATAAGGCATGATTGTGAACTTCAAAAATGGGACTATGCATGATGAGGTCATGAAGAAAATAAATGCTAAAAAATACATGATGTTAAAATATTTTGTGGGACCTGCTTGCTCAAAACAATGCATAGTTTTCCACTGAAGCACAAATTTTTAGTTCTGTTGGCCAAATGGGTTTTCTATATCAACTCAAAGAACTTCTTTAATTGTAAACCAAAAAGTTCAGGACAGTGACCAAGGGGCTCTGGATGTGATGGAGGTACACACCCAGGCCACAGATTGCAGGCTTCAAGGAGTCGATGCTGCAGTTGTGTTGAAAACTAGGTTGGTATAAACCAGGCAGACAACAGGGAGGAGAAGGACACACCAGGAGGCGGAAGCATGTCAGGAAATGCTGAATTAGTTATAAGTAATAGAAACTGACATGAGTTTGCTTAAGCAAGAAGTGGGAATTTATTATATGATCACAAGGTGTCTTATGGGGCCAAGACGCACGCATGGAGGAATGACTTGGAAGCGGGGACTTGGGCGCTGGCAGTGTTGGTCCCATTTCCCACCTTTACTCCTCATTGCATAGTTGTTATTTCTCTTGTCAAAGATAAGGCAGGACACTAGCTAGAACAGTAAGGATAGGATTTATTCAATAATAACCATTGCAGTGGGGAAAAGAGTCCAAGTGAACTTGTTATAGAACTGGGTCTGCTTGCCTAGTACAGTAAAACCAGATGTCTACACTATGGTATGCAGTGATGGAAAGAAAGGCTTTTATGGCAGGGCACCAAGCAGGGAGAAACAGGCAGCTAAATGCTCAAATCCTGGCCTCCCTGACGGCTTGCAGGCAAGGATTTTTGAAGGTGGGATAAATTTCAGGAAAGCAGAAACTATGGGAAAAGTCATTAATACTTGGAGGTTACACATTTGTTCAAGCTTAAAAGGGTGGGATATCTTGAAGCAGGGGCTTACAGGTTGTAGGTAGATAGAAGATCTTCTGATCTGCAATTGTCTAAGGAAGAGAAATTATGTTTAAAAATTTGGGGTCAGTAGAAAAAGGTTAACTGGCTAGAGGGAGTGACTTTCTAAGAAACTTAGAAGAAAGGAAGATAGTTCAAGTTCAGTCTTCATTTCCCTCTTATCTGAGGTCTGCACTGGCAGATCCATTCTGTGGGGGTCCAAGACTCTGAAAGACAACTCAGGGACATGTGTTAAGATGTTGTCTTTAGTTTCTATAGGGAAAACAGATATCTTTGGAACTTTAACTCCTTGGCCGTTGTTTTAGGTTATTACAGTTTTGTTTAGCAAGTTATTTATTTAATTTGGAGCTAACTAGGTGCCTGGAATTTCCCTTGAAGAAACTTTAGGATTTAACTTTATTTCCATGCTTGGGATCCACAGGCCCCTAAAAAGGGGCTTCCCTGCTCTGTCTCAAACTGAACTCAATTTCAATTTACGCAGAGTCGCCTGGGCATTTTAAAGGGAGAAGGAAGGAGTAGTGATAGGGAACAAGCTGGGGAGGAGCAGAGACTGAGCTTGTTAATTTTGTCTCTCCTACAAGAGGCAGCAGTGTACGTTAGAGCCAGGTGCTCACTGGGTTGGGAAGGAGAGATCTGAGTTTTGTATTTCAAAGAGATGTCTCTAACATACTGCTAAACAGACAGAAATTGGAACCATTTCCCCTGAAAACCGAAACAAGACAAGGATGCCCACTCTCATCCCTCCTTTTCAACATAGTTTTGGAAGTCTTAGCTAGAGCAATCAGACAAGAGAAGGAGATCAGGGGTATCCAAATAGGAAAAGAGGAAGACAAGTTATGCCTCTTTGCAGATGACATGATGCTATATCTTGAAAACCCAAGATAATCTGTCAGAAACCTCCTTGCACTGATAAAGGACTTTGGCAAAGTCTCAGAGTATAAAATAAATGTGCAAAAGACAGTCACAGTCATATTTCTGTACACCAACAATACACCAACAGAAACCCAAATAAAAAGCACAATCCCATTCACAATTGCCAAAAAAAAAACCCTTGGCCTCTTCCTAACCAGAGATGTGACAGACCTCTACAACAAAAACTACAAAACATTGCTCAAAGAAATCAAAGATGCCGGGCTCGGTGGCTCAGCCTGTAATCCCGCGCCTTTGGGAGGCTGAGGTGAGTGGATTGCCTGAGCCCGCGGGTTCGAGACCCGCCTGGGCAGCGAGACCTCATCTCTACAATAAATCAAAAAATCAGCTGGGCATGGTAGCGCATGCCTGTAATTCCGGCTACTTGGAAGGCTGAGGTGGAAAGATCGCCGGAGCCCAGCAGGCGAGGCTGCGGTGGCCGGGAGCGGCCACTGCACTCCAGTCTGGGCGACAGAGTGAGACTCCAACTCAAAAAAAAAAAGAAAAGAAATCAAAGATGACATAAACAAATGGAAAAATATTCCATGCTCATGGATTGGAAGAATCAACATTGTTAAGATGTGCCTTGGGTGGGTTCCCAAGAGGCAGAGCCTGAGACAGGGATTTGGGTCATCTCTTGGGTCAGTGCTTTCAGGTAAAGTCTGTAGTAGCAAGAAGAAGCAGAATAGGGAAGGAGCAGGGTAGAGCAAGGATGTGGCCTGACTTTGGATTTGTGGAGTGGCTTTTAGGATGTAAATCCATTGCAGAGTTGTGCCTTGAAGGCTGGCCTTTTATACATATGTGGCTGTTGTCTGGTGGCCAAGGTAGGGATTTTCCTACCTTTCCTTTGAGAAGGGGCAGCTGTGACATGTTAGCAGCCAACACAGCATCTCAGGGAGGGATGCACCCACCATGATAAAGCCATCTGACCAGGGTACCTGCAGCACATAGTTCAGGGCTGCCACCAATGTTAACTTTATTTGAGATCCCAGCCAATCTGAGCTTGGAATCTCTTATATCCATTTCCTATTCTGAGGCTGGGAGCTCTCTGATTAGCTGCACTTAATTTTGGAGCCCACAACCAAATCAGTCACCTATGGTCTAGAGGCCAGATTCACTCATCTATTCATGTGGAAGGTGGTGGTAGGCGTTTTTCCAAGTTGCACAAGCCCCTAAGGCACCATTTCTTGTTGTAATCTATGGAGTTGATTCCCAAGGATGCCAGTCGCACAGGATATGACATGTAAGGTTCTCTTGAAGTAGGTACCGTAGGAGTCTTAGTGGTAGGGGATGAAAGGCCTTTCCCAGAAAACAGGTTTATGAGAAGCAGTTCAAGTCATAACTATATACCTGAAGTGGGGTGTGAGGTGGGGCAAGGGAGACACGAAGCTGGACACGTCAGCAGGACCCAAAGCACAGAGGGCTTTGTATTTCTCATGAAGGACTTTTACCCATATTCTTCCACCCAAGTGGGGGAGTTGGCAGAGAAAGACAAAATTATTAAGGGGGCTCTCATTTCAACGCCCCCACCTTAAAGCTGACCTCCCTGGGTGAGTCCCCAAACTTTGAGTCCTGCTGAATTGCATCTTCTTCATCAGAACTGACCTGCCCATGTCCACTTCCCTTGACCTTTCTCCTGTACAAGAGCCGGTTGATCTGGTAAAAAGCAAACACACCGATGTGTTAGGAACATACACAAGCCTTGGCGAACACTGATCTCAAAGTGCCTCTCCTTGAAGGACAGATTCTGATTGTGGGAATTTGAGCTCTCTGGAGACAAGGTTTCCAGAGAGGCTTTGGGAAACTGTCATATTCCCCTAGTCAGGTTGCCCAGTGGTGGTCCTGGGGTCTGAGCACACTGCCTCCATCACTGTCCCGGTTGACTTCGGTCGGAGCCCCAGCCACAGGACATATGGCAGTATCACCACCAGGTGGCAGTGGTGCCACATTCCCAAGGTCCTCAGGCATCCATTCAGCCTGGACCTTGCACTTGATGTCAATAAAAGTAGGGATGGCCGGGCTTGGTGGCTCAGCCTGTAATCCCGCGCCTTGGGAGGCTGAGATGAGTGGATTGCCTGAGCCCATGGGCTCGAGACCCGCCTGGGCAACTTGGCGAGACCTCATCTCTACAATAAAATCAAAAAAATTAGCCGGGTGTGGTAGCGCACGCCTGTAGTTCCAGCTACTTGGAAGGCTGAGGCTGAAGGATCACTGGAGCCAGCAAGTCGAGGCTGCGGTGGCCGGGAGCGGCCATTGCACTCCAGTCTGGGCAACAGAGTGAGACTCCACCTCAAAAAGCCAAAACAAAACAAACAAACAAAAGAAGTAGGGATGGCCGGACTTGGTAGCTCAGTCTGTAATCCCAGCACTTTGGGAGGCCGAGGCGAGTGGATTGCCTGAGCCCGCGGGTTCAAGACCTGCCCAGGCAACTTGGCGAGACCTCATCTCTTCAATAAATCAAAAATCAGCCAGGTGTGGTAGCGCACGCCTGTAGTTCTGGCTACTAGGAAGGCTGAGGCGGAAGGATCGCTGGAGCCCAGCAGGTAGAGGCTGCGGTGGCTGGGAGCATTCCACTGTCCTCCAGTCTGGGCGACAGAGTGGGACTCCAACTCAAAAAAAATAAAATAAAAGTAGGGGGTTATGAGAAATGGAGCCACCCAATAAACTGGAAATTACTGCTTTACCACTCAGTGACTCCAGGCCTTGAGTAAGGGACTGGATTTTTTCCCCTATACAGTGTAGTTGTGTCATTGATAACGTTCCAGGGTCAGAACTAATTGTGCCACTGCAGCACTACTGAGGAATTATTATGTTTTAGGCCTGTTCTGAGACCTTTGCATAATATTAACTCATTTACTCCTCAGAAAATCTTGTGAGCACATCTTATTATCATTTTCATTTTCCAGGTGGGGAAACTAAGGCATAAGAGAGCTCTGTTCAATAACTTGTCCAGTGTTACATAGCTAATATAGGGCAGAGTTGGGATTTGAACCCAGGCAGGCTGCTTCAGAGCTCCTCTCTCCTAACTACTTGACTACACCCCCTTCAACACCAATGGGTGTTACGATCCCCTCTTACATTGCTGTCACTAGCCACAACCAGTGGCTGAGACTAAGTGTTCCTGAGGAAAAGAGAAGACAGTAAGTAAAATCAGAAGAAATACAAAAGGAGATGCTTGTTCGTCAGGCCACCCCATAACCTTGTCAACTTTCTAGAGTTCATGACCTGTGGACCTAAAACTCTGTTCAAAAGTCTTCCACAAGACATTAACCTCTTGCATCAGGAGAAACAGCTTTCACTGTGCCTGAAAATCACTTCTACTCCAGATGAGAAGGGTCCCTGCAGCCTGTTTTCTTAGAGTGTGTGGGGATTCGTGAGGGGGACATTGCTGGCTCTCTTCTGGGGCCATTACTTCCCTTTGGTGCCCATCCTGAGTGTCTGAAATGCATCTCCTAATCCCCCTTCACACATCCTGGTGTATCCCTGCATCCTGGCAGGCCCGAGTTGACATGAAAGATGGCAGGAGTCTCCCGAACACCTCCTGTGCTGGGCTTGCTATGTCCATGGTCCTGAGAATGTCTTTGCCCAGTGCTGCCCACATCACAGGGCCTGATGAAGCGGCCTCCTGTTCTGGAATCCCCTCAGCCCGAGCATCTCTGTGGTTGCCCTGCAAGAGAGCCCTGCCACAACCTCCCAGGCAGGAGTTCCACGTGCTGACCTTGCCAGGACCGGACCTTCGAGGTCCAGATGAGGACAAGGCTCTACCCTGGGGGTTCCTCCCTAGAACTCACCATGTGGAGTTCATAGATTACCTGGGGGAGTGTTAAATGCTGCAGCCACTTCAAAAAATTGTTTGGCAGTTCCGTTAACAGATAGTGTCTACCTGCCCCATAAATCAGTTCTCTCTGTCCTGTAATTCTACTCCTAGGCATTTAACATTCTACTCCTAAGAGCTATGAAAAGCAATGTCCACAACTTGTGCAAGAATATTCATAAAACCTTTATTCATAGGCGCTCAAAACTGGAAGCAAACCAAGTGTCCCTCAACAGATGAATGGATGAACATGTTGTGGTATATTCCTGTCACGGAGCACCAGGCAGCAGTGAGAAGACATGAACCGCTGACGCACACAACAGGGGCGAATCTCACACACGCAATGCTGAGTGAGAGAACCCAGATGCGAAGGAGTGTGTTCCCTATGCTTCCTTTTCTATGAAGTACTAGAAAAGGCAAATCTATCCTTCAGAACAGTTGGCCGGGCATGGTGGCTCACGCCTGTGATCCCACACTTTGGTAGGCCAAAGCGGAAAGGATCCCTTGAGAACAGGAGTTCGAGACCAGCCTGGGTCACATAATGAGACCCCTGTCTCTATGATCAAAAAATAAAATAAAATAGAATAATAGAAACCAGAGTAGTAGTCACTTCCTAGTGGAGGTGGGGGGACTGGGAGGAGGTTCCCTGGGAGCTTTTCTGTACTTCAACCACCAGGCTCTTCAGCTCTTTGTGGATACCTTGAGAAGTCACACTTGCTACCTTGTTGGCTACAGTGACCATGAGCTTAGGGGAGAGATTTGGGCAGCAGCAAAATCTACTAGAAGCCTACTGTTCCAGGGACTTGAGCATTTCAGAGGCAGTGCAACAGAGACTGCTGTCAATTCTCAATAGTCATTCTCTCCTTTTTATCCCCCCTAATTGTTGCTGGGCACATTGCCAACCAGCCAAGTAATTACTTGCTCTAGCTTCTCTTGATGCAAATGAGGCTGTGTGCCTGAGAGGTAGTCTATGTGACTTCCTAGGAAAGCGTTGAAGGGAGGGAGCCACTCTTTTTCCTCCTTCCTGCTGCTTGGAACACAAACGTGATGGCTAAGTCTTCAGTAGCCCTCTTGGACCACAACTTTGAAAGGCACCTAGTAAAGGCAGGAGGAATTCTGGAAGAACTCTGTGAAGCTGCAACACCTGTCCTGGACTGTCCACCTCTAGAGTTTGTTTTTGCTTTTCACGCAATAAAATAAAACTCTGTGTTTCAGTCACTGCTAATTGGGGTTTTCTATTACTTGCAGTCACATCCAACCCCAAATGATATGGGTTGTAGAGTATGGAGATTAAGAATACGTATTCAGTAGCCAAACGGCTGGGCTCACACCCTGGTTCTGCCACCTGCCATTTGGGTGTCTGGGACACTTACCTCACTTTTTAAAAATCTTTGTTCCCCGCGGGTTCGAGACCCACCTGGGCAGCGAGACCTCATCTCTACAATAAATCCAAAAATCAGCCGGGCGTGGTAGCGCATGCCTGTAATTCTGGCTACTCGGAAGGCTGAGGCGGAAGGATCGCCGGAGCCCAGCAGGCGAGGCTGCGGTGGCCGGGAGCAGCCACTGCATTCCAGTCTGGGTGACCGAGTGAGACTCCAACTCAAAAAAAAAAAAAAAAAAAAAATTTGTTCCCTCATTAGAAAATTGGTGATTAAAAAGACCTACCCCATAGGGTTGTTGGAAGGATTAGAGAAGCTGACAAAAGAAAAGAGAATGCATTTAAAAAATATTAAACCTAGGCTGGGCATGGTGGCTCATGCCTATAATCCCAGCACTTTGGGAAGCAGAGGTGAGAGGATGACCTAAGCCCAGAGGTTCGAGACCAGCCTGGGCAATTTTGTAAGACCTCATCTCTACAGTCAATCAAAAAATTATCCAGGCATGGTGGCACGTGCCTATACTTCCAGCTACTTGGAAGTCTGAGGCAGAAGGATCGCCTGAGCCCAGCAGGTTGAGGCTGTGGTGGCTGTGAGTATGACACTGCACTCCAGCCTAGATGACAGAGTGAGACTCCAACTCAAAAACAAAACAAAACATCCCTAACAGCCATTTTTGGCATCTCTTGGGTGACTTGAAAAAATATATATAAAGTATTAAACAGAAAGCTCAATAAGTTCATGGAATATAGAAAGCGCTCACAAGGGTAGGCTCTCATTGTTTTTGTGCAGAGGCACATGGCTTGTGTGCGTTCACGCGTGCAATCTGGTCTGCGTGACCCTGTCATTCCCTACCAGGATGACACCACTGTGATCCTCAGGGAGTGCTCCCTGCATGTGGTGGCTGTGTCCTCCTCCTTCTGACCTCTAAGCCCTCACCTGGAAGCAGAGGCATTTGCCTTCTCCTGTCTCAGGCCACGCCCCACCAGGTCTCTACCAGGTCCCTCTGCCTAGCAACCCGTCCTTGGCTTGGCCTTCCTCAGTGTGCTTAGATGAGAAGGCTTTCTAGGTTTCCCCTAGGTGGGAGGTGAAGTAGGGCTGTGTTTTATTTAGCAAATAAAAACACAGGCCACCCAGTTAAATTTGAGTTTCAGGCAAACAATGGGCAATTTTTTAGTATAAGTATGTTCCAAATATGGCATTTTATCTGGCAACTCTAGACATGGGATTCTCTCCCCTAGGACCTCCCACTTGTCTGAGGTCTCTGTTGTATTCTTCACTCCCCACAAGTTACGTCTGGGGGAGGTAGGGGAAGGGTTGTCAGGGAGCAGGGCGGTTTTCAGGGGGACCTCCCAGTGTGTGCTTGCTGCCCCTCGACATTCTAAAGGCTCTCCCTGCCTCTGTCCTGGGAAACTCCTTCTCCTGGGGAGCAGGGAATACTAGACTTCAGGTCTTGAAGTTTCACAGATCTTTGGAGTTTCTAGATCCCTTGTAAATTTCATGCCCTGAGTCCTTTGGGGTCTTTCAACTCAAAGTTGACTTTCAAAAATTCAAAAGGCAAGCCAGGCTTTCAACTTTCTTCTCCCATTTTTGCCGGTTCAACATTTCTCTCCGGGAGGTCTTTGCTGTTGGAGCTGCGGAAGAACTCGGATGCAAGAGAAAATGCAGCAAATATGTCCAGGCATTCTCCTGCAATGCACGGAGAGTCTTATGCAAATCTCCCTGCAGCTCCATGCTTATACCTGTCCCAATCCTTTGTTTCTGTTGCCATGGGAGTGTTTGCTGTCATAGTTGACAGACGATTAAAAGACAGGTGTACCTGGCCCAGTCAGATCTTCCTCCCCTGTCATCTGTCAGAAAACACAGCCATCAGCTCTTTGTGCTGCTTCCCCGAGGGGACTGTTATAGTGTCTGTTTTGTGAGCCAATGCCAAATGCATGACATCAGAGAATCCCAGCCCACCCATCTGCTGTGTGATCAGGACTGAGATGAGAACAGAGAGGAGGCTGCAGGGACTTTTGGAAACTGAGAAGTGCTTTCTCGCAGCCAAACACCCCTTCTGGCAGATGTGGCCATCACGTCCCTGCATCTTCCTAACCAAGCATCTGCAGAACCAGCCTAGACCACACCGCCTGGTCTCTGAAGACACTTTCAGCAAGCTGAGGGGACCTGGGCGTGACGTTACCTACAAGGCACAGTGAGCCTGCCAGACAAAGGGAAGCAGGGGGTCTAATTCTGGCAAGTGTCTCTCCTCAGCCATCAGGCTAAAAATGTACCCATTTGTGTAAGACACAGGCCTTAGTCACTGAAGAGAGTGAATGCGTGACGAAGAGAAACGTCCTACACTTGGTGAAACTTGCCGAGAATTCACACTTTCTGAATCAAAGTCACGGACGTTTTTGGAAGATCCAAATTTAATCAAGGCATTTTTGAAAGATTCAAACCAAATCAGGAAGACTTGAGGCCCTATTAGCAGCATGAATCTTGATCATTCGTTGGAACTACGTTTGCAAGGAAGCATAATTTTCACTGAAAGTGATGAGAAATTCAATTTTGCAGGGTTTGAGAGAGGGGCCTGTTTGGAGTCACGTCATCAGGATCATTTAGGAAAGAACTGTTATGCCCGAGATGCCACGTTTGTCCCAGCATGGGGCCTGGAATGTCTTGGGCATAGAGTGGGCAGAGGTTTTGAAACACATTATTTAAGCCTTGAGGATGGTGGGTTCAAACAAAACCTTCTTTAAAAGCCAAATATGCACAAAATGAGAGTGAGATGCTTTGAGGAGGAGGCCTGGTGGCCACTCTCTCACCTGTCTGATATTTGCCATGTTTGCCTGTCTGCTGATTCTTCCTTCCCCCATTAGAGTGTGAGACCCACGTGAGTAGGACTTTGTCGGACATGTTCACTGCCGGATCCCATGTTGTCAGACACAGGGTGGGTCCTCGGTATGTACTTGTTGAATGAATTAGAGCATGGAAAGACCTCTGAAGCTGTGCAAGACATATCCTTTATTACTACTATCAACATCTGCATCCACTTCCTGAGGGCCTGTCCTGTGCTCTGATACACTTATTAAGCAGTTCATACACATGATCTTATTCAATTCTTACAATAAACCTGTAGAGTCAGTATGCATACCCCCATTTTATAGATGAGAACACTGAGACTTAGAGAGGTTAGATAACTGCCCAAAGCCTTAGCGTCAGTAAATGGAGCTGGTTTTCAACACAGGTCTGCTTGGCTCAAAGACTGGAGAGTACCCTGCTTCTCTCTCTCTCAATTATAACTTAGACAATATATATTTTAGATATCATACAATTCAGTGGCTTTTAACATAGTCATAGAGTGGTGCAACCACCACCACAATTAATTTTAAAATCTTTTCTTCACGTCTCAAAAAAAAAAAAAAACAACTCCTTAACCAGTAGCAGTCACTTCCCGTTTCCATCCCTGTAGGGTGACACACACTCAGTGACAATAGGAGCACACCCTGGATATGGCCCCAAACAGGGAGTTGGATCCTGGGGAGGGGTTCTGGAAGTGGCCAACCCAGGATGTCCCACTTCCCCCTGGGCTCCGTGCGTGGGCAGGCAGGTCATGCTGAGGCCATGGGGGAAGCATTTTCCGCTACTGCTGACTGCATCTTGCTACTGTGTGTAATGTATGTTCTCGGGCACTCTTCCTTGAAGCAGCTGCCCCCCTGGGCTGGTTCAGATCAGATGGAGCACGCCTAGATCAATGCCCTTAACTTTTGGTTACCTTTAGTTCACCTTTGGTTCATTATAATGCTGAAAAATCCCACTCCTAGAGAGAACTCACAGCCGTTTTGTGTACATGTGATGTATGTATAAGCACCTTCTCACACTGCGCCTGCACACCAGCAACCCTCTCCTTTTCATGCATAATCCCACACTCTTCTCTGTGTAAAATGCTGTATACCCTAGGTGCCTCTTACAACTGAGAGTGGTTTTCTTTTTCCTGTCTAGCCGGCCACTCCTGGACCATCTTCCCTGTGAGTTACCTAATAAAGCCCATATCTTGCCTGTTATCTCCGGGTCATTTCTTCGGCCTCTTGGACACAGGGTCTTCCCTTTTGGGTCTTTGGGAGTCCAGCATGACAATCCCCCAAGTTCCCCAATCCTTGGGTACTCACTAAACGAATCTACTTTCTGTCTCTATAGATTTGCCTATTCTTTATAGATTTGCCTATTCTGGACATTTTATAAAAATGGAATTACACGATATACTTTTCTGACCAACTTCTTTCCTTTAGCATGTTTTCAAGGTTCATCCATGTGTATAAGCACTTTGATCCTTTTTATTACTGAATCATATTTTGTTGTATACATAGACCACATTTTATTTATTCATTCATCAGTTGATAGATATTTGAGCATTTCTATTTGGGGACTATTACAAACAATGCTGCTATGAACATTCATGTACAAGTTTTGTGTGGACTTATGTTATCTTTCTTTGGACAGATGTCTTGAAGTGAAATTGTTGGGTATCTCTATCTCAACTTACTAGCTAGAAATACCTAATACATTTAAGGAAAGTCCCAGAGGGCTGGAGTCAGTGGTAGGGTGGAAGGGTTGGAGGGCTCTGTGGGAGCATGAGTCTTGGGTGAACTGAGCTTTCTTTCTTGATATTTTATCTGTTTACTCCCAGGAATCACCAGGGTCCACCTGGTATCACCCTAGATTGGAAGCTTGTATTTAAATCCACAAAAGCAGGTCTTCCTGTGTCTTTCTAACATACTGAGGAGTTGTAGGGAGGAAAAGTGAATGGCAGTTTAGGACAGAAACTTCAAAGACTTGCAGTCCCTGATAAGATATATTTTTAAATAGTCAGTTCTTTACTTTTCAAAGATTTTATGATTTTTCTTATTTAAACCCCCCCACAAAATTCAGGCATTTGATGTTTCTGAAAACCAGCTCCAGGCAGAACCTTAAACGCATCTCAAGTTGTGATCACAGATGCAATAAGCCTCCTCCAGGGCTGAGGCTCTGTGGGGCATTTCATAATAAATTTATCAAAGCCACAGGAGCCAAGTCTTTATAAATAATTCTGGCGTCCTTCATTACCCTTTATTTGCCACCAGCCCATTGGGGCAATTAGCTTCCCCAGAAATGAGAGGCTTCCCATTTACACAGTTGCATTCACAATGCTTCTATTTTTATGAACACTTCATTTCCTCAATATCCAGATTAGTTTTTGTAATGTTAGAGATTTTTTATTTATGAAAACCCTGTAAAACAGCTGTGCTGCAACAGAATCTAAGGATTATCCATCCATCTTAGGATCCTCTCCTAACAAAATAAGCCCCTGTTGTTGGCTCGACAGTGTAGGGAAGGGGATGGGAGACCCATGCAGACATGTACCCGAGCTGGAGAAATTCACAGATGTAAAAACCATTAGAGTTCCATGGGAGAATACTGTCACAGATGCCATGAAAGGCAGATAAAGGGTAAGAGGAGAATATTCAGAAGGACATCTGGGTTTTGAAGGACGTATATAAGCTAGACAAATGAAGGAGGAAGGAAGATTATTTCAGGCACACTCAGCAACTGTTAAGCCATGGAAGTCTGAACCAGTATGGAGGTCTGAGAGCAAAAAGAGTCCTTCCTACTCCTGGTGGATCCTGAAGAGTCAGAAAGACCTCAGAGGGAGAAGGGTTTGGTAATCTAGTAGAAAAGGCTTGTTCCCTTGTGTTTTTGAGAGTAGAAATATACAATCCCTGGAGAGTCTGCCATTTAGAAAATGAGAAAAATCTTAAAATACATTTTTGCAATTAATAGATTTACATTAATAAAGTAAAAAAAATTTTTTTTTATTTATTGTAGAGACGAGGTCTCACCAAGTTGCCCAGGCTGGTCTCGAACTCAGGCTCAGGTAATCCTCTGGCTTTGGTCTCCCAAAGTGCTGGGATTATAGGCTTGAGCCTATTTTTGGCGCCTGACCAAAATTTAAAATTTAAAGAGAAGGAAAGGAGATTTATTTTGAAGAAAATAAAAACCAAAACTTTATCAGGCTGAGTGCCTAATAGTCGTACTGCTTGGGAGGCTGGGGAGGGAGGATCAGTTGAGTGTAGGCTTCCGAGTCCAGCCTGGGCAACATATCGAGACCCCCGTCTCTTAGAAATAAATTTATAACAAAGTAAAAGAAAATAGCCAAAAGAATAATTTCTTGAGTTTGACTAGGAAGCTATGATATGTATATGTATGATTTGTATATGTGCATATATATTAATTTGTGTTTTTTAAATTGAAGTATTAGTTACATACACATTTATAAAATTTATAAATCTTAAGCTTGATAACTTCTCACATATGCATACACCAAGACACAGAACATGTTGAGACAATGATGTGAGAATGTTCTCTCATGCTCCTTTCCAAGCAATCCTCTCAGTTCAAAGGTAACCACCTTTCTGACTTCTATTCCCATAGATTACTTTTGCCTGTTCTTAAACTTCCTATAAATGGAATCATTCAGTATGTGTTCCTTTGTGTCTTTTTTCTTTTGCTCAACAAAAAGCCTGTGAGATCCACTTATCTTATTACATATCCAGTAGTTTGTTCTTTTTCACTCTGAGGAGTATTCCATGGTATGAATATATCCAAGTCTGTTTATCCAATCTCCTGATGGTGGACCTTTGAGTTGTTTCTAGAATTTGGCTATTGTGAATAAATTTGCAATGAACATTTTTGTACTTTATTTATTTCTTATGGTTCTGGAGGTTGCAAGTCCAAGTTCATGGACAGTTCTGGTGAAGGCCCTCTTCCCAGTTGCAGACTGACAACATTTGCTGTGTTCTCACATGGTAAAAGAAGGCAACAGAACTTTCTGGAGCCTTTTTAATAAGAGCATTCATCTCATTCATGAGGGTTCCGTCCTCATGACCTAATTACCTCCCAATGTCTCCACCTTTTAATTCTATTACATTGGGGATTGGGATTCAACATACACGTTTTGGGGAAGACATCATCATTCAGTCTATTGCAGGAGGCCATTGTTCCATCAGTGCTGCTCAGTAGAACTTTCTGGGATGACGAAAATGTTCTGTTCAACATGCAGCCATTGGGCACTTGAAGTGTGACTGAGAACTGAGTTTAAAATTGCATTTAATTTGGCTATTCTACCATATCAGACAGCTAGGTCCGGGGCTTACTCTGTGAGCGTAATCTAGTGGGCAGCAACATGAGCATCACCTGGGAACCTGAGGGAGAAAAAGACTCTTAGGTCCCACTTCAAACCTGTGACTCAGAATCTGCATGTTAGCAAGATTTCTGAGGGGATTTGTATGTCCAAATGCAGATGACTTCTTAAGGACTGGTGTCCCCCACCCAACCTTTACATTCTGTTATCCTATAATTCAATATGGAGGACAGTGAGCCAAGGACCGGGAAAGAATGGCAAGATCCTCGGATTCAGAAGAAAAGAATGGGGTTAGACACAGGCAGTTTCCCAGCAGGTGATTGTAACGTGGAGGAATGTCCTGTCAAGGGGCAGGGATGAGAACAGCCCTGTGATGGTTCTGTTGCCAGAATCCAGGAGGACGCTGGCAATCCGCTCAGAAGACCCATCATGCTTACTCTACAGGTAACAGGCTCTGATTAGAATCCTCCTGGGCAACTCCCTGCCAGGCCTTTTAGATGGCTGGGGACAACCTGGAAATATGCCCCCTCCCTGCCCCCATCTTGCCAAATTCAGAATCCTCGCAAGTGATCAGGAAATATCTGTTGTGCTCTTTTTTTGTGTCAAACACTTTCTTTTGTCTTTTGAGTCTCAGATGGTTTCTTTTCCTTTTTCATCTCCCTCCTACCCCCACCTTATTTCTACTTTAGCTCTGGCTGTCAAGGGTGTTATTTCAACCCATTCTTACTTGTTTAAATGGCTACATCAATTTTTTGAGAAAACCCAGAGTTACTGTGATTTCTGTCCTCCCTCCTCCACCTCCCCCACTAGGTTTGTTATCTGTCTTTTTAAGCAAGATTTTCTTGCTTCCGTTCTCTCTCTTGGGGCTTTGTGGTTGTTTCTCTCTCCACATGGCAATCATTTTGGGTCTTCCTACATTACTGTTATTAGAACTATTAGATCTGAAGCACTAACACTCGCCCACAACGGAAGAAATGCTCAGCATCACCGTGCCCTAGTATTGTTCTCTTTGAGGCGGCCATATATTTTTTGAAGAGAAATCTGTGAACATGTCTCATCCCTCCAGGCTTTCTCTGTGAGCAAAATTGCACGACTTTTTGCTGCCCAAATTGGAGGCTAGGAACAAGGGAAGCTGCTGTTGGCACCAGTTGAGTGCCACAAAATGTATAGCGGAGGATGGCTCAGTGTGAGCTCTGGATAAAGCATTGAATGCTATCCCATCTGTTCAGTGAGTGTCCACTCACTTATTCAACATGCAATTGTTGTGTGTCTACTGTGGACCACCAAGAAGGCCGAACCACAGTCTGGGCCCCCAGAAGCTTACAGTTAATTACAGTACTTCCTGGGTGGTACCATACAGAGGTGAAAGCCATGGAGCCCAGCAAAGGGGGAGGTGATTGCTAGTGCCTTCACCAGAAAAAAGGAGTAGTAAGTGGATCTTGCCCTGACCTCCTATTTGAAGACAGGAGAGAAACCATGTAGCTAGAGCACTCTCCATCCTGGAATTGATGTTGGTGGCGTGGGGCTCACCGCTGGAGGAAAGAGCTGGGAGGACCAAACATTCTGTAAGGAGGATTGTAGAAGGGAATGGAAGAGAGGGCCTGCTTGGGAAGGGAGTAGAGGAATCAGACGATGGGAAGTAGATGGAGGACAGGGTTAAGTTACTCAACAAAAAAGGCCCATCTGGAACTCCAAAGGCCTTGGGAGTACCAATATGGGAAGCCCCAGGAGGCCTAATCAGTGAGGCCTCAGTCGGTGTGTGGTATGGGTGGGCGACGTCTGGGGGACAAAGTGCCTGGCTGGCTTTGAAATAAGCATATGAGCTGCTTCAGAGGAGAACTGTTCAAACCTTCATTAGGAACCAGAGAGTGCACGCTTCACGGAAAAATGGGTGAGGTAGGGCTGAAAACAAAGTCTCTTTCAGATCAGTGCATGGAGTGACCAGTCTCTGAAAGCAAATTGGATGAAATAAAATTAATACAAGCGAATCTTTACTGAAGTCTTCTCTGGGGCCAGGCCCTTTCCGAGGGGTCTGTCTTAGCTCATTCTGTCCTCACAGCCCTCTACAGTAACCTGTACTCAACCAGGAATCAAGGAGTCTCTTCCATGTGTTGGGTACTATAACACACCCTGGGGATGCAGCACAAAGAAATCATTGCCTTTCCAAGATTATGTTCTCCTGGGAGAACATATGTTTGAGGGAGAGAACAATCAAATACGAGTAAAATACATAGTATGTTAGATAGTGAGAAGTGCCATAGAAAAGCAAAGGTGGGAATAAAGACAGGGACTGAGGAAGGACGATTTAGGGAGGCCTAAGGAACTGGGTACTATAAGACCACCATTTTACATTTTAAACATCAATGAAGTCTCAAAAAACTGTCGATCAGAAGCTTTAAGTTAAGTATAGGGCAATCTGTGGGAGGTGTTTTTTTTTTAAATTTTAGAGTTGTGGGGTTCAAGAGGGGTACAAGAGGGGGTTTGCTACATAAGTAGGTTGCATGCAGGTGGTTTGGTCTTCTAACTGGCCCTCTCTCTTTGATAGTGGACCAGGTACCCAGTGTATTGCCACATGCATCCCTCCTTCCTCTTTCCCTCCTTCCTCTAGCGGTGTCCAGTGTCTGCCAATCTCACCCCTATGCTAGTGTGACTAATGGTCAAGGCCCGTTTATGAGTAGGAACATGTGGTATTCAGGTCTTTGTTTCTGCGATAGTTCACATAGTATGATGGTCTCTAGCTGCATCCAAGTAGCTGTGAAGGTCATGATTTTGTTCTTCTTTGTGGCTGCATAATATTCCATCAAATATATGTACCACATTTTCTTTATCCAGTTCACTTTTGATGGACATCTGGGTCGATTCCATGTTTTTGTTATTGTAAATAGTTCTGCAATAAGCATGCATGTGCAGGTGTCTTTTTTGTAATGATTTATATTCCTCTGGTCATACTCCCATGATGGGGATTGCTGAATTGTGTGGAAACTCGATTTTTAGTTCTTTGAAGAATTGCCACACTGCTTTCCAAAGAGCTTGAACTAGCTTATATTCCCACCCCTTTTCTCCACAGCTGCACCAGCACTTGATGTTTTTTGACTTATTAATGATAGCCGTATTAATGAGAGCCATCCATATCAGTGTTATAGTTTCAATTTGCATTTTGCTGATGATTAGTGAGGCTGAGCATTTATTTCAAGTGTCTGTTGGCTGCTTGTATGAGAAGTGTCTGTTCATGTCCTCTGCCCACTTTTTAATGGGGTTATTGTTTTTTCCCTTTCAATTCGTTTGAGTTCCTTGTAGATCGTGGATGTTAGGCCTTTGTCCAATGTACAGCTTGCAAGTATTTTGTTCCATTCTCTTGTTGTTGTCTCTTTACTTCCTTGATGGTTTTTTTTTTGCTGTGCAAAAACTTTTCAGTTTGATAAAGTCCCACCTGTCTATCTTAGCTTTTGTTGCAATTGAGGACTTGATCAGGAATTTGTTGCCTGCCCTGAAAGCCAGAGGATATTCCTTATGTTTTCTTCCAAGATTTTTATAGTTTGAGGTTTTGAATTCAAGTTCTTGATCCATTCTGAGTTGATTTTTGTGTATGGTAATAGGTAGCTTCATTCTTCTGCATGCGGCTAGCCAGTTTTTCCAGCACTACTTGCTAAATATGGTTTCCAATGTTTTGTGGGAGGTTTTTTGCCACAGAATCTGAGATAGGGTCAATTCTTCATTATGAATACATTTAAAGTATTTTGGAAGAGAGAAACATCCCCTGTGTCTGCCAATCCTTGACATAAGGCAGCATAATCGGTGGGGCATCCCGCTCTCTCAGCACTTCACCCCTCTGAGTTCCAGCACTTGGTGCAAATGTGTGTGCCAGAGGCAGGGAAGAGGGGTCAGGGGAGAGAGAGAGGGGAGACAGAGACCTAGCCTACTGCCCAACCGGGTTTAGTCCCCATAACCCTCAGGGTTTTGCTCTGGCAGGAGCTGCCTACTGGATGAGACCTAGAGGACTGACAGGCAGAAGAGAGGGCACAAGATATCCTCTCTCCGCTAGCCCTGCCCCATAGGCCAGCAGGCAGAGGACACTACAGCAAAAGGGGGTCACTATGTCCTAGACCCCACATAGATACTGAGCTTCACAGTTGGGGGAAATCAATCATTGCAAACTGCTTTTCTGGGGCCTGATTTTGATCTGTGCCTAGCAGATTCTGAGTAATAGATAACTGATCATCTCTCTCCTTCTCTCTCTTCTCATATGTGTTGCTAAATTATATGGACCCCATCGGTGGTTTCCAAGCACTGGACTTACATGATGCTGGCTAAATCAGAATCATCTGGGGGGACTTTGAGACAATATGGGTAACCCTGCCCTACTTCAGTGATTCTGAATCATTAGGGTGTGCACACACGTGTGTGTGTGTCCATGCATTGGAATATTTATTTTACAAAAGCTCCTGAAGGATTCTGCAGCCACAGAACTAGACCCACAAAGAGCTGGGTTGTTTCACACTCTACCTTTATTTATTTTAGGGTCTGTCTGTCCTCAACCCATGCGCTCCACATTGGACCATGAAACCTAGATGGGTTTTACTATCTGAAAGAAGAGTGGCTGCTTGCTGACTGAATGTTCACTGTGGGCCAGCCCTTTGACACTGCGGCAGGATGAGGACATGCTGGAATCCTGGCTATGGATGGGCTCCACGAAAAACTTGTTTTGCTGAATGGGGTAGAGAAGCAGAGGGGAGGAGTGGAGTAACTAGACTGGAGAGAGAGACTGGGAGGTGGGTTTAAGGAAGGCAAACTTGGAAAGGCGGCAGAAGGGGTGTGGAGAAAATTGCAGGGAGGCAGGGACATCCAGCAGGGAGCACTGGAATACCCTTGGCTTTCACAACCCAGCTCCCCATCCTGTTCCCAAATCTTCATAATCACCACTGCTTGGGGGCCTTTTCCACTTTTAGTTATGCAGCGTTTTAAGCATCTACAGAACATTTTGAAACATATACACAATTTGGAGAATCATATTATGAACCCACATGTTGACCATATTCAGTGACGGTCAGTATCAATGTCCTCCCTCTGCTGCCATCTCATATTACTTTGTAGCAAACCCCAGAAAGTATTTAATTTTATCCATACACATTCAATATGCATCTAAAAAGATAAATGTTTCTCTTTAAAACCATAATCACATATCATTATTGCATTTAAATTTAAAATTCCTTATTATATACAGTCAACCATTTATAGTTCTCAGATCAGTTCAAATTTATTTTACAGTTGGTTCATTTTAATTAAGATCCAAATAAGGTTTATGCATTCTAACCAGTTGATATGTCTCTTTTAATCAGTAGGCTTCCCTTCAATCTCTCTTATTTTCAAAACAATTATATGTTGAAGAAACTAGGTTGTTTACCTACATAATTCCCCATGATTTGGAGGTTGTTGAGTGAATCTCCATGGCAACGTATAACAAGTGCCTTTGTCCCCTGCAGTTTTTGAAAATTGGTGAGGTTTTTTTTTTTTTAATTGGAGTCTCACTCTGTCGCCCGGGCTGGAGTGCAGTGGCACACTCACGGCCAGGCCACCCCAGCGTCAACCTGCTGGGTTCAGGTAATCCTTCCACCTCAGCTTTCCAAGTAGCCGGAACTACAGGCACGCACTACCATGCCTGGCTAATTTTTGATTTATTGTAGAGACAAGTTCTTGCCAAGTTTCCCGGGCTGGTCTCCATCCCGCAGGCTCAGGCAATCCACTAGCCTCGGTCTTCCAAAGTGCTGGGATTACAGGCTGAGCCACTGTGCCCAGCCAATCAGTGAGTTTTAATTTTTTTTTTTTCAGAGACAAGATCTGGCTATGTTTCCCAAGCAGGACTCAAACTCCTGGGCTCAAGTGATCCTCCTGCCTCTGCCTCCCAAATTGCTGGGACTACAGGTGCCTGGTGAAAATTGGTGGTTTGGTAGAGGCTTGGCCAGATTCTCTCAGTGGTTTTTTTAAGACCACTTTCTGGGCTGTGTTCTTCCAGCAGGAGGTGCGCGCGCGCACGCACACACACACACACACACACACACACACACACACACACACACAAACACAGTCTATTGCTCTCTATTTGGGGGATGTGAGCAGCCATTGATGTTCAGTGCCCAAATCTACTAGTTCACTAGGGGTTGGAAACTGGTTCTGTTCTCATTCCATCATTGCTTCTTCATTTATTAGCTGAAATTCTTCTTGAAAGGGAAACTCTCCCTCAACTTTTTAGTTATTCTGAGTTACAGTGTGTACAGGGTAAGCATGAGACATGTTTGATTCTTTCCCTTCATTGATTTTCAAAATAATAACTAGATACCCTTGTACTTTGGGAGTTGTGTTTGTGGATGATGAAGAGCTGAGTCAGACTTCTGCAGGAGGAGGGAGAAGCCCTCACATTCTCTTATTAGCTTTACAGGAAGGATGTTAATTTACCCATTTTTATGGATGAGAAATGGAGACCCAGAGGTGACATGAGTTAATAAGTGGAAGAGCCTGCGTTTTATCTCAGGTCTGCCTGACTGCAGAGACCAAACTCTAGAGCTATAGGGAATTCACTTAATCCTAGGATCTTTCTGGCACAAGCTTTTTCCTTCTCTTGCTTGCCAGAAATCAATAATTTGTAATCTGAAAAAATGACGTGTATCCTTGAGGTCTAAGAATACGCTTAATTAAATTTGCATTTTAATCACATTTATAGCATTGAATTGTTTGATTTCAGAATTGTTGTTAGTAGTTTGTTGAGTAGTTAAGTAGTTTCCCAAAGATAAACCTCAGGCTAGGCTGCTTTAATCAGGTTTACATGATTCACTTATTGCAATGTGATCATGATTTTCAATCCTGTGGTGCATAATAAACATTATTGGTACATGTGAGTGTAGAACGCTTGTATTGAAAGGGGTTTATTTATAAAGGAGCCTGAGGATTAACTGTAGGAATGAAGGGATTTACTGAAAGTGGAATGCCAAACATCGGGTCATAAATAACATTTATATAGTGACATTATTTGTTCAACTGGCAGCTGCATGAAGAACCATCAAAACATCCAATGAATTCATGAAGAGTATCCATCTGGGTGCTTTCTGCTGTTGTGACTCAAGTTGGTTTGAGTATAAGTTCATAGGATTTATTTGCTAAACCATCCAGAGGCAGATCTGACTGGACTCCAGGTCTCAATGCTATGTTCAGGATCTGGCTTCTCTCTTCATTTCTGGGCTTTGCATTGAATCTGTTCTCACAAAGACAGTCTTCTGTGGTTTCAAAATGTCAGTTGTCAGCTTCTAGTTACTGTGGCTACAGTCTTCCTGGCTGGCTTCAGTAAGAAAAAGTAAAGGGCCTTCCTTTGATTTTTGTTGATTCTTACTGGTCCTGAGTGGGCCATGTGCCTATCCCTGAGCCAATCACTCTGGTCAGGAGAATGAGGTGCACTGGTTGTTTGCAGCCCTAGGTAACATGCTCCAACTTTGATCCCAGGGACTGAACGAGGATGGATCCTAAAAGAAAGAAGGGTAGTCCTCTCAGAAACATGAATGAATAATGAAAAGCAAAACCAGCAGAATTCTATTTTACTTTTATCTAGGAAATTCTGAGATAGGTTTAAGGAAAGGATTCAGGGTTCTGTGTACTCCCTGAAATTGTAGATAGAAGTTTGTATTAATGTCCATTTTTCAGGGAAAGTATCCATTGCTTTGATTAGATTATCAAACTCAAAAGAGTTGGCTATTCTGAGATAATGGTAGATATTGAACCAGACTGAATTGCTTTTTTTAAAACTGAGACTTCATGTTTGTACTGTTTTCTTGAATGCTTTTCACACAGGATGTAGAATTTGCTCTTTGACTGACTTTTATCAAATGATGGTGAATCCATTGGTATTATTAGAGATGGTAACTACTGATAAGAATTTAGTTTATATCATTTCTTCAGGTTCTAGAAGTTACAGATCCCCTTTTTTTCTTTTCTACCAAGAAAGCCCCATGTTGGGGGTACAATGTGACGGAGGTTGCCAGCTCTTCAGATGAAGCAATACCTATGGACCATGGACCATAACAGGCCTTGCCATTGAATCTCCAAACATGTAGAGTCAAAAACTCTGCAGGTGGGGCCCAGCAATCTGTGCTTTAACAAGCCCTCCAGCTGACCTTGACTCAATTTGAGAATTGCTGCTCTAAGATTCCATAAAGTGTAAGGATGCCTTTTTCAGTATTATGTAGGCTTTTACTTCATCCACAGAGGGCAAGCTCATGTTCTGGCCAGGGAGCCAGCTGCCACCTGCTCTCCTCAGAGCCTGCCTTAGTAGGCCCTGTTTGCCCACGGATGGAGATCTGCTCATTCTGGGTGAGTAAAGGCCCTATGAGAACTATTTCCTTGTAATGATTCTAGAGCCTCCACAGGTTGATATCTTTCTGCTAATCCCAGGCCAGGACCTGGCATATGCGTTGTTGACACCAGATAATGTAGTCTTTTGGCTGATACAGTGGCAGGTGAACAAACATTGGGCGGCTGGCAGAATCCCTGACTTCCTGAACGTCTGCAATCACAGATTCATTAAAGTTTAAACGCTCCGAGACCTACCGCCATTGCCCACTGCATTTGCCCGGAGATAAGGTTATCCATGAGCGATCATTGAAAATAGCCACTCCTCATTTCCCCTCCAGCTTGCACTTTGGATTTTAGTCAGGTTCAAAGCCTGCCTGGCATTTTGCTTATTTTCTTCATCTGTATGACTCAAAGGCTAGCCCAGGGATGCTTAGACTTCAGTGTACACACGAATCACCCAGGGATCTTGTAAAAATGCAGATTCCGATTCAGCAGATCTGGGGTGGGGCCTGAGACTGTACCTTCTAACAAGCTCCCAGGTGATGCCCATGATCCTCCAAGATCCACATATCTTACAGCAAAGGGTTAGGCCAGTGACTTTCCACCCAGGCTACACATTGGAGTCACTGGGGAATTGTAGAACTACTGATGGCTGAGTCCCACACTCAGGTGTTCAGTCAGATGTTACTCTCTAGGTGATTCTGATATGCAGCCAGGGTCTAGAATCACTAGACCGACCCTCTCAGCCTTCAGCCCCTGCCTGTTAGCTCTTTCTCACCCTTTGGCGTGGACTGCTCATGCCTGCTCTGGGCTGCACTCGGAGTCCTCTTCTTTCTCGACTTTGGCATTCATGAAGAGCTTATTGTGGACTGGGAACTTTCCACACAACCTTCTGAGATTAGCACTGTTTTTAGTCCCATTTTTCACATAAGGACACTGGGATTTAGAGAATGAAACTTCTTGTCCTTGGTCACATGCCTAAGAAGCAATGTCAGGACCCACCTGGATCTTCTTCCTCTGGAGCACAAAAGCAGCAGTGTGGATTTAAAGGGACTGCCTCTGGAGGATCCAATACTTGCCACCTGTGTGCCCTTGGGTAGGTTACCTATTTCCTGTAAGCCTTAGGGCTCCCTCTGTGAAATGTGGATGGTGTGAGTACCCACTTTTCAGGACTATTGGGAGCATACAATGAGATAACCTGTGTAAACCATGGCCCCAGAGCCTGAGCCACAGAAAAGTTTATCACTGTCTTGACACCATGAGATGTCTCAATAGCACTTCCTGTGGTTCCTTCATCTTTGGCACTGAGTACGAGCCTCTGGGTTGTAACTCATCTTTTCTAGGCTCTTGTCAACTCTTCAAATGGAAAACAAGTTCCTTCAGGGCAGGAAGGTACCAGTATAAAATGGGTACGAATGTGATTTTGGGGGGGGTCCATGGCTTCAGATGTGTTTCCTTTGCCCCATGGATTGCAGTGGGAGGTGGTGGATTCACCAGTGTTGGAATTTACCTTTAGTCAATGGAAGATAATCGTGTTGGAAACAAAACTATCATAGGGCTTAAGTAACTACCCAGTTGGAGTCATTCATTCATTCATCCATTGCCTTCTGTTCACTTAGACCCCATGAGTGATTGAAGACAACTCAGCCTGAGTCCCCTAAATCACAGGCCAGCCTTGCTGTGCTGCTTATTTCCACCGTGGCAAGGGTGCGCAGCTTGAGGAGGTGGGGGCTCTATCTCAGGTGTAGCTCGTGTATTCATGTAACTTTTTCTGGTGGCACTACAATCAAGACATTTCCATCTTTAAAGTCCACATCTGGAAAACCCCTCAATTCTAGATAACAGGGACAGTTGGTCACCCTACCACAGGTGCGTCGGTGTTGGGCGATGTCTCATCCTTTACTGAACCCAACTCCTTTGTGCCTTTCAACCTTCTTTCCTCATGGAGGGCCCTTTGCGGTGAGGTGGTTCCTACTGATTTTACTCATCCCCTTTGTGATGTGGGCTCACAAGCCCCCTGGGATCAGGAACAGCGTTTCTGCCTCCCCCCATGCCCAGATTTGTGGGTCGTGATGGGTCCCCTGCCTGCTCCCTGCACGGTGTTTCTCTTGGCACAGCCTGATGTCTTTCTCCATCCATTTCAGTGCATTGTGGGCAGCTGAGGGTGGCTTCATCCTGACATGGGCAACAAGAGAGTGTTCATAAAAGAACACACCTCTACTTCCTGCCTCCTTTCACTAGCCTTTCTCAAGGCTGTGAACATGCCTCCAACAAGCACTCAATGAGTACACAAAAGCAGGACTGTTTTCTTTCCAATGCCAGTTGAATATTTTTGAAATAGACAAGCAACACCACAGCTAAAAATGCTTAGATTGGAAAATAAACATGTGGCAGAGTTACACAAATCTCTTGAGTCAGTTAGGGATGCTTTCAGTAGCAAAGAATAATACATGAACAAAGGGGGTTCACACAACAGAGCTTCATTTTTCTTGTATGAGAAGAAGTCTGGAGGTGGGCAGCTGCTAATATTGATTTAGAGCTCAGTGATGTCAGGCTCTGAACTGGTGTCACTGCCATCCTCTAGGTCTCCTTATGTCAAAAAATGGTAGCAGCCATTCCAAACATCATGCCTCAG
Organism: Cephalopachus bancanus; assembly: GCA_027257055.1. Taxonomy (NCBI): domain Eukaryota; kingdom Metazoa; phylum Chordata; class Mammalia; order Primates; family Tarsiidae; genus Cephalopachus; species Cephalopachus bancanus. Next base: position 9,639,639 of record JAPVLO010000021.1, on the reverse strand, counting down.
GCAGCTGTGTTCAAAGTGGGAGCAGGGTGATATAGAGCAGAGACCTTCTCCTTCCTTGTCTCTCCTTACCAAGGAGGAAACCACTACCACAAACCCTCTCTCCCCAGCATACTTCTCCTTACATCCTACTGGCCAGAACTGGATCATACACCCACTCACAGATCAGGGGTAGAGCCCCACCTTCTTAGAAACTAAAGGGTTTCTGTCCTATGCTTAAATAATATTAGAGTTCTTTTAGGGAGGGGTGGCTTTGGCTGCATGACCAAAAATGTATTCCCAGCCCTCTCTCTTTGGGACTCAGAACCCTGAACTCTGGCCCTGGTCCTATTACCGTCCTGCTCCTGTTTGAATAGCATGTTGAACTGGGTGCATCACCCTCAAGCCCCAGTATAGCCCCTATGGGCCACTCGGGGAAAGAAGCAAGGAGGGTGAGCTAGTAGCAAAAGACTGTACATGGGGTTGCCTTTTATCATTAGTTTCACAGCAAGAATTCTGAAATTAGGTAAACTAGATCATTGTAAATGGGAACTTCTACCTCAGATGTTTCTGAGTGTCGGTAGGATCAGGCTGGTCAGCATCTTTTCTGGTCTCCAGGCATTTTTTTTTTTTTTGCTGATACTGTAGATACAGATGCAGATATTGGCACAGATACAAATAAAAAGAACTGACTATCACATGTTCTCACTCATAAGCAGACCTTGAACAATTATCATAATACTATATGAAAAGGATTGGCAGTAGTAGGAAACTGCCCTGGGGGGTTGGGGGGGAGGTGGGATTGGCAATAGTGGGAATCTGCTGGGGAAGGGGGACACACCTTATCAACAAGGGTACCTGCAGAATGAACATTTGTATACCTAACCCTGAATTGTACTCCACATCTTTAAAATAAAAAAAATTAAGAGAGAAAAAACAAACGAACAAAAAACCAAATGTAACTGTAGAATGTGGTATCTGATGATTTCTGAAGAGCAGATGAAGACCCTTCCATTAGAGAGAGTCTTCTGAGATGTCCATCTAGGGTCAAGGACTGGAGCAAACTGATGGGCCTTAGTCCCAAGACAGCAAATGAAATTCAGGGGTTCAGGGCTGGCTTCACATCTCCCAGTCAAAGGTGGCTGAGTAGGGCCCCAGTTTAGGGTTCCTGGCTCCTGTGAGGGACTTGGGACTTGAACCAGCAAACTCTCTCTCACTGCTGAATTATAGCTGACAAAAGATCCTTAAAAATAGAAATCTGTGTTGGAACAATTGGGAAGGTTCCCCTTGTGCATGCATTTCTGCATTCCGAAGTTAGGGGCAGACTTCATGTGTATTCAGGTGCCCTCTACTGTGGGAGGAGGAATTCCTTCAAGCTTTACTGGTGGTCTCAAGATGAAGGAGAGTAATGACTGATGTCCTTCCTTGGGACACCAGGGCCAGGGAAAGGAAGCTGAGCAGCCAGTGGTTCTGCAGCTGACGGTAGTCCGCCCTCTAGTGTTTCCCAGGAAAGCTTGGAGTTGGGAGGTCTGTGGGGGTCAGTGAGCAGCATGTTTAAGGCTTTGCTAAGTGCTTTGCCTTTATAACTTAGTCAACTTACCCTGATAACTTTGAGATGAAACCTTTTCCCCAATCATTATTGTCCTGCCTAGAAGAAACTTGCTCATCTCTCTGGCAGCACCCTCCTCTCCTTTTTGTTCTCTTCCTGATCAAATTGTGTCACATGAATTGATGTGCTAAAATGCCACCGGCTGGAGAGGGGGAAAGGAAGCAAGTTCTACCCTCCCGCTTTTCTGTCCCCCTTCTGCTTCTTCCCCTTTACTTCTTCTTCCTCCTCCTCCTTTTTCTCTTTTCCTTCCTCCTCCTCCTCATTTTAATTTTAAAAACACTATTTATTGAGTGTCTATTACGTGCTAGGCACCATGTTAAGCATTTTACAAATATTTTTCTCAATTAATGCCCCCAACAAGCCTGTGAGGAAGATTCCATTATCATCCTCATTTTACAGTTGAAGAGTTGAAGCCAGAGAAGGTAAATGATGTGTTCATGGTCACACAGTTGGGAATTGCTAGAGTCAGGACTGGCTGATTTTAGGACCCCAGTTCTTTTTCTAGCTTCTTAAAAAATCCAGTTATTTTTCATGTTAAAAGGATGATGTGATTCTTTCTGCCCCCTAGCCAGGTTTACTGGCTATAAACATCTTGCCACTCCTGCTCCAGTTCTCTTTTTCGCTCAGTATATGCTTCCATTTTGCCAAACCATCTGAAATAGTCATTTGCAGGCAAATAAAATTTTACCACTAAATACTTCGAGTCTCCCCAAAATAAGGACAATCGCCTTCCTAACCTCAATATCATTATCAGCCCAAGAAAATCAACTTTGCTTCCATGACACCGTGCAAAACATAGTCTATACTTGAATGTCCTCAGTGGTCCCACAGATGTCTTTTTTTTTTTTTTTTTTTTTGTAGAGACAATGTCTTGCTATGTTGTCCAGGTTGGTCTTGAACTCCTGGCCTCAAGTGATCCTCCTACCTTGGCCTCTCAAAGTGCTGGGATTACAGGCATGAACCACCATGCCCGATCAACATAAATGTCTTTATAGCTGTTTTTTAAAATCCGTAATTCAAAGTTTTATGAATTATCTTTGAATATTGTGAAACTTTAGTTTCCCCCAATGAAGTGCAGTCTCCCACCTCTCTCTCTTCATGATCTTGAATCCTATGGACCATTCATCTTTAGAACATCTGGTTTGTTATTCAATTCTGCAGTTTGTTTCTTCATGATTATTCAGTTTAAATATTTCTGATAAGAATGCCCCAAGGTGATGTTGTGTGCCCCCTGCACAGTATCAGGGACACTACCTGACACCTTGATTTGAGTAGTGTCCTCTAGATTTCTTCATGTAAAAAGCCCTTTGACCTCTATAGTTCATAAAAGTCAGGGAGGGAAGGAAACTGCTATCAGTCAGGAGTCTTTGGTTGTAAGTGACAGAAAGCTAATTAAAACCTGCTTCAACACCAAATGGAAATTTGCTATCTCATGTAACTGGCAAGTATAAGGAGTTTTCTGACTTTAGTTTGCTGGATCCAAAGTTTCAATATCACGTTATCAAATATCAGTATCTTTCTTTCCTCCATCTCTTGTGTTTTCCTTTCTATTGACCTCACATACAGGCAGGCCCTTCCTCCCTGACAGAAAAAGTAATCCCAGCTCCAGGCTCACAAATCCTTATAGTTAGATATGCCAGGACAACAGAGTCCCCTCTTTATAAATAGTTCCAGTCTCAAAGTCTCATGGCTGACCCTGGCTGGGGCCCTAACCCACCTCTGTCACTGATTGCCCAGGCCTGCATCACCTTCTACCCTGAGAACTGGAATTAGGATGTGTAGCCAAATTCCTCAGTCTTCTATGCAGCCCACCCTGAATAAAGTAGGAACATAAATAAAGGCGGTTACCTATGTGGCTGGACATGAGGGGCTGCAGGGAGATCCTCTGCCCCTGACTAGTCCCTGCCATGGGTAGTTCTGGCATCTGTCACCTGTTGATCAGAAGCTTAGGGCACTGGGGCTGGGAGGGGGTGTATGTGTGTGGTGGGGGGCAAAGGGGATTCAAAGGTTGGGGTACATCAGCAGGAAAGAAGGACTCAACAACTGCAATTGCAGGGCTTGGGCTGGGGGCTTCTAGGCCTGGCTACCCCACCTATGGCTCTGTGGCCCTGCTTGTGCCAAATTTTCTCATCTGTAAAATGGGACTAAGAGCATCTGCTGTGCTTTTCTCTAGATTCTCTGTCTTAAGGACCCAAATAGGTGGCAGGCATGTGATACTTTATAAATGTAAAAGTTATTTCAGGCCTGTAGGGGTTTGGCCCTTTATTATACACAAAGAACCTGGGCATTGGTCTTGTCATCAGTGTGTTTCCAGAACCCCCTCAGTGTCTCCTGGTGATAGCCATAATTGGTCTCCTTCAGGTTGGGTAGCAATCTGGGTCCTTGAAGAAAGGTGGTTAGGGAGAAGGCACTTTACTCTGCCGGGTGAGGAAGTTCAAAGACAGGGAGCCTGACCCACCTCTGGGTCACTCATAGAATAGAATGAGTTCTCCATTTCATTTCTCAATGGAAATCATAGATCAGATTCTTCAAACAATTTGTCACTCTGGTTTAAGGAAGTTAGTTAAGCTATGTTGGAGATTTTCAAGACTGCAGTTTTTACTTGTTAATAAATCAAATTCATTTTTCAGTTACAGTGGATGTCATTTGATCAAGACTTGGCCAGTTAAATCAGGGCATGGTACTGATCAGGGTACAGCAGGCTGGGTATGGGATGTGAGACACAGGCTGGCCAATGGGAGGGGGACACCACCCAGGGCCCTTTGGTGTTCGAATTTGCCCCTGCTTAGGACAAAACTACATGAGAATAAAGCTGATGTGAAGGAAAGCAGAGAGAAAGGGAGACACAGGATGCTCAAGGTTTTGTGGGGGTCCTTGGATCCAGCCATGCTGATCTATTTTGGACTATGCTAATATATATATTTTGCTTCAGTTGGTTTGTGTTCAGTTTTCTATGACATGCTATTGAAAAGCCTAATACACTGGTTATCTTTTTTTTTTTTTTATCCCAGGTGCAACAGAAATTTCCCAAATGATAAAATCCATAATTCCCAATTCAGGAACCACTCATGGAGACTCCTGAAATGGTGCTAGTGTTCCTATGTTACTACTGTTGCTGCTGCCTACTTGTCCTCCTCTTCCTCCTTTTTGTCTACAAAAATCATTCAATTTTGTGAACATATAAGAATCTCAGCATACATAGTTTTAACAAGTATATGCAGTGTTTGTTAAAATTCACATTTGGAAAATATTTTAAGAATAAAAATGGTGCACAAAAGGAGAAACACTTCCAATGATCAAAGAGAGGCAACCTCTTTGCAAAATAATATTTTGTATACATACAGAGAGAGCACTACCCAGCAAGTAGTAGGAAGGGTAGACATGCTATCTCTGGAGTAGGGTGGCTGGTTTCTAGTAACTCGTGATCTTAGACAAGTCATATAATCTTCCTGAGCTCAATTTTCTTACCTGTAAACTGAGGTTGTAACTGAGAAGGTTATTGTGAGGATTACAATAGATAATACATATGAGTTCAGACAATTAAGTTTGCAAACTCATCCTAGAAAAAGTGCTACATACCTCATTGCTGAATATCACTATGGTTACCTTCAAAGTACTCCACTTAGGAAGCTATGTACCTATGCCAGTGCCTAGACCACCCATCAAAGCAATTTTGGAACTGTTTTTCTGGAATGGCCATCAGAGCTATTGCTGTATTACCCTTGTCCTGAATGCCATCAAAAAGACTTTTTTTTAGTATCTCCTTTATCTTTAGAAAAGATAAAGGAAAAAAGTCACTGGGGACCAGATTAGGCAAGTAGGGAGAATGTTCCAATATGGTTATTTGTTTGCTGGCTAAAAACTCCCTCACAGATAGCTCTGTGTGAGCTGGTGCATTGTCGTGATGCAAGAGCTCCCTCAGGACCATTTTTGCACATACTTTTCTCTTGCCAGGATTTTTAGTCAAGATTTTCCTAACTGTTTCTCTATTGATGCTTATTTGGTCTCATAGTCAGTCAATGACTTTGATGCACAATCTGACAAATTTTTGCAATGTTTTCATCAGTTCTGTTCATTACTGGCTGTCCTGACTTCTCTTCACCAGTAATGCTTTCTCTCCCCTCAGAACAATGTTTAATCCATCTGTACACTGCTATTTTCCTCATGGCATTATCCCCATAAACTTGGACAAATATCTTCCTGATTTTACGTCCACTCTTGCCAAGTTTAACAAGAAATTTAACGTTTGTTTTTTGCTCTAATTCAAGCTCTGACATTCTCATGACAGCACACAAAAATATGCAGCAATAATAAACACCACTCAGCAAGTCACCACCACATGTCGACATGAACACAGCAGTGAGACACTGATACACCAAAGTTATGAAATCTTACTGAGTTGTTTGTACAGTACTGCCTATGTAAGTGCATGGTGGCAAGTTTGTGAACTTAATTGTCAGACTTTGTATAAAATGCTTAGCCCAGAGTCTAGTGTATAGTAAGTGCTGGTCAGATTCTGGCTATTTTTTAAAAATAATTTTGTATGGGGTAGTGAGATTCTACTTCTGTGTCTGAGGTAGTATGGTAAGCTGGGTAACTAGATTGATCCTTCTGATGAGCAGAGCTAAAAATGCTGCATAAAATTTAAAAAAAATTTTCCATGAGAAAAAATAAAAACCACAACACTTTAGCCTAAAATTCAATTCAGTTTAATCCGGAGAGGTAAGTGGAATATGTTAGCTGGCTTTTGCCTTGAGCGTACAACCTTGGGTCTTTGAGGAGGAGAGGTGGAGTCCAGCTGGAGACCACTATAAAGCTGGGGCTCTGAAGAGTTCCGCACTCAAGGCAAGGGGTTACAAGGAAGACCGCTTGTCTTAAACCTGGGCACTGAGTGACAGGGGAAAAATTATTTCTATTTCTTCTGAGAAGTCTTTACCACCAGTTAGCCTGAAGAACAGACCCTAGGATCATACCTGCACAGACCTCAGATATCGCGAACAATGAATTGCAGGATATAAAATATGTTTGTTTAATATGGTTTCAAGAAGATAAAGCAAGATTAAAAACACAAGTAAGGAAAATAATCGATGTGAAAATGAGTTAAATAGAGCTTATAAATATGAAAACTCACAGATTCAACATACCTGAAGGGAGAATTTGTGAGCTGGAAGATGAATATGAGGAAATGATCCACCTTGCAACCCAGAGATACAGACATGGGAAATGTGATACAATAGTGAAACAGCAAAAGAATTAACATAAACAGCTCCATTTTTGTTTAAGATGCCTTTACCCATTCCTGCAGGCAGGCTAGGTTAATTTTAGGGCACTTAAATAAAATGCAAAAACAGCAATCATGTAGTTTTCAAAACTAACTTTGGGATTAAAGGAGAAGTATAAAAATAACTAACTATGTTTTGTTAATGACTTATAGGAACATTGTGATCTGACCAAGGACAAAAGTAACTTCCCGGTCTCCTCCGACTTTTGTTGGCACCCAGACGTCTGTGGCTGTCAGTCACCTTTTGATCCTGATCCCCACCTTTTCCTCTGCCCTTAAGATAAAAAGAACCTGAAATTTCTACTGACTTGAAGTGGTTTTTGAGACATTAGTCTGCCATCTCTTCAGGTAGCTGGCTTTTGAATAAACTTATTTTCGTGTCACCAACCCTTGTCTCATGGGTTTGACGTCTGAGTGGTGAGTAGCCAAACCTGAGTTCAGTTACAATGAGAGATTAAGAAGTTTTTTTTTTTGAGTCAGAATCTCACTCTGTCTCCCAGTCTAGAGTGCAGTGGCACACTCATGGCCACTGAAGTCTCGATCTGCTGGGCTCAGGTGATCTTTTAGCTTCAGCCCTCCAAGTAGCTGGAACTACAGGCATGTGTCACCATGCCAAGCTAATTTTTTTTTTAATTTACTGTAGAGATGAGGTTACCCAGGCTGGTCTCGTACCTGTGGGCTCAGACAGTCCTCTCTCCTCGGCCTTCCAAAGTGTTGGGGTTAAGAAACACGGAGAATGGAGTGAGGTGACAATGCCTGAGAATGTCTCAGAAATAAAGTACCAGATTGGCAGATTCAGGGAACTTGACACATTTCAAATGGATAAATAAGTAAAAATAAATAAACTGGAGGGAAAAACAAAGAGGGGAAAGAGTGCCTGGAACATCACACTGAGAGTATCATAGTTCCTGAGGGCAGGTGGCAGAGGGCTGAGAGCATGGCTTCTGGAATGGAGCTCTTGCCCAGCCACTTACCTTGAGGGGTAAGTGATTGTTGGTGACTTTAGACAAGTCATTCTTAAACCTTAACTTCTGCCTCAGAAAATGAACAGCAGCAGCATCATAATAGTTAACTTTTGAGGTCATGTGTGTTAAATAGTTCCAGTGACCTAATTTGTAGGATTCCCTCAGCCCAGTGCCTGACACATCGGCTGAGTTCAAAAAATGCCTGCTTTGTTCTTGAGCAGGTGGAGCTTTCAATATCTCCAAAGGCACTGGAGCATGGTGGTGCTGGTGGGTGGGGAACAAGACAACAAAAGAGGGGTAGAGGCAGGTCTCAAGCACACTCCACCCCATCCTGCTGGTGACCTCCTTGCCCATCCTCTCAGACTCAGTTTCCTCATCTCTTGTTCAGTGCAACCTCCCTTGCCCCCATCTTGCCCCACTGATGTAGGTTGGAACTCTCTTCTCTTTGCCCCTCACGGAACTGTGGATGGACTTCTCTTTTGGTGTTTTTAGAATATCACTTATTATTTAACCTCTGAGTGTACTCCACCATGTTCTGAACTCATTTTGGTGCCCCCAAAACTTGTCACAGTATGGCAGAGAGGGGCTAAAAACAGTTAAAATTATTCCTTTTAAAAAATCAACCTGCAAGCTCCAAACCTGGTAGACATGGGACGTGAGAAAACTAAATAGCCACAAGCTGCTTTCCTGGAAATGCAAGACAGTAATCGACTCACAACCTTATCCCCACATTCTCTCTTTGTGAAGTTATTGGTTTACAACCCCTGCTTGTCATGTATACCCTGGAGACAACTTGTTCTTTGAAAATCTGGTTTTGTTAAATACCACCTTATAAATTCCAAAGAAAAATGTATAGCTATACAACCCGACCCCCCATTCCTTACCTAAACTAATACATAAAACCCCTCTCCTCTTTCTCTGGGTTGCTCAGCCTTGGAGTATTAGCCCACTGAGTCACGCCAGCACTAACAAAACACTACTTCCTAAGATAGCCTCAGTGTCACTGTCTCTCTGTTTTCCCGCAACAACAGTTTTTGGCATACTAGAACCTAAAAAGTATTTTCAGATGACTGAGTGTGGCAAAAACCATAAGCCATTTCTCTAAGAAAGAGAGGATTCTGTACACTTTACCCAATGTATACAGCCAGTGTATTAACCCCCACCAGTAACACAAGACCTATTCCATACAGTCACACCCAGTGACCTCATTACAGGGCAGATGATGGAGCAGCAAACTCTGGTGTCTTTGTCTGAGGAGGCCCCCTCATCATGAGGACTTCTAGGTCGATTTTTCTAGGAGAGGTAAATGTCATATCAGGAAAGAAAGGAAGTTCTCTTCCCTCCGGAATCAGACCTTTGCTGGAGGTTGTGTGATTGCAGTATCAGCTTGACCAGTCAATTCTGTCAGTAAGCACCCAGAGCAGATGGTCAACATGCAAAGGATCCAGACACATGGTTGCCTGGAGACTCAAGCCAAAACAAGAGTACAGAGCTGAGGGGATGTGTCAGTTACCAATTGCTGTGTAACAACCTCCTGGCCCCAAACTCAAAACAATGGCTTGAAGCAAGAACCATTCATTATTGCTCACTAAACTGTGGGTTAACTGGGGAGTTCTGCTCATTTCATCTGGACTTGATATCTTGGATGCCATCATTCATGTATCTATGGTCAGCTAGGGACTGGAAAGTCTAGGGTGGCCTTATGTGTCTGGTGATTAACCAGCTGTCCACTTTGGCAACGGGGGTAACTGGTACTACTCATCTCTTGGGAGAGGAGGCCAGGCTTATTTACATGGTGGTGGCAGGGTTCAGAGTGAGCAGAGGCTGCCAGGTTCCTTGAGCCCTCGATCAGCACCGGCACTGCTTCATTCCACTGCAGTCTGTTGGTCAGGGAGTGAAAGATAGATGGCGTGCTTTGATAGGAGGAGCTAAAAGCCACATAGCAAAGGGGCATGTATACTGCGCCTCTGGGAGGCTGAGGTGAGCGGATTGCCTGAGCCCGCGGGTTCGAGACCTGCCTGGGCAGCGAGACCTCATCTCTACAATAAATCAAAAAATCAGCTGGGCGTGGTAGCGCATGCCTGTAATTCCGGCTACTTGGAAGGCTGAGGGGAAGGATCGCCGGAGCCCAGCAGGTCGAGGCCGCGGGAGCGGCCACTGCACTCCAGTCTGGGCGACGGAGTGAGACTCCAACTCAAAAAAAAAAAAAACCCTAGAATGGTGGCCGTTCTTTTTTTTCTTTTCAGTCTACCACTGTGGATGAGGGGGACATTTCTTTTCTGATATTATGTCTTTTCAGAGATGGGAGTTTCTGCAGGTGGGAATGTTTCTTGATGAACTGATTTCTGTAAAAACACCTTGGTTCTCTGTCAATCAGTCTCCAGCTGAGCCCTTTCCTGTGTCCCACCTGTACCTGAGTTCTTTAAGTTAACTGAAAAGTCCCCAGTGCTGAGGGTGCCAGGAATAACCTCATCAGGAATAACCATTAGTCCAAGGCTCTTCCAGGCCCCTGAGCAAGGAGAGGAAAGGACCCTCACACAGAAAGCCAAGGTTTCTCTCTTCTCAGCTTATTGAATGACGGCCGCACCCTGGGAAAGAGGTGGGCTTGAACCACATCTACACCTTCTCGGGAAGCCCATATTATGCAAAGGGAAGAGACTTGCAAGCAGTGAGCTCTCTGCTCAGGGCCAGTTCAAGGAAAATGTACCTGGAGTGCCAAAGGGGCGTGAGAGGCTCAGGGGCCTGTGGGAACTGGGACAAGGGGAAGCTCTGGGACTACAGGAGAGAACGTGTCTCAGCACGGCATGTTCCTCAGGGCAAGGACATCCCCTCCTACTCCCAGAACATTGTAAATGGGTACATTGTATGTTACGTGAATTATTTTTCAATAAAACTGTTTTCTTTAAAAAAAAAAAGTCAACTGAGAATATTGTGGATTTCCTAAATGTTAGCTGAAAGAAGAATACATCCAATAGTTGACACACAGAATAATGAGCCTTTAAATAAACATGTTGATGAAAAGATGCCAAATTCAGCTGAGCACAGTGGCTCAAGCCTATAATCCCAGCACTTTGGGAGGCGGAGGCGAGAGAATTGCCTGAGCCCAGGGTTCGAGACCAGCCTGGGGAACTTGGCAAGACCTCATCTCTACAATAAATAAAAAATTATACTGGGCATGGTGGTGCATGCCTGTAGTTCCAGCTACTTGGAAGGCTGAGGTACAAGGATCGCCTGAGCCCAGTAGGTCGAGGTTGCGGTGGCCATGAGTGTACCACTGCACTCCAGCCTGGGCAATGGAGTGAGACTCCAACTCAAAAAAAAAAGAAAGAAAGAAAGAAAGAAAGAAAGATGCCAAACTCTGTAAAATATTTTGAGATAGTTTATTCTGAACCAAATTTGAGAATCTAGGCCAAGAAACACCCATCCTCAGGAGGTTCTGAGAACATGTGCCAACTGTGGTTAAATAATGGCTTGGTTATATACAATTTTAGGGAGGCAGAAGTTACAAAAAAACACATTAATTCATTGATTTTTCATTGACCCAGGAAGGAGGGACATTTCCAAGCAGGGGCTTGCAGGTCATAGGTGGATTCAAAGATTTCTTGACTGGTAATTTGTAGTTCCTATCTAAGGAATTTGAGAAATCAGTAGAGGAGGTATTTTGTTGCGATAAGGAGTGGAAAACTCCGGGTTTGTTGATATGCAGATGAAGTCTGATATATGGCAGAGAGGATAGATAAGGGTCTGACAAGGTTTCTGGAGTCTGGAAGTTCCCAGACTCCCATAATTACTTTGATTTTCTTCTTTATTTGTTATGTGATGTTATGCCAAAGTCAGGCTGGAAAGTAAACTTTAGTATATGAGGGGAACCCAAAATTACCTGGAATTTATTTGTAAAAGTAAATAAATGTGTTCTTACATGTTTAAACTTTGGTCATCTTCCAAATACTCTCTGTTTGATGCAATAAACATGTCGAGATGCTTTTTCCACTGCTCAAAACAGTTTTTTTCTTTTAATTTTTTTTATTTTAAAGATGTGGGGTACAATTCAGGGTAAGGTATACAAATGTTCATTATGCAGGCACCCTTGTTAATGAGGTGTGCCCACCCTTCCCCAGGCAGAGTTCCACTACTGCCAATCCTGCTTCCCCGCCCCCCTCCCAGCAGTTTTCCACTACTGCCAATCATTCTCTTACAGTATTACGATAGTTGTTCAAAGTTCCCTTATGAGTGAGAACATATGATACTCAGTTCTTTGTTTCTGTGAAAGATCACTCAGTATTATAGACTCTAAGTCCATCCAGGTTCACAGGTTGCTGTGAAGTTCATGATTTTGTTCTTCTTTATGGCTGCATAATATTCCATCGTGTATATGTACCACATACAAAACAATTTTTTTTTTTTTTGAGTTGGAGTCTCACTCTGTCACCCAGACTGAAGTGCAGTGGCCACTCCTGGCCACTGCAGCCTTGACCTGCTGGGCTCCGGCGATCCTTCCGCCTCAGCCTTCCAAGTAGCTGGAACTACAGGCGTGCACTACCACGCCCGGCTAATTTTTGATTGATTGTAGAGATGAGGTCTCGCCAAGTTGCCTGGGGGGGTCTCAAACCCATGGGCTCAGGCAATCCACTCACCCCAGCCTCCCAAAGGCACGGGATTACAGGCTGAGCCACCGAGCCCGGCACAAAACAGTTTTTAAACTTGTCCATTTTGATGCCTTTTAGTGATTCTGCTGTTTTTTGTTTCACCTCTTCCACATCCACAAAACATTTCCCTTTGAGGACCTTTTTTATCCAGGGAAACAAAAAAAAGTAGCCTGTAGTGAGATCGGGTGAATAGGGAATGTGGGGCATGGGGTCATGCTGGTTTTGCTCAAAAACTGCTGAACACTTAGTGCAGTATGGGCAAATGTGTTGTCATGGTGGAAGCACCAGTCACCGGTTTGCTACAACTGGGGACGTTTCTTCTGCAAATCATGATGCAACCTATTCAAAACTTCAAGTTAAAAACTTTGATTGACTGTTTGATCTGGAGGAACAAATTCCAAGTGTACTACAAGGGGCCCAACGTCCAAAAGATAATTCCGGGTTTTTTGGGTCCCCCTTATATACGGTAATAGGATAATAAAATCCCATCTGGCATCTGGCGAGTCCATATTAGGTGTGACTTCTCAAGTCTCTTAGTTAGGAATTTGGATAAGGAAAAGAAAAAGATCAAGTTTAGTCCTCAAAGATAAACAGAGAAGATCCTTATCTTCCATGAGAATTGGGATGGAAAGGATAGTCCTCATGGCTCTACTACTGGCCAACTCAGGCATCTGGGGCTTTTCCCAAAGAGTGAGTGGGTCAGGGCTCTTTAAGACACAACTCAAACTGGCTGAAACAAAGAGGAACACAGAAGTCCCAAGGTAGGGCTGACTTCAGGTATAACCTGATCCAGAGGTCAAGTGATGTCACCAGGACTCGGTTTATCTTTGTCTCTCGGCTCTTCCTGCTGTGCAACCAGCTTCATTTTCTATTCCTCATGGAGATCTTTTGCCTGAGTATCCCACCTTGCTTCACTTTAAAGTTACAGAAACTAGAAATGGAATATAGTACAGCATGGCTTACACAAAAAGTCTTAGGCAATGTTCTAGTCTAAGAAAAGGCCAACACTAAAGATTATTGAGCAAATAGGCATATATGGGTTTAAGGTTCCAGGTTTATAGCCTGATTTTACTTTTTTATGATTCTTCACACTATCATTTTTAATTAATCAATGAGTTACCAGTCCTAACTGAGTCAGCCAGAAGGACTACCGTGTCCTCAAAAGGCAATTTACCCTCAGTCATCTCAATGTCTCTTAATTTTGGAGCTAAAAAGGATCCCAAAGATAACCCAATCTGATGCCCTCAAGTCACAAATGAGGCTACCCAGACCCCACGAGAGGAAGTCCCCTGACCAAGGCCCCATGATGAGCAAGGAACTAAATGAGGGCTTCTCCCACTGCTCCACCTAGAAGGTGGTCCTATGGGGACCTGGATGATTGCTGTGGTAGGCAGAATTCTCATACCCCAAATGTGTCTCTGTCCTAGTCCTTGGACCCTCTGAATATGTTCATTTCCATGGCAAATGGGGCTTTTCATATGTGATTAAGGTTAAGGACTTTGAGAGGGGAGATTGTCCTGGGTTGTCTGGGTGGACCAATCTAATCATGAGTTCTTAGAAGTGAAAGGGGAAGAAGAAAAGTGGGTCAGAAAGATACAATGACAGAAGAAGAGGCAGGAGAAATTCAAAGTGTGTGAGGATTTGCCTACCCTTCCTGGCATTGAAGACAGAGTAAGGGGGACTGAGCCAGGAAATGCAGACAGCCCTCATAGCTGGAAATGGCCCTCAGTTGACAACTAGCAAGGAAAAAGGAATTGCAAGAAGCTTTATTTTGCCAAGAACCTAAATTGGAAAGGGAATGAATCCTCTTCTAGAGCCTCCAGAATGGAGCACGGCCCTGCTGACACCTTGATTTTAGCCCTGTGAAACCAATTTCTGACTTTTGAGTTAAGAGAACTTTAAGATAATACATTGTGTTATTTAAGCCACTAGATCTGTGGTAATTTGTTTCAGCAACACTAGGGAACCTAATTTAAATGTGATGGTGACAGAACCCTCCCTTTTTCAGAATATTCTGGTGCGTAGCAACTGATGTCATAGAAAAGATTCTGGAAGAGCAGGTCATGGTGAAGGACTCTTGGGTGCAGGCAAACAGGCTATTGAGGAAGCAGTGTCTGAAAAATCCAGGGAACAAAGTGTAGGTGGAGCAACTTTCCCACCACAGACGTCGAAGCTGCTACAGTGGCTATTCTTCCCCTCCCCTCCAGAAGGCACCAAGGGCCTTTGGAAGGACTGGTGGACTGGTAAGTGGGTATGTGATAGGCAGGAACTGGGACCCAGCTGCAGAAGGTGCTCATCAGCAAATTCACTTACTGCTCATTTGATGGCAGTTTTGTTAGGAAGAATAGGTTTTTGTTCATTCAGCAAAGATTCATGAACACCCACTACACACCAGGTTCTGTTCTAAGTTCTGGGAATAAATCAGAGAACAAAACAGACCGGGTTTCTGCTTTCCTGCTGCTTATACTCTGGCACTGGAGAGAGAAAAAAATAAAGTGAACAGCTAAATGAACAAGGGAATTGCTAAATTGACTTATGTTATGAAGAAAACACAAATCATCTTTTGCAATGGGGCAGTGATCAAGAAAGCTTCTTTGGGGTAGTGAACTCATTTGAGCTGAGACCATAACAAGAAAGACATGCTATGTGGTGGTCAGGGTAGTCATGTTCCTGGCAGAAGGAATGGCTGGCTGGTGCAAAGGAACTGTGGTAGGAATGAGATTGGCATGTTCGAGGAAAAGAAATGTGTAAGATGACTGTAGTGGAATGCAGGTGGGCAGAGGAGAGAGTGATGTAGAATCAGACTGGATAGGGGCTCAGTGGTTACATCAGGAAGGGTCTTGCCAGGTTGAGGAGTTAGTATCTTTTTTTTTTTTTTTAAAGAAGGATTTATTGAGAGGACAGAAAAGTTCCCACAGTGGGAGGGGACCCGAAGGGGTTGCCCTGGAGTTGGGATCTTATTCAAAGTGCATGGGGACTCCACTGGAGGTGAGTGATGTGACTGGATATATGTTTTTAGAAAGGCCTTGCTAGCTGCTATCTGAAGAAGGGGTTTATGGGAACAAGAGAGAGGTATAGTGAAGTATAGTTAGGAAACCTCTTCCTTAGTCAGAGATGATGGTGGTCTGGACTGGGCAATGGCAGAAGGGAAAGTGAAGTGGGTAGGTTCTGGAAGAGCAGCACTCAGCATGCCCTGATGATCCAGCTACAAGAGAAGAGGGAAAGGGAGAGGACTCCGCATGCCTTTTATGAGTTGAGATAGGGCCTGCCCTTTGGGAGACAGACATTGCCTGAGCATATTGTTGGCTCTGTTGAGAAATGAAAACATGTACTAAGATCCAGTTATTAAGCTAAGGGCATGGGGTGCTCGGAAAAGTGAGTGTCCACAGGGCATCTGGTGCTTTGTATAGTTAACTCTTCAAACCAACGCAATAAGTTAAGTATTATTTTAATCTCTGCTATTGATGAGGAACCTGAGATACAGAGAGGTTGAGTGACTTGCCTTAGATCACTACTGCGATCACTGATATTCCACCCACTGAGGGGTAAAGCTGGGATTCAGACCCAGGCGATCTGATTCCCAAGTCTGAGCTATTAAATGTGAGGCTCTCCTAGATGCTGTATTTGATATAAAGGTTATGTCTACAACTAATCACACAGATCAAGATTTAAGCAAATGTTTGAAAATGCGATTCTTCTAAATTCATGGATATACCAATTTCTAACTTTTGCCCAGGTTTGATGTTTTGTCTAGGCCATTGGTTCTCAACAGGGGGCAATTTTGTCCCCCAGGGGACATATTGGTTACAACTGAGGGTCAGAGCTACTGGCATCTAGTAGTCAGATGTATTCCTAAACAATTCCAATGCATGGGATGTTTCCCAGAACAAAGAATTTTCCAGCCCAGGTGCCAAGGTTGAGACTCCCTGGTGTGGTAAATATAGCCTGGAGGATATGCATAAACCTGTGAATCGTGCAATGAATTATCCAGTTGATATCTATTGATGGAGTGTTAGGGGTTGTGGACAATTCCAGGAAGAAGGATTTCTGGTTGCACATTCTAGTCTGAGAAATAGAGCTAGCACAATGGTGTCATGGAAGAGACTCTAAGGGCAATAGGGGCTAAGAGGGAAAATTGAACTTTCCTGGAGGATCCTTCAGGCTTCAGGGAGTTGGCACCTAGGGTGGAGGCTTGGATGGAGCAACATTTGGATGAGGAGAGGCATGGTAGCTTCCTATGGATGGAGAAGAACCACACATGAGGGCACCAAGATAAGATTTAGCAGGCACATGGGCACTGAGGGAGAGGTGTGGGGAGGTGCACAGGTCCAGAGAGGGAACACCAAGAGAATTCTGAGTTGACTGAATCAGTTCCTCCTAATGGAGACTGGCGGGGTAAAGCCAGATTATGGAGGGCTTGGAAAGCCAAGTGTGGGTTTGCTGTGGTAAGAAATAGGGGACTAGCAGTGTTCTCAAAGTGACATGTTGTACTTGCTTTGGGGACATTCTTCAGTAGTGGTAGAACACACCATCTGCATGAATTGGCTGGGGGGGGTGTGGAGACAAGAAGGCAGGGCTGTGACTCAGCTGGCATAAGAAGGTGGTGGATTTAGGTGGAGGCAGCAGAAATGAAGTTAATTCTCTGAGCACCCTGTATGGAACCCCCTTTTTAAAGATGAGGAAGCAGAGGTACTGTGAGATTAAGTGACTTGTCTACTGTTGTCTGGCTGCTGAGCAGCAGATCTGGCTGGACCTGGGCTTGTCTCCTTGTGTGGACAGCAAGAGAAAAGCTCAGTGAAGTTTGGTTTGTTAAAAATCTGGGGAAAAGATTATGTCAAGGGTAAGAACACAATATGGACTCTATCCCGGCATAAGAGGCAGGTATTGAAATAATTCCACAGGATAGTCGAGGTTGTGCTCGAGTGGTGGGACCATGATGCATTTTTTTTCTTCTTTCTCTTTTTCTGTTTTCCAAAGTGTATTTAATGAACAAAGTCTACTTTTATAATAAAGGGGAATAAAGGACTTGAGTCTCTACATCTAATGTTGAAGCAAAACGAGTAAAATACAAACCAAGAAGCAGCCAGTAGGTTTTGCTAGAAGAAAAGAACTGGGGCAAAGGGGCATTTAAGAGTGCAATTTTCTTAAAAAATAAGAGATCAAAAAGAGGAGAAGGGGCAGGGTCTCAGGTATTCCAGGCTTGCAGTTACATGAAGCAGAGAATTTGGATGGAGAGAAGCATCATGGTTAAGCCAGGTAAGACTCCCATTTTTTGTGACCACACTGAATTACACACACCTGACCCTGCGATGGCCCCTTTCCTTTATAGGACCAGTGTCCCCGTGATCTGACTCAACCCATTCACTTGGCCACTGTTGCCCTGACCAGCCAGGAGCCTGGAGAAGATGAAGGCATCTGTCGTTCTCTCCCTCATCAGCTGCCTGGTAATTCCGAGTGGTGCTCACATCTTGGGGCGTTGCACGGTGGCAAAAAAGCTCCTCAAAGGAGGCCTGGATTATTTTGAAGGCTACAGCCTTGCAAACTGTGAGTAGGCTCTTCACAGTCCACGACTTCTCACCTCCTTTCCCTCCCTCCCCTTCCCAGGCATCCCTAACTCCAGCTATTCTCAGAACCACACACCTCCTGTTCCATCTTAGGGGTGTGCCTGGCTTACTTTGAGAGCAAGTTCAACCCCACAGCTGTCTACGAGAATACACAAGATGGCTCCACTGGCTTTGGCCTCTTTCAGATCCGCAACAGTGACTGGTGTGACCAAGGAAGGAACCGCTGCCACATGTCATGTTCTGGTAGGTCCCCTCCTTCCATTCCACACCAGACACTGGAGGCCGTGGCACCATGTTCAGAGGTCTGCCTTCCCAATAGCCAGAGTTTACAAGCTTGAAGAAGAACCTGGCAGGAGCTGGCAAGAGCTGGGCTGAGCTGTATCTAGGGCAGGATCCCGGGAAGCCTGAGCCCAACACTGCCAGGGTAGACAGTGAGACAGGGTTGCGGTGAGACAGGCAAGCTAGTCTGGGATGGAGCCTGGGATATAGCAATGGAGACCCACATCCAAATGGGCAGAGACAGTGTTGGGACATTGAAAGGAGGCTGCAGGCATCAGAGCCCATCCCGACTTGAAGGGTGGGAGCAGAGGACTTCAGCTGGCCTAATGTCACCCATGCTCAGCCATTGCTCCCTTCTTCAAGGTGACAGATGCTGCTACTTTGAAAGGCAGAAGTGTCACTGGGAGGAGACAGGAGCCCGTCATCCCCAAGAGCGCTTGCCCACTCCTCTTAGGGGGTTCCAAGTACCTGTGGTCAAGAGGAGGTGGTTACCAGAATTCATTAATTCCATAAGCATTTATTGAGCACCTACTAAATGCCAGGCTTTATAGAATTGTCATTCTAGTGCTTGCTAACTGCTAGGGTACTCTTCTAAGCCCTTCACAAGATTAATTTATCTAATGTTCACAATGGCCCCCATAGGTTAGGTTACTGTTATTATCCCCATTCTATAAATGGGGAAACTGAGGCCTAGGGAGGTTATATGCCCAAGATCACACAGCTGGAGAGTGGTAGTGCTGGGAGTATCAGAGCCCCAGCAATGTGGCTCCCATACTGGGGCTAACCCAGGAGGCTGCACAGCTGGGCCAGGTCTCCCTGACACCTGAGCTTTCTGCAGGGGGTGGGCCCAAGCACCCCGGGATCCTCAGGGCCTCCCTAATGAGCAAACCTCCCTCCACCCTGATGGGTGAGATCCATTCCAGAGCCTGCGGCTTCTGGGCAGTGTCTTTAGGAGACAGTGGAGAGGCTGGGGCAAAGGCTTGCAGCCTTCTCCTGTGGCCTGGGGAGCAGCACCAGCTTGCGCTGGGCCCCATGATCAGCCTCAGGCTCCAGACGGAAGTAAGAAAGTTTCTGGATTCAAGGAGGGAAAGGCACAGGAACCCTTCAGGAAATCAGTGGGAATCCCAGCTGCTTCCATTAATAGAGGAACATGAGGCCTACATGATGCTGGGTGTAGTGGCTCAAGCCTGTAATCCCAGCACTTTGGGAAGCCGAGATGAGGGGATTGCCTGAACCCATGGGTTCAAGAACAGTCTGGGCAATTTGGCAAGACCTTATCTCTACAATAAACAAAAAATTAGCCAGACGTGGTAGCATGCACCTGTAGTTCCAGCTACTTGGAAGGATTGCCGGAGCCCAGCAGGTTGACGCTGGGGTGGCCGTGAGCATACCACTGCACTCCAGCCTGGGCGACGGAGTGAGACTCCAACTCAAAAAAAAAAAAAAAAAATAGCTACGTAAGCTTGTACAAATCACTTTCTGAAACTTCTCCATCTGTGAAGTGGAGATAACATTCACTACTTCTCAGGATTGCTGTGAGGGTTGGGTGGGATAATACCATGCAGGAACCATAGTTAACTACAACAATCACAGGCTATTTGTGGAAACATACAAATTAAAAACATCATTTAATCATTCTTTACAATTAATTAGATTAATTTAAATGGAATGATGGAATAGTCAATGTCACCATGAGCTTCCTGGTGGCCAAGGCAAAGAGAAATACAGTAGGTTCATAATTTATATCCTTCTAAAAAGAAATATATAAGCTGGGCTCGGTGGCTCAGCCTGTAATCCCGTGCTTTGGGAGGCTGAGGTGAGTGGATTGCCTGAGCCCACAAGTTTGAGACCTGGGCAACTTGACGAGACCTCATCTTTACAATAAATCAAAAAACTAGCCGGGCATGGTAGCATACGCCTGTAGTTCCAGCTACTTGGAAGGCTGAGGCGGAAGGATCGCCGGAGCCCAGCAGGTCGACACTGCGGTGGCCGGGAGCAGCCACTGCACTCCAGTTGGGCGACAGAGTGAGACTCCAACTCAAAAAAAAAAAAAAAAAGAAATATATATAGATCTTTCTTTCTCTTTCTCTGCCTCTCCAGAATCCAATTATCTACCTGTAATAGAAGTGGTACTGGGCGTTGTGATGAAAATGTGGTGAACTTGATATTCTTAAAACTCTCCCGCTAGGTAGAATGTAAAAAAGAAAAGGAAAAAAAGGCCATCTTTTAAAGTATCTGACTGACTGGGCATGGTGGCACATGCCTGTAATTCCAGCACTTTTGGAGGCTGAAGTGAGCAGGTTACCTGAGCCCAGGAGTTTGAGACCAACCTGGGCAGCATAGCAAAACCTTGTCTCTAAAAAATAAAACATAAAAATAAATAAATAAATAAAATTAGCTGGGCACGATGGAGCGTGCCTGTAGTCCCAGTTACTGGGGATGCTGTGGTAGAAGGATCGCCTGAGCATAGGGAGTCGAGGCTGCCATGAACCATGATCATTGTGATAGTGCCACCTCACTCCAGTCTGGGCAACAGAGACCCTGACTCAAAAATACGTACATACATGCATACATAGTACCTGACCGAGTTGGCAAAAGTTGGAAAAATCCCTAGTGGCTAAAAAGGGGAGCCAGAATCCAGATAGGTATGTGGGAATTGAAGCAGATGATGAACCTGGGCATCAGCTGATTCCTGTAGGTCAGTGTTTAGTTTTAATGATCACCGTGTGGACAGAGCCTGAGCAAGGTGAGGAGGTGCAATGGAGACCTCCGCAGAAAGTGGAGACACCAGAGGGCTGCACTGCCAGGAAGAGGAATGAGCTAGGGACTCCTGAAAGTGAAGACATTCTAAGAGGAGTTGAAAACAGTCTTCCCTGGGTGCTTGTACCCACAGGCAAGTAGGATTCAATAGGATGGAAGCAATTTACCATCTGTAGGCACTGGACCCTGTGCTAAGCACGTGGGCAGTTCAGAGGACTCGTCCTTTCCCTGTCAGGCAAGGTGAGGAACAGAGAGGAGACAGGCCTTGGGGGCTGCAGGATCTTGGCTCTACCTCTTAAAAGTGATGTGATTTGAGGCTCAGGTTTCTGTTTTGTAAAATGGAGATAATACTAATACCCACCTTGCAAAGATTTTATGAGTTTTCAATACACTATTGTGTACATAAAGTGCCAAGCAGTGTCTGGTATACTGCCTGGTACTTGATGAAGACAACTTTCTTTTGTTCAAAGAATTTTCAAGGTAGGTGGGGATTAGGACACAAGTGTGTATTTAACAGATAAGTCCTGAATCAAAGTGAAATTTTATTCAGAAGAGGGGAGACAGCACAGTGGGCTAGGCAGTCAGTGGTAGACTTTTAAGAACTGTGCTGCTTGATGAGCAGATCCAGGTTGGGAAACGAGCAGGAACAGAGTGCTGGAGGAGAAACCACCCATGATCCCTAAGCTGTGGGTATCACGAATGGAGCACCCACCTTCAGGGTGGGCGCTATCTTTGTCTCTTGCCCTTGATGTGTTTTGAATGATGGAGTCGTGAGGAAAGTGGTGGGAAGTAAGGTTGTGGAAATGGAAAGGTACGTTGGGGCACAATCGGACTAAGCCAAAGTTGTGGGGCTCTGTTTTATAGGCAAGGGGTACCGACGTGATGTTTGCTGGAAAAGCAATTTCTAGACTCAGGAAAGGGGAGACTAGTACAGGCAACAAGGAGGGTGCCACAACAGTCCCTAATGGGAGGTCTATAGACGTGCTGGTTCTTCAGAGACACTGCTGGGCCCTTTCACAGGCTGTTCCCTGTGCCTAGAACAGTGTTCCTCCTGTGACTCCCTCAATCCCCTTTCTTTACCTACTCCTGCAGATGTCACTTGTCCCAGTAACCCTTCTCTGATGCTTAAGTCTAACTTAGGTGCCCCTACTAAATGCTTCCTCATCAAACTGTGTTCCCCCATCATTCCAAGTATCCATTTTATTACAAGTGACTGCAGGCTCTGTGAGGGTGGGGATGGGTTTATCGTGTTTGCCATTAGATCTCTACTACTAATTATATTGCCTAGCACAGAAGAAATAGTGAATATATACATATATTTTAATGGAAAAATTATTATAAGACTTATGAGGAAAAAAAACAATGGTTTTCGTTAAAAGTTGACTACATCCTGCTACCTTTTAGGGCTGTCTGAGAAAAATCTATGAATAGATTTATTCTTGGAATTTCATGAAAGTCTGTCTAGTGTGAATGCTCTGTGCCTTCCCTGACATCCGTCTAACCTAGCTGTCACATAGTGGTGTGGTATCTTCCACTTTATTTTCTCCACAGAGTTACTGAATCCGAATTTAAAGAAGACAATTGAATGTGCCAAGATAATTGTAAGAGGAAAAGAAGGGATGGGAGCATGGTAAGTAGTACATTTTTTGTATAGCCTGTATCCATGATTTTCACTCATTGTCTTTCATATTAACCTTGGCCAAATCTTGGCTGCTGAATCTGCAGTCCCAAACTAACGGACTCCTACTCAGCAAAGTAAGTAGCAGAAGAGTTCTACAACCTCAAGGCCATAGAAGGAAGGAAATAATTATCAGACAAATTGCCTTGAGTTGCACCTTTTTTTTTCAAGTCGTGTGTAGAGTTATATAGAATGCTAGCATGAACATCCTCAGAATAAATCTCTGTGGTTATTATAATAGTCTCTGATTATTTTCTCATATAAATTCCCCTAAGGTTTTTGAATACATTTAAGATTGTTGATGCATATTGTGAAATGACTCTCCAGTAAGCTTGTATCAATTTATATTTCCATTGAAAGTTTAGTAAAATGTCTTTTTTTTTTTTTTTTGAGTTGGAGTCTCACTCCATTACCCAGGCTGGAGTGCAGTGGCATGTTCATGGCCACCCCAGCATGGACCTGCTGGATGCTGGCAATCCTTCCATCTCAACCTTTCAAGTAGTTGGAACTACAGGTGCACGCTACCCTGCCCAGCTAATTATTTATTTATTTATTGTAGAGATGAGGTCTTGCCAAGTCGCCCGGGCTGGTCTCGAACCTGTGGGCTCAGGCAATCCCCTCACCTCAGCCTCCCAAAGTGCTGGGATTACAGGCTGAGCCACCAAGCCCAATCAGTAAAATGCCTATTTACTGCACCTTTACCGATCACAAAATTTTGCCATTTGAAAGGTGAATAACAATTTTGTTTTGTCTTCTTTTACCTTTTATAATATTACATTAGGGTGTTTTCCTCTATATTTGTTATATATTAATATTCTTTTGTGATTTTTTCCCTGTCCCTGTCCCTTGCCTATTTTTGAAATTCAAGTCATCATATTGATTTCAAAGAACTCTTTATATATTTGATTATTATATATTTATTGCCAAAAATAGCTGCAAATTTGATTTCCTCTTTAGCTAGGCATTTGGTTAGTAAAGTCTTCTAAAATTTACAGGTGGTTGGTCCTGTGTCTGACTTCTTTCACTCAATGTTGTATTTGTTCATGTTGTTGCATGTAGTTGTAATTCATTCATTCTCATTGCTGTATAGTATTCCATTGTATGGATACACTACAACTTATCTATTCAGTTTTTTATTGATGGACATTTGGATAGTTTCTGTTTTTTTAATACTGCCATGAACATTCTATACTCATCTTTTGTTGAATATGTAAATGGATTTCTATTGTTTATACTGAGAAATAAAATTGCTAGTCATAGGATATACATACTTTCAAATTTTTCATACTAAGCCAAACAATTTTCTAAAGGGATTTTGATTCATTTACAATGCCACCAACAGTTACAGGTTTCAGTTGCTTCATATTCTCACCAGTGTTTGTTGTTTTTAGTTTATACTCATGACTGTGTGGTGGCATTGCAAGATAGTTTTACTTTGCATTTCCCTGGTGAAGTTGAGCATCTTATTGACTGTTTAGATACCCCTTTTTGTGAAGTCCCTGTTCAAATATTTTGTCAACTTTTCTACTGTGTCGTTTGTCTTTTTCTTATTAGTTTGTAAGAGATATTTATATATTTCAGATACAAGTTCTTTATTGGATACATATATTGCAAATATCTTTCATTCTGTGGACTACCTTTTTTAAAAAATAAAATTATTTATTTATTTATAAATAAGAGATGGGATCTGGCTCTGCTGCCCAAACTGGAATACAGTGGCATGATCATGGCTCACTGCAGCCTTGACCTCCTGGCCATGGGTGATCATTCTGCCTTAGCCTCCCAAGTAGCTGGGACAACTGGCATGTGCCACCATGTGCCTGGATTTTACCTTTCTTAATGGTGTCTTGATAAATGAAATTCTTAGTTTTAATATAGTCTAATTTATTTTCACTTTCCCTTTATGGTTGTTTTTAAACAAATATTTGCTTATTCCTTTGTCCTGAGGATAAGCTTCTTTTTCTTCTAAAAACTCTATTGTTTTACCTTTCCCTTTGGCTCTACAATATCTTTTCTTTATTTTCCTTGCCTTGTTGCATGGGCTAGGGTCTCCAGTAAACATTGAATCGAAGTGATGTTGGTGGCATCCTTGTCTCATTCCTAATCTCACGGGTAAAGAAGTTCAATATTTTATCATTGCATGTGATGTTTTCTTTAAGTTTAATCAGATTTTAAGAGTTTTCCTTCCCATGTCTAGTTTGTTTAAAGTTTTTTCTTAAATCATGAATAAGTTGTTGAATTTCAGTTATTACATTTTTTATTTCTTACAATTCTTCGTTATCTTATCCATCTTCCTTTTTAAATTTAATTTTTAAAAAAATCTCTGTTCTCTCATGGCTTTTTCCAGAGGTTGTGTCTGGTGATGTCTTATTAAGAATGTCAGTTTTATAAAATTTACTTCTGGATCCTGCAGTATGTCATTTTCAGAAGAATGGCCCTCTGGATTTTATTATGATGTCCCCTTTTTTCTTGTGATATTTTCCCATAGGTAACATGTTAATTTTATTCTCTTTATCCTTCCTTGAATTAGGACTAAGTTGCCCATATTCACTATTTGCCAAATAGGCATATTATGTGACTTTTTTTGGTCTCTGTTCATGATTCTTGAGTGGTGACCAGACCCTTTTCTCAGTTGTTCACCTGGGGGTAGATTAGTGAGCAACATATCTTGGCCCAATTTCGAGTCTGGAGATTTTTCTGGTGTGAGTGTTTGGTTCTTTCTGATAGTCTAAACCAACAGGGTACATGAAAACCCTGCATTTTCAGCTTGCACTGCTACCACCCCCATGGATGCAATTTATGATGGCAGGCCTACATTACCTACTTGACTCTGTACCACTAAAAATTTCCATCATCTTCTGCCTTTTCTCCCCCTATTCCACATCTCATAATTGCCTGCCTGGTTGATTCTGGGCTTTGTAATCTCCAGTTAGCTCTAGAAACAGTGACATATTTACTAAGTTCCAGATGGTATAATTTTTTAGAACTTAATATTTCTGAAATTAGGCTTTATTTTGCAATCAATGTATTCTGTCCCAAAAGTTGTTAAGAAATCATTGATGAGTGTTAGAATAGAAGTCTCTTACAATAGAAGAAATCTTTTAATAAAGCTGCAATTATTTTTTGACTGGTTTGGTGTGCAGTTTTGTGTGTTGACATGCATATCA
The DNA here is from genome assembly GCA_027257055.1 of Cephalopachus bancanus. NCBI lineage: Eukaryota > Metazoa > Chordata > Mammalia > Primates > Tarsiidae > Cephalopachus > Cephalopachus bancanus. Next base: position 9,613,714 of record JAPVLO010000021.1, on the reverse strand, counting down.
TCACTTAATCCTCACAAATCTCTCTGCAGAGAGTAGTCCTATCTTCATTTTTTTAAAGTGAGGAAACTGGGGCACAAAGAGGTAGAATGACTTAGTCATGGTCTCAGCTGTCCTGGATCTGAGCTATTCCCAGCCTCAGGTTTCACCAGGCTACTCAGAGAGATGGGAGTGGATGACATAGAGACCTATGTTCTGGTTGTATAGAAGGCAACCAAAGGATGACTGTTCAGTCCTTCTGTGGGTCCAGACTCAGGGATTCTGAGCAGTTCAGACAGTTGGAGATGGCAAGCCTGCAAGTAGACTCATTTCATTAGTGTAAGACTGGGTGGTGTGCCTTCCATAACCCATGGACCCTGTGGGGAGTGGAGACCTCATCCAGAATCTGGCCCAGGAAGTGTGTCTTTTTCAGAGGCTTTTTTGTTGTTGTTGCTTTTTTGATCTTTTTCTGTGTCTTCACGATATTTTGGAACTAAATTCAATGAGAGATTATTTTTCTTGCTTCTGTATCTCCAGCATCCAGTTCTGTGCCTGGAACATAACGGGTGCCCCCTAAATGTTTTTGAAAAACTGAGGCTGCATTTGGAGGTACTACTCAGAAGCTATTCACAACATTTTAATTTTTTAATTTATTGCTTATTTTTTTTTAATGAAAAATAAAATTTTTCCTCTTATTAGTAGCCTCCTCAGGGTCACCACTGCTAATATGTCTTATAACTCAAAGAAAAATATCTGCCCAAATATTTTTAAACACACATGAAATCCCAGTGTACACACTGACATGCACCTTGTTTTTTTACCTTTTTTTTGAGTTGGAGTCTCACTCCGTCACCCAGGCTAGAGTGCAGTGGCATGCTCATGGCCACCGCAGCCTTGACCTGCTAGGCTCAGATGATCTTTCCGCCTCAACCTTCCGAGTAGCTGGAACTACAGGCACACACCACCACACTTGGCTAATTTTTTGATTTATTGTACAGATGAGGGCTCAAGTTGCCCAAACTGGTCTCGAACCCCTGAGCTCAGACAATCCTCTCACCTTGGCCTTCCTAAGTGCTGGGATTATAGGCGTGAGCCACCATACCCAGTCTGCTTTTTTTCACTTATTAATGGCACTCATGAATCTTGGCGTAGCACTACTTAAAGGTCGCTGCTGTTGCTGTAACAGCTTAGTATCCTACCGTATAGATGTTTCAGTTAATTTATCTGCCAGTCCCCTACTGATGAACATTTAGGTTGTTTCCATTTTTTGTTGCTGCTGCTGCTGTTTCAAAATTCTATCATAAGCATTTTGCTGTTGTAAGTTTTATGTTCTTTCAAGTGTAACAATAGGGTAATCCCTGGCAGGGTATTTGTTGGGACTATTTGGTGCATTTAAAAGTTGGAGAGACTAGTTGCTAAATTGTTATTTGGAAAAGTGTTTCCTCAGTCATATTGTATGAGAGAGCCTGTGTCCTTCAAGCTTACCAGTCTGAGGTGTTAAACACTTGTGCAGTTTTAAAATTATACCATTCTGTTTTGCTGTGTATTCTTAAATTACAAAGGAAGTTGAGCATCTTTTCATGTGGTTTATTGGCCACTTTTCTGTGAACTGCTTATTCATATTCTTAGCCCATTTTTTTGTTGGGTTGATAAGTGTTTTCTTCTTACTGATTTTTTATGTGTCCTTTATAAATCAGGGTTATTACTTTGTTCATCATAGCTGTTTATATTTGTTTATATAGGTTTGTTATTTGTATTTTAACTTTGGTATAATAAACTTGGTACATTCATCCAACAAAAGTTTTATAGTTTCACAGAATCAAGTCCCTCAGTTTTTCTTTTGTGGCTGCCGGATTTATATGAAATCTCCTTAGAAAGGTCTTTTAGGCTCTTCAATTGTCCATAAATTGAGCCGTGTTTTTCTCTATATCACAACAGTGCTGGCACAGAATAAGCCCTATTTTAAATTTTTGTTAAATAAATTAAAAAATAAAATTGTTATGATTTTATGGCCTTGTTGGAATTTATTTTGGTATAAAAAGTGAAATGTAGAGATTCAAGTTTATAATTCCAAGTGGTAGTCTTTGGTTTCAGTACCACTTATTCATTAACCCATTTTCACCACTAACTTAATAGCTTGCATTTTAAAGTGAAAGTTCCATTATTAGCTTTAACTGTCTTCTGAATGTTTGAAATACCTTTCATACATAGTCTTGACCATTAATTTGAAAGCTTAGCTGACCCTCTAGGGTAAGCACAAATGAGCTAAAATCATCTTTATTATATGGTACCAAGTAGAGATATGCTAAGCCAGGCTAACCAAGGCCCTCTTACTCACTCAAGTTCCCAGTGAAGTGAGCACTTATTAAACTAGCAGGCAGCCATGCATTTCCTAAAGCTCAGATTGGGCAGCTCTGCAGGGTTGGAGCAGACAAGAAGGGAGAAGACCAACACTCCACATGCACCCAGGAGTCCTTCTGCAGTGTCCACCCTGGGGCTATGCCCAGCTTTGAGATTTCTGAAGATACTAATGTTTGTGTTTTACCTGCCGCTCTCTAACTATGAGGGGTCAGGGGACCACAGCCCCTTCTTCTACTGTGGGAACCTCCTGGAAGATCCATGGAGGCCTGCCTGCCAAGGGGTGAGATGACTACACAGTGTTTCTAACGGCCTGCAGCTGGCCTGGTGATGCCCCAAGCCAGAGGTAGGGACTGGAGAACTTGAGGTCTAGGTGCTGGCACAGGGACTTAGAACAGGGGATCACTTTCAGGGGCACTAGGAGAAAAGGTTAGAGAAACTTCATCCAGCTGCTCTAGGTGGGTTGAGAAGCTGGAAGGAATTCTGGAAGGCGAAGAGTAGAACACACACATGGAGAGGTAAAAGGGGCCCTGGCCAGGGAACAAGGTTCTAACTGCAGGCCTAGAATCTACAGGACTCACCGTGTAGCTCTTGGCAAGTCAGAGGACTTCTCCCAAGCTCACTTCAGAGAAGCTAATGATACTTCCCTTTCAGGGCTGGCAGAAAATTTTACAGTTCACAGTTCAGCCTCTCCATCACACCATGTGGGGTTTATGGAATGAGGTAAGGTGCAGTCGGGCACTAGGACAGAGAAAGCACTGGCACTCATGCCAGGATGTGGTAGAGACAGCTCTGGAGGTACACAAAAGCCTTCAGAAATGTGCCCAGAGCAGGATTGGCAAATAAATGCTCCAGGGGCATAGCAGGTGGTGTAAGTGGCCTGGATTGGGCTGCGAAGCTCTGGAGGTCCTGAGTTCTGACTTGAAGGAGCTCTTCCCTTCCTCTCCACAGGCCCACCTGGTCCCAGTACTGCCAGTTCTCCGACACTCTGGCACAGTGGCTGGATGGTTGCAAGCTATAGCCATCTGAGTGGCCCCCACACACTTACCGGTTGCATCTTGAGAATGAAGACGCCTTTCTGTTTGCTGCTTCACACGATCCTATTATCCCACCACTTGACAGCTCCAGATGGAAAGGGACAAAAGTTTGCTTCATCCAGGGATGCAGGATGCAGAATAAACCAAGCTAGTTACTCTAAAGATCTCTGCCTGGATGATTGTTACTATGATCACCTTTATTTGCTATTATCACGATTTGTTAGTTTTGATCTCTGATAGAGGGTTTGAAGGAAGGAAACTATCTGAAAGACAAGATGCATCCATGGATGCCCATATTAAATAGAAAAAGGAAGAAAACATACAGTGGGGAAAGGGAGTTGAGAAAAGGAGGCTAGTGCAAGCAGGGCCTCCAGTCCCCGAGGGTGTCTACACTGGGGACACACAGGTGGCAGTGAGGAGACCACAAAGTCCTCCTTACTCTTCTACAGAGACAATCAAGTGACAGTTGCTCATTTCTTATGAAACGTTAAGTTTCTAAAAATTAAAATTAACAGAAATGCTAAAAAGGAAAAGGATCCTCCCATGATCTCAGTGCCCACAGGCAATCGCTGTAGCATTTTGGCTGCATTTCCTTGGGTCTTTTTTTCTTTTTTTTTTTATTTTTTTGAGTTAGAGTCTCACTCTGTCACCCAGGCTGGAGTGCAGTGGCCGCTCCCGGCCACCGCAGCCTTGACCTGCTGGGCTCCAGCGATCCTTCCGCCTCAGCCTTCCGAGTAGCCAGAATTACAGGCGCGCGCTACCATTCCCGGCTAATTTTTTTTTTTTTTTTATTTATTGTAGAGATGAGCTCTTGCCTGCCCAGGCAGGTCTCGAACCTGCGGGCTCAGGCAATCCGGATCTTTTTTCTCAATAGTGCTGTGATAAAGCTATAAATCAAGAGTTTTGTACTTGGCTTTTTAGAAAGCAAATAAACAAACACAGTAATAAACTTTTCCCTACAAGTATTTTGATTTTAAGAACAGGGTTTTTTGTTTGTTTGTTTTTGTTTTTGAGTCAGGGTCTCACTCTGTTGCCCAAGCTGGAGTACAGTGGAACAGATCACAGTTCACTGTAGCCTCAACATCTTGGGCTCAACCTCCTGCGTAGCTGGGACTACAGGCATGTACCACCATGCTTGACTAATTTTTTGATTTGTGTGTGTGTGTGTGTGTGTGTGTGTGTGTGTGTGTAGAAATGAGGTCTTGCTATGTTTCCCAAGCTGGTCTTGAACTTTTGAACTCAAACAATCCCACCTCAGCCTCCCAAAGTGCTGGGATTGCAGGTGTGAGCCACCATGCCTGGCATTTATTTCAGAAGCTTAGTGGCTTACAGACTCCTTGCATTGACTGGAGCAGTGGTGTTAGCCTGGGCTTTGTGGACACACCTGTCTGAGACCTGGTAGCCGCAGCAGAAATAGCAGCAGAAGGATCTGCTCATCAGGTCCGGTCACCTGTGGGACTCACGCTGTAATAGGCTGTGGATCACATAGTCCTCCCTTGTTTAGGAAGGAAAGAACTGGAGTGGCATTGAGAGAGCATGTCTGCATCATGTACTTCATGGTGGTGCTACAGATTCTCCAAAATGAAATTTTAGTGTCAGTTAACATTCCAGTGTATGAGTGTACCATATTTTATTTAAGTTTTCCCCACTGTTAGATTTTTAAGTGTTGTCATTTTAAAAACCATTACAAAGAATATCCCCTTTTAATTTTTTATGCTTAAAAAATTACACAAACAACAAATATTTAATGAAGAAAACCTAGAGAGTACAGTCATAAAGAAGGGAACTTAAAATGCTCATTATTCCCCAGCCAGAAACAGAAGTTTTTGTCATTGTTATATAGCCAAAGTAGAGAGAACCCTGACTTAGGGATAGTTCATGTTAAACTTATGTGTGTATCCTTCCCTGCTTTAGTGTGTGTGTGCGCATACACACACACACACACACACACACACACACACACACACATACCTACTTTCCCCCTTACAAACATGGGCTACTACTAAATATGCAGTGTTTTACCCTGCTATTTTCACTCAATATTTTGTGGTCTAATATTTTCCAGGTTTACGACAGAGATCCCAGCATCATTTTTAACTACTGCACAATATCCCACCATATAGACAAACTATAATGTAAATAACCCTTTATTGTTAATTATTTTTAGTCTAGAGAAAAATTAAGTTAGGTGAACAGTGGACACCTTAATGGCAGATAGAACTGAAAGCAAGTCCTTCCTTCTGTTTTGTTTGCATCTTGGTCACTTTTCAAAAGGAGGAGAAATTGCTATAAGCTAGAATTTCAGGAACAGGACTTCTGTTCAAGTTCAGCTTAAGCTAATGTTGTGTGGCTTTCCTTCCTCTCCAGAGAAGAGGGTATTTGACATTTCCCTACCACACAGCATGAATCACACAGCGAAATTCCTGCTGGCAGCGGCGCTTGCTGTTGAGATCAATGAGAAGCTTTTGAGACCTTGAGAGCAACCACTTTATTGAGCTGGGAATCCTACGCTGTTTCCGAGGGTGGGTCCAAGAGCAATAATGTACATGGCCTGAACCCAACCTTATCCCAGAATTAATGACAAGCTGCAATTGATTCAAACACTATCTCCTCAAGTGCCAAATCCAGCGTGCTGCCGCCTCCTTCCGGCCCATTGCTTCTGCCACGGTTCACTGCCCTCTAATGGCCACTTGTGTCAACATGGGCGTGAGGCATGAGGACAAAGCAAATGTTAGTGTATTGATTGGAATGGCCTCTCCAGGGTTTCCCAAGCCCACTGATAATAGCAGTTACAATGAGCACTCATTCTGGGGGCTCAGATTCTCTCGTCTGGCTTATAGAATGATCAGAACTAGATTAGGAATTCTCAATAACAGCAACTCCCATTGTTATTACTTCTTCACCTCACTTTTTTTTTTTTGGAGTCAGGGTCTCACTAGGTCACTCAGGCTAGAATGCAATGGCTCACCATATAGCCTTGACCTCTTGAGTTCAGTTGATCTTTCCACCCTAGTCTCCTGAGTAACTGGGACTATAGGTGCATGCCATGTGGCTAATTTTTTGATTTTTTTTTGTAGAGATGAGGTCTCGCCTAGGTCAGCCAAACCTCGGCTGGTTTGAAACTCCTGACCTCAAGCAATCCTCCTGCTTTGGCCTCCCCAAGTACTGGAATTACAGGTGTGAGCCACCATGCCCAGTCACATTATTATTACTTCTATTACCAGCAACTACTGTATTAATTCCAACTTGACAAATATTACAAGAAAAAAAATTTTGCATACAATATTTCCAAGACTTACAAAACATTATAAGGTAGGTGTGAATTTTGACCATATTACAGGTGGGAAGACTGAGGCCTGGTGGGGCTCAATAATTTGACTTCATTCCAGTCTGGTAAGTAATGAAGATGGGATGGGTATCTCCTCAAAATATGACCTGCACATTTATCCCCCTTTCAAACCCTGATAAAGTATTGGTATTACTTTTCTATTCCATTCATTGTCTGGAAAATTGGATCTCCAGCTTTTTTTTTCCATTAATCAGTATTTTTTATTATGGTTTTGTGGGGTACAGTTAAGGGTTAGGTGGAATCTCCAGCTTTTAAATTAAGTTGTTGCATTGAAGAGATGTTAGACAACTAGTGCAGGACAATGGGTCATTGTCTCAGTGCCCATTCCAAAGACTGGGAAATTGAGGGAACCTTCTCAACTGCACAAAATAAGTCAGTAGAGAAGACAGTGTGCTGATCTGAGGCATTTCTAAACTTCTGTCATGTTAAAAATCACCTGGGGCAGCTGTTAAAATACTGATTCCTGGGCCTTGCCCTAGACTTGCTGAATCCATAGCTCCAGAGGTGTGGCCCAGGAATCTGTATTTTAAAGACTTCACCGGATAAATCTTGTTTTGGAAACTTGAGAGAAACCGGTTAGTGCAAAAACCACAGGGCTGGGAAAAGTCAGAAGTCACCGTGATCATCCCTGCCACTTACTGTTGAGCTACTTAACTTCCCATGCCTCATCTTTCCTATCTGTAGACTGACGTGAGGTGACCCTGACTGGTCTGGCCACACATTGGTGATGTTGAAGGCAGTAGTGAGGCTAGGAGGTCTTCTGACTCCTGGGCCATTTACATGCTTCCCAGTGCCATTTTGGCTTTATGAATAAAAACCCTGCTATAGACCTGGTATCAGCAGGGGCTGGCATGATATGTGTGTGTGTGTGTGTGTGTGTGTGTGTGTGTGTGTGTGTGTGTGTGTGTGTCCATCACTTCCTGGTGCCAGGAGTGTCTTGTGGCATAGCCTGATCAAATCATTCACTGGAGCAAGATTGTCTCTCATTCACCCTCAGAACTCTGCTTTCCAGAATTCTCCTTAAGCGGCGGCTGGTTTTTGCTTTGAATTCCAAAGCCTACATACTTCGGAAGTTATAGGAGAGATGGGCAGTCCCTGCTCCTCATTGCTCCTTCCTCCCTAAAGTTCTCTAGCTCCTTTAAAGCAAGAGCTCCTCCTCTAATTCTCCTGTTCCTGCCTCTCATTCACTGGAGATTTTGGCTCCCAACTCACTATTTTTCCACCACTACTAGAGTCATCATTCTTGGTGGCTTCAGTATTACAAGCTGCCAGCACCCTGGCATTGCAGTTCCTTGAGGTCATCTTCTGCAAAGACCTTGTTCTCCACTCACTCCAGCCACCACTCTCAGGGCCATACCTTAGCTTTGTCATTACTAGTAGCTCTGCCACCTAAAAAAAAATCTCAAATCTAAGACCTCACTCTTTGAACACCACCTCGTATCCTTTTTTTTTTGAGCTGGAGTCTCACTCTGTCAGCCAGGCTGGAGTGCAGTGGCACACTCATGGCCACCCCAGCATCGACCTGCTGGGCTCTAGTGATCCTTCTGCCTCAGCCTTCCAAGTAGCTGGAACTACAGGTGCACGCTACTACACCCAGCTAATTTTGTATTTATTGTAGAGATGAAGTCTCACCAAGTTGACAGGGCTGGTCTCGAACCCGTGGGCTCAGACAATCCACTTGCCTCAGCCTCCCAAAGTACTGGGATTACAGGCTGAGCCATCAAGGCCAACCAAAACTCCTTTTTTTTAAATTTGAATCAGTCTCACTCTGTCACCCAGGCTGGGGTACAGTGGCAAGCTCATGGCCACCGCAGCCTTGACCTGCTGGGCTCAGGTGATCCTTCCACGTCAGCCTTCCAAGTAGCTGGAACTACAGGAGCGCGCCTGCACACCTGGCTAATTTTTTTATTTATTGTAGAGATGAAGTCTTGCCAAGTTGCCCAGGTTGGTCTCGAACCCATGGGCTCAGGCATTCCTCTCACCTCGGCCTCCCAAAGTGCTGGGATTATAGGTGTGAGCCACCACGCTTGGCTCACCTCGTATCTTTTCATGATCTCTTAAGCAGTTCTCTGGTTCCAATGATTCATTGACTCCACTGGGATCTCTAAAGATTAGCCCTGTCACCCCTGAACTGTCCCTCACCTCATGTCCTCACTTCTTTCCTGGCATGGCTTAGATTTCAGAGCCACCGTCACACTGACATCATACATGCACTCTCACCCCCCATGCCCCTTTCTCGCCTCTCTGACATACTCACATGACTACCCAATCCCAATTAAACCCAACTCTCTACCTACTTTGTATTTGTACCCAAGTTAGCTGTACGCATTTGGAGAAGGAAAAACCCCACAAAACTGTGTGGACTGGTATCACTTTAAATTCTTGACAACCATCATCAAGTGGGCCTTTACGTTTCCAGTCTCTTAGATGACTTTCACGCTTTCTCTTCTCTCTTTCAAGCTCTAACACCTCCTCCCTCATCCACCCTTTTAGCTGCTGAAGCTGCTTCCTATTTCACTGAAGAAACAGAAGCCATCAGATAAGACCATCTGCAGCCCCGTCCCCACCTCTGTTCACCCACGCACCCGCCTTTCCTCCTGTTGTTATGGAGGAACTGTGGATTTTCCCGGCTAGCGCAGGCCTCTCCACTGGGTTCCTGGACCTCAATCCCCTTGGCCTTGTCCCACTTTACAAGATACAAGTGATAATGTACTACCACTTTTCCTCCCTGCTTGATTGCTTACACCATCAACATATCGTAATAGCTCCCATTTAAAACAATCTCTCTTTTGGCCTCTGACTTCCTGCCATTTCTTCAAAAATTTCTCAAAAGAATTGTTCAAGTGCCCTCTCTTCTCTGTCCTTCCTTTGAGTTTCTCTCAAACCCACTTCATTGGAAGCATATTTGTTATGGTCACCAATGATCTCATATTACAAAATCCTATGATCAATTCTCAGTCCACATCTTAACTCTCAGCAGCATCTGACATGGTCGATCACTCCCTTTGCAAACCACAATTCTCTGTCTTTGGGGATACCATACGTTCTGGTGTTTCTCCCACCTCCCTGGGAGAAACTCACGACTCCTTCAATTCTTTTGTTGATGTCCCCTCCTCTTCCTCATCAATGTTGGAGGGACCCAGGCTCAGTCCTCAGCTCTCTTCCTTTTTCATCTATTCCCATAGCTTTACATCAGTATCTTTATCACTTCCAAATATAGATACTTGTTTTACATTCCGCTTGACTGATGAATAGACTTCCACACCTACAATATAGCAGAAACAGAAAACAGACATGTGTTGAAAGGGGCCTCAGGCACACACTTCTTTGTCTTCACATTCCTGGGTCACACGGGACATGCTTTGTCTCCGGGTCTCATATCACCATCGATCTGTGTATGAAGCATCTTGGTACCAGAGCACCTGGTCATGGTGGGGTGTCTTACAATGAATTGGTCATGTGAGCACATGCTCTAGCTATGTGACCAGCCTTAATAACCACTGAGATCCCCTTTTTCAGGTTGGAAAAAGCAGGTGAAAACTATCCATCCAATTATTTTCCTAAATAATGCTGACAAAGCAACTCTCTGACCCAAGGGTACAGAGCATTGCTTTTCTTTAGTTAATACATCTGATAGTATCAGCAAGGGTCATTTGCTCTACAGATGGGCACACAGTCAATCTAGACTATTTGCAGTTAATCCATACTTACAGAATAAGGCATTCTATAAGCCCATGGATGGTGGAGCTGGCAGAAGTACTGCAGGCCAGGCAGGTGAATATTCTAGTGAATACACAAATGACTGCTTCTGTCATGACAAAAGGGGTCAATGTAATGCATCTCCCACAAAATGACCATCTAGTTCCTCTGAGGAATGGTGTTCTATTGAGGGCATCAATGGTGGTCTTTGCTATGCGTAGGCTGGGCAGGTCAGTCTTGGTGAAGAGAAGTCGCTGTTGCATGAGCTTCATCCCTGACACCATAGCCATTTTGTTTTCTTATCATGTGTGTCTAGTGTCCACAGTTCATCTTGTCTGTCAGATTATTGAAAGCCTCATGTGCTGTGGTGAGCTTCACACAGGACACAGATATCCTCACACTGTCACCATTCCAAGCAGACTATCTGAAAATCCATTCCCCAGATTTTGTGGTCACCAATCTTCTAGTTTTGTTCCTTTTTTTTTTTTGAGTTGGAGTCTCACTCTGTCGCCCAGACTGGAGTGAAGCGGCCGCTCCCGGCCACCACAGCCTCGACCTGTTGGGGTCCGGTGATCCTTCCGCCTCAGCCTTCCAAGTAGCCGAAATTACAGGCGTGCGCTACCACGCCCGGCTGATTTTTTGATTTATTGTAGAGATGAGGTCTCGCTGCCCAGGCAGGTCTCGAACCCGCGGGCTCAGGCAATCCACTCACCTCAGCCTCCCAAAGGCGCGGGATTACAGGCTGAGCCACCGAGCCCGGCTTTGTTCCTTATTTTAATTTATTTATTTGAGTTTGAATTTCACTCTAACGCCCAGGCTGGAGTGCAGTGGCATGCTCATGGTCACCCCAGCATTGACCTGCTGTGCTCCAGCGATCCTTCCACCTCAGTCTTCCAAGTAGCTGAAACTACAGGTGCGTGCTATCATGCCTGGCTAATTTATTTTTTTTTTTTTTTTGAGTTGGAGTCTCACTCTGTTGCCCAGACTGGAGTGCAGTGGCTGCTCCCGGCCACCGCAGCCTCGACCTGCTGGGCTCCAGCAATTCTTCCGCCTCAACCTTTCAAGTAGCTGGAACTACAGGCGCACGCTACCACGCCCGACTGATTTTTGATTTATTGTAGTGATGAGGTCTCACCAAGTTGCCCAGGCGGTTCTCAAACCCGCAGACTCAGGCAATCCACTCACCTCAGCCTCCCAAAGGCGCGGGATTGCAGGCTGAGCCACCGAGCCCGCCTCTGGCTACTTTTTAGTTATTGTAGAGACAATGTCTCGCCAAGTTGACCGGGCTGGTCTCGAACCCGGGGGCTCAGGCAATCCACTTACTTCGGCCTCCCAAAGTACTGGGATTACAGGCGAACCACCAAGACCAGCTGTCTTGCTCCTTCTAAATCCCTCACCATGTAGTCAAATCCTTATCCACCTCCCATGAATCAGCATAAATTTCTACCTTGCAACATCTTCTTTCCAGGAAGAATGAACAACTCACTGTCTTGCTTAAAGTTCTGCCCACAGGAAAGATTTCCCTTCCCACTGTGCTCTGTATAAGGTAATAGCAGTCTACATCTAGTTGTGCAGCAACCTGTGTAGATTCCTCCATGAACGTGCCTTGAGTTTCTTCTTCTGCAATCAAAAGGTCATAAAGTACTCCCCAAGCAGCAAAAGGTGAGGAAAGAGGTAGTATAGGAATCTGAGCCATGCTTATGCACTTACTAATGCCTTTAGAACCTAACTGAGCCCAATATTACACCTATCACTTTTACTTGATGATGGCGTGCTGCTGCACATGCATAAAGCCACCTTTATGACTTGGACAATAGAGAATATATAGTTCCCATGGCCAGTTCAGAGCATATGTTCACTTGGTCTACAGTCAGTCACAGTAAAGGGATAAAAGCTGCTTCTCAAAGGAGCAATGGTTATTTCTGGAACAGGGTTCAGCTTTGCTTTCAAGACTGTAGGGCACTGTGTTGTGACTCTCCTATTGGAGCTTTCCAGAGTCTCCATAGAAATAGTTGCTGGCAAGATTGGCAAAGGAGTTTTGGGAGCAGAAGTCAGCCACTTCTAGGGTTTACCACTGCAGCTGTGGTGCAAGGAGTCAGAAAGTTATGCTGCTTCCAGGACATCTAGAATTTTCAGGAAACTGCTGCCAGCTTCCCAGCAACTTGGCAATCTCAAGTGAGGTAACTGTCAGGGAAATACACAGCTTGCTGCAAGAACACCGGCCTGCAAAGTCTCAATGTGTGCCAGTTTCTGTTGGACAGAGAATGTCTACGACTTCCCTTCTGCTTTCTAAGTCTCCATGAGTGTATCTCAGTGGCGAAGCCCAGACTGCATCTGAAGCCCACTATGCTGTGACTCTCCCTTCTATGTCTATGTCTGAGCATAGAGGCAGGTCAAGCAAAGCTGAGTGGCAATGGACGATATCTTGGCTGTTTGTACTTTGAAGTGAATGAATGATGTGATTGTTTTGCCTCAACACACTCATGTGTCTCTCAGTCTCTTGGTAGGCCTAAACTTCTTGGCTAGGCATATTGAATCTTCATTATTAGGGCTTCTGGATGCCTCCTAGATATCTTCTCCTCATTTCCCTTCCTCCCTCCCACTCACTCCATCTCCAATTTCCAGTCAGGGCAGCTGCCTTCACAAACATTTTTATTATCTATACATCGTCCATTTTGAAGGAATATTTTAATATACGTATCTAAAAATAAGACATTTAAAAAAAGCCAAACAAGCCATTATCACATCTAAAAATTAACAGTAATTTCTTAAAATTAACAAATTTTTATTATGCAAATATTTAAAAATTTAAAGGGAGAGAATAGTAAAATTATCTAACTTCTCGTTGCTTCTAAAGATCTACTTAATTCCAGTGATAGGCAGAATGTTGAACCCTGCCCCCAAAATGTTCATGTCCTAGTTTCAGAAACCTATAAATATGTGACCTTACTTGATAAAAAGGACTTTGAAGATGTGATTAAGTAAAGGATTTTTTTTTTTAAATTTTGAGTCAGGACCTCACTGTCACCAGGCTGGAATGTAGTGGTGGGATCACAGCTCACTGCAGCAGTGACCTCCTGGGCTCAGGTGATCCTTTGGCTTCAACCTCCTGAGTATCTGGGACTATAGACATATACTACCACACCAAGCTAATTTTTAAATTTTTTATAGAGACGAGGTCTCACTATGTTGCCCAGACTGGTCTCAAACTCCTGACCTCAAGCAATCCTCCTGCCTAGGCATTCCAAACTTCTGAGATCACAGGCATGAGCCACCCTGCCTGGCCAACGATCTTGAGATGGGGAGATTACTCTGGATATACAATTGGGCCCACAGTAACCACAAGGGTCCTTATAAGAGGAAGGCAAGAGTGAGAGAGTCAGAGGAGATGTGGTGGAAGCAGAGACCAGAGTGATGCAGCCTCTTAAAGCTGAAGCAGGGAAGAAAATGGTTTCTTCCTTAGAGCCTCCAGAAGGAATACAGCTTTGCTGACACCTCGATTTTAGACTTCTGACCTCCAGAACTGTAAGATAATACTTGTGTGTTTATTTAAGTCATTAAGTTTGTGGTAATTTGTTATAGCAGCAATAGGAAACAAATGCAATCTTATGCTTTCTTAGTCAGTACGTTATAGCATCTGCTATTTATTGGGTGCCTGGTCCCCAACATTACAATCCTTCAACAGAAGATAGGTGTTAGCATTACCATTCTACAGATGGAAAAGCTGAGGCTCAGAGAGTTTTATAACTTAGTCTACACAGCTAGGAAATGGTGAGGGTAGGATTTGAATCTGGGCTATCCATAGTCTCCATCACTCCCAGAGGGTCTCCCATGATGCTGAGTAAATAACACTATCTCTTCCTCAGTAGGGGATCTATTTACAGCTCCCCCCATCACTTAATGACAGAGATACATTCAAAGAAATGTGTTCTCAGATGATTTCATCATTGTGCAGACATCACAGAGTGTACCTACACAAACCTAGATGGTACAGCCTACTACACTCCTAGATGCTATGGTATAGCCTTTTGTTCCTAGGCTACAAACTTGTACAGCATGTTACTGTACTGAATACTGTAGGCAGCTGTAACATAATGATAAGTATCTGTGTATCTAAACGTAGAAGGGTACAGTAAAAATGCAGTATTATAACACTGAAACAGTTGGAGGTAGACCACATATATGATATGGTTCCCATAAGATTATAATACTGTGACTTTACTTGACAAAAGGAACTTTGAAGATGCAGTTAAAGATTTTTATTTTTATTTTTATTTTTAGTCAGGGCCTCACTCTGTTACCCAAGCCCCAGGCTAGTGTGCAGTGGCACAATTATGGCTCAACACAGCATTGACCTCCTGGGCTCAGGTGATCCTTCTGCTCATGTTCACTGACCTCTTCACTCAGGCCATGCCTGACATTGACCAAAACACTATTATGCAGCACATGACTATATTTGAGAAGAGAGAAAAGAGTGTAAAGTCCTAAGAGAGGTCTGATTTAATTAGGTTAATTTGTTAAATACTTATTATAGTGAAAAACATTTACGTTAATGCAGCTTAATTGTTTCTTTCAATTATTAATTTTCCATCAGTTCTATAACCTCATAAAGAGAAAAATAAGCTTTGTTGTGAAGATCAGCACTCCCTCATCTTTCTTTCTCTTTCCTCCCCTTAGGAATAATAATAATAAAAAATACGCTCAACTCTTTCAGCTGATGCTCTTGGTGTTTACTTCCAATTCTCTAAAGGATATGCTCTTTTTCTACTTCTTGGTTTGTATAGTATGGGGGTGGTCTTTCACTGGGAAGGTGGAAATTCATCTGTCTTTTGCTCTGTGCTCCCACCACACACATGCACTCCATCCTTCAATACAGACCAATGATAATTTGAGACCTACCAATGTTAGGCTTTCATCTTGGCTATGAAAATGCTCCTCACAGCCGAACCACAGATTACTCTGTGATTATGTCTCTTTCCTGAGCAGTGTGCTTTCCTCTATAGTGAAACATTGTTTTTGCTTATTTGCTTGCTTAGTGTCCTATATACTTATCCTTCATTCCACCCCAACTTTTTCCTAATTCTTCTCTCAGGATGTTCAGGTTCATTAGATTTTCTTTCAGTTCTTCTTCTTCTTCTTCTTTTTTTTTTTTGAATCAGAATCTCACTCTGTTACCCAGGTTGGAGTGCAGTGGCACGCTCATGGCCACTGCAGCCTCAATCTGCTGGGCTCAGGTGATCCTTCCACCTCAGCCTTCCACATAGCTGGAACCACAGGCATGTATCACTATATCTGGCTAATTTTTTGATTTATTGTAGAGACAAGGTCTCACCATGTTGCTCAGGTTGGTCTCGAACCCCAGAGCTCAGGCAATCCTCTTGCCTCCACCTCCCAAAATGCTGGAATTACAGGCATGAGCCACTGCACCTGGCCCAGTTCTTGAAGAAATCTCCCACCTGGCGCCTTCCGACTGCTTCAGTGTTTACTGGTCTCTTCACCTCAGGCAATGCTTGTCATTCTGAAGTCTTCCTTTATCACCATCATTTTGCCTCTCGCCTGGGTTTGATCCTTTCTTTCCCGGCTCCCACGCCTTTTTCTTTTGTGGTTTACTCCTTTGTTTAATTGGAGCACATCCTCCACAAGCTTCCTTAGAAAGAATGCATGGGACCCTTTTAGAATTTTTGAGACTTTGCGTGTCTGAAATGTCTTTATTCCATCCTGACACTTGGTTGATACTTTGAGTGTAGAATTTTTTTTTTTATTTATTGGAGAGATGAGATCTCGCCAAGTTGCCCGTAGAATTTCTTTTTTAATTATTAAATTTTATTTTATTATAGAGATGTGGAGTATAAGTGTGGATTAACCACATAAGTAGGCTGCATGCAGGTGAAGTTTGGGCTTCTCACTGGCCCTCACTCCTCCGTGTATAGGAGCAGGTACCCTTTGTATTGTTACATGTTCCCTCACCTCCTTTCTCTCTCCCTCCCCTAGCAGTGCCCAGCAACTGCTGATCCCTCCCTTGTGCTAATGTGATTGATGTTCAGGGTCCACTTATGAATGGGAACATGCAGTATTTAGTTATTTGTTTCTGTGATAGATCTCTTAATATAATGGTCTCCAACTCCATCCAACATGCTGCGAAGTCCATGATTTTGTTCTTCTTTATGGCTCTGTAATACTCCATTGTGTATACGTACCGCATTTTATTTATCCAGTCCACTTTCCAGTAGGTGTGTAGAATTATCGCTCAAAATAATTTTCCTTTAGAATACTGACTACATTACTCTTGATCAGTCTGAAGTCATTCTGATTCTGGTTCTTTGTATGTGAACTGTCTTTTCTTTCTGGAAGCTTGTATGATTGTCTCCAACATTTTGAAATCTCACAATGACGTGCCTTAAAGTGAGAGTCTATTTCCTCCAATGTAAGACTTTCAATCTGGAAACCTGTGTACTATACTTCTGGGCAATTGTTTTGGATTATTTTGTAGATCATTTCTTTTCTTCTCATTCCTCTGCTCTCCTTTTTTGCCATTTATATTATTTGTGCATCTTGAATTTGTCATTCATCCATTCATTTAATAATTTCTCTCCATTTGCTATTACTTTGACTTTTCCTCTACTTTCTGGAAATTTTCCTCAACTCCCTCTTTCCAACTTTCCATTGATTTCTATTTCTATCTTTATGCTCTTACTTCTAAGGACTTCCTTTGCTCTTTGAATGTTTCTTTTTCTTTGTATCATTCTGTACTAGTTTTGAAGGTACAATACTGTTCTTTCTTTTTCATGATAGATGTTTGTTGTTAGTTTCTTCTTGCAGCAGTCTCTCTTTAACATGTATTTCTTTGTTTACAGTCTTTTCTTAGATGTCTGCTGATTCCTGCTTGGTTGTTTACATTTAAGAGCAGGACACTAAAGCGGACTGGGAACTTCGAGTGAATGAAGTCCATCAAGTTGTATAAGTACATTATATAAAGAGCAAAATAAGTTTTGTTGTGAAAACTTGCACTCCCTCATTGTTCTTGAAGATGATGGGCTTCACCTTAGGGCCATCTGACAGGACAGTTTCTTTGTGGGCATCACTGCTGTCATGTCTTTAAATCTGTCCTCTAAGACTGGTCATATTCCCCAGAAAAACCTTCTGCTGTCTCCTGCCTGGAGTATAGAGGCCTGGCTGCCCCATTCTTGGAGCCAGCTTGGAAAGAAGGTTGAGGAATAAGCTGGGTCACATCTTTCAAGTGCAAATGTTTATTTAAACCTCTTGTTTTGGCCCTAAACTGTGCCTGATGGGCCCCAGTTCAGAAATCCCCAGCTTTGATCTTTCTGGATAACAGCATTGCAGTTTTCTGCTGGAGTGGCAAGGGACAGGCACCTGGTTGTATGGAAAGAAGCCAGCAGGCTCCTGGCTGTAAGTAAAGGAGGGCTGGGGTCTAACTTACTCCTAGACAGACTTCAAGCCACTTAGCCTCACCTGAATTCCCATTCCTGGATGTAATTGCTGCCAGTCCTCCCTGAGTCTCTGAGGTTGCTCTAGTTCTACCACTGGCCAGAGTCAGCTTTCTGGGGTCTGCTAAATCAGTTGTCACACATTCATCTGCCTTCACGCTTTCAATATGGTGTCAAGATATCTCTTCTGCTTCTCCTTGAACGTTTTGTATTTTTAAGAAAATTCCTTTAAGCTAAAATGGGGGCAGTTTAGGGAGATGGTTTAGAACTTGGACCTTGAGGTTCAGTGGATCTAGGTTCTAGCTCTATGATTTATTAGTTGTGGGGACCCCTGGCGAGCTAGTCACCACAGCCTGATCTATACAAACTGTGCAATTAATGATTGGGGTTATATGAGGATTAAATGAGATGTACCCAGTGCATGGTATACACTAAACAGCAAATAAACCTAGCTATTATATCTCAATAATAGCAATAATAATTTTCCTGATAATTAACTAATGATATGACATATCCTGAATAGATTGAAATCCTGCTAAATGGTGATTTGTCAAAAACTGTCTCTTCCCTGGAATAAAGACTGGGTCTGTCAAGGTTACACACACACACATACACACAATTTTGATATTATCTGCTAAGGGCTAATTTAGTACATTCCACGATTAAGGAATACCTTTCTAAAACTTTGTTGACCAAGGGGAGAGATAAATGGATCCGATCATTGGGACATTGCATAGCCTGGTCCACAGAGGCAGGCTGCAAAAGTTGGTTATTGCTATTAGTAAAAGACTTTGCATATGCAACATTGAGCCCCATTCCTGTAGGTGATCCAGTAGATAATCTGCATGTGGCCTCCGAAGCGGGATCTGTATTTTTTTTTTTAATTTTAAAGATGTGGGGTACAATTCAGGGTTAGGTATACAAATGTTCATTATGCAGGTGCCCTTGTTGATGAGGTGTTCCTCCCCCTACCCTGGCAGTTTCCTACTACTGCCAATCTCTTTCTTATAGTATTACGATAGTTGTTCAGAGTCTGGATCTGTATTCTTAATCCTTCTCTTCACTAGAATATAGTTGACCTGTTGTGTTTTGCCACAATTGGTACTTGAAAAATTTTTTAAGTGCTTGCCAGGCTATAGTGTGATCCTGAGGAAGTTTCTTTTCCCTCATGAAAGCTACAGTTTTTAGCTTTATGTGCTTTAGAATAAGAAGCACAAGTCAGAATGTAATCCATTTAGACTCTAATGAAAGTCAGTGACCAGGACTCAGCCTTTAGGAGGCTTTTTCCACTGAGTGTTTTGAAGGGCAAATATAAATAACGGTTCCTATGATGACTTCTTTGGGCAAAGGCAGATTTATTTCTATAGAATTTTATATTCTACAATGATCCCCACCTAGGAAAATGACACCTGGAAAAGAAGTCAATAAATTGCTTAAACTTTCCCATGAGACTTGGCCATTAAAATACTTGCAATTTTTGTCACCTTTCACCATTTCAGATAGATTTATTATCTCACGGTAAATTCTTGCTCCTTCCATATGTGCTGCCATTTTTTTTTTAGTTGGAGTCTCACTCTGTCGCCCAGACTGGAGTGCAGTGCACACTCACGTGTGCTGTCAATTCAACATTGTGTTTCATCTTTTTCCAGCTTCTTTCAACGTTCCAGATCATATTTTTTAATGAGATTAATAAATAATCTCTTGGTTTCATTAATTATTGGGGGATAATTATCTTTAGATGAATTGATATAGATTGAAATGCTGAAATTTGGCAAAGACAGTCAAGATTTCATCCAGGTCCTGGTGTAGGCATTTACACAATGAAAGGGGTCAAGAAATAGTTTAAAGAACAGGAAATGTCCAACATTGGTCATTGCACCAATTAGCCCTTGCCACAATAAAGCTACATAACAAAGCTCTTTTGATCTCAGTAGCCTACAATAGTAAACACTTTGTTCTCTCTCATGTCTAAGGCCTCATCAGATTTAAGCTGGACTCAATAGGACTTGGCTCCAGCTAACAGCTGGGCTCACATCTGCACCATTACATTGTTCATTTTTCTGGGAACACTGAGCTACTCTTGGAAGAATTTCTCATGGCAGAAGCACAGGAATGCAAACACAACCACACAAGTATATTTCAAGTCATAACTGCTAACATTCTATTGACTAAAGCCCATCACATGACCAAATACAAAGTTGAGGGACAGAAAAGTACGCACTAACCATGAGGTCAAAACAGGTCACAGAGCCTAGGCCAACATCAAGAAGCACACTCCTCCTGTGGAAATGTGGTGGGGAGTGAATATTTGTTGACAGCCATCCTTGACTAGTACACAATGCACTCTGGAAGTTCCATGAAAGATAAATCCCATAATGCAGATGTCTGTTCTTTAGACAAGTGGTTTTTGAAGTGTGGTTCCTGGACCAGCATCATCATCATCTGGGAATCAGTAGAAAACGGATTCCTTCATACCTGTAATCCCCAGCACATTGGGAGGCAGAGGGCAAGAGGATTGCCTGAGTACAGGGATTCAAGACCAACCTGTATGAGCAGCCAGCAGATACATGAAAAAATGCTCAGCCTCACTAGTCATCAAAGAAATGCAAATTAAAACTACACTGAGATACTTACCTAACTCCAGTCAGGTTGGCTATCATCAATAGCTCAAAAAACAACAGATGCTGAAGAGGATGTGGCGAAAAGGGAACACTTTTACACTCTTTGTGGGGGTGCAAACTAGTACAGCCTCTGTGGAAAATAGTGTGGCGATTCCTAAAAGTTCTAAAAATTGACCTTCCATCTGACCCCACAATCCCCCTACTGGGAATATACCCAGAAGAACTCAAATCATTCTATAAAAAAGATACCTGTACACGTAT
This sequence comes from Cephalopachus bancanus, assembly GCA_027257055.1. NCBI lineage: Eukaryota > Metazoa > Chordata > Mammalia > Primates > Tarsiidae > Cephalopachus > Cephalopachus bancanus. The sequence goes on along the minus strand of JAPVLO010000021.1, from coordinate 9,592,968 downwards.
GTTTATCACAGCATTGTTCACTATAGCAAGAACATGGAACCAACCATTCTGCCCATCAAAAGAGGACTGGATTTTTAAAAGTGTGGTACATATACACAATGGAATATTACGCAGCCATAAAGAAGAACAAGATCATGAACTTCGCAGCAACCTGGATGGACTTAGAGTCTATAGTACTGAGTGATCTTTCACAGAAACAAAACCGAGTATCACATGTTCTCACTCATAAGTGGACCTTGAACAACTATCGCTATACTATAAGAAAAGGATTGGCAATAGCGGGAAACTGTGGGGGAGTGGGGGGCAGGGAGGTGGGACTGGCAGTAGTGGGAATATGTCTGGAGAAGGGGAGGCACGCCTCATCAACAAACGTACCTGCATAATGAATATTTGTATACCTAACCATGAATTGTACCCCACATCTTTAAAAAAAAAAGTAAAAAAAAAAAGACCAGCCTGGGCAACTTAGCAAGATCTTGTCTCTACAATAAATTTAAAAAATTAGCCGGGCATAGTGGTACATGCCTGTAGTTCCAGCTACTTGGAAGGCTAAGGTGGAAGAATTGCCTGAGTCCAGCAGGCTGAGGCTTCAGTGGCCGTGAGTGTGTCACTACACTCCAACCTGGGTGACAGAGTGAGACTTTGACAAGGAAGGGAGGGAGGAAGGGAAGGAGGGAAGGAAGGAAGGAAGGAAGGAAGGAAGGAAGGAAGGAAGGAAGGAAGGAAGGAAGGAAGGAAGGAAGGAAGGAAGGAAGGAAGAAAATGTAACTAGCCAAGCTCCAGCTTAAGGAGAAGGGGATTAATTAAGGAGGTCTCCAAGCCATGGCTCATACAAAGCAGATTGCCGGCATATCAACCGGTGGTAAAGCATTCAGGAAGCAGCTGGCTACAGAAGCTGCTCCCAAGAGTGCACCCTCTACTGGAGGGGTGAAGAAACATCATCGTCACACGCCTGGTACTGTGGCACTTCATGAAATTAGATGCTATCAGAAGTCCACTGAACTTCTGATTCACAAACTTCCTTTCCAGCGTCTCGTGTGAGAAATTGCTCAGGACCTCAAAACAGATCTAAGCTTCCAGAGCTCAGCTATTGGTGCTTTGCAGGAGGCAAGTGAGGCCTATCTTGTGGGCCTTTTTGAAGACACCATCCTGTGTGCTATCCATGCCAAATGTGTAACAATTGTGCCAGAAGACATCCAGCTAGCACACCACATATGTGCAGAGCATGCTTAAATCCACTAAGATGAGAAACATTTCATTCTCAAAAAAAAAAATTATCTTCTTCCTGCTATTGGTAGTTCTGAACGTTAGATTTCCCCTCCCCGTCCCCCCTCCACGGGGTCAAAAAGTACCTAAGTATATGATTGCGAGTGGAAAAATAGGGGACAGAAATCAGGTATTGGCAGTTTTTCCATTTTCATTTGTGTGTGAGTTTTTAATATAAAAGCGGGGATGTAAAGCATTAATGCAAGTCAGAATGTTTCAGTGACCAAGTTTCAGCAGTTCAACTGTATAACAATTATAAATAAACCAGTTAAATTTTCCCAGGAAATACCAGCATTTGGATTTTTTTAAACAAGTAGATTTCTTATTGATGGCAACTAAATGGCATTTGTAGCATTTTTATCACATAGTAGATTCCATCCATTCACTGAGTTGTCCTACATGCAAGTACATGTTTTTAATGTTGTCTGTCTTCTGTGCTGTTCCTGTAAGTTTGCTATTAAAGTACATTAAACTAAAAAAAAAAAAGCAAGAGAGAGAAAGAAAGAAAGAAAGGAAAAAAACTGATTCTTGGGCCCCAGTCCAGACCTACTGAATCAGAAACTCTGAGGATGGGATAATACAGAGAATATTCTGATCTTTTTATTTTAATACAGAGGGATTGAGTTTGCTTTGAAGAGGGAAATATTGTTTAATGTGGTTGAGCTGACCACCAACCAATTTTACCAAAGGAACTTGGTAAATGCAAGGCCTGCCTAACTCTGTTTACTTCATGCCTGTTTGCAGGAAGCAAAAAGAACAAGTATAAATCCTGGTTTCCCAATTTACCAGTCTTGTGACTTTAAGCAAATAACTTTCACTAGATTTCAGTTTACTTATCCATGAAACAGATCAGTGAACACTGTTCTTTGGGAAGATGTCTGAAGTACAGGCAGGGGCCCTCTGAACATAGGTGATGAATCCAGGGTGGACAAATGACCTGTCCTAGTTTGAGCTGCTATAATAAATTACCACAGATAAGACTGGTGGCTTAAACAACAAGCATTGTTTCTCACACTTCTAGAGGCTGGGAAGTCCAAGATCAAGATGCTGGTAGATCTGGTATCTGATGAAGGCCTGCTTCCTGGTTTGCAGGTGAGTGTCTTCTTACTGTGTCCTCACATGGCAAGGAGGAAAGAAAGAGATCCCATGTCTCCTCCTCTTTTTAAAAGGGCACTAATCCCATCATAAGCGTTCCACCTTCATGACTTAATCTAACTCTAATTACCTCCTAAAGATGCCACCTCCAAATAGCATTACATTGAGAATTAGGATTTCAATATAAATTTTGGGAGGACACAAAGATTCAGTCCGTAAGATGACCTGGGTGAGCCAATCTGATTACCTTTGTGAGGAGTTTGTGATTTTACAATGAGAAACACTGAGACTGGGAGACTAGGCCAAGTCTCTTTTATGGTAGAGATGAAGCCTCTGGATCTTTTGTTGGTTCCTGATATTCTGGAATCCATGAGATAGCATGAATACTTCTAATAAGCACCCTTTTTGCTTGAGCTAGTATGGTAGATTGAAAATATGACCCCCACATTTTTTGATATCCCTCTCCTCAAGAGTTGGCATCTATGCCCCTCCCCATATTCTATTGATTGGCAGTTGCATTAGAAGACACTGGAAGTGACACTGAGCCAATTTCCAGACCCAGGCCTTAAGAAATGCATGACTTACACTCTTATTCTCATGGTGTTTCCTCTTGAAACCCAGCTGCCATGTTAAGAGAAGCCCGAGTTGCCCACAGAGAGGCCCATGTGGAGAGGAACTAACAACTCGCACTAACTTACCAGCAGTATAAGTGAGATCCTCCTGCTTCAATCCAGCTGTCCCATTGATGCCACGCAGAGCAGATTTGCGAGCAAAATAAATCAGCTCAGCTGTCCCTGCTGAGCCCAGTCCAAATTGCAGATTTGTAAGCAAAATAAATCATTGCTGTTGGTGTAAGCTACTCCATTTGGAGTGGCTGGTAATGCAGCAATAGGTGAATGGAGTTGCTGGTTAGAGTTTTCTTTACTGTTACAACTGGAAGAGCAGGAGCACCAAGATTAAGAACTGAGGCTCGCCGGGCTCAGTGGCTCAGCCTGTAATCCCAGCACTTTGGGAGGCCGAGGTGAGTGGATTGCCTGAGTCCGTGGGTTCGAGACCCTCCTGGGCAACTTGGCAAGACCTCATCTCTACAATAAATAAAAAATTAGCCAGGCATGGTAGCGCGTGACTGTAGTTCCAGCTACTTGGAAGGCTGAGGCAGAAGGATCGCTGGATCTCAGTAGCTCGAGGCTGCGGCAGCCGGGAGCGTGCCACTGCACTCCAGTCTGGGCAACAGAGTGAGACTCCAACTCAAAAAAAAAAAAGAATCAAGGCTCTGGAATTAAGCCGTTGGGTTCTATTCCTGCTTTGCCACTTGCTGGGTATGAGTTTGGGGCTGGTTGTGACTGGTTGGATGCCCTTCAGTTTTCTCACTTGTCAAATGGGGAGAGAAATAGAAAAATAGTGCATTTTCATCAGGTTGCTGTGAGAATAAAGTGGGATTATGCATATAAAGTATTTATATAGTTTCCAGCACAGTGAACAGTGCACACTGAATCTGCATATGCTAGCTGCTGTTCATCTTATTAATACAGAAATGAGTGTCAAGAATGGACTCCAAGGTAGCACAACCTAACATGTATTACAGGCTGAGTTGAGGTGGGATGGGAAGAAGGGAGGCATCCCTAAGCCCAGCATGGGGTGCTGGTAGGCCTTTACATGTAGGAACAAAACGGTCCATTAAATGACCTCATATTGTTTCCTAGGAGCCTGCCTATGTGGCCAGTGGTGAAGCACTTGGAGACAGATCAGCAAACCGTCGGAGTACTTCAGGGATTGGAGATCATCTGCAGACTTTAGTAAGCACCTCAAAAAGGACACAGGCTCCAGGCAAGCTGGGATGGCCACCTGAAAGCAGTGTGACAGCAAAAGAATGGATGCATGACTGTGACAAAGCAGACTCTGTGTGAACACTCTGAGTCCTTGGGGAGTCAAGGGCTTGCTAGATTTCAGGCACCACATGCTCTGCTGCCCCTAAATGACTGCCTTGATGAACACTGCTGGCTCCTAGAATAGAGACACCTGGGAGAAATGAGAGGGGATGGGAAGGCTGGTTTTGCACCCATCCCAGCACCTCCTACTGGGATCCTGAGGACTTGGCCTCCACCAGAGTGGTTGTAGGCTCCCAAGTTCTTCACCCATAGGAACAGCTCGTGAACCCCATGTGGACAAACCCTCGTTTTTGTCTACATGAAACATACCCATCCTCGTGGCTGTCTCTGGCAGATCCAGGGGAGAACCCGACCTTGACTGTCTCCATCACATTTTTTGTTTTTGAACTAAGAGCTGTAGACCTTGGGGAGCTGAGTCAAGAAAATGTCAGTACACCAGAGAGGCAGTCAGCAAACCCACTGCTGAGTCCATGGACCTCCCAACGGTGCCTGCCCTTTCTCCAGGCTTAGGTTGTTTTTATTTTTTCCCCTTTTTACTCTGTGGAAATAGCAGTATTTGCTGAATAAATATCTCCACATGGCACAGGAGACAGGACAGGGTAAAACTCAGAATGGCTCCTATATCTAAAGAACGGCTTAGGGGATAGTTGATTTTTCATGCTAGATAGAATGGCCTCTCTTATTTGCCACCCAAAGACACTTAATTTAATGGGGATTTAAAAAAACCCAGCAAATGATCTACCCCATAATCACACAGTGAGGGTTAAAGTCAAGGTTATCACAGCATTTGCAACACACACCTCATTCTTCCTTCTCCCTTTCCATCTCTTGGGTACGTGTTCAGGAGACACACTTGTCACACAGAGGCCAGGCTGCTCCAGCATATCATCTGGCTGCTTCAGGACTCTACCCATCACATTTACATGCTTAATGCAATTTCTGAGCATGATGTATAGTAAACATGGCTAAAAATTCTGGGAGATTTATTATCTTCCCTAGTTCTATAGGTCAGGGACAATTTTTTATAAATCTTTGCTTTCGCTGAACAATTTAATATGCCATTGTCTAGGCAACAGAATTGTCTTAAATTAGATTTTAGACTAATATGAGCAGGAACTTCTCCCTCCCCTTCCTCTCCAACAGTATTAGATAAGGCCGTAAGTCCTGATCAAGAAGAAAATTTGCTGGTGCCTCATGGAGAGCTTCAAACCCGATTCTCTTTTGCAGCAGTACTGCCTCCTACCTTCTGCTTTAGGGCTGGCATCTTGCTGTGACTGCCCGTGGGAAGAGCCACAATGGGGGCCATGTGCTACTCACTTACAGAGACCCCCAGGCAGAGGACATTGGCCTCGGAGAATGAGTCACTCGTTGGGGTCTGGCCCTCAGCCATGTACGCTCAGAAATTCAATCTTTTAAGTTCCAGAAGTTATTGGATGCTTAAATAAACATAACCAGTGAAGGACCTGAGAACAAACCAGAAAGGAAATGGACTAATTTCAAGCAGCCTGGAGGTACACATCAGCCAGATGAGCACATTCTCTCTAGAGGCATCACTCCTCGGTAAGCCAAGTGATCCCACAGCGGCTTGGTAAACATGTGCAAGGAATGCAGAGCCATCCCTGCATAGTGTGAGGTTCTAGCAACTCCAGGCTTCCCAGGGTGGCGGGGGGCGGGGTGAGCCTCACCAATGGACAGCCTCGACATCTCCTTCTTCAGACTCCCCTGGTTGACCAAGCTCCACTGAGGGACCCGTTCTCCCTGAGAAGGGTTGATTCCATTGCAGGACTGGGGCTTGTTCTCGGGCCTCTGTACTTCCAGGAATTCCTTAGTGAGCTGATTTTATGGGCTTATCTCTCAGGACATCCTTACCTCCTTCCCTGTCACACTCTTGGGGGTCTCTTTTAGTCACCCTCACGTGGGTAGGATCTTGGTTTTGACCCCGCGGGAGGGTGGGGAGGATCGTGGATTTATGTGATAGACTGTATGATGGCACCATTCTGAGGAGTGTGATAATAGGCAACACTGTTTATGGAGTACTGCACTATGCATCCTAAAATCAGCTCATTTAATCCTCCCAATAATCCTATGAGGAAAGGACTAGTCTATTTCCCAACTGGCTGAATGGCAAATTTGATAAATTTACTTGTTTTGTTTAAGTACTTAGTTTTAATTGAGCAGTGTTCATTCTGTCTTTACAACAATGTTCTGTTTTAAAAGAACATTCAGTGTCCTCACTCCCACTTCCTGCAGTAGCTGCGGGTGCCTGAGGACGAAGAGAGGGGAATTGGAGGTATAGAAAGAAGTATAATATATTCTTTAATAGGGAGAATTCTTATGAGAGTATTCTTCATTCAGGTTTTCTTATTCATACGGATAACATATTCATATTTCAAAACATATTCTCATGAATGTGTTCTCCTTATGCCTCCCCACCCCCCAGCCTGCCACTTCTTAGTCCTCTGTCTTCCTGGGTCTTCTCTCAACCTCCCTCTCTCTCATGCTTCAATCTCCAGCTGCAGCAAGAGGGAGAGCTGGGGCAGGCACAAGTTGCAGACTCTATAAAACCCTGTTATGTAGGCAAGATGAAGGCTGGCCAATGAAAACAGAATACTAAGAAGAATCAAATGCTTTGGTGAATGGCTTATTTGGCAGGTTGGCTCTCAGTGTAATTGGGCAAACTTTGCCTTGGCTTTTGGCTAACTGTCTTCAGGTAAAGTGACCTGGACTTATTTTCCAGATGAGGAAGTGGAGGCTGGGGAAGTTGAGGAAGTCACCTGAGGTCACAAACAAGCGTTAGAGTCACCATTTTAAAAATGTTTGTCTGAAATTGAGTTGGTGTCTTTATGCCATTGAGCCGGATAAAAGCACAGGAGAAAGGACAGGATAAAATTCAAAGTGGCTTCTGGTATATCTGAAGAACTGCTTGGGGGGGTAGTTGATTTTCAAGCACCAAGACCTCAAATCCTACAAAGGGCAGGAAAGAGAGGAAATAACTGAGGAGTAAAGGAATTAGAAAAATATAATTTAAGAAAAAAACACAAAGGAAAGTGTGATACTACGTGGCTCTGTCACTTGGCACCAATGGCAAGGATACAATAGGGACAGGTGGGGACTGTGGTGAACTGAGGGGGGGCCACCCTCAGTGTTGTTGAACCTATGATTTTTCAAAATCCTAATTTTGATATCGAATCTCCCAAGTTGTCAGTGCAATTTCAAATTAATTTTAAACACCATGTGGGCCATTCTTAGAAAATTTACATGCTGGATCTGATCTATAAATTTGCAACCTTGACAGGTGGTTGACATGGAATCATCACTAAATCCCAAAGTTGAGCCAAAAGTATGGGTTTCATGCGGTGCTGTGGGGGCTGAACATTCTGACTATGGTAATGTTCATCGTAAAGAGTTCATGTAAATGTTCATGTAAAGAGTTAGAAGAGGTCAAAAAACACTCAACATTTACAAGAATAACATTTTACCACTAAGAAGAAATCAATTTCAAGTAGATCATCCAGCACTTGGAGTGAATAATTTCAAAGACAGGTTTTGGAACCTGAAAAACGTGGTGCTGAATCCCAGCCCTACCATTTACTTGCTGTGCAACCCCAAGCAAATTGATTAGCCTCTCAGTGCCTTTGTTTCCTCACATCTGAATTCTTGTGAATTTATGCAATAAGAGATAAAAAGCAAGATAACGAGCAGATAGAAGATTCTCAAGGAATGGTACTGGCTAAAATAGCAATAATGAGAATTATCATTATGATAATAAAGATAACTCTTACTATCAGTCCAAACATCTATGAACCTTGGGGAAAGTTCTAATGGGAACTCAGCTTCTTTTCCTGGGTGATTTTTCACGAGGATAAAGAGGCACTTTGGTGTTACTTTTTCAATTCATTATACTTACATCTAGAAATCACACAGCTTAGCATTTTTGGTAATTCTGTCAGCAAGTCATTCAGAGAGCTCAAGTAATCCATTCAAACCCAAATCCAGTGGGAATTTCGGACTCTTGACTTATACAGGTTAAGGCATCAAAAAAAGCTTCGATCCAGTCACCTTTAAGGGAGGCTGTGCTTTGGAAGGATTCACACAGAATTCGGTCCCTTTCCCTTGCACATGGCTCCTTAATTCGGTTCTCCATCCTTTCCAGTTTGCCCATCTCTTCATGTGCTGTTTAGCTCAGTCCAATCTGAAGTCATTGCGGGTGACAAGAAAAGTGGTGGTCCTCAAGGTTCTCCTTCCAGGACCTGCACACACATGTGCACACCCTCCCCTGCTCCCATGCCAGGGCTGAAACCAAACAGCTTGTACTAAGCTCTGGGTAAGAGTATATGTGTGACACAGTAAGTATATGTGTCACACATATACTCTGTGTACATGACCCAGTAAGAGTATATGTGTGAAATGAGTAAGAAAGTCTCTCAACACAATCTCAAGTTACTCTAGGAGAAAGTTGATCTGCTACACATGTGGACAACATCAGGAACGTAGGGTCTAGAGCTTCCAGGACAGTTGATGACAACTGTCACCTCAATCCCGACTTAATCCCAATCTCCCAGCTCTGCCTGCACAAGCCCCAGACTTATAGGTTTTGATCCTAATTCTAGCCCACTTCAAAGCTGATTGCTGAAGTTCTGGCTTCTCCTGATGAACTTTGGACTCTTGTAACAGATGCTGAGGGTGTCCCCACGCTGACCATTCCCATGCACAGGTACCCTATGATGTCAATTCCCAGCTACTGCAACTTGCTTCCCAAAGAAGGCTTTCCCTAGCTATGCAAGCCCACTAAGCTGGTGAGAGGAGTAAAAACTGTGCTGGGAAGTTAAGCCTCACCTCTCCGGCAGTGCTCACCAATGGTGGATGGGAGTTCAGGTAGATATATACCCCAACTTCCACCCCTTTGTTGAGGGGACAATGGTGAGATGTGCTCCAGTCTGTCTCCTAGAGGTGCCCAATGGGACTAAACTCCTCCTGGTCTCAGGGCTAACCCTGCATTGTTGCCTTCCTTTCAGTGACTCTCTTTCCCACTCTTAAGCTGGTGTTTCCTGGAATCTGCCCCTAGATCAACTCCTTGCACTCAACTCCTTGTCCCAGGGTCAGCCTCTTGCAGCTCTCTTTCTTACATAGTAAGATATTATTAACTAACCACCTTTATGTTCCAGACACAGTATTCATCTCACATCAACTCTTTGAGTTGATGCTGTTATTCCTTCCACTTTACAAACAGGAAAATGGAGGTCATAGGACCAGCAAGTGGCAGAGAATTTAAATGCAGATCTTTCTGGTTTCAAAAGTCTTGCCTGTCCCATCACATGGCATCTACCTGGTACCTTCCACCCTGGGTCTTTCTCAAGATCAAGGCTTGAATTTGAACTCAGATCTTTCTGGTTTCAAAAGTCTTGCCTGTCCCATCACATGGCATCTACCTGGTACCCACCCTGGGTCTTTCTCAAGAGCAAGCCCTGGCTACCTGGACAGAAGCGGACACGGCTGACCGGTTACTGTGACATTGATCATTTACCATAAGCAAAGAGCAGGAAACTGTAATTCAGGAACTGATTGTACTGAGACAGTTGGCTTCAGCCAACTATTATTATTTTAAGAATCCTCCTGGCCACAAAGTAGCAGGTTGGCACAGGAATGGTGATGCCCTCCCCATTAACAGTCTGTGTGGGAAGATCTGATGGAAAAACCCAGCTTGAAGGTCCTCGAGTCTGCCTTTCCCTGAAATTTTCTAATAAACAATAGAGAACTAATAATCTGGAAGCCTGATTTCTAATTCTTACCTTTCCCATTATCGTCTGCATGAATTTTGACTTTCTTCCCCAAGTTGGACCACAGTTTTACAGATTACATGCACTGAGTCTGTGAGTACAAGCCAATGTGGTCCCAACAACTGTAGCATGAAGGACCAAGTGAATCTTAAGTCTGGATGTTTTTCATAATGTTTGGTCTGTAGCTGACTCCAGACCCAACTTCATCCTTGCACAAGGTAAATAAAATGATGGTCATGTTTCATCTCAGATCAAAGGAAACACATGATATAAATATACAAGAATATATTTCTATTATGTACTTATTTTGGCTCAAGATTCTAGAAGGGATGGGCATTTGTTCATACCTGCACTCAAATAGCCAACAACAACCCTTTAGAGCACAACTTTGTTCCTGGCCCTGAGCTTGGCACCATGGATGCAGAAGTAGACAACACATGGCCCTTAACACTAAGTGTCAGGAAATGCCCCTGGAAAGTAGTTAACATTGTGAGTGGGATTGAAAAGACTTGGGGTCTCCCTGCTTCTCCTGAGTGATGGCCTCAATGAGGTCGCCTCTAGTAAGGGAATAAACCACAGCAGCTCTGTAGAGGAAAATAAGCACCATCCAGGCTAGGGACAACTGCATCCAGTATTGCAGTGGGAGAAAGGAATTCCAGGGGAGAATCAGGAAAGGCTTCACAGAAGAGGTGATGTTTGAAAGGTGCACAAGACTTTAAGAATTGGAAACAGAGGGAGGATGCTCCCTGCAAAACAAATGTGTGCAAAGTTCTGCAAGAAGGGACAAGGGGAACTTGTTTAGGGAACAAGTTGTTTCAGTGGGATGCTACCTGAAGAGAAAGGGAGGTGGGAGAAGGCTTAACAACCATTCAGATCATATGAGGAAGCATCTGAATTCAGATCAAGGAATAGGTAATTCTGGGAGAGGAGATCTGGCAGATGAATTCTACTAGTCAGTGTTCTGAGTTACAAGTAATAGAAATCAGTTCCAACAAACTTTAGCAAAGAGAAGAATTCCTTAGAAGGATATGATATATCCCACAGAATTGAAGGCAAAGCTAACCTCAGAAAATATAGGTACCAGGACATCTAAAGGAATGTAATAGATGATGTAATAGATGATGTCAGGTATTGCCGCAATAAAACTGCCTAGTAAAATGTCCCCAAGCCTCAGTGGTTTACAACAACAAACTGTTCATTTTTCTTGCTCACAGGCCTGGACATTGGCTGGGATGGATCTGCTTTAGGCTACAGCTGAGTTTAGTTCTGTAATACATGCCTCTTCACTCTCTCTGGACCAGTGACTACCTGGAGTTTGTCTTTTCATAGCAGAGGTGAGATGAGCAAGCCAGACCACAAAATATTACTGAAGGCCTTTGCTCCTGTCATGCTCAGTAATATTCCATTGGCTAGAGCAAGACCCATGGAGAAAGTGGAGGAAACATAAGGCAGTGAGAGTCCATGAGGGATGAGTGTACGTATGTGTGTTGGAGGGTTGCTTGAAGGAAAGCTGCTGTAACTACTAAAAGGAATAGTTTTGCCAGTGGAATTACAGTACTAGGGACCGTCAACTGGAGCCCCGTCCTCTACTCAGGACACCTGACTGGCTAATACAGTCACCCTAGGAGGTGTTACTATCATAGCCAGTCTCATAGCATGAGAGCCCCTGAAGTGGTTTTATATATTTCAGCTCAGACCCAGGTAGTAAAGCTGAACTCCCAGGGAGCAGCCTGCATGCCCAAATACTGGAGTGAAGCCTCAAGCCTTGTGATCCCCCAGTACTGACCAGAGGCCCAAGAGATCAGATCATACGGAGCTTGAGGGATAGGGGAGCTAAAACCTACTTTCTGGGTCCAATTTGAAGGCACCCAGCTTCTCATCAACCCTCAAGATGGGGAGCAAAGGTTCCAAAGTTTGCCTCCAAAGCCATCCCTTCCCCCAACTCTGCATCTGGAGCTCTGAGAGCCTGGGAATCCTCTGGGAGCATAACCTTGGCAATCGCATCTCATTAGGTATCGTGCCTTTAGTGGCTCTCTAGTTCAAAGACAGAACTTTTTATTCCAACTGGTGATTTTCCTCTCTTGGCTGGGCCAAGGCTTCTGTTTCTATAAGTAGAGCCCTGGTTGCTAGGTGACAGCCTCACTCCTGGTTCCAGAGGCAGCCGAGGCAGAAACGAGCCAAAGAGATCTGAAGCTTCCTCTTTAAAGATAACATATGAAACCTAAAAGAAAAAATAAGACCCTGCATTAATTGGAGAGTTATATAACAACCAGACATGATTTTCATGTCCTTCCCACAATCCTGCCAAGACCAGTGGAATACATTTAAATGCATTTTTCAAAATAGGAGAAAAAAATAGGAAGTTGAACTGATAAATATGGTTGGCTTTTGATTGGGAAAGGAAACTTCTAATTACACAGTTTTTCTAAGCTCCATCAATCAGATCTATTCCTTCATTAGCCTCTGAGTCATTAGTGGAACTTATGAAAACAATTGGATCTGCAGAGAACTGCAGCCATCAGCATTTCTCACAGCTGCATTGGGGATTTAAACTTTTCATTAAAATTGGATGGAAGCTTTGCAAATCAATATGGAATAGATGAACATTCCAAGTGAAAAATGAGCAAAGAATGTGAATAGGCAATTCACAAAAGCACCACAAGTGGCCGATAAACAAATGAAAAAATTTCCAAACTCATCAGCAACTGAGAAGATACATTAAAACAATAACGAGAAAACATTTTTAACCTATTAAACAGCAAGTATTTTTTAAATGGTAATATACGGGATGGGTGGATACACAGCAAACTGCTATTTTACTGCAGTTGGTTGGAATGCAGTTAGAGAAGATTTTTCTAGAAGACAATTTGGGCACATATTGAAAGTCTTAAACATATGCACACCTTTTGGCCAGGCAATATGTTGCCCTTATTTACAAAGATGTTCGCATAGCATTATTCATAACGAGAGAAATTTGGGGAAAAAAATCTATCTAACAATGGGATATCAGCTAAATAAAAATAAATCATTTAAATACATGCAAAAGTATTCTCAGATTGTGAAAGGAAAAAAGCCGGTTATAAAATTGCATACACATTGTGAATTCAGTTCTGCAACAAGAAAAAGAAGGTGGTATATAACTGTATAGAATACCATAAGCTGGAGGTTCTCCAAATTTTCTTGGTTCATAGACCCTGTAGTATCTCAGTAATTCTTTCATGAAGCCCCTAGGTCCACCCCCTCTCTCCATGAAATAAAAACCCGACAGTTTATTTTATTAAGTAGTTGGATCCAAACAACTTAATAGTAGTAGTTTGTACTAGGTACAACATATATTGTTATATTTTTGTTAAATAATTATTATCATTTGGGGGGGCTGGGAGTGCAATTTATGCCTGTAATCCCAGTCCTTTGGGAGGCTGAAGTGGGAATCAAGAATCGCTTGAGCACTGAAGTTTGAGACCAGTCTAGGAAACATAGTGAGACCCCCATCTCTACAAAAAATTTAAAAAATAGCTGGGCACAGTGACTTGAACTTGTAGTCCCAGCTATTCAGGAAGCTGAGGTAGAAGGATTGCCTGAGCCCATTAGGTTGAGGCTGTGGTAAGCTATGATTGTGCTACTGCACTCCAGCCTGGGTGACAGAGTAAGATGCCAATTCAAAAAAATTAATAAAATAAAATAAAACATCCCATGAGTTTACAACAAGGCCCTGGGACTCCTCAGCATTTAGTTTGCAACCACAGCTGTAAATCAAAATGTTACAGGTGGTTTAAGAAAGAGGGTTCTGGAACCCAGGCTACCTATGTTGGAACATGGGCTCTCTCATTTGCTAATGAGTGGCCATGTGCAAATTGCTTATCTTTCCTGTGCCTCAGTTTCCCAATATAGTAAGAGAAATAGTGGGAGTACCTACTTCTTAGGGTTCTTATGAGACCTGTGAAATGCCATGTGCCTGACTCTTAGCAGGAGCTCAGCAAATGTCAGCCATTGTTAACTCTTGCAGGAGACTGTAGGTAATTTTTTTTTTCTCTTTGTGTCTTTCTGCATTTTCCATATGTTATGTAGTAAACATGCATTAGTTTTGTTATCAGTAATTTTGTTACGCTTAAATCAGAGAAGGGTAGCATCGTAGCTCACTCTGCCCTGAGCACTGTGCCTAGAAGAGCCGAGGACAGAACAGGTTGCTTACCTTGGCAATCATGCATCACAAAAGCCCCTCATGTCCTGCCTTGGGAAAACAGGGCTTCCTTTGGACACTTTACTCTTTAGAAATACCAGACAGCTCAGCTGCCTCCTCCCTGACCACAGGTGTCTCAGCTTTGGCTTTCGCTCACACTGCCGCCTCTGCTGAAAGTACCCTTGCCCTTGCTGTGCCTGACTCATTCTCATGTCCTCCTCCTGAGGCAACTGTCCTGCCCAGTCTTGATTGAGCTAGGAGGCCGTCATTTGATGACCCCTCCATTACGATACTGAAAGTTTCCATGTCTGCATCCATTTATGCCCTTCCCCCTTGCTTCCCTGGGACAGGAGCTATATGCCTGCATTCGATGAGTACTTAATAAGCACTTGTTGATTTGAACATTTGCTTCTTGGGGAGGGGCCCATGTGCCATATCAGGGATTTATATTTGTTGTCAATACAGTCCTTGGGGACAAGGTTGCTCATGACATGCTCAACTTTTCTTAGAAGAGTAGGCGTCCTGGCATGGGGTCAGTGGGCTGTTGACTGTCCCCTGGGGTGTGTGTGGTGGGGGCATCTTATAGGGTCACTGAGGCAACTGAGGCTTCAGCCCTGGGCTTAGAGAAACATTGACTATTTCTGAGAGTGAACAACTACCTGGAAGGAGCTGATCCCCATGGAAGAAGACAAACCTCAGGCCACCAGGCCATCATGTCCACGTGAGCTATCCACAACCTGTTGCTGTCTGTTCTCTTGATCACTCAGCAAATGGTGATTAAGTACCTACTATAAACACAACCTTGTACCAGGAACTAGAAACAAGAAAATCTGAGATGGGGTTCAAGTCTCCTGGGGAAGGCAGACACATGCATCCGTAATGCTAAAATTCGTCAGGTTGTGGCTGCTGGATGGAGACGTGGACAAAGCCCACTGGAAACCAAGGCTGGAGGCAGGGAAGAGACCAGAGAAAGGAGGGAACTATTTGGTATGAGGAGGATCAGAGGCTGCTGTTCCACTTGACGACTGACATTGGAGTCAAGATATGTGAAGGAGGAGAGAAGAAAGGGAGCAGGCACAGAGGCAATGGGAACAGCCTGAAAAAATAATCAAATATGAGGTGTGCTGGGGAGAGAGACCCAGTGCAACTTCTGCCTCATGCCTTCTCATCCAACCCCGCCTCAGGATGTGTGGTCAGGGAGGAAAGAGGGCCCCAGGCCCACTCAGGCAACCTGCTCTGCTCTTCATGTCCTGGCAATGGGTAATGGCTTCCAAGGCTGGAACCTCACAAGGTATATTCTAAAAGAGTCAGGCCAAAGTGTTGACATGTGGGAGACAGACAAGAGAACTTGCAATTCAGATGCATTTCTTGGGGGTCCTGAGACAAGCCTCCAGGGACAGACTACCAGGATCTGGCATACTTCCTTATCGCCCTCCCAATATGGACAAACATGGCCTTTCTCTAGTGCCCTGAGGAGAAAGAGATCTCCTTCCCCTATTCCTTCCACAGTACCTCACCCCAAAACTCCAATGCCTGGATCACAGCAACCTCCCCAAAAGTGGTATGTTTAATTAAATAGAAAAAAATATTTCCAGTTGATATGGAATTGGCAGCAGAAAGATAGGATGGGACTTCTGGAACCTCACAAGGTGTATTCTAAAAGAGTCAGGCCAAAGTGTTGACATGTGGGAGACAGAAATGAGGACCAGCAATTCAGAAGCATTTCTTGGGGGTCCTGAGACAGCGCCCAGGGACAGACTTGTCTCGTATGTGAGAGCTTTACAAAAGGGTCATGCAGACACCATGGCCTCCCAAAGTGTTGCACTGTGAAGCACACAGTGTATTCTAACCAAAAAATTTTCAACTTCGACATGTCAGGGCCATACAAAAATTAATTAAATAGAAAAAAAAAATCTTTCTAGTTGATATGGAATAGGCAGCAGAAAGATAGGATGGGACTGATGCCCTGCCAGGACCCCTACTCTTCTAACAAAAGTTGAGCATACCACAAGCAACCTTGTCCCCAAGGACTCTAATGACAACAAATATAAATCCCTGGTATGGCACATGGGCCCCACCCCAAGAAGCAAATGTTCAAATCAACAAGTGTTTTTTAAGTTGTTTATTTATTATGTTTTAAATTAACCTTTTCATTATTTCAATATATAGTATATGTTTATTGTAAAAAAAAATTTTAAATGACAAAAGTAAAAATTTTAAAAATTGAAATATCACATTTCTACCACTTAAGGATTACTGTTGTAACTTTGGTCTAGAGCATACCCTTTGGGACAGATTAAACTATTGGTACCAATTTTCCATTCCCCTCTAGTAGTACTATGTATCCACACCTTGTCATAACTTTGTATTGAGTCCCTGAATTTTGGCTATGTGACTGGCTTTGGCCAATGGGATGTTAGCAAACAGGCTGCAATCAGAGGCTTGACATGTTCTCATATGGTTGGCCTTGCCAGTTTGCACTTTTGCCTCTCACTAAGAGAAGGATGTACCTCAGGTAAGAGTTGGTTTGGTTCCAGGAGAATGAGAGAAACACAAGTTGATATGGACTTAACCTGCAGCCCAGCCAAGGTCAGTCTAGGTAAGTCTGGGGAACCTGTAAATAAAAAAGCAAGAAATATATGCTTATTACTGCATGCCACTGAAATGTGGGAGGTTTTATTACACAGCATTATTGTGGCAATTGATGACTGATATACCCTTTGAGACCTCTTTCTATACACATTTTTAAGCCAGAGTAAGATTTACTATACCTTTTTGTAAGCCTTTTGCTTCCAATCTTATGTTTGAATTTTTATTTTTTTTCTCCCACTCAAGTCATATTCAAATTTCCCTAATTGACTAAAAAATAATACCCTTTACAGCAGTTTATCCAAACCAGTTTCAAATCAAGAATCTGACATGGCATCTGATTATGTCCTTGGAACTTCTTTTTATCTAGCCCAGTCCCTTTTTGTATGGCCCTGACATGTTGAAGTTGAAGATTTTTTGGCTAGAATACACTGTGTGCTTCACAGTGCAACACTTTGGGAGGCCATGGTGTCTGCATGACCCTTTTGTAAAGCTCTCACATACAAGACAAGACAAGGTCAAGTCTAAAACCTGACTGGTTTGATCAGTAAAGTCACAACAAGTCACTTTTAGATTTAGACGGTTTATTACTTACACCGACAGTGAAAGGAAATATGCTGAAGGTGCCAGTTCTCTATGATCCTTGCACCACACACCGGGAAGATGACACCGAAACAAAAGGGGGCCGGATGATTGCAATGCACGTTGTAGGATACCCCATTGCTGGGGCACCAAATGTAGACTGCAGCTAAGCATAGTTATAGTCTGCGGCAATATTCTGAGACGGAGTGACAGGGCAGAACAGAAGGTCTATACCTCATCAGAACCTGGGAGGTGATGAGAAATTCTGTCATGACAGCCTCCCAGGGAAGACAGAGAGGTGAATGGGGGATGGCCCACAACCACTCTTCATGAGACTCCATCTGCCTGTGTTCTGGAAGGATCACAAGGTGTTCCGCCAAGACTCAGACTAGCTGTGACTCAAGCCTTTGCCTGTGCAGGTCACACAAGGTCACCATGCCGTGGTGGAGGTGTTTTCCTACACCTTCCTGAGTGATCCTAAGTTTCACTGTTGAGGAAGGGTGATGATGACCTGAATCCTCTGCTAGGCATGACCTGAATGACGTTCCTGTGGTGCTGTATAAATGCTTAGTTCCCATCAACCATTCATCTGATGATTGTAACAAAGAATAATCCTTGCCTGAATTAACCATTTTCATACTGTTGGTGAAATTTCTTCTACATCTGTCTGCCATTTCTTCTACATCCATTAGCTCCATCATTCTGTGATGTAGCACTTTCCCTCAGCATTCTGGGCTATCTGGTTTCCCTGAAACAAAGTTTCTCCTGAAAATGTGGGACTGAAGCTTGAGTTTTACAACTGCATATTCCAAATTCTTATTATAGGAAAATTTCAAATATATGGAAAAGTTGAAAGAATAATACTAAGTGTACCTCTTAGATTGAACAACTAATATTTTCTGTGTTTGATTTATTTCTGTGTCTATATCTTATTTTTGATGAAAATAAATTGTGGATATCATGTTACTTCAATCCTAATTATTTCAGCATGCATCTCTTTGGAATAAGAATATTTTGGTACAGAAACAAATGTCTCTATGACTCCTAAGATAACTAACATGAATCCTAATATCACCCAGTGTTAGGCTTAAATGTAAATTTGCCCAACTGTTCCCCAAAATGTCTTTTTTTTTTTAGTTGGAGTCTCACTCCGTCACCCAGGCTGGAATGCAGTGGCATGCTCACAGCCACCACAGTTTCAACCTGCTGGGCTTCAGCGATCCTTCTGCTTCAACCTTGCAAGTAGCCCGAACTACAGGGGCACAATACCAAATCCAGTTTGTTTATTTGTTTATTTATTTATTTTAGAGATAAGGTCTCACCTAGTTGGCCAGGCTGTTCTCAAACCCATGGACTCAGGCAATTCCCTCACCTTTACAGGCTTGAGCTACTGCACCTGGCCCAAAATGTCTTTTTATAGCTTTGTAAAGATGAGTAGAATCCAATCAAATTTTATGCATTACAATGGCTATGTCTATTTAGTCTATTTTAACCTAGAATAATTCTCTACTTTTTCCCCATGAAATTGATTTTTGAAGAGACTAGACCAGTTGTCTTAAAGAAAGTCTCACATTCTGGATTAATTTAATCACTTCTTTTTGGCTTACTTGACTTGTTCTTCTACCTCCCTGAATTTCTTTTATATTTATTTATTTATTTAATGTATTTATTTTTAGTTGGAGTCTTACTCTGTCATCCAGGCTGGAGTGTCATGGCCACCACAGCCTTGACCTGCTGGGCTCAAGTGATCCTTCTGCCTCAGCCTTCCAAGTAGTTGGAACTATAAATGTGTGCCACCATGCTCAGCTAATTTTTTTACTTACTGTAGACCCAAGGTCTCACTAAGTACCCAGGCTGGTCTCGAACCCCTGGGCTCAGGCAATCCTTTCACCTCTGCCTCCCAATGTTTTGGGATTACAGGTATGAGCCACCATGCCTGGCCCTGCACTTCTTTTAGATTCACATTTTGTCCAAAGCTTGATTGGATGGATCTAAGTTAAAGAGTTTTGGCATTCAGAGTAATGCTATATTCTTCATAGTGCATCATTTCAAGAGATATATAATGTTAGGTTGTCCCACTGTAAGGGATGCTATGTTCAATCACTTAGTTGAATTGGTGACTACCAGATTTCTTTATTATAAAAGTCCACTTTCCCTTTGTAATCTGTAAGGTGATACTTTGGCATAGTGTAAAGTTGTATTCTTTAACAGCCTTTCACCTAATAATTTTAGCATCTGTCATGGTTAGAATGTTTATGCCCCCCCAGAATTCATATGTTGAAATCAATTTAATGGTAATAAGAGGTGAAACTTTTGGTACGTGATTAGGCCATGAAGATGGAGCCCTCATAAGTGGAACTGGTGCCCAGTGCCCTTATAAAAGGGCCCCAGAGAGCTGTCTTGCCCCTTCTACCATGTGAGGACAAAACTAGAAGGCTCCGTATGTGAACCAGAAGTGAGTCTTCACCAGATATCAAATTGGCCAGTGCCTTGTTCTTGGACTTCCCAGCCTCCAGAACTGTGAGAAATAAATTTCTGTTGTTTATAAACCACCCAATCTATGATATTTGGTTTTAGTGGCCCAGATGGACTAAGAATATCCAAGAATAATTGTTGCCTATATTCATTATTATATTGGGGATTATAAAATTGCCTTTCTAAGTCTATTATTCCTCTCCTGTTTATGAGCTGACAACTTTCTGTAAAGAATAATTTCCCCTAATAAACTGGGGATGAACTAAAGTTTCTACAGAAAAAAGTAGACCAGATGCCTTTTTGTCCTTTAATTATCAATTTTTAGATTAAGGACATGATATATTATTATCTCCAATGACATCAATTGAGTTTTTATTCTCTTTTAAAAATTATTACTATGGACTCGTGGTTCTTTGTTTATTCAGTGTTTTATAATAACTTGCAGTCATTCTTCTTTTTAATCTCAAATTGTTTCAAATTTGACCAGTGGGAGGTCTTGCAAACGTGCTCTTGTGACATGTTCCTCGTGTATACCTCACTGTGGCCCACAATACATGAAATTATTTTAATTAATAAAGGGTGAACCATAATGTAAGTTGTGGACTTTGGGTGATGAAGATGTGACAATGTAGGTTTATCAGTTGTAACAACTGTACTACTCTGATGTAGGATGTTGATAATGGGGTGGCCTGTGTGAGGGCAGAAGTATATGGAATATCTCTGTACCTTTCTCTATTCCTCTGTTAATCTAAACTGTTCTAAAATATTGAATTTTTTAAAAAAGCAATTCACTAATTTTTATTCTAAAACAATAAGGAATGGCCGGGCTCGGTGGCTCAGCCTGTAATCCCGCGCTTTGGGAGGCTGAGGTGAGTGGATTGCCTGAGCCCGCGGGTTCGAGACCCACCTGGGCAGCGAGACCTCATCTCTACAATAAATAAAAAAATTAGCCGGGCGTGGTAGCGCACCTGTAATTCCGGCTACTCGGAAGGCTGAGGCGGAAGGATCGCCGGAGCCCAGCAGGTCGAGGCTGCGGTGGCCGGGAGCGGCCACTGGACTCCAGTCTGGGTGACAGAGTGAGACTCCAACTCAAAACAAACAAACAAACAAACAAACAAAAAACAATAAGGAATGAATAATTGGCCGGGCACAGAGGCACAAGGCTGTAATTCCAGCACTTTGAGGGGCCGAGGTGAGAGAATTGCCTGAGCCCATGGGTTTGAGAACAGCATGGGCAACTTGGTGAGACCTCATCTCTACAATAAGTCAAAAAAAAATTAGCCGGATGTGGTAGTGCGTGCCTATAGTTCTGGCTACTTGGAAGGCTGAGGCAGAAGGATTGTCTGAACCAGCAGGTTGAGACTGGGGTGGCCATGAGCATGTCACTGCATTCCAGCCTGGGCGATGGAGTGAGACTCCAACTCAAAAAAAAAAAAAAAAAGAATAATTATGTAGAATAAAATATAGAAGCCTTTCACCACTCTTCTGTCCTTCCCTCCCTCCTTTTTCCCTCCTCCCTCCTTCTCTCCCCTCATCTCTTCCTCCAATTCTTTTCCAGAGGTAAACACTGGGAACCATTGAGGACACTACTGGACGTGCACCCATGATGTGGTCTGTGCAGATGTGAAAAGAATGAGGAAGACCTTCACTTGCTAATGTGGAGTGATTTCTGGACATATTGTTAGGTGAGAAAAAATTAAAGTGCAGAACAGTGCATATGGAGGTTACCTTTTGTAAAAGAATGATAGAGAGATAGAAATGTGTATACATATATTACCCACATATATTCATTTGCTTATTTTTACACAAAGAGCTACTGGAAAGGTAAATCAGAAACTATTAAAAATGGTTGCCCATAGGAAATGAGATGGGACAAGTGAAGGAGAAGATAGGAATGGAAATGAAGCTCTCTGAATATAATTTTTTATGTAATTCTAACTTCACATTAAAATTTTACATATTCACAAAATAAAATTAAATCAAAAAGAAAAAAAGATGAACTTTAAAATTGAAAACATATTA
Source organism: Cephalopachus bancanus (assembly GCA_027257055.1). Classification (NCBI taxonomy): domain Eukaryota; kingdom Metazoa; phylum Chordata; class Mammalia; order Primates; family Tarsiidae; genus Cephalopachus; species Cephalopachus bancanus. The sequence goes on along the minus strand of JAPVLO010000021.1, from coordinate 9,571,093 downwards.
GACAAGAAACCCACTGCATACTAAATTAGTAACATAGCTATACTGAGAAAACTTTTTTTTTCAAACATTTCTGTCATAGTTCTCTGGTTGTATATCCCTTGTGAGACAAATTTCTAGAGCAAAAAGAACTGCAAGAAAATATTTAAGATCACTTTGTAGTTTTATTAGTGATATTAATAGTGATGCTTTAACTTTGGAACAATTTTAGGTATGTTGTAAGATAAAGCAAAGAAGTAAATATCTTCTTGAAATTATTCATGTATATTATAGAATAAAGCAAATAAGTAAATATCCTCTAATATTATTAGGAACCAAAAAATTTTAGGGTAAGAGAAAAGAAATTCAAATACAAAATACAATAGATTTAATAGAAAACTTGCAATGTTTAATTTGAATTAGAGTAAATATGAAATATGAACTTATAATTATATATATTTATAACTTTTTATAAATTTATCATTTTACATATACATGCATGTGTATTTGTTTTGTCACTGAAAGGGCCTAGAAGCAATAATACCCCAGTATTCAATGAGTACACAAGCACCTAGATCTCAGCTTCTAAATACAGCACCACTCCCCAATCAAACGGACGAGGGTTCCTTTGAGAAATAGACTCCAGTGCTGGGACAGGGAAATACAAGAAGAGTTTCAGATGTCTTGTTGGTCCAGAAAACAAGGAAATACTTCAAGACTGGTGGGACAATGTTTGTCTGGGACTGAGGGAATCTCTGTATATGGAACTTTCAGTTTTAAAACTGGGACAAGAAGGTCATTCTATCAAGTCCTCTATGCATAGGCATTTGAATTATTTCCAATCCTTTGCTATTGTAACTGATGTCACTATACCAAACCTCTTACATATACTGTTTTGTGTTTATAGATGTGTATCTAAAATGGTGGATTCCTGGAACTGGAATTGCTTACATTGCTTAGAAGGCAAATGGGTTTGTAGTTGTGTTAGAGGTTGACAAATTCTCCTCTACAGGAGTTGTACTGTTTTGCCTCCCAGTATTTGCCTCAGTGTTTGGACCTGATCCAGCAGGGACAGACTGTCTTATGCCATGCTTAGGAAAAAGGATGCAAATACCCCTGAGAAGGGTACCAAGGAACTGAGACTTATTTCTAAGGAGGATAAGTGGTTAACCTCAGTCTCTTCCCTAAATAATGGTTTTGATGGTAGGAGAAGAGGCAGAAAGGAAAAGATGCGTTGACATCTTTGTAGGAGGCCCTAAGTCCAGACTTCCCCTACTTTCTGGTTTTGCCTGGGATAGACCTGTGCTTTCTGGCTAGGTTTCATACCCTCTGACACCCCACACAAATGAGACAACAGAGTCCAGCCCTCTAACTCTAAAATCCATTCTCTTTTCCACCCAAACCCCCTTCACTAGTTAATAGAGGGTATTCCCACATCCCCAGGTCTTCTCTTTGGGGCTCTTGGCTTATTTGGGCTGTTGAACTGGCATCTAGCCTTCTCACCTAAAACTGGGACACTGTGCTTCTCCTCTTAGGACTGTGGATACCCAAGAGAGGTCACTTGTGCCTATTTAATAAACAGTAGAATGCCTTCCTTGTCCAACTGTTCCCAATTTTTTTGTTTTCCTCCCTGCAAATGCAGCATTTACATATTCGTAGGCATACACAGATTTATAAAATCTCAAATTCTGCAAGTAAATAAAGCAATTAGCATCATCACTGTTTTGGCCCAATCTTCATGAAAATATCTTACTCAGCTATATGAGGTTCTAGGCTCGACGCTGGCCCTGTGAGGACAGGCTGTGTCTGTATGACCCCCAGGGCTTTGCCCTCATTTCAACCCCTCAAGAAAGCATGATGTTAGTAGGAATGAGCTAGACTTACAAATATTTGTAAGAATCAATCTCAAAGCATAATGTTGAGTGAAAGGACAAGTTGTAAAAGAAAATAGAGTATGATAATATCTGTTGAAGACCCACAAAACAATAAGTTGTTCATGAAAGAGTACTTATGTGCAGGACTAGCATTCAAGGGCAATGCTGGGAGAGCTGGGTGGTATAGAGCTGGTTACCACACTGGTTGGTTCCATGCTACACACAGATCGTTAAATCCCTTGAGCTGTTGTTCCCCTTCCTCCCAACAATGCCAAAATGTGAAGACAAAGATGGAAAACATATAGAACAATGTTAGAATGGCAAGTACTTTACAAAATGTAAGGAGGGAAAGAGATGAGATGCAGAGAGAGATTTAGTTTTACCTGCAACTTATTTTTTTCTCTTTCTTTTCTTTCTTTCTTTGTCTGTCTTTTTTTTCTTTTTTCTTTTTTAGGATTTGAAGAAACACAGGCATATCTTGGAGATATTGCAGATTTGGTTCCAGACCACTGCAATAAAGCAAATATCAGAATAAAGTGAGTCACACAAATTTTTTGGTTTCCCAGTGCATACAAAAGTTATGTTCATACTACGATGCAGTTAGTCAATTAAGTATGCAATGGCATTATGTCTAAAATAATGTACACACAATTTAAAAATACTTTATTGCTGAAAAATGCTAATGATCAGTTGAACCTTCAGCAAGTTGTAATCTTTTTTGCAGATGGAGGGTCTTGCCTTGATGTGGAAGGCTGCTGACTGATCAGGTGGTTGCTGAAGTGTGGGTAGATGCTGTAATTTCTTAAAATAAGACCACAATGAAGTTTGCCATATTAATTGACTCTTCCTTTCATGAAAAATTTCTCTGTAGCATACAATACGACTTAACAGCATTTTACCCATGTAGAACACCTTTCAAAATTGGAGTCAATCTTCTGAAATCCTGCTGCTCTCTTATCAACTAAGATTATATATGGAATATTCTAAACCCTTTGTTGTCACCTGAATGATGTTCACAGCATCTTCACTAGGAGTAGACTCTCTCTCAAGAAAACTTTTCTTTTGCTCATCCATTAGAAGCAATACGTTCATTCAAGTTTGATCATGAGATTTCAGTAATGCAGGCTCCACTTCTAATTCTAGTTCTCTTGCTATTTCCACCACATTACAGTCACTTCTTCCATTGAAGCCCTGAACTCCTAAAAGTCATCCATGACAGAATCAACTTCTTCCTAACTCTGGTTAGTGTTTATATTTTGATCTTCTCCAATGAATCACAAATATTCTTAATGGCTCTAGCATGGTGAATCCTTTCAAAATGGTTTAATTTACTTAGCCTAGATCCATCAGAGGACTCCCTATCTATGGCGGCTATAGCCTTAGGAAATATATCTCTTAAATAATAAGAGTTGAAGGTCTCAAACACTTCTTGATCCATGAGCTGCAGAATGCAAGTTGTGCTATCAGGCATAAAAACAACATTCAACTGTTTATACATCAGAGCTCGTGGGTGACTAGATGCATTGTCAATGAGCAGCACTATTTTTAATAGGACTCTTTTTTTCTGAGCAGTAGTTCTCAGCAGTGGGCTTAAAATATTCAGCAAACCATACTGTGAACTGATGTGCTGTCATCCAGGCTTTGTTGTTCCATGTATAGAGCACAGACAGAGTAGAGATAGCATAATTCTGTAGGGTCCTAGGATTTTCTGAATGGTCAGTGAGCACTGGCTTGAATTTAAGGTCACCAGTCACATTAGCCCCTAACAAGAGAGTCAGCCTGTCCTTTGAAGCTTTGAAGCCAGGCATTGACTTCTCTTTTCTAGCTATGAAATTCCTAGATTGCATTTTCTTCCAAAAGAAAACTACTTAGTCTACATTGAAAATCTGGCCAGGCCTGGTGGCTCAAGCCTGTAATTCCAGCACTTTGGGAGGTCAAGGTAAGCGGATTGCCTGAGCCCACAGGTTCGAGAACAGCCTGGGCAACTTGAAGAGACCGCATCTCTACAATAAATCAAAAAAATTAGCCTGGCATTGTAGCATACCTGTAATTCCAGCCACTTGGAAGACTGAGGCGGAAGGATAGCTGGAGCCCAGCAGGTCGATGCTGGGTTGGCCGTGAGCGTGCCACTGCACTCCAGCCTAGACCACAGAGTAAGACTCCAACTATGAAAGAAAGAAAAAGAAAAAAAGAAGGAAGGAAGAAGGAAGGAAAGAAGGAAGGAAGGAAGAAAGAAAGAAAGAAAGAAAAAGGAAGGAAGGAAGGAAGGAAGGAAGGAAGGAAGGAAGGAAGGAAGGAAGAAAAAGGAAGGAAGGAAGAAAGAAAGAAAGGAAGAAAAAAAATCTGCTGTTTAGTGTAGCCGCCTTCATTAATGATCTTAGCTAGATTTCTGGATAACTTGCTGCAGCTTCTCCATCAGCACTTGCTGCTTCACCTTGCACGTCTATGTTATGGAGATGGCTTATTTCTTCAAACCTCATAAAGTTCTACCAGCTTTCAACTTTTCTTCTGTTGCTTCCTCACTTCTCTCAACTTCCATAGAATTGAAGAGAGTTAGGGTCTTGCTCTGGATTAGGCTTTGCCTTAAGAAAATGTTGTGACTGGTTTGGTCTTCTTTCAAAAACCACTAAAACTTTCTCCATATTAGCATAAGGCTGTTTGGCTTTTCCATCGTTTGTGTGTTCACTTTTAATTTTAATTCCCTTCAAGAATTTTTTCTTTGCATTCACAGCTTGGCTAACTGTTTGGCATAAGAGGCCTAGCTTTTGTCCTGTTATGGCTTTCAACAAGCTTTCCTCACTAAGTGTAATCATTTCTAACTTTTTGATTTAAAATGAGAGATGTGTGATTCTTCCTTTCACATGGACACTTGGAAGCCACTGATGGTTTATTCATTGGCTTAATTTCAATATTGTGAATCAGAGAGGATGGAGGCCCAAGGAGAGGGAGAAAGATTGGGGAATGGCTGGTTGGTGGAGTTGTTGGAACCTATTTATTAGGTTCACTGTCTTCTATAGTGTGGTTGGTGACACCCCCGCACGATTATAATAATAACATCAGAGATCACTGATCACAGATCACCTTAAAACATATAATAATAACTTAAAAGTTTAAAGTATTGTGAGAATTACCCAAATGTGACACAGACACACAGTGAACACTGATAGATTTACTTGATGCAGGGTTGCCACAAACCTCCAACTTGTAAAAAATGCAACATCTTTGAAGTGCAATAAAGCAAAGCACAATAAAATTAGATATGCCTGTATTTCTTTCTTTTTTTTTCTTTTTGAGTTGGAGTCTTACTTCGTTGCCCAGGCTGGAGTGCAGTGGCACATTTACAGTCACCCCAGCATCGACCTGCAGGACTTAGGCGATCCTTCTACCTCAGCCTTACAAGTAGCTGGATCTACAGGCATGCGCTACCATGCTCTGCTAACTTTTTTATTTACTGTAGAGACGAGGTCTCACCAAGTTGTCCAGACTAGTCTCAAACCCTTGGGCTCAGGCAATCCCCTCTTCTCGGCCTCCTAAAATGCTGGGATTACAGGCTTGAGCCACCATGCCCAGTCGCCTGTATTTCTAAATATTACCATTTATTAACTGTGTATAGAGGTATTTGTTATATTATTCTCTATCCTTTTCCATATTTTAAAAATATTTTAGAATTAAAATATTTATATGCATATTTAGAGAATGGGAAGAAAGCCAGAATGCAAAGGAGTGAGAATGATATTATGGAAATAGGTTTAAGACTTCTCTGATTTGTATGAAGGATGAAGGAGAGGAAAAGGAAGAGGGAGGAAACAGAAAAGAAGGAAGAGGAGGGTGAGAAAGAAGAAAAGGAAAGGAAGTAAATTCATTTGTAAACACCTGCGATCTAATTCCATTAGTTAGAGACTGTCTTTAGTGGCTGGCAACACACCAGGAAGTTTGCCAACCACTGAAGAGTGAAGCTGACCTATAAGCCCTGAAATGAAAAATCTCCAAGATGCATTCTATTAAACAGAAGAAGCAAATGCTACACAGCATCCAGAGTGTTGTCAACTGTTCTTAGTGATTGCCTCAGGAAGGGGGTGGGGAGAGAGGGAAAGGGTGGTGGAGAACCTCCATGCTTTGTTCTAGATAACTGCACATTATTTAATGCTTTATGTTAAGAATAAATGTATTCATTACTTTTTAAACTAAAACAATCTTAAAGTGGCGAGAATCAGAGAAGTGCAGGCAAACAGCCTTAAAGGAAACAAGAAAGGCCTCATGGAGGAGGCCACAGGGGCCCTGAGAATAGGTAAGCTCTGCAATGCACAAGTAGAGCAGGAGAAGGGACACAGGCCAGAGAAATCAAGGTGGAGAGTGTGGATGACTTCCAGAAAAGGCTATGCACCTGGTATGTGGTCTGGGGCAAATGAGGCTGGATTGGATTCACCAGACTAGGAAGTTTGGTTTCCACCCTATCTCCCTCCTCTTCTCACCCAAACATGTAGACAACTGCCTTGAGGAGCTGAGCTTGCCCAAGCAGAGCTGGATTCCGCAGAGCTGGGTTTCACACACCAAAATGAGCTCAGCCTAGAACCTGCTGGGAGATGGGCCAAGGCAAAGGCCAGCCACAAGTGAAAATGGAGATGGGTGAGAGGAGGAAGGCAAGCAGGACAAATGCATTCTTACTCAGCTATGATCAACTGCTGGGCACATGGCTCGGGGCCAGGAATGGAAATATAATCTGCTAATTAAGCTAATTGTCCCAAAAGCACTTTTTTGTATAGTCATCAAAAAGAGGCATAATGAGCAGAAAAACAAAGGGATCTTTTTTTTTTTTCATTCATGCCTGAATCATCATTTCAAGTACCCCTGCCTGGTCAGTGTAATTACAGGCTCTTGGTACAAAACTAAAGCTAATTTCCCAGAGGACGTTCAGTTCACATCCTTGTTCTGCCAAAAAGCTGGTCATTTCTGTTAGGAACTTCTGGAATTAGGAAGGCTTGTTCTCTCTGTGGTCAGACTTCCTTGGATATCTTTCAATCATAGGAGATGGACATTTCAAAACACCAAGAGGCAGAGACTCTGGAAGGGGTTTCTTTCTCCCTATACAATGGAGAAGTCATTTTGCAATAGAAAAACTCAGTGCTGCAGTGGGTGCCATGGGAAATAGGCAGGCAATAATGACAACTGTTCCCCTAGACAGTGCTCATCTAAGGAATGCAGAGCAGGACACAGGGTGATCTGGCAATGAACCTGACCGCTGAAGGGTGGTGATAGAGAAGTAGGCAGAACTGTCACTTCAGCTGCCCCAGACCCATTGACAAGGCCTTCTCCAGGCAGCTGTAAGTGTTCACGCATATCCCTCTGGAGACTCTTGCCATTTCTGGGCTTGGCATCAACCCGACTGCCATCAGCTATCTTTGTTAAAGGGCTACCCTTTTGCAGCCTACTGTGTCTGCAGAAAGGAGGGAGTGAGTGGGAAAAGTCAGGGAACTACCCACCTGGACAGGCCCTGAAGCAGTGTGTGGCAGGTATAAATGTTTCAACTCCATCATCTTGGCCCCCATTTTCCAGAGCGTCCTCTTAAAATTAAGCCCCAGTCGCCCACTGTAGTATCTGAATATCTGCCTTAATAGTACACTCTTACTGGCTGCCTTCCCTTGCCCAATGTCTTTCTTCTTCACCTACTCATGTTCCTTCTGCCTCCCACTTACACTCAGATCTCTGTCTCAGGGCCTGCTTTTGGGGGAGCTCAAACTAAGACCCATCGTGTGAACTCTGCTATGAGCAACTCCACCCTTACACCATCATTCATGAGGCCATGTGATTCCTCTAAGCCCTTCTGAGTCATTGCTCATCACTCAGCCTTCTGAACTTTGCTGCAGGTTTTCCAACTCAGATCTGCATCTTCAAATGTGCCCCAGGAGCCTCCATGGGCAGAGGAGTAGTTGGCTCTTGGGACCTCTCGCCCTGCACCAGCCTGAGCAACTTTGCTTTAATCTGTTTTACATACAGGTTTAATTTGAAGAAAGGATTCTTCTACTGCCACTGAAGAAAAGGTGATTCTCAAATGGGAATCTGCTTTAATGAGCTGAGTTCCTCAGGGTTCTGAGCTTACAAGCCTGCACCATGGCCACCATGTAGGGCCTCATGAAAGATGTCTGCCAGCCTTGTCCCTCAGTCACCACCCTAACATCACAATAGTGGCCTGAGCAAAGAATGTGATCCACTGCCACTTATGCCCTCTGAAAAGAATTCATAAGACATTTCTTTCCCTTCCTGAATCTCCAACCTACATTTCTGCTTCCACATCATCCATCATGCCTTCCTTCCAATCCAGTTAAATGGACTATTCAGGCTGGGTACAGTGGCTCACGCCTGTAATCCCAGCACCTTGAGAGTCCAAGATGGGAGCATCGCTTGGACCGAGAGGTTAAGACCACCCTAAGCAATATAGTGAGACCCTGTCTCTACCAATAATTAGCCGGGTGTGGTGGCATGTGCTTGTAGTCCTAGCTACTCAGGAGGCTAAGGTGAGAGACTTGCCTAAGCCCAGGAGATTGAGGCTGCCATGAACCGGGATCATGTCACTGCACTCCAGCTTGGGTGAGAGTGAGACTCTGACTCAAAAATGAATGAATAAATGAATGAATGAATGAATGAATGAATAAAAGCACTATTCACGCTTCCTGGTTTACAAGGACACTGTCCTTACTTGGTAGGTGTGGTAGACAAAATAATGCCCCTCCTCCAAGAAGTTCACTAACTAGTCCCAGGAGCCTATGAATGTTACCTTATATGGCCAAAGAGACTTTGTAGATGTGATTAAAGATCTTGAGGTGGGCAGAGTGTCTTGGATAATCCAAGAGGGTCAGAGCCAGAGTGACATGATGCAAGAAATACTAGACCAGCAATTACTGGCTATGAAGATGGAAGGAGGCAACAAGCCAAGGAATTTGGGCATCCTCTAGAAGCTGGAAAAAGGCAAGAAGATGGGTTCTTAAGCTTTTTTCATATTTTATTTTATTTTTTTATTATATATAGTTGTGGGGTACAATTCAGGGTTTGATATACAAATGTTGATTATGCAGGTACCCTTGTTGATGAGGTATGCCTCTCCCTCCCTAGCAGTTTCCCTCAACTGCCAATCCCACACCCTCCCGACAGTTTCCCAGTACCGCCAATCACTTTCTTTTAGTATTATAATTGTCCAAGTTCTGCTTATGAGTGAAAACATATGGTACTCTGTTCTTTGTTTCTGTGATAGATCACTGAGTATGATCGACTCCAAATCCATCCAAGTTGCTGCAAAGTCCATATGTTTGTCCTTTTTTTGGCTACATAATATTCCATTGTGTATATGTACCACACTTTTTTAATCCAGTCCAGCTTCGATGGGCAACATGGTTAGTTTCATGTTTTTGCTATTGTGAATAGAGCTGCAACAAACACACGGATGCAGGTATCTTTTTTGTAGAATGATTTGAGTTCCTCCAGGTATATTCCCAATAGGGGAATTGCTGGGTCATATGGAAGGTCAATTTCTAGTTCTTTCAGAAATCACCACACTACCTTCCAAAGAGGTTGCACTAGTTTGCATTCCTTTTTCTCTGCATCCTCACCAGCATCTGTTGTTGTTTGTTTTATTAATGATGGCCATTCTTACTGGGATTAGGTAGTATCTCAATGTGGTTTTGATTTGCATTTCTCTGATGATTAGTGAGGTTGAGCACTTTTTCATGTGTCTGTTGGTTGCATGTATATCTTCTTTTGAGAAGTGTCTATTCATATCTTTTACCCACTTTTTTTTTTTTGAGTTGGAGTCTCACTCTGTCACCCAGACTGGAGTGCGGTGGCCTTGACCTGCTGGGCTCCAGCGATCCTTCCGCCTCAGCCTTCTAAGTAGCCGGAACTACAGGTATGCGCTACCACGCCCGGCTGATTTTTTGACTTATTGTAGAGATGAGATCTCATTGCCCAGGCAGGTCTCGAACCCGCGGGCTCAGGTAATCCACTCACCTCAGCCTCCCAAAGGCGCGGGATTACAGGCTGAGCCACCGAGCCCAGCTGCCCACTTTTTAAAAGGGCTGTTTGTTTTTTTCCTTTTGGCATGTTTGAATTTCTTATAGATCCTAGTTGTTAGGTCTTTGTCAGATATACAGTTGGCAAATATTTTTCCCATTCTGTGGGCTGTCTCCCTGCTCTCTTGGTGGTTTCTTTTGCTTTGCAGAAGCTCATTAGTTTGATGAGGTCCCACTTGTCTATCTTACTTCTTAAGGTATGGGCATTTAGAGTTCTGAATAGGAATTGGTTGCCAGTTCCAATTTCCATAAGGGTATCTCCTGTGTTTTCTAAGATTCTTATAGTTTGAGGTTTTACTTTTAGATCTTTGATCTATTTAGAGTTAATTTTTGTGTATGGTGACAGGTAGGGGTCCTGTTTCAATCTTTTGCTAGTTTTCCCAGTACCATTTACTGAATAGGTTCTCCTCTCCCCAGTGGTTGTTGTTGGAGGCTTTGTCAAAGGTGAGTTGGTTGAGAAATTGAGGCTTTTCTTCCAGAACCTCTGTCCCATTCCATTGTTCTGTCTGCCTGTTCTTGTACCAATACCAGCTTGTTTTGATTACTGTAGCCTTATAGTAAAGTTTGAAGTCTGGAAGTATGATACCGCCTACTTTGTCTCTTTTGCTAAGGATTGTTTTGGCTATTCATGGTCGTTTATGTTTCCATATGAATTTCTGTATTGCCATTTCCAGGTCTGAGAAGAATGATGTTGGTAACTTAATGGGTATTGCATTGAATCTGTAGATTGCCTTTGGTAGGATGGACATCTTAACAATGTTGAATCTCCCTATCCATGAGGGATTCCTAAGCACAGCCCTGCTGATACATTAATCTTAGCCCAATGAGACCCATTTCAGACTTCTGCCCATTAGAAGTATTATATAGTAAATTTGTGTTGTTTTAAGCCTCTACATTTGTGGTAAATTATTACAGCACCAACAGGAAACTCAAACAGTGTCTTTGCTTCATGCTGTTCCCTCTACCTGGGACTCCTTTCCTTCCTTTTTCCTACCTCCATTTCCATAAATCCTCATAACCTTTCAATGAAGGCTCAAGCACCACCTCGTGGTGGAACTTCACTCATCCCTGCCACTGTCATCCACCCCTTGGGAATTTTCCAACACCATCCTCAGTTCCACAACCCAGTCCCAGGACCACCATTCTGCCCTTGAAACACTGTAGTCAATAGTGATGCACACTGATACTTTCAAGAATTGTACTCAAAACAAAGGGAAAAGGGAATGACCTTCCAAACCACAAACATGAGAAAAATATGTGATGTGTCCAAGTACAGCTCCGTAGTAGCAGCAAAGTACTGTGCTGGTGTCCTGAAATTTCCTGCCTGAAGCAACCCCAAGGACCTTCCTGACTTTCTGTCCTCGTCCTCCCTCCCTGGCTCTGCTCATGACTTCCAGATGATATCTTGCCCACCTTGGAGCTACCTGATGTCCTTGGAGGCCTCCCACATTTCTGAGCTCGCAACCTCCATTGAGTCACTCAATTCCAGTCTGAGGGTCTCAACAAACCAGCAACCTTTGGACGTCATGATGCTCCCAATGGCAGGGGTGCCATATAATATATTACCAAAACTGAAGCACTTTTGGGAATGAAAGGAGTTATTAATAATTGTGCTTGGAAAATGAGTAAAGTCTGACTATGCTGGGCAAATTAAGAGGTTTGGTCACCTTGGCAATGAGTGGTCTGGCTCTTCCTGGCTTGGGTTGTTGGAGGATCCACCTGGGAACACCTGGGCTGTAATACTCACCCCAGTTCATCTACTAAGCTAACAAAGGGAACAGCCTCCTAGACTCATGCTAACCACTTAGACATAAAAGACTGACAGTCAGCTACTAGCAGAAGGGCCAAATCAGTAGAGGTTGAACAAGTGTTCTGTGAAAAACTGTGCTCTGTGCTCAAATAAGTCTGGAAAAGCTGGTTCACATAAAAGTAAGCAAGTTTTGTCTTTAAATGCAGGACTTTTCAGGGCCTTTAACATCTTAATGTGGGTTATGAAGCTCCAAGAAGAAAACACAGTATACTATATTTCCCAGATTTATGTTCCTTGGCACATGTCTCTCTCAGAATACACATGGCTACTTTCCAGGAATCACATATGGTTCCTTGAGGGAGATCTGAAGAATCAGAGTGGCTAGTATTCTCTGATTTGGGAAATCCCATCACTCCTTCACTCAGGAAGGCTCCAGAGATAAATGGCTTATCCCTGCAGAGTCCTTCAAATCCAGCAAGTCATCCTTCTCGAATGTGATAGGAAAGACTGCAGGGAAGGGAAGAGTGTTGTCAGGCATGAACTGACTATTTGTACCAGGTAAAGTCGGGCCAACCGGGACTCCTTGTCTCCTGAGTGATGGCTGTTTTAGCAGTTGCTGCATCTTTTGCTAAGAAACCCAGGTGACTGCGGAGTGTGAAGTGATAACCCAGGGTGGAGTTTCTATCTCCAGTCTCACCCTTGGACCTGAGGCCCTGAAGATAAGCCTGCTTCTTATCGCAGATTTATTTTTACTGTCTTCCAAGTCCCGGACAACAGCTGTTAATAGGTGAAGGTTGAGCCGAGCTTTGATTTTGCTTTTGAGGAGCCAAAGTCCCTGCAGTCTGCTCCTCAGCAGTCTTCATCCATAATGCATGAGGCTGGAGACAGTAACAGAGCCCATTCCTGTCATGGACTGTAGGAGTTGATTGTCCAAACAGGAAAAGTGAGGAACATTTCCTCCCGCAAGAGTCAGCATTTATCATCCCCCTGTTTCTGTCATCATCCTGGGCTTTTCTTCCTCTGCAGTTTTATGCCTCTGAGTGCTTCATAATTAGAAATGAGTCAAACTTAGCTCTTCATATCAACTAGGGTCAGTGCACACCCCAGGATCCCGAGGATGAGGCATGCTCTGTGGAGGTAAGAGCATGGTCAGGAAGTCAAAAAACCCACGTCTGCCTCCAATGTACCATCCCTTACCAGCTCTGGGTCTCGGGTTTGTTTGCTTATTTTTTAATCATAAAATAAGATATTTGAATGAGATGATAATAATCAAGTGTCTAGTATATCACTTGTGTCAAGCTTAGTGGCTTCAAGGTTTACTCACCAAGACTCAGACGTGTGTGGATTGCAATTGTATGTGTGTGTGTGTACACACACACATTTGACCACATCTTGATTTAGAGTCATTTCCCTCTAAGGGCAGAAAACATTTACATTTACCAATAAAAGGCAATTCTGCCTCTTCTCATTTGAATATCTCTTTTCTGTAAATATTCAGTTGATGCTAAGCTCAGTTTCCTGTCTAGAATTATGATGCTCAGCTCTCAAGGAGTCTCCTTACCTCTCCTCCTTTCCAAGGCACCTCTCGATGCAGGGGGAAATCACATTCATTCTCCTGGCGTGGTAGGAAGGAAGGTCTGGGCTCCACATGCCATCTTGTGTGTCCCTGACAGCCTCTTCTGAGCTGCTCCCCACCCCCGCCTCTGACTGGTTTTCCTCCATTAGCTGCTAAGCTACAGTTGTTCCTGCCTGGTCTTTGGGTACAGAGCAGGGTTTCAGGCTGAAGGCTGTGATCCTTGCCATTGTCCTTTGTCAGGAGGTATTCCATCATGAGGCTTCTTTGTTTCAGCTCCAGGGTTCTCTATATTTGCATATACTCTCTGGTGACACCTGTGCCCTGAGGCTGCCAGGAACACCATTCTCATGCCCCTTACCAGGGCACTTTCTTCAACTAGTATTGCACTAAAGCTGTCACTTCATGTTGGGTCTGAGAGCTGAAGACCCTGTTGTCATTCCTTCCTGCAACCCTGGGTCAAGGCCTAGGGGATGGGATATGCTGGATCTCTTCTTGGAAACCCAGGCAGTAGTTAAACCTCCATCCCTTCACCTCCCAGTATTTCCTTGTCGGAATCCTCTTCTAGCTAGCTCTGCAATCATCTTCTGGTGCTCTGCATTATACTTAAAATTAAATTATTTGTACATGGATCTCCAAGCTTTGCTTTGATATACAAAGGTATTTAGTCCAGAGAGTACAGATACACTAGGCCTGGGGTTATAAATGTCCTGATTTTTAAAATATGTTTTCTACATTTGGGTGATACTGTGTGAGAACAGAAGCTATGTGGAAGTCAGCTAGTTGGAAAGTGATGCTTTCTGAACATGTCTTTCCTTTGACTGCTGCCTAGAATATGGATGTGGTAGCAAAAGTTCAGCAGGCATCTTTTGATTGTAGAGAAAGGCTGAAAGAATTGGAGACACCTTGGTCCTGATAGCCTTAAGATATTAAACCAACACACCAGGTTACTTGAGAGATATGAACCCCAATCATGTCTATGCCACTTTTATTTAGGTTTCTGTTACCTGAAGCCAGACCTAATCCCTAACAGGAGCATTTTTCTTCTACAAAAAATAGTCAATTTTCTTTCAGGACAGCATCCCTTCCTAGTCTCAGTGCATAGAATTTGGGTGAAAGAGACCAACTTCAGGTTGCAAGAGTGGGTACGTGAGCCAGTCTGGCCAATCAGAACACAGTGTTTAATTCAGGCAGATGTTCTCTCTGGTTTTCTTACTGGAATTATTAAGAAAGAGGCTGTCTCCAATCACTATGAAAGAAAAAAATACAAAAATGAAAATAAAAAATCATTAAAAAAATTAAGTGTTACACTAAAAAATATTCACTTAATGCAAAAAACTAGCAGTAAAAGAGGAATAGAGAAAAATAACACAAGAAAATTACATATGGGAAAAAACAAAAATGGCATAACCAAATCCAACTACATCAATAATAACATTAAATGTGAATAAATTAAACAATCCAATCAAAAGGTACAGATTGTCAGACTGGATTTTTAAAAAATATCCAACAGGAAACACTTCAAATTCAAGAAACAAATACAATGAAAGCGAAGAGTGGGAAAAATATAGCATACAAATAGCAGATGACAAAGTTGGGGCAGCTATACTAATATCAGAAAAAATAGAATCTAAAAAAAGTTACTAGAAATAAAGAGGGACATTTATTATGACCCAGGGATTAATCTATTGAGAAGATATAGCAATTATAAACATATATTGAGCAACAGAACAGAGCTCCAACATGCCAGCAAAGCTGACAGAATTGAAGGAAGGAATAGCAAATTTTATAACAATAGTTTGCATTAATTTCCTAAGGCAACAAGGTATTACAAACTTTTATTTTCTCACAGCTTGAAAGATAGAAATTCTAAATCAAGGTATATGCAGGGCCATGCTCTCTCTGAAGGCTCTAAGAGAAGATCTTTTCTTGCCTCTTCCTAGATCTTTGGTGTTTCTTAACTTGTAGACACATGTCTCTAATCTCTGTCATTATATAGCATTCTCCTTCTGTGTGTCTCTGTTTTCTCTTCTTTAAGTACACCAATCATTGCAGTATAGCCCATCTCATAAGAATTCTCCTTAACTGATCACATCTACAAAGAAAAGCAAACAGAAAGAAGGAAATAAAAAGGTTAGAGTGGAAAGAAATGAAACAGACAATAGAAAAACAAAAGAGAAAACTAATGAAACAAAAAGTAGGGTTTTTTTTATTTTTTGTTTTTTGGTTTTTTTTGAGTTGGAGTCTCACTCTGTCGCCCAGACTGGAGTGCAGTGGCCTCTCCCAGCCACCGCAACCTTGACCTGCTGGGCTCCGGTGATCCTTCCACCTCAGCCTTCCAAGTAGCCGGAATTACAGGCATGCGCTACCATGCCCGGCTGATTTTTTGATTTATTGTAGAGATGAGGTCTCGCTGCCCAGGCGGGTCTCGAACCCGCGGGCTCAGGCAATCCACTCACCTCAGCCTCCCAAAGGCGCGGGATTACAGGCTGAGCCACCGAGCTTTTTAAAAAGAGCCAATGAGATTGAACAATATTTAGCTAGAAGGACCAAGAAAAAGAAGACTTAAATTCCTAAAATCAGGAGTGAAAGAGTGGACATCTCTACTGACCTTAAAGAGAAGGAATATAAGGATATATTATAAACAATTGTGTGCCAATAAATTAGATAACTTTCTAAAAAGAAACTATGAAAATTGAATAAAAAAGAAATAGAAAACCCAAATAGACCTACAAATAAAGAGATTCATTATTAATTTTTTTAAAAATTACCCACAAAGACAAGCCAGGTTCTGATAACTTTACTGGTAAATTCTACCAAACATTTTTGCTTTGTTTATTTTTTATTTGTATACATTTAATGGATACATGTGCAGTTTTGTTCCACTGTGTAGTGGTAAAGTCTGGGCTTTTAGTGTAACTATCACCCATTAAGTAATTTCTCATCCCTCACCCCTCCGACTCCGCCAAGTCTCCAATGTCTATCATCCCATATTCTGTGTCCATGTGTACTCATTGCTTAGCTTCCATTTATAAGTGAGAACATGCAATATTTGACTTACTGAGTTCCTATCAAGCATTTTAAAGAACTAATACCAGTTCCTCACAAACTCTACCCAAAAATGAAAGAAGAAGGAACACTTCCCAACTGACTCTGTGAGGCCAGAATTATTCTGATACCAAAAGCAAAGAAATCACAAGAAAAGAAATATATAGACCCATACCTTTTATAAACATGGAAACAAAAATCCTTAAACAAATACTAGCAGTGTGAATCCAGCAACATATTAAAAGGATGATATACCATGGCCGAGTGGTTCTTAGCCCAGGAATGCAAGATTATTTAACATCTGAAAACCTATTAATGTAATACACCATATCAATAGACTAAAGGACCAAAAAAACACATGATTATCTTAATATACTTGGAAAAAGGATTTGACAAAATTCAGTACACCTTTATGCTAAAACACTGAGCAAATTAGGACTAGAACGTCCTCAACTTGCTAAAGAACACCTATGAAAACCCCACAGCTAATATTAAAATCTTTCTCCCCTAAGATCAGGAACAAGACAAGTTCATTGTCACTGCCTTTATTCAATGTTGTAGTAGAGATTCTAGCCAGGACAAGAAGGCAAGAAAAAGAAATTAAAGGCATCTAGATTAGAAAAGAAGAAGTAAAACTATATCTATTTGCAGATGATATGATCTTGTATACAGTAAATCCTGAGGAATCCATAACAAAACTATTAGAATTTAAAAGTTCAGTAAAGTTGTAGGATATAAATTAATATACAAAAGTCAACTGTATTTCTATACAGTAGCAATGAACAAACTGAAAATAAAATTAAGAAAATAATTCTTTACAATAGCACACACAAAAAAATGCCTAACCACAAGGTTAACAAAAGAAGGGCAAACTTAACACTTTGAAAATTAAAACACATTTTTGAAAGAAATTAAAGATCAAAACACATGCTCATGGATCAGAAGATTTAGTATTCTTAAGATGGCAATACACTCCAAATTGGCTTATAAATTCAATGCAATACCTATCAAAATCCCAGTTGGTTCTTTGTAAAAAATTAGCAAGCAGATTATAAATTCATGTGACCCAGGAAATGAAAGAAAACAAAAAAAAGTTAGAGGACTCACACTTTCTGATTTCAAAACTACTACAGAGCTATAGTAATCAAGGACAGTGTGGTATAGGCATGAGGATAGACATAGTGACATAGTGGTCAATGGAATAGAATTAAGAATCTTGAGGAAAACTCTCACATTTCTGGTCAACTGATTTTCCACAAGCATACCAAGACAATTCAGTTAAGGAAAGAAGAGTCTTTTCAATGAAATAGCACTGAGACAACTGGATATCACATGCAAATGACTGAATTCACACCACACACCATTTTAAAAAGTTAATTCAAAAATATATCGAAGACCCAAATGTAAAAGCTAAATCCTTAAAACTCTTAAAAGAAAGCCAAGTGGTAAATGTTGCTAACCTTGAATTAGGTACTGTTTCTTCAATATGACACCCAATGCACAAGAAATAACCAAAAAAAACCCAATATATTGGACTCCATCAATATTAAAACCTTTTGTGTTTTAAAGAATACCACCAATAAAGTGAAAAGACAACCCTTAAAATGGATAAATATTTGCAAATAATATATCTGATAAGAAATTTTATCTAGAATCTATAGAACTCTTACATTTCAACAACAAAAAAGACAATCCAATTTTTAAGTGGAGAAAGGAGCTGAATAAACATTTCTTCAAAGAAGACATACACATTGCCAATAAACATACAAAAAGATGCTTAATGTGATTACCTATCAGGGAAATGTAAATCAAAACCATGATAAGATATCACTTAATATCCACAAAAGTGGCTATAAACAAAATGGCAGATAATAACAAATGTTGGTGAGGATGTGGAGAAATTGGAACTCTCATATAATAGTGATGGGAATGTAGAATGGTACAGTCACTTTGTAAAACAGTCTAGCAGTTTCTCAAAATGTTGAATATAGAATTATCACATGACCCAGTAATTCTACCCTAGAGGGATGAAAACATTGTCTATACAAATACTTTGTACCCAGATGTTTATAACAGCATTATTCATAACAGCCAAAAAGTAGAAACAACCTAAATGTTCATCAACTAATGAATGGATAAATAAAATATATATCCATATGATGAAATATTATTAGGCAATAAAAAAGAAGTATAATACATGCTGTAGCATGGAAGAATCTTGAGCCTTAAGTTAAGTGAAAAAAGCCAGTCACAAAGAACCCTATATTGCATGATTTCATTTATAGAAAATTCCCAGGAGAACTTTGTAAAGACAAAAATTAGATTGGTGATTGTCTAAGGCTAGGTGAATGGGAGCTGGGATAAATGAGGAATGGCCCCTAAAGAGTATGGAATTTTGTTTGGCAGTGATGAAAATGTTCTAAATTGATTGTGATAATAGTTGCATAACTGTGAACATACTAAAAACCGTTGACTTGTATACTTTAAACAGGTGTACTATTTAATATGTAGATTATAATCTCAAGAAAATTCCCTCTCACATACACAAATCCCTTTGCCTTTGGTGTTAAGGGGGCATGCCCTAGCCCTAACCCTAACCCTCTTGTCTTCTATGCACTCCCTTGATGTCCCTGCAGACTTCCCCCCAAAGATGCAAGTCCCTATTTACTCCCTTTCTTTTAACTATATAGTATCAATGTAATCGCAAGTCTTGCAATTTGCATAACTTTTGCTATGCATGATGTCTTAGGCCTTATGAGGTGAGTGGATTGCCTGAGCTCCCGGGTTCAAGACCCTCCTGGGCAACTTGGCGGACCTCATCTCTACAATAAATCAAAAATTAGCTGAGCGTGGTAGCGCGCACCTGTAGTTCCAGCTACTTGGAAGGCTGAGGCAGAAGGATCGCCAGAGCCCAGCAGGTCGAAGATGCGGTGGCCGGGAGCGGCCACGGCACTCCAGTCTGGGTGACAGAGTGAGACTCCAACTCAAAAAAAAAAAAAAACCTGCTTTATTCTAAATGTCACTATCTACATGTAAAATGCAGCTGTAATTTAAGTTATATACAATGCTCTGCTGGTCACGTGGCTAAGGTTCCAACAACTCTGGACTATAAAAGTGGATTGCAAGGCCTGAAGGGTGAGCAGAACTATTTTAGAAAGACCTTGAGTCCTGCTCTGCTCCCTGAATTCAAACTCAGAAATAAACATCTTTCTACCAGTTCCCTGCCCCTTGATTTATCGGCATCAAGAGTGACCAGCTGAGTGTTACTCGAACCATAACAGATTTGTTTAAGAAACATTATGTTTGATTTCTGCTGCTTACAACTGAAAATATTCTGACTTGTGTAGTAATATTGGCAACCTGGCTCCTTGGTTTTGAATCCAACTTTACTTTGGAACATGACTTCTAGAATGTTCTCAGCTACATGAGCCCCAGTGTGGATAAGAAGTGACCAACTTAGCACACAGGTGTGCTGAACCCTAAGAAATGTCTCTATTGAACACCCTCTTCACACAAGGCTGAGCAGGGCAGAAGCCCAGTGTCCTGGAATTGGGGTCACAGGTCACCCTGTAACACAAGGCTGATTTTGCAGCAGGGGTGGTTATTCTAATTTCCACCACTTTGTCTGAAAAAACATTTTAGGCATTCAGATACAACGTGTAGAATAAGTGAATCCATGAAAGCCATGAATCATTTGTTCTGGGGATAAAAAGTTACACAAAACCCAGTTAGTTTCTGAAAAAGCTATGTGAAGTTTATTCAAGCTATTCAATTTAGCAGATGCAAGACCACAAATATACATTTGTAAGCCGGAAGAAATCTAAGACATTATCTGGCTTAAGGGTTTCTATTTTACAAACCAAGCTAATTAAAAAACAAAATGATTCAGAGACCTGCTAATGTCTGTTCATGTTGCCTCATCCCCTAGATGAGGGCACCCCCAGTGGGTGGCTTCAGAGAATCCTTGACTTCCTTGCAGACTATGCCCAAAGATGTAATCCCTATTTACGTCCCTTCTTAGTAATCACAGATTTAAACAATATTGTATTGATGTAATCTAATTGTAAGTCTTGTGATTTGCATAACTTTTGCATCAAAGTAACCGTGAGTATTGTGACCTGGGTAATTTTTGTAATGCATGACAAACTTTCTTTACTGATCTAAATGTAAAACGCAGTTGCAACTTAAGTTCTATACAATGCTCTGCTGGTCTTGTGGCTAATGTGTAGGTACCAACAACTCTGAACTATACAAGTGAACTGTAAAAGCCTGAAGGGCAAGCAGAGCCATTTTAGAAAGACCTCAAGTCCAGCTCTGCTCCCTGGATTCGAACTCAGAAATAAACTTCTTTCTACCAGTTCACTGCCCCTTTGGTTTATTGGTGCCGAGGGGAGCAGTGGAGAGTTACTCGGAGCATAACAAAAACAACTTTTCCCTCCTGTTCACGTGAAACAATGGTATTAGGTTCTTATTTCACTCCAAATAAGGCAACGGTGACACAAGAAGACAAGAGCCACGTGGTTGGTTGTCAAGATGACATGGATTGGCCATGCAGTGACCACTCAACAATCCCATTTTCTTATCGAGCCCAATGCCATCACTTTGTTGAAATTTACTTCTGAACAAATTTGAAGTTGCATTTTTAAATGTAATTGCATAGCTTGGGTTTGTTGGGAAGTGATCTGAGGTAGAGGTAGGACTTCATACAGACAGGCAGGCAGTGGTCAAGCTCAGAGAGGTGGGCCAAAAGGGACAGAAAAGAAAAGGTGTCCAAAACCCAGAGGGCAGGAAGAGGAGCCCGCGGTCATTTAAAGGTAGGAGAAGAGGGAGGCACTAAATCAATTAGGCCTTGCATCCAGGGCTTCAGAGAAAGCGGGAGCGGGGAGCATTGGGTAGAAGAGTAAGAACAACAACAACAACAACAAAAACACGAGGGATCTGGGGAAAGGTCTGGGCCATCAGACGTCAGGAAGTGGGCGTGGGGCGGTCGGAGGCTCAGGGACGATGGGACCTGGCGGCGTTCAAGGGCAGCCATGTGAACTGCAAAAGCTCCTCCCCCGGGCATAGAGCTGCCTGTCACCGGCAGACGATCCCAGAGGGCTGAGAGCTAGGGGGAGGCTTCCGCTTGCCCCCAGTCTAGCTGTCCTGGGGTCTCTCTTCCCATTTTGATCCGGCCTCCGACGGGCTCCCCTTGCTGGCCTCTGCATGTCCTGGCTCTGGACCTGCGCCGACGTTCGGAAGTTGGCACCTGACCCCCAGAACAGCAGCTCTGCCTGACAGTCCCGCCCTCTACCGAAGTTCGCCCCACGGTTGGCAGCCTGAAACCCAGCCCTTCTCCCAGCCTTCCTGTCCACTGTCCCCCATGCCACCTCTGCTTCCTCCACCCGGCTCTGCTCATCCTCCCCAGCCCTCCTTGCACTTGGTCTAGCCCACTCCTCACTCTGCCTTCCTGGCACTGGCCCCACACATCCTCCGGGAGCCTCGAGGTCTGACCATATTCTGAGCGGCGCCTCCAGCTCCCGATAGCCCGTGAGTGTTAGTCATCGTGATTTGTGCAAACGCCTTGTCTTGACTAGAGGGTAAGGTCCCCGAACGCACTCTCCTCACTGCCTTTAGACACAATGCCAGGTACACATGTCATTGATGTATAATAAACGTTTCAGTGGAGTGAATTAGACCACTGGGCACTGTGGTTTTCTTTTCAACTGAATTCCCAGCCCTACGGCAGGAAGATTTTGCTAACAAGCTGTTCCAGGGGTGCTGGTTTTGTATTTTAGCATTTGGACTTGGCTTTCAGGCTGTTAGTAAAAACAAAACCCAAGGGTGCCTTTTAAGTAAAGGACCCAATGTTTGAAGTCCACCGCAAAAATAACATAATGAATACCCTGGAGGGATCTTGAAGTAATGGCTGGAATTTCAAATCTGTTATTATTTTCCGTCCAGCTGGAGAGCTATGAAAGTAGCTCAGAATTTCCCTTAAATGCAACAAGCTGAAGTAAAGGAAACAATTCCTTTTGGGGGTGCAGGGGGTTATCCTTGGCATCAGGGGGCTGATTCTGGGCCAGGAGAGGGAAGTCAAAGGAAAGGCAATACTTGTTTTGACAGAAAAACATCAATTAGTTAAATAAATATAAACAATATTTGATGATGTCAGATCATTATTGAGAATTTTAGGTGTGATAATGGTATTGTGAACATGCTTCCAATTTTTAAATACTTACATTTTAGAGATATATGCTGAATAATTTACTAATGAAGTGATAAGTGCCCTGGAATTTGCTTAAAAGGAAGGAATGGATGTGTTATGAGTAAATGAAGATTTGTTATGTCATTTTTTCTACTCATATATGTTAAAATTTTTCCATGATAAAAGGTTAGAATGAACAATAAAATAACAGTAAGTGATCTCAACTTGCTGGCTGCTACTGTTCATTGTAGCCTCAGGATTCACCAGAGCAGACTGAGTGGGGGGGGGCGCATCTGTGTGGTCCACAGGAGGTGGGTGCAGCTGAGGAATGCGTGTGAAGTGTGTTTGCATAACAAGTACACTATTTTTTCACTTAGATGTTTATTTGGAATGGCCTGGGGGTTGGGGGGAGGTGGCTAGTGGCAATTGCCAGGGAGGAGATTGTAAAGACCTCCAAAGACAGTCTCATTCTGAGGTCAGAAACCTTCTTGAGCATCTGAAATGCTCCTGCGTTTCAGCGCTTAGAGGAGGAAGGGAGCAGCCAAAAACCACAGGCTGCCTTTCCCCCAGGTCTAGTGGAACTTGGTTTACTCTTGCGGTCTAGGCTCAACTTGCTCTATGGCCAAGTGCTTGCCTCAGAGTTCAGCAAGTATTCGACCTTCCCAGGAAGGTAGGCAGGGGCCAAGGCCATAAAAGGCTTTTGGTGCCAGACTGGGAACTGCATCTTTATCCATGCTCTTTCCACTGCCTTTGCAAGGGGTAAGAGGTCTGTAGCCAAGCAGATAAATACCATGGCACTGTCCCAAATGTCATAGACAAACAAGGAATCAGGTAGACTGAGTTCTTGGGCTGAGATAGTCTCAAATGGGCACCTTAGCTCCACAGTGCTTGCTGAAAAGAATCTGGGAAATGTAAAGCCAGGAAGGCAAGCTGAAGGAGGAGGGGTGGGACTGGTATGGAGTGAGTCTGCTTATACCATATCTTCCCCTACAGATGGGACTTCCCAAACTCTTCCAGTGAACCTTTCAAGAAAGGAAGGTAAGAGGAGAATAAAATAAATACGAAGGAATTGAAACAAAGCCTAAAGCCACACTCCACAATTCTAACATTTCTTTGACATGTCATATTTGATCTTAAAAATTAATGTTGATATTGTCTGTTTGTTTTTTGAGTCAAGGTCTCACTCTGTCGCCCAAGCTGGAGTACAGTGGCATAATCACAGCTCACCACAGCCTCAACCTTCTGGGCTCAAGTGATCTTCCCACCCTAGCCTTCTGAGTAACTGGGACTGCAGGTTTGTGCCACCATGCCCAGATAATTTTTTAATTTTCTGTAGAAACTAGGTCTCGCTGTATTGCCTAGGCTGGTCTTGAACTCCTGAGCTCAAGCAATCTTTCCACCTTGGCCTCCCAAAGTGCTGGGATTACAGGTTTTAGCCACCATGCCCAGTTTGGCATTGCCTTCTACTCCATAATAGGTCTATGTTTGTTTATATAAAATTGTGAGGTTTTTTCCCCTGAAGTTTTCTAGCAAAACTGATGTGCCAGATAAAAGTAACACCTTTATGTGATACCTTCTTATACCCCTGAGTCACTATGGAACATCACCTGCCCCAAAATGAGAAGCTTGGGATGAAGCCAAAGAGGCAGAGGTCAGGGACATGCAGGTCCTTGGGGCTCACATAGGCTCCAATACCACCAGAAACTACATCAAGAATTCCTTAGTGCCAGGGTTTCCACTTTTACCTTTAGAAGGGTCAGTAACTAGGTAAGAGGAACCAATGGGTGGTGGGGGATGTTATCCATTGTCTCTTCTCAGAGGAGCTGGAGAAAGCAGAATAGTATGGGTATTCTTGTTACCTCTGCTACCTTCCATGTGCAATTTCTGCAGTGTCACACAATTAACAATTAGTTTGTGAATTAATTCAATGTCTTTTTGCAATGATGGCTACTTCCCATTTGTAATTCTCAAGCTCTTACCTGCAAAGCATTTTACACTCTTATGAAATTTTGTTTAAAGATGTCCTTCTTTGATAAAGTGGCAATTACTAGGCATATGGGTTGTGCCTTGGGATTATTTATCATCTTACAATCAATGGGATTGATTTTGCTTCTGAGATCTCTGCATCTGAACGTTTTCCAGACAACAGTAGCATCACCAAATAGTGAACAAATCATTGATATTACAGTGGATAATAGATGAATCCTTGACAGGAATGGGATTCAAGAACATCATGATCCCCTAGTGTCCTTCCTTTTAGTCTTAGGATTGTTAATGGGAAATAGTCTAGATACTAACTTCGCAACTTTCATATCTCTGCTCTGGGAACCCAAGGATATCTTTGTCAATATTGCCTAATCACTTGGTCATACTTTTTGAAAAGTATGTATCTTGAATCAAGAGAATCATATGCATTGACTGCAGTCTTCCCATATAAATCTCTAGAAAATTAAGAAAACATATCTTTAAAAAGTTCAGGGCCAGGCTTGGTGGCTCAGCCTGTAATCACAGCACTCTGGGAGGCCAAGGTAAGTGGATTGCCTGAGCCTATGGGTTCAAGATCAGCCCGGGCAACTTGGTGAGACCTTGTCTCTACAATGAATAAAAAATTAGCCGGGCATGGTAGCACTCGCCTGTAGCTCCGGCTACTTGGAAGGCTGAGGCGGAAGGATCACTGGAGTCCAGCAGGTCCATGCTGGGTTGGCTGTGAGTGTGTCACTGCACTCCAGCCTTGGTGACAGAGTAAGGCTCCAAGTGAAAAAAAAAAAATTCAGGCTGGGCATAGTAGCTCACTCCTGTAATCTCAGAATTAAGACAGGAGGGTTGCTTGAGGGTAAGAGTATAAGACCAGCTTAGGCAACATAGTGAGACCTTATCTCTATAAAAAATAAAAAAATTAACTAGACATGGTGGTGCACGCCTACAGTCCCAACTACTTGGGAGGCTCAGATGAGAGGATCACTTGAGCCCAGGAGACTACATGGGGAGAGTCCACATTTCGGATGGGAGTTGCTACTGGTCTCTTATTGGATCATCAGTCATGAAAGGGACTAATGCCTCTTGACTTAGCATCTACACTCACTGCTCCTGCCTGAATGATGACACCACTTTCACCTTTTGCTTGGCATAAAAGGAGAAGCTGCTTCTTTTGCTATGTCATAATCAGAACCCCTTCAGATATCTATACCTGGCTCTTCAAACTTGGAGCTCCCCTTTGAATGTCTCCCTCCTTTTTAAGAGTCCTTAAATCTGATTTCATTCCTCCTTCAATCTGATCTCATTCGTCTTTGACTTTCAGGCATTACTCACAATTTTCACTAATGGCACGCTCTCCTGCTTTACAAAATAGTTATGAATTTTGTTTGTTTTTGTTTTTGAGTTAGGATCTGCGCTCCAGCCTAAGCAATAGAGTAAGATCCCAACCCAAAACCAAAACAGACATTTCCCATGTCACCCCTTGCCTGTCACTGATAATAGGCTGTGACAAGGAATACCACATGCACAGAGAGACTTTCAGGAAAACTCAAATGGAAAAAGGAACACACAGCCAAAATCACCTGGAGAAAAGCAAAATCATAAGAGAGAGACTAATGAAACAAATGGAAGAACAAACACCTGAGTAAACAGTTAATCAAGCAAATAAAACTTCAGATGACTAAGAGAGAATTTCATATCAAGTAAGAACAAGTTACTAAGAAAAAAGAGCCAATAAAAAAGTAAAGACACATACAAGTGTTGAACAGAATAGAAATATGGCTGAAGAACAGATTAGTGATTTGGAAGGTCAGAGGAATCCTACCATAATATAGCAAAAAAGGATCCAGAAGATAAATTATGAAAGAAAAATTGAGTGGTGGGGATGATGCAGAAGTGTGAGCATCGTCTGATATGAATTTCAGTACATGACAATCTAGAAAATGAAGGGTATAGACAACCCCATTTACTTTTAGTCAGGAATGACAATTAGAAACCAAGATCTGGGTGCTAGAAATATCATTGCTTCACTGGGACACCATGAATTTTAGGCCCTATGAAATACAGAAAATAGTTTGAAAAGAGCAATACTAATTTGATTATACAATGAAATGACTAAATGAAGTTTAAGATTTCTTTGTAGTATTTTTACTATTATATTATAATATAGCCTGCTAAGATTTATAGGCAGAGTACTATGTTCAAAAGTTACGTGATAATGTTTTTCTTTGTGCTTATATTACTCATATTGTTTCTATTTTAGGGCTTGCTTTCTAATTTAATTTTTTAAATATATAAAACATTTATATACACAGACAAACCAAAAAAACCCTAGAAATTATTTATTAAAAATTTTGTATTTTTACATGTTTAAACTTCAGTCGCCTTCAAAGTACTCTCTGATTGATGAAATACACCTACCAAGATGCTTTTCCACTGCTCAAAATAGTTTTTGAACTCGTCAATTTTGATACTTTGTAGTGCTTCTGCCATTTTTGTTTCATCTCTTCCACATCAGAAAACGTTTTCCTTTCAGGACTTTTTCATCCAGGGAAACAAAAATGTTGCTAGGGGCAAAATCAGGTGAATAGGGAGGAGGGGCTCATGCTGTTTTTTGGTCAAAAACTGTTGAACACCCATTGTGGTGTGGGCAGGTGCACTTGTAAATCACCCATCATGAAATGGGCAAGTGCGTTGAAAGAATCTCCAAAAAAAAAATTTACTAAAGCCAAATTCAGCCTCTCACACAATGCTAGCTGATGCTAGTGTCTCACACTGATGCCAATGGGTTCCTAGAACACTCACGTAGCTGGGGAAGCCTGTACTACGAGGGGCCCACCCTCCAAAAAAAATTTCTGTTTTTTGGGGGAGTCCCCCTCTCATAGTTCAAAAGTCAAAACTACATGAAAAAGTGCTCATAAAATTCTTTCTTCCATCCCTGTCACCTCAACCTCTTTCTCCTCTTCTCTATAGATAACAATTTTGAATTAGTTTCCAACCTTTCGTTCCAGTATTTCTTTTAAGAAATCAAATTCATGTACTTTCATTTCCTCCTTCCTTCTTTCTGACACTAAAAGACAGTATAATATATTTCCTGCCTGAACTTTCTTTTTCTTTTTCTTTTTTTTTTTTTGAGTTGGAGTCTCACTCTGTTGCCTGGCTCATTTTGATTTATTGTAGAGATGAGGTCTCGCCAAGTTACCCAGGCAGGTCTTGAACCCACAGGCTCAGGCAATCCACTCACCTCACCCTCCCAAAGGCACAGGATTACAGGCTGAGCCACCGAGCCCGGCTTGAACTTTCTTTTTCTAACAATCTTGATTTATTTCCTTCTTTTTTATAGATCTATAGCACTCCATTTTGCGAATCGTTTATTCAACCAATTTT
Organism: Cephalopachus bancanus; assembly: GCA_027257055.1. Taxonomy (NCBI): domain Eukaryota; kingdom Metazoa; phylum Chordata; class Mammalia; order Primates; family Tarsiidae; genus Cephalopachus; species Cephalopachus bancanus. The sequence continues at coordinate 9,543,264 of JAPVLO010000021.1, read as the reverse complement.
AGACTGATGAACCTTTGGATTGTTACCAATATTTTGCTGGTACAAATAATGCTGCAAGGAATAGCCAATGCCAGCTATGCTAACACCTCCTTTTTAGGGTTTCTAGCCTCCAAAACTGTGAGAAATAAATGTCTCTTGTTTATAAGTCACCCAGTTTATGGTATTATATATTGTTTTATATGGCAACTCAAACAAACTGAGACAGAAATTAATACCAAGAAGTGGGGTGCTACTGTAACAAACACCTAAAAATGTGTAAATGGCTTTGGTACTGAGTGATGAGTAGAGGCTGGAAGAGTTTTGAGGTATGTGTCAGAAAAAGCCTACGTTGCCATAAATGGAAAACTAAAGGTGATTTTTGGTGAGGGCACAGAAGGAAAAGAAGCTATTGAGAAAGCTTCAACCTTCATAGAGAATATCTAAGTCATCCTGAAGAGAATTTTGGTAGAAATATGAATTGTAACGGCCATTCTGATGAGGTTTCAGATGAACATGAGGAACATGTTATGGACCATGGAAGAAGGGCCATCTTCATTATAAAGCACTAAAAAAAAAAAAATGACTGAATTGTGTTCATGTCCTAATGTTTTGTGGAGGGTAAAACTTGCAAAGAATGAAACTGGACATTTGGCTAAGGCATTTTCTAAGCAAAGTGTTAAAGGAGTAGTCTGATCTCTCTTAATTGCTTATAGTAAAATGCACAAAGAGAGAAATTTCTTAAAGATGAAATTGTTCATCTCTCAGCCTAACCAAGTTGAAAAGATCGAGAGCTTTTTTGCGAGAGAACATGAAGGGCTTGACCAAATGGCCATTTGATACGGAGATTAGTCAGCCATGTAAACAGATGTCAGGATCTATTGTCCTAAACAATGGAAAAATATTTTTAAAGGCAATTCAGAAATCATCAAGGCTTCCCCTTCCATCATAGGCCAAGTACAAAAGCACCAGTGAGTGTGGCATCATCGCAAAGAACCCCCATTAGGGCAATGCCCAACAGGGTAACCTCAAAACTTCAGACCACTAGAATCACTAGTATGTCATTCCAGACCAAGAGATCTGTGGTTGCATGGCCCGAGCATAGAACTGTTATGAAGGTGGGGCCTTCCAAGCCATAGGATCAGGGCAACCTGAATGGCAAAGCTTTGTGGGCAAGACCACTGCTCCAGTGGGTCCAGAAGATAAGATCCCCACCAAAAGGGTTAAAAGTTGATATGGGAATGCTTGCTTGAAACGAAAAATGGAGTAGGTTTAGTTACAAAGGCTAGAGAGCAATCATTGTAGTTTGCCCATCTTAATCATGCTTAAAGCAGCAGCTTATTTCAGTCCTTCTCTAATCATTAGCTCACAGAACCAGTTGTTTGAGTAAAATTAATAATTGCTTGTAAACCTTTGGCTATTTATTTGTACTGACCATTCCTTCCTCTTTCCAAGTATTTGTCTTCCAGGTATATGATGAAGTCAGGCTGGCCTAACAATCTATTGTGACCAGCTTTCTGTGGCTGCTCTCTAGACGCCTGCCTGAAGTCACAATACATGCATTGCCCTAGCAACCTCAAGGCACCTAACAGATGTTATCAGCACCTAGAAAGCAGCTGCAAGGAAAATTTTACCCATTCCCTATTCTCCCATAAAAGCCTTAGCTTTAAATAAGCCCTGCACCCAAACCTCTGGGTCATGCTTACTCTTAGCGTTGGTCCCATTCTCTCTTGAACATGAATAAACTCTTTTGCTTTCCTTTGCGAATCTTTGCTTTATTCCTGCAGCACTGGCCTACCTGCACTCCTAAACCCTAACACCCACCCTAGTGTATCCTAAAGGCAGGACCTCCATCCCAGTGAACCCAGAAGGTGAGACTTCAGTCCCTGCCACACTGGGCCCGGAGGGTAGAGCATTGAGCCAAAGAAGATTATTCTTCAGCCTTAAGGTCTAATAAAGTTTGCCCCTGTTGAGTTTTGGACTTGCTTGAGACCTGCTATTTCTTCCTTCCTTCCTATTTCTCCCTTGGAAATGGAAATATCTATCCTCTGCCTGCACCATGATTGCATTTTGGAAGTACACATCATGTTTGGTTAACAGGTTCATAGCTAGGGAGCAATTTGCTTCAGGATGATTTGTACCTTCAGTCTTACCCATATCTAATTTTTTATTTTATTTTTATTTTTTAGTCAGAGTCTCACTCTGCTGCCCAGGTTGGAGTGCAGTGGCACGCTCATGGCCACTACAGCCTCAACCTGCTGGGCTCAGCCAATCCTTTCACCTCAGGCTTCCAAGTAGCTGGAACTACAGGCATGTGCCACCATGCCTGGCTTATTTTTTTATTTATTGTAGAAATCAGGTCTCACCAAGTTGCCCAGGCTGGTCTTGAACTCCTGAGCTCAGGCAATCCTCTTGTCTCAGCTTCCCAAAGCTGGGATTACAGGCTTGAGTCCCTGCACCTGGCCCCATGACTAATTTAGATAATATTTAGATGAGACTTTGGACTTTAGACTTTTGAGCCGAGGCTGGAAAGAGTGCTATGAATGAACTTTCCATGTGAGAATGACATGAATTTTGGAGGGTCAGGGGTAGAATGCTATGGTCTGAATGTCTATGTTCCCCCAAAATGTGCATGTTGAAATCCTAACCCCCAAGGTGATGGCATTAGGAGGTGGGTCCTTTGGGAGGTGATTAGATCATGATGGTGGAGCTCTCATGCATAGGATTAGTGCCTTTACAAAAGATGCCCCAGAATACTCTTTGCCCCTTTTACTATGTGAGAAAATGGTCACTTATGAATCAGGAACTGAGTCCTCAACAAATGCTGGATCTGCTGGCCCTTCAATCTTGGACTTCCCAGATATCTGTTGTTTATAAGCCACCCAATGGATGGTATCTTGTTATGGTAGCCTGAATGGACTGGCACAATGTATTAGTTCACATTTGTGGTGGTGTATCTTGAACTGGGATTGCTGGGTCCAAGGGAAAGTGCAAAATGCCATTATGTCAAAGTCTCCTCCATAGAGGTCACACCTCTTTGTATTTCCTCTAGCAATGGTCCTCCATAGTCTCACCAACAGGGTACCTTGTTGAACTTTTGAAAGTTTGTCAATATAAGAGGAAATAAATAGTATCTCAGGTGAGTTTTTCTTCTTGGAATATAATTCACATGCCATAAAATTCACCCCTTTAAAGTGTACAATTTGGTGGTTTTTAGTGTATTTATAAGATTGTGCAACCTTCATCATTATCAAATTCCAGAACATTTTCATCATCCCCAAAATAATCCTCATACTTATTAGCAATCATTCCCCGTTGCTCTCTTTCTCTGGGCGCTGACAACCACTAATCTATTTTCTGTCTATATAGATTTACTTATTCTGGACATTTCATATAAATAGAATAACACAATATATGGCCTTTGGTGTCTGGATTCTCTCACTTAGTACAATGTTTTCAAGCTTCATCTGTGCTATCGTGTATATCAACACTTCATTCCTTTTTATGACTGCATAATATTCTATTATAAGGGTTTCACATTTACCCATTCAACAGTCAATAGACATTACAGTTGATGGGGGTTTTGGCTACTATAAACAATTCTGTTGTAAAAATTCATGTACAAGTTTTTGTTTGAACACCAGTTTTCCATTCTCTTGTGGTGAAATTCTTGTGTCATATGGTAGCTCTACTGAACTTTTTAAAGAATTTTACATTCATTCTTTTGAAGAGCTGCCAAACTGTATTTTAAAGTGTCTGCACCCTTCTACATTCCCACCAGCAATGTTGGATGGTTCCAGTTTTTTCATATCCTCATCAAGATTTGCTATTGTCTTATCATTTTTATTATAGCTATCTTAGTGGTGTGATATCCCAGTGGTGTGGTATCTCATTGTGATTTGGTTTTCCTTTCCCCAGTGGCTACTAATGTTGAGTACCTTTCAATGTATGTATTGGCCATTTGTATATCTTCTTTTGAGAAATGTCTATTCAAATCCTTTGCCCATTCTTAATTGGTGTTGTTTTTGTTGTTGCATTATAAGAGTTCTTTGTATCTTCTGGATACTGGACCCTTATCAGATATGTGATTTTCCAAATATTTTCTTCCATTCTGTGTGCTCTTTGCACTTTCTTGATAGTGTCCTTCAAATCACAAATGTGTTTAATTTTTATGAAATCCAGTTTGTCTATTTTTTCTTTCATTGCTTGTGCTTTTGGTGTCATGTCTAAGAAACTATTATTTCATCCAAGGTCACAAAGATGTGGATCTAAGTTACCTTCTAAGACTTTTATAGTTTTATCTTTTACATATAAGTCTTTGATCTATTTTAATTTATTGTTTTGTATATGGTATGGGTTAGGGGTCCAGCTTTATACTTTTGCATAAAGATATTGAGTTGTTCCAAAGTCATTTGTTGAAAAGACTATACCCCCCCATTGAATTGTCTTGCCACCCTTGTCAAAAATCAATTGACCATAAATATAGGGGTTTATTTATGGATTCTCAGTTCTATTCCATTAGTCCATGTGTCTGTCCTATGCCAGAACCACACCATTTTGATTACTGCAGCTTGGTAGTAAGTTTTAATATCAGAAATATGAGTCCCCTAAATTTGATCTTCTTTTTCAAGACTGTTTTACCTATTGTGGATCCCTTGAATTTTCATATACATTTTAGAATCAGATTATCAATTTCTGGAGAAAAAAAGACAGCTACAATTGCCATAGGGATTGCATTGAATCTGTTGATCCATTTTAGGAATATTGCCATCTTAACAATAGTAATTCTTCTAATCCATGGGCACAGAAAGTTTTCCCATTTATTTAGATGCCTTTGATTTCTTTCAACAATGTTTTTTAGTTTCCAGTGTACATGTATTGGACTACTTTTGATAAATACATTCTTAAGTATTTTACCATTTTTTATATTATTGTTCACATAGAAAATATTTTCCATTATTTTGCTTTCAATATATCTGTGTTTTTGAATCTAAATTGGATCTCTTATAGACAGTATATGGTTTGGCCCTGTTTTTTTAAAATTCATTCTGCCAATATCTGCCTTTCAATTGAAGAGTTTAATTATTCAGTGTTTTACATTTCATGTAATTACTGATCAAGTAGGATTTTCATCTAACATTTTACTACTTATTTTGGTATGTTACATCTTTTTGCTGTTCTTTTTTTATTCTTTCATTAATGCTTTGTTTTGTGTAAAATGGATATTTTTAAGTGTACCATTTTAATGCCCTTGTCATTTAAAAAAATTCACTGTATCTTCTTGAGTTATTTTCTTAGTGGTTGCTGTGGGAATTACAATTAACATCTTAATTTATGAGCCTGGCGCGGTGGCTCAGCCTGTAATCCCGCGCCTTTGGGAGACTGAGGTGAGTGGATTGCCTGAGCCTGGGCAGCGAGACCTCATCTCTACAATAAATTTTTAAAAAATCAGCCAGGCGTGGTAGCGCGTGCCTGTAGTTCCAGCTACTCGGAAGGCAGGTGCAGAAGGATTGCTGGAGCCCAGCAGGTCGAGGCTGCGGTGGCCGGGAGTGGCCACTGCACTCCAGTCTGGGCAACAGAGTGAGACTCCAACCCAAAAAACAAACAAACAAACAAAAAACATCTTAACTTATAAACAATCTAGTTCAAGTTAATGCCAACTTAATTACAATAGTTTACAAAAGTGTGTCTCCTATGTAATTTTATTTTTTCCCTTTCCTTTTGTTATCATATTAGTAAAAATTACATCTTTATATATTTTATGCCCATTAACACAGATTTATTATTGCTTCCTGCAGCTGGCTTTTAAATCAGATCTCAGAAAAATGAGCTATAGAAAGAAATACATTTATACTATTTTTTATATTAATCTGTATACCTGCCTTTATTGGTGCTGATTCCTGTGGATTTGAGTTATTGTGCAGTGTCCTTTCATTTCAGTGTGCAAAACTCCTATAAATATATTTTTTATATATTATTTTTTAAATTAAAGATGGGGGTACAACTCGGGATTAGGTACACAAGTGGGCATTATACAGGTAAAGTTTGGGCCTCCTTTGCTCCCCACTTTGCCTGGTTTGAGATCGGGTACCATTATTGATGTTATGTGCCCCCCTCCAGCCCCAACAGTATCCCTCTATTGCCAATTTCTTTCTTATAGTATTATGATATTAAATATTTCTTGTCTGCTAGCAAAAATTTCTCTCAGTTTTTGTTTATCTGGGAATATTTTCATTTCTCCTTAATTTTTCAAGAATAATTTTTTGGGGCATAGAATTCTTGTTGACAGTTCTCTTCTTTCAGCACTTTGAATTTGCATCCCATTGCTTCTAACTTCTATGGTTTCTGACGAGAAAGCTATCAGTTATCTTGCTGAGGATTACTCGCATGTGATGAGTTGCTTCTCTTTTGCTGACTTCAAAATTCTTACTTGTGTTTTGACAATTTAATTTTGGTGTGGTTAGATATCTTTTTGAGTTTATCTTACCTGGAGTTCATTAATTTTCTTGAATGTGTGGGTTAATATTTTCCACCAAGTTTGGGATGTTTTCAGCTCTCATTTCCTCAAGTATTTCTCTACATTGTTTTCTGTCTCCTCTGTTTCTGGCATTCTCATTATGCATATATTGTTATGCTAAATGATGTCCAATAAGTCTCTGTTTACTTTTTATTCTTTTTTTTCTGTTTCTCAGACTGAATAATCTCAACTGACTAACTTCAGGTTTGCTGATTCTTTTGCCAACTCAAATCTGTTATTGACCTTTCTAGTGAAGTTTTCATTTCAATTATTATACTTTTCAACTCCAGAATTCCTATTTGATTGGCTATTTAAAATGATCTTCATTTCTTTAGTGATATTCTTTATTTGGTGATACATCATTCTTATAGTTTCCTTTAGTTTTAAATATGGTATAATTTAGTTTCTTGAACATATTTTAAATAGCATATTTAAAATACTTGTCTGGTAAGTCCAATGTTGGGCTTTCTTTTTTTTTTTTTTTTGAGTTGGAGTCTCAGTCTGTCACCCAGGCTAGAGTGCAGCGGCATACTCATGGCTACCACAGCCTCTACCTGCTGGATTCAGGAGATTCCTCCACTTCAGCCTTCTAAGGCGCTGGAACTACAAGTGTGTGCCATCATGCCCAGCTAATTTCTTGAGTTATTGTAGAGACAAGGTCTTGCCGTGTTGCCCAGCTGGTCTCAAATCCCTGGGCTTAGGCAATCTTCTTGCCTGTATCTCCCAAAGTGCTATGATTATAGGGAGGAGCCACTAAGCCCGGCCTGTTTGGGTTTTCTTAGGGACAGTTTCTATTGACTTCTCCACATGCATTCCTCCCTTTCTGTGAGTCATGCTTTCTTGTTTCTTTCCCTGTCTTATAATTTTTGTTAAAAAACAGACATTCAAAATAATATAATGTGTAACTCTGGAAATCATACTCTTTCCTATTCCAAAAGCTTGCTGTTTTTGCTTTTTGTTGATATTCCTATTGCTGTTTGTTTAGTGATGTTTCTGAACTAATTCTGTGAAGTCCATGTTTTTTTTATCATGTGTAGTCACCAAATTCTTTGCTTGGTTAGCTTGGCAAACAGCTTATGATTATAAAGAGACATTTCTTTAAAGCATGGAACCCATAACTCTCTCATTCTTTGCTCATGGACTCTGGGGCATGCTGAGGCATACCTTCAATATTCAGGCAGTTTAGCCTTCACTCCCTGCTTATGCAGAGCCTCAAGTTTAGCTGAGGTGAGAGCTTAGGGTCTTCTCAAATTTTTTCTGAGTATGCATATGACCTTGGTCATGTGCACTGCCCTATGCATGCATGCACTTTCTAGATTCCCAGGAATATTTTAGAACTTTTAAAGCCCTGTGTGGACATATCATTCTTCAGCTTTTCCTTTTAAATTTTTGGCTAACTTATTTTTTGTCTCGTTATTATCCACCAACTCAGGCAGCTATGTTATGAAACAATTACTTCTGATTGTTCTCAACAAATGCCTCTGGAGAAAAAGCTGTTTGCACTAAGTGAGCTATGAGTCAGGTCAGATAAAGACAGCCTTATGAGTGGGATTTTCCACAGAACCATCAAAGAGTTCAAATAATGACAATTTTCTGGGAATGGCGCTTTGAAGGAACACCAACCTCATTCTGCCCCTTCCAGCAGCTGTCAGTCGGCAGGTTTTTATTGTGATTGTCATGAAGCTGGGCAGGGAGATTGGAAATAGGGCAAGTTAAACTGCTACAAAGCTCAACATCCTACTAAGATTTAGTAATTTGCCTTGAGTAGATACTAATTTCTAGAATGCTGAAAAAAATGTTGTTTCTGACCATTTCCCCCACAATGTTCTTTTCACTTTTATGGAGGAATTTTCAAACATCCTTATTGCACCATTTTTGCTTATATCATCTCTCTGTGTAGTTCTGAGTTTTTAAATAATAAATTAAGTTGAAAATGTTTTCATACGTTGAAAGGATATTTGCATTTTCTCTTCTGTGAACTATCTGTTCATGTCTTTTGCCCATTTTTTTCCATAGTATTTTTTTGGTTGGGAAGGGGATTTTTTTTCTTTTTTTTGAATCGAAGTCTCACTCTGTCGCCCAACTAGAGAGCAGTGTCACACTCATAGCCACCACAGCCTTGACCTGCTGGGCTCAGATGATCCTTCCACCTCAGCCTTCCAAGTAGCTAGAACTACAGGTGTGCTCTACCATGTCTGTTTACTTTTTGATTTATTGTAGAGACGAGGTCTCACCAAGTTGCCCAGGCTGTTCTTGAATCCCTGGGCTCAGGCAATCTTCTCACCTTGGCCTCCCAAAGTGCTGGGATTACAAGCTTGAGCCAGTGTGCCCAGGTGACTTTTTCTTAAGAAAATTTATGGGTTATGAAGATTGACCCTTTGTATGTGATGCAAGTTGTAAATATTTTTTCCCCAGTTTGTCATTTGTCTTTGCCTTTGGTGTTTGTTTTGCCATGAAAAGAATCTTAAACTTTTTTTTTTACTTAGTTAAATTTATCGATTTTTTTTTAGGTATCTGATATTTAAGTTATAGTTAGAAATTCATTACCCACTTCAGGTTGTATAGTTTCAGTTTTACATTTAGATTTTTAAAATCTATTTAAAGTTGATCCTAACATATGTATGAAATATGGAACCAGTATGATCTTCTCCCAAATGGCTATTCTGTTGTCTCAAAACCAATTCTCTTTTGTTTTTTCATTTTTTCCAAGTACTTTTAGTTTTACAGACATGACATTTGGATCCCATAGATGCATACAGTGGAGACATATTTTTTGCAAAGCAGGTGTGGAGAGTATATGTGGCATCCCAGGATGCTTTAAGTCTTAACAGCAACTCATCAGCAGAACAAGATTCCAGTGTAAGTCATCATATATTCAAAACCAATTCTTTTTAATTTTAATTTTTTGAGTTGGAGTCTCACTCTGTCTCCCAGGCTGGAGTGCAGTGACATACTCGGGGTCACCCCAGCATCAACTTGCTGAGCTCAGGCAATCCTTCCGCTTCTACCTTCCAAGTCACCAGAGCTACAGGCATGCGCTACCATGCATGGCTAATTTTTTATTTATTGTAGAGACGAAGTCTCGCCACGTTGCCTGGCCTGGTCTTGAACCCACGGGCTCAGGCAATCCACTTGCCTTGGCATCCCAAAGTACTAGGATTACAGGCTGAGCCACCGAGCCTGGCCCCAAACCAATTCTTAAACATTCCATTTTCCTTGGTGATTTGAGAGATCTTTAATGTGTACTGGATTGGTGTGTGCATTGGGTCTACTTGGGTCTTTTTATTTTGTTCCATTGATCTGTCTATTTTCTTTTTTTTTTTAAGATGTGGGGTACAATTCAGGGTTAGGCATACAATGTTCATTATGCAAGTATCCTTGTTGGTGAGGTGTGCCCCCCTGCCCCAGCAGATTCCCACTATTGTCAATCCCACATCCCCTTGCCCCTCAGCAGTTTCCTGCTACTGCCAATCCTTTTCTTATAGTATTACGATAGTTGTTCAAAGTTCACTTATGAGTGAGAACATGTGATACTCAGTTCTTTGTTTCTGTGATAGATCATTCAGTATTATAGACTCTAAGTCCATCTAAGTTGCTGTGAAGATCATAATTTTGTCCTTCTTGATGGCTGCATAATATTCCCTGTTTTGATGGGCAGCACGGTTAGCTCCATGTTTTTGCTATTGTGAACAATGCTGCAATAAACATACATATGCAGGTATCTTTTTCACAGAGTGATTTCAGTTCTACCAGGTATATTCCCAGTAGGGGATTGTGGGGTCGTATGGAAGGTTGATTGACAGATCTTTTAGGAATCGCCAAACTGTTTTCCACAGAGGTTGTATTAGTTTACACTTCCACCAACAGTGTAGAAGTGTCCCTTCTCCTCGCATCCTCTCCAACATCTGTTGTTTTTGAGTTAATGATGATAGTCCTCCTGACTGGAGTTAGGTGATATCTCAGTATGGTTTTAATTTGCGTTTCTTTGATGACTAGTAAGGCTGTGCATTTTTTCACATATCTGTTGTATGTCTTCTTTTGAGAAGTGTCTATTCATATCTTTTGCCCATTTTGTAATGGGGCTGTTTGTTTTTTCCTTTTTAGCATGTTTGAGTTCCTTGTAGATCCCAGATGTTAGGCCTCTGCCAGACACTCATTTGGCAAATATTTTTTCTCAGTCTGTGGCTGTCTTCCTGCTTTCTTGATGGTTTCTTGAGTTTTCAGAAGCTTGTTGGTTTGATGAGGTCCCACTTGTCTATCTTATCTCCTATGGCATGAGCACTTGGGGCTTTGATCAGGAATTGGTTGCCATTTCCAATTTCCATAGGATGTCCAGTTTCCATAAGGGTATTTTCTAAGGTTCTTATAGTTTGAGGTTTTATGTTTAGATCTTTGATCCATTTAGAGTTGATTTTTATGTATGGTGATAGGCAAGGGTCTTGTTTTAATCTTCTGCATGTGATCAGCCAGTTTTCCCAGCACCATCTACTGAATAGGTTCTCCACTCCCCAGTGGTTGGTGGTGGGGGCTTTGTCAAAGATGAGTTGGTTGAGAAATTGAGGTTTTGCTTCTGGAATCTCTATCCTGTTCCATTGGTCTATATGTCTGTTCTTGTACCAATACCAGGTTGTTTTGATTATTATAGCTTTAAAATAAAGTTTAAAGTCTGGGAGTATGATACCTTCCACTTTGTTTTTTGTTTTGGGGGGTTTTGTTTGTTTGTTTACTGAGGATTGTTTTGGCTATTTGAGGCATTTATGTCTCCATATGAATTCCTGTATTGCTGTTTCCACATCTGAGAAAAACACTGCTGGTAATTTAATGGGTATTGCATTAAATCTGTAGATTACCTTAGGTAGGATGGACATCTTAACAATTTTGATTCTTCCAATCCATGAACATGGAATATTTTTACATTTGTTAGTGTCATCTTTGATTTCTTTGAGCAGTGTTTTGTAGTTTTCATAGTAAAGGTCTTTCAAGTCTTTGGTTAGGAAGATGTCAAGGTATTTTTTGTGTGTGTGGCTATTGTGAATGGGATTGTGCTTTTAATTTGGATTTCTGTTTGTTTATTGTTGGTATCTGTTTCACTTACCAATACATCAGTTTAATTATTGAGGACTTCTAGTATGTTTTAATAAATGGTAAGGCTAGATCTAGTATTTTTTGCCTTTTTATTTCTCCTAAGAACTTCATATTTACCTTGTCAAGTTCCAGAGTAAGGGGATCTTTGTTATTTTCATAGGGATCACATTAAATTCTTTAAATCGTTTTAGGAGTATTGAAATCTTTATGATTCTGTCTTCCTAGCTAAGAATACATTCTATCTTTGATTGATTTAGGTCTAATTTTGGGCTTTCAAGAGTGTTTTAGACATTTACACATTTCTTATTTAACTTATTCCTAGGTATTTCATTTTTCTGATGTTAATGTGTAATGGTGATAGTTACTTTCTCACCTTGTTTCTGTCTCCAACAGGAATGTCTTCAGTATTTCCTCATTAAATAAGAAGCTGGTCTTTGGATTGAGACATACCTATTTTGTCAGAACTTGACTTTACTTTTGAAGGATATTTTTAGCCAAGTGGAGATCGAGGGGGAATTATGTCCCAGAACTGTGTAAAGGAAGATGCAATTAGAGGATTGTAAGAAATGTAATGTGATTGGAGAATAGATTTCCTATTACAGAAGAGGCAGAAAATATAGATGGAGATCACTCAAGGGCAGAGCACGAAAAGCTTACAGGTTGTGCTATAGAATTTGAACTTTCTTCCACTGGTAAAAGAAAACCATTGATGTGTCTTAAGCAGAGGATAACATGATTAGAACTATATCTTAGTAAGATTCTGGGGGCAATGGCTGATACATTCCATTGGCAAAACCAGACCAGGTACTATGCAACCAAATAAACAGGAGTAGAACAAGAACAATTGCAGACATGTCACTTTTATTTTTCTTTAAAAATGACTTAATCAGTATGGACTAAGCAGATCTATTTAGGACTAAAAATGCAGACCTTTAAAGAAGTTTTTCTATTGCCAAAACCTGAGCGTCCCGCAAGGGAGATACAGTTCCAGATGACTGTACTGGATCTTCCTCTGCGTGAGCCAGTAGTGGGCAGGACTGCTCAGGAGAGCTCTGCCTGGAAGAGGCCTCCCAGCTCCATGGTAGAGGCCTGAGAACCCCTAGAGCAGGGGTCCTCAAACTTTTAAAACAGGGGGCCAGTTCACTGTCCCTCAGACCGTTGGAGGGGCAGACTATAGTTTTTAAAAAAAAGGAATTTGTTCATAGTTTTTTTTTTAAACTATAGTCCGCCCCTCCAACGGTCTGAGGGACAGTGAACTGGCCTCCTGTTTTAAAAGTTTGAGGACCTCTGCCCTAGAGCAAGCTGAAAAATCATTTCCGTCACTGTGGCTATAACTCTTTTCTCTCCTTTTCTGCTCTCCTGAGTGGAGTGTCGGAAATAGTCTAGCACAAAGCACAGCATAGTGGACAAAGAAAATGATGTTTATGTTCATGAAAAATTCAGTCCTAATTGTACCTCTGGGAGCCATTGGGAGTCATGAAATAGTGTGCCCAGGATGTTCATTTTGTTAATAGATGTCAGCCATGGGATACTTATTTTCCTTGCCATTTATAAAGCCTTTGATGGACAAAAGCTGCTTGCGTCAGTCTATAAAATTATAAGCTATAAAGAATATTATGGCAATTCTTTGAGATGATGTCCATTTAGTATCTGGTCATGAGAATGCCTTTTCTCCTGTCAGTGCAATATTCCAGCAAATGCAATAGTCAGGTTAGCAGAAACTCTCAAAAGTATAACATACTAATTTTGGCTCAGACACCAGGGGTATGTCTTGCTGTGATTTAAAAGTAATTATTTTTAATATGTCTGTTAAGAAAATCTTTTTTTAATTTTATTTCTGTCTTTCAATTTAGGAGTGATAGCTTCTAGATTTCAATGGTATGGACTAATTGACATATGCAAGCAAGATCATGGCTTTTGACCCATCTGTGATGAAGAAAGCTCAAAATAAGTTTTCCAATGACCAAGGCAGAGCCAAATCTACTTTTTCCAATATGATAGCCAGCTTTCCAAGAGCAAATTATCAGTCAAGTGACGTGAACATGAAAAAGTGAAAAGAGAAAACTAGCTAGTCCTTTCGTTAGAAGGGCAGAGAATACATATATGTAAGCAAGGCTTTTTGACCTGAAACCAAGTTCCAAAACTCAACCTTAGTGACCTTCACCCATGCTAATTTAATATAACAATATAATAATTATAACAATTATTATAACAACTACATAACATTACATACATAACATAAATATAGGAACTATCACTCCTAAATTGAAAGGCAGAAATAAAGTTTAAAACCATTTTCTTAGCAAACATGTTAAAAATAATTACTTTTAAATAGCAGCAAAACATATCCCTGGTGTCTGTGCCAAAGTTAATGAATCATACTTTTGAGAGCTCCTGCTAACCTGACTAATTAACAATATTATAATTGTTTTTTTACCCACAAACCAGTTACTTCACATGATTCAACCTAATGCTTCAGGAACAACATTATGGCCACATACTGGAACTTGGCATGACCTGTAACTCCAAAGACTTAAACTTCTTGGCTGCAGCCTCCTGTCCTTTAAACCTCTCATTTCCTCACCTGTATCACAAAGTCATGTCGGTAGCCCAGATGGGTGGGCAGCTCCTTAGGCTCAGAAAGTCAAAGATCCCTTGGGTGTCTCTGCAAAGAACTCCCACAGATACCGCAAATCAGACCAGATACTATCCAGGCAAATAAGCAGGAGGAAGAACAACAGCAATCACAGCCATGTCACTTTTATTTTTCTTTAAAAATGACTTCTGAATTATGGACTAAGTAGATCTATTTAGGACTAAAAATGAAGCCTTTTAAATGCTTTTTCTACTTCTAAAACCCGAGAGTTCCACAAGGGAGATGCAGCTCCAGATGACTCTTCCTCCGACCTTTGAGTGAGCCAGGAGTGGGCAGGACTGATCAGAAAGAGCTCTGCCTGATCTGTGTAAAGGATGGCACACTCAGAGAACTGTGAAATTTAATGTGGCTGAAGAACAGATTGCCTGTTAAATGAGAGGCAGGAAATATAGATGGAGATTACACAAGGGCAGAGCATGAAGAGCTTACAGGACTTTCTTCCATTGGTAAAAGAAAACCATTGAAAGGTTTTAAGCAGAGGATAATATGATTAGGCTTATATCTGAGTAAGATTCTGGAGGCAACGGCTGATAAATTTCATTGACAAAGCATTTTAAACATGATTGGAAAGCAGTATGAAAACTTTGAAAGTAAGTCCATAAATTCTTTGAAACTCATTCCTTTAAGAGGTGGAGTCTAATTACCCTCCTCTTTGGTGCAAGTTGAACCTGGTGGCTCACTTCCAATGAATAGAATAAAGCAGAAGTGGCACTGTGTAACTTCTAAAACTAGGTCATTAAAAGGCATTGTGTCTTGGTCTCTCTCTCTCTCTCCCTCTCTCTCTCTCTCTCTCTCTCTCTCTCTCTCTCTCTCTGTCTCTCTCTGTCTATTTCCCTCTCTCTCTCTCTGTCTCTCCCCCCCACACACACATACACTTCACTTATTCTGGGGGCATCCAGCTACCAGTGCTGTGAGCAGCCCTATGGAGAGACCCACAAGATAAAGAACTGAGTCCCTCACCAATAGCCATGTGAATGAACCATCTTGAGAGTGGAAAGTGGACCCTCCCCCCCAGTTTCAGTTAAACTCTCAGAACACTGCCTCTTTGGCTGATATCTTGACTGCAGTTGCATGAGTGTTAACTCTAGACAGAATCACCCAACTAAAAATTTCCCAAATTCCTGACTCACAGAAAATATGAGACAATAAATGCTTTTTGCTTTAAACCAGTATGTTTCAGGATTTTATTTTATGGCAAGAGATAAGGAATATACCCAAGAACAAGAAGTCCAAAGCTCAATTCACCACTGTATCAGTTTCCTAGGGCTGCTATAACAAATTTCCACAAATAATGCCTTAAAAACAGAAATTTATTCTCTCAGAGTTCTGGAGGTTACATCCAAAATCAAGGTGTTGATAGACCATGCTGCCTCTGAAGTCTCTGGGGAAGATTCCTTCCTTGCTTCTTCTAGCATCTGGTGGCTCCAAGCATTACTCAGCCTGTGGAAAGCCAGTCTCTGCCTCAGTCTTCACATGAACTTCTTTCCCTCATCTTCGCACCTCTGTGGCCTCTCCTCTTCTTTTGAAGACATCGGTCATTGGACTTAGGGCCTACCTTAAATTCTGAATGATTTAATCTCAAGATCCTTAACTAATTACATCTGCAGAAAAAACCCTGTTTCCAAAAATTTTACATTCAGAGGTTCCTGGTAGATGTGAGTTTTGTGGGGACACTGTTCAACTCACTACAACTGTCTTCTGCCCCAAACTTATTCTGTCTCTTGTGTTCCACTCAGTAAATGACATCACCCAATCCAGTCAATCATTATAGGAATCCAGAAATGTTTTAAATCCCTCAGTTTTATTCACTCTGCACATTCAACAGTCACTAAGTTTTGTAGACTTTGCCTGCTAGGTACCTCTCATCTGTCTTGTTCTGTCCAATCCCATTGTCACTGCCTTTGTTCAGGTCTTCATTTCCTCATATATGGTTGGCTGTTATTGCTTCCAAAATCTCCTTGACTTCCATCTCATGCCTCATCTCTTTGCATCTAGAGTAACTTTTCTAAAGCTCATCATGTCACACTCCTGCCTGCAAACCTTCGATGCCCTTTTGTTTCCTCGGGAACTCTTTGAGCTGACTTCAAAATTCATCTGTGGTCTAGACTTCCCTGCCTCACCTCCTTCCATTTTTCATAAGCGTTCTTGGTTCTAATTATATCAAATCAGCCTTTAGGCACCAAAACAGTCAGGCTGTTTCATGTCCTTCTAGCATTAGCATGTGCTGATCCTTCTGTCTAAAATACCCATGACTTTATATAGACACACCCAAACATGCTTTAAAATTCATTCAAATGTGTCATCTCTTCCTGGAAGCCTTCTCTGAGTTCCCAGGGAGATTCTGATGCTTTCTCTACATCTTTCAATTATCCCCATGCAAAGATGTAATCCTGAATCTACCTCTCCCTTTAGAATGTGCTCTCATGAAATTCTAAGACCTCATCCATGTGCATTCTCCTTTTCATTCTTAGTCACTGGCATAATCGCTGCACATGGTAAGTAACCAGTAAGTTTTTGCTAACAAATGAGTGAGTGAGAGAGTCAGGGAAAGGACATTTATGGTATTATTTCAGAGAGCTCTAATTTAAGAAAACCCTCTTCTTCTATGATAGTCAACTTCATCTCTTTATTCATTTAGCAACATTCAGAATTGTAAGATCAACAAGGTGAACTAAGTACATACTCAACCTCCCTCACCAGCCCAATCCTTAAAATGACAGAAAAACAAATAAAACCATACTTGCACTGGACCACAAGAAGGGATATTCTCTCTGGATGAGGAACAATGAGGAATACCTAAACATTAGAAGGTAGAGGGGACTGGCAATGAGCTTGTGAGTTTGGGAGTATCATCAACACATGGATTATTGTATATTTGATATGTTTCAATGATATCTGCCATCATTCTTTGGATGCTCAGACTGCTTTGTGGTTAATAAGATTCAACCCAGGGCTTCTACATTCACCCTCACTCCCTTGGCAATGTCACTGGGTTAGGGCTTTAGACCCCCATCTATCTGCTGATGACCATGGTACTTATATCTCAACCTAGCACAGATCTTTCCTCTGAGCTCTGGACCCTCATCTCCAGCTTCCTACCAGGTATCTGCCCATAGATGCTTGATGGGCACCCTAACTTAAATCCTCATCTCTTCATCTCACTATAGTAAATGGACACTTCAACCTTACACCTGCTCAAACCAAAATCCTCTCTGTTCCTCACATCTCACATTGAATAAGTCAGTAAAACCCATTGTATCTACTCTCACCATGTGTCTGATCCTCTCTTACCATTCTCATGGCTTGTTCAAGCCAGCACTGAAAAAATCTTGTCCAGCAGGGCTCAGTGGCTCAGCCTGTAATCCCAGTGCTTTGGGAAGCCGAGGTGAGTGAATTGCCTGAACCCGTGGGTTCGAGACCTGCCTGGGCAACTTGTCGAGACCTCATCCCTACAATAAATAAAAAATTAGCCGGGCATGGTAGTGCATGCCTGTAGTTCCAGCTACTAGGAAGGCTGAGGCGGAAGGATCGCCGGAGCCCAGCAGATTGAGGCTGCGGTGACCGGGAGCGGCCACTGCACTCCAGTCTGGGTGACAGAGTGAGACTCCAACTCAAAAAAGAAAATCTTTTCTGGATTTTTGGGACAGCCTCTGTACCTACAGGCTCTGCCTGCTTCTACCCTTGCCACCAGATTGAACCTATGAAAAGTGTTTCAGACCATGCTTCTCATCTCTTGAAATCATTTGATGGCCCCATCTCACCCAGGGACCACTATGGGTACTGGAGACACATTCGTGACTAAAACTAAGGCCCTCACTGCTTTCTTCTGACATGTTGAAGGTGATGAAAACAGATGGTTTCTTTCTTTGAATGTTTGAGCTCTCCTAAAGAGAGATTTCCAGGAGTATAAAAGTCTTGAGAAAACTGGGACAAAGGAGACTTAAGTGATGGGATTTTGAAAGCTGCCCAAGTGATGGAAAGTTCTTTGCAGTATCAGGACAGCAGATAGAAGAAACGAAGGAGAAAAAAATGGACAAGAAGTCAGAGCCCAAGGCCGCTAGAACTGTGCTGGGTCAGAAGAGGAAGTTTCTTAAGAGATCGAAATACTTCAAAATAAAGGATGGAAGGCAGGAGGTTTGGGGCATTCCCAAACTGCCAGTAACTTAAGTGTCCTGAAAATGTGTTTTAATGCGGTTAGAATGATCTGAACTGATTGACATGAAACTCATTCTAATGAAATACATTAAATACATTATCTATACCATACTCCGTGGCCTATTATTTGTGTCAGTTAGTGTTGATATCCAATCAGAGCATTGTCATGATGAGATGGATGGAGGACTTTTGGAGCATGGAGGAGGAGCAAGCTGAACTTCAGTTGGTGTCTTTCACAGGGTTACCACAGTTTGTGCAGTTTGTGCCAGATACAAAGGGGCTCCCCAGAGAGTAAATAAAAATCCCACTTGTGCTCTGTCTGCTAAGGCTGTCACCCTGAGGTCTTTTTTTGAAAATCAACTGTTCAAAAGGGGAGCTTTTAGCAATATGTCTGCTCAGCAGGGGTGTCTTTTAAATACTCATCCTGTGTCCAAACTGGGGCCCTATCCACACCTCTGCCAGGAAGAAAGGGACAATGCAGCAGGGAAATAGCACAGTCATTACCTTCATGCCCCTCCTCCAGGAAGGTTGGGTTAAATTTCCTCATCTGTAAAATAGCCAAGGGCAGATAAACCATTCTAACTTGAGGGAATCCAAAAATTGTCCTCCTCTCCCAGAAGACATGACTACTTAAATTAGAGACAAAAAGAGTGTTGTCAGATCTCTGTTTTGAAAAAGGAGGGAGTGTGTCCTCTTCCAGCAGATGGCAAACCCCCATGTCCTAAGGCAGGGGAGCAATTCCAAGTTCCACGCCTGGGGTTCCCACATATACATCTCCATGACTCCCTTTCCAACATCAGTGGAAACAGCCGACCAAGCTCATGTAGACATCTGCCAGAGGGCCACTGGGATTTTCCAAATGGAAAGACCACACCTTTGATGGAGAGTGCCCAGGAAGAGAGGCAAAGCGGAGGGCCTGCTGGAAAGAAGGAGACCTGAGAGTCTGAAGGACCAGCAGAAGGACCAACAAACAAGCCTGAGACAATGAGGCTGGAGGAGAAGATGGCTTGGGTAACAGGAGGGGTTGGTGAAGCTTACTCAGCAGGCCAGGACAGCGGCCTAACACACTAGGAAGATAAACCGATCAATAAAAAAGGCTGCAGGAAAAGTCTGGACTAAGCAGAACTGAAAAGTCTCAGGATCTTAGGGCTTACAGAGGTGAGCATTGTCCTTTTGGCTTGTAAACTGGAAAAAAAAAACAAATGACCAGCCCAGGCAACTTGGTGAGACCTCATCTCTACAATAAATCAAAAAAATTAGCCAGGCACGGTAGTGTGCGCCTGTAGCTCCAGCTACTTGGAAGGCTAAGGCAGAAGGTTAGCCGGAACCCAGCAGGTTGACGCTGGGGTGTCCGTGAGTGTGCCACTGCACTCCAACTTGGGCAACAGCATGAGACTCCAACTCAAAAAAAAAGACCGAAGTGTCTCAATGATCTTGAGGTTTCTTTTGCCAAGGTTTAGGAAGTGCCCAGGAAAAAGAAACACAAGTCATAGTAGCCTCTGTGATCTCTGCTCTTTCCAGCTTGAGTTTTTGTGGCTTCAGAATTTAAAGGGAAATTCCATTAAGTTAGATGTCCTGAAAATATGTCCTGAAAATGGCAGGAGAGAAATGAGGGGAAAAAAATGGGTGGAGGGTAAGCAAAAACTTACCTTCTTGTGAATGCTTTG
Source organism: Cephalopachus bancanus (assembly GCA_027257055.1). Lineage (NCBI taxonomy): Eukaryota > Metazoa > Chordata > Mammalia > Primates > Tarsiidae > Cephalopachus > Cephalopachus bancanus. The sequence goes on along the minus strand of JAPVLO010000021.1, from coordinate 9,523,208 downwards.
AATAGCCAGTGAATTTACATTTTGCTTATGAAAAGGGGGGTAAAGGAATAGTCAGTTATGTGTTGTCTTGTGCTCTGAAAAACACATTTCACATAAGATAAAGTAAACATGTGGAATGAGAGAGGAAGAACCAACAGAATACTGCTTCAGGGCTTGTCCACAAGTGAGATATATATTCTGAAAATTTGGGGGGCCCACAAGGAATTTCCTTGTGAGCAATTTGTGAAGAAGGGCATCTGGGGAGATAAGTAGCCTTCTATCATTACAGCTATCTATTTGTGAACAAAAGTTTTATAGCCTGACAGTGTTCTTATGCCCACTGCACAGAAAAGAGCCTGTGTACTGAGACAGTAGCATTGCAATAGAGAGTTTAATAAATACAAAGCAACCTAGTGAGGAGAATGGGAGATAGTTCCCAAATCTGCCTCCCCAAGAATCAGGCTAGAGTTTTTTAAGGAATAATTTGGTAGGAAGGGGGTTAGGGCATAGGCACTACTGATTCTGATTGGTTGGAGATGAAGTCATGGGGGTGTTGAAATTGTCTGGCACAGAGCCAGTTTCTGGGAGGGGGTCACAGACCAGCCAAGTCAGCTCCTTTGTATGTGGCTGGGTCTGCGTGGCATCATGGGTCCACCAGTGTGTAAAGTCTGAAAAATCTCTCAAACATCATTTGTTACATTTTATAATAGAGAGGCTATCTGTAAAGCAAATCCCATGATCATTGGTTACTGACCCTTGAGCAGTTAGCCATTATTGAGAAAGTTTAGTAGGAAGGTATGCTAGGGTTGGGGGAAGGTCTTTGGAAATTAAAGCCACTCACACACTTCAGTCAGCAAACCTCAAGATGCCTACAAGGAGGCCTGTGTGACCTTAGGCTCATTGTTTAAGAAAATATATTTTTATCAACCCCACAGACAGCTTTCTCCCTCCCCCGAGGCTAGGACTTGGAGATAATCAATTGCTCTCTGTTGAAATGAAAGCAAACTTAGAAACAACAGATTTCCTAATTTTTAACCATAGCTGTAACTTTGTAGGACTTGAGTCTCTTCTACAGTTTTTATTCCCATGGCCTTATATTAATTATATACAGGCACTTTCAAAAGGAAGGCAGGGGTGTGTGTGTGTGTGTGTGTGTGTGTGTGTGTGTGTGTGTGTGTGTGTGTGTGTGTGTATGTGTGTGTGTGTGTGTGTGTGTGTCTCAGTTCCCATGCTTAACTTTTCCATTGTCATAGTGAGTTTGAGATCCTCAGATTCTGCTTTCTTTCACAGACCCCAATTCAGGTGACCACAAAGCATGATCCTGTGTCTGCACAGAGGGACAGGGATGTTTCCCTGGCAGAGGAGGAAGAAATCAGGCACTATAGAAGGCTCTGTAGTGATGACCTTCAGGAATCGGGGCCAGGGAACTCTGCATCTGAGTGGCATATGTCAGTTCCCCAAATGTTCTTGCCTACATGCTCTCATTTGTGATACAATCTGTGATTTCTGTATGAGAAAACTAATGTCCACATGATGGAGGGCCATATTTCTCTCTTCCCTTTGTGAAAGTTCAAATTGAGTCATTCTTGTTATATCCAACTGAATCAGAGTTGAGAAGTTAGGGGAGAAAGCACTGAGGGTATATAACATTGCTCTAGAAATGTGATTCTCTGCAAGTCTGGCAGCTGAAATTTCCTGTTGTAACCTAAAACCAATTTTATCTATAGCTGAGATAACTTGTTTCAACTTTAGTACTAACTTTGCCCACCACAGTTGCCCACCAATTGGAGCTTGCCAACTCCCCAGAACTTTACTAATACCAGTGAAATTTCTCTCAGGACTACAAGCAATACTCCTTTTTTAAAATTTTTAATAAGACACTCAACCTTCTCTTTGCTTTTCAGACATTCCAAAGACCACCCAGTCTGTGTGTGTGCCCTGAATTGCAAGTCTTTTTTCTCAAATTAGACACTAAATTTAGAGATTGAGCTATACATTTTTATTTTGAATTTGACACATTGTCCCCTTTTCTTTATTTTTTGCTATGTATCTCATACATATTGTGAACTTTGACGAGACAATAAGACACAAGGCTTCCAAAATACTTCTTAGAAAATACGATTTTGATGGTATTGAAATTACACCAATGACCTTGAGCAGAAGGCAAAAGACAAGAATGACCTCCAACTATGAGTTTTGATTAAAGTTGAAAGCTACTGCCTAAACCAAAGCCGTAAGTTCATGTATTCAGCTTTCCTCTACCCTCCACAAATCCTAACCCTGCTTTAATCTGGGGTCACCTGTCCTTTAGGTGCTCTCTGATGTGTATCAGTTGAATAAAGCTTTTAATCTCTATTTGAGTCACTTAAATAACTTTTCTTTTTGAGTTGGAGTCTCACTCTGTCGCTCAGATAACTTTCTTTAGACACCTGATACTCATAAAAATGGACCTGGAATGTAGTTTGGGTTGTCTGTCACCAAAGCCATCCTTCGGTGAGTGTCCAGTATTGTTGGATGGGGAGGGGAGTGCAGTAGGACCAGCCTCTCTCTATCATGGCATTGAACTTTGTCTAATGTTGCTTTACTAAACACACTACTATGTAGGACAGAGAAAGATTGAGGATGAGCACTGTATGAGTTAGATGGAGTGCCAAGGTGATGATTTGTTCCCCCTGCCTTAGGAACGATTTGCAAAGAAAGAAGGTGGGTTGGAATAAAGGCAGAAGGAAGTTTAAGTATCCTCGAGGGCTAGGCACGGTGGCTCAGGACTACCATCCTAGTGCTTTGGGAGGCCAAGATGGAAAGATTGCTAGAGGCCAGGAGTTTGAAACCAGCATGGACAACATAGTGAGAGTCTGTCTCTACAAATGTATGTGTGTGTGTGTGTGTGTGTGTGTGTGTGTGTGTGTGTGTGTGTGTGTGTGTTTCACCTTGGGTGTGTGATGAATATAAATTTAAACTCTGAATTAAGAAGTTCAAGAACTAGAACTTGCTTTATAGTCCATGACTCTATGTATTTATGACTCAAGTCCCCATTCTGCTGGACAACAGGAAAAACTACCTCAATCCTTCTTTAGAACCCCACACAATCCCAGGGTCTCGCCAAAGCATAGGGGGAAGGAGTAGAGGAAAGCTACTTGGTCTTTAGTCATCTGTGTCCACAGGAAGTCCAATGGCATCTGCCATCCTGTCCTCCTGATTCCTTCAAGTCTGGGTAAGGGGTTTGGAATTTACTGATTGGGTAATACTCTTTGAAGCTGAGAGTGGGATTACCCTAATCAAAGTCCTGGATAGAAATGGAGGAGGGGTGGTCTTCCAAAATCATTGTTACCATAAAGCAGAGTGAGAGAATTAGGGTAGCAGCATATACTTGGCCATCTTCTGTGACATCTCATAACGATTGAATGTGTCTCCTCTGTGCCCCCAGAACACTTTCCTCTATTGTAGACTGCATTTTATAGCAATGACTGGCTTCATTCCTGTCTAGACAGGAAACTTGTGAGCTGACAAACTTGTATTCATCCATCCATGCAACCCAAGGCTCCAAAAGATAGAGAATAAATGAGTAGAGATTGAATGAATAACTCTTTGGAACATTATGAACCCCCCATACCTGCCACAGGTGACTGGTATACCCTCAGTTACTGAGACCAGCAGATGGAAATTGTTGATGACACCAAACTCTGCTGCTCAACAAAATTAGAATCAGTAGATTGGAAACATGGACCAAAGCAAGCCAGACAACATTTAATGCTCAAAAATATAAAATCATAGACTTGAATTTCAAAATTCAGCTGGGATAGAGGAGATATGACTAAAGAACAGCACATGTAAGGAAGATATAGGGATTTTAGCTGTCTCTAAACTTAATATGAGTTGATGGTGTAATGTAACTAACAAAAGAATAACAACCACAACAAAAATGAATAATCTCATATATAGGTACATTAGAAGTATGCTGTCTACATCAAAAAAAGATAACAGTCTACTTCTACCCCTTATAGTATGTTCCCTGAGACATACTGATCATTGAGAAGAAAGATTTCCTAGCAAAATTAATCAGAAAAGTGGTTACATCTCAAAACCTTATCTTGTTTTTCCAGTAAATGGTGCTAGGTCTGATGGATATCCATGTGGGAAAAATAAAACATATATAAAATTAACTCAAACAATACACAAAAATTATCTTAAAATGGATTACAGATCTAAACCTAAAACTATAAACTTCTAGAAAAAAATAAGAGAAAAATGTTTGCAACCTTGGGATTAGCAAATGTTTCTTAGAACATAAAAAATCATAAGCTATTAAAAGATTGATAGATTGGACTTCATCAAAATAAAAACTTTTATTCTTTGAAAGTTACTGTTAAGAAATCAAAAGTACAAGCCACAGACTGTGAGTCAACGTTTATTTGCAGCATACATATAAGATCAAGAATTTGTATCCAAAAACAAAGACCTCTCCAACTGGATAATAAGAAAACAACACAATAAAGAAATATGCAAAAGAATTGAACACTTTACCAAAAAAAAAAAAAGGTATCTAAATGGCCAATAAGTCCATGAAAAGATGTTCAACATCATTAGTTGCTATAGAAATAAAAATTAAAACCACAAATAGATACCACTATACACTTATTAGAATGGTTAAAATTAAAAAGACTGGTCATGCCAAGTGTTGGTAAGGACGTGGTGCAATCACTAATTTTCATATACTACTGGCAGGAATGTAAAATGATAGAAACCACTTTGGAAAATGGTTTAGGCCAGGCATGGTGGCTCAGCCTATAATCCCAGCACGTTGGGAGGCCGAGGCGAGAGAATTGCCTGAGCCCAGGGATTCGAGACCAGCCTGGGAAACTTGGTGAGACCTCATCTCTACAACAAATCACAAAGAAACTAGCTGGGCATGGTGGTGTGCATCTGTAGTTCCAGCAACTTGGAATGCTGAGACAGAAGGATCGCCTAAGCCCACCAGGTCAAGGCTGTGGTGGCCGTGAGCATGCCACTGCACTCCAGCCTGGGAGATAAGAATGAGACTCCAACTAAAAAAAAGAGAAATGGTGTTATAGTTTCTTAAAATGTTAAACACACATCCGTCATATGATTTAGCCATTCTACTATTAGGCATTTACCCAAGAGGAATGAATAATACATGCCTGTACAAAGATTTGTACACTTCATAGCAAGACTTTATTTATAATAGCAAAAAACAAAACCCTGGAAGCAACCAAAATGTCCAGTATCATGTATTAATAATTTTTGGTACATCCATACTGTGGAATACTATTCAGCCATAAAAAAATAGCACGCTATGAATATAGGCAATAGCTTGGATAAATCTCAAAATCATTATGATAAATGAAAGAAGCTAGACAAAAAAAAAAAAACGCATGCTGCATGATTCAATTTATATACAATTAATACTTTATATATAATTACATGTATTCTAAAACATGTCATCTCATCTATAACATCAAAAAGCAGAGTGGTGGAAATAGGAATGGAGGGAAGGATGGATTAAAAATGGGCACAAGAGGCCAGGCTCGGTGGCTCAACCTGTAATCCCAGCACTTTGGGAGGCCGAGGCGAGTGGATTGCCTGAGCCCGCGGGTTCGAGACCAGCTCGGGCAACTTGGCAAGACGTTGTCTCTACAATAAATAAAAAAAAAAATTAGCCAAGTGTGGTAGCGTGTACCTGTAGTTCTGGCTACTTGGAAGGCTGGGGCAGAAGGATCACCTGAGCCCAGCAGGTCGACACTGGGATCACCGTGAGTGTGCCACTGCTCTCCAGCCTGGGCGACAGAGTGAGATTCCAACTCAAAAAATAAATAAATAAAAAAGGGCACAAGAAAATTTCTGGCAGTGATGGAAATGTTAGTTATCTTGATTGTAGTGATATATACATGTATTCAATGGATCAAGTTGTAGATTTTAAATGTGTGCAGTTTAGTATACTTCAATTATATCTCAATGAAATTGGGGGTAGGATGGGAGCTTGGAGGAATACAAAACAATTTCAGATGCTGCTGGTATTGAACATTCTAGGTGTATTGAGCCAGATGAATAAAAGTCTTGAAGCAAACAGATGAAAAAGCTGGAGTAAAAATGCTTGGGAAATCTGGTGAGCCTTTAGGGCCCAGACATGGTTTCCCTGTCACGCTTCAGCTAAGCATTTGCACTATCAGCTTCCTTCTGAGCATCATGCCACTTCGTTATATACCTTCCCTTTTAGAGTTTATGCATTAAAATAGAGATCATAAAACTGATAAAACAGACTCTGTGGAAATAAGATAACAAATTCCAACCTGATTTTGGTATAGCATCACATGACCGATAACAGGCCCTAAAGGAAAGAACAATATTTTATTTCAAAATATGTTTATTTAACATCTTTTGAAATAGCCCTGCAAAGTTGTCTTTTGTGGGGAAATATCTGTTATCTATAGATAATCTTTTTTTTTTTTTTTTAAGTTGGAATCTCACTCCACTGCCCAGGCTGGAGTGCAGTGGCACACTCACTGCAACCCCAGCGTCAACCTCCTGGGTTCCGGTGATCCTTCCACCTCAGGTTTCCAAGTAGGTGGAATGACAGGCGCGTGCTACCACTAATTTTTTAGTTATTGTAGAGATGAGGTCTTGCCGAGTTGCCTGGGCTGGTCTCAAATCCGCAGGCTTAGGCAATTCACTCACCTTGGCCTTCTAAAGTGCCGGGATTACATACAGGCTGAGCCACCGAGCCCAGCTGAGAATCTTTATTAACATAGGCAGATCTTTCCCCTCCAGGCCTTCCCAGATCCAAGAGGGATTCATTGAGAGTTCGACAGCTTTACTGTCTTAATAAGAGAACTTTGCCATTTATTCTTTTTAGGGGCTGCCACCTATGAGTCAACATCTACACAATAAGAACCTTGGTCTCCATAACCCCCCATCTTAACTCAAATATTCTTTTCTACCGATCTCAGGTTTTTAGACAATAGCTAAACACTCTCAACCAATTGTCAACTAAAGGGTCCCTCAAATCTGCCTATGACATGTAGGCTCCTGTTTCAAAACGTCCCACCTTTCTGGGCCAAACCAATATATTAAGTTATCTCCTTGCCTGTAAACTTCTGTCTACCTAAAAGTGTATAAAACCAAGCTATAATCCAACCACCTTGCACACATGTTCTTAGGACTTTTTAAGACTATATCTTGAGCCATGGTCGCTCATACTTAGCTCAGAATAAACTTCATTAAGTATTTTACAGAGTTTGACTTTGCATCAACAATATCACAGACGGGTCCCAGAAACTTGTAAATCAAATTTTCATTTCATTTAGTCAGTTAAAGCTTCATCACAAACATAAAAATGAAACCGAAACAAACTCAGTCTCTTGTCCTTTGTACACAGAAATAAACAAGCATGAGCTAAAGTGAAAGGAAAGCAGTAGATGGGGAAATGGCCATGCTCGTGCCTCAAAAAAAACCACTTCAGACTTTTAGACTGAGTGCAAGTTTCCCTTTAAAAAGGGAAACTAGGTATGAGAAAACATGCAGGTGTGGTACAGGGTGTGTCTTAATGACTTATCTTAGGTGGTAGTCTGGTGTTATCTCAGCTACAAGTGGGTTATAGATCAACTGTCTTGTGACTCTCCTCCACAGTCATGCTGCTTTAGGATTAGCCCCTCGAATATTGAAGTAAGCATATGGTCAGATAAGTGTGCATGGTGCAAGGGAGTGTACAGTAGATAAAAGAAGTTTCTAAAACATGTTTCAAGACTTAAGACTAAGAAAGAGAGAAGAAAAAACATCTAAAATACATTTCAAGGCTGAATAAAAAACAATGCAATCATGTCCTTTCCAGCAACATGGATGCAGCTAGAGACTATTATGCTGAGCGAATTATCACAGAAACAGAAAACTGAATGCCACATGTCCTCCCTAATAAGTGGGAACTAAAGACCGTACACACATCGACACAAGAATGGGAAAAATAGACAGTAGGACACTCCTAAAGGGGGGAGGATAAGGGTTAAAGAAATGCCCACTGGATACCATATTTACTACCCAGGTGACAAGCTCAGTAAAAGCCTGAGCCTCACCATCAAGCAAGACACCTATGTAATAAAACTACAGATGTACCCCTTGAATCTACATATATAACTAAATAAAATAAAAAATAAAACACATTTTAAAGCTGAGAGACCAAGTTACAAAACTCCTTGAATTTTTAAAACAATAACTGGCAGTGGAAAACCTCAATGTAGTGCTAATTATATATAATAGCAGTTAGTACTTTTTAAATGGCATATCCAGAAGTGAGATGGTGACTAATATGAGAAGGTAATTAACCCATCTGATGAATTAATTGCCACTTTCCTCATCATCTGGGCTAGAAGAGTGTTAGATAAATGGGAGGAACATTGTTGATCAAAGCAAAAGAGAATAGAACCAACCTAAAAGTGTAGGTAAATAGCTAAATAAATTATTTATGAAATACTCTGCACCTGTTTTTCAAAATGAAATGGAGTTCCTCGCTGTGCTCTGAGAAAGTATCCATAGCAAAATTAGTGCCTGGCACAGAGACAGCACCAATTTTAAAAAATTATTGAATAAGTAAGTGAATACATTGTTAAGTGAACAAAAGTAAACAATACATAGAACATAATTCCATTTATTGTTTTAAAAGGGATATGTGTTCAAAAATATTTATTTTTCATATGTATATAAGCACAAAAAAATATCTGGATGAATATATGCCAAACTGCAACAGTGGTTAATTCTGGGGAAAAAAAAAAGAATTGGAAAGACAGAGAGGATATGTTTCACTTCAGAAAATAGTAAATAAGGTTTTAGAGGAATAAATGCTAAAGGTATATGAAATGAAACAAGAAAGATGTAAAACTTCACATCAATATAGTCACACTTGTATATGATATCTAGCATATATTCTTTTTTAATGTTATCTTTTTTTGTTTTTGAGTTGAAGTCTCACTCTGTTGCCCAGGCTGAAGTGCAGTGGCATGCTCATAGCTACCACAGCCTCGACCTGCTGGGCTCAGGTGATCCTTCCATTTCAGTCTTCCAAGTAGCTGGAACTATAGGTGTGCGCTACCATGCCCAGCTAACTTTTTGATTTATTGTAGAGATGAGGTCTCGTCATGTTGCCCAGGCTGGTCTCAAACCCATGGGCTCAGGCAATCCTCTCTCCTCTGCCTCCTAAAGTGCTGATATTACAAGCATGAGCCACTGCCCTGGCTATATCATTTTTAAAAGAATATACAAACAACTAAGAATAGTAGTCTTTAGATAGTGGGTTATGACTGACTGTTTCCTTTGATGCTTTTTGGTATCTTCCAAAATGTCTACAATGAAAAAAAATTTTTTAAGGAAGGTTAACTCAAAACTCTATTTTGTTGGTATAAAAGCATGTTCCTCACACCCGTAAGTCAAGAGAAATTTGCCTGGGTTCCCACTTACCAAACAAGAAAAACTTTACCTGTAACAGGGGACGGAGTTCTTACCCAACAATGTACAATCCTTTTGACAGATGCTCACAGGTACCTGGATGGCAATGGTACCTGATGGAACAAACATCTACAGTGAGGTTCCCCCAGACTTGCTCACTCTACAGTTGATCCATCCACTGAGCCCACCCGAGCACTTATGGCATATGTCAAGCCATCCCCAGCCAGAGTGTTTACAGGCCCATCATGCTGCTCCCAATAGATTCAGGGATTTGTCAGCTTAGAAGAAAAATTGGGCAAGTTTTATATAAATAGGCAAATCACAAAAATTGAGTTCTGTGTGTGTGTGTGTGTGTGTGTGTGATTATGAAGGAGTGGTACATACCTGGAAAACTATGATAGGACAGAAGGCAAATTCAAATATCACTAAAGATGGGCCCTGCCAGCCAGGGAGCCTCTCCAGGCAGCTTTGCAGGCAGCAATAGGGACAAATAGGAAGAGAAAAGAATTTAAAGGCACATGATACATAGCAGTTGTGAACAATGTAAGACAACATCTTGGGGAGCTCCCAAAATTAAATAGAGGCCACCTTTGAGGGATAAGTTCTGATATGTGGCTAACAAACTGATAACTATTTTATCAAAACAAGACTAAATCTTCAAGCAATAAGAGCAAATCATAAGGGACTAAAGTTTCCAACCTCCTCTTTAGAGAACTTCCCTTTAGAAGGTGGTAAGTAATAGTTGCGGTGTCTGAGAGAAAATTGCTGTGAGTTAAGAATTTGCATCCGATTTTGTCTTTCATGAAGAGAGAAAATAGATATTTTTATAAAAGCTTGAAACTACAATAGACAGGGTGGAGATTGAGAGCATCCAAATGTGAGTAGGCAGGGGCATCTGTGAGAGTCAGAGATCCCTCCCACAGAGATTTCCTAGAAATTTTAGAGTTTGATTCTTGGGACTGAGGTGGCGTGTTCAATACACTGTGAGGCTATGAATAGATAAAGCCTTTCTAAAGTGTAATTTGTTAATGTGGAACAAAAGTCTTAAAATATACATATAGCCGGACTCGGTGGCTCAGCCTGTAATCCCAGCACTTTGGGAGGCCGAGGTGAGTGGATTGCCTGAGTCTGCAGGTTCGAGACCAGCCCGGACAACTTGGTGAGACCTCATCTCTACAATAAATCAAAAAATTAACCAGACATGGTAGTGTGTGCCTGTAGTTCCGGCTACTTGGAAGGCTGAGGCAGAAGGATCACCAGAGCCCAGCAGGTTGATGCTGGGGTAGCTGTGAGCATGTGTGCCACTGCACTCCAGCCTGGGCCACAGAATGAGACTCCAACTCTAATATATGTGTGTGTGTGTGTGTGTGTGTGTGTGTGTGTGTGTGTGTGTGTGTGTACACACACACATATACTTTGATCTAGCAATTCAACTACCAAAAAGAAAAGTCCTGAGTGAAGATTTATTCAAAAAATGTTAAAGAGAAATCAGGAATATCATAAATGTCCAAATATGGGGGATTGGTCCAATAAATTATGAGACATATATGCATAGTAGTCATTAATGTTGCCCACTGAATATTTCTGATTGGTTCTCCACCTTTGGAGCACATGATAGGATTTCCAGGCCCCCTACAGTTGGGTGGGATTATGTGGCCTATTTTGGCCAATGAATTGTAAACAAAAGTGGCATGTGCTTATCCAATCCAAATGTTTAATTACCAGTGCTAGACCCTCCAGAGCTTTCTGTTCACACAGAGCAGCAGAGTCCCTGCATGCTCTGAGTAACCTGAGTGAAAAATAAGCTCTGAGATTTGGGTATTGCTTGTTACTACAGCATGATCTAGCCTATCCTGACTAATAGAAAGGAAATATGATGTAACCACTGAGAGATATGATCTAGCATATTTAATGACAGCCATAAAATCACACTATACTGTTAAAAAGCAGCTGCAAAACATGGTATACTAATCAGTTTCATATAGCTATACAAAGTAAAATACCGAAGAATATTCCCTCAACTTAACTGATCAGTAAATTGTGAAGTTATGTAAGACTGTGTGTGTGTGTGTGTGTGTGTGTGTGTGTTGATGATGAAGGAAATGAGCACCTTCTTCAGAAACAAGAGTTTTATGTTACATGTTCTAAAAGTTAAAAACTCTGAAACTCTGAACAAATCCTATAACTCCTTTACAAATATATATCTGAACTACCTTTCTGATTTTTATTTTACCTTTAAAAAAAAACTATTACTTTTCTTACTATCAAAATGTATATGTGAATAATTTTTAAATGTGCACTCTAAGCTTTGTGAGTTCCTTTGCTGATGTCTTCTTTGTTTGTTTGTTTGTTTTAGTACAAGAATCCCCTTCTCCTGTAGCTCTCAAAGCAATTTCTGAAAAGGAGAAGATGATTTCATGTTATACGCATATATTTTTTAAAAATGAGGTGAAATTGCCATCTACTTCTGATTGTTAGAAATGCCCCAAAAGTCATATTTCAAGTCTATGGTCTTACTTTCACAGTAGTGTTTCTCTATACCTTTTCCCCAAAAAATTTGTGCAAGGAGTTTGCATTATTAATAGAATTGGGAAAAAGTTATATTAAAAAGTAGTTGAGATGGACCCAGAACTCAACATTTTAAAAAGACTCTCAGATGAGTCTAATTTATACTAAATTTTGAGAACCACTCTTCTAAACCTATTCTTTTTTTCTTTTTCTTTTTCTTTTTTTTTGAGTCGGAGTCTCACTCTGTCGCCCACACTAGAGTGCAGTGGCCGCTCTCGGCCACTGCAGTCTCGACCTGCTGGGCTCCGGCGATCCTTTCGCCTCAGTCTTCCGAGTAGCCGGAATTACAGGCACGCGCTAACACGCCCGGCTGATTTTTTGATTTATTTTATAGATGAGGTTTCGCCAAGTTGCCCGGGCGGGTCTTGAACCCTTAGACTCAGGCAATTCACTCACCTCGGCCTCCCAAAGCGCAGGATTACAGGCTGAGCCACCGAGCCCGGCCTAAACCTATTCTTTAACCCTCCCCATCCCATCTTTTTCCAAATTTCATTTAGATTGGTCAAAGAAAGCTGAGAAAGGATGCTGCCCAGTGCCAAAAACATTCAGGAATATCTTCATAGTGACATGTGATTTTATTCAGGGGGTGGGGTGCCTACTGATGCACAAACCATCTAAGTGAAGGAAGCCCTTCTGAGGAAAAACATGGGGGACTCACTGTCTGACAGAACCCTACTTACATTCCTTGGCTCCCAGCCTAGGAGCTGGAGAAAAGTGCAGGTCATGAGATGTCTCAGATGCAGCCAATTGCTACCAATACATTTATCATTTTAAGAAAATTCTTTCTCTAACTAGCTTGAGTGCTTTTATTTTTTGTTCTGAAATGCGTTGATGTTTATCTTTTTTTACCATTTATTGAAATATACATATATTAATAAGTTAATAAAGTAATTTGCTTTGAAAATGTCCTAGAGTTGAATCATGTTTGCATAGCTGGTATGATTCTTACGGTTAATATGTTGCTTAGAATGTTCATCTTTATAAAGTAAACTAGATTATGGCTTCCTTCCTTCCATCCTTCCTTCCTTCCTTCCTTTCTTCTTTCCTTCCTTCCTTCCATCCTTCCTTTCTTCTTTCCTTCTTTGATATCATGATTATTCTAGTCTTATAGAATATATAATACGTATTATACTTGATTAAATAAAATGGAAGTTTTACTTAAGTAGTATGAGAATTTTTAGTTCTTTAAAAGTCTGGTAGAATTTGCCAGGAGAATTAACTGGAAATGGTGATATTTTGGTGTAGGGCCACATTTCCAATTTTCTCTACGTTTATTTGTCTCTTTACATTTCCTTTTTATTGTTGTTGTTGTTAATTTGGTCATTTGATTTCTAAAAAATCATGTGAATTTTTCTCTGACTTTCACATTTGTTATTATAAAGTTTGTATAATTTTCTCTTCAATTTTATAAAATTCCACTATATTTGCAGTTATAGTACCTTTATTATTCCTAATGTTTATTAATTAACCTCTTCTTTCCTTTTGTCTTGAGTCAAATTGTCATAGTTTGTCTATTTTATTTGTGTCTCCCTCCTTTCCAAAAAAATACTCTTTCATTTCATTAGTTTCTGTTTTTATATTATTATTTACCTACTTTGGGGGATTTCTTTTTTTTCTTAGTTTCTTGAGTAAAAATCTCAGTAGGTTTATTGTAAAAATACCATATTTTCTAATAAATGTGTTAAAACTATAGTTTTTTAGTATGATTTTAGCTGCATCTCACAGATTTTTATATGTGGTGCCTCTTGTCAGTCATTTATAATGAGTTTATAAATTCAGTTTTATTTCTTTCTCTGTAATTCAAGTATTTTGGAAGGATTATTCCTATTCCTATAGAATAAATTATTTGTGTGGAGGGGCTAAATTTAGTTTTTCTTTTTTGCTGTCACTTGTTGATTATTACATTTGCTTGTAAAGTTTTTCTTTTTAGAAAGAGTTGAAATTTACTTTTAGGCCTAAAATATACTTACTTTTTTGGTAAATGTTCCACATTTGTTTAGAAAGAATGTATCTTATTCAATGTTAGCTACAGAGTTTTTTTTCAAAGCTGTCATATCAAGCTTGATTGCTATGCTGTTCAAAACCTTTAAAGTCTTGCTTATTATTTGCCTGTTGACTTCTATACTTGATCCTAGCCAAAAGGCTAAAAAATAATGCCTATTAATTTCTAAAAGAGATGTACTAATCCCTATATCAATTAGTAATTGCTGCAAAACAAACCACCTTAAAACACAAGGACTTAAAACAACAATCATTTATTACCCCTTTGTATCTGTAGTCAACAGGGCTCCAGCTGATCTATGATGGGGTTGGCTGAGTGCCTCTGCTCTAGGCTGTGGTAGCCAGGGGGGATATGATAGCTCTGCTCCTAACTGAAGGTCTGTGGACCAATGAGGGTGACTGTGGTTGATTCTGATCCGTACTGCAAGTCTGTGGGTTAACTGGAAGACCAGACCAACAGTGAATAAAACTGCCCTTGCCAAGACAACTTGTTGCTCAAAGATCAGGAGAACATGCACCTATGTCAATAATTCTGTTCCATCCAGTTTTATAATCTTTTCTGAGCCTGGTCTAACATTCTGAAGACCCATATAGTGGGCTGCATAGTGATTCCAAAAAGATGTGACAAATCCTAATACTCCATATCCAGGAATGTGACCTTATTTGGAAATAGTGTCTTTGCAGATATAATTAAGTTAAGGATCTCTATATGCAATCATCCTGGCTATATAGAGTGTTCCCCAAATCCAGTTACCAAATATTCTTTTTTTTTTTTTTTTTTTTTTTTTTGAGTTGGAGTCTCACTCTGTCGCCCAGACTGGAGTGCAGTGGCCGCTCCCGGCCACCGCAGCCTCAACCTGCTGGGCTCCGGCGATCCTTCCGCCTCAGCCTTCCGAGTAGCTGGAATTACAGGCATGCACTACCACGCCCGGCTGATTTTTTGATTTATTGTAGAGATGAGGTCTTGCTGCCCAGGCGGGTCTCGAACCCGCGGGCTCAGGCAATCCACTCACCTCAGCCTCCCAAAGGCGCGGGATTACAGGCTGAGCCACCGAGCCCGGCTCCAAATATTCTTATAAGAGACAGTAAGGGAGAAGACAAAGAGACACACAGAGGATAAGGTAATGTGAAGATGGAAGAAGAGATTAGAGTGACATCTACAAGTCAAAATGCCAAGAATTGCTGGCAATGACCAGAAGCTAGGAGAGACACATGGAACAGATTCTCTCTCAGAGCTCCAGAAGGAGTCATACCTGCTGACACCTTGATTTTGGACCTCTAACCTCCAGAACTGCGAAATAATAAATTAATGTTATTTTAAGTTGCATAGTTTGTGGTAATTTATTATAGCAATGTCTTAGTCTGTTTGGGCTGCTATAGCAAATTACCACAGATGGAGTGACTTACAAGCAATAGAAATCTATCTCTCACAGTTCTGGAGACTGGAAGTCCAAGAACAGAATGTCATGATGGTTGGTAAGTGGCCTCTTCTGGGTTGCAAACTACTGACTTCTCACTGTGTCCTCACGTGGTAGAAGGGGAACAGAAGCTCTCTGAGAACTCTATTTAAGGGCACTAATCTCATTTGTGAGGACTTCACATGCAAGCTGTTCCTACACATGTCCCCTAGGTCTTGCTGAAACATAGTTATAACTTCCATAAATACCCTTGACATTTAGGCTATTTCCTCCACATCCAGACTGTGCTGGTCTCTGACTCTAGTTATTAGCAAATAGGCAATGAGAAGTGGTAAGAGTAATCCTTGAAGAGAATTAGTATCTCTTTGCGAGGCACCCATTCAAGTGAAGTCAATATGATATCCTGGCAAGGAGAAAATATTCTTCTCTGGCAGAGGAAAGAGGTTGCTTTTGCCAAACAGGAGAGTTTGAAGGAATGCTGTGGGGGTTCAAGATTATTGGATTCAGCTATCAAAATGTTCCCAACTCAGGTCTCAAAGCCTCATTGTTTCACTGTTACCGACCTCACATAGTCTTTTCTACAGCTCTGCCTTCACAGTCAGATTTTGGGCAGACTTTTCACAATTTAACCTGTGACAGCAGCAGCTAAGAATCTTCTTAAAAGCTGCCATAAAGAGTTTAGCAAAAAGAGAAGTTTGAAAGCAAGAGTTGAGAACATGTTTTATAACATTTTCATTTTCTTTCTGCATTAGTCCTTATTATGAGAGGATAACATATAAGGTTTAAGAGGTAAATCAAAGCAAACTTTTAAAAAGATGCATTATGTGCTGTTTTCTTTTTTTCTGAGTTGGATTCTCACTCTGTTGCTCAGGCTGGAGTGCAATGGCACACTCACAGCCACCCCAGCATTGATCTGCTGGGCTCAGGCGATCCTTCTGCCTAAGCCTTCCAAGTAGCCGGAATGAAAGGCACGCGCTACCACACCGGATGATTTTTTTAATTCATTGTAGAGATGAGGTCTCGCCAAGTTGCCTGGGCTCATCTCGAACTTGCGGGCTCAGGCAATCCACTTGCCTCGGCCTCCCAAAGTGCTGGGATTACAGGCTGAGGCACCAAGCCCTGCCATGTGCTGTTTTCTTTACATGAATGGAAGTGTTTACCAAAGAAAGATGTGTGTAACCAAGAGTTGAGAACTTGTTTTTATGACCTGCTTCTTTTTTTCTGCATAATTTTTTATTTTGAGGCATCTACATATACAGGTTTTAAAAAGGTAATTTTAGGCCGGGCCCAGTGGCTCAAGCCTGTAATCCCAGCACTTTGGAAGGCCGAGGCAAGAAGATTGCCTAAGCCCCTGGGTTTGAGACTAGCCTGGGCAACATGGTGAGACCTTGTCTCCACAATATAATAAAATAAATTAGCCGAGCATGGTAGCATACACATGTAGTTCTCGGTACTTGGAAGGCTA
Source organism: Cephalopachus bancanus (assembly GCA_027257055.1). Lineage (NCBI taxonomy): Eukaryota > Metazoa > Chordata > Mammalia > Primates > Tarsiidae > Cephalopachus > Cephalopachus bancanus. The sequence continues at coordinate 9,506,327 of JAPVLO010000021.1, read as the reverse complement.
AGCCGGGAAGGATCGTTGGAGCCCAGCGGGTCTAGGATGCAGTGGCCATGACTGTGCCATTGCACTCCAGCCTGGGCAACAGAGTGATATTCCAACTAAAAAAAAATAAAAAGGTAATTCTAAACTTGCTTTTATGAAAATGCATATATGCTCTTTTCTTTCAGTGAATAGAAGTGTTTAATAAAGAAAGTGTTTAGCAAAGTAAGCAAAAGTTGAGAACATGTTTTTTTTCTGCATTCGTTTTTATTATGATGCCTTTACATACACGGGTTTAAAAGACAAATCTAAGCACAGTTCTTAAAAGATGCATTATGCGCTGTTTTCTTTCAGTGAATGGAAGTTTTTGATGATAAAAAATTTTTGTAAGAATAAATAAATAAAGCTACTATAAAAGTGCTAGAAGTCAAGATAATAGTTACCATTGGGTAGAGGGAGGCAGTAATTGGAAAAGAGCATAAGGAGGGTTTCTTAGATGCTGGTATTTTATATTTATTAATCTGAAGACTGGTTAGATAGTTGTGTTCACTTTGGGGAAATTCATCAAAGTCTACAGTTATGCTATGAGCACCTTCCTATAGGCTGCACTTAAATAAAAGTTTTACTTATGAAAAAAAGTTTTAAAATAATAAAAATAAAAGCTGACATGAAAGCTGGCTTTAAAACATGTTAACTGCCATTAGTTAGTCATTCTCTTGCACTTTCATAAATAATCAGACTATTCCACATTCATTTTAAATAATGTTATTTCCATAGCAATTAAGGGAAGTTACTATCCAGTTTCCTAGATCCTTGTCTTATAATGAGTCTTTTTAAAAATCAGAGTCTGAGGCAAGAATTAAAGTGCTAACACTTTATTGTGGATATGCAAGCCCAGAAGAGTGAGGGAGAAGGAGAGGGAAAAGAGAAGTAAAACAAGGAAAAATGTGTGAGGCAATGCAAGTTATGCACTGACCACTGCTTCACAATGAGGCCACAGAGAGCCACGGTTTGGAGCTGACAACTTGTATGCATCATTTCAGCTCTTCTCAGTCCCATTTCTTACCCCAGTCACTTCTGCAGCAATGGTTCTAACAGGATGTCAACCATTTTTATACAGGTACAGCCTGAGAGTGTCTTTTTGGGGTTTCTCTTCCTGCCCCAGCATTACTCTGACGCCATGGCTTGGGATGCTGGAGGAACCCACTCAGTACCCATGCATACATTGAACAACCCAGGAAATAACATACATGGGGCAACAGGAGCTGATGGATAAGTGCCCCCCCTTTCACGCCCAAGAATGGTAGTTCTGAGATGCATTTTACAAGACTCCTTAGATCACCCAACATCATTGAACACCAGTTTCCAGTCATAGTGGTGCCTACTTAATAATCTGTCTTTGAATTGAATCACTCACCCTGTCTCTCACTCTTGCTCCTTGGGATCACTTCCCAAGTAAATTATCTACATGCTAGCCTTGTCTCTAGCTCTGCTTTAGGGGGAACAAAACAATATCTTTCAATAGGATGCTTGTCCATCATGCATGACAAATCACAAGCAGGAACTATCCCTTGAGATGGTTCACAGGATAAATGGGATCTCTTCTATCTCTAACTTTCACATGTCGAGTCTTTCCTCATGAGATGACAACTCTTAGCTCTTCTAGGTTGTGTCATCTGGCTCTTTGTCAACCACCCCAAAAATCTGATCTCATGTTCAAAGAGTGACTGGATGGGGAAGGAAAGGGTGGGAGAAGGAATGCATCAAAACAATCCAATAAGGTATACAAGTTTAGTGTCTCTACAAGGAAGGAAATCATATTTGGAGATGCAAGGGAATTTAAAGTTGGCAGAGTCTACAGAACATTCTTATGGATACTCTGTCAAGAAAGTTGTTGAAGCTCAGGTCTGGAGCTCAGGTGAGAGGCCAGAGCTAGAGATAATAGATTTGGGTATAGTCAGGACACAAAAGGTCTGGAAACCACAGTGAAGATAAGGTAAACCTAAGGGAGGTGCAGGGACGTCCAGGTCAGTGCTTAGGATTCAAGTAGGGCAAAGGGTATGGAAGAAGAGAAGTCAAGGGGGGAGGACAACTCGGGTGAGGAGAAGAGCCAGGAGGGTATTCTGCCTTAAAGGCCAAAAGGATGAGTGGGCAACATTCTGTAAGAAGGTCAAGCAGAATGAAGACAGAGAAAGAATCTGTCCTGCCTCACAATTAGGAAGTCTCTATAAATCCTGTGAAAATCTGCTGTGGTAAGAATGTGGGCACATAATCCAGATGACACTGACAAGGAGAAAATAAGAGGCGAAGAAGTAGTAATGGCCTCCACGGATACTCTCAGAAGGACTTCAGAATAGTATCTGGGAGACGAAGCTGTCCAGGGAGAGGCAAGGGGTGCTAATGTTTACCCAGCAAGAGGCTTCAACATTATGTATGTCCTCACCGACCACACTCCACAATCCTGCAAAAGAGGGACCTTAATGAGAGAAGAATAGAAACTGAGGTTCAGTGAAGTTGCTGGCCCAATACTGAAAAGGAATGAGTTTGCACCCAGAATGTGCACCCAGGATTGTCTGACTCTGACTTTTCTGCTGCACATACACTGGAGAAGGAAGCAAAGATCAGGGAAGGGCACTTCAGGCTGCAACTGGAGTATATGTACAGTCAAAGAAGAATCCAGAGGAAAGGAGAGACTACAAGACACAGTGGAGAGAATAAATCATGAAGAGTCTCCCAGAGGCAATGAAAGGTGGCGGAAGATTGCCATAGATACATAATTGGGTGAAAATCTTAACACATAACACAACCATGGACACATTTCTATCTCTGTCTTGGGTTTCTCTTTATTTCCAATCTCTAAATTAACAGATAGCCCTCAGACTTCCGTGGCCAGAAATTAGGTCATGCTGTTCACTAAAATAGCATTGGGCCTGGGGCAGCAAGAGCAAGTGGAACACGAAGCCTCTTACTCACAAGCCCCAAGCCTAAAATATTTCTCTCTAGGGATGAAAGCAATATTATATAATGAGCAAGAAATACCAGCACTGTTGTAAAAGTGGCAAAAATGTAAAAGAAAAGGACTTTTTTCCTTGTGTTTAAGTTTTGACTTTTTATTTTGAAATAATTATAGATTCAGGGGAAATAAAATAAATAAAACCTTTTAGACGAGATTATTTTTCTGTCTATTGGCAAAAAAAATTGAATGTTTACAATATCTAAAGCTGACACTGGTGCAGGGATAGAGGCTGCTTGGAGGACAACCGGGCTGTTCCTTCAGAATTGGACACCCATGTCTGCTTTGACCCGCTCATTCCAAATGCAGGACAACTACACATACATCTGCACAGAGAGGCTAACTGTTCATCAGCAGGGACATGAAACATTAATAAGTGGAATTCCATTCGGCCATCAAATAAAGGCAAGGAAAATGGATGCTTGTCAGTATAGGAAGTTCCCCAAAAATAGTTAACTAAAAAAAAGCAAGTTGAAAAACGGCACTGTACTACATCATGACATTATTTATTTAATGTCAAAACAAAGACAAAGCAAGTTATCTTTATAGCGGCATTACTGTCAAAGGAGAGAAATGAGATGAAGGATGAGAGGATCAATATAGAATTTCCTTGAATTGGTATTGCTTTGCTATTTTGCAATGAGAATATATTCATGTATCATTTGTGTGTTCAAATTTTTTTTTTTAGAGAGTGAACAAGAACAACTTCTAGCATGATAATAGCTGCATGATATGGCATTTGCTCTCTTTTTTAACCTAACTCCTACCATTCCCCTCCCCCCCATTCAGCAGTTTTTAATAAATGTATGCCTCTTACTTTGTTGTTTGCTTTTGGTCTACTCCAAAGCCCCGAAATGATTTTTTAAAAATAATTTATCCAGTTTTATAGTTGTTCTTGAGGCGAGAATTTGCTGATCTTTTCACTCCATTATCGCTGGAATGTAATAATTTAATTTTCACTTGAGTTTATTATTGCTATTTTGCTGAGCCAGTGTTTTAGTTTTGTTTTGTTTTTGTTTTCTTGAGTTGGAGTCTCACTCTGTCGCCCAGGTTGGAATGCAGTGGCATGCTCACGGCCACCGCAGCCTTGACCTACTGGGCTCAGGTGATCCTTCCACCTCAGTCTTCCAAGTAGCTAGAACTACAGGCATGCTCCACCATGCCCAGCTAATTTTTGGATTTATTGTAGCAATGAAGTCTCACCAAGTTGCCCAGGCTGGTCTCAAATCCATGGGCTCAGGTAATCCTCTCACCTTGGCCTCCCAAAGTGCTGAGATTATAGGCACGAGCCACCGTGCCCAGCCATGTTTTTGTTTTTATAGAGTCTGTATTAGTCTCCTGAGGCTGTCATAACAAGGTGCATCACACTGAGTAACTTAAAAAAAGAAAAAACTTTATTCTCTCACCTTTAGGAAGCTAGGAGTCTGAAATCAAGGTGTGGGCAGGCCTTCCTCTCTCCCAAGGCTCTACAGAGAATCTGCCCCATGCCTTTTCTCATAGCTTCTTGGGTTGTTGGCAATTCTTGGCATCTGCAGCTTATAGATATGTCACTGCAGTCTCTGGCTTTGGCATCACACGGCATTCTACTTGTGTCTTCACACCATCTTCCCACCGTGTGCACCGTATCTCCATTTCTTCTCCTCTTCTTTTAAGAACACCAGTCAAATGGAATTAGGGCTGTGACAGTTGTCAGAATAAAATGAAGTCACTTGTGTCATAAAACCCTGACAAATAGAGTCAGAAAAGGTCATGAAGGGAGAGTTCTTGTGCACAAATGCCTGATAACAAGAATTATCACAAATATTCTACCAGAACCACAACATTGCACAAAGGCCATCACAACCTTACACACACACAAAATACTTCTGCAAGGACATCTACCCAACAACTAGCTATCCAAATTTGGGCCGGTGCCACCTTTGTTATTGATCCTTGTAGCTAAAGGTAATTGTCTAAAGACCAGTATGTAATCTTCCTCTTTTTTTGTTTAAAATCCTTTGTCTTTTTTCACCTCCCTGAACGCTCATGTAGTTTACTATGGCACACGGGTTCCCATTACAATGCTCCATCACCAAATAAATATTTCCTCCCTCCCTCTTTGTTTGTTATTTAGATTGACAAAGGTGTTTCAGAAGTGGCACCAAAGTGAGGTCACTTCTGGTGGATTAATTGGTGGCTCCTAGAATCAAGTGTACCACTAACTGAGACCTTTACACTCTCCACTTCTGCAGTCACCTCTACTGTCATGGTGAATCTTGAATTCTTGAGCTATCTTCCTTTGGTGAATTTTTTATTTACTTATTTATTTTTTGCTTTGTTTGCTGATTTGGTTACAAGGTCATCTTAATAAAGGAAATTGCACCCCTCCTGGGATGATAAATGATTTGTCTTTTCTGGTAAATCCATTCTGGTGTAAGAACAATATTCTTCTGGTTTGAGTACTCTTGGTTTCTACAGAATTTATGTTCTGCCTGATTGTGTGTGCCTGGTCTAATATTTTGATTGGTCTGTGTGTCTGGCTTAAAATTTTTTTGAGCATTCCTTTTTTGTTTCATTTGCTTTGGTTATGCATAGCTATAAATGATGTGGATCTTTTTTTCCCTTGCTTATTTCTGAACATCTTCTGAAAGCAAAAATAAACATTCTAAATGGTAGGCATAAGATGGCCAATTAAAAGCCACTAGGGCCAGGCTCAGTGGCTCAACCTGTAATCCCTCACCTTGGGAGGCTGAGGTGAGTGGATTGCCTGAGCCCACGGGTTCGAGACCCACCTAGGCAACTTGGTGAGACCTCATCTCTACGATAAATCAAAAAATTAGCCAGGCGTGGTAGCGTGCGCCTATAGTTCCAGCTACTTAGAAGGTTGAGGCAGAAGGATCGCCAGAGCCCAGTAGATCGAGGCTGTGGTAGTGGGGAGTGGCCACTGCACTCTAGTCTGGGCGACAGAGTGAGACTCCAACTCAAAAAAAAATAAAATAAATTAAAGAAATAAAAACCACTAGGACAGTTGCCACCATCTAAAACGTTGGTCCAAACTCCCTGAAAGGAATTATAGGATTTTCTTTGCTCACGAAAGAGTAATAGGAATTGAAATGAGATTCTCAAACAGTAAAGTATGCCAGGTTTTCAGGGACTCCCACCAGTTACATGACTTTTCTGCAAGCATGTTTTAAATCAGTGGCCATCATGGGAATCACTCTAACTCCCCAAGTCAGTCTTCCTCAGAGCTGAATTAGAAACTGAAGCTATGGAATTATGTAAAGCTTCTAACTTCTCTCTCTCTCTCTCTCTCTCTCTCTCTCTCTCTCTCTCTCTCTCTCTCTTTCTGCCTACTTTGAATCTGCTGATTTTTTTTTTTTTGCTGATATTAAGATAAATTCACTGCCTATGGCATTCCATCCAAGATTTTTTTTAAAAGAGAAAAAAAGGTCTTAAAAGGCTTTCAAATGAATGGCTTTACAAATTACAACAGCTCCATAGCAACCAACAACCTAGACACCTTTTGGAAATGTAAATTAAGGCTTGCCAGACTAACAATTGCTTAGGATGATAGAACAGTCAATTAAAGGATTGATATTCTACAAGAAAAGAACTAGATAAATGTTTATAAAAGTTAGGTTCTAAGATCAAGCAGGTCAAAGTCTTGAACTCAGAGCAATAATATAAAGTATCTCTGTCTGACACAGAAATTGCTTTGTCTGTTATGCAGGGCCAGAAAAAGCACCCCCAAAGAAACCTTACTAAAATGCTTTCTTGTCCACAAGCAAGCAAGCCAGACAGACAAGCAAAAGGTAGATTTGTTAGTAAAAAATTCAAGCCTACTTGAAGATTTTTTTTCTCCTTTAAGTCAGCCAGTTCTAGCTCAAAACAAAACAAAAACTTGAATATTTAATTCTAAATTCATTAGAAATTGGAAAAAAAGGAGAAAGGGCCAAAGAGATTTTTTTTTAAAAAAACAAACCACTTTATTCAAAATTTTGGTCCACAGCCTTCACTAAATTACCTAACCGACCAAATAAAATTTAACCATATGAACAAGTGCCATTTTATAAGAAATATAATTTGGATCCAACTATCTTTTTATAAACCAGTGAGTTTGAATTATTATGTTCTACTGTTTCATAACTAAAATTCTAAAGTGAAAGTTATACAGTCTTTATTTGTATATGTGTATATGTGCTTATGTGTTTACACGTTTTGTGTCTGCATGGTAAAATCTGACATAGCCAGAAATCCCTTAAGGAATTCTGTTCAAATTGGCTTAGCTAAATGGGCAAACATATAAGATACGTAGCAAAAGGCCAGGCGCAGTGGCTCAAGCCTGTAATCCCAGCACTTTGAGGGGCCAAGGCGAGAGGATTGCCTGGGCCTGAGGGTTCGAGAGCAGCCAGGGCAACATGGTGAGACTTCACTCTACAATAAATCCAAAAATTAGCCAGGCGTGGTAGCACACGCCTGTAGTTCCAGCTACTTGGAATGCAGAGTATTAAAACCACATAAAGCCACATCCTCACTAGCATCTGTTGTTGTTTGCTTTATTAATGATGGCCATTCTTATTGGGGTTAGGTGGTATCTCAATGTATTTGATTTGCACTTTTCTGTATCTGTTATTTAATTGAATATAACAAACTTTAAGATTTTAAATTACATGAACAGTTCATTTACAAATGCTTATCCTATTTACATTTACCTAATTTATTTATCCATTATACCTAGATTACTTGTAAAAACTAAGATATTAGACAAAGTTAGTCATCATTTCAAATTTTTTAAACCATTTTTATAGTCTGTGAATATAATTAAGAAACTTCAAGTTAAATAGTATATGGATATATTGCTGATAATCCAGAAGGTACGCTGTTTTTATTAAACCAACAATTTTAACTTAGTCCTAGTTATCTAAGAGTTACACAAAGATCTTCTGTTTTTAGGCTGGGTTTATAGTTTTATGACCTTAAAACATCTAGCAGAGACAAATATAATCTCGTCTTACTAGTAAACCCAGACAAAGATCTATACTAGCAATTCCTAAGACATTTAAAATCTATTTATTAAATATTTATTTAAGTCACATGCCCCAAAAGGCATGTGAATTGCTACTTTTTTTTTTTTTTTGAGTTGCAGTCTCACTCTGTCGCCCAGGCTGGAGTGCAGTGGCACAAGCCCAGTCACCACAGCCTCGATCTGCTGGGCCTAGACGATCCTTCTGCCTTAGCTTGTAAGTAGCTGGAACTACAGGCAAGCGCCACCATGCCTGCCTGGTTCAGAGATTATTAAAATTTGCTTCAAAATGTAGATTTAGGAAGGAAATATAAACGAGATAGAAAGAAACCAGTAAAAAAAATTACAAGTATAAAGATATATTTTAGAGCTGGGCTCAGTGGCTCAGCCTGTAATCCCGCGCCTTTGAGAGGCTGAAGTGAGTGAATTGCCTGAGCCTGTGGGTTCGAAACCTGCCTGGGCAGGCGAGACCTCATCTCTACAATAAATCAAAAAATTAGCCGGGAGTGGTAGTACGTGCCTGTAGTTCCAGCTACTTGGAAGGCTGAGGCAGAAGGATCACCAGCAGGTCGAGGCTGTGGTGGCCGGGAGCGGCCACTGCACTACAGTCTGGGCAACAGAATGAGACTCCAACTCAAAAATAAATAAATAAAGCAAAATAAAATAAAGATATATTTTTTGTAAGGAAGGTTTAAAAGAAAAAAGAATAATTTTGTATGTTAAAGAATCTTGTGTGGTAAATTTTTGTCTTAAAATAAAATAACTGATAAGAAAGAGAAGGTTTAAGACAAAGTATAAAATCTAAGCATGTCATGAAAAGCCTGTGTAAATCATGAAAGGTTTATCAAAGATGAGTTAATCAAAAGAAATTTTCGTGTGTGATCAAGTTGGCTATAATTAGAAGAAAATTTTTATAAGTCTTTCTAAAGATTGAGCTTTTATAATAAAAATACTGATACAAAACAAAAAAAAAATTGTCTCCTATGTTAGAACAACAAGGTTTTCTTGAAGTACTGATCTGCTGTTAGTAAAATTGCAAGAGGTGCTGATTTTTAATTCTGAAATCTGTTTCTTTAACAACTATATTCTAAACTGCAGTTTATTCTTGTTTTACTTTCTATTTCTGTCACACTTTTTCCTGAGATTCATTTAATTTCTCTAGTTTCAGTTGGAAACGCTTTCTTCATTTAGAATGGCAATTTAATTTCTTGAGATAGAGTTTTCCTCTTGAAGCTTCTCAGATTTATATCTCAGAAGCTCAATTTTTGCTATATCTCATTGCACATGATTTGTGGGTCATACATTTCTTGCTTGGCTGGAGAGATAACTCTCTCTTTTAACTTTTTTGTCAGTCCCTCTAACTTTGTTTCTGGTTCTAGCTTTGCTGCTGTGGCTTGACACCGAAATGCTCTGTCTTGAAGGCCTAGAAAAGCAGTGTTTTCATCCAGTATAACTTGATTTCTTGAAGTATCTGAATTGTTCCCTATAACCAGGAAACTTCCTATGCCTTTACTAAGAGCCATGTGTTCCCCTGCTAAAGGTATTTGTTTTCCTGTTTATATTTCTCTATAATATGGTATATGGTATATGCTTATAACGTTTGGGCCCACACTTTTTCTGTCTGACTGAATTCAAGGACCTTTTCATCAGGTTCAACTTCCAGGTTATCTAAATGGGCTTCCCGTAAAGATCAATCTCTCACTGTAGGAGGTTTTTCTTTACCTTTTTGTTGCCTGGCCTAAGAAACAATTTTGTATTTTAGTAAGATAATTTCCTGTCTTGTCTTTATTAAGTTTTCTGATTGTTTAGGAAATCTGAGCTTTGAAAGGCTGAGGCATTTTTTGTTTTTTTACATCCCTATAACTTTCTGTATTGCACTTGAAGCCTCTGATTTTCACTCTGGTTAAATAAATATTATTTCACAGTGACCTGTTTTAATCAGATGTTTTAAACATTTTGACATTTTTAACAGGCATCCGCAATATGAAAACTCTACATTAAGTCTTTTTTTATGTACAATTAACTTTGAGATCTTTCAGTCAGGACCCGGGACTGGAAAAAAGTGCCTCAGCAGATGTATTTCATTTAATATCTTGCAGAGATATTAAATGCTTAGGCTTATGTGGTAAATTATATGGAAAGCATTGTCAAATGATTAGTGATGCTGGATCTTTCAGTTACATTTAAGTGTTATTGACATGAACATTCCAAAATTGTATAAAACACTTAAAATCTAATATATTGTCAGTCATAATTCTGGTTATTATTTTGTAGATCACAGAAATAATCAGTTTTTTTCATCAATTGATGATTATAATAAACTTCTATATGGTTTTCAACCACTGCTACTCCAAGTTTTTGTCACTCATAGTTATAGTCTTGATTTTTCTCTAAAAGTATTTGTAACCGGATTTGTGAAAAAGAATCTAACAAGTATTCTTCAATATAGGTTTATAATAACTTTAAGATCAATGGACTAGATAAAAACTTTCAGAACTCTAATAAAGAAACTTATGAATTCATGAAGCCAGATCAAGCAGAACAAAAATTAATTACATGAGATTAAATAACTGCTGAAGAGAATGTTTTCATGACTTTTAAACATTTGAAACATTTTTGGTTCTTTACATAAATGTTTTAATTTCCAGACTTAAGAAAATGTTCTCTCTTAAATTAGCTGTAGTTTACAGCAATTTGGTAAAGTATACTTACACGAACAAAGGTGGAAGCATTTGCTTTTTCTCCTTACTTGAACTTTCCAGAATTTGGAAATATCCATGAGTATCCTTGTGGTGATATAGTTACATGCATGAGTTTCATAAGAATTTACTGTCTTTAAAACAAGATACAATTGGAAACATTAGTTACATTGCCAAGGCTCTGATTGGAATATTATATTTGATAATGTGCATAGAATGCCCGGCTTCAAGGCTTCTCAGCCTTGCAAGCAGTGGGTGAGTAAAATTTGTCATTTTCTGGTGAGTCCAGGTATATTAAGACTGTAGGTAAAATATGAAGTCTGCTTTGGTTTGGTTTACTAGCCCCAGGAAGTTTTTAAATCTGAGATTCTTATAGGATCAATGTAGAGGGGAAAAGTTATGTTTCTAACAAAAATATATAATACACCTGTTATTAGACTGTAGCCCTGTGTATTATTTTTGAGTGCTTGCTATCTGCCTGTAGACTAGATTATAAATTCTTCTAGATTTCTCCAATTCAGTTTTATTCCACAGACTTGTTAAAAATGGGAACTTCTCTGTTCCTGAAGCCCTATAAGCTTAAACTAGATGAACTTTAAGAAACAAGTCTCATGCCTGATACTCAAATATAGGCCACTCGGAAAGTTCACCAAGATACCCTATGCCATAACCAAAGACATTCAGACTGCAAACAAGGACACAAAGTTGGCAACTTCATGCTGTGGGCAGCTTTTCCCAAGATGCTAGAACAAGATTCCATATCCTAATGAGACTCTTACCCATTTAATGCTAGCTTTCTCTCTCTCTCTCTCTCTCTCTCTCTCTCTCTCTCTCTCTCTCTCTCTCTCTCTCTTTGTTTTGTTTTGTTTTGTTTTTTGAGTTGGAGTCTCACTCTGTCGCCCAGACTGGAGTGCAGTGGCCGCTCCCGGCCACCGCAGCCTCGACCTGCTGGGCTCCGGCGATCCTTCCACCTCAGCCTTCCAAGTAGCCGGAATTACAGGCATACGCTACCACGCCCGGCTGATTTTTTTGATTTATTGTAGAGATGAGGTCTCGCTGCCCAGGTGGGTCTCGAATCTGCAGGCTCAGGCAATCCACTCACCTCAGCCTCCCAAGGGCGCGGGATTACAGGCTGAACCACCGAGCCCAGCTTACCTTTTTCTCTTGACAAGATAAGGGTCAACTAAAATTTCACAATCAGTAGCCTCTGCTAGTAACTTGACAGAATCTGACCTAAGAGATCCTTTAGTCCAATTAGGTGATGACTTTGGTGTCATTTCTAATATAACTGTTGCTCTCTCTGCTTTAATTCATCCTAGTCATGAGATACTAGATTATAAAATTGCTCCATATTATCTATTGGTTAAATAAGAAAATCTCTGCACTGTTGCTAATACTACAAGTTTTACCTGGATAAATTTTTCTGGAGAAGTTGAGACCCATATTCATAAAATAAGAAAATAGGTCATCATGGCTACAACATTTTACCTAGTTCTCTGTGGTCATTTGATTTATTTAATTGGTTACCTTTAAGCCTAGGTTTGTGGCTCAAAATTGTTATACAAACAGAAATTATCACTTTACTTTGCATTTTCCTTTTTAAACTTTGTACCTTTTGCTCATATAATTTCTGCAGAAGTACAACTCCTAACAGATTAAAACTGGCCCAGCCCTTTGAGATGATAGTCAATGCCTACGGAACAGACAAAATTGAAGTTAACAATGGACTCCAGGTTGACTTAGCATAAGAACCACTCCCTTCAAATCTTGCTTGTTGCTCAAATGTGGCTAAAAGTGTTTGACACAGACTCTTAGTTGCCGATCACTTCCCTCCAACATGGGACCAGACCAAACCAAACCAAGACAGGTCCATCCTGACACCAAGGGACAATCAAAACTTAACTACAGAATAACTGAGAATCACCAATGCTTTTGGAGAAAGATCTTGATTACAAGGGGAAAATATTAAAGTTGTCAGAATCAAAATAGAGTTCCTGTGTCCAAAACAAACAAACAAACAAAATGCTGACACACAGAGCCAGGAAACCAGGGAAGCCCATGGGAGGAGGTCTCTCATGGATGGATGTCAGATAACAAGAATAATCACAAGAGACTGCAGAAATCACAACCTTGAACAAAGGCCATTACAACCTTATACACACAAAAAAAATTACAGAGGGTACCAAAAATATGTATACACATTTTAAGAAAGGAAAAAACTGTATTAAAATTGTAATACTCAATAAGATGAATACAAGTCATGTTGAACTTCTGTAATTACAAGAGGTAATCAAAGTGGTTACCCTCAGTGTCCAGACACTTCTGATTACAGCAAACAGTTCTTAAAATGCATATACATTTTTTTGGCACCCCCATAGTTCTGTGAAGACATCTTCTTAGCAACTGCCTGTCCAGCATTGCACTGGCACCACTCTTGTTATTGATCTTTGTAGCCAAGGATAATTATCTCAAAACAATTATGTAATCCTCTTCATTTTTCTTTTAAAATCCTTTGTCTTCCTTCATTTCTCTGAATATAGACATAGTTTACATGGCACACATATTTCCATTACAATTCCTTTTTCCAAATAAATATTGTTAGATTTGAGAGAGCCTCTCTCTGTGTGTGCTATTTAGATTAACAGGGCCCACTTTATGACCTCATCCTAACTTAGTTATATACACAAAGACCCTATTTTCAAATAAGGTCACATTCACAGGTATCTGGAATTAAGATTTTGACATATCTTTTTGGAGGACATAATTCAATCTAAAACAGAATCAAACACATGATCCTTTCTCCTATGGTGTCTGTTTCATATTCTGCCTAAGAAAGATCTTCCTCATTCTAAATTTAAGAATGAACATCTTAAGTTTTAATTTTCTACATTTCAATTTCCAAGTCATGTGAAATTTTCTTAGAGTAAGGAATGAGGTAAATATTCAACTTTATATTATCTACACTCTTAGATAATTGTTCTAAGACTATTTATTAAATGATAGGTTTCCTTCCTCTCATTGTTTTGAAATGCTGCATATTAAAAAAAAGAAAGAAAGAAATGCTGCATATTTCACTGCAGAGCAAGGTCCAGTGGGTCTCCAGTTGCTTTCTCCAGCTGACCTCGTTAGACAGCAGATTTGTGACAATACATGTGAGCCACCACCATGCCTGCATCATCAACCTCCCCAGTGAAAGAAACATGGTTGCTCCTTCACATCAGCCTTCAAAATCTTGAGTGAAATGTCTCTCATGGCCCTTGCCAACTTGCAAGTATGCAGGGAATTTTTAGCTAGGTTGACAAAACAGGGTTTAAACAGAGGAATGACATGGTCTGACTTAAGGTTTTTTAAGATAAATTTTATTTTTTGAGCAGTTTTAGGTTACAGCAAAATTGGGTGGAAAGTACCGAGATTTCCCATATGCTCCCACCCCTACACATACACAGCATCCACCCCTATCAATAACCCGCACAGAGTGGTACATTTGTTACAACTGATGAACCTACATTGACACATCGTTTCCCAAAGTCTATAGTTTACTTTAGGAGTCACTATTGGTGTTGAATGTTCTTATGAGTTTGGACAAATATGTAACAACATGTATTCTCTATTACAGTATCATACAGAATTGTTGTACTGTCCTACCAATTCTCTGTGCTCTGCTTATTCATCCCTCTCTTCCTCTGAAACCCTGGCAACCACTCATTTTTTAAAAAATTGTCTCCATAGTCTTGCCTTTTCCAGAATGTTATATGGTTGGAATTACACAGGATGTAGTCTTTTCAGATGGACTTTTGTCACTTAGTAATATGCATTTAAGATTTCTCCATGTGTTTCCATGGCTTAATAGCTCATTTCTTTTTAGCACTAAATCATGTCCATTGTCTAGACATAGCAGTTTGTTTATTCAACAAATTTGTCTTTGCCTACTGAAGGACATCTTGGCTTCTTCCTAGTTTTGGCAATTGCAAATAAAGTTGCTATAAACATCCGTATGAGGTTTTTGTGTAGACATTAAGTTTTCAGCTCTTTGGGATAAATACCTGGGAGCACAATTATTGGATTGTATGGTAAGAACATGCTTAGTTTTATAAGAAACTGCCAAACTGTCTATCAAAGTGGCTGTACTATTTTGCATTCCCACCATCAGCAATGAAAGTTCTTGTTGTTCCACATCCTTGTCAGCATTTGACATTGTCAGTGTTTTGGATTTTGGCCATTTTAGTAAGTGTGTAGTGGTATCTCATTAATTTGCATTTTTCTGGTAACATATGATGTAGAGCATCTTTTCATATGCTGATTTGTCATCTGTATATCTTCTCAGGTTAGGTGTCTATTCAGGTCTTTCTTCATTTTTAAAAAAGGTCTAGTTGTTTTCTTTCTTTTTTTTTTTTTTTTGAGTTGGAGTCTCACTTGGTCGCCCAGACTGGAGTGCAGTGGCCGCTCCCGGCCACCGCAGCCTTGCCTGCTGGGCTCCGACGATCCTTCCACCTCAGCCTTCTGAGTAGCTGGAATTACAGGCATGTGCTACCACGCCAGGCTGATTTTTTGATTTATTGTAGAGATGAGGTCTCGCTGCCCAGGCAGGTCTCGAACCCGCGGGCTCAGGCAATCCACTCACCTCAGCCTCCCAAAGGCGCGGGATTACAGGCTGGTTATTTTCTTATTGTTGAGCTTTAAGAGTTCCTTGTATATTTTGGATAACAGTTCTTTATCAGATATGTCTTTTGCAAATATTTTCTCCCAGTTTGTGGCTTGTCTTCTCATTCACTTGATGATTTATGTTTTTAAAGAATCAATCTGGATAATTCAATCGAGCCATATTTGTTTCTTGGCCCAGGGAGTACTGGGTAGTGGTTATGTG
Organism: Cephalopachus bancanus; assembly: GCA_027257055.1. NCBI lineage: Eukaryota > Metazoa > Chordata > Mammalia > Primates > Tarsiidae > Cephalopachus > Cephalopachus bancanus. The sequence continues at coordinate 9,490,773 of JAPVLO010000021.1, read as the reverse complement.
ACTAAAGCACAAGACAAATTACTTGATTATGGACTGGAAGTCATATGTTAGGAAACAATTGGTTAAAAGTGACTCCAAGCTTTTTGCCATGAGTCACATGAAGAATGGAGTTGCCATTAACTGAAATGGGGAGACTTGAGGGAAGATCCGGTTTTGAGATAATAGAGCTAAGAATTGGGTTCTGAATATGTTTGATGTTAGGTGCTTACCAGACCTCCTAGGGGAGATGCTTATCCTTAACCTGGAGATGGATACAGTCACCAGATGGCTGTTACTCTTAGGAATAGATAGGGTAACTGTGTTTCATGTATGAGGAGAAGGACGCACATGAATATTTGGGTGACCTGAGAAATGACTTGCAACAGAGAATACTATGACTACCAAAACCCAGCCTCTTTTTTCTCCTTTAATAAGAGAATTCTGGGTTTTCTTCAGGAGCAGGGCTTCCCAGATAGTACTGACCATTTCCAGCCTTTCCTGCAGCTTTCTGAGATCATATGACCTAGTTTTAGCTAGATGTGATGATAGCAGAAAAAAAATGTAAGCCACCTTGAGTCATACCCTGAAAAGGAATGAATGGTTGGCACATTTCACCTTTGAACTCTCTGGGATGCTGTTGTGATGACAAGAGCTCAAGCAGTCATTTTAGAGCATGAGATGAAAGCCATATATTGAAGACAATAGAAAAGTTTCAAACATATCAAAAAATATAGGCAGGAAACAGTGGCTCATGCCTATAATCCCAGCGTTTTGGGAGGCCAAGATGAGAGGATCGCCTGAGTCCACAGGTTCAAGATCAGCCTGGGAAACTTGGCTAGACCTCATCTCTACAATAAACCAAAAAATTAGCCGAGCATGGTGGCAGGTGCCTGTAGTTCCAGCTACGTGGAAGACTGAGGTAGAAGGATATCATCTGAATCAGCTGTTCGAGGCTGCGGTAGCCATGAGTGCGCCACTGCACTCCAGTCTGGGAGACAGAGTGAGACTTCAATTCAAAAAGATAAAATAAAAAAATACAAAGAATATTACACTAAATCTTCATATACTCATCATCTATATTTAACATTTGTTAATATTTCATTATATTTCCCTTACCTTTTTGCTAAAGTATTATAAGGAAAATCATAGAAACATGCAAATGTATCTCTAAACTATTCAATTTTCTTTAGTATTACCAAAAAGTAAGGATATTTCTTTCCTATATAACCAAAGTAGCATGATCACAATTAACAAAATTAGCAATCCTTTATATTGTCTAATATTCATTCCTTATTTATATTTTCCCAATTGTCTCCCAAATTACTTAACTAATTTGACTGTACAAACATCTGACCAAGGTCCACACATGGCCTTTGTTGTTATGTCTTTTAAACCTCTTTTCATCTAGAACATCTTCCTTCTTCCCTTTTTATTCCTTCATGACACTGACCAGTTGAAAAGGCCTGATCAGATGTCCTATAGAATGACTCATCGTCTGAGACTAAAAGTTAATTCTAATAAGGTTTGCACTTTGTGAAAGAGCACGTCATAGATAGCATTGTGTATTTATGTATTTCAAATTGCATCATATTAAGAGACCCATAAACTCTGTATGCCACAGTAATCATTGCCCATTACTGGTTAAATTTGTAAATTGATTCTAACATCACTTTAAAAAGCAATATTAAGTACATAAGAAAGATTAAAAAGTATTAATATTATTTTACCCAAAAATCGAGTTTATGGAATTCTATTTTAAGGGAATAATGAATCCAAGGTGAGGATGGGGGAGTTGGAATCAATTCATAAAGATTTTAGGCACTTATCTCTTTTAAGAAAAAGCTAGAAAAAATACAACATTCAACGGTAGTAACTCTAGTTCATTCATTCCTTTATTCAACAAACATTTATTTCTCCCTTGCTGTGTGTTAGACGCTGGTTTAGGCACTAGGAACATGAAGCCAAATACTGTGTGGCCTCTGCCTTGTGGATCACCTGTGGGAATAAGCAAGCACAGTCACATCGCAATCTGAGAAAAACCACAGAGGGGATGATTTTTCACCTCTAATGATTTCAATATGCTTCCTCCAGTTCCCCACAACCTCCCAGGTGAGGAGGCACTCAGGAATGGATTACCAATTCATTTGACATTAATTTCTAATGGTAATTGCAATGTGGCTTTATAAAAGATAAACAAAATGATTTTTCAGTATCATGAAAGATGTTTCAGGTAGCAAATATTGACCACCTGCAGCCCTGAAACACTGAAGAGACCCAAGATACGAGAGATGATGTTTGTTCAACAATAGAACTGTATCCATCAATTTTTTTATTGCCTGAGAGAGAATGCATGGGGAAAATTTGAGCATGATTTATTTGTACATGTAAATGATATCCATTTTAATGATGCCTTTTTACTGTCTCTGAGTCTAAAATTATGTCCCATAGGTAGTTTATTGATGGCAATGGTGGGTCATGTTTGCCCTGTCACCAGTCCCAGGAGACGGCACATGGAACAGACGTGTGTCCCACATCAATGCTGACCCTTCTAACATAAAGGCTTACTCCCCACGATCTCGAAATGGGCCTTTCCTAGTTAGCTTCAACCACTTTTAAATGTTTACTCAATGAGCTACTCAAAGAATGCTTACATAAAACACTTTAAACCTTTCTTTGTAAGAGTCAGACCTGAATGAGATGTTAGGATGTCTTTAGTCCGTTCCTCTGCCTTTAAACTGGACCATGGCTACCTCAATTCATGAAGATAAGAGGGTATCATTTTTTAAAAAAGGAATGCCATAAGGAGTAGCTTCATCATTTCTACTACTAATTTGCTTCATTGTTTAGGGACACTGGCATTTAAAGGCAATACTCCTACATTCTTTGTGCTTCAGTTTAAACTTCAGTTCTTTGGTTTTAATCTTCACCAAAGTGAAGGGAACAGGATGAGTTTTTGTCCACCTCTCCACCAACATTTCATACTACTGGCCTCATCCTCCACTCTGTCCCCATAACACACTTGACTCTTCTTGGCAGGCTCTTATCCCAAAGTTTCCAAATCACACATGCCACAGTCATGGCTAGCATATGGCTTGTTTCTCAAAGCACAGTGAGAGAAAAATTAGGACTTTAGAGTTGGGCAGACAGCACCTCAGTTCCCAATTGGATGACTTCAGGGATGCTTTCCCCACCTGTTCAGAGGAGGCAGCCTTGTCCTATCTAGACACCGTTTTTAACTTACTTTAACATTTTCATTAGCAATTTTAGAAAATGGAAACTAATCTACAGTGACAGAAAAGAGATCAGTGGTTGCCTGGGGATGGGGCTGAGGGAGGGAAGGAACACCAAGAAACTTTTTTGGGGGATGGAAATGTTTGTTATCTTGATTGTAGTGATAGCTTCAAGGGTGTATACATATGTCAAAACTGATCAAATTGTACACTCTAAGTATGTGAAGTTTATGTATTTTAATTATGCTTCAATTAAGTTGTTTTAAAAATTCTAATTAGTTTTTAGTTCAACTTATTTCAGACCTGGCCTAATTTCAGAAGACTTGGCTTACTAATTTGCAAAGCCAATGAATGGTTTGCCTTCCCAGGCCCCAGAAGTGGAAATTGCAGCAGTAACATCCTCATACAAACCCTGCTTTGTACATCAGTCTGAGTTCCCTGTAATTAAGTAACCACTTCACTATCAATGGGGCTCAGAGACATTAAGTAGATTGCAATTTGTTCCTGCCAGAGAACACCATGGTTGCAATTCAGCTGTGTGTGGGCCACTCTGTGATACTGAAGAGGCAGACCTTGCTCAGTACAATGGACATTTCATAGATGAATATTCTGAAGAGAACATTCAACCTCATGTGTATGGATGGTCACCCCCACTAGAAGCTTCTTAAGGCCATGACTAAGTCTAATTCATTCTAAATGTTCATTAAGATGAATTGGGGTTCACCAAATATTTCCTTCCCAGCAGCATCTCAGCTGTGTACTAAGGGGAAGAGATCTAAAACTGTCCCCTTATTCCTCAGTCCTCCTCATGGAGGAACAATGAAGAGAGGTTGTGAGAACTTAAGCATCTTAAAATTCCAGAATCTTCCAGAACAAGGGCTCAAATTGCATTTAGTTCCAAGGCAAGGCAAAAGAGAGCTGGAGAAGCTAATGATCAAGACACATATTCATATCTGAACTGCCTTTTCCAAGGAAGAATGTGGATCTTTGATTTTAATCACAAATATCCATCCCACCCCAAGAAAAAGATATTTCTTCTCCCATTTACATGGATAAACAAAGCAGGACAGAATTTATAGAATCCAGGGTTCAGATGTAATTGAATGCAATATAAACCTGACTCAAAAAAGCTTACACAAAATTGAAATTTACTAAATACTATAAATAGGAAATTCAGTTGCGAGTCTCCATTCAGGCACAGATGGATCCAGGTGATAAAGAATGCTGCCTGACCTCCGTCTCTTTCTGAGTCCTCTTCCTCTCTTTAGTCCTCTGTGCTGACTGCATTCTCAGACAGACTCATTTTTTTCCCCAGGCAGACTTTGTCTTTTGGAAGAAAGATTATTGCAAAAGTCCCTACTAATCCTACCTTATCCAAGTTAAAGAAAGAGGTGGCTCCCTCAGTGTTAACATATCAAATCTTATAAAAGAACTCTGATCGGTTCTGCTTGGATGAAGTGCTCATTTATGAACCATTACTGCAACCAGGAGAATGGGGTGCTCTGAGTGGTCACACCTAGGTCACCACCCACCCGTGTGGCTAGGACTGAGAGGATGGGTGAGGAAGGAAATTATAGGTCCATCTAAACCACAGGGAATGGTTTTCTTGGAGTAAAAGGAGTCCTGTCAGCAGAACAAAAACAGAACAACATGCTGGAAAAACATCACAGTCCACTAGAAAGAGGAGTGAAACAGCCAGCATCCCTAATCAGAAAGGCTGTTGTATGAAGGAAAAAAACCTTCTCTCACTTGCTTCCCCTGGAGGGTCACAGAGTTTTTCTCCTCCCTTGTGAACCTCCATAGTCCTTTTCATCAGGAGGAAAAGGAGAGTCTTCAGTTCTGGTGGGAAGGTTAATGCCTGGTCTCTGCCTCTGCTATCTTACTTCTGCAGCAGGAGAAAAGACCATGGGCCTGCCCTGCCTATTCACAGGCAGATCACAATGCCAGCTCTTAATTTATTCAGAGTGGAAAGAAACTTGACCTTTACAGAGAAAAAAAACAACTCTGAGGGTAGGCGAAGTACTGATGAATGAAGTAACATCATTCTTGCCTTGACCTGTGAGACTTAGATACATAATGATAGACATTCCTGGCAGAGAAAGGTACCTATGATCACTTTCTAGTATATATTCAAGATCTGTGCTCTCAGAAAGTCTACAACTTGAGAATCTTTCTCCTCCCTTACTCAGCACTATTCTACCTGAGAGAAAGGAAACTTTAACTAGTATCCCTGGGACTCAAAGGCAGGTCTAGCTTACATGAGGGCCTTTGCTTTTATCAGAGCTGCACACTTCTCTGGTCCCTTGTCTGCATTTATTGACTGTGTGACCTTAGGCAAGTATTTTAATCTCTCCAAGTCTGTTCTTTCAAGGGCAAGTGGAAGTGATTAGACCTATTTTTGTGGGACGACACACCAGAAAAAGTCCCAATATTTTTTTCTTTCCCCAAAACCTAAGACAGTTTTTGGAAACTCATTTTTAACAAACTGTGTTTATTATGAGATACATGCTATATACTAATGAAAATTCTTATTAGTTTTTAGTTCAACTTATTTCAGACTGGCCTAATTTCAGAATATTTGGCTTACTAATTTGCAAAGCCTCCTAAAATGTCAATTTATTCACATTCTATATTTCTATGTGCTATGTGAAGAATTGTGATTTTTATCAAATGCTTTTCTCAAATCCATGCACAACTGCATCTCATTTCCCCTGATGCTGATGCATGGCCAGCATTGCTCCCCATCAATACCATAGAGGCAATATGGGAGGAAGGAAGGAGAAAGAACAGTGTGTGGGGCACGTGTGCGCGTGTGTGTGCGCGTGTGTGTGTGTGTGTGTGTGTGTGTGCTGGATCCACTCTGAAGAACTATATAGAATATGCCCCCAATTTTCCTCAAAATATGACCAGGAACATGATCTTACCAACTCCTATTGTTGAGGATTGGAAGGACTGGCAAATCCCTGTACTTCTGGGTCATATCTGCACCTGGCTAAGTGATTTACCTCTGGGGTGAAAACCTGAGGTTTGGTGCCAAAGTCAGTCATGGCAGGGAACTGTCCTCCACAGCAGTGCTGAAATCAGGCAGGCTAGGGGACCCAGTTTTAAAGTATTCTACTTGTGCGCTATCCATGTCCCTGTGTCTCCTGCCAAGTGGCAGAAACGGGTCTAGAGTAGGGTGTAAGAGGCAGAAGCAGAGACAGACAAACTGCTGGTGGTATTCGAGCTCCTGTTTCCAGTTGTTCCTGTAGTCAAGAAACACTCTTAACTTTCCGTTGATTTGGGGGAGGATCTGCCAGGTCCCAGCAGGAAACAGTAGTACCAAAGGGCTTAACTAAGGAAAATTAATTATTCTTTTATCCTATTATTATTATTATTCCTATAGATCAGATATAGCAAGGGCCAAATTTAAAGAAAAATTATGTGAGAATAACTTGAGGTGGAGAAAGTTCTAGAAAGATTGCCATAATTTAATTTTACTGGCGGATCCCCAGTGTTGGGTATTTGAACTCAGGTGTTCATTGAGTTTGAGAAGTTTTCTCTTCCTCCAGTCCATAGGGCTCTAAAACCATAATCATTTCTTTCCCTTGGTTGCTACACAGGGTAGGTTAAATGACTCCACTGCCCTGGGTTTAGACAAAGGGAGAAGTCTTATCATCACTTTCTTTAGACAAAGGGAGAAGCTTTATCATTCCTATCATTGAATTCCCAGACCACTAGCTAAATCTCTGGACAATTAGCATGGTGTGGGCTAGGGAAGGATAGGCAGCCTGGTATTTCCCTGGAGATCCCCATCAGGATTAGGGGCCCAGCTGGGAATAGTGTTCTAGATTGGCATTTTTTTTTCTCAGCACCTTAAGGATATTAATCTATTGTTTCCTGGAATTTGTTAGTATTTTATTGTTGAGCATTGATTGTCAAACTAATGATGGTTATCTTGCATGTGATTTTTATTTTTCTTCTTTGATAACCTTAAATTCCCTTCTTAGTCTTAATATTCTGCAATTTTGCTCAAATGTGTCTATATATAGATTTATCTTTATCTTGCATGACTTTTGGTACACACTAGAATCCAAGAACTTAAGGTTTTCTTTAATTCTAGAAAATTCTGAGCATTTTCTTAGAATACTAATTTTCTACATATTTCTAATCCACTTTTGAGACTTCTTTTAGGTGTCTCCTAAAGATTTCCCCAAATAACTTTTTTTTTTTTTTTTTTTGAGTTAGAGTCTAACTCTGTTGCCCAGGCTGGAGTGCAGTGGCATGCTCATGGCCACTCCAACGTTGACCTGCTGGGCTCAGGCAATCCTTCTGCCTCAGCCCTCCAAATAGCCAGAACTACAGGCGCGTGCTACCAAGCCCAGGTAAGTTTTTTGATTTATTGTAGAGACAGGGTCTCATCATGTTGCCTAGGCTGTTCTCAAACCCGCCAGCCCAAGCAATCTTCTTGCCTTGGCCTCCCAAAGTGCTGGGATTACACGCTTGAGTCACCATGCCTGGCCCTAACTTCTTTTTTGTGTGTCTTAGCCTTCCCTCTTTCTGTGCTACCTTCTAGGTTCATTCTTTAGGACTAACATCCAATTGATTAATATTAGAGTGTGTTTAGCCTATTGGGTTTTTATTTCAATGACCATATTTTCTTCCATTTTTAAGATTTCTGTTTGTTTTTGTTCAGTAATTTCTCATTCCATGGCTATTTATTCATCTCTTGAGAATCCTTAGCGTGCTTAATGTAGCTTCAGATTGCTCTGTTACAACTGACTCTTGAACAACACAGGCTTGAATTGCATGAGTCCACTTATATGTGAATTTTCTTCTTTCTCTGCCACCCCTGAGACAGCAAGACCAACTTCTCCTCTTCTTCCTCCTTCTCAGCCTATTCAATGTGAAGATGACGAGGGTGAAGACCTTTTTGATGATCCACTTCCACTTAATGAATAGTAAATACAATTCTGTACCTTATGATTTTCTTAATAACATTTTCCTCTTTCTAGCTTGCTTTATTGTAAGAATACAGCATATAAAACATATAACACATGAGATACATGTTAATAAACTGTTTATGTCATTGATAAGGTTTCCAGTCAACCATAGGCAATTTACATTAAGTTTTGGGGGCATCAAATATTATACATGGATTTTCGACTACATGGGGAGTTGATGCCTCTAACCCTCCAATTGTTCAAGGGTCAATTGTAATTTCATTTTATCTGGTATTAGTTCATATCTTGATTGTTGATTTTATTGGCTGTTTTTCTTAGAATTAGTTTTTCCTCATGCGTTTTCAAATGTATCTTTTAGCTCATTTTGAATTGGTCCATCCTTCCTCTCTCTTTTCTCCCTCCCTCTCTCCACCCCTCAAGCTCATTACTTCTTACTAGCTGGTTTGCTGCTGCCTCCACTCAGCCTCCCAGGGCATCCAGCTCTGTGACGATATTAGAGATTTTGCAGATCCATTTACCTAGGTGTGGGTCAGGTACTGGCTGTGAAACTCTGCTTACTTTGCCCACCCTGGAAAGGTAGACTAAGTTAGTCATAACTCTTGGAAATCGTGGATTGTTTTTTCTCATCTCTTTTTTTGGGGAGTGGGGGGGTGGGTTAGGGAACTCTAGAGTAACCTGTGGCTTCCATTGATGACCCCGGATTGGGTGCTTTGCCTTGTATGGAGCACTTTTAGCTCCCACTCTCTTGAATAATGTGAACTCCCGCTGTTGCTTGTCTCTGCACTTGGAGGCTTCATGCCTGTGCCTTTACCACCAGCTTACTACTCTTATGTTTCTAGTCTGCGGATCTGTAGCTTTTGGGTTTAATTGTAGTTATGTTTTTCTAATTTGCACTTTTTACATGTTATGTATCACTTTTTGGAGAGAAAGAAAACTCTTACAGCAAAAACATACAAAAGAAAAGAGGAAACTAACTCCTCCAAGGTCACACAGCTAAGAACCATAGCCAGGCGCTGGTCTCCAGGCTGTATGACTCCAAAGTGGATGCTCCATCCCTGTCATCAAAATGGCTCTGCTTTTCATGGCAAGAATCTGGTTGTTCTTCTGTAGTCACATGAACAAAGATGATCTCAACTTCTTAATAGATAAGAAAAATCACTCATTTAGATAGTTTTAGATATTTTAAATGAATTTAACAGCCAGGATATCAGTCAATTGATAATCTAAATTACCATGATAAAAATCTTTTGCAGGTTATGACCTATCTCATTAATAACAAATAACATTAAATGCAATAAATAATATAGAAATATTATTTATTATATAAATATATAAACAATAATACATAAATAAAATATTACAGAAATATTGTACAAATAATAAATAATATATATAAATAATATAAAATTATATTTTAAAATAAAATAATATTATATAAATAACTATTATATACAAATAAAATAATATTATATATAAATAAAATAATATTAATAACGAGATATTTAAATGCATCATATAGTACCAAACATTTGTGAGCCAGATGCTTTTGTTTGTTGTAGGTACTAAGATAGAAAAGTATATAAAAACATGGCCCCTTCTTGCAGGAGCTGAGCAGGGAGAATCTAGATTTAAAAACACATGGACCACATTAAGGATAACTAAAAGGAAGCTAGGATAGATGCATCATGGTCTAGGGTGATTAGAAAGCCTACACATAGTCAATAAAAGCTAAACCAAGATTTTAAGAAAATGGCACCTTCACACCTATCTGCATGGTTTATTTCACTTATTCTCTTGAGAAAATTTCTGCCTCAACTGAGAAATACTATAGCACAGTTGTTTTTTTCCATTAAACTAATATTTCTGCCTGGCTCGACAGTCAGTAACTTTATTAAGGTGTGATACAGCCGCCTAACATTATTTTATTAACCCCCAAAGCCAGAATAAAGTCTCAGATAGCATCTTCCAATCATGAATAGCATAAACAATGTGACCAACTTTGATTTCAAAGAGAATTATGGTCACCCAAGGTTATAAGATTAAATAGTCAGTAAAAATTGAAATATTCACCACTCCTCCAAAAAAAAAAAAACCCCAAAAAAACCCCACTTCACCTGACAGCTGGGGAAAAAAGAAGGATTTGGATCCACATTTTATTTTTATTTTATTATCAATATTTTTATTATGATATTGTGGGGTACAGTTAAGGGTTAGGTATACAAATACGTTTCATTCAGGCACCCTGTTGATAAGAGGTGTTTCCCCGTCCCCAGTGGATCCACATTTTAAATAATGCTCCTCTCGCTGGGCTCGGTGGCTCAGCCTGTAATCCTGCGCCTTTGGGAGGCTGAGGTGAGTGGATTGCCTGAGCCCGCGGATTCAAGACCCGCCTGGGCAGAGAGACCTCATCTCTACAATAAATCAAAAAATCAACTGGGCGTGGTAGCACATGCCTGTAATTCTGGTTACTCGGAAGGCTGAGTGGAAGGCTGAGGTGGAGGGATCGCCGGAGCCCAGCAGGCGAGGCTGCGGTGGCCGGGAGCGGCCACTGCACTCCAGTCTGGGCGACAGAGTGAGACTCCAACTCAAAAAAAAAAAAAAAAAATGTTCCTTTCAAAATTGAAACTGATATTGTGTTTTCAATTTTAAAACAATTGAAGGGTAGGACCACATTTTGATGGTAGATGTTTTCTTCTTTTCTCTCACTCTTGTTTCCCTCACCACTACTACTCCCTACCACACCCCACTCCATACACACTTGCCTAATCCCTATCTCACCTTTCTCCCCCATGAAGGAAAATGAGATGTTGAACAAATTTAAAAAATCCTAGGTAAATGTCCTTAGCTATTTATTGCTTTTTATTTTCCTAGCCTAATCCATAAAATAATAAGTTACCTAAATCAGCTGTCTGTCAAAGTATGGTCTAAGTGCACTACTGAGACATGCAGGTCCTTCTGAGTGCCACAAAAAAGACAGGTTACTGTACTGGAGTTCTGAGATGAACTGTAGAAAAACTGAATTTTTTTTTTTTAAATAGCACTGGGCAACCTCTTTGGGTCCCCGCCTGCTGTGGGAGATTTTCTGTCCTCTCAATAAATCCTGTTTTCAATTAATTAATTAATTAATTAAAAATAGCACTTGGTCTGTGTCAGGCACTGAGAAAGACACTTTACATTGATCCCATTTAATTTTCACAATATCCCCAAAGGTAGGCACTATTATCATTATCATCATCATTTTACTGATGACAAAACCAAGACTCCAAAAGGATAAGTAATTTCCACAGCTAAGGTGAAGAGCCAGCCTCTGCCCCTAAGCAGTCTGGATCCAGAATCTGTGCTCTTAACTGCTGCAGACCACTGAGTGGTAAACTGAGTAAACCAGAGCTATATTTTTATTTTTTATTAATTTCAGCTCCAGCTTACTGATCTATTCACTCATTCTACCAATCTTTCTCTGAAACTTTTCAACATATTTTAATAATTCTTTAAAAGTTCTTATCCTAGCCAGGCTCGGTGGCTCAGCCTGTAATCCCGCGCCTCTGGGAGGCTGAGGTGAGTGCAGTGCCTGAGCCCGCGGGTTCGAGACCCGCCTGGGCAGCGAGACCTCATCTCTACAATAAATCAAAAAATCAGCCGGGCGTGGTAGCGCGCACCTGTAATTCCGGCTACTAGGAAGGCTGAGACGGAAGGCTCGCCGGAGCCCTGCAGGCAAGGCTGCGGTGGCCGGGAGCAGTTACTGCACTCCAGTCTGGGCGACAGAATGAGACTCCGACTCAAAAAAAAAAAGTTCTTCTCTTCTTACTCACCTCTTCACTCATCCTATCATTATTTCTTTAAAAATTCTTGAATCTATTGGTAACAATTGTTTTAAAGTCCTTATCTGCTAATCCCAACATCTAAGTTATTTCAGAGTGTATTTCTGTTTAGTGTTTTTTCTATTCTTTATAGGTCTTATATTCTCCCTTCATGTGTCTGATAGTTTTATATTATATGCTGAACATTGTGCATAATACATTGTAGGAAGTTGTATGTTGTTGTCCTTCAAAGAATGTTAGATTTTTTTTTTATCCGACAAGTAATGAAATTACAGGTAAATCCTCTTGATCTAGTCAGGCTTTGTATAGGATTTGTTAGAGTCAATCTATTTCAAGTTTTGTTCTTTCAAGTTTAGTAACTAGAGATATGGCCTTTAATCTAGGGCGTGGTCCTTACTCCTAAAGTATAGCTTTTCTGAAGTCTCACCTGAATGCATGGCAATGTTCAGCAAGGTCTCTGAGCTCTGGTTCTTGGGAACTCCAGTATTTCCCAGTCCTTTATTACTTTGGGGGCTCTTGAGTTAGTTCTCTGCATTCTGGCAGAGTCTCCCACCGCACATAGACAGCCCAGACTACTCCCTTTGTGCACTCTCTCCTTTTTGCATCCTGCTCTACTAATTCAATTAATCCCAGCAACCCTAAACTTTATTCTTTGTCCTCTCCACCCAGAAGACCCCAGTGTTCCACTTGGGCTCAACCTTCTTGCTCCAGTTTAGAAAGGATCTCCAGGCGTAAGACCAAGGCAAATGTAACTTTCTTCTTCCAGGAATCAGAGTCTTGCACTGTCTGCTGCCTTGTGCTAAAAAGATTTGCCTCGTATATTTTATCTACTATTAGAATTATTTACAGGAGAAGCCAAAGAACAAAGGGGATATATGGGTTTTTTTGAGAATAGGGGTGCCTGTTATGTACGAAGTATTACCCTAAACATATTTTTCAGGTAATGCCAGCATTTGCTGCTAATGAATAGTTATGGGTCATTTTCAAATATACCGTATTTCAAGGACTCTGAAACTCTTGATTGTAAGATGCATTATTTTAGAAACACTAAAGAAAAAAATGCTGCTAGTTAGACACAATTCCTTGATGATGGCCCTGCATGATGCATAAATCAGTTACACCAACTTCTTGTTACTTGGAAATTTCTTTCATCTAATCTAAGGAATTTGGCAATTTCTCCTGCCTTCAGGTACATGGCTTGGTGGGAACCATGCACTCTCCTTGCCATTATCTCAATACAAAATGCAGCACAGCTTCATCTATTTGTGGGGATTTTCCTTTTTATGAACTGCATAAAGTACTTGGTTACTGTTTTCTGAGAAAATATGGAATTGCAATCATTTCTCCAATAATGAATATTGACTTCACTAACAACATCTCTTGGTTTTACTGCTGTTTCTGTGCCTTTCTATGCATACAACAACCCTTCATTTCAAGGCTAAGTTGTAATGTAACCTTTCCAAAGGCATGTTAAATAGCATTTAAGGTTAGCACACATAATATCAATAATGCACATTATTAAAGTGATATCAATATGAACGAGCAAGGCCAAGTTTGTGTATCTGCAGGTCATGGCAATCACAGACCATCTAGTCTCCAGTGATTGCAAAATGCCATATATTGTAACACATATCCTGATTTCAGTAATGTTAAAATGAGAAAAAATGTCTATGCCTTAGAATTGACAAAATATGGTAAATATGTTATATGTATATATACATGTACACATACTTATGTGACATAAAACCATATCCAAAGGAAACAATTTGCTCACAAAAGGTCTTCTAATTGCTGTTCCCATTTTGACAACTTCAAAGGCACTTCAGAGTTGCATCACCACTGACCTGTTAGTTGCCCTAATTTTATAAACCGGACTACAATGTAAGCACACTTCTCACAAAATGAAAATAATTACCGTGTGGGCATTCTGAAGGATATTCCTTGCTCTCCTCACATACACCCAGCTGGGAGAGTGTAAATTATCATAAATGTATATCCTGTGCTGTAAGGACTGACTTTAGCTAAGGATTGCTTTCTCAAACTGAGTGATTACCGTGAATGTCTGTCCCAAGGATGAGTAGGAAAGACGCTGCTCTTAGACTTCGTCAGACCTTGTAACACATCCTTCTCTTCACTCATATTTTTAGTCTCTTAAAAGCAGAACCAAGGCAGCTCCCAGCTCATGGCCAGGTCCCATGGGAGAGATACTGCAGAGGACCACAATGCCACAGTTTTTCCCTGACCCTCAACCCTAGAAACATAGATCCAGGCTCCTTAAAACTCATTTTCAGTGCATTTAACTTTTCTGACGTTAGAAACTATCTGGGCAAGGTAAGAGTATATTTCCTTGAGCGAAGCCTGAGTATCTTTTTTTATTGACTTTTTACTTTCCAAGTTTTTAGAAAATTGATTTAAAAGACTTAGGAAATACAGTTAGTCATGGTGGCTCATAGTTATAATCCCAGCTGTTTTGCCAAGGCAAGAGAATTGCTTAGGGCCAGGAGTTCAAGGCTAGCCTGGTCAACATAACAAGATCCCTGTCTCAAAATGAAAACAAAAAACAAAACAAAAAAAGACTTAGGAAATCCCAGCAAGCAAAAGGCATGCTTTAATTTTCAATGATGATGTCAATAGTTGACATATATGCTGTGTGGTTGTGTGTTAGGACTTCATTTGCATGCTCTAACCCTGACAACTACCAAGGAAAGTAGGTGCCATTATTACACTCATGTTGCAGGTGAAAAAATAAGGATCAGAGACACAGAGTAACACAGGCAGGCCAAACAACTAATGGAGACAAAGCAGATATTTAAACGAGCTTATCTGGCACCAAACCCATGTTCTTATGACTAAAAGAATGTTCTTCCATAATACCTGTACTTCCTCATCCAAACCCCTCTCAAGTATAATCTGCCATTTCAATTAAAAATAGTTTTCCAACCAAGAGACTGTCTGAGAAAGTGAGAAATAAATGGTAAGCTCACACTTCAAAGTGCAGAATGAGCTCACAATTGGCTGCAAGTGCCTATCCCAGAGGAGTGGGGAGGGACTCAGCTGGTAGCCCATTTTCCAAGCACAACAGGCATAGTCCTTATGTAATTCACCAATGTCCCACAAAGTTCATGGGCTCCTAGCTTTCTAGCACCCACCCAATCCTTTAATTTTTGCCTTAAGAGGGGATATGAGAATATACTCTCAGGTGTTCTTGTCCATTTTTGGCCAAATGTAAAAGGCAAAATTGGAAAATTCAACAAACTGTGAGTAGGGAGAGGAAGAGGCTCCAGGGCTGAAATAGAGGGTACCTGGTCCCATAAATATTCTTCCTTAGATGCCCATACTATGGCTTGACCCCAGATCTCAGGCCCAGAGAGAGGACAGATGCAAGTGGGGAAATTGTGGAGTCAAGGAAATACAAATGTCACTACCAGAATGAGCTCCTGAACAGGCTAGTGTTGGGGTGAGTGGCTAAGCAATAATAGATATTTGAAGAAAACAAGAAAAGGAGGGGAAAAGGGTTGGATTTGAACTATTGAAATTGAGAGGAAAAACAAATTTACCTTTGATTTGACCCAGAAAACTCCAGAGTCTTTAAGTCCTGACAGACTTTCAAATAGTCCAGAAGCCAAAATTTCCATTGTCATCACCTTCAAAATTGAACAAAAACCATCAGACATTTAGGTAGCTGACCCAGAAAAGGGTTTATTTGTACCTTTTCCCTAAAAGGAGAAGCATATTTTCATTTGCAGGGGTGATCAGGTATTAGCCGCACAGAGACTTTATTGGTCTCATCGACAAGTCCTTTAAAGGAGTGTTTTTGAGGGGTGACAGCTATCGGACATGGATGAAAATGTGAGTGAGAAGAGGGATGTGTTACGGGGTCTGACAAGTTCACAGACTTGTCACTCTATGCTTTTGTTGGCAGCACTGTACCAACAACTCAGTAAGGTTTCATAACTTTGGTATATCAGTGTCTCACAGCTGTGTTCATGTCAACATGTTGCAGTGCCTTGCTGAGTGGTGTTTATTATTGTTGTTGCATGTGTTTCTGTGCCATTGTGAGAATGTCAGAGCTTGAGTTAGAGCAATGAACAAACATTAAATTTCTTGTTAAACTTGGCAAGAGTGGAAGTAAAATCAAGGCCGTGTTAGTCTAGGTTTATGGGGATATGAAGAAAACAGCAGTGTACAAATGGATTCAGCATTTTTCTGAGGGGAGAGAAAGCATCACTGATGAAGAGAGGTCAGGATGACCAATAATGAGCAGAAATGATTTTTTTAAAAAACCTGCAAAAAATCATCAAATTGTGCGTCAAAATCATCTGCTGACTGTGAGAGGTATAACAGACCAAATAAATATTGACAGAGAAACAGGAAAATCTTAACTGAAAATCTTGACATGAGAAAGTGTGGGCAAAAATGGTTCTGTGGGGACTCTTGCATCATGACAATGCACCAGCTCACACAGCACTGTCTGTGAGGGAGTTTTTAGCCAGTAAATAAATAACTGTATTGGAACGTCACTTCTACTCACCTGATCTGTCCCCTCAATGACTGTTTCTTTGCCCAAAGATTAAGGAAATATTAAAACGAAGACATTTTGATGACATTCAGGATGTCAAGGGTAATACGATGATGCTCTGATGGTCATTCCAGAGAAAGAGTTCCAAAATTGTTTTGACAGGTGGACTAGGTACTGGCATTGGTGCATAGCTTCCCAAGGGGAGTACTTTGAAGTGATATTCAGCAATGAAGTATGTAGTACTTTTTCTAGAATGAGTTCACAAACTGAATTGTCAAACTTCATAGAAGGCCTGCTGTACCTGGTATCCTCCTTCCCTTTTCTAAAATGTCTCTTTTCTTTTCTTTTTTTTTTCTTAATGACTCAGCTATTCATATATTCTGCTCTTTCTTTTCCTTTTTAAATTGTTTTTTGAGTCAGGGTCTTACTCTGTCACCCAGATTGGAATGCAGTGGCACAATCACAGCTCACCACATTCTCAAATTCTTGAGATCAAGCAATCTTCCCTCCTCAGGCTCTTGAGTAGCTCACACAAGCACAACCAGCTAAATTTTTGATGTTTTGTACAGAAAAGATCTTGTTATGTTGCCCAGGCTGGTCTGGAACTCCTGGGCTCAAGCAATCCTCCTGCCTCAGCCTCCCAAAGTGCTGGGATTACAGGTGTGAGTCACTGTGTTTGGTCTTTTATCATTTGTATATATTTATGGAGTACAAACATAATTTTGTTATATGCGCAGATTGCATAGTGATGAATTCACCAACCTTAACCCACATAATGTACACTGTACCCCTTAAGTAATTTCCCATCATCCGCCCTCCTCCCACCTCCTCCCTTCCAAGCAATTCATATATTTTATGTAGACAAAAATCTCTCTCCCACAAAAAAGAAATAAAAATAAGCCTGGTTTTCCCAGAACAGTCCTGGTGCTTGACATCAAGACAGCTGCTTAGAAATAGCAGCCTGTGAAGTGTCTCTTTCTCTCCCCATTCAAATAATTACAAGCAGCCTCTACATTGTAGGGGATTGAGATGTCCTTTGCAGCACCTGTAGGTTGGGGAGGACCTTGGCAATAAGCCCTGGGCTCCCCTTTCCCTTCCAGCAGAGAAAAGCTTTGAAGGTTTCACCCAATTATGCTTATTCTAATGGGTGTGTGTGTGTGTGTGTGTGTGTGTGTGTGTGTGTGTGAATGCTAAGGCATTTTTTGTACATCTTAGTGGTGGTGGAGCCAAGCTCATCTGGAATTGCCTAACTTAAGCCCATCCTCAGTCCATGATAAGGTTCAGTATCCTGAGGTCCAGTCACCTGCTGTAGTGGACATTGTGCCCTGCCCAGATGCCCTTGTATCCCTTGTGTTGCTTCTGCCCTCTCCTCAACCCCACCAACTTCCAGTGGCTTCCACTTGTGACTCTGACTAAAGGGCCATGATCAGTCTATGATAGTCTCTCTGCCTGCACTTACAGAGAACCAGAAGTGCCAAGCTGGCTCAGGGCAGCCCTTAGACAATGACTGACAGGTGCAGGAATATGAGATCCCAGCCCTCTTGTCACAAGCTCTTGCAGGATCGGGCTGAGGCCATCCTCTAAGGGATTCTGTCTGAGATCACATCCTTCCTTGGCATCCCCCAGTCTGTGGGCTCCCCTCACTTACCAGTCTCCCCTGGGAATACATCCTAATGTACCATTATTCAGGTAGGCTTCTGGGGACCCTAGCCTAAGACATTCCCAACCTGTTAAAAAGCAGATCCAGGCTATGCAGTAGGTCTGATACTGCCTGCCTATCTATCTATCTATCTATTCATCCATCTATCATCTATTGAGGTAGAGTTTCATTCTGTCATCCAGGCTGGAGGGCAGTGTCATGATCACAGACATCATAGCCTTCGACCTCTTGGACTCAGGCAATCGTCCTGTCTCAGTCTTCCAAGTAGCTTGGACTACAGGCTCACATCACTACACCCAGCTAATTTTTTGTGGGGTGGGTAGAGATGAGATCTTACTATGTTGCCTTAGTTGCTCTTAAACTTCTGGGCTCACATGAACCTTCCACCTCAGCCTCCCAAAGTACTGACCTTATAGGCATGATCCACCACTCCTGGCCGGGTTCTGCCTTGTAAAAGCATTTTCAGTAATTCTGAAGAAGAGGATTGGTAGACTCCACACTGAGAATGATCAGTCCTATTAACTAAAAAATTCCAAGATCTGCATAGATTTGGAAAGGAGAGCTTAATTTCTTACAATAAGGTGGCCATTCTGACAGGCTGAGGAGCATATTCTGGCAGAAGCCCAGAAGTAGGCACCTGGAAGGAGGGACTGGGACAGAAGCTTTATGTTGGATGGGTTGGCTAAACATACTCAACAAGCTATAGGGAAACTATTAATCTTCATAAAGTGGGTTCTGATGCATGCATGCTGAATAGACGTGAATGTTACATATGACCCATGTTTACTTTGGGGTGGAGACTTAACATTTAAATGCATTACAATTAGGTCTTATTTATCTAATGGTGAAGTGGGGACATAATGTCACTCAAGTGTGCAGCATCTGTAAACTGGCCCAAAGAAGTCCATGGTCAGTGGTCCCTTATCAGGAGAAAGTGACTGAAATCAATGTCTTGTCCAAAGCTATAGTAATGGCTGGCAGAACAGGGGGGTCAGTTTGTTAGTCAGCATCTGGCAGTGCATGAACTGCAGTTGTTTCAGTATTGCGTATCTAAAGACCAGAGTTTGTTTAGCTGTTAGAGAAAAACAAAGCCCTCGTAGAAGTTAGAGTATAGTTTATTCCTTAAGTGTAGGAGTGTGTGACTTAACCCTCACCTGACATGGCCTTAAGTCCTGCTTATAATTTGATATCTTATTTCCATAGAGAATCTGTTCTGCCATTTTTATGATCTCTATTTTAACATTTTTAAATTTTTTAAATTTTAACATTAATGCACATCAGTTGTTGTGTCTAAACTGTAAAAAGAGGAGGTATAATAAGATGTGTCTGGCCTCCTATCTCATCATGGCTAGGAACTCAGTTCTTAAAGTTTCCCTGGGATCCCCTTGTCCAAGAGGTGGACCGTTCAGTTGGTTGGGAGTGGCTTAGAAATTTTAGTTTATGCTCCAAAACAAGTGACTCGGATTCAAGGAAATGTGTACATGTGGTTTGATGATCCTAAAAAGGATGGGATTCAGATGCTGGGGTTAGGCCACCCCTGTGGGAACATTAGGGGCCACAGAATATTTAGCAAGTGATTTATCAACTTGTACAACCTGCCAAGATAAATCCTAATGTTCCCATTCATACGTCAGCCCCTGGTCCCTGGAAGAAGCAGACTCTTCAAAGCCAACGACCACTTCCCCCGTTTATCAAGTATCCTAGGACTGTGCAAGTCTCTTAGCCATGTGGCCAGTAGAGGGAATTTTGCCTGTGGATGGAACAATACATATAAGGGATATGTTTAATTCTGGAACATGACTGGAAGCTGAAAATTTGACCATGATAGTTTGAGATTTCCCAGAAGCAGACTCTGAAAAAAGACTTTGAGGGCAGGTAGTTTATTTGCAGGGTGATCCCAGGAAACTCCAGTATCGAAATGAGGAAGTGAGGCTAGGCAGGGAAGGCCAGTAAAGGGCACATGTCTGAGCATGTTTCCACCAAGGGCCACTGGGGAACTCCAGGAACCAGCGTAGAACATGTCCTCAGAAATTCCCAGAAGAGTGGGTGAGCTAGGGTATATGTCCACCAATTCCCATCAGTTACTGGTTAAGGGCAGCTCCCAGGGGGCATTAATCTCCCAGCACTTGAAACCTGGCTGCTCCTACCAGAAAGAACACTGGAGCCAAGAGCCAAAGGGGCAGAGGAGCTGGAAGTCAGTCAGTCTTCAGAGACAAAATGTCGGCAGGGTCCCAGGGCATCTGATAAAGCATCTGCATTAATATAGGTGGGTCTGCTCTGTGAGAGTAAGCACCTTCCAATCACACTGTCTATTGTATGCTCCTTTTTCAAGCAGAGAGTTATGAGTGGAAGAAAAAATCACACAACCACACCCATGAAACCAGCAGCATCTTCTCTAAGTGAATCTTTTAGGCCCATCTGTGTCTTCCCAAGAAAAGCAGATTGCTTTGTAAGTTCCAGGGCTTTGGCTGGTAACAAACTCAGCTTCTGGCTTCTGATTTTCTCGGCTGTGTGCACAGTACGTGCGTATGCCTTTAGCAGCCTGGCACCTCTTGCAGCAATTAGGGTTGCCAAGAAATAGCTGCACTTTCTCTCCTGCTCTTGGCATCCATCATTTCTATTTAAAATTAGCATCTTGTTATACAAGGGGTCGTCCACAGGAAGCCCAGAATAGACCTCTTGCAACCTGACAGCTTTAGTGGACTTGAGCGTTTAGTGTCATTTGCTTTCTACTTTCATCTCAATAAGCCACTGTTCTCAGGAAAGACAGAGAGGGAAGGAACTCAGGAGCCTTGGGATGGATTTGTGTGACTGAGACAATCCCAAGATGGCTCTTACTCCACTTCATCTTCCCATGGGTTTTTTCCTCCTCAGTATCTTATTCTGAGACCAGTCTCTTTGTTCTAAGAAAAGCTTGAAGTGGGGGGAAGGTAGTAAAAATGCAAATTTTCTTGTCCCCAAGGCCTCATCTCACACCCTTCTGGTTTATCCCCTTGAGATCTCACAATGTTCTCAGGAGTGACTCCTACGTGACAATTGTGCAAATGTAGGGTCACAAATTCATGACGACTTGCTCTGGGTTGCAGAGACAGTAGGTGGGAAAGCTGGGACTCAAATCTAATACCATTTTCACTATGAAATTCCCAGAGTCAGAGAGGAAAGAGACAGTACAAGAAAGAGGTCACATTTCCTGAACATTTCTCCAGGGCAAATTATTGACACCTCTTGGTACATGTTCTCCAAAAGCCAAGAGCAAGAATGACACTTGTATGTTTTTGCAGTTGGAGAATGTATATGACAGGGTGCTTCCTGAGGTTTGCACTTAAGGGCTGTAGGAGCCACTATTGATGGTTCACCCATGGCTGTGGGGGACTGTTCTGATATAGGGAGCTGGCCTCCCACATTGAGTACCTGCATCTTTCTCCTCTGCCTGTCTTAGTGTCAGCATCTCCCTCCCACCCTGTCACAGTAACCCTTAAACCGTATGAGTCATGGATAAATGCTCCAGTGGGACAATTCTAAGGTGTTCTATATATAGAATGGAGAAGCCCCAGCAAGACTGAGCCCCAGTTGTCCCCAGCAGTTAACCTACTTGGTAACCCACACTTTGTTGATTCTTCTCCCTTCTCTGTCTCACTTCTCCACCTCTTCAGTTCTGAGAGGCCCTCCCAAATACATTACCTGCATCTAAGCCTTCATCTCAGGGTCCATTTTGGAGGGAGGAGCGGGGAGGGGAGTATGCAAAACAAGACAAGGGCCTAAAATATAAACCAAGATTCTTGTTGGCCAGATGTAGTGGCTCATGCCTTTGGGAGGCTGAGGTGAGAGGATTGCTTGAGTGTAGGAGTTCCAGATCAGCCTGGGCAACATAGCAAGACCTTGTTTCTACGAAAAATAAAAAATAAATTAGTCAGGCATGGTGGTGCACATTTGTGGTCCCAGCTACTCAGGAGGCTGAGATGGAAGGATCACCCTGAGACTTCGAGGCTGCAGTGAGCTGTGAGGCACTGGAAAAAAAAAAAGATTATTGTTTGAGGACTGAGTATCTTTTCCTCTCAACTTCAAGCTCCAGCAACTTACATAAGAAATGCAATCTGGCACACAAAAATCACATTCTTACTCCTCTTCAAGTCTTGGTAGCCCCTGGGCACAGCACCCAGAAGCTCCCCACTCATCTGGAGGCCCGTCTGTTGCCAGTCATCTCTGGGGAAGTCGAGGAAGCTGACAAACAAACTCCTTCCTTCACTCATCATCCTGGATGCTAAGAAAATACATGCACAGACTCCTCATTTCCAGGCTGCCAATTTTTAGCATTTCATTGCACATGCTGAAGGTGCATGCTATTCCTCAAGGAATGAATGTCATGAAAATCCAAATAGAACTTTTACTTTCATGGTAAAATTCCTGCTGTCCAAATACTGCCTTTGGACTGCCTTTTTGCATGGAATATTTTGCTCTTTTTCTTTTGGCTACCTTCTCCACGGACATGCCCTGGGGACACTGCTCTGTATATTTCTTATGCAAAGTAGCTCTAAACTTGCTTTTCCTAAAACCCTGGGTGTCCAGAGAACTTCTAGGGCTGGCACTGTCCACCTCCCTGCTGAAATCTGGGACCTTTCTTTTCGCCCTTGGGTCTCAGGCCTGTCTGGGAGAAGCTGAGTGTAGATTGGTTGGTGTGGTCAGGCCCAGTAGTCAATAATTAGCATGGTGAGGAGGATGAAGAAATGTGTGTTCAGTGATCTTTCTACACAGCTTCTCTCTTTTGGTGACCACATTTGGAACACACACACACACACACACACACACACACACACACACACACTCCATCCCATTTTGCTGGAGTCCTTGCCTTAAATCCCCGCTCCCAACTTTTGTTCTCTTACTTTTCCCTGGTTGAGATAGGATAGCAAGAAACAGATCAAGCATGAGTAGGCCTTGGATGTCTACACTCTTAAGGGTTGAATCCCCAACCCCATCGGACTCAATACTCCCCTTTGACAGATATTTCACACTATCCCTTTAATGTCCTGAAATAATATGTATAACTGTCATAATATAACTACTGACAAGGTTCTCTCCTTAATCAAGTTCTATTCAGGCTCCTTTGAACCCTTTCTCAATTAGACCTCGACCTTGGCCTATAAAGACTTGAACAAGTACTGAGATAATTTTTAACAACTCAAGGCCACATCCTTAGGATGATCCTATCCCCCTTAAAGTGTCTGCCTGAGAAAACTCAAAGTTGCCAAAATAATTTACTGTTTGCTCCAGCCAACATCTGAAGATGGGGCCCCTGTCTCTCAGCCTCTGTGGGAGGATAGGAGCCTAACTTTGAAAAGCACCAATTAAAAAACCCGGATGGGTTTCACATGGACCAATGCACCCCCATCACTTTTGGTCTCTCACTTTTTTGTAATTTTTCACTTCCCTGACTGCTGAGCCCCTGCTCACCCTCCTCCTTATTCCCTCATTCTCCCTCTGTACAAATTGAAGTTAGTTCAGTTCACACTGGACTCTTTTCTCTATGGTAATACTATGTCACTGGTTAAAATCTTCCTTTATCACTTGAACAAGTATCTAGTTTTGCTCTTCTTTGACACCAATGATATTTTTTAAAAATTCTTGATCACCAATGATATTTTTAAAAAATCAATACAATGTCCCAAATATAATATAAATATAAGATACATTTTATAATAAAAAGAAAGTTATACTTTTTGGATACCTTTTAAGTTTTGAATTATGTGCATTTAAATAAGATATGCAAACTATTTTATTTTCATTTAAGTTTAAGAACCATGAGCCTTCCTCAGTAAGGTTGTTAAAACAGCCACGTCCCAAAGTCTTAACTCAAAGGAAGGGGAATGATCACCATTCAGTCACTAGGAAGGTTGGTAAGGTGGGAGATGACTCTGCTGGAGATTGAGACCATTTCAGAAGACACAGACTTGCCCTCTGCTGTGAGGAGACTTCAGTTTCCAAGGGAAGCTGAATCAGCAGGACCACAAAGATTCCCAGACTGTTCCTCAAATAATTTAAGTCTGACTGCTTGCTAACTTTTCCCAAGAAGAGACCTAGAGACTTCTAAAACCTTCCACGAAGGAAAGTGAGCCAGACTACAGGCCAGAGGACGCTGACAGCTGGTTTCCCCAACAACCAGGATTCCTCTTGGATTTTCAATATTAGTTTGAAAAGCAGAAAAAAGGCTCATTCTGCATGGAGACCAATTGGCTAGGAGCTGACCTTTCATTCCTGTCATCCACTCATGAGGTGACCTCCCATTTCTGGTGGCTCCTATATCCCTGGCCAAATGAAATGGTGCTAAGAGCAATTCCTGTGGCTATTTGGGAGTCAGTGACCCAGCCAAGAGTAGCAAATGGCTTTTCATTCACAACTATCTACCTTGTAAATCCAGTCAACTAAATTGATGAAACTAACAGCTGAACTTGGTGTATTGGTCATTTAGTATGGGTCCAGCACTATCCTTGCATCGGGTGAATAAGCCACAGTTCCTGCTCTCAGGCAAATTAGATGGCAATGAAATGTTTATGTAGATGAAGAACTCCTTCAATAAATATTTATTTAGTAACTGCTATGTCCCAAGCTCTATTGTAGGAAATTAAGATAAAATATGGTAAGCACTAACATGGAGTGCATACAAAACTTTAGGGGGTGTAGCCACTCTGTGGCTGCCAACACTCACAAAGCATTAGGGGAGTGTAGCTGCTCTGTCACTGCCGTACTCACATCCCTTCAGGTTTCACCATGCCCTCAGGCCTCACCTTCCTTGTGCCTGCAGACCCAGTTTCCAGTCCCCAGCATCTGCAGCCCATCCAGAGGTCTTCCACTTAGGCCTGAGAACCCCTCGGGCCTACACACCTAGCATGCCAGAAGTGCTAGAGTGAATGTCCCCAGGAGCTACCCTCAGCCATCAATGACTGGAGTTGATATCTACACACGCTGGCACCTTCACACTCTCAGGTGAACTGGCTCTGAGGCTGGTGTTTTACCTTGGCCCCTAGAGTGCTTGGGGCTTAACCACCACCCAGAAGCTTTATCAGTGTGTTTTTGTTCTTGCTCTTCTCGCACACAGCCTGTTTCTTCACCAGGCGGTGGTATTTGGACTAGGAACCCTTGAACAACAGGGTCCTCAAGGTCCTCCCCAGGTTTAGAATTCCTTTATTCCACCAACATTTTGGAAGTGTTGATGAAAAGATAAAATATTTTCCAATCTGCAGGTATGTTCCACTCCGTTATGAACTGAAAGTTTGCATTCTTCAGAAATGCATATGTTAAAGCTGTTAATCAAAAAATGAGTGAACGAGGGAAGTATCTCGATCAGTAGAGGTCTATTGAGCTAAAGCTTGAGGATGCACCCGGGAAAAACACAAGTCACAGAAGCATCTGAGACCTGTACTTTCCAAGGAGGATTTTTGGGAACTTGGTATATTTAAAAGGAGAGAACATGCAGGAGGGAAAAGGGGAGGGTGGTTGGGCAGAGAGCCAGATGGTTACATTCTTGGGAGGCTCTAATTAGTGCTCAGTGAATCTACCTTTCACGTAAGACAAGATAAACATATGAAAAGGAGTAGAGGAAAGAGTCAATTATGTAGCCTTCTAGGGATAGGCAGAGGAGTGAATGATCTCATCTTGTCCTTGCTCCATACCTGGGAAGATGAGCTTGTCTCAACATTGTCAGTATGAGATTTAACAGAACTCAGTTTTAGGAGTTAAACTTAGGTTAGGTAAATTTAGGAGTTAAGCATTTCCAGTCAACCTTCCACCCAAGGTTACAATTAGCATGTGTTTGCTTTATAGGGAAATATGTATCCTGAAAGATTTAGGGGCCAGAAGGGAATTTCCTTGCAAGCAATCTGTGAGGGTAGCAGTCCCTGAGAGGTACAAGGCCTTTTGTCATTGTGGGAGCCTGGTTTGTGTATAATGCTATGACACAGGGTCGTGAGGTCATACCTAACTGTTTGGGGGAAAGAATGGCAGCGTTGGCATGACTCATTTTCCAGGCTTAACTTTTCCCTTCACATGATGAGTTTGGTGGCCCTGAGATTTGATTTTCTTTTACAAAGCCCTAAACCCCTATGTGATGGTAGTAGGATGCTCAGACTTTGCAAGTTGATTAAGTTTAGATGAGGTCATGATGTGAGGACCTTCATGATGGGACTAGAACTCTCTTGTGTTTCTCTCTCTCTCTTTCTCTCTCTCTCTCTCTCTCACATGTGCACTCTGTCCTTAGTGTTTTTATTAGAAGAGACACTAGAGAGCTAGCTTTCTCCTCCCATGCCATGAGGACACAGCAAGAAGATGGTCATCTGTGAGTCAGGAAATCTCAAACATCCCAACTTCCAGAGCTGTGAGAAATATTGTTTAAGCCACCCAGTCTATGATATTTTCTTAGAGCAATCTGAACGGACTACTACACAGTCACATTGATATCCCGTACATGTTTCCTCCCCTATAGCCATTCCCTCCTCAACCATCTGCTTCTCTCTCCTCTGCCCAAGGACTTATTCTTGCTCTACAGGGGGAAGAGGGTCTTATCTGGAAGTGAACAGGGAGCTAACACCCTCCAGGCAGCTCTCAACTAATGAGAGTTGATGGGTCAATGCCCTTAGGCTCTCCTCCCAGCCTCAGGTAGGCTGCTTATGAGGCTTGTCCCAAGAGGAATTTCAAAGAGTCCCCAGGGGGATTGAGTGCATAGCAGTAACCCACTCCGTACTCACACTTTGTCTTCCCTGCTCCCTTACTCCTGCTTCCTTGGGAGATCACTCCCAAATAAATTCCCTGCACCCACGTGTTTGTCTCAGGCTCTGCTTTTGTAGGAACCTAAACTAAGACAAGATATTCTACAGAAATTCATCATCAGGAAAAGGAAACACTGCTCACAATGACCATAGTTACCTCATTTTTTCGGGTAAGTCATTCCAGATATTGGTGGATGACACTGGCAGTGTGGGCCTTTGAAATGTTCCAGGACAAAAAATGGCATTTCTAATATATGTTTGGGGGAAAAACAAAAACAAAAAACCTCAAGACCCCAGATAGAAGCTTTCAGACCGTCACATTTCTGGTCACAGCAAACAGCCTCCTGACCTCTGTTAAATGGGGATTACTTGTAACAAGTTTAAGTTCTATTAATAATAAATTAGGAGGCTCTAGCATGTCCTTGGAAATTCCACAAAGTTTTCTACAAATACAAAATGGACATATGTTTTTGAGATACTTCCCATGACTGAAAAAAAAAAAACCTTACACTGAAAATATCACATCTGTTTCAGGGATTGGTCTCTGGGGCTGCCTCCCCAACTCTGAAGAGGACCTCACTTAACATTTCTAGACATTCCTGGACTCCAAAAACAGAAAACAGTTGCAGGTTTCCTCTCACTACCACTCCTTTCCAAATGTAACATCTGGATGTGGCTCCCTATGTTCCCAACCTTCTTATACTAAGGCAGGAATTTTCCACATCTTGAGATGCTCTGGGCCCACAACTGGTGAGTCTTACTCAGTGATGGGGAACGGTGGTGGTGGTACTGAGAAGAAGAGGGCATTACCTTTTTTATCCCTTTCCTGAGACAAGCAGATGGGCTTAAGATGAAATGTATCATCTCACATTTGATGAAATACAAAACAGCCTTAAAACAAGGAAAAATTCCATTACAACTTCCCTCTTCTTTGTTTGGACTGAAAGCAAAACCCTTCATTTGTAATATACATAGTGAGGTCTACCTAGCAAAGAGCCTTCCAGAGGGTCCTCAAGCAGGGTTTTGCTTACGTTCATGCAGATGCCTCTCTCAGCCCTCCCCAGACCCTCCCCTACTCTACTTTTCTTGACAACGTTGAGTGCCCATCCATGACCTATCACGCATGCTATGTATTTTTCCTGTTTATTGCCAATCATTCTCCACTAGAATAGAAGCATCACGTGCACAGAGATTTTTGTCTGTTTTGCTCACCGTTGTATCCAACAGCACCTGGTAGACAGTGGTCCCTTGGGGTAGGATTATACTGAAACTAGACAGGCTTAGGAGCAGGTGGTTTATTTGGGAGATGAGGGAAAAAATGAGAACACTATGACAAGAAAGGAGGAAGCACCCATTAAAGAGATATTATCAAGGTTACTGCTGCAGGCAAAGGACTTTCGAAAAGTTTCCAGAGGCTTCCAGAATGGTCCCTTACAAAGGATGAGCAACTGGGGTTCCCAATCCCCGCTGGTTGAAGGTTGTCCCCTGGGGAGATAATGCTGTTACTTCTAGACTGAACTTCTGCAGGAGCCGAGCTTTGAGGGAGAGAAATAGAGAGAGGGGTGCTTTGGAAGCTTGAGGTGGGCCCACTGGCTGAGTGCTGAAAACTGCCCAGCCCAGCTGCGGCTGGAGCCAGAGGGCAGACCTGGAGCTGTGGTCAAGAGCACCAACGCATCTGCCTCAGGAGGCATTAGCAAAGACTTTTACTCTCTGTAGTGCAGATCATGTATATGCATTACAGGAAAAATGCAAGCTCCAGGCCCAACTTGCTTAGGAACAACCATCAGAATTATTAGAACCCTCTGACCCCCTTAGGAAGCAACAATCAATATGGCCAAGGAGTTCAGACCCCTTATGACTTTTTTTTCCCCTAGCGGATCCTCTATAACATATTTCTGCTCAGAATTCCCATTCTTGAGGGGAAAGTGGATACAACTTCATTGCAAATGGAAAAAAAAAAATCCACTGCACAAGCCTTTCTTGCAGCTCTGACAGGCCTTGTCACCTGTGGCTTCTGCTTGTAGTGTTTCCATACTGGCTTCTTGGCCACTTGGCCACTTCTCCAGTTTTTCATGTGGTCGCTCCTCAGGGGGCTGTCTAGGAGCACACGCCTCCCCCACCCCCATGCTACCTGTCTTTCTCAACTCTTCCAGGCAACAGCCACCATCCACATGTCAGACTCTGGGTCCTCGTCTCCAGTGCCCTCTACCCTGAGCTCAGGACACAGGTTCCCAGTCTCTTCCTGGACCGTTCTGCACAATCCATAAACTCAGTCTCATCTTGTACTCACTGCCCACCCTACCTCCACACCCAAACCTGCATTTCCTGCAGAATTCCTGGGTCACTCTCCACCACCCACCTTGGAAACTCAATGTTGGCCTGAGTCACCAAGCCCTGTTGCTTCTGTTGGTTTCTTGAACAGCAAGAGGCTGTTCCCTGGTGGCTGGAATCATTCTTTTCTCTACTTTTATTTATGTTCTGAATGTTCTCTGATGAACACTTATGACTTGCATAATGTTTATTACGTTTCCTAATAACTAAAAGGTTTCATAATGATTTATTGTTCTAAATAGAAACAAATCTACCCTGATTTCTCATGTTCTCCCACCGCCCCCAGGCCCTCCTCACCTGCCCTGCCCTTCCCCATCCTCACCTGGCTCAGGTTTCTAGAACCCTAACCTCATTCCCTTGCTCCTTTCATGGAAACATTTCTCTGAGATGATCTCCTACCGCCTTCCCAAATGCATCAGAAGCATCTGAAATGTTTGTTTACCTGTATGTCTCTTCAGCTCCCCCATTACACCCCCAGCTCTTGCTCATGCTGCATCCCCAGGCCTGGTACAAAGTAAGTGTTCAATAAACAGTAATCAAATGGCCCGAGGGTAGGGAGTTTAGTAACTGGCATAAGGTGGAGATGTTCTAGAGAAGTTCTCAGAGTGTGTTCAGTGGTCCAATGACTTCATGGCTAGGGAGCTTACTAAAATTGCAGATCCTTCCCAGGCACAGTGGCTCACACCTGTATTTCCAGCACTTTGGGAGGTGGAGGCGAGAGGATTGCCTGAGCCCACGGGTTTTGAGACTAGTCCAGGCAACTTGGTGAGACCTCATCTCTACAATAAAGGGAAAATTTAGCTGAGTGTGGTGGCACACACTTGTAGTTCCAGCTACTTGGAAGACTGAGACAGAAAGATCGTCTGAGCCCAGCAGATCTAGGCTGCAGTGGCCGTGAGCATGCCACTGCACTCCAGCTTGGGCAACAGAGTGAGACTCCGATTAAAAAAAAAAAGAAAGAAAAAAGAAAAAGAAAGACCTCAGACCTCCTGAATCAGAAGCTTTGTGAGTGTTTGAACAAGCCCTGTAGGCGATTCCGCGATTCCGCTCTGTAACAAGTATGTCTCCAGACATATTTTACCACGGTTGCAAATAAAACTAGCTCCCCTACTGAACAACATAAACATCAGCAGCCTCGTGGGGAAACCACTGGAAAACACTGAATCCGCTGCTGTGTTTCAACAATGTTGCCTGTAGGTTGCAGAATCGCAGCTGCCTCTCGGGCTTAGCAAAGGCGACGGCAGCCAGAGCCGCCTTCCGGCCGGACTCCCTCACCCGACCCCCACGCACGCGTCCCC
The DNA here is from genome assembly GCA_027257055.1 of Cephalopachus bancanus. Classification (NCBI taxonomy): domain Eukaryota; kingdom Metazoa; phylum Chordata; class Mammalia; order Primates; family Tarsiidae; genus Cephalopachus; species Cephalopachus bancanus. The sequence continues at coordinate 9,460,236 of JAPVLO010000021.1, read as the reverse complement.
ACCATCCCGGAGCTGGGGGCTGATTCCGATTTTAGAAGTGCTTCCAATCTTTCTCCTTGGATCTGAGACGGATGAGGGAGAGCAGGGCAGAGCAGCTGAGGTCCCGGGGCTCGGCACGGCTGTCGAGCTCCAGGTCCCAGCCTGGGCGGCCTCCGGGCGCCGAGGCGGTGCGGGGCGCCTTGGGGGAACCTCGGCGAGGCGCTGCTCTTCCTCCCGCCTCAGTTTGCCGTCTGTGAAGCGGGGGTCCTCTGCAGGGACGCGACCTCCAGCATCAGCCAGCACGACCACCGCGCGCTGAGTGGTTCGGGTTGCCCAGCTCCGGAGTCAGGAGAGCAACCGCGCGGGGAAGGGCACACAGCCCTCCGTCCCCCCCCCGGGGGGGTGAGCAACAAGAGGTGAGGTCCTTCTCTCGAGGCCGGGCGGCCTGAGTTCTGGCGGGGTCTGGCCCCGGGGTGCGAGTGACTGGGTTCGGTGGATGCCGTTGCCAACCCGAGCTTGGGGGCGCGCTGGGGTGGGGGGCAAACTCCCTGGGACCCTAGCTGCGCCCCTTGTGGCAGCGGGCGCCGCGGGTCGGGGTCACTTGGCCCAGAAAGGAAGCACACAGCTCCTTCCCAAACCAGATTCCTCCGAGCAAAGCCAGACAGTGTCATCCTCATTTTGCAGCTGCGTAAAGAGAGGCCCCCAGGACGCCAGCAGCCTAAAGCCGTGGCCGGAGCCCTTTCACTGACCCGGGAACACTGGCCCTCGGATTCCCGGAGAACTTTGAGGCCATTTAACGAAGCTGAAAAGAAAGTAGCCGGGCTCGGTGGCTCAGCCTGTAATCCCAGCACTTTTGGAGGCCTAGGTGAGGGGATTGCCTGAGCTCGCGGGTTCGAGACCCGCCTGGGCAACTTGGCGAGACTTCATCTCTACAATAAATCAAAAAATCAGCCGGGCGTGGTAGCGCATGCCTATAATTCTGGCTACTTGGAAGGCTGAGGTGGAAGGATCGCTGGAGCCCAGCAGGTCGAGGCTGCGGTGGCGGGAGCGGCCACAGCACTCCAGTCTGGGCGACAGAGTGAGACTCCAACTTAAAAAAAAAAAAAAAGAAAGTGAAGACCCCGCCTCCTCCTCCCTCCCGCCAAAGAGCCCACATAGGAGAAAAGGCCAGATGCTGCGAGAGGGACCGATGCTCCCTCCCTCAGAATTACGCCTTACTGGCTTAGGCCTGCCTGGTGTCCCCGAGTTTCCTTTGCGGCCCACCCGGTCCCCAAAGCGGACTAGACGCCAGCAGCTTCTCCATCCCGGAGGAGACTCCAGGCTCCTAGGCTTTCCTCCCGGGAGGGCACCGCTCTGGAGTGAGCCGGGGGCCGGCAGCTGGGAAGGGGTGGGGCGGAAGCTCCCTGGACAGGGAGGGGGTGGGGGGGTGGGGGTGAGAAACGGGGAGCCGGACACGGAGCACCCCGTCCGGGAGGGGCTAACCCCACCCCGCTGGGCCATTTCCCCCTCGCTCCCAGGAGCCACTTCAATCGGTTGTCGCCCCAGCGGCCGCCCTCTGAGCACGTGTTGCTGCCTGTCTGCGTCAGCGCTGGGTAAATAGATGACTGGCCGGCCGCGCCGGGCGGGGCTACTTAAGAGGCGGCCGCGCGCCCGCCCGCACTGAACTTGGCTCGGCTGCCTGGCGGCTCCGGAGAAGCGCTCAGCCAGCTGCGTCCTGACCCCAAAGGTAGGCTCCTGAGCGCGCCGGCGGGGAATCCGAGTGCCCTGTATCTTGGGAGAATGCTGTCTTCCGTTTTCTACCCCTTTCCATGTTGTTTTTCTCTTTTCTGTCTTCCCTCCGACAGCTCGAAAGATTTCTTCAAGTCAGAAATAGCGGATCTGGATCTAAAAATGAGGGCTGGGCGGGCAGGGCTGCTCCAGAGACGTCCACACACCCGCGTCTACCTCTCTTTTGCATAAAACCAGAAATATCCGTTTGCCAGGATTCACGTGCAGATTGGGATATGCTAGCTGTTACCTAGCGGTGCGGTGTACTCTGCAATCTTTTCAAATACAATATCGGGAGGTCTTAAGATTTAAATTCATTTTCTAAATACTGCAGAACATCCCGGGGCTTTAGGGATAGAGAAGTGCTGGCGTTTTTTCCACTCGCGGGTCCAAAATGCAGCTGGACTTTGGCAACGACGGAGGGCTGGGCACACACTTCTGATTTTAAAGTCCTGCTTGTGTTTTGTGTAATGGTTTATTGGAGTTTCCCGTGTACGCCTTGAGAAAACTTTATAAATATGACTTTTATTCATTGCCCCCACATTTTAAACTTCTCCCTTTTTCACCATTTACTGTTTTTCTCCCCACGGAAAGCTTCTTAGGTATCTGGTAAGGCGCTTCCTTTCTTCCCTTTAGGATATTCCCACACCGGTCTTAATCTCGTGCTTTTCCAGTTGGAAGAGAAGCACTGGACAAACATTTCTGCAAAGTTTAGGAGAGCGGAGGACATTCCTTACGCCAAACACGGCAGAAAACAAGGTCTCCGTGCGCCTCTGGGCCCTGCGTGTGGATTGCTCAAAGGACGAGCCAGGGACGCCTGGACCCGCGCGCCGTAGCGCTGTGCTGGGGTCTGCGCTTGGCGAGCCTCGTGCTGGCACCGCTGGCCCGGCGGGTCCGGAGCGCCGGCGTTTGGTCTGAGCTCGCTTCCAGGTGCCCGACCCTCCCCAGGAGCCCGCGGAGGCCCAGGCTTTTCCTTAACGCCCCTTTCTCCTTTGCCCTCCGCAGCCATGAACAGCGGCGTGTGCCTGTGCGTGCTGATGGCGGTGTTGGTGGCGGGCGCCCTGGCGCAGCCCGTGTCTCCCGCGGATCCCGCGGGCTCCGGGTTGCAGCGGGCAGAGGAGGCGCCTCGGAGGCAGCTGAGGGCTGTACAGAGAACCGACAGCGAGTCCCGGGCGCACCTGGGCGCGCTGCTGGCCAGATACATCCAACAGGCTCGGAAAGGTAAGGATGCCACCTCCCCATTCTTCACTCCTGCCCTACTCCGGCATCTCAGACCCTAGGGCCCGATGGAGGTGACCCTTCGGTAGGAAACACTGGCAACACATTAAGCTGACAGGTTTTTCACTTTTCTTTCTTGGAAAAAAACTGCACGGGACAGTGCGATTTTCTGGACATCCTTTGTGGCAAACCGAGAGGGAGTAGGGAGGACTCGATTTATTAGTGAGAGGAACCTTCTTAAAAGCTTTCTTTGAACTAATTTTTAGCACAGTGTTACTGTTTAAGTTCAACACCATTTCATAAAGACATTACAAGATAATTATTGAGCCCTAGAAAAGGGTTCCCAGTTGCACTAAATACCATCTACTGTAAATGCCAAGGACCTGGAAGCCACTCAGATACTGACACTTGGAAACCATCTAGCAAGAAGTGATCAGTGCTGAGAACTCTTGAGATCTAACAACAGTTTAAGAAGAGACAGTTTAGGAAAGTGTGTTACAGGAGGAAAGAATCAATAGCAGTTTTGAGTTCTCCTTGGCAGTGACTTAAGAATGATCACCCAACAAGAAATGTGTTTGCTTTTATTTTTCTGTTAGAGAGTTGGTCCCAGTTGCAGTAAGAGCTGAACAAGTCCCAATTTTCAGCATCAAAATCTTTCTCCAGGAGTATGGTGATGCAGCAGTCCCCTAGCTAAGAGGTGTGCAGACAGCCCTGTGCCTTTCCTGGGCCTGACTTTCTCATCTGCAAAGAGATGAAGCTAGCGTTCCCCTAAGCCCCTTTCAATTCTTTGTGTGATTCATGCATCTCTGTGGTCCTTGGGAACCATGCTTTGGAGTGGGGCCTTTTTTTCTACCAACTTTATCCACAGTGACACCAAGGATAACACTGGCTGTGCAGCAGTGTGCAAAACCAGACAAACACAGCAGGACATTAAAACCATTCAGCAAACACTGCTGGAAGAGATATGGGGGGGTCCCCTTTTCCATGAGGCTTTCTTACTCAGCTGGTGTATCAGGGCCTTGATTTGCTTCCTAACCCATGGCTTGACCAGAGAGGAGGAAGATGGTGGGCTTGGCTCTGCAGAGTCTCCTATGGCTTCATCTGAAGGTGAGATTGGAACTCTTTGACCAAGGGACTTCAGAAGCAAAGCCCAGAATGTTATTGTTATATTTCTTTCTCTCATTGAAAAATTGCCCCAATGATCACTTTCTGTTTTGCCTTTCTGCTAATTAAATTAAAAGAGATAGAAGTACTAATCAGATGGTAAAGAAAGTCTGAAAGCTTTTGGGTCTCTGCTGATTCTGTCTGAAGGTAATTTTGTATTTGCCCCCAGATGGGGGCTGCCTTTCAGCGAGACCAGTCTAAAATATCCTAGGCGATTCATTGAACCATCTGAAACCTCTCTCTCCAAATTTAGGAAAGACCCAAAAGAAACAGTTCTAGAAAAAAAAGAAAGAAAGAAAAAAGCTGATTACCAAATTATTTTCTAGAACCGGCTCTTGACAGTGGCTCTTACAGCACAAATCTTAGCTGGATAGTTCTTCCTAGTCCATCTTCTCAAACCCCTTCCCCCCCTTGCTTTACCTTCAGCCTTTTGTGCCTAACGTATCCCAGCAGGAATGGCCGGCACTTGGAAGTTGAGCTGCCTACACCTAGGATCAACACTAGCTGGAAAACAATCATAATCTGCGTGACAAATAAACATTTACACATATAGATACTACACAGTTTCTTTGGATATTTTACATATTTTGAGATCACATCAGATTTATACTCAACTATATTCCATTTTATGCTTAAAGGTTCTAAACAAGACAATGCACTCTTTGAACAGCGCCAAAGAGTTTATCATTAGGAATTCTCTGCAGAGCTTTCATTGGTCCAAAAAGAAACAGTTTTAGTGGAGAGGGGTGGGGCAGGCATCTAGTGGCATTTCGTGTGTACCTGCCCTGTGCCCAGCAAAGCCCCGATGTTACATCTGTATTGTCTCTGCTGGTCCTCACAACAGCCCTGCACAGTAAGTATTTGTATGCCCTTTTTGTCTGTGTGGAATCCTGGACTCTGGAAGCATGAGGAACCTGCATGTGGTTGCACATCTACTACACAGCAGAGCTGAGACTCTATCCAAGTCCTGCCCTCCCCAGAGGGTCTGGAAGCCAGTCAGCTTCCAAGCTGTGCTGTCCATTCTGTGTCTTCAAGTTTAAAGGAGCCAGGTCCTTCAACTCAATTCTATAAATCGTTTGAAAGCCCCTACTCTATGTCAGCACTGGGGAGGTGAGTGAGGACTCTGGTCAACGCATACAACATGAAAAGAGAACTGTGTGTGGAATGGGGAGACTGAGCTGTATAGTCAATGCAGCAGCTATGACTGAACATGGTGCCCCAGCAATAGCAGAGGCTACGTGCTCATTTTGTTTCCATTAGATGGAGATTCAGGCTGTCCCCAGCCTTTAGAACGGGTGTCCATCATCAGAGCAGACAGAAGGACAGGTCAGATGACTGTGGACAGGTAACTGAGTCTGCAGGTTTTGCTGACTTCAAGGACTAATATTTCACCTGAAAGATGTTGAACAATGAAGTACCAGGGGCTGCTTGTCTTCCTCATGGGCTGAGAATATCTGCAAAAAAGACTGAAATGTGCTGCATTAACTCTTAGTTTCAAAACTGGGAAGGGACAGGGCCAGGGGAGAAAGGGTGGGGATAGTGTCCTGCATGATTGTTTTTAATTTAGCTTACTTAATTTCATTTCCCAGGGCATCTGCCTGTGTGGCATCATTTATCAATAAATAAGCCATAGTTTCAGGTCAGACACAATGGCTTATGCCTACAATCCCAGCACTGTGGGAGGCTGAGGTGGGAGGGTTGCTTGAACTCAGGAGTTCGAAGTCAGCCTAGGCAACATAGTGAGACTTCATCTCTCCAAAAAAAAAATTTCTTTTTAATTTTTAAAAATAAGCTGGGTGTGGTGGTATGCACCTGTAGTCCCAGCTACTTGGGAGATTCAGGCAGAAGGATTGCCTGATCCAGGAAGGTCGAGGCAGCAGTAGCCGTGATCGTGCTACTGCACTCCAGCCTGGGCAAAGAGTGAGACCTGGATTAAAATAAATACATAAAAGTCATAATCTGACTCTACTCAGCCTGTGGGGAAGAGCTGGCAAGGGCCTCATGCAGAAAACCTACATGCCAGCATCACAAGAGGTGGGGACACAGTGGCTCCCAACACAGTGGGAACCATTGAGTGGTCCTCAGTGAATTAGCTTGGACTTTGTCCATCGCATGCCCTTGAAGGGCCTTTCTTAACTCTTAGATGGCACAGGAGAAGGTGTTACACTGGCTTCATACCCCAGGAGGCACTGTCTATGACCTGTGGACTAGGCCTTTGTCACATGCTTCCAAAAAAACTACGTCTTCAAGTCCTGGCTCACTCAGTGAGCAGGATGACAATTACCCTGTTCCTAAAGTCTTAACTTTCATTCCAAAGGGCCCATTTCAGGTTCAGTTAGTGCATTTTGGTCAAAATGACTGATTTAAATTAACTCTATTATCATCACTCATCCGCCCTTCTTTGAGTGTTGCTGAGATGCCAAGATTTTAATCTGATGGGGTGTCTTTTTCTGAATGTTATCTTTTAAAAGATAACTTTTCAATTAATAATTTTTAAACAATATTTATATAGCAATAGAACTTGAGTTCATCTTTTTAACCCATTCCAGCGTCAATATATAGTAACACCTTGTTAACAAGAGCGCTTCAGACAAGGCAGGTATGTTCAGGGATCTTAAGAGGTGAAATTTAGAAATGAGTAAGTACTGGGAAATCTTTGCTTGGTTTCTACCGAGGGCTGTCTACACACAGAAAACACCGTGAGGGGTAGGGAGACAGGAAAGTCTAAGCCAGTCCCCAGTTTGTACAAGGCAGGAGGAAGTGAATCCACTTATAGAACACAAAAACACCCATAACTAGTAAACACTGCCCTCTCTCCAGTTACACAGACATGAGTCTTTCCTCTCTCATATTTTTGGTCCCTCAATTCCATTTCCTTGATAGCTCTTTGATACATGTAATAATATGTATGTCATATTTTATCTGGCTTTTTTCCATTGTTCTCCTTCACAATTTGAACTAGTGACAAATTGAACTAATGATGCCCCCGTTTCCTTCCTCCCTGCCCCTTGTAGCTCCTTCTGGCCGAATGTCTGCCATTAAGAACCTGCAGAGCCTGGACCCCAGCCACAGGATAAGTGACCGGGACTACATGGGCTGGATGGATTTTGGCCGGCGCAGTGCTGAGGAGTATGAGTACCCCTCCTAGAGGACCCGGCCTCCGTAACAGGAGGAGGCAGAATAAGAAAACAATCATGCTCATAACTCGTTGTCTCTGAAGTTTGACATTTGAAGTATCTATTTATTAAGTTCTCAATGTGAAAAATTTGTCTGTAAGATTGTCCAGTGCAACCACACACCTCAGCAGAATTGTGCAAATGGAAGACAAATTGTTTCCTTCATCTGTGACTCCTGGTCCTAAAATATTGCTATGCTATTAAAGTGATTTCATTCTGCCCGCTTGCTCCATGTGTCTACTGAAGGCAAAAGGCTCCCTTCATTTGGTCCTCAAAACACATAAAGAGGAGAGCCTGATATGCAATTCCCCAGGGCCAATCCCTGAGTAGATGTCCCAGAAAGGCCTTAGGAAATGAGGGTTGGGCATGGAGCTGTCTTCTGCTGCAGGCAAGCGGTCAGGGAAAGGGTCTACTGTGGTCGGCTCCAGGAATCATTCCTGGCCACCCTGATCCCTGGTTGCCTTCTGTCAACCCCACACCACACTAGAGTTTCTTTGGGGCTCTCTTGGCCTTTAAACAAGTTATAGGGCGGTACTGGACAGTGATTTTACATGCACTTGATGGCTCCACAGCCCTGTGGCTCAGAGGTTATCATCCATCCTTTACAGATGAGGAAACAGGCTCTGAAAGATGAAGGTGGCAGGCCCATGTGACCCAGCCCACAAGATTCACAGACATGAGGGCTTCATGCTCCTAGGTTAGAGGGATCTTCATCACTCTAGCACTTCTCAAGCTCTTGAGTACAGGAACTACGGGGAATCTTTTTAAACTGCGTGTTCTACTTCAGCAAGTCCAGGCTGTGGCCTGAGCAAGCTCCCAGGTGATGTCAGTGCTGCTGGCTGCAGACCTCACTTGGAGTCATGATGGTGTAGAGAAGAGCCTATGACTGCTTTCTCCTGAGCCCCACTGTATTTTAGAGTCAGTGGGCATGTTGGGAGGACTCTGGCAGTCATCCAGAGCAGAAGCCAATCTGTCTGTTGCTTCTCTGTAGGCATCAGTAAAGGGAACTAGTCCAAGGGGTCACCCAGAGAATATCTAGTACCCAAGACCTGGTCAATACAATTCTCTCACTTGAGTTGAAGTTGGTATTTGGTGTAAAACTTAGACCCGGAATAACTAATACATGATATTATTCCCTATTGAGTGTACTACCTCATTCAGTCCTTACAATTTTGTCTCCAAGTCTGCTCATATCTTAGATAGTCAATCCCCATTCGGTCCCAAATATCCAGCTGCCTGTGTTTTTAGCAGTCCTCTCTCAAAACAAAACAACAACAACAAAACTCTACAGTTTTTATGGTTGTATAGGGAGTATTGAGTGTGTAGAGAGATGAGCGTGCACCCACGTGCATGTGTGTGTGTGTGTGTGTGTGTGTGTGTGTGTGTGTTCTGTTTGTGTATTGTGGTAGGGGATGAATGAGCGACTTGGAATTTAATATAAAATCAGCAGTGGGGAATGGATGATGAAAGCCTGATCTGAGTTTGTGATTTATGAATCATCAGGGAAGTGGGTGTTAAAATATCACTTTCAAAGGTAGAGTCATGACTCATGCAAATAGAGAATGAACACATGTCAAAGACATCATTTAACTCACCAATTAATAAAGGAACCAGTAAGATGCTGCAGTCATTCCAAAGCAGAGCCTGGAGAATTGCCACATATAGGCAGGCAGGAAGGCTGAAATGAATTTGCCAAAAGACAAAAAACCAGTCCCTATCTACAGGTCAGTAAAGTGTCATGTTTGAATAATCTGTTATTCAGAACAGAAATTAGATGTATCTTTAGGGGACAATGTTCACGAATGTTTCTACAGACAAGAATTATTTGCGACTCCAGTGTGCCTGAAGTAGCCTGGGCCCTGGGGTAGCGGCACGGTGGCTGGACCACAGAGCCAGCAGCACCATGCCGGTCACCGGAAAGACTTTCCATTGGCACCAGGTCAACTCAGAGTCGGAGGAAGATGAGCAGGACTCAGAGAGGTTCGATTAAAACTGGAAGAGACCAGGGAGATGCAGAACTTGAGGAAGAGGTCCAACGGAGTGAGTGCCGTGGCCCTACTAGAGAAGGTGCAAGAAGAGACCACTCTAGTGGATGATCCCTTTCAGATGAAGACAGGTGGCAAGGTGGATATGAAGAAGCTGAAGGAAAGGGACAAAACTAAGAGCAGTAAAGAGGAAGACCTTCACTTGGGGACATCATTTTCTGAAGAAACCAACCAAAGGGATGAAGACATGGACATGATGAGGTACATTGAGACAGAGCTTAAGAAGAGGAAAGAGATTATCGAACATGAGGAACAGAAAGTCAAGCCAAAGAACACAGAGGACTGTCTTTATGAGCTTCCAGAGAACATTCGTGTTTCCTCAGCAAAGAAGATGGAGGAGATGCTTTCCAACCAGATGCTGAGTGGCATCCCAAGGTGGACCTTGGCATTGAGGCTAAAATAAAAAATATCATTTCCACGGAGGATGCCAAGGCCCATCTGCTAGCAGAGCAGCAGAACAAGAAGAGCGATAACCTCCTTTGTGCCTACCAACATGGCTGTGAATTACGTGCAACACAACTGATTTTATCATGAGGAGCTCAATGCCCCCATACAGAGAAACAGAGAGAAGCCCAAGGCCCAACCCTTGAGAGTAGGTGACACAGAGAAGCCAGAGCCTGAGCGATCCCCTCCTAACCGCAAGCATACTGCCAGTGAGGAGGTCACTGATGATTATCACTACAAGTTCTAGAAGATGAACAGGTGCTGCTGAGCCACGCAGCATGGGATGTAAATAGCCCTTCTCCCCCTCCCTCGTGTGGAAAACGGCCAGACAGGAGCCTGCTCACTCACCAGGAGACACTTCCAGCGCAGACTCTGTTAGTCCTGCCGCTGCCTGTTGGGTTTTGTAACTTTTGAAACAAAACAATGCATGGTTTTCCTATCTATGGGCAAACTCCATTCTTGTGCACATTGTTAAAACTTTTTTTTTTTTTTTAGATATGTTGACTTTCTCTTAATATTTGTTCTGGGTCGAAACAGCTGTGTGTTTGTGGTGGAATAATACGCTGCAGAATCCAGCCTGAGTAACTTGCTGAGACCTTGTCTCTATAATAAATCAAAAAATTAGCCAGGTGTGGTGGCACGTGCCTGTAATTCCAGCTACTTGGAAGACTGAGGCGGAAGGATCATCTGAGCCCAGTAAGTCGAGGCTGCGGTGGCTGTGAGCGTGCCACTGCACTCCAGCCCTGAGTGACAGAGTGAGACTCCAACTCAAAAAAAAAAAAAAAAAAATACCCTGCAGACTGTGTTTTTATTGTTATAAATGCTTTCATGTCTACTTTCTCGAATTTGTAATGTGGTCAGAAATGCTTCTTCATTGTTTCTGGTGGGTCCAGCTGGTAGCAGAAGATTCCAGGATGGGATCAAAGGGATTCTGGTATTTTCTGACTTTTACAAAGTTACCTGTTTCTTTTTGTAACAAAAGAAAAAGTAAAAACTGCATTTCTTTTCACTTTTAGAATTTAATTATTAAATACGAAATGAATAAAAAAGAATTATTCACATTATTGTCCATTTTCTAAAGCTTTCAGAGTATGTCACCCAAAGACACAGACCCCGAGAGCATCATATGACCGCCCAGAGTTCCACTGAAAGAACACTCAGTCTCCCCTGTATCCCCTTCCAAGTTTGCTGCAACTTCTAATGCAGGAAAGGGAAAACAAAGAATGTTTCCTGGCTGTGTCGTGGGTGCAGGACACTGTGCAAGGCACTTGCCTCCCAGCATCAACTCCAGAAATCTCCCAATCCTGTAAGGTAATCAGAATTCTGCTCCTCTGAGAGGAACCAGAGCTCAGAGAGGTTAAGTGACTTGTAGAGCCAAGATTGAAGCAGCTTGCTCTGAAACTTTTATATGAGAGGACTTAGAGTCCTTGGAGGCTCGTCTGGAAGTTGCACCTACACAGTGAGGACACAGAACTAGCATGTTTGGTGGATGTGTGGCATCTTTGAGGGGTCCTGATGGAGCTCACTGGACAGAGGAAGAAGCGAACTTAAAGACCTATTCCTGGCAGGGTACAGTGGCTCACACCTGTAGTCTCTGCACTTTAAGAGGCCAAATGGAAGGATTGCTTGAGCCCAGGAGTTCCAGACTAGTCTGAGCAACATAGTGAGACCCTGTCTCTACAAAATAAAAAAAATTAGTTGGGCATGTTGATGCACACCTGTAGTCCTGACTATTCAGGAGGGTGACGCCGGAAGATGGCTTGAGCAAAGGAGGTTGAGGTTGCAGTGAGCTACGATCGCACCACTACACTCCAGTGTGGGCGACAGAGCAAGACCCTGTCTCAAAAAAACAAACAACAAAAACAAAAACAGTCCCCTAATATACTTTCAGCACCATGCTCGATTCAATCTGGCACCTTGTAACAGCAGAGTCTCTGCTCTTATCCCTATGCCATCTGTTGTCACTGGGGCCCTGGAACCAGGATATAAGACCCAGCCCTTCCTCTGCCCTTCTTCAGGGGATTACAACAGGCTCCTGAAGTTAAGCTGAGCAACTCATCGAGAGGACAGTCACTCCTCAAGCTCTACTTTAAGAAGGCCCAAAGATTCACATACAATCAGAGAGCCATGTCCTCCTCCACCTCCTCCTCCTCTTCCTCCTCCTCCCCCCCACCCCTCCCCTCCTCTCCGCAGTCCTCCATTTCCATCTGACTTCCACTCATTCCTCCCCACCTCCACCCCTCCTCTTTCCCTTCTTTCCCACTAGCTGTCTTTCTAGACTCCCTCAGCTTGTGGGAACCCCACCTAGGCCATGGCCCCCTACAGTTGTTCCTGCTATTTGCACTCCAGCTCTGCCAGAAGGCTTCTTTTTGTTGATCCACTTTAAAAGTTGAAAAGGGCAATGGCTATCATTCTAGCTCAACACACTCCTATCCTATCCCCACTCCCATTATAGAGATAATAAACTTGCTCAAGATCACACAATAGATTCGCCACGGAACCTGCAGTTCCCTGTGGAATTAACATCTCTCCAGACTGAGACATGAAGAATTGCCTTGCCGGGCTCGATGGCTCAGCCGGTAATCCCGCGCCTTTGGGAGGCTGAGGTGAGTGGATTGCCTGAGCCCGCAGGTTCGAGACTCGCCTGGGCAACTTGGCGAGACCTCATCTCTACAATAAATCAAAAAAATTAGCCAGGCATGGTAGCGTGCACCTGTAGTTCCAGCTACTTGGAAGGCTGAGGCGGAAGGATTGCTCGCACCCAGCAGGCGAGGCTGCGGTGGCTGGGAGCGGCCACTGCACTCCAGTCTGGGCGACAGAGTGAGACCCCAACTCAAAAAAAAAAAAAAAAAGAATTGCCTTGTGGCCCCTGCATTAGCTGATAACTCTGGACCTTTGGTGTAAAGACCTGGCCTGCCCTGACTCATGACTACTAAAGTCTCAACATGGACATCGGCCAGAGGGTAGACAGGATTCACGCTCCCAAGATTTACTTCACCCAAACCTGACTGTAAGGCATCTCTCCCAGCAAGTGAGGGAATCTATACAATGTGCCCCCAACCTATGGAACCCAAATAGCAAATTTGTTCTCAGACTTAACCATCAAAGGAAAGGGAGCACAAGAGAAAGATCGTTTAGGTTCATTCTTTTAGCAAACAACAACAAAAAACACCACCTATTTTTCTTCTCTAATTTGAAGAGCCAAAGGAAAGATTCCTGATCTCTTAGTTGATTTCCAGGTACCATGAATATTTTCCCCTCAGCATCTTCAAGTTATTGCTAGTCCTGAAGATAAATAAAGCAAAAGTCAAGCAAAAAGAGAGAAAACTGTTGCCTTGCTAACTTCCTCTAGGTTCTGAAAACATCTCTCACCAGATATTAAAATGAACTTTTTGTGTCTGTCTCCTCCTCTGAGCTGCATCCTCCCACAGAATCAGGATCAGAAGGTCCCAGGTGAGAGAGCACCTGCACTTGACTCCCTACCATCCCCAAAGCCCACACTGGACAGATCTACCCCCAGACAGACTCATCATCATTCTCACCTGTTGACTTCTCTCTTATCATCACCACCTCCCCCACTCACTCATTCCATTGCAGCCCCACTGCCTTCTTTGTTATTACTTGAAAACACTAACTTTACTCCTACCTCAGGGCCTTTGCAGTCCCTGTTCCCTCTGCCTAACTCACTCTCCCTCCCAAAAGTATGACTGGAACACTCTTGCTCATTCAGCCCCCAGTCTACCGGCTCACAGAGGCTGTCCCAACCATCCTCTCCAAAAAATCACCTCCAAGCCAGGTACAATGACCGGGGCCTATAGCCCCAGCTACTCTGGAAGCTAAGGTGGGAGAATTGCTTGGGTCCAGGAATTGAAGACCAGCCTAGGCAACATAGTGAGACTCTGTCTCTACAAAAAATAAGAAATAAATTAGCTGGATGTGGTAGCATGCATCTGTAGTCCCAGCTACTCAGAAGGCTGAGACGGGAGGATTGTTTGATCTCAGGAGTTCAATTCTAGCTTGGACAACATAGTGAGATCGCGTCTCTTAAAGAAATTTTTTTGAAAAATGTTTTAAAAGAAAGAAAAATTATTCTCTTGTTCTTTATCTCCTCCCCGGTTTTGTTTTTCTTCTCATACTCATCATCACATGGAATTACATTGTATGTGTATTTATTCATTGGTTCTTGTCTAACCAATGAATGCAGAACACCAATATTCTATCAGCTCTATTAGGACAGGGATTTTTGTCTGTTTTGTTTATTGCAAGATTTTCAACATGTTCAGGGTTAGCACATAGGAGATCTTCAGCAAATATTTGTTGAATTAATTAATAAAATAATCAGAAAGGAAAAAATATCTCCAGATCCTTTTGCTACTCAGGTTATGGATTGGGTTTAGAGCAGTTTCATCAGCTCATTTATTTTTAAAGCACAGTCAAGTCCCCTCAAGATAGACATAAGTTGGAAGGCAGACCACTCACACAAAAAGATGCTGGCAGCATGCAGGCATCTGTGTCTCCACAGTGTGTGCGTATACCCACCCCAAACACACAAGCACAAGCACACATGTGTCCAGCCCTGTTTCTTTTGCAGCAGTCAAAATCCAGAAAGGCTTGGCAATATCAAAGAAGGAAAAAGAGGAGCACTGATGATTTTCATTGCATTTACTCAAAATATTAAGGTAGAAGCAGCCTAAGTGCGCCACAGTGAAGGGGTTGTTAAAGAAATTAACAAGAGTCCTTGGGTCACTTTTATCCTCAGTATGGGACCCTGGACCATAATGCTACCTTTTGGTTCTCACTGGTCTCAAGAGCACTCTGCAAGGCCTGGGTGCCATGGAAACCTCTCCAATAGGCAGTTATTATCAAAGACACCGGTTGTCTTGGCCAAGTGATAGTACTGCTATCCCCAAGCATGCAAGTCCTTTATCTTGCTCACAGGTCTTCAGAAATACCACTGGCCTCTGAAGGTGTAAGTCTGAAATCTCTGCATTTACCTTGTAAATTGAAAATGATAGCTCGAGTCACATGGGTAGTCCATTCTTTATACCTGGTGGCTATCTTGGGATCAGCAAGGTAGGGAGGGATGAGGCAGATGGGTCACTAGTTCAGCTGCCAGGATAGAGCCAGGTGTACCCTCTGTCTGGAGAAATTTATCAGTTCTTTTTTTTTTTTTTAGTTGGAATCTCACTCTGTCGCCCAGGATAAAGTGCAGTGGCATACTCAAGGCTACCCCAGTGTTGACCTGCTGGGCTCTGGTGATCCTTCCACCTAAGACTTCTAAGTAGCTGGAAATACAGGCGCATGCTACCACTCTCAGCTAATTTTTTTTTATTGTAGAGACGAGGTCTCGCCAAGTTGCCCAGGCTGGTCTCGAATTCACGGGCTCAAGCAATCCACTTGCCTCAGCTTCCCAAAGTGCTGGGATTACAGGCTGAGCCACCGAGTCCGACCTATCAGTTCGTTTAGAGCAGGTTTGCTCCCATGAATTCTCTTCAATTTCCTTCATCTGAGAAAGTCTTTTACTTTCATTCCTAAAGAATATTTTTGCTGGATTTGGAATTCTAGGTTAACAGTTCTTTTCTTTTTAGCTTTTGTAAAGTACTGTGGCACTTCCTATGGCCTCCATGATTTCTGATAAGAAATCTGCATTCAAATCATTGTTCCCCTATAGATAATGTATAATTTTTCTCTGACTGCTTTCAAGATTTTTCCTTTGTCTTTAGCTTTCAGTTTTGATTATGGTGTGTCTGGGTGTGAATTTCATTGAGTTTACTCTGGGTTTGTTCAGTATCTTTCATCAAACTTGGGAATTTTTCAGCCACTATTTCTTCAAATATTTTTTCAGTGTCTTATTCTTTCTGGGATCCTGAGTATACAAATGTTAGACCTCTCATTGTCTCACATGTCAAAGATGCTCTGTTCATTTTTTATTTTATTTTATTTTTGTCCCTATGGTTTACTGTAGATGATTACTAGTTATCTGTCTTTAAGTTCACTGACTCTTTCCTCTATCATTTCCATTCTGCTAATGTGTCCATCCAGTGAGTGTCTTTGTCTGGTTTTCATATTTCTAAGTCCTCTGATTTTCATTTATATCTTCTATTTCTTTGTTAAGATTTTTTTTCTTTTTGAGTCAAGGTCTCACTCTGTTGCTCAAGCTGGAGTGCAGTGGCTCACCACAGCCTCCAATTCCTGGGCTCAGGTAATTCTTCCAAGTCAACCTCCCAAGTAGCTGGGACTACAGGTATTTGCCAACATAACTGGCTAATTTGTAAACTAAATTTTTTTGTAGAGATGTGGTCTCTCTACAGACTGGTCCCAAACTCCTGGGCTCAAGCGATCCTCCTGCTTCTGCCTCCCAAGGCGCTGGGATTACAGGCGTAAGTCACCATGTCTAGCCTCTTTGCTATCTTAACATTTGTCTCAAGAATCTTTGCAATTGCTCATCTGAGCACTTTTATAACAGCTGCTTTAAAGTCTTTGCTAATTCCAGCATCTGTAAAGTCTTATCATTGGTGTCTATTGATTATGCTTTCCAAGCAGAATTGAAATTTTCATGGTTCTTTGTATGCTCAATATTTTTGTATTATCCTGCACAATTTAAATATTACATTATGGGATTCTTGGTCTTGTTTACATTATAGGAACAATTTTGATGTTTTTGTTTTAGCAGGTGATGGACCTGCCAGATTCAGTCTACAAGTTCCAACCTACCTTCTGTGGAGTGTGATTCTGATGTCTGTTCAATTTTCTAAGATTTATATTGCTCTTTGACTTTATTTCAGGCGTGTGCCACCCAGAAGCCAGTCTGGGCACTGGGTGGTGTTACATCCATCACTTCAGTGTTCACAGTATTTAGTATGCTAATTGGGACAAAAGTCAAACATGTATGACTGGAGGCGAGCCCTGGAATACATAAACAACTGTATGAAGTCACTTTCCTGAGCTCCTGCCTCTCTGTCATCTCTTCAGTACTTTCCATTCCCTGAGGCTCCCTTTTTTGGTCCTCTACCCAGAAACTCGACATTTGGGCCCATGTTCAGGTACAAGTGGCAGGAGAACAGAAAGAAAAAAAATCAATAGAGGTTGACCTCATCCTCTTGAGATCACAGCTCCTCTGAGCAAAAAGCAAGGCTTGTCTTCCCCAGAATTTTGGCTCCTACCCATCCCATACTGACTGTTGCCACTGTAGATGTGGGTTTGCCCAAGGGTTGTGACACGAAAAACAGAGAAAGAGAATAAACTTTTAAAAACCAGAAAACGACCATGCTCTCTTGGACATTAAGAGTTCCCCTTTTCACTCCTTGAGCCAGAACTAAAGGACTTCTCCTGGAACTATCCATGCCTCAGAGCTCACTTCCATTTTCTAGCTCTCTGAAGTTCAAGCCAGGGGATACAAGGGGCAGTGTGGGGAGGGGATAGTAAACTCACTACTGGTTTGATGTATTTCTAATTCTGGTGTTCTTCACCAATCTGCCTGCTGCTGTTTTTATTGTCCTCAAATAGCTACTCTAAACATTCTCTCTTAAAATTATAATCAGTGGAAAAGATGGTGAAGAGCACTTACTCCATCTTGCCTGGAATCAGAGCACTAATTTTCATTTTGTTTTGTTTTGTTTTGTTTGTTTTTTGAGTTGGAGTCTCACTCTGTTGCCCAGACTGGAGTGCAGTGGCACACTCCCGGCCAATGCAGTCTCGACCTGCTGGGCTCCGGCGATCCTTCCACCTCAGCCTTCCAAGTAGCTGGAACTACAGGCGTGCACTACTATGCCTGGCTAATTTTTTTTGGATTTATTGTAGAGATGAGGTCTTGCCAAGTTGCCCAGGCGGGTCTCGAACCCGCAGGCTCAGGCAATTCACTCACCTCAGCCTCCCAAAGCACGGGATTACAGGCTGAGCCACTGAGCCTGGCTATGAATGTTTTTAATTATGGAAATTTCAAATAAAAATCTCAACTTTTGAAAATCTGGCAGTGATAAACCTGCATAAATTTTCTGCATGGTAACAATGTGGAGGCCATTGCTTGGTTGCCCCTGTTTCTCAGGCCATGCTTGCATATTCGTGTTATATTTACAACCCCAGTTTAGGAGGAGATTGAAGCCAATGACTCCCAGCCTCTGCTACACAGCTGCCTCTTGGCTCATTGTGTCTTTCTGTTGCCAGGATTTTCCTGCCTTCCAAGTCTCTGACCCAGGTTCAACTCTCCAAGCCCTGGCTGAAGCTTCTTCAACCCTGATAGGGCCCATCTTAGGGTCCCTGCCTTGATCTTCCCTTAAGCTCCCTCCATTTCCTTTGGTTTCTCTACCACCTGCTGTTCACTCAAGAATCAGCCTCACACTGAGCAATTGGGTCCAGATGTGCCCACTTAGACTCCCCTTATGGCTGTCTGCCTGCCACCTACCCTCAAGAAAGATGCTAGTCACAGCTTTCAGGGCCTGCCCCTGCCTTCCCCCAGCCTGCTAGGGCCTGGCAGTTTCTGCTGGAACTGAAAAAATCTTGATGAAATATTGTCTTGAGATATGCTAAAATTTTAAGACCCAGTAATTCATGACATCAGGGTTTTCTGTAAGAATGGGTAGTTTTTGGTGTTGATCAGTTCAACTAAAATAAAATAACATAACATAAGATAAAAATGAGTAGTTTATTTTAGTATCTTAATTTTGAATCCTTTCAAATAACTCCCAAGAGGCTTCTTGTTTGGAAAATCTCCGGAGGGAACAAGAGTTACTAACAAGAGGAATGAGTTACGTCTAATCAATCTCCAAGTCTAGCAGTTTCTATTCTTTCCTTCCTGTGGCTCACATGCCAGTCTGGGCTAACAGGCACGATCGCAGTCATTCAAGCCTCACCTGTCAAACACCTCTGGACTGCAGCCAGAATGACTTCAACATGCTCGATCTACAAGTCCTATTCCGGAAAGGATTTAACTGCTCTCCTGTATCAACTTGTGTGAAATGTGTCAAGCCCTTCTCTGGCTCACCAACACACCCTGAAATGTACCTGGGTGCCAGGTACTATGTTGATGTAGCAGGGAAAGAGGCCCAGACAAGTGGGGAATTCAGTCATAGGACACAGTACTATGCAACAAGAACTATGGCAGGTAATGTGCAGAGGCTAGAAGAAACCAGAACGAGGAGCTGCCTGGCTCAATTCCCCCTGTGGCTGTCTGTCTGCCAGCTACTCTCAAGAAAGGCAATAGCCATAACTTTCAGGGCCTTCCCCTGCCTTCCCTCAGGGGAAGAGGCCAGCTGCAATGCCAGTCTCTAAGGGACCTCTAATCACCACTGTAGCAGATTGGAACCTGGATATCAGTGAAGTTTTTCATGCTTAGTAATTTAACCAGAGAAATGGAGTCAGTTCTGCCCTACAGAAGGCTACAGCTCCCTCAAGTGGAAATTTTTAAAAAACGTTCTTTGGGTTGCCAGCTTCTCTTTGCTGAGGGTTTTAGCTGTATATTCCAAGACCCCCAATGGATGCCTGAAACCACGGATAGTGCTGAAACCTATGTGTGCTATGTTATCTCGATCTAAATAACTGAAACAAGTACAAAATGACTAACAGACAGGTAGCATGCATGACTGCTGGAACTCAAAAAATCTTGATGAAATATCACTAGAATCCACTAGACAAAGGCACAATTCCCTTCCTGGGGCAGGATGGAGTAGGAGGGCACACTATTTCATCACGCTATTTAATACATTGCTCAATTTAAACTTATGAATTGTGTATTTCTGGAATTTTTTATTTAACATCTTCAAACCACGGTTGACTGTGGGTCACTGAATCCATGAAAAGCGAAGTTGTGGTTGACGGGGTTTACTGTATACCCACTGAAATCTACAGATTCAGATTGATTTCATCTTGCCACCCAGTCAGCTGGAATTTTAAAACCAGATAATTAAGAGCATGGGACTAGTTTCTAAGAATGGATGGATTATTATAAAGATGGAAGTAATAGACACTGGGTCCTTCAAAAGAGAGGAAGGTGGGAGAAGGTTGAGGATTGAAAAATTACTTATTGGGCTAGGTGCAATGGCTCACGCCTGTAATCCCAGCACTTTGGGAGGCAAAGACAAGAGGATTACCTGAGCCCGGGGGTTCAAGACCAGCCGGTGCAACTTGGCGAGATCTCATCTCTACAACAAACTTTTTTAAAAATTAGCCAGACATGGTGATGCACACCTGTGCTTCCAGCTACTTGGAAGGCTGTGGAGGAAGGATCGCCTGAGCCCAGCAAGTGGAGGCTGTGGTGCCCGGGAGCATGCTACTGCACTCCCACATGGGCAACAGAGTTGCCTACTCAAAAAAAAAAAAAAAAGAAAGAAAGAAAGATTACCTATGGGATACAGTATTCAATATTTGGATGATGAATACGCTAGAAGCCCAATCCCCACCATTACGCAATATACCCATGTAACAAACATGCAAGTGTATCCCTTGAATCTAAAATTTAATACATACACATAATGTTAATGAGTACAATGTATAACATACAAATTAACTATATATAATATGCAAATAAGAATGGGTGGTTTATTTTATTATCTTACTTTTGAACTTTTAATATGGCTACCAAAAGGCTTCTGGGTTTGGAAAATCACCCCCATGGAACTGGAGAGAGAACAAGAAAGACTGACAAGTGGAATGCTTTTTGTAGAATCAGAACTGAGAAAATTAAAAAGAACTCAGAGATATTTTGAAGGCAACTTGGTAGCTATGGTTACCTCTAATTAGTGAACGCATTATGCTTTCCAGCTTTTTGAGTGAAGAAAAACTGAAAGGAAAAGCAATTACAAATAAGCAAAAATGTTAAGTTTCATCAAGGGCATGTAATCATGTATTTTGAACACAGAAAAACTAGATATAGAAGTTTGTTAATAGCAACCCAACTCTCCCCCACCTTCGTCTTCACCTACTCTGTCACCCCCTGCATTGCAAGGACTCAAACATAAACTGGGAGTTAGGAAAGTCTCCTTGAAGGAGGTGACACCAGACGTCAGGGTGCAGGAGGACAAGCAGCTTATTACAGAGTCAGACTGACGCAGGAGTCATAACTGTGGCTGAGTTAGAATGAAAGTATAAACTATCCAAATGAACACCTCGTGTTCTGTGCTGGACAGCAGGGAGAGGATGAATCTAGCTGTGGTCCCCATCAGAAGTGCCCAGTAGGGGCTTCATAACTACTGGGATTTGAACTTGGGCAGAGAGGGAAGCTCCAAGAACAATTGTTCTGGGGCCCACCTCAACACAAGAAACACGCCCAAATGCAGAAAAGAGAGCACATCTCCACGCACACCTCTGTGTCCTCAGTTCTCCCAGTTGCAAGACATTGCCAAAGTCCTATCTTCTGTCTGAATGAGTGTCCAGTTTAATCTGGGCTGGGACATCTAAGGAGGAAAGGAAGGCTCTTGTCTCTCTGAGTGATTGCCACTTTCAGGGAGAAAGGTTTCATCTCTTCAATGCATGAACTAATATGATGGGTTTCCAACGAACCCTAGCCACAGTATACATAATAAATCTCTCCACCTTCCCAATTCACTCAATGGCAGCTCCATCTTTCCAGTTGCTCAGGCCAAAATCCTTGGCATGACCTCTGACTACTCTCTTTCTTTCATAGCTTTCCCCTAATCCAGCTGCAAATCTTGTTGGTTTCACTTCAAAATGTGCTTTAGAATCTACCCAATTTTCACAACTTCCACTGTTGGCACTTTGGTCTGAGCCACCACTATCCTTCCCCTGGATTGTTGTACTAGCCTTCTAATTGGTCTGTCCACTTCCATCCTGCAGTTGACATGCATGATCACAGCAATGCACTTGAGTCCCTGTTTCTGAACAGGTCATGAGACCACAGCAAACTTACACATGCGTGACCACCTATGGTTCAGATCTTTTTGAAATGAATATTGCATTCCTCACACTGAGTGAAAAATTCTGACCAGCGGAGGACAAAGGGAACAAGAAATAGGGGATAGAGGACTGAAGTCACAATTACCAACCAGTGACAAGGACTAACTACTACACTGGCTTTTTTTCCCCCCAACATAGGGAATACAGAGAACCATTGAAACAGGCATTAAATGACCAAAAAAGCAAAAGGGAACATTGAGATAGCATCGTGCTCACAGGCATCAGAGCCACCACCTCTAGGGCTGGAGAGGCCAAAGGAATCGATTGGAATTAATAAATTGAGAAGCTTGGAGGAGTGGTACTGAGCCGGTGGAACCCAAAGCTCTGAGGACAATGTGTTACCTGGCAGTTATCATAGAGCAGGAGGCAGAAGTGTGAAGAGGCACTTTCTGGGAACGAGGGGGGAAAGCCACAGACTAGAACAAAATGTTGCTGCAGGTGAAGAAGGTGCTGGAATGACACCTGGGAACAGCACAGACAGAAAGAAATGTATCTCCTCTCCTTCCCCCACCTATTGGAAGTATCTGACATGAAAGTGGGGTGCAAGCCCCAGGTCCAGCAGAGTCAAAAGTGGTGAATTTAGAGCCAAGAGACAATCACTTAATCAGCACAATTAATTTTCCCCTACTCTTTTTATGTGGGATGTGTTATCATGGTTAACATTACAATAGGGTCTAGTACATCAAACAGGGTCTTGATGGAACAAAATGAGGTCTGAAAATCTTCTATAGAACTGGAATCTCCCTCTTAAGGAGAGCATGCTTTTTTTTTTTTAATTTGGGGACAGCTCTATTGTGCTAAATGGAAGTGTTTGTTGTTACTGATGATGTTTATGTTTTGAAGTTTTTGTGTTTTGTTATTATTATATTAAAGATATGGGGTACAATTCAGGATTAGGTACCTAAGGGGTCAATGTACAGGTGAAGTTTGGGCCTCCCATTGGGCATTTTGTTTTTTTAGAGATAGGGTCTTACTCTGTCACCCAGGCTGGAGTGCAGTGGTACAATCACAGCTCACTACATCCTCACACTCCTGGTGCTTTGAAGTTAAGCAAGGAAGAAGAGTGTAACTAGGTGTTAGACAGCCAAGGGATGGACTGTAGTGGGCATTCCATAATCTTTTTGTCTGCTAAGCACCTTTAAACACCCATCTTTTGTTTGGAAACTCTTTACATCCCTGAAGTGGAAACCAGAGACTATTTCCCTGAGCCTGTCTTGCAGTGGGAGCATAAGCTTGTGATGCTGGCTCCACCAGTCATACCCACAACCAGTGGCACAGGCTGTAGTGACAATGGGTCTCTGGGAGTGGGTTGGTGTTATAATTTAGACAAGTTTCTACCTCTCTGGCCTCCAGGTCTGGCTCTCTGTCTTTAGGGAGACTACATTATCTAATTCATCTCTTAATAAGCCCCCCCCAAACCATCTAAAGCCAATTTCTCCTGTTTGTAACTAAAGAGGCTTTACTGATATAGATGGTGGGAGGACACGCTTCTGAGGAAGAGGGGAGCACAAGGGTCCCATTCCAAGGCAGCACCTTCTTCCTGTGCCATGGAGGGTGATTTGCTAAAGGCAAAAATAACTAATTTTTTTTCAAAAGCTTTCTCACTTAACAATTGGAGATGTATTGGGTTTAGTGGAAAATGCTGTTGATCGCAGGATTCCTCCACATCAGCAAAAGGTGGTCTGTTGACTCGTACCAGTCCACACACTCTACATGATCAAATAAGAACAGAAGTCGAGAGTGAATGGTTTTCCTTTTTAAGCATCTGGCATTGCTGCATAGTCCAAACATGTGTCCAAGGGCGTGGCCCAGTTCAGGCGTCATTGCACGCTCCTGGTAACCAGCAGGTGGCACGGGCAGCAGACTGACTGATCACAGGCAGTAGGACCCATTACAACACGGGAGATTTTAAAGTTAGTTTGTCAACCATAAGCCAAAAGTGTAAAAAATCTGGCAAATGTAAACGTATATTTATTGTTCTCACTTATTTCTTTTACCATCAAGTTAATGTTAATCCCGTTTTTAAAAAAATTATAGTTCAACATTATTATCTAAGTTGGGGGGGGTGTAAAATGTGTATTGTTCATATCTTAGCCAGAGTTTACAGCTTGTAAAACAAGCCCCACTGGAATTTTTTTTTTAGTCAGGAAGTTGCTTTAAATATCTCATCTTCCTTTCCCATCACCCTCTCTCTCTGAGACTGGCTTCTCTATTGTGAGCATTGTTAAAAGAAAACAGAAGTTTATACTGTACATTATCCCCTGAAAATTGCATTATTTTCAATCTTAACTAACTTAGATAAATTAGAAAAATCCAATCCTCATTTATCACTTTAAAAACTGTAATACTGATATACAAAGTGAGAGTATGTGTTTAATATGGAAAATTGCTCATAACTTTTTGTTTCGTTAGAAACCTCAGAATGGGCTGGGTATAGTGGCTCAAGCCTATAATCTCAGCACTTTGGGAGGCCGAGGTGAGAGAATTGCCTGAGTCCAGGGGTTCAAGATCTACCTGGGCAACTTGGTGAGACCTCATCTCCACAATAAGTCAAAAATTAGCTGAGCATGGTGGCATGCACCTGTAGTTCCAGCTACTTGGAAGGCCGAGGCAGAAGGATTGCCAGAGCCCAGCTGGTCGCAGCCGCAGTGGCCGCGAACATGCCATTGCACTCCAGTCTGGGCAACAGAGTGAGAATCCAACTCCAAAAAAAAAAAAAAAAACCTAAGAATGGCAGAAGTTAATAATAGTCTCTCTACTAAATGCTCTATATACACTTTCAATGAATAATTTGTATTGTTTCATCATTCTTTTATTTTTTCCCTATGTTTGGTCTTATGTTTTTGAAATGTAACTTAATGTCTGTTGAATTTAGTTTTAAAAATTATTTATTATTATATTTTACAAAAATATTTGCCTGTGAAAGATTGATGAAATTTTTTTTGTTTTTATTTTTAAAGTTCTTCTTGAGTCGGAGTCTCACTCTGTCGCACAGGCTGGAGTACAGTGGCACACTCACAGCCACCACAGCCTCAACCTGCTGAGCTCAGGTGATCCTTCTGCCTCAGCCTTCCTAGTAGCTGGAACTACAGGCATGTGCCACCATGCCCGGCTAACTTTTTGACTTATTGTAGAGATGAGGTCTCACCAAGGTGCCCAGGCTGGTCTCCAACCCTGGGCTCAGGCAATCCTCTCACCTCAACCTCCCAAAGTGCTGGGATTGTAGGCATGAGCCACCACACCCAGGGCTGAAAATTTTAAAAGTTAACTAACCAGTCCTTCACCACCAAGAATTGAGAAGTACCATTCTAGGTGTCCATAACGCCCAGAGGCATGGCCAGCTGTTTACACCTGACTAAGCCCTTCCTCTTCATCCATGACGTACAGTCATCCTGGTTCGGAACTCCAGCTTTGAGAGGTCAGTCACAGAAAGGGACTAGAGGCTGGACTATGATTGATAAGCTTGGAAATGCCCACATGCTTAACTCCTGAGCCTGGCAACTCGACTTTCTCTGGTGGATCAGTCCATAGTTTCTGCAGAACTCCAAAATTGCTGAGCACACAACACAGTTTCTTCTCCAGGAACAGGCTAGTGGCCCAAGGGTGGCAAAGATCACCATTAGCTGGAAGTGAGGCAGCCAAGAGAGTTGGGGGTGATACTTCTGCTGCTACTCTGGGCTTCAGAGTCTCAGGTGACTGGTAGAGCCCCCAGGGAAGACTATGGGTTTATGTACTGGGGAGTATAGAAAACAACACATCACTGTTCTGTTCTTTCTGTTCTTTCTGTTCTGAAAAGATATGCCTAAACCTTTGCCTGTCACGTGGGAATCTCCTCTACCGATAACACCCCATCCCCCTCTCCGCAGTACTTCCAGATGCTCTTGGAAACCCGACTGAATTCTTCCAGTTCTGTTTGTGGTGGGCTGTAGGTTCTTCCCTTGCTGCCTTTCCCTGGGTCTGTCACTTTTACTTGCAGGAATTGCTGAGCCTCAGGCTACTAATCCCAGAGGTTGCTGGTCTAAGTGAAAGGCCCAGATTTCTCTCACTGGTTTTAAGTTCTTCGGGACTTCAGAGTGGGATCAGCCTGAACCTTGCCCCTCTGGCATGGTGAATGTCCAAGTTACTGATGAGCAAACACTTCCTCTAACCTTGGACTCAATTATTGTGCTGTGGTTTTGTAGGGCTTAGGAGACACAGGCTAAAGTATGAAGGAGAAAGGGGGCATAATGTCTGTAACTCACTTAAAAAAAGATTTTCTAAAGAGACAGGTTCTCACTATGTTGCCCAAGCTGGAGTGCAACGTCTATTCACAGACGTGATCATAACAATAGCCTGGAACTCCCAAGCTCAGATGAACCTTCTGCCTCAGCTGACCTCCTGAGTAGCTGAGGCCACGGGCACGTGCCAACACACCTGGCTCTCTCTGTCAAATATTTCCAGGAAAAAAAGTTAAAAATAAGAATTTTTTAAAAAAGAAGATGCATTAAAAAAGGGTAGGTTAATTTCAAAAGATGATATGCACCCTGTTAATACAAAATGTTTTAATGCTCTCCTGCTTCCTGGGTATGGGAGGAGGATACTCAAGGTGGGTTCCTCCTCCTCATTCTATGCCACATTTCTTCACTTGCACCCCCAGCCTGTACGCATGCCATCTTCTTGCCCTGGAATGCCTCCATCAGGTTCGCCTGGAGGACTTAAATCATGCCTCATGACTTCCCTCAAGTGGCTCCCAAACCCCCAAGTAGAGGGACTTCCTTGACTGTAACCATGACCACTCCTGCTGCCCCCACAGACTAAGACCATCTCAGGTGCTGGGACTGTGTTTGGTTCCTCTCTGGGTCCCCAGAGCAGCATGGAACTGAGTCTTGCCTGAGTGGGGACTCTGGACATCCTGAAAGGAAGAGTGGGAGGGAGGACCACAGGCTCACGTGGGAAGTCCTCTCCACCTAAGGAGTCCTTGGGGGTCTCGCATTGCCCCACTATCCCTGAGCCACTGCAGCCCCGAGAATCCACTGAAGCTCCAGAAAGGCCACCAGACTCCTGGTCCCAAGTGAGGAGAGGCTCTGGAATGTGAGGGGTCATGACTTCTTCCTGGGCATTTCCTCCCAACTTGCACTCCGGACAAACTCTATTTACAGCAATGTAGGGGGTTCTGAGGGACACAGTCGCCTGTCTTGAATTGCTTTCCAGGGAAGAGCAAACCCATCTAATTTGCTTTCCAGGGAAGAGCAAACCCATCTAATCTTGTGATGGTATCATCAGGGGCAGTTCCTTCAAGTCTTCTGCTGTCTGCAAGTGCCCTCTACTGGCTACAGAAAAATAAATTCTTCAAGGATACGATGTTTTCGAGCCATGAGCTCAGATGTACACATTTTTTTTTTCTAAATCTCGACATAATCCCTATTATGAGTGCCTAATCAATTCAAAGGATTTAGGAAGAGTTTCTTCTTCCACCAACTTCTCCCCAAGAGGCATCTAAGTTCTGGGGGCCAGCACTGGCTAGAGTTGGCAGGAAGGCCTGTGTCCACCTTTGTCTTACTACTGGCAAGGCCTCTCCTTGCTCCCAGGCAATATGTGGAAGCGACTCCCACATTTGTCTAAGGCCAGGTACTTGGGGATCACCTGGGGACTTCTCCATTGAGATACACCTGCTGCCATTTTTACCTCCTCAATACCCCGTGCTGTCACTGCCCCATGATGGGGATGAGTTGCTGGGGGCTCTGAAACACCGCTACACCCCTAGGCCTCCTGCAAAGCAAGCTTATCTGTCTTTGGATCTATCTTTGGTTCCCCAGATTCATCTGGGGCTTCTCCCACAGTCTTGGACTTGGCCTGGGACAGCGGAAGGTGAAGGGCTCCCACACAGAGTGAATGTTGGAATCCCTCCCGGACTTCCTCCGCTGGGAGAATCTTTATCCAGTCTCTGTTGTGTTTGACAAGTGGGAGGGGCAGAGGAGTAAACAGTAAAAAGAGACATTGGCTCAGCATGTTCAGTCCAAATCTTTTGATCTTATAACTCAGCTTTGTCTTTCCTCATAATTGAAAACCAAGAATCTCACATCATAGTTTTCTGGTCTCATCAACTGCCTCATTGGCAGCTTCCCCTTCAGGTCATGGCATCCTCTGGTTGAACACCCTGGGCTGTGGGGAGGGATTGAGGGGTACTTGGGATACACATGAGGAAATTCAGCAAAGAACCAGGAAGACACACTATATCACTTCATTCTCCTGCCACACTCAGGAGACAGAAAAATGCACTTTAAGTTTACAAAGCATATATCAGTAGGGGCTTTCCACTTTTTGAGATGAACTCTTTTTTTATGCATCTTTTTAAAAAAAATCAGCTGGGCTCAGTGGCTTAGCCTGTAATCCCAGTACTTTGGGAGGCTGAGGCGAGTGGATTGCCTGAACCTGAGGGTTCGAGACCAGCCCAGGCAACTTGGCAAGACGTCGTCTCTACAATAAATAAAAAAAAAATTAACTGGGCATGGTAGCGTGCACCTGTAGCTCTGGCTACTTGGAAGGTTGAGGCGGAAGGGTGGCCATGAGTGTGCCACTGCACTCCAGCCTGGGCAACAGAGTGAGACTCCAACTCAAAACAAAACAAAAACAAAAAACAAGTCATTCTTTTTCCAAAAACCTTTGAAAGCAACTTGCAGAAATCAAGTCCCTTGATGTTAATCCTTTAGCATGTATCTCCTAGGAAACAGGATACGCTTTTATATATTCACAGTACAGTTACTGAATTCAGGAAATTTCATATTGATACAATTTGGAAAACTTTTTAATGCAAATTTGATTGTCCCAACATTGTCTTTTATAGCATCTTCTCCAGTCCAGTATCCAATTCAGATCCTGAAATGCATTGTAAGGCAGGGTAGCTAGCACAGGTTGGACACGGATAAATTTTCCATAGGTAGGTTTAGAGAACGTTCAAACATTTAAAAAATTACATTTTACTGCAGGCCAAGCTGGCAGCCTTCCCTACTCCATCAGCAAATCAAAAGAAAACTCCATCAGAGGCAAGACTGGGACAGCCCAAACTCTCAATGCATGGTTTAGCATAATAATCACTAAGAACCTTTCAGGTTCCCTGTCAAAGGCAGAAGGCCTTAACTGACCCAAGTCATGGAAATAATTATATGTGAATTGGAAATGTTTGGCAGATCTCCTGCGGGAGACAATGTGGTCAGGAAAAGACCCCTCCCTTCATCTCCTCCCACCAGAAGCCAAGGGTGTTGATCTCTCTGGAACTATTCATTAGCGTAACAACAACTAGGTAGCTCTATCTAGTATGGAGCTGAGAACAAAAGTGCGATTTTTCTTTTTTGAAAAACTTGCCCATGGCAGGTCTTTCTGTCATGAATCTTCCTTCTTCTCATTAATAAACTTTGTTTGAAAACTTTGCTGGCCGCTCTAAAATTCATTTTAGAAACGAGCCAAAGAATCCATGGGTTTGCATCGCACCCCACCTGGCATCACATTGTTGTCCTTTTTTACTCTCCTTTAATATAAAACAGTTCCTCACGACACTGACATTTTTCAAAGGGGTTAGGTACATTGTTTTATGAAGTGTCCTTCAATGCACCAACCTCATAATTCAGGTTTTGTATCTGTGGCAGAACAGCACAGAAGTGATGTGTGTCCCTCCCAATATATCACATATCAGGAGGTGGCTGGTATCAGGGTGTCCCATGTTGGGTAATGTTAAATTTTTTGACTTGTTTAAAGTGACGTGCCATAGAGTCCTCCATTGCAAAGATATCTTCTCCCTTTGCAAATTAATGAGTATTCTGTGGGAAGATACAATGTGTGTAAATATTCTGCTACCTAACACATTCTTAATCAATGGTTTTGGCCTATATTGTTATCTGAATTAGCTATTATCATCATGGTCGCAAAATGGTGGTTTTTCTAATTCCATCATCCCTTCTTTGTCACTTGTCATTTAACTGTAAGGAACAGCTTAGAGGAATGAAGTCTAGAACCCCTTTTCCATCCCTCCTCCATACTTTTACCCTCTGCTTGGAATGCCTTCCCCACCTGGCATATCCTGCCTGTTCTTGAAGCCCAGATCCAGGGTCACCTTGCCTCAAAGCCTTCCCTGCCCCTGCTGGGCAGATAGACCTGTCCATTCTCGCCAGGCTCGGTGGCTCAGCCTGTAATCCTGCACTTTGGGAGGCTGAGGTGAGTGGATTGCCTGAGCCCGCGGGTTCGAGACCCGCCTGGGCAACTTGGCAAGATCACGTCTCTACAATAAATAAAAAAATCAGCCAGGCGTGGTAGTGCATGCCTGTAGTTCCAGCTACTTGTAAGGCTGAGGTGGAAAGATCGCCGGACCCCAGCAGGTCAAGGCTGCAGTGGCCGGGAGCAGCCACTGCACTCCAGTCTGGGCGACAGAGTGAGACTCCAACTCAAAAAAAACAAAACCCTGTCCATTCTTTCTCTTTCCCCCTCATGCAAGATGGTCTGCAGCAGTCTTGAGCTTCTCAGAGCCCCTGAGACAAGGATAGGCTGAGAAGGGGAATCCCTCCTACGGCAGAACTCTCACCCAAACTCCACCTGGCTAGTGCAGTGGCTCTCAAATTTTGTGTGCACCAGAATCACCTGAAGGGCTTGTTAAAACACAGCTTCTTGGGTACTACCCCCAGGGATTCTAATGCACCGTGCCAAAATCTTACTGGCCTGACAGCAAAAGTTTACTTCTCTTTCTGATTACCTGTCAGATACAGGCTGGCAGGAGGCTCTGGTCCACACACAAGGAGACCCAGGACGATGGAGACCCCATCCCTTCAGTGTGGCTTTAGGAAGAGAGGAGTGCAGAGAATCATGCACAAATTTTTCTCTGCTCACAGCACACTGGCCAGAACTAACCATGTGACCTTCTCTGCTCACAGTGCACTGGCCAGAACAAACCATGTGACCTGCCCAACAGCAGTGACGGGAAAACATGGGGACCAAACAGACCATCTGGTGAGTTTCTGCCACCACCAAGCTCCCCTTATTCTACCAGCATGCAGCCATGCCAGCCTTCTCTCTGTTCCTCATGCACACCAACGTAATTTTCTACCTCCAGGCCTTTACACAGCTGCTATCTCTGCAAATGCCCCTGTATCAGATCTCACAAGGTTGACTCAAATGCTCCCTCCCTGGAGAGACTTCCTCTGACTGCATAATCCAGAGCAGACACCCACTTCCTCACACCACCCTATTTTGGTTCTCTGCACAGCCCTTATTATTCTATGCTTGTTGTCATCGTTCTCCTTTCAACAGATTGTACACTCTATGGGAGTAGAAACTGCTCACTTGTTCCTCCCTGTCTCCCCAGTACCCACAACAATGCCTGGCACGTGTTAGGTGCTCCAAATACATTGACTCAAAGCATTAACTCCAAGGTGTATAACTGTTCCCATTTAACAGGTTAAAAAAATGGAGGACCTAAGGTCACAGGATGACCAAATGGTAGTGCCTGATTTAAAATCCATGATGCCACATCCCACGGGCGTTTGTTTGCATGACTTTGAGAGAGGAGTAATGAAGAAAACCGGTTAGGCAGACAATTAGGGCAGGTTTCTGGTAAGATTCCATTTTTACCTGAAGACACAGCTGCAAGCTGCAAGCTCTGGACAAAAGCCACACCCATTCCTTTTCCTGCTGGCTTTCTCCCTTTTTCATGCACCTTTTTCTAACTGGCCCTTTTTCACTCTTCTTCCCAACAGCCCTTTACACTGTCAGTCTACTTATTAGTCCTCACTGCTAACCAATTAGGCTAGTGCATTTTCAGTCCCTACTGCCAACCAATTAGCATGCTTCTGAGTCCTATAAACTCCTGTCTCAGTGGCCTTTCCCAGGCAACCCACTTGGGTCCCCTCTCACTATAAGAGCTGCAACACTTGCTTTCCTGAATAAATGTCACCTTGCTTACCTCCCCCCCGCCCCCACCGTGGTTGTGAAGTTGAGAAAGTTGTAACCTTCCCTGAGGACTTGGGATTCTCCAAGCACGGGCTGAGAGCTGTAACACCCCTTGGGGTTCTGCAGCTGCTTGGCATCTCTGAGTTCTCGGGGGCTATCACATCCTTAGCGCCATAATGTCCTCAGTCGCCACGTGGGTCTCAGGCTGGTAGCACAGCCCTGGTGAGACTGCAACATTTTCATTGCTTTCAAATACTGAGGTGGCAGAATAGGTCTTATTCTATTTTTTCGTTCTTCTTACAGTTCCCCAGCTGGTGAATGGTCTTTAAGTCTCTTAACACAACTCTATGGAAGGCACTTGGGCAACAATAGTCTAGGAATTTATCCCACAGAGGTGCTCACATGTGGGAAATCACATACATGCAAAGTTTTCTCATTATAGCACTGTGACAGCAAAAGATTCAAATGAACACCATGACCCTCCGTAGGGGATTGGTTCATAGGGGTATATATGTATTTACAATGGGTATGTGTGTACAGTGGAATAGGACATAGCCCTGAAAAGGGAGGGGCATCTTCAGGTTCTGAATGGAAAGTTGTCTAAGGTATGGTATAATGTTGAAATAAAGAGGGCATATAAAAATATGGAAAGTATATACCTTTCATTTAATTTTCCCAAAGAGCTAAACATCTTCAAGTCTTACATAAAGAGATGATCTTCTTGATGAAAGATAGAAAATGAAGTACAAATCAGAATACCAGTGTGGTTTCCATCATCTGAACTTATTTTATTGATACTCATTAGCGAATAACATTTTATTGTTGATTTTTGATGCATTATAACACACTTTTTGGTAGTGGTTGCACAAAGTTGATCATTTATTTACTTACTATACTAAATACTGCAACCTCCAAATTGCTGATTTTTACATGGTATTTCTGGCAATGATGGGTGGCTCATCTCTCTGAATACATAAAGTGGTCCATTCAGTCCTTGGTTTTCATATTCCTTTGTTATTCTACCTACTGCTTGAAAATATATTCAAATAAAAAGATAGGTTACTTGCAGTGAGTGCACACATACAACAGCAAGGAGATTTGAGAATATAAGTACCCAACACTCTTGCGTTCAGAGAATAAATTGTCTGAAATCGTGGGACTGAAGCTTGCTCCCTGGGGACTTTCTCAAAGTATCCTCAGTGGACATAAAGTTACCCTCACTCAACTGAAGGACACATCTGCTCGGGGGGTAGGGGACACAAAATGACAATTTCATTTACATAGGATATTTTCCTTCCATAAATGCCTGGAACAAGTGGTCACAGGACACTATGATGCACAGTGCAGTCCTCAGATTAGGATAAATAAATAATCTGCTTGGATTGGAATGCCACAGACACACTACGACTGGAGCTGGAAGGAGAGAGGATGTATGTTTAAAATACGGCACGCATGAATAATAAATAAAAGTTTAAAAACTTATCGGGGACAGCAACAGAACCAGGCTCCCTTGTCCCATTTACGGTTCTTTTCACAAGCACCTCTATTTTTTTCTAAGGATAAAAAGTGGCACAAGGAGACAGAGGACTTTGGAGGGAAGAAACTATTTTGCTGTGACCATTAATTGTGCTGAAACAAGAGGGCAAAACGTGTGGGCACTGAATGGCTGCAATAGAAGGCAGCATGGGGAAAGTACAGCGACCAGCCTCAAGCTTCAGAGTAAGGACAGGAGCCCCAGAAGGCCAAAGCTTCCTTTCTCCCTTGAGTCAGTTTGATCTTACGTTTGCCTATGATTCTTCCCCTTTGCTTTTACTGTTGGCAAATTTCTTACATAAGCCTTTCCCCCATCCTCTTTCCTTTTCATCCTATTGCTAAAGTTGTCTTGGGTCTTAATTTAGTTGTGACACTGGGTCCCCGAAATAAGCTGCTGTCTCATTTGCAGCTTGGCGTGTTGTAAGTTCATATTTCGGTGTCATAGAACCACACAGAGAACATACACTACCAGAACCATTACTTCCCTGCATATAAAAAAATGGAAAAATAAAACAAATCACACAGAACACGGAGGGGCTGCTGAGCAATGCAGCAGGAGTGTAAATACATTCTCTTTCGGGTCAGACATTTGGCCTGACAGCGGATTACAAAACACAGGATGACTTCAAGTTGAAGGCATGAAAAGAAAAGCTCATGCCTCAGAAAAGAAACCGTCCACTGAGGCAGAGTAGTGAAGGTCTGTGATGAAGAAGCTGGGCCACCTATAAAAGAAAGAAAAGCTCTCCGATCATGTAAGCTACGTCAGCTGCATGTAGCTGAGGACAGAGGCTCCTGACGCTCTTACTAGGTGGGTGAGGCGAGGTGTCCGATGACAGCCAGATGTGTTACGACCCGTGCTGTGGGACAGCTCGTGGTGTGCAACACAGGCAGCCAGCCACAGCATTCACTGGTTTCCTATCCATGGGATAAGAACACATTGGGGAGTTTCAGTGCTTCTCAAATGGAAAGAAGAAAAGGACACCACCTTGCCCCAGGCTAGCACAAGTGAAGTCCTCATGAGAGTGGTGACAGTGCAGGGGCACATCCTGTGGGATCCGATGAAAAGAACAGGGCGGATACAAGGTCTTCAAGTCCTATGTACACATTTTACAAAGTTTCCACTCTTCCTCCATTAGGCACGAGGTTGATTTGTCTAGCTCAGGAGGGAATAGACAGAGAAGGGAAGAGGAAGAGAGTGCACTGCAGGGAGAAGAGAGGGAGGTGGAGAGCAAGATGGCAGAATGTTGGTCTTCTCCAGGGTGACGGGCCCCCTCCCAACCTCACCGTAAGCTAGTTTGTTTGGGGAGCTTAGCACCCATCAAGATGCCCGAAGTGAGAGTCACGGGGGCTTTCATCTGCATGCTAGACCCCACCATGGTGGGGAAGCTACGATTCCGTCGGATGCCACTGTTGAGCTGCAACCCTCCGATGGCACTGGTGACGGTGGGGCATCCAAGAGGCAGGCCCTCGGGTACCAGGCCTCCAGGGACAAGGGCTTGTGCTGGCCCCGGGGGCCCACAGAGAAGAGGTCCCTGCTCCTCAGTCAAGGTGGGGATAGGGGCTCGCCCTGAGTTCACCACTTTGGCCACTCCAAACCTCCTGACTTTGTCCACAAGGTTGAGGTTGGAGACGGACACGTCTGTCTGGCTCTCACTGCTACGGACATTCTTCTTTTCCCTCACTTCCCTCAGGATGGAGCTGGCTGGCTTGGAAGCCAGGAAGTTGTCGTAAGGAGGGCTCGTGCACTTGAACTCAAAGGAAGGAGGAGAGGACGTGGGCGTCTGCATAGGCGAGTTCGGCGGGGTGGAGGGGATCACAGCCATCTTGGGAGTGTAGGAGTGAAGGAGGGAGCCCCGACCGGCCCTGTCCCAGCTCTGGGGGTCATACACAGCTGCAGAAATGCCCCGCTCCTTCAACAGCCACACGAGCCCCAGGGATGTGCTCATGGTGGTCGTAGACTCACGGATGTTAGTGAAGGATTCAGCCAGGCTCAGTCTCCGGGGAGTGCATGGCGTGGCCACTGGTGTGGATTTCAAGTGGCTGGCACTGCCACAAGCTGGAGTAGGGGCTGAGTTAAGGCTGAAAGAAAGAGATGGCAAGTTATTCATCAGAAATGACCATAATCACCACAGAAAGGATCAGTGGCCAGCCCCTGCAGGGGGTGAGGACAGGCCTGGGACACAAGAAGACTCCCCGGGCTGAGACTCCGCCAGATGCCTCTGTCCACATCTACTCCTCCCTCTCGCACATGGCAGTCTCAGATTCCCTTAAATGAGGGCATGGTTTAAATTAACTGGAAGCTGCACATGATTCTTTTTGCCCGTTCCTCGTGGGTGAGTATAACTGTCTCCTATGAAGATGAAGAAAGGCTCAGAGGCTTACTCAGTGTCATACCTAGCTGTTAAGGGAACAACCTAATATTCAAACCCATCTGAATGATTCCCAAGAAAGCATGGAGGCTTTCTTTTCCGACCAAATTTACTCAGATTCCAGCATTCCTTCCAAATGTCTACTTCCCCCTGAGGCAAGATATGATCAGAACTATAGGATAAGAGATATTCTTTATCTAGACGTGATCAGAACTATGGGATAAGAGATATTCTTTATCTAAGGAATAGTGAAAATGGCCACAGCAGGTGGGCCAAGGTCTGGTGGTATATATCAAGTCAGTGGCAGCCCTGGCCTCCTGACTCCCAGGATAGCGCTCCTTCCTCTGTACAGTGCTGCCCCTTAATCCTCTTCACATGTTTGTCTAATCCATTCTGACCAGTGGAGTTTTGGGGCCAGGGGAAGCCATGTCATTCATTAACAGACCCACATCTACGGCGCTACCTAGAGAAAGGTCCACTGAGGTGTAAGAAACCTGAAGTAATAAAGAAAAGTGGAAAGATTTGTCCATTCACTTGTGTCATGCTGAGAACCCACTAGGTTCCAGCAGCTGAGATCCAGTTGTAAAGGCTATTTGGACAGAAATGTTTACCAGAAGAGCTGTAGAGGAAAATGACATGTATTGCTGCCTGCTTAAAAAACTGGAAAGTTTCTCTTTTAACAGTTGCTACAGAGATGCAGGGAGGCCAAACAGGCATGGAAGCCCTGCGTTGCTTCTAAACAAGCAACCAAAGGGCAAAGAAACATATTCTTCCTGACAGTCTCATAGGACCTGCCCTGGTGTTGGCTCAAGGAACCGGCTGGGGCTGCCAGTGCCCCTTGGAACAGGTCAGTTGGGTGGTCCCCAGAAGCTGGGGATGGAGACTTCTCTTCCCATCCTAGCTGGGGGAGTCCCAGATTCTTTGGGCAAAGCACCAACTGGGGGAAAGAGAAAGAAGAGGGCCTATTCTGGAGCAGGTCCTTGGAATGAACAAAGAGGGGGCTCCCCTCCCTCGGTGGGGAGACCATTCAAAAGCAAGTATACACTAGAGGCACCACTGGGATCCACACTTCAAGGTGACTTCCACTGGCTGGCCAGCACAGGGCAGGGGACCACAGAACAAGCCCATCTCCACAAGCTCAGGAATGGGAATGTTGGCAGGTGGGGAACACTCAGAGAAACCATAGCAAATTCCTGAGGTTAAAAATGTGGATTCACCAAGAGGCACAGGTAGATTTTTACAAATATTGATAGCCAGCCACTAGAGGGCAAAAGGGGTTCTAGACTTAAAATCTTGTTTGCTTGGCTATTCCCAGGGAGATTTCCAACTTTGTTTCAACAGCCTTTCTTTCAAACTCAGGCAAAAAAGCACTCTTGCTACTGACTTCTCAGGCAGTTTTAATCCCCAGCATGGCCATGTGGACATCCAAATGAAGAAGACCCTTGTGTGGTCTGAGTCCTAAGGCTACAGTCAGAAGAGTGCCATCAAGTTTCCCAGAACAGCCTCTCACAGGGGAGGCTTTGTCCCATGGTTTTAAAAAAACAACCTCTTTCAAACATAAAGCCACAGGATGGGGAAGCCAGGTTCTCCAGGAGCAGGAAGAGAGACGGAGAAGACAAAGCTAAAATGTATAGATCCCCGTCTGGTGAGAACTTCAGGTTAGGCCTTTATTAGTACTGGCACTTGGCTTGACTGGGGGTGTTTAGATGGGTTAGGAATATGGACTGTCAAGGCCACATTAGCCAGGCATAACCACAGAGACACATCCACGCCTAAGTCCCCGGGTTAGTGGTGGCCACGCGTGCACACACAGCTCTTTCCCCATGACCCTGCCAGGGCAGGCACTGCTGGTGGTGTGCTCACCCCCTGCCTCGCCTGTGGGTTCAGACTCTGCCCTACATCTCCTCTCAGCTCAACAGGGCATTTGGCTGCTTCGTCGTCTTCCTCACATGACCTGCGAAGAATTATTCATAGTTTATGGTGCTCCTTGGGTGGTGGCTCCCTCTGAGCTCACTCTTCTTACCTCCATCCCTTTCCACTTTACCTTCTGTTAACCCAGCATTCTACTTGACTGCACCACAGAGGAAATGGCTGAGGAGATCACTCTACTATGTTGGAGAGACCATTTTTCCTTTCCTGGAAGCTATGGAAGGCCTGAAATCAAGCCAAACAGACCAACCCACACTAGACAAGTCCTCTTGACAAACTGTGCACCAGAGAAATGGACCATGCTGGGCACGTGCCTGTCTTGGAGTTTTGATTGTTTTGGCCATACAGTTTGGCTGTGGTGCATGATACCTAAGGTCTATTCTAGAGGCACAAGGGCTTCCACAGGGCTCACTGACTCCATCCATAAAAGAACTCCATGCTCTATTGAGGGGGTAAAAATCCAACAGTCTCGGCTATAGGGTCTGAGGTAGTGTCAGCTTCAGCTGGTTGAGGAGGGGTCTAAGAATTCATTTCATGACTAACTAAAAGGACAACTGAAGGTGGGTACAGGTTTCTTCATCTGGGCTGGATCTGAGGCAATAACAGCCTCAATCCAAAAGCAAAGATGGGACCCAGAACAGATGACTGCAAATGCTTAAGCTGGCTAGAGTTGGCTTTTGAATGAGTTGGCTTTCTTCAATAATACGCCTTGCAGGGAAGGGAGTGCCCATCCTCACCCCACCTTTCCCTCCCCAGGGCCAGAGTCCCTTACCTTGGTGTGACCCGAGTGAGCTCATCTGAAGGATGCAGGATGCGACAGGTGGTGAAGGTGAACGTGGAGTTGGTCTGTGACATGCACTTCCCAGGATGGTGTGCTAAATGATGAGGGGAACAAAACATATTCCTTGCATCCAAGGATAATCACAATACAAATAAAAATCCAGCATGTCACTCAACAGATGCAAAAAGCAATGAGCTACCTTGTTAACTGGATCTGGGCGAGGAAGGTGAAACACAAAAGTTCTGGACTGATGGTGGGTCCTCAAAAATAATCACAATTTTGAGCCCTGGTCTGCAATGCATCGAACTCCAGCTTCCGACCCAATCCAGACAAGGTCCCTCATCAGTATTCTTGGGTCAGTAGTGGATCCAGTTTGGGTTGCGGGGTGGGGGGAGGGCGGGTTAATGGGTCTTTGCGGGTCAATTTGGTTTCCCTCCTCAGATCAAAATCTGCTATCTTCTTTTGTTGCTTTACATTTCTTTCCATTGGCAAACAGGTACCAAACGCCTGCCTGGAGGAAGGGGAGAGGTGCAAGCAAGGAGAGGCACTTGGCACCTGTAAACAGGGTCAAGGCTCATGGCTCCCTTTTTTGTTCATACAAAAAGGGGCTGGGGGAAGCTGGCTCCACTACTGCCTCTTTGTGATTGTCATGGTGGGAGATGGGGACCTCAGCTGCCTTGACAACAACATGGCAAAGAGTTCCAGAGATCATGGTTCTCTGGGACGCTAAAGCTCCAGCATCAAGACTGGCCCAATACTGTGCAAGTGGCACCAGTCCCTCTTTCCTATCCCGCACACCACTGCTTTCTTGCCATCTCTAAGATGTCTGATTTCTAACAAAAAGGAGATGGCAGCGAGTTGTCCTCGATTTCCTTTCTTTTGATGCTCTAACAAGTTGTTGTCAAGGAGGCTGAAGACTATGGTTTGAAGCAAAGTAAATCACAGAAGTATTAGGACCATGCATCAGAAAGCTGGCGAAGGAACAAGTAAAAGAGACTATGGGAGACATCATGATTGTAGAGGTCATTCTCATTCATATCTCAAGCACTAGGGGTAAAAAAAACGAAGGAAAAAAAATGAAGAAAAAAAAAGATGTTGCACCATATAGCATGCACACTGAAGTACTGGGGTGATTCCCTCGTCCCACCCTACCGCACCCCTTTGCCCTTGCAGCAGCTCAGCCCCCAGAGACCTCCTGGAGAAAACTGATTAGAACATCAGAGGCCATGAGGATTCAAAGGCCACAAAGATTCAAAAGGCTGTGAACCAGAATCTTCTATGGTAGGTTTTCTCTTGGATTTGACAAGAAGGAAAAAGAAAACAAAACAGAATAGGTTGGTGCCCCAAACCTACAGAGCCACGCACAGCTGACTGTGTCTTAAAAGAAAACCAGTAACCAGATGAAGTGACAACAACAAAAAATACTGGAGACACACATATTAAGGCAGGCAGGACAAATCAGAGCACAAAAATGGTGACAGTGACTAGAGGAGCAAGGCAAGGCTGATTTGCCCCAGTTTTTATGGTCTGACCCAGCTCTGTTTGTCAAAGGAGGCTCCCGTGGCTCCTGGTGTGACAGCCAGTACCAAGCCACAAGAGCATGCTCTCAACCACAGGGAGCTTCGGGCAAAGCAGTAGGGAGGGGGAAAAAAACACACACACAAAAATGGCCTTTATGAATCTTTGTTTCTCAACCTATAAACATAATGGCTTAGAAACTCTGATAACTAAGAAACCACTGCAAGCAAAACCAAAATGGAATAAGCTATGAAGAGAAAGCAACCAGACAATCACGATTCTCTTACTGCAATTAGATGTAGAAACAAAAGCAACAAAAAGCCTGAGAAAAGCATCCCAAACAACAGGCATGAGGGTTATTTGGGAAGGAGGGAGGGAGAAAAGCAGTAAATAGAAAAAATTAAGACAAAACAATTGAAGGAGAGATAACATGTCCAAAAAAATCAAAGAAGGCAAGGCTGGAATAAAAATTAGAAGCATACCCCATTTAAACACATGGCCAGAATGTCAAATCAAAAGGTCAAATGACCACTTCTTCCACCCCCTTATGTATTAGATCTTCAATTGCAACAGGTAGCGTAAGATGGACATTTTAGAGATTGTAGCTGCATGAGCAGAAGCAAAACCCATCTTACACAAATGGGTTTTGGGGAGAAGAAAAGGCTGCTAAAAATTCACAAGTCACCACTCCCAGAAGCAATGAATAGCTTTAGAAGACCAAGGAAAATCAACAAGTGTCCAAAGTGCCAAAGCCAGAGATTCGGCCCCTCCAAAATACCACTGGGACGCCTGGACCCGCAAGCTCTCCACTGTCACCACTGACTGCTGGGCCGCTGCTGCACCTCCCTTCCTTGGGACACAACACAGAGACAGTGAGTTGCCCAAAGCTCCTTGTGCTTGCCACAGAGAAGCAACAGGCTGATTCCTAAAGCCCTGGATGCAGGAAGAGAGCAAGTTCTTTTAAAAAGGGGGGGGCACATTAAACATTCTTCTTGGCAGGGAGTAGGATCTTAGGATGAGGGGTCACCACTAAAGTCACCAAGACCACACCACACACCGCAGCTCTTGGTTTATCTAACCTGAAAGTTCTTTGCAGAAGATGGTATTGTGTGTTTATCTTGTGCTGCTCAAACTGAAGACTCTGAGGGCAGGTTTTCTTGGATTTCATGCTTTAACTCCCCACTTAAATCATTATTTTCTCTACCTGACTGGAGGGCTTCGAAGTGTTGTGAGGAGATGGGCAGATATTAAGCATGTAATAACACTGACAAGTACTTTCATCATTTACTCGAGTAAATTTGCATTTACCAGCACAAAATCCTCATCCTTTATTATTCTTAACTGTTCTTCTTCTCCCAGGTTCTAACACTGGTACAAGATTTGCTAAGAGTTAAAGTTAATCCGTGATTACTTAAGATATTCTATATTAGTGAATTACCAGTGGCTAGCACCTATGTTTTCTGCTCTGAAAACACATCACATGCAAGCACACATCCTTCTGCCAGCTGCAGATGGGTGAACCAGAGGACCCTGAGAGGGTAAGAGTCATCCTGGCTTTCTGGTTGGGCTTGGGCATGCTTTCTGACCGGAGTAGGTATACTTGATTAGTGGGCACTGACTGCCTATGTTCCACCTGGGGGCCTGTGAAGCCTGGGACTCACTGGAAAACTGGGACCCTGCTGCTGCCACCAGTGAGGACAGCCCCCAATGCAATCCCCAGTCTCTGATAGAGATGGGGCCTCCTCTCTGTATACACCTGCAGACTGTACTATATAAAGCAGGGTGGCTGCTGCTTTGGGGAATGCTCAAGCTTCCGAGGGGAACAGGCAGGAAAGTCCACTGCTTTCCCCACAGCCCAGTGTTCTCACCGTGAGGAAAAGAAAAGAGCACAGACAAGGTTGGGACACTGGCAGGGTCCAGAGGTTCCACAGGGACTATAACGATGATTGGAACTCTGCCTGTCTGGTCTCACACATAATGAGATTTGTATACACCTGCTCATGCATTTCATTCACGCCTAATGGTGCTTTCCTTCCCCCATCCATGGAGAAGGGCAGTGATGATAATGTGCTAGGAATGACAGAAGCTTTCTTCTCTCTAAAGGCCATGATAAAACCTAGTCCTGAAAAGAACCTTCAGGTAAGCCCACACAGAGACATCAGACAGTGCAAATGTGGTGTGTTTCTATGGGGAGGTGCAATATACACCCATACACAGATATTTCAAAGGAAACCTTTGAAGATGGAGAAACACTGGCCATGACACACACCCAAGCCATTTTTTAAAACTCATATAAATAACTTCCAAAAATGTTCCAAAAATTTTACAAATGCAACATCAAATCTTGGAAAAAGGGGCAGGTGTTGTGGCTCATTCCTGTTATTCCAGACCTTTGGAAGGCTGAGGCAGGATTGCTTGAGGCCAAGAATTTGAGACTAGCTTGGGCACCACAGTGAGACCTCAACTATAAAATATATATATATAGTGCAGTCAGCAGGTATATACAGGGAGGAGGCCCCATCTCTATCAGAGACTGGGGGTCGCATCAGGGGGACCCTCCTCACTGGTGGCAGCAGCAAGGTCCCAACTACCCAGTTTTCCAGTGAGTCCCAGGCTTCACAGGCCCCCAGGTGGAACATGGGTAGTCAGTGCCACTAATCAAGTATACCTACTCCGGTCAGAAAGCACACCAAAGCCCAACCGGAAAGCCAGGATGACTCTTACCTTCTCAAGGTCCTCTGGTTCACCCATCTGCAGCTGGTAGAAGAATGTGTGCTTTTATTTATATATATAAAAGCCAAGTGTGGTGGTGCATGCCTATAGTCCTAAATACTCGGATGCTGAGGCAAGAGGATTGCTTGAGCCCAGGAGATCAAGGCTGCAGTGGGCTATGATCGTGCCACTGCACTCAAACATTGGCAACTGAACAACACTCTCTCTAAAACAAATATAATACAATTTTTTAAAATCTTGGAAAAAAGGACCCCCATCTTTGTGATGCACTGAGGGCCTTCCACATTATTTTTCCCACTCTTCATGGGAAGTGGCCTACCCGAACAAAATAAACCAAATTCCCCTGACCTTTTTCTTTCCTTTTCTTAACTTGAACATGTGGTATGAGGCTGCTGTCACATGATTTGGATCTGCTTTAACAATTCTATACTCATCAGCCAACACACACACACACACACACACACACACACACACACGTGTGCAGGCACACATGCACACATCAACATTGGCACCCACAGACCAGGTTTTTCTATCCAAACAAAAAACAAACCATTGAAAATAAATGCCACTGTCCACCCAATTTAAAGGCATAGCTTGAACTAACCCTTAAGAATATCAGTATTTTTTAATGCCCAGCTTCTAATACCTTTTGCTTGAGAAGGGTAGAAAGGAATTTGCTTCTTTGCCTGTCAGCTACGTGAGAAATAGCTTCCTTTTTATTAAAGAAATAGGCAAGAATTTTAAATGCTTTAAAATTCTTCCTAAAAGACTAAAATATCAGGGCACAGAAAATGCTTTCAAGACATTTTCTGTCAGTCCATTATATAACTCTGCCCAAGCAATCTTCTGGGGGGAAAAAAAGTTCTATGATGAGTTCATGGAGGGAAAGTTCCATAAAACCTTTGTTTGCCCTGCAATTTGTCATTAATATAAATAGTATGGTAGGGATTAGTGCCACTTTAACAAGTATTTTCCTCTGGAGGTGGGAAACGGGAAACCAAGAGTAGTTTCAGATGCGACAGGGAAGCTTTTTCTTTCTTTCTTTCTTTCTTTTTAAGGATAAAAGTGATTTTAAATGATAAAGTTTTATACAAGATGACATTTTGAAAAGCCCTTAGTTTCTGGCTTTACATGTGCCTGATAACTATTTCTCTCTGCTCAAGCATTTCTTCAACAGAGCCCTTGCTGGGTCCTGCAGGTCAGTCAAAACCTCCAATCTCCTCGGTGACAGATTCTGAACCACATCACAAGATCTTTTTCTGGTTTCTGTACAACTTATTTTTGGCTTCTGCAAAATTAAAAGTCAACTCTTCCCACTATACCAAGCTGTCTATCCTCTGTCTCATCTAAAAAGCATGTGATTTAAGAGACCAATTTCACAGCATCATGTAAAAAGGGTCAGAAATTCCCTCAAGTACCCCTGGAGTTTCTTCTAGAGAAAAGGGGATTTTTAGAATGCTGTCAAATGGGAAAATACAAAAATCTCTTTGGGGTCCCTGGATGCTTCCAACACCAATAGGCTGGACCTTGTGCCCTCTGTCCTCTTGTCCTTCCTTCTGTGGCAGACACCAATAGGCACGGGAAGCTGGCCTTGGCTGAGCTGCAGTACAACCTTTTCCCACTCATGCTTTCAAAGCCAGTTCACGAGAGCACTTCTCCCATGCTGCACCAGGCAGGCAGTTTACAACTCATCCAAACCTGAACACCCATGTGCTCCCTTTGAGGGTCCCTTCACATTAGAAAGTGTCAGCTGTAGAAGCCTACTCCTCTCCAATCCATGCAGATACCTCTGGGAGCACTGGAGGGGAGGATGCCATCGAGTAAATGGGCTTTGGGAAATTTTAAGCAGGATTGACTGTTTGTTATGAAGGAGTTAATTCTCTCATCCTTCATTCATTTTTCCACTTTGAGGTTGCAGTTGGCCTGTT
This sequence comes from Cephalopachus bancanus, assembly GCA_027257055.1. Lineage (NCBI taxonomy): Eukaryota > Metazoa > Chordata > Mammalia > Primates > Tarsiidae > Cephalopachus > Cephalopachus bancanus. The sequence continues at coordinate 9,415,833 of JAPVLO010000021.1, read as the reverse complement.
CTGCTCTTGCTTAACATGTATTCTGATTCTGAGCACAAGGGTTTCCTTAGCCTCTCCTAACACAGGTGGGTGTGAGCAGACACTCTCTGCTCTTTCCATAATGGCCAAACTCCTCTATAACTGCTACAAAACCAAGGATGGATGGAAAGGTGTTTCCATCAGAGAGGGAATTCTCTGTGAACGCTTCTTGGTGGAGACAATGGGAAGCAACTTCCCCAAGGGTCTGGGAGCCAAGTGTGCCAGACTTTTCCTCGTGGACCCTTCGAGCCCCTGGACCAAGTTCTCCTCACAAGCCTATATAGACCCTGTGCCCTTTGCAGGACTGCCAGCAAGACAGGATGCAGGCTGGCTCAGCTCTGTTCTAACTGCCCCCTGCCCCCAGTAATATTTAGCTTCCTGGACTTTCTGTCTGGCTCCTCTCCACCCCAAGCTGTTCTCTTCCATTCCCTAACTCAGTAACCACTTCTGAACAAAACTTGGACCTATCTATCAGGAAGCAACAAAAAAAGGTAATTATTGGCTTCTGCCTCTGGTGGCCAAGGCGCTGGAGAGTTAGGGGATCTTACAAGGGCCATTTTGACCAAGTGTGATTTTTACCTTCCACACTGACTTCAGGGTCTTGGCCCCAATTACAACACAGCTCAAATGCAAGATCACTGCCACATAAGAGACCATGATCTGTACGAGCCTGTTTTAGGATATTTTCCCCACGTGAAAAGGCCTTCATGTGTATGAGTATTAAAATAAGCTGACCTTCAATTTCCTCTATCCATGTGGCTTGAAACCCACCTGTTTCTCACTTTTAAGGATCAAGGCATCCAAGATAATTCAACTGAAATGTCCACCCGATTAGCCAACTACCAATTTAACTGTGAGACTTTAACTCTTAATCCTTGACCAGGCTCTTCCCATATACAGATACCTAAAATACAGAATACTGACAGGTAATGACTCTGATAAAGTGTACTGTCTATATAAATTAAAACATAAAACATGCCATTGAAATAAAGTAACACTATCATCTAAAAATTGTTAAATAATCCGTTTTAATCATCTGAATTATTTACAGTACAATAACATGAAATCATCCTTTTTAAGATGAGGGATTATAAAAATCAGCAAATGATACTTCAAATAACACATTTAAATATATATTTTTTTCAGAGCTCAAAACTTTTCCACCATTAGCAGTAGGCACTAGACAAAAGTGCCTAATACACAAGTCTTCCCAGTTTCCTCCTGGCATACCAGTTGTATGTGAAAAGTTAATCACCTTCTGTCTTCAAAATGTCTCCCTACTGAGTCTTTCCAGGCCGATGGCAGCTCCTGGAATACTGCTGTTTGGCAACAGAAAAGCCTAAGCATTGGGGACAGACCAAACCACTTTAGATCTAAATCCCAAGACAGAGGATGCCCCAAGCCTTCCCCCTGAGGCTTCTCTGTTTGCCTGTGACTCCATGATGGTAGGCACAGAGCCACCTGGGGCCTCCAGGATGATTTACAGAGTCATGCGCATCCCACATTCCAATAAGCAAAATGGCCTGTCATTACCAGTAGAGAAAAAAGAGCCAAATCACTGATCACAGCTTTCCTCTCAGCAGCTAGGTTTTAAGATAAGTCTTACCTAGAAAAGAAATCCCAAAGAGCTCTCATTTAAATGACCAGACGCTTCCAAAGTTACTGTCAGCAACCTAGATAATTCTTTTTGAATCACACACTTCCAATCACACCCTACTGTAAATGTTTGTCCCTCTCCTCAAATAAAGTTGCCAGGATCAACTTGTTGCAGGTTTGAGTAAGGGAACAAGCAAGACAAGTGTCTTTTTATGGTAAGGAAAGTGGTCAGGACTTTAGTCCTCATAATTAGTCCCTTCTATCCTTCTGTCCTCAAAGAGAAGTTCTTTGTTGACCTGATAACTTCTTGAAGATGCGCCTAATGGTACTTCTTTGGACTTCCCAAATTCACCTTCTATTCCACTGTAAGGCTAATGGTACTTCTTCGGATTTCCCAAACTCACCTTCTATTCTACTGTAAGGTTTTGGGGGGTACCCTGCTTGACATGATGTCTACCCTTCCAGTCACAAAAATCAGTCAGACCAGTGCCCTTGTGGCTGGGCACTGGTGCTGATGACAAAGAAAGGGACAATATTGCAGCTGGTTTCCTTTTCTGGAGTGTGTAGGTATGAAATAAGAAACATTTTCATTCCTTCACAAGCTTGATATGCTAATTTAATTGCTAAAACAAACAAACCATTAAAAAACCCCATGTGCTAAACAAATCCTTTCTGTTTGATGACTCCTCTAAAGTTTATGCCAAAGAAAAAAGAAAAGTTGATCCCAAATAAAGTCCCCTGACCACAGCTGTCTGAAATTAAGCAGGGGATAAGAGACACCAAACCAAGAATCTCAGCTCTTTCCTGCCTTGTATTTCAAGGGGAGTGTTATGGCCTTTACACAATACAATGACAATGAAGAATCATAAAGATGAATGCCCTTTCTTCAAAGGTGGTAACTCAGGAATGTCATGAGGATAACAACACTGGATTAGCTCATCTTATTTTGGGTATCTCCTCTTATTCCACAAAAGCTCGTTGTCTTCCCAGCACAAGAGGCTGGGAGGTCCTAAGTAGCAACCATAACTCCCAGGAGCTCTTAGGCACAAAGCTTTTCACTCCAGTGACAACTGGGATGTGGGTAGTTCTGCAAACTCACAGTCACACCTTTAATGCTTGGGAGGATGTGGGGAAGGAGTCAGCCAGAGCTCTTTTCCAGATTCATCTAGAGACCCCACTCTGGAAGAGCTTAATGACATTCTCTTAGGGTTTACTTGGTTATGGAGTATTGCTAAAACATTTTTTTAAAAAATCCACTTTGAACACAAGTGTAAGCTGAAAAGAAAACAACACATATACCTTCATTGAAATTAGGAAAGTGAAAAGGCTGATCTATCAAGTGTTGTCTGAAATCCTGAACATTTCCTGGGTTTCTTTCTATTTTAATACAGCATACAGGCAATGAATGACCTCATTCACCTTCTGAACAACCCAGCACTTGCAATTACCCTAAAACTGCTCAGCTTGGCTCAGTTTGGAAATCACCAGGGAACTCAAGAATCTGCTTCTTATGACGTGGAGAAATGCCTATAACAGGAAGAAGGGTGCTGATGTTCTCAGGGCACCCAGCAATCCACTTCTTTTTAGCAGCCTTTCCTGCTCCCACTTTAAGAGCCCTACTAGGCCATGCACCTCCAGATGGGCAGGGAGCTACACCCATTTGTTACAAATAGGAGGCATCAGACTCTGTATTAAAAAACAGAACTGCACAATGTGAATGTTTTAGTCATCACCCACATGGACGAGCAGAAGCTACAGACAGAGAGCCACTACGGATGGTACCCGGAACAGAGGTGAGAATGGCCCAGAACTCTGCCTCTGGGAGAGGTGCCAAGTTCACAGGACTTATCGTGGTGCCCTCACCAGACCCCTCCTCCTCCTCCTCCTCCTCCTCCTCCTCCTCCTCCGCGGCCGCTGGCGGCTCCTGCATCTCCTCTGGGGAAGCCTGAGGATGGCTCGGGTAACTTCTGCTGCCTGAGACAGTCACGCGTGCTTGGGACCTCTCACCTGAGGTCTCTGGGTGCTGAACTGGTGTGGAGGTAGCTAGGCCCGGGAGAGAAATGTGGTCACCTGTGTCATCTTCTTCAAAGTCATTAAGGCAGTACACTTCGTCCAGGTCAACATCCAGTGTCCGGAAGCCCTTGGTGACCACACCAGGCCGGGGGTCCAGGATCCCCCCAAGGTGAGGCTGGGCCAATTGCTGCCAGTGATGAAGGGTGGCAGAACCTTACAGGAGAAAAGGAAAAGAAGAAGGGAGACAAGAAGACGGGGTTAGAATGGGCATCTAAGACAATGGCTGTTACTACCCTCAGGTGTTTAGCGGGAACCCCAGCAGAGCCTGAGCCTCCATAGGTAGACTGCGGTGGGAACTTCAGTGAAACTGCCTTAGTCCTTCTTGCCATGCAACAGCAGCTAAGACCAGATGGGGTGCCAACTTAAGGAATCAAAAATTAACTCCTGTTTTAAAGTAAATCAATACTATACTATGTACCAAGGAGATTTGGTAGACAGAATCTTTATTTTAATTAAATGATGTCAACCCCAAAATGAACTGATTGTTATTTTACAAATAGAAGAGGAAAAAAAGGTTAAGTACAGGAGGGGCCACGTGTACCCGTTCTATGCCAAATACACACTGCTGGGAAGATAGAAGACATAAGCTCAGGCAGAATAAGACACTGTCAAACCAGCCCCAACAACCGCAACAAGAGAAAGCAGAAAGAAATTAAAGCAGCACGTACAGATAAGTGATAGGTGTGACCATCACCTCCTTAACTTAGGTTTTCTGTATACTGCCAGCAACGTTGAGAGGCTTCAGGGTTAGTGAGAGCGAATCAGGTTAAAGAGGTATGATTTAAGAACACGGTAAGTATACTCAGAGGTCAAAAGCAGAGGAGCCCATCTCTTCAGTGACACCAGATGCCGGGACTCAGATGATATCGTGCAAGATCTGTAATAGTACCGGAGTATGTCCTTGAAGACCTTAAGGCGTCATGGGTGTTCTACACAGAGAAGTGTAACTTGGCCAAGTGTACTTAGGAAGCCTGGTTGAGAAGTATATTCTACCTGGAAGGCTGAGGTGGAAGGATCACCTAAGCCCAGCAGGTTGAGGCTGCAGTGGCTGCGAGTGTGACACTGCACCCCAGCCTGGGCGATAGAGTGAGACTCCAAAAAAAAAAAAAAAGAAGAAGAAGTATGTTTACTGTAGGGTATCTTAGAACCTTTAGTATGTTACAATGTCTGGGGGTTCTGCTCAATCTGTTTGACAAGACAACCCTTTTTCCCCCTTGAAGCACTTATTAACACCTCACACAAAACAGGTCACACTGGTGGTCCATGAGGCTGGGAGTTCTAGCCCATTCTACAGATGAAACCCAAATGCACATGGACATACAAATACTCTACGTTCAAAGGAATCCCTCCAGGCTACAGGTTGCCTGGAGCAAAGTAAAGGGAAAAAATGATGCCAGGAGCCAAGAGTTCAGGCAGTGGAGGTAAAAGGGAATGGAAACAGAGGCAGGTGGTAGGGTGAGGGAACAGCCGGGACCCTCTAGTGTGCCCAGTGAATTCACCATTTCCAAATATCGCTGGGAAGTAACTTCTCTTGGGACAATCTCAGTCAGGAGGCTTGAAGGAATTTGTAAATGAGCAACTTCAAATCAATTTAAAATAAAAAAAATTGAGCACACAGCAAATACATGTTAAAAAAGAGTTCTTAGACGGGCTCGGTGGCTCAGCCTGTAATCCCGTGCCTTTGGGAGGCTGAGGTGAGTGGACTGCCTGAGCCCACGGGTTCAAGACCCACCCGGGCAGCGAGACCTCATCTCTATAATAAATCGAGAAATAAACTGGGCGTGGTAGCGCATGCCTGTAATTCCGGCTACTTGGAAGGCTGAGGCGGAAGGATCGCCAGAGCCCAGCAGGTCAAGGTTGCGGTGGCCGGGAGCAGCCACTGCACTCTAGTCTGGGCAACAGAGTGAGACTCCAACTCAAAAAAAAAAAAAGAGTTCTTGGACACTCACTTCGAGGTCTATCCCAGTTCTAAATGTGCACAGGTACAACAGCAACTTTCTTAATTTGGATCTACTAACTATAAATAGAAAATATTCTAACTGCAAATGAAAAAGAAGTAAGACAGTAAAGAGTGAATATAATGAAAGAGGCTACCATATACCTGTTCTCCCACTAGGTGGTGAGGTACACTTAGAGCAGTGGTTTCCAATGAGGGATGCTTTTGCCCCACAAGGGACATTTGGCGATATCGCAAGATATTTTTGGTTGTCACAACTGTGAAGGAAGAGTAGGATGTGACTGGCAGCTGGTGGGTAGAGGCCAGGGATACTGCTAAACATCCAACAGTACACAGGACAGCTCCCACAACAAAAAATGATCTGAGCCTGGGCAACATACCGAGACCATGTCTCTACAAAAAACCAAAAAAATCAGCTGGGCCCAGTGGCACGTACCTGTAGTTCCAGCTCCTCCAGAGGCTGAGGTGGAAGGATCACCTGAGCCCAGGAGGTTGAGCCTGCAATGAGCTGTGATCATGCCACCACACTCTAGCCTGGGCAACAGAGCGAGACTTCCAACTCAAAATAAATTTTAAAAATTAAAATAAAAAATAGATCTGGCCCCAAATGTCAGCAATGCTGAGATTGAGAAACCTTGCCTTAGAGCTGTAGTTCCTGAACCCTCAGACATTTTGAGAATCCGAAGGAAGGCATAGATCCACTCTCCAAAGGGAGCTTACATTCTAGCAACACTGCACAAACCAGGACAGGGTTTCAGGGACCTGCCGAGGCCAGTTCATGGGATCCTGAGTCCCAGGTGCTATAGCATCCTTTTTTTTTTTGGAGTAGGAGTCTCACTCTGTTGCCCACGTTGGAGTGCAGTGGCACACTCACAGCCATCGCAGCCTCAACTTGTTGGGCTGAGGCAATCCTTCCGCCTCAGCCTTATAAGTATCTGGAACTACAGGCATGAGCTACGATAACCCCTTTTTAAAAAAAATTAATCTATTCTTAATTGAGGCATGCCTGTATGGCAATTTGTTTTACATGTATCACATCAACTCACTCCTCAAAACCACCCTATGGACTAAGTACTACACACTTTACAGATGAGGGCATGGAGGCTGCCTGAAGTTAGATAACTTTTCAAAGTCACTGAATTAGCAGTGTTCAGAGTCAGGGTTCAGAGCTAGAGGCCAGGTTCTTTCAGTAATCTCACACTGCCCACCCCCTAGAATTTACAGATGTAAAAACAAGAACACACCTGTGTTCCAGTCAGGAATCCAGGCCCCCAGCTTCATAAATGATTGGCAGTAAAAATTCCAGGTGCATGTCCAGGGCCTGCCAGGAGACACACATACACTCCTGCTGATGAGATTTCTCTGCCATCCCTGAGGACTCTCATTCACACTACCTCCTGGGCTCACCTATGTGCTCACTGGGTGCACAGGCACATTTCTGGCAACAAAATAGCACCAGGGAGAGGTCTTAAGCCATGGTCATGGTCAGCTTGGGACCGTACACTGGGGTCTGAGAAGGATGATGGGAAATCTTCAGGTATAACGTGGCCACCTCTACTCTTGGAAGGGGGAAAAAAAGGGAAACCAAGAGACTCTGGAAAGTAAAGAGCCATGGCAAGGAAATGCCGAATCTCCCTTCTCCCTCTTATGGGGGCTCAAGATGCTTACAGTCCACTGGAAAAGAACCCAGGGGGGCTGGAGTTCTGGGCCCTGACAAGCATCCCAAATGCCATGCTCCTCCATCTGTTCAACAAACTGCCCTGGTCACAGATGGGTTTGAGAGAGAGAAACAGGGTTCCAAAGGTCTGCTGTTTGGAGTTAAGGAGGAGTTATCTGCATTCTCTCACTGCACAGCTTGGAAATTTAGAGATTACAACTAAAAGATTATGTGGAAAGACACTTCATCCTTGATTTTTATTCCACGCCTTAGGCATCCCTTATTCAGGTAAGAACAGCCAACATTTACTGGGCACTTACTAAATACCAGGCACTCTGCCGAGAGGTCTACATTTATAACTCATTTATTTAGTCTTCATGATAACCCTGTTGTCTCCATTTTACAGATGAAGAAACTAAGTACAGGGAGGTAAAGTAACATGCAAGAGATTGCAAAGCCTGCAAGGGGTCAACCTGGGATTGAAACCAAGGCTGGCTCCAGTGTCCATCCTTTTAACCCTAGATACTGCCCCGCAGCAATGAGGAGGCTTTACACACATTAATCTCAGAAATCTAGTCAATAGCACACCTGGATGGCTCTCCTAATACCCATGTGTGTGTTTTCTCAAACCAAACTGTGCTATTTCAGTTACATCACACAATGGGGTTCATGGGCTACCTCCTTGCCTGGCTCATTCCTAGGTCCCAGGGGGTTTGCTGAGCCTGGCATCTGGGCAGAACACCCCACACCTCACCTCCCTGTCACTGCCTGAACCACCATGAAGGAACTCTACTGATCTCCTGGCTGCCTAGAGTCCTTCCTTTGACACAAGAGGGCATACACATTAAAAAGTACATGTATGAATCGCATCTTATAAAGAGCCCAAGTTGCCTCCTTCCTATCCATTTCCCCAGCTCATTCCCCAGCCTCACTTCCTTTACTTGTCAAACACAAAGCAGAAGAATCACTGTCCCATCAGTTACCTCCCATTACTGACTCAAAACCTGCCCACTCCTCCCACCCACACAAAAACGAGGCAGGGTTAAGCAATAAGGCAAGGAACCAAGATAAAGTTCTATGGAACAAGGGTGCAGACAGAGGGAAAAACTTAACTACGCCCACTTCCCCTTTTTGCTGTTTGCTTTCCTTCCATACCCCAGTGTTCCAGCTAAAAAGTTTTCACGTAGCCCAAAGAAGAAAACCAAATTCACTGATGTCAGAGGAACATTCAGGGCTTAAAAGTTAGAATGAAACCTGCTAGATAATGAACAGTTTAGAAGTGTATACTTTCCTCTAATTACATATTGTTTATTTGGAAATACAACTTTGGTTATAATTAATCAGAAAGGAAGAATAGAGTACAGGAAAATACTGCCTACCTTGGTCTTTTTAACAGAGATATCTCTCTGTCTAGTTTGGATGTTTTGTTTGTTCTTCCACCTGCTTAAACCTAGTAAGGTAAGATGAAGAGACAAGAGTACTAGCATTCTTAAACACCTAATTCAGCCATTTTGGCTGACACAATAAGCAAGATTAATTAAATAGGTAAGGGAGACATAGATGGAAGACACTGATTGGCTATCTGCTATGATCCCAGCCAACATTCTCCAGGGGCCTCACCCAGGTACATTTACCTGGGCTGCTAGAGATCATAAGAATCCTATCAGTTTCTCTGTGGGCCACAGGAAAAGGATAATATAAGAACATGACACTAGCACAATGCTGGTCCAGGTCTCAATATGGGTAACTCAGCCCTGTAGATCTGAGTTGCTGGAATAGGGGCAAGTTTGGGGAGCCTAAGTTTTAATAAGCACTATTAGGTGCCAGGCACAATACAAAATATATCACATTTACTCCTCACCACCATCCTGTTTGACAGCTATGAGCCTATTTCATAATCAAGGGAAACAAAAGGTAGAATAACTTATCTAATGCCACAGTAAGAGCTGTCCTGAGCCTGGAGTCAAGCAGATTTCTAATTCTACCAAATTAAACATAGTAACACAGAAAGTAACTGTGCAGAGGAGGGAAAAAAGAAAATACTGGTTGTATTCTAAATAACTAAGAAGTCAGAGAACTATGAAAAGTATCTATATCATGAGGATGTTTTACGGGCCATAGTGATAAGACATGATTTTTTAATGGTATTGATTTAGCTTCCTGGGTAGCAGACTACCACAGGTGAAATTCACCTTGCAAATCTAATAAGATTTCCTCTTATTCTTTATCTATTAACTAATTCCAAAAATACTGCTAAGTTACAAGATTAAAAGGAATAAAGATGAATCAGTCAAAACATATTTTCAAAAACCACTTCCTTCAATGTGCTTTGAAAATGAATACAAAAACATAACTTTGGATGATCTAATGAAACACAAAAATGTAGAACGCAGACAAGATAGAGATGATAAATTCCAATGATCTTTGAGAGACAATGGATAAAAAAGAAAAGTAAGGCAGAAAGTAAAATTTCAGAAATGAAAGATTTTATTGAAAGAAAAACAGACAATGTGAATCAAAAAACAATTGCCAAGCTTACAAGTGAAAAACAATTAAAAAAGAGTAAGCCAAACCTTTTCTAAACTCTAGGAAAGACCTCAATTATACAATTTAAAAATAATTAAAAAACAAAATGATAGGCCACCCTCCTCCTTCCTTTGAAGAATAGTAGATCCAGTCATGTCTTGAGTCTTTAACAAGCATAACCTCACCTTTCAGCATGCATTCTTGACAGGGGCAATACGGCCCCCAAGAGGGAAAAAACAGGTTATTTTAAGGCAAAAATAACTGCATTATTTTTTGGTATGAGCACAAATGTACATATAGTACATAAACAATGTATCTGTGGTATTAAAATTTCATGGAGTGATGTGATTAGAAAAAAATGTTGATGAAGGCTCCTTAAAAGAGCAATAATAAGAAATAAGCTGAGAAGTATGGCCTTACAAGAAATTCTGAGTTGGCTTTGCATCTTCTGATGCAATACAGAATTCTAAAACACCTTCTTGAACTCACATGGGTTTCCAAACTAAAGGAACACAAAACGAAAGATACAAATGCTTGGTGGCTCCTGGCAAGGCAGTAGCAGGTAAAGGGAAAACATTTGATAATGCCTAAAGCAAAAAAAGTAAAGGAAGAGAAAAGGTCATTTTACCATGAGTTTAATCATCTGCTGAGCTCCTGACACTAAAATGTAAACTGCCCCTAGAAAAGGGTGGCATATGGAGAAAACTCACTTGCCTCCACAACTGCCACCTGCTTTCTGGCCTCCAAGCTGTAGACTCTAGGAGCCTTGCTCAGAACACACTGCATCTGCGGAAAGCCACACCTTCTTTATATGAAGATCAAATCAGAACATGTGAGCTCATAAATTGCTTTCAGGTGGCTATTTAAAACAAGCAAAAAAAAGTAAGTGTTTACTTGGCACTTTTCCCTGTCACCAAAATTTCTGAGAAGCCAAAGCATTAATCGTCCACATTTCTCAAATCCCCAGACACAACCTAATTAATTCTGGGGTCTGCTAGCAGTGCCTCTACTGCTACAAAAAGGTTTTATTTCTAAGGTCCTAAAGGTAAAGGGAAGAACTAGAAGGCCAGCGGCTACCTTCCTGTCATTTCTTTGGTTAGTTCTGTTGCCCGTGTGCACTTGACACATACAAGGGAGGGACACAGGCCTAGGTTGAGTGCTGTGCTCAGAGGAACTCGAACCAACAGCGCGGGTGGCTGTCACGAAAGAAGAAGGAGTAGGCGTGACACAGGTGCCCCGCCTTTCGGAGGTGGATCAGGGACCACAGGGAGTCGCCAAGGAGGGCAGAGAGGGGCCGAGGTGCCCTGCGATCACCTTCCAGCGGCTTCACGATCTGCAGCTTCTCGGGCAGGTAGGAACGACTGCTGAAGGACATGCCGGAGAAGCCGGTGAACTCGGAGAAGCGGGAGTGCGTGCCCAGGGACATGATGCTCTCGGTGGGCGTGAGGGAGCCGCTGCGCAGCTCGCCCTTCTCTGCCAGCTCCCGGAGCTTCCTCTCCTGCTCCTCCTCGAAGAACCGCCTCTCGGAGAGGTAGTTCTCCCGGCGGAGGGACAGCCGCCTCAGCGCCGTCTCCAAGTCGTGGGTGCCCGGGGTGCCCGGCGTCCCCGGCTTCTTACTCCGCTCGTCATTCCTGGAAGGAGAAGCGGGCTTAAGAGTGGCACGCCCGGCAGGGGGCGCCATGGATGCAAAGGTCTGACAATGTACAGCGGGGGACACTAGCCAGAGGCTGCGGTACTTTCTCCCCTCCACCCCCAAGCCAAGCAAGCAGCTGACATTTAGGCAAAAACGGGGAAGCAAATGCCTGCCCAAAAGAACTGCTCACCTTCTGTGGGTTTTTTTTTTTTTAAGTTTATTTGTTTGTTGTTGTTTTAATGAAGATGAGGACTAAGGTAGAATGAAAATGTGCATATACTAGCTCAGACTCAGCCCCTGTAAACATCTCTCTCTGGAGCCTTGAGGGAGAAACCTTCTGCAGGTTGCTGGCTACCAGATGGGCAACTGGTTCAAGGGATGCTTCTCTCTCCTCTTGAAATCAAGGCTAAGAGCTCAACTCTGAACAAGACCAGCTCTGATCAAGAAGTTTCCTATCTGTCTTTCCCAATCAGTCCAGAATTCATTTTATTAAGTCAGAGGAAAAGGGTGCACACTAAGTGACAATGTTGGGGGTGGGAGCTGTTCTACAGGGCTCAGGACAAAGAGTAACTGACGATTACTGAGGAAGGCCCATTCTGCAGACTCGCAACTTGAAGGATCAGTGCTAGTCACCCTGGCACCCTGCACTCTACCTTCTGAAGCAAATCAGACTCTGGTCATGAAACAGAGAGCCCGAGTCCTCCCCAGCCTTTCCAAGTTATAAAGGGGTCACAAAACAGATGCCTATTCTGTATCCTAATAGTGAAGATTAATAGAAAAAATATTCATTAATCCTCTAGCAGACTTGCTGGTATCATCGCATTATATCTCTTTAAACTGGTTCAAAGTACCAAGGTAACTGTAAGGTTAGTGGGTTGGTAGAACAGATTTGGAGAACTGTAAGGTCTGTATTTTTTTTTTTTTTTTTTTTTTTGGCAATTCCTATCAAACTCCTTCTCATGATTACTAAACTGGATTCAACTCATACTATTCCCTCTCCTCAAAACAGAAAAATAAAAACTCCAAGTTTGCTCACCCCAGGTCAGCTGCTTCTGTTTCTAGAATGATGCTGTTGGTCTTGTTGTCGAGGACAACATTCCCAACGTCGCTGCCGTAGAAGCTGGACCGGGGGGTGCTGACGCAGCTGGACAGGAGGGAGTTCATGGCTGAGGACTGGTTGGAGCCAGGGATGTTCATGGGGGAAGGGGTCAGAGACCTCTGCTTGACCACCTGGTTGATGTTTCTCACCGTCTCAAAGACACGCTTCTGGTGCCTAGAGGGAACGCATAGCAACATCCATGAGCAAGCAAACACAGGAATAACCTTGGAGTTTAACCCTCCAAAAATTATCAGCTGAGAAGAAAAAAGGCACTTGGACCATGACAAGCCCCCAAGTAGTCTCTGTCTTCTGCCCTCCATGTGCTTCTTAGGATGTTGGCTGCCTCCTCCACAATGTGAAATCTGACAGACTCACACCCATTGAATCCAGGACTATAATGCAAGACTGTGATGCAAAAGTGATACTACTTTTCAGGTCCTTAAAGCTTGACCTATAAATAAAAAATACTTATGTGATATTCGTGTCTCCCTGTTGGGTTTTTTCTTTCATAATATTCACTAGTTCCAGGAGAGCAGTTTTCACTGCTTAGCATATAGTAAGGTTCAACTCATATTTTTTTTAAAAAAGACTTAAAATTAGTCTTACACTTCTATAATGAGATGATAAATACCTGATTTGTCTATTTGTAGAAACTGCTATTTCTAAGAGCAGAACTACACTTTATGCTGATTTGTTCCCTTTTAAAAAGAAAAGGAGAGGCAGGCATGTTTTTGTAACAGCCACTGTTCTGTCTACACAGTCTGGGTACAAAGAAAACATGACAAAACCTGCTCTACAGGTTCCTATAAACGCCTGGGGGTAGGCCAAGCAGAAGATCTGAAGTTAGGAAGAGAGATGGTAGATCCCTACATGTATTCGGAAAGGGAACATAAGCCTTGCACATAATCTTAGAAGAGCCCTCTGTATCTAATACTGCACCACTATTTTTCTTTTCCTAATAGAATTTAAAAACTTTTTAAAGTGTCTTCCACAGAAAAGAAAGGTTAAAATGTGCAGCTATGTCAAGATAGGGCTTGTAGTAAGAGAGATAGGAAACATAAATCTCCTTTTCTGGAATTTTCTGGGAGTTCATAATTTGTGTTTAAGACCTAATGAGAGGAACTAAGGGATGTAAGTTGTGTTCTATTATTTCTCTTAATCAGACCAAGAAGGATAATAGTCGCCAATGTTGGTGTCTGAGGCCCCACACTGCTAGTTTTTGAGCACCACAGGTCAAAAGCTGGTCTCTGGGAAGCTCAGAACTACAAAGACTGTCTGGCCATACGTGATGTCTGGAGACTCAGGCTCTTCCAACTGCAGCTCCTTGCGCATCGTTCCCTCGATCTCCGCTGCCAAGGAGTCCTGGGAAAAGTCAGAAGACACACGCCAAGTAAGTGGCGATTCAAATGCTCTGTCTCTAAGGGAGGCATGCAGCCAAGTGAGTGCTTGGAGAGTGAACTGAGGCATCAGAAACCCACAGATTTCACACAACACAAGGTCAACAGTATTCTCCATTGTTAGAGACCCCGGAGGAGCAATTGCCCAGGCAGGTTCTAAATGCAGCAGCACCGTTAGACACTGTAAATCCTTGGCTCACTGAGTGTAAAGCCGTTTTGGTCAAACCATGGAGCTGCAACTGCAGCCACAAGGAAGGATAGAGAACTTATGAAAGGAAGGAGGCATGTTCAGAATGATTGGGACAGGTGAACTTCCAAATACCTCTGAGCTTATGAACAGTCAGATATGGAGTCACAGCCCGCAAAGGCCACACTAAGCTACTATCCTCCCAGCCTCCAGGGTTTGCCACACCCTTAGCTCATCCAGTACTCTGGCACGGAAGCTAGACCAAGGCCCCCAAACTTTGGCTCTGAGGCAAGCACTCTCCATCTCCAAAGGGCACTCTTTTCTGCACTGGAGAAGTCTCCACATGCATGAACTGAGTTGTGGGCACTGTCAACTCTAGGCCTTTGCTCTCGTCCTCCCTGGTTTCCTGCAAGGGAAGCTCCTTCTCCACCAACTATCCACCTTTTAAGAACCTGCTTAACGTAGGAATGTAGGATTCCTATTTCCACTAGGAATCTTGCATTTCCTTCCAAGCAGACACCAAACACATCAAGTCTTTGCTGCCTTCCTAAACAGTTCACTTATTTCTCTCTCCAGCAAAGTCGTGAGCTTTGTGGGTCAAGGAAAGTGAGTTACTGATGGCTTCTCACTTTACCTATGGGCCAGACCCAAGCTGAGACTCAATAGTAAAGGCTGCCTGATGGGTGTCCCCTCTCCTGTACCACTACCATTCCTCATCACATGAGGTAGAGCCTAACAAACAAGCCTTCACACAATGCAGGTGGAAGCCTATAGGACCAGGTGTGCATAGAAAAGTGCTTGCTGGACACCAGAGGACACCCACATAGGACGAGCTAAAGGGAAGGGCTAAATACATGTTCACCAGCAGAACTTACTGCAAATATGGGAGTGTCCCCTCTCTGCACTGGAGCACATGTGCATCCAGGAGCCACTAGCCAGGAGTGGCTAATGAACACCTGAAATGCAGCCAGTGTGACTGAGGAAATGAATTCTTAATTATATTTAATTTTAATTGATTTTAACTTACATAGTCACATGTGGCCAATGACTTCCCAACAGACAGCACCTGGGACTCCAGGACACTCACCTCCATGGTCCCACAGTCCACAGGACATTCCAATCTGAAGGTGGGAACCAAGTGAGAGACTCCACAGGAGCCAGCAGGAAGCTAGGTTGAGCTAGTGGGTTTGTTTTCAATTCTTATTCACAAATATGCAATTTCAATGAGTAATTATCGCCCACAGATTGCCACTAAACATAAGTCTGGTAAAGGGCTTCCCCAGGTGAGTCTGACACCTTTTAAACCAGCTTACTTCTTTAGTCTTGTTATTTGCCATATAATTTACATTCAGAGTTCTACAATATCAAAAGGAAGGGACTTTCATACACCTTAAGAAAAATGAAATTACGATAGCTAGCTCTCCATGTCCCCAGGTTCTACATCCTTGAATTCAACCAACCTCAGATGGACAATTCAGGAAAATAATAATAATATAAATAAACAAGCAATACAGTATAAAACTATTCGCACAGCATTTCTCTTGTACTAGGTATTGTAAGTAATCTAGTGATTAAAGTATATGGGAGGGTGTGCGAAGTTTATACACAAATACTATACTATTTTATGCCAGGGACTTGGGCACCAGAGGATCTTGGTATCTGCAGGGGGTCATGGAGCCAATTCCTCATGGATATTGAGGGAATATTGTAATTTCAAAGCTATGCTGGGATAAAGCCGCGAGTAAGCTATGTGACTTTTTTTTGGCATGATCCTCTTTCTCTCTCTTCTGGTAGTCTATAGAGAGCTGTGGACCCCTTTTCAGAATAATTTTTTTTCCAATCAGGGGTCTCACTCTCACCCAGGCTGGAGTGCAGTGGCATAATCATGGCTCACTGTAGTCTCAAACTCCTAGGCTCAGGTGATCCTTCCACCTCAGCCTCTTGAGTAGCTGGGACTACAAGTGTGTGCCACTATGCCTGGCTAATTTTATTTATTTATTCTGTAGAGATGAGGTCTCTATATTGCCTAGGCTGGTCTCGAACTCCTGGGCTCAAGTAGTCCTCCGGTCTTGGCATTCAAAAATGCTGGGAATATAGGTGTAAGTCACTGTGCCCAGCCATGGAGTAATATTTTTAATGAAAAAAATTATTAGGATTACAAAGGAAGGCAGTTATTTATCAATATAACAACATTTGTGTTCTCTATACAGGGAGACTCCCAAAAGCCCCCAGAATTATCTTTTGGAGGGTGGGTCCCTTATAGTACAGGATTCCCCTGCTAGGTAAGTGTTCTAGGAACTGGCATCAGTGTATCAGCTGGCATTGTTGTGAGAAGCTGCATTTGGCTTCAGTGAATTTTTTTTGGAGATTCTTTAAATATATTTGCCCATTTCATGATGGGTGATTTACAAGCGTACCTGCCCACCCCATGCTGAGTGTTCAGCAGTTTTTGACCAAAAACAACATGGCCCCCAGGCCCCACCCTCCCTATTAACCTGATCTCACTGCAAGAGACTTTTTGTTTCCCTGGATGAAAAAAGTCCTCAAAAAGAAATGTTTTGCTGATGTGGAAGAGATAAAACAAAAAAATGGCAGAAGCACTAAAAGGCATCAAAGTTCATGAGTTCTAAAACTGGAACAGTAGGAAAAAGCATCTCAGTAGGTACACTGCATCAAACGAAGAGTATGGAACAGTGGGAAAAAGCATCTCGATAGGTACATTGCATCAAATGAAGAGTACTGTGAACGTGATGGAAGTTTAAACATACAAGAATAAATACACAGTTTTTAATAAATTCCAGTGTTTTTTTTGGGGGGGTCCTCCTCATATATAAAATATATGGCTTCAGGACTGTTAACTACTGTCACTGTGACATGGAGGTCAGCTTCAGTGTTATGAGGCATCTGTAACAACTGAAATGCGCCACAAAATACCTGTGACTTCTACCGATGGCGAAGTCACAAGCAGTGCTAATATCACTGTGGCTCATCGTCAAACTTCATAAAGAAGGTAAATACTGAATACAGTTAGGGGTTAATGAAAATAGAGATAATTTTCCCTCAAAGTTCACAAGCCCATGAGTTTGGCCTGTGGCTCACAGATTAAGAACTCCTGCCATAAGGCAAGAGAATCGGGAACCCAGTTAAGTAAAAACTGCTAGTCACTGTTTTATTCAGCAATCAGAATGGCTGGGAGCAAAAGAGGCAGATCTGGGCGTTCTGCATGGTGCAATCTTTAGATTGCTTTAAATACGTTTAATGCATAATGCACTTTAAAAATAGCCATCTTCAAAAATTGGGCTGTGCCAACAGCTACAGGAAAAGGCAAACAAAAACTTTACCTCAGCAAATATGAAAGTTGAGGATCCCTCCAGAAGAAACTGAAATGCAAATTTTCAGTTCAGCTTTTCTTATGCAATGTTTCATTTTCAAAGACAGGTCTGTCCTTGAGAGTGATAAGAAGCCAGAAAGGAGGAGAAATGATGAGAAGCCAGGAAGGAGCCTGCAGAGTTGCACAGGGCAGCGTGTGAGCTGTAGTTAGTAGTTGGTTGGGGAACTTAGGGGATTGAAGGTTCTTTGCTTCTATTCTGGGAATCTTGGAATCACTGGATCACCCATCTGCCCTCTGGAAAGTTGATTATTACTTAAGTGTCTTTCTTTTTTGTTTCTCTTCGATTTCAACCAAGTTTCTTGAGGCCGGGCAGGTGTAAGATAGTTCTATCCTCATTTTGATGTGTGAAAACAAAGAAGAGATCAAGATTCAGGGAAAGTGGACCAGACAAGGAGCAGGAGTGGGGGAAAGTATCTGCAGGGGTCACAATGAGAGGCTGAAGGGATGGAGCTCCAGGGAAAGGCCAAGTTCAGAAGGGACCAAATTTAACAAATGTTTGCTCAGCCATCCACTCCTATCTCACTTTGGGGGGAGTTTCTCTCAAAACCTCTTCTCTTCTCAGAGAGAATTTGGTGTTTCATCAAACCATGGAAATAGAGCCTGAATGTAAAGGAGATCTTGGGAGTTTGTTCTTCAGACTGTCCGTCTGTCTGTCTGTCCGTCCGTCTGTCCGTCCATTCGTCCATCCATCATCCAGATGTAATATCTTTTTTTTGAGTTGACATCTTACTCTGTCGCCCAAACTGGAGTGCAGTGGCACGCTCCTGGCCACCGCAGCCTCGACCTGCTGGGCTCCAGCGATCCTTCCACCTCAGCCTTCCAAGTAGCTGGAACTACAGGCGCACGCTACCACGCCCAGCTATTTTTTTATTTATTGTAAAGACAAGGTCTCACCAAGTTGCCCAGGTGGGTCTCAAACCTGCAGACTCAGGCAATCCACTTGCCTCGGCCTCCCAAAGTGCTGGGATTACAGACTGAGTCACTGAGGCCGGCCCCGGATGTAATATCTATTAAGTGTTTACAATTCTACAACAGACCAAGTGCCGAGCTAGGTACAGAGTACTAAAAGGAGGAGGGGAAAAGGTGACAAATTAGACACAGTCCCCTCCTTTCAAGGGACACTAGTCTGGTAGAAGATAAAATGAGTAAGCTTATTCTCCTGCAACGTTTCCTTACAGGGAAATGACCAGCCAAGGAGTTCAGCCCTGTGTAGTCCAACTTCTACAAGGAGATTAACTTCCTGCTAATAAGTCAGAAAAAATCAGGTACAGACCAAGTACCCTTAGCCAAAGTACCTGGGTGGAATGGTGTTTTGGATTTTTTTTTGAATTTTGAAATATTTCCAAAATAACATGCTGGCTGAATATCCCTAATTTGAAAATCCAAAATATATAATGCTCCAATGACCATTCCTTTGAGCATTGTGCTGGTGCTCCAAAAGTTTTGGATTTTGAAGCATTTCAGATTTCGGATTAGGGATAGTTAATCTGTATAAGTCAGGTCTTCCAAATACCTAAGGTTCCTACTAGATCAAGTTCTTACTAAATTTATTTCTTAAAGGCAGGAGTAAAAAAGACAATAGATTTATAGGAATGGAAAAAGCAAAAAAACAACTTGTCTTATGTAGCTAAGAAATCACCAGTTCAGCTCAGGTGTCCTTGACTAAGACCCAGGTCCAAGCTGCAGGATGAGAAGCTAACTGTAAAGCCTCAAATCTAGCAGCCATAATGTCAGTTGCCACCTTCCTAGCACCAGGACCCCTGCTGTTCCCAGCTGGAAAGAAAGCACCGACTTACCATGGGAAACAGGCCCAGCGAGTGGTAGCGCCGGGACGTGGTGTTAGGCATGGTTTTGTTCCGGAGGTTCTTCAACTCCTCCTGTGCCTCGTGAAGCATCTCCATGCACTCTGCGTACTTGTCCTCCAGCTCACGCAGCTGCAGAGACCAGGAAAGATGCAGAGGGTGAGGATCTCCTGATCACCCAAGTATGCACATGTTTACCTACCCAAGAGCCAGGAAGATACAGTTACCTAACAGAGCCCCCAACATGGGAAACCCGCTGCCCTGTGGGCCTTTGACCAGATAACCAAGAGTCCTCAAGTTTGCTTTTTGGGGCAAGCTTACAAACTTAGAAATCGAAAATACTAACAATGGACAACTGAGATAAAACCAACTTTCAACAAAAGAAAAAGCAAATCGTCACACCCGCACATCTGTGAAAGAGGCTCCTCTCAGGGTGCTCTGTGTTACGGTGTGTCACTTATTTGAACATCTGTGGGAGTCGGGCAGGCTCGGCTGGTATGGAACCCAGCCTCCCAACTGCTCACAACCAGTGACAAGGTCCATGGGCACAGAATCAAGGGGCACCCAGGAACTACTTTGTGGGTAAAAACGAAATTAAATTCAGTATAAAAACGGTTACAAAGATGAACATGACCAAAACTGTCAAGGGAGGCTGATCCACCTTCGTTGCCATCAGAGGCCCCGAAGAAAGGAGGGAGAGACGCTCACCTCGGCTGTGAGCTGCCGCTGGGCATCTTTAGCAGCCCCCAGGTGCTGGACGAGTTCTTCATTTTCCACTGCGCACTAAAACGTGGCAAAGATACATCATCTTCTAAGATACTTAGCTAGTTCAATGTTATTCCCTCTTATTACCTTATCTGTTACGATCTCATCTCTTCCTACAATGAGGTGCTTATCTTACACTGGAACAGAATTTTGTCTTTTATATAATTTTGAAAGCAAAGTCTTTCCCATATCCATATTCATTCTTTATAGCTAACCCCGTCCCCACCACCATCTAACTAGTTCTCCAGAAGCATTTCACCCCATGCTTATGGCACAGTCCTAATGCCTAACATGGGAAATGAAACTGATTTCGCTGCTTTGTCTTAAATCATTATATTGCTGCAGAACATAGTACACTGTGTAAAAACAAATACTAGACTAGCTGATTCATAAGTTAAATTTTAAAACTCTACATTTACAACATCTTTTTAACCAATTCTACTAATTTGCAGATTATCCTTAGGAGATAAGAAGCCACAAATAAGATCCCTTGCCAATTCAGGGTCATGAATCTTATACCACAGGATCCACTAAGTTTTTTTTCTCCAAAGGGGCAGCACAAACTCTTAAGATATGAAATTAAAGGGCACAGTCTTCTAGAGTAAATGCCCATTTTGTACCCCATCTCGGCACGACTATTTTGTACCAGCCAGAGAAGCAGAGAAGCCTTACAGCTTTTGCCTTTTTCTGCAAATCAACTATTTGCGACAGCAGGTGTGTGATTTCTTCTTGCTGGCGGGCAGCATCTTCAGTCTTCTTGGCCAGTTCCTCTGAGATACTAGCAATCTGGACATTGGCATCCCCTTTGACAAAGAAACCACAATCATAAGAGTAAGTCAGAAAACCACACATGCAGACCCAGAGAGAATGGTTTCTTTGTGGTTTGCATAAGAAAAAAACATCTATATTACCGACCATCTTTATTACTGAGGGTGTACTGTACTGAGGGTGGGGTACAGGAAGTGGAAAGTGTGCAGAAAGAAGGAAATCATAGTGATCATTTCACCACAGGGGAAGCAAAATGACTTCTTCAAGACTTAGTCATGAGAAGAAACCTGGTTCCGGAACTGTTGCTTCTGGGCTCGGTATGGGGATCCAATCCCACCAAGGCTGTCTCCCCAGAGCAAATCAGATGGGCTCTGGGAATCACCCAGGAGGTGCCACACCAATCATGGGTGCTTCCGGCCAAATCCCCATGATCCACACATGAGCAAATCAACGTTTCTACAGGAAACCCTGCTGCATCCTGTTCTAGAAAGTAACTACCAACAGTATGCATATAATTCCCTTCGGGTTTTCAACCCATATTCAGAGCCATAACTCATTTTACTAGGTTTGAACATGGGGTTTTCCTTTGCTTAGTATTTTGCCCTTTTGTCTTCACTTGTAAATTTATCACAGAGAGGGAGGGGAAAGTATTTATTTGCAAAACTGAGAACCCTGGCCTCAACTTCCACAAATCAAATTACAAGCAACAAGTAGTTTTTCCACACCTTGAACACACAGGTTTCTGTAGCTGGGCCTACCTTAGGTATTAAATAATTCCAATATTCAAGTTAAAAGCCAAAATTAAAGTTGAATATCTATCTCAGTAAGAAATTGTGATAATGTGCAGCTGACAGCCTAGCACCCAGTTCATAAATGGGGAGGAAGGTACCACACAAGGCTAAAGGAGAACTCTAGTTTTAAGAAAAATGCCAGTGACCCACGGGCTGACAAGGAGGCTGCACTTTATCAAGGGTGATGCAAATCTGTCTAATCATAATGACAGCAGATGAAGGACAGTAAAAAGAGGGGGCAGGGGATGCAGAGGGTGAGTCAGGGACATACTCAGCTCCTTCACGCAGTCGTTGACAAGTTGCTGCTCCTTCTCCTCATAGGTGATGGTCTCTGTCTTCAGCTGGCAGGCCTGTGGACAAGACCCAGGTCAGAGGTCCCGTATTCACACTTGGCCTGGTGGGGCAGGCAAGGGCTGAGGCATGGAGCAAGGCTAACTTGGGTTTGGGAAGCCACCCACAGCATCTCCCCACCTGTTACCCTTGGCTGCCTCAAATACAGAAAGTCAATCTGAATTTCCTGCTTAGTTAATGGACACGCATGCTGAAAGCTGAAGAGCACACACCACTAGAGGGCGCCACACAAAGCGCTTGGCACAAAAGCGATATACCACACTGCTGAAAACACCATTAAGCACTGCCATTGTATCAGTCTGTCTATTCATTTGTGTCTGTCCCGGCTCATGGACATGAACACTTGTGACCCTCACAGTGCCTAGGTCATTTCCCCACCAGGCATTTGAAGGATAACTACACAAGAATGACTGACGTTTACCATGCACCTACTACATGCCTGGCACTGAACCATGAGGTTCTTCTGAGTTGGAGTTAAACCTATTGTGTTCGGCTTAATAAGACCAAGTTCTAACATGAAAGCATTAAAATACAGAAGGCCAAGTGCTATCCCAGGACTCTGAATTCCAGGACTCTGGAAAACTTGCTCAAGCTGAAAAGATGGGCTGATAAAGATCTGAAAGCCCAAAGAAAATACCCCCGTTAGAGATGAGTATCTCTGAGCCCTTGGGTGTTGGACCCAGAGAAACACTACACTTCTGAGGACAGTGGTGGGGTAGCAGAAATCTATAGATGGGATCAGATTGCTTCAACTAGTTCTGGGTGAAGATTCTGACTGGGCTGAATTGCTGGGTGCCAGGCCTGGAGCATTTACCTGGGGCAGGTACTGGAAGGGAGACTAAACAGAATGGGAAACACTGGGCTGTAGTCTTGCTCAGTCACTGGCTGGCAGAGGAAACTTGTGCAACCTTCTGGGTCAATCTGGGCTTATGCTTCCCATCCATAAATGAGGGGCTGGAAGAGGTGAAGTCCAAAAGAATATGACTGGCAAAAGAGCGTCTTGTTCACACCAGATGTGAAGATCTTTCTGACATGTGGGCAAGTTCAAGGTGACAGACAGTCTGTCCTATTGGAGGGGCTTCGAGACCCCTGGGGCAGGCCAAGATGGGCACAGCACTCAAACCTAGCAAACACGGGCCTGATAAATGGGGCCACA
Source organism: Cephalopachus bancanus (assembly GCA_027257055.1). Taxonomy (NCBI): domain Eukaryota; kingdom Metazoa; phylum Chordata; class Mammalia; order Primates; family Tarsiidae; genus Cephalopachus; species Cephalopachus bancanus. Next base: position 9,392,666 of record JAPVLO010000021.1, on the reverse strand, counting down.
CTGTATCACACCACACCTCTGGCTAGAGAACATAAACTCATCACTAATTAAGACAAATAGTACTAAATTTGCAGGCATCAGTGTTTCTAGCGTGGGGCAGTCAGTGGGTGAAGGGGAAAAGCATGGTGCTTAGAGACACAGACTTGCAAATCCTGGCTTTGTCACTAACTCGCATGACCTTGGAATACCAAAACACCTAGCAGTCTGGGTTCTGCTTTTCTCACCGTAAATGAGAATGGAAGTAACCGGTGTCAGCCTTGTGGTAAAGACTAAAAAAATAAATGTGGGCAAAGTGCCTGGCATAATGCCTTGCCAGTAAGAAATACTCAAAAGCACGAGTTCCCAAGTTGCCTCAGTTCAACCTTTCAAGTTAACTGTTTAAGACTATGGTTCTAAGTTTCCTGTGTACTATTTCTTAGGACATAACTGATCTGCAGTAATATGAAGTTGAGGGTGGGATTCTCCTCAGGTACTGGAGTCAAAGCTGGAGAAGACCTCACTGCGGGAGGGTTTGCAACCCTTCCCGGTCCACACACTGCATCATCCACCAGGTTCACCTGCCCCAGCCCAGAAGGTGTGTGTTGTGCTGGAAAGCAGTGCCAGCACACAAAGGAGGCACACCTGCTCAGTGCTCGGTGCAGCTCTTCTACAGACTGTCACCTCTGAGAAGGGCACTGTAACCATAGCTAGTCTTGCTAGATAAGGCAAATGGGGCCACCTCCCCTCCAGCACCTCACCTCGGATCGAAGTACAACATTCTCCTCTTCAAGGTCTTTCAGCTTCTTTTGAAGAGAATCCAAATGAAAGTAATTCTGGACTGAGGAGGATGACTCATTCCTCTTCAACCTGAGGGAGAAAGTACACTCACAGTCTAGAGAGACACTTCTTCCCACCACCTGGCAAACCACGTGGAGACACAAAGAAAGACTGTTTCAAAGAAAGTTCACCACGGGACTTGCAGGAGTGGCAATGACCCATCTTGCTCCCCCAACCCCAGAAGACAGTACTCCCCACACCCCAAACACAGGTTCACCACTACTTTGGACCTACATCCCAGTCCTTTATCCACAATTCACAGTTGTCACATGAGTCTGGGAGTTTGATACTCATAATTCATTTCTATGTGCCAAGAACTGTTTGAAGCACTCTGCATGCATTAACGCAATTAATGTTCATAGTCCTATGACCCAAGTACTACTGTTATCTCCACTTTACAAATGCAGAAAACAAGTACAGAGGTTAAGTGACTTGGCAAACAGTATGCAGCTAGGAAGCCACAGAGTTGAGATCTGAGCCCAGGTCATTGAGCTCTAGAGTTCATACTCCCAACATGAGGTTCTGCTGACTCTTGGAGAACTCCCCATGCTTTCTGTCCCAAGAACCCACCACAGTCCACTGGCTCCAGAGCCCTGAATTTCCTCCAAGCAGTGCCTAACCTGTTACCTATTAACAAGCCAGGGCAAATCAACCTAAACGAACAATGAGCAATAAGACCCAGGAAAGGGAAAACTAAAAACCTGTCCTTCTATGTCCCACTAAAATAGTAAAATCAATCTGTCTGAGCCACTTGGGATGCTTGGTCTGGAGAAGGCTGAGAGCAGCTGACCTGCATTGCTGGTGAAGGTAACCCTGCCTAGGTGACTCCAAGGACATCAATGTCAGCCAGCCTGGGCTCTGGCCTCCAGAAACGCAGCGGAGCCTCGGGTGACTTACGGGGTTGAACAAATGGACTCAGGTTCACTCTCCTCCGCAGCACTGGTGTAGAACTGAAGCAGCTCATCCTTCATGGACAGCTCATGCCGGAGCTGAGACACCTGCATGAACACAGTCGGGGTCCATCGCTTGCTTCCCAGAAGGTAATTCCGTCCCTACTCATGCTCAAATACTTAATACGTAGCAACAACGATTTTTAAATCCCTCCACTGAAGATGAAGGTATTTAACGGACTTCATGCTATTCAAAGAAGGGTTGTATCTGTTCCCATTTAAGAAAAACATGATTACTTTTAGGTAGAAGCCCCTCTGTCTAAATTAATAATTTTTACTTTGGTAAAGAGATGAACAGAGAGGGGACCAGAAGGCTCTAGAATGATGGCTAGGGGGATGAAACTGCACATGGGCCTTGGGAGTAGCCAGATGACCTGCTGGGAAAATGGCCAGAAATATGGATCATGTTACCAAGTGAGAGAAGAGGCCATTCCCGTATACCAGAACCAAATCCCATCAGAACTGGATCCTGGAAATGCCAGCTCTGGATGGGCCAGTACAAGAGGCTTGTCAGCCCCTGCTCTCACACTTGGACAACCACACAGCAACCAAGCCACCCTAGGATGAACCTTCACAGAGCTCCTGGTCAGGCTCTGCCAGACCTTGTTCCTTATTCGATGTTCACTGGATAGGAACTTCAGATACAGGAATTCACTGGAAAAAGAACAGTTAGAGTGATAGGAAAGAAGCTAAGTTGGGCCTGGCTCTACACTTCTAATCCTTGTCTGAGCAGCCCCATCTGACTCCATCCACAGAACCCCTCTTCCTGGAAGAAAGAGGTAACACCATCAGTAACTAGCCATACTGACTCCTACTAAGATGGTTTTGCAAATGACATTGACATATGTAAGTTTTTGTTTGTTTGGTTGGTTGGTTTGGTTTGGTATTTCTAGACACAGGGTCTCACTCTGTCTTCCAGGCTGGAGTGCAGTGGCACCAACATGGCTCATTACAGCCTCAACCTCCTGGGCTCAATCAATCCTCCTGCCTCGGCCTCCTGAATAGCTGGGACTACAGGCATGCACTACCATGCCCAGCTAATTTTTTTTTACTTTCTTGTAGCAATAAGGTCTCACTATGTTGCTTAGGCTGGTCTTGAACTACTAGCCACAAGTGATCCTCCTGCCTTGGCCTCCCAAAGTGCTGGAATTACAGATGTGAGCCACTATGTCCAGGACTATATATACTTAAAAGTTTTAAAATAAACTTGTGCTGTAAATTTATTTACTTGTTTTACCTTCAGTACTATGGAACTAGTGCTAAAAACAAGAATCACAATTATATTTTAATTCTTTCTTGTTTCTTGACTTGAAGGTCTATGGTTTACTGCAACTTGCCTACACTACACAATGAATGTATTGCCAATTTTATGTGCATTAAGGTTTTAGCTTCAACTGCTAGACTGGTAATTTAATAATATGCCATTCATGACCCACCTGGGCAACTTGGTGAGACCTTATCTCTACAATAAATAAAAAAATTAGCCAGGCGTGGTAGCGCGCGCCTGTAGTTCCAGCTACTTGGAAGGCTGAGGTGGAAGGATCACCAGAGCCCAGCAGGTCAAGGCTGCAGTGGCCAGCTGCGGCCACTGCACTCCAGTCTGAGTGACAGAGTGAGACTCCAACTCAAAAAAAAAAAAAAAACCAAAGGGGAACACATTATAGTTCTCAAATTCAAATCTTTTCCAAGGGGAAAAAAGGCATCTCTACTCTCAGAGTCAGATGCTCTTTGTATGAGGTGAGGTTTGTCTCAAGCAAGGAGTGTAATGTGAAGAAGCTGATGGATGACCATTTGCTGGTGACTGGGTGGCATGTCGCTTTTGCTCAGAAGGTATTGAGAGGGAGCCAGGGTGACCTGGCATGCTTTCTCCCCAGTCACCTGGAAGAAGGGGAATTCAGGTCATGACACAGGGGACAGAGAATGCAGGAATCAGTACAAGTTTATTTCTCCTAGTATTCTGTCTTATCATCTTTTAAAGAAAACCTAGGATTAAAACTTTTCTTCTATAGTGGGAATGATACTGCATCTTATTAAAACAAACATCAAGCCCAGACAACAGTGTACCAGGAATAGCTTTAAAAAGGAAAAGTTTAAACACATCTTAGGGACTGAACAAGGACATCCTCTCCCACTAAGAAAGTTTCTGATACAAAATAAGGGAGAAGAAACAAGGAGGAGAGTCCTCACAGTTAATATTCACTAGTAAAAGGACATTTAGAGAGATAGGAAAGAAGCTATGAAGTAGAGTATGGTTCTACATTTCTAATCCTTGTTCTAGCAACCCTGTCTGACTCCACAGCTGCCCTCCTTCAACCACATCACATCCCTTCCAGAACATTAGTGTCACTCCTCTTGAACCTAGGTCCCTTGAATATAAGCCTAAAAGTTTCATGTCCTTCTTCTCACCACCAATATCCATAGCCAAGAGTTATATCATGAAAATAATAGGGTTTCTGTCATGAAAACAAAAGGCGATTCTTTGTTTTGTTTTACACACAAAAAATTATATCGTAACAATGAATGTGAATTGCCTCTGCATGTGAGCTGGTCTCCTAACGGGGCTCTTCTCCAGCTGCCCACACCCAGCACGACTCAGGAGCCCCTACTTGTTGTTTTGTTACCCTGTGTGCACTTTTACCAAGCATGCAGTGTCTTGATCAGTCTACATAGTCAGCATCTGAACACTTGGAGGACAAGGATGGCTGACCCAATACATCCAGTCTGCCCATGCAACAGGGCACTAAGGGCCTAATGGCCAACTGAAGTCCGTGACTACTCTAAGCAGGCCCATCAACACTTCCCAAAGAGGAGACACAGGAAACAGAAGGAGCTGCAGGAAGGCAGCTACTGACCTCCAGGAGGCCATTCCAGAATAGGCAGCTGTGGGTTCAGGCCTTGGGCACTCCCTGGGGAGGGCCTTTCCAACTAGGACCCCAGTATATCATCTCCTTATAGCCATGCCAGTGGCTCCCAAGCCTGCGGTGGGGCCCTCCAGACGCCTCTACCATTAGTGCCTTACCTCCTCCCTGATGTGTTCCACTTGCTCCTCCAGCAGCTCATTCCTCTCGGTTAGTGTCTTGTTCTTCTTCAACAACGACTGGCCGATGCGAGCAGCCAATTCTAAATCTCGCTCTTTCTATGAAAGGCAAGAGGGAGAACAGGGATTCAAAAAACCTGTACTTCCTGAAGGAGTCAACAGTGCTCAGTGTCAACTGAGGAAACGAAGGACATCTAGAAATAACAAAGGATTGATCATCATCTGTGTTGGCATTTGATGCCTGTTAAAAGAGGAATAACCTCTGCCTATATAGTATGCAAGAGCTAAGCAGACATCAAGCAATGAAAAGGAAGCCATAAAATCTAATGAAAACAAATCTTTGTTCCTCCAGAAAAAAAAATGTTTCAAAAAGCATTTGTTTGCAACTACTTTTGGTATTCATTTGATAACTGCCTATCCAACTGAGAAATGGTCTATTGTATTGCAGGACCCTGCATATAAAAACACTCAGTAGCTATTTGTTGAATGAATAAAGGAATGAATTAATGAATATGGAAATTCTAAAATAGGCCAAGCATGATGGCTCAAGCCTGTAATCCCAGCACTTTGGGAAGCCAAGGCAGGAGAATCACTTGAGCCCAGGAGTTCGAGACCACCCTAGTGAGACCTCGCCTCTACAAAAAAATAAAAATATTAGCCCTGGTGCGTGTCTATGCTCCCTGCTACTCAGGAGGCTGAGGCAGGAGAACTGATAGAGCCCAGGAGGTGGAGACTACAGTGAGCTATCATCATGCCACTGCACTCCAGCTTGAGAGACAGAATGAGACCCTAACTTAAAAAAAAAAGAAGAAGCCGGGCTCGGTGGCTCAGCCTGTAATCCCGCGCCTTTGGGAGGCTGAGGTGAGTGGATTGCCTGAGCCCGCAGGTTCGAGACCCGCCTGGGCAGAGAGACCTCATCTCTACAATAAATCAAAAAATTAGCTGGGCGTGGTAGCGTGCGCCTGTAATTCCAGCTACTCGGAAGGCTGAAGCAGAAGGATCGCCGGAGCCCAGCAGGTCGAGGCTGCGTTGGCCAGGAGCAGCCACTGCACTCCAGTCTGGGCGACAGAGTGAGACTCCAACTCAAAAAAAAAAAAAAGAAGAGAGTCTAAAACACTCTTACAATAAAGCTTAGAGCTGACACAGGGAAGCAGCCTCTTTAGCATATATTAGTCTAGAATTTACTGAGTTCTTCTCCTTTTTTTTATTTTTTATTTTTTTTGAGTTGGAGTCTCACTGTCACTCAGGCTGGAGTACCGTGGCATGTTCACGGCCACTGCAGCCTTGACCTTCTGGGCTCAGACATTCCTTCCACTTCAACCTTCCAAGTTGCTGGAACTACAGGTGCGCATCACCACATCCAGCTAATTTTTGGATTTATTGTAGAGACGAGGTCTCATTAAGTTGCCCAGGCTGGTCTCGAAGCCCTGGACTCAGGCAATCCTCTCACCTCCACCCTCCAAAGTGTTGGGATTACAGATGTGAGCCACTTTGCACAGCTGAGTTCCTTATTTTTGCCTCGTATGAAACAAAGATGTTTAAAGTTACTAAGAAAAACAACTAAATTCTTTTTTGTTAGAAAAGGCTACTTGGGCTTCATTTAAAAGAACCAACTTTCAAAATGGAAGTATAATGCATAAAATTGTCATACTTCAGAGGCAAAGACATTGTTAAGGACACAGAATTTTCTGTTAGTTCAGCTGATGACCTGAATTAGAGCAGTACACAGAGGAAAATGCTTACTGGCATATAAAGGCATGGCTGCCTGTGTGGGAAGAAAGATGTCCCCTAATAGTGGACAGACGCCATCACCAAAAGCAGACTTATTCATTCACCCCTATGGTTAGATTCGACTTGCTCAATTTGTGGGATTTGGCAAGGAGAGAAAAAGCCTAAAAAAACTAAGTCTTAAAAAGTCTGTGATAATTACTCTATTCACATGGTTTAAAATTAAAAATGGAAACATAGTTTATGTAGGAAAAAAGCTGGAGAGAAATCCTAGGTTCTGATCTGACATCAGCTATTAACTACCCACGTGGCCCTAGGCAAATGGCCTTGGTTTCACAAGGATGAGGTATACTATAGATTAGATTTTTCAAACCATAGGTGTCAAATCATTAGTGGGTTGAGAAACCATTTTAGTATTGGCAACCAGCATGTTGCTTTAAATTAAATCCAACAGCACAGAATCAAAAACACCACAGTGTGTTCCACATAATAAAGGTATCACTTCACATTTAAACGTTTGTCATGTATGTACCTATGTGAGTACTGGGTCTCAAGCTAAGATGAGCTTCTTACAGCAGATTCAGGCACAAGTCTACCTGCTCCAGGTGAATGATCCCACTCTATAGTGGCAGAGTTTGGGTTCTGTTGGAACATCAGTTCCCCCATCTGTTAAGTTGGGGTTGGGTGGAGGGGCAGGCTAACTGACAAATCCTTGAAAAACTCTTCCAGCTTCATTAATCATTAAGTTTTACAATGAAAAGAATAAGCAGCTTTGGTTATCTATGCAATAGCAGCACCCTCCCTGTGCCAACCATAGGAATTCCACTGAATTACAAGAACAGCACTTGAAATCCAAGTATAGTTTGAGAAGACTTTGAATTCAACAGCAATTTGGCACCCTCTTGCAGAATAATGGTCTCTCTCCTAGGTGTTCCAAATTCCCCAGCCCTGTAATGCTGTCACCACAGTCCCAGAAACCAGTCAAGTACTGCATCAAATGAACCATAAATATACCAACTCATTCCCACAATGTGCCCTCGTCTCCCAGAAATGTGGGGCATGTAGAGAGGGCTCTCCTATGTAAGGGGATGAAGTGTCTCTGCCCAATCAGCCAAGATGCCCATCCCTGTGCATTTAGCCACTATGGCCACAGTATGTCTACCAAGAAGGGTCCCTATCTCATGGCCCTGTGTCACTTCTCAGACTCAGCAGTTGTACATATTAGGTATCTAGAGGAAAGGATTCAAAGAGCTGTATGAGGGAGTCTGTACAGAGCTGGAGTCTCCAGAGGCCAACTCAAAATTAGCACCTCGTCCAAGTGTTTTCAACTAGACTTGGTTAAAACTGCAATACCAATGTCCACTTCTCTTTGCAAGTATGGTCTCCCTAAATCTAACTCAAGTCTACTAAATTTCTCTTTTAGAATAAGTTCTTAGACTGAACACCCAGCAAGTGCTTAATTAATGCTTATCAACTCACTACCTGACTACCTATTATGCACTGCCTTCATGCATCCAACCAGCTAAGATCCAATAAGCATAGACATTTTGCATGCCTTAGTCACACTGTATATGCACATTTCAATGCAAACAAATCAAGCAAAAAATATAATAATGAAGATGGATCCAGAAAGACACTGCCAAGATATGGAATGTTCCAGCACATGGAGGGCCAGAAACCAAGAGGAATGGGAGATAGGCAGCGAAAGAGAAACAAGTGGAGTAGTGAGCTCAACAATGAAGCCCTCTGCCCTTATCTATCACACCTCAACCCCTAGTCCAGGACCCCAGGGCCACCTCCCCTCTCCCCAGCCCTCTGGGGGTGAGTATTCCCCAGTCTCCACCAGAAATCTCATTTTTAGAGTAATTATAAAGAACGTTCTCTGCCAGAAAAAAGCAAAAAATTACAGTAGAAATATTTATCGATGAAATGAAAACCTAAACAAAAATGTTATTGTGGTATCTCTAGTTTTTTTCTGTCTAATTTTACCAAAGCAACATGCTGGCTGGGTTTTTCTTTGAGAATTACAAGTATGAAAAAAAACCTCCTATTTCTTATAGCCAGCCAACATATGATAGATGTTTACTTCTAAAAAAAAAAAAAAAGGAAAATAGCTAGGAAATGACCATTGAACTACAATGAGAACAAGAGTCTACAAATAAGTAATGTAGACCCCTGAAAACAAACTATTACAAGAGCGTGTTTTTTAATCCCCAGGAAACAAGGCAAGGTGGACCTCATTCTGCCTGCTCCCTCTTCTCACTACGCTTTGCTTAGAGAGACTGTGACTTGAGTCTCAGAGATTTTTTTGCCAACAAATACTTGAGCCAACTGACACACCCACTAGAGACTCGAAACAGCCTGCCTCCCACACTTAGCAGCTGATTCATCTCATTCACCAATTTCAGGATAAAAAGCATGACTAAGAGGCCAGCGGAATCACCCTCTTCGTAACTGGGGAGAAGGCAAGCTTTGTGCAAAGATATACTATGAACAAAAGCCAGAAGCAAGCTTTCCACAGCAGCCAAGGGCAGTGCTTTGACTTCCTGCACCCACCTGTGAGTGGCAGACATGCAAACCAAAGTGCACGCACAGAGGACACAGAGCCAAGCCTACAAAAAGCACAGTACAATGCAACTGTCACATGACTGGGACAGTTAGACTTTAACCTGGAAACCTGCCTAGTTCTGAAGAAACACAGTAACTCAGGTGTGATTCTTATCAGGATAAGGAACAGAATGGCATTATATATGGAACACAGAGATACAAACAGAACATTACCATGATGATCTTTTAAAAATAAAATAAACAAGGCATAACAGAACCACGTGATGAAACCACCTCACCAATATACTTTCCAGCAACTCAATTTTTTAAAAAGATGAGATTCTACTCTTTAAACAGCAATATTCATTTAGGAAATTAACTGAGGGAAAAAGTGAATTCTTGGTGCCCAGCATCTGCATAAAGGGCTCTAGCCCTTGACTCCTTTGGAAGTGGTCCTTGCACAGGTAAGCAGAGAGAAGGGTCTTGTCCTGTGGAGGCATCACCCAGCACTGCCAGTTCAGATGCAGCCACAACCAAGAGCTGCAGGCAGTGCATATGCACAGAGGCAGTACCCCTTAAATATTAGCCAGTTCATGTTTTGAAAGTAAAAACGTCTCACTGACAAGCAACTAGCCATATTAACAAAAACTAAGTAGGGCAGTAAACCTGGCAACCAAAAGCAAGAGTCCCATGCCAGTGGATAAGGGCCTGGGTTGGAATGCTGCCAAGTAATCATGGGTATCTTCCGTCCCTTTGGATCCCTCCACTGTAAAATGGGGTAACAGTGGTCTCTATTTCTGAAAGCTATTGTAGAATCAATGAGATGACTTGTGGACAACACTTAGCTCTCAGTGAATAGAGGTAGACATTTAGCAAAGGTCTATTATTTCTAAGGTTAACAGAAGAAAAAGAAATCATCCAATAGAAATCATCCTTGCCTTGGAAAAGCTTCTAACTGATCCAGCTAGATGAACAAAACAAATGGGACTGAAGGGTGACTCCTGCACTCAGGGCTCAGCAGGGGGCACAGACCACCTGGGGTCAGGGCCAGCTTCAAAGGTCCCTAGAAGGTCCTTCAGCAGGAGACTGAGAAGCAGGAACGGACTGAGGCAAACGGCCATGGGTGGGAAAGCAGGAGCCAGGTTCTCAGTGACAGCAGCAAATAAAAGGATTCAGGACTATATGCAAGGAGCTTAGAGCTTCAGGGAAAGGAGCCAGGTGATCACAGAGGACTTGGAACAGTGGCAGCTTCAAGGAAGATGAGAGCAGAGAGAAGCTAAAATCTCACCAGTGAGGCTCCAGGAGCTTGCATGGTGGCTTTGGAATAAAAACAAAGGTACAAATGAATGGATGTAGGATCTCTCTCAGAAGACTTGACTCCTGGATATGAGGTGAGGAGCAGATGGCAGAAGCACTTTGTAAGATCTGGAGAACAGTGGAATTGTTTGGAGAAATGGATGCAGCAGGAAGGGGTCAGCAATAAGCCATTTTCAAAAATCAGTGGTGCAAAGCAAGCAAGCCTGCCACATGGCCAATGCTGCCAAGATGCGTGAAACTGGAGTGCCACCTGAAGGCAGAAGGCCTGTGCCCCCAAACACCTCCCTTGACATCCTGTCACACAGTCAAACACCCTGATGTCACTTCTGTGGGGCTGAGGAGTTTGTGGCTTTCCCTTCAGGAGATCAGACAGAAGTGGACTGCAGGACAGGTATCAGAATGCTGGATGTGCAGAGAGAGAAACACCAGAACGGAGAGATATAAGAATAGTGAAAGAATGCCCACCCCCACACCCCCACCTGTCGCTAAAACTCTAGCTCCCATTGCTCCCAGGTCCTGTCTGTGTTTAACCCTGTCCTCCTACTGGCTGAAAATGGTAATAATGATTTCTGTGTCTCCCACATCATTCCACTCTCTTGCTGGGGAAGGTGCTAATGAATAGTCACATGACCCAAAGTCACTCTAGAGTCTAGAGCAGACCAAAGTCTCAAAGTCAGCACCTGTTATTTAAGGCCTGATTCGGTGGCAGGGGTAGTATATAAGGATGAGCAATTACTCAACAAATACTAAAAACCTGCCCTGTTCTGGCCTGTTCTAGGCATGCAGGTATACATACTATACTCATGTTTCTAGAGGCCTTTGTAGCACCGTAATTCTCAACTGCCAACAGAATGCTGAGAGGAAACTGAGAAAACCATAGTCTCTAGAATATAAGCAGCTCACCTGATCCTAAACAACTTTCCTGAATTTTTCTTGCCATGCTTATCCTGCTTATTTCAATGTAGATACTGCATAACTTTCCACTAACCTGACATATGTAAAAACTTAAAATACATTAGAAAGACATGGATAACGATATATTTTTTCTGACACTTTTGGGTGCATTTAAAATACATTGTTAGTATATATTTTAGGATTTTACAAAACATCTTAAATTGGGTATTCTAGCAAGCATTTAAATGTCACCATATTTTGTGTCATTAATACATTTCTTCAAAAATCTAAAATATCCACACAAAATTACAGCTACAAAGGCGTACACAGCTACTAGTTTAAAAAATAAAGCCATTAAATTATACCCTGAGAGGGCCCAATTGTCAAGACTCCTCACTGAAATAGGCAATCCATATAAATTAAAATCAATGATCAACACTTATTTTTGTGTTCCCCCAAAACACTTACCTCCTCAAGAAGCCGAGTAACAGCATCTATGTCATTATATGTCTTAGTCATCTGGCCAACTCTTTCAGCACATAAAACTGTAAAAAAGAAAAGTGACATGAGACCACCAAGGCCGCAAACCTGTCAAACAAATGACCCACTGAAAACAGCGGCCCTGGCGTTGTGCCTGCACATTAGGCACAAAGGGGCATTGGCTTTGCCAGGCTCAACCCACACTGTACTCAACACTCCTAGATTTCATTTTCCAGCTCCAGTGACCGGAAGATGAGTTTTGGGGGATGGAGCATGACTTCTAATCCCTGTGAAGCCTTGACATTGTGTGAGCATGTGCATATTTAAAGATAGTGGTGAGGGCGAGGTGATGAAGTTGGAAAGGGTTCTGGTCTCATGTAAACTCAACAGACTGAAGTGGGTGAGGAGGGGTCAGCAACACAGTCATCCATAAGTGAATTATCAGAAAGAAAGGCCTGTAGGATCTAGACCTCACTATCCATATAGACCCAATCACATGGACAGAGTGGGATCCTTCAAAAAGCAACTATTGGTATAATTATTTGACAAATACCCTTCCTCCCCAAATGGCATAAATTCTAAAGCTAATCAACTGGTTTCCATAACATAAAAACTAGGGTGATACATTTTTTAAATCGACACTGAAAAGACTCTACTGCTGCTGCTGCTATACACACACACACACACACACACACACACACACACACACACACACACACGGTACTACTTCATTACATGCACAGTTTACTGTGGTGCACGCAAGTCACTTTAGGACTGTGGGTCTTTGTTCTCCTTCCGTTGGAGAAAAGGGCTGTGCAACAAAAGAAGGCTTTAGTATGCAAAAACAAAACAAAAAACCTCAGGGTTGTTTTATTTTAAATCAATGGCAAGGAAATGATTTGCAGTTCAACAAACACCAAGTAGGTAGCATGAGTTTTATTCTGTGAGAGAAGTGAATATAAATGGATGCAGGGCCAAAGTGCAAAATTTTTTGACACCTGTCACTTTGGGGCTAAATAATAACTTCTTGGTAATGCTTTGTAACTAAGACTCTAGAAAATAATTCCGTTAAGAGTTGAAGCGTTTGTAATGACCCACATTCAGTAACAACTCTTGCAAGGCATTTGAGAATTGAAGTGTATTACTAAGTCAAACAGTATCATTACTAACAGCAGACTACAACTGGAATTCAATAGGTGTCTAAATATGTCATTAAATGCAAGTAGAGTCCATCCTAGTGAATGAGCTCAGAGAAACTAGATCTGTTGGAATGATTTTCTAGCTTAAGGAGGCAACCTGAAATCTGGTTCTAAATCTGAAATCCTACCAACAAAGCACCATCACAGCCAGGACCCTTCCACCCAGCACTTGCGTGCAAGATCCCTCATGCTGCCTAGGACAGAGCTGCCAGAGAGGGAAAGGCAAGGGAGATTTATAAGGGAGGGTTTAAGCCAGAATCGAATTGATGTAGATGAAGTCCAGCTCAAATTGCTCTAGATAATTCATCAGCTCGAAGTCACACGCCCTTATGTGAAGACTCCTACACCATCGACAGGAGTTAGGAGTCTTCCCCCTGCAAGGCAGTGATGTTCTGCAAAAGAGCAGATAAAGATCCCGGAGTCCTCCAAACAGCACCCACTAGAAAGCATCCACATCCCACCCTTTATTCACCAGGAAACAGACCACTGCAATTAAGTGCCTCTGTGTTTAACCTTGTGTTGTGACTTAAAGGCCTGCTAATAACAATCTGCTCTCTTCAGAGGACTGAGTCCTCTGCTTTCTTGGAAAAAAAAAAAAAAAACAGGCTACATTTTAACTGACCTGGCTCCTTGTCTCCCTATAACATAAAATATTCAAAGCTGCTATTTCTCTAACATTGTATTAATAAGAGACTGCACTTAAATTTTTAAAGTTAATTTTTTGAATTGAGATAACTGTAGTTATTAATATTCTTAGTCATGTATAGACAAACCACATGCAACCACAAGAATAACATAGAGGGACCCCCATATACCCTTTATCTAGTCCCCCTCAATGATAAGTAACATTCTGCAAAATTATGATACATGATTACAACCAGGGTATCAGCACTGGCACAATCCATAAGTCTTTCTCAGGTTTCCCCAGTTTTACTTGTGCTCACTTGTATGTGAGGTCTGCACATGTGTGTCATAAGCTCTGTGTAATTTCATCACCTATGTGGGTTCTTGTATTCATCACCACAGGGAGCCCTTGCATTGCCCTTCTGTAAAACCAATTTTTAAAAAGTTTTTAAAACTTTAACAATTGAACACAATAAAATGTACATGTGGGCCAATGGTCTTTCTAGCATTACACTGTCAGGTACACGTTGTCACCATGCATATACAGACAAGGACTAGGTGTGCCCTTTCACATCCCTGAGACAAGATAGCTGTAGCAGCTTAGGGTGCTTGGTGTGTAGGGACCTCCCCTAAGTCCTGGGGTCTTTGACTTAGCCTAACTACACATGTCAGAAGCATGAATGAAAAACTAATGTCTAGCTCAAGCTATGGAAGTATGCAATCATTCCAGCTATGTTTATAAAAATACAAATAATCCAAAATCGTGGGTGAGGGGGAGAAATAAATGTATCAATTTATAGTATATAGAAAATATTAGCCGGGCTCGGTGGCTCAGCCTGTAATCCCACGCCTTTGGGAGGCTGAGGTAAGTGGATTGCCTGAGCCCGCGGGTTCGAGACCCACCTGGGCAGCGAGACCTCATCTCTATAATAAAATCAAAAAATTAGCCGGGCATGGTAGCGCATGGCTGTAATTCCGGCTACTCGGAAGGCTGAGGCAGAAGGATCTCCGGAGCCCAGCAGGCGAGGCTGCGGTGGCCGGGAGCGGCCACTGCACTCCAGTCTGGGTGAGCGAGTGAGACTCTGACTCAAAAAAAAAAAAAGAAAAAGAAAATATTAGGATAGCCACAAAAAAATTGACATTTGCATAGAATTACAAATTTTAATTTTTTATGCTGTAGTGACTGTACCCAGATAGGAAAAATTACTTAAAATTGTTTTTTCAGAAAATATACACCTGAGTACAATATAGGATCCTGGGCTCCTTCCTGAGTCTACTTTTAAAATAAATTAGTAACAGCAGCAGTAGAACTTACCTGAACACACTTACTATGGCTAGGTACCACCCTCACATTCCTTTATATGGATTATTTCATACAATCCTCAAAGCAATATTATGGGGCTAGGTATTTGCATTAATGTTGTTCTACAGGCAGGGCTTGGTGGCTCAGCCTGTAATCCCAGCACTTTGGGAGGCTGAGGCAAGTGGATTGCCTGAGTCTGCAGGTTCAAGACCAGCCCGGGAAACTTGGTGAGACCTTGGCTCTACAATAAATAAAAAATTTGCCGGGGATCCCTGGAGCCCAACGGGTTGGTGCTGAAGGGGCTGTGAGTGTGCCACGGCACTCCAGCCTGGGTGACAGACTGAGACTCCAACTCAAAAAACAAAAACAAAAACAATGTTCTACAAACAGCAAACTAAGGCCCAGAAAGGCTAATAACTCACCCAATATCACACAACTAGCAAGTGGCAAATTTCAAAATAAGAAGCAGCAGCCAGTAGAGGCAGCCGTTAACATTTATGGTACCCCTACCATGTCAAGGGATTTAATATGTTTTCTCATTTAATCTTCACTGCAACCCTGCAGGGTAGGCATTGTAGCAATGACTACTCCACAGATAAGAACACTGAGCCTCTGAGATGTCAAAAATTCAACATTGAGGACCTAGCTAGGTCACAGAGAATGAGGTTGTGTCACAGGAACTGCACTTGTATCAGTTTGGCTCCAAGATGAAAACAGACAGCCAGCCGGGTTCAGTGGCTCAGCCTGTAATCCCACGCCTTTGGGAGGCTGAGGTGAGTGGATTGCCTGAGCCCGCGGGTTCGAGACCCGCCTGGGCAGCGAGACCTCACCTCTACAATAAATCAAAAAAATCAGCTGGGCGTGGTAGCGCATGCCTGTAATTCTGGCTACTTGGAAGGCTGAGACGGAAGGATTGCCGGAGCCCAGCAGGCGAGGCTGCGGTGGCCGGAAGCGGCCACTGCACTCCAGTCTGGGCAACAGAGTGAGACTCCAACTCAAAAAAAAAACAGCCAGCCATGAAAACACAAGAGCAAGGCTGGGGCTGGACTAGACTGGCACAAATTATCAATGTCTGGGAAGTATGTAAACAGCAAGAACAGCATTTATGGGTACAGGAAAGAAAAAATCCTGACCTCAAGCTCGAAGGCTTAGGTTTTCACAGGAGACTCTACCCAGGCTAAGAGGCCCTGGGCAGCCATCGATTAATTGCTGCATCTTGGGTTTCCCTTCCAAAAATGCGGGGGTAGGAGTGAGACCAATGAGGGTGAGAAAATAACAAAACTTGCCTTTAAACAGTATGATGAAAGTACAGGCTGTGCTTTTCAAGTACCAACCTTCTAGACACTAAATCTACAAAAAACTGTGTCCAAGTTTCTCTCTCCATGGGAGCAGTATTTCAAACAAACGTTCCAATTCTGACCCAGAGAGTGCTACCAAATAAATCCATTTACACCCAAAAATGTGCCCCCCAAAAGTAAAGCAGCAGTCATATCCCTTTATAATAACTTAATACACGAAAATTACAGTCCAAACTCCAGAAAAAAATTCAGTTAGCCTACTTACCTACTGTAACAAAGAAATAGAGTAGACATGCCACTCCTCTGACACTGCCAAACTAACACCAACAACCATTACCATGCGCCAGACTCTGGCTGAACAAGACAGGACACCTGTCCTCCTGGGACACAGAAAACAAGGAAGCCAGGGGGAGGCGTTTAGGGAGTTCAGGACTGACAAGTCCCTTTACGGAGTTTGAGTACTTTCATCAAGAGACAACTAAAAACCACCAGAGGGTTTTCCAAGTAGGAATGTCCACCTGAGATTTGTATTTCAGAAAACATTTTGGCTCCAGTGTGGAAAAATGGAGAGGGGAGGACAAAGCAACTTAAAGGGGCTATCATCCAGGCTGTTGGATTAATCCAGGGGAATCTTGAGTGGCTGCAGGATGGCAAGAAGTGGGCTCTTTGCTTAACATTTAAGAGGTAAGACTGAGTGAAAGGTAGATCAAAAAGTATACAGAATCCGGGCTTCACATTAGAACAACAGGGACAAGAGTGATGTCTTCCTTCAGGATGGGCACGTGAAATGGAAAATCAAAAGCAAGATGGGACTGCCCAGTGAAACCACAAAGTGCTTATTCTTGAGATGGTAGGTAAAGTAGGAATCATGAAATCAAATTCGAGTGGAGAGCCCTGGGCAGGCTGACTGGAGGGAGGTAGATGTGTAACTGGGTTGTCACAGTTATCTAGAGTGATGGAAGTGGGGCACAGTTCCAAGGGCTCCTTAAGTTTGAAAATCAGTAATGCAATTTTTATGCCAATTAAACCATGCCCCAAATGGACTTTAAGAATAAATATTGGCACCCATCTTCCAGTTTCTTTTCACAGACATGAGATGGCAGCCAAAATAGTCCCAAATATCTACAGTGTGCAAGTCCTGAAACTGAAATGAGTCCCTGCCTGATGCCAAGGAGATCCGGCCAGGGGGAAGTTCAGGAGTGACTGCAACTGAAGGCCCTAAAAGGGAAACCCCACAGGATAGGAAACAGCAATGGTGGGACATTTGGGTTTTGAGCTTAACGTGGGGTTCTATCTGAGCCCTCCAGTAGGGAAGTGGAGGGCAGAGTAGTGATGGGGCTCGAGCAAGTAAGGTCTGAAACCCATTCAGGAAGCAGAGCCTAGAGGGCTAATCCGAACAGGTGGGCGGAGAGGACTTAAGCAGTTCCATCGCAACATCTGCGATGTGTTCTATCACAGCAATCCGTCCTCCCTAAGGGACCCCGTGTCTCCATGGTATATGTCAAATTTAACAGGCTTGACAAAAACCTCCTTGACACTTTGGCCTTATCAGTCTTTTTTTTAAAAGAAATTACAGTAGAAAGCTTCGCTTCTTATTCACGTATTTGGGTGGAAAGATTCTCATAAGGTTGTTAGAACAAATAGCTCTCATCACTTCTTAACCTAATTCTGATAACATTTCTCCATTAATGTCAACTTTACATATCTCTGGAGTAAATAAACAAATGAATGAATAAATACTTTACACACACATATATATACACATATAAAGAGAAAAACTCAACTCTCAAAAAGACGCTATTTTCTTAAAATTAATTCAAGTAGCCATGAATAGACGGAAGATATTCTTGACTGCCTATTACATTTGCATTTTGGGCTGTTTGCATTCTGCCTTACTTATAGGTCATTTATTTAATTAAAATGGTGTTTTTCAATCTCCCGCACCAATAATTTCTGTACCTTAGCATCAATTTTTGATAAGTCAGATTTTATTTTCTACAGTTTTTATTATAAAAACTACATGCAGGCCAAATGTGGTGGCTCACACCTATAATCCCAGCACTTTGGGAGGCCAAGGTGGGAGAACTGCTTGAGCCCAGGAGTTCGAGACCAGTCCGGGCATCACAGTGAGATCTTGTCTCTACAAAAAAATTTAAAAATTAGCCGGAGCCAGGCTCGGTGGTTCAAGCCTGTAATCCCGCGCCTTGGGAGGCTAAGGTGAGTGGATTGCCTGAGCCCATGGGTTCGAGACCCGCCTGGACAACTTGGTGAGACCTCATCTCTACAATAAATAAAAAAAAAAAAAAATTAGCCCGGCGTGATAGCACGCGCCTGTAGTTCCAGCTACTTGGAAGGCTGAGGCGGAAGGATCGCCAGAGCCCAGCAGGTCGAAGCTGCAGTGGCCGGGAGCAGCCACTGCACTCCAGTCTGGGCGACAGAGTGAGACTCCAACTCACAAAAAAAAAAAAAAAATTAGCCGGGGATGATGGTACGTGCCTGTAGTCCCAGCTACTCCCAAGGCTGAGGCAGAAGGATTCCCTGAGCCCAGGAGGTCAGTGCTGCAGTGAGCCGTAAGTGTACCACTGACTCTAGCCTGGGCAACAAAGTGAGAGACTGACTCAAAAACAAAACAGAAACAAAATAAACCTACAAGCTCTCATCACTTCTTAACCTAACTCTGATAACATTTCTCCCATTAACGTCAGCTTTCAAAATAGGAATTATGATATGCCCAGTAGAGGCAGAGCCGGTACTTAGGTGTCAGAGAGAGAGAACTATTCACAAACCAGTAGATTACCCACCAAAAGTGGTCTCACTTTTGACCAACAGCAGCGGTGATCAGGATGAAAAATCATCACTACATCTGGCCCCTGATCCTCCAGGAAGTGAGCTTGATAAATACTTGTCTCCTCTGTTTACAGTCAGAGGGGGTAGAGGTTCTGAACCTGGGGGCCATAGCTAAAAAGGTTCCCATAAAATGCTAAATGAGTCACCTTTCATGCCAAGCTTCCAGGCATTATAAAATAGATGTCTTTTAAAGGTTTGTCTACATGCTTTTGAACTTAATTAGTCCCTGCTCTGCTTAATAATCTTCCCCAGCTCTGCCACCTCCTACAAGCAGTAGTCTCAAAACATAGGACATACAGGGACTATCCTCACCTGCCCCCAGCCCACTCCTCCTCCACCACCCATGCCCGTTCTCACCATAGCTCATCCAACCCAACACCACTCCCAGATGTCTGGCCTGGCACTTGTGTGCCTGCCATTTCCTTCTGCAGGGACTTTCTCCCACTTAACCATCTGGGAATTTCCTGCTCTTCCTACAGACCAGCAGGAAGTTGGTACCTTCCTGTAGCTGATACCCTATCCAAGCCTCAGCTCTACTGCCCACTTCTTTACAGTCTGCTCAGACACCCTGACCAGGCCAATTTGACAAAGTGCTTTTGATGAGGAGAAAAATCTTTAAATGGCTGTTGTGACTCAGTTTACAGCAGCAATGCCCACTTAATTCTGACAGATACAGTGCTGGGTGAGCTAGACACATTTATTCCCACACCTTATAACAGGGAAACTGAGGCTCAAGAAGTCAGACAAATTGCCTAAGGTTGCAAAGACTTTTTAAAGTCTTAAGTATCTCTACTCAAGAGACATAAAACATACATGGACGCATAAACACAAACATATGTATGCAAGTATTTATAGCAGCATTACTCATTATAACGAAAAAGTGGAAGCAAAGGTCCATCAGTAAGTAAAAGAATAAATCAAATGTGGTATATTCACCCAATGGAATGTGATTCAACCATAAAAAGGAATGAAGTGCTATAGCATGGATAAATCTCAAAATCCCTATGCTTAGTAAAAGCCAGACACAGAAATATCACATATCGTATGGTCCCATTCATATAAAGTATCAGAAACGGCAAATTAAAGGGACATAAAGTAGATTAGCAGGGTTGCCTAGGAATGAAAGATATTTTCGGGACAGGGAGGATGGAGTCAAATTATAAAACTAAATTATGGTGAAGGTTGTACAACTCAGTGAATTTACTAAAAATATTGATTTGTTACTAAAAAATCATTGAATTCACTCATTTTATAATATGTAAATTATACTTTAATATTTTATATTACTAAATAACATGAAGCTAGCATCCCTGAACAATGCCATATGCCAATTATTTCCCTACTACATGACAATGTAAAAACATTATTTTATTGTCTCAACCCCTGACAGAGACTTCCTTGGGCTACAATAGGGTTTTCAGATAGCAAAATTGTTTAGAAACAGCAAATCACTCATTAAGAAACAGGCACTGATAAAGAGCACATAAAGGTACTAATCTGTCCCCTACATACTAGATTATTTTTTATTAGAGACTGTCATTAAAATTTAGTCAGATGGCAGGAGAAATACCTCTACCCAATGTTCAAGAAGAGTTGGACTTGGAATTCTCTTCCCAGGCACAAACCTCTTCTATCTTTTCCTATGTTATAGCCGCTTCCTTAGAGGCTTGGCCAAGTCCCTCCCTTGGCTGTTGCCCCTCAATATTTATTTTAAAAATAATTTAGACCTGATCAAACAGTTCTAGTGCATCAACTGCTAAGCCCTAAGACACTTACTGCTTGGTTTTAAAAGCAAAACAAAATGTAACTTTGATGCAGACCTGATGTGGACACAGGAACAGGGTGAGGACCCACAGTACTTGGTAATAAAAAACAGTGCTCATTTTTCAACAATTAAAACAAAATAAGAAAAATGAAGGATATTTTAGTTTTATTCATATTTAAATGTCCTCAGATCAATAATAGCTACAGCAGGGTAACCAGAACAAACCTAGCAAACAAATGCTTGCAAATGTCCCTTCCTACCCGGCAGTTTAAGTCATGTGAAGGCAGCTGAGTCTTATTCAGTTTGAGCTGGGAATACAGTTGATACTCAAAAAAAAAAAAAATTTTTTTTTTTAAATCTTTTTTACTTGCAAAGAACAGCTCATTTCAAACCAACACCCCAGAGAAAGGGAGAAAACATAAAAGCCTTGGCTCATATCTCATGAGCCTAGGATGAGCATGTGTCCTGGTGAGTCCCCCCCCAGTCCCAAAGCTCCCTGCAAAAAAGAAGTGACACAAGGAGAGATGAGTTGGGAAGTTGCTAGGATAGATACATTAACAGGAAAGTATCCACTGAGCAGCTTCAGTCCTAGGCCAGAAGCAAATAGACAGACTACTACCACTCCTTCCAACTAAGATTACTGGCTTTCAGGTGAAGGTATGCTAGGTTGTCTCTGGAACAGCAGTGGGAGCAGAGACAGCCCAGTGCCAAGCCCACTACGGACAATGGTCTGCACAGCCATTACCCATGTCTGTATAGTGCCCAGTGTCTCCCCTGAGAGGCGGGAGCAAGGTGTCACTTGCTGAGGACAGGGACCAACACAGTGCAGCTCTTGGCTTCATTTTACTGCTCACCAGCATCATAACTAACAGAAGTTGTAGTAATGACTACTATACTGCCTCAGTAGTCTTAGAGCAGGGCCCCAAAGCAAGTTATTTAAGAGGCAGAGAAGAACAAATGAAATGACCTTACTATCTACAATGTGCCAACTGCTACCCTGAGCATTTTACAAATACTGTTTCACTTACAACTCAGAACAACCCCACACTACAAATACAATCTTCACTGAAAAGACAGAGCCCAAAATGGAGTTTCTCTGGTCACCTTGAGCAAACCTAGTCATGTACTTAGGTCAAAGCTGCATCCATAGCCATTCACATTAACTAGAAGAACAACCAGTTTCCCTGGCCCCCGAGTGAGCTTCATTCGACTTGGTTACAAGACATTAAGATTAATATCTCATCTTTGTCCCAAGAATTTGTTTTTCAGCTACTGGCTCAGCTCTTCTTAGGTTATCACCTTTGTCCCAAGAATTTGTCTTCCAGTTACTGGCCCTCCTTTGTCTATGTGACTGACCACCCCCATTTTTCTGGTTGTCAGAAATATGAGAAAACAGACCATCACCATGTAGCCAGTTCTGCTTGTTATCCCACTCAAGAAAGTTTGCCGCCCCCTGCCCCCCACCCAAAAAAAATGCCCTATAAGCCCCCAGCCCTGAACATTTGGGGCCACACTCCTCCTCTTAGCAAATCTGGTCCCCTTCTCCTCTCTTGAGGAAGTGGATAAACTCTTTTCAGATCTACTTTTTGACAAATTATTTTTCTAATCTACCCTCAGTGCAAATCTCTGCTTTACCTGCAGCACCGGCTCACCTCACCAACCTAACACTCACTTAAGAAACCAGACAGAGAGAGGCCAAGTGGCTAGTCAAGGTCAGGCAAGGCATAACCATGGACTTGGATCAGGTTTGCTGGATGCTGTAATCATCTACCCCGCCCCAGACTGGCACACCCAGTGTTGATCTACATTGGTCATTAATCACCGAGACATTTAATGAGGTGATAAGCAAATGGCTTGATCTTGAGCATTCACCATGTGCCTGGCACTCTCTAAGAGCTGTATGTATATTACCTCCTTTAATGTTCACATCCATCCTATAAGGAAAGTATTACTATTGTTCTATTTTGGACATGAAGAAACTGACCAAGGTCACAGAGCTGTTATGAGAGGATCTGATCTGTATGACCCCTAAGTTAGAGCAATTAATGTCTGCTGATTAAATAAATGAATCCTACTCTCAAGGAATTCTTGACTTAGTTGAGAAGGTAAGACACATGCATAAATTAGCATAATACAGAGGACCAGGCAGGAAAGTGCCTGGTGAGAGATGCTGCTGAGGACTTCAGATGCCACAAGAAGGTTGAGGGCGGCACAGGGATGTGGTGGTGATGGGGGGGGGAACAGACCTAGAAGTGGGCACAGCAGCAAAATGACTCCAAAGTACAGAGATTGTGAGTGGGCTTTGCCCATGGCCAGGCTTGGGGTGATGCTGGGAACTCAACTCCATTAGGAGAGCCACCCATAGTGACTGACATCACAGGAAGCCTGCATGGGACAGCTATGGGATACCAAATCCCAAGTGGAGACCAGGACAATGAAAACCATGAGCAGAGAGACCTTTGTAACAGTACTGTAGTCGGTACTGATAAGCTGGATCAGCTCCTTCCTCACCCATGACCCAAGGGAAAAGTCATACACAGTGCCCTGAAGTGCTGTTCATCACATCCTGTTAACACAAGCAGTCAGGACTCCTGCAGAGGCCTAAGGCATTGCAATGACCTTAGCACCCTGGACCTAGTCACTCTCCCCAAACTCGGTGCTATGCTCCCCCTGCAGTCCAGGGATGCCCTCTCAAGCTGGAGCAATGTGCTCTGTCCGTGCTGCATCTTCAGACTCGCCTGGGCACCAACTGAAGACTTTGGACAGCCAGCAGGTGTGGCTGCTGCTCAGAGACACAAGAGGCTCTGGGTTCCCAATGCCAACTGGCATTTTTTTCATCTCTGGTTTTCCAGATTATAATTTCTGGTTAGTCACCAACACCTGGAAACTGCCCTTGTGCAAGAGGCTGATGCTGGCCACTCACATACTCTCAGCAACCAACCCTTGGAAGAGTGGGATGTGCTCTTTCCTGCAGTCCATAGTCTCAGGGAACCTAAACCCGTTCATGAGAGCTCTCAGTAAACTCCAAACCATACTATGCACTCTTTCCAAATTCCAACATCTCCTCAGCAACTTTGAACAACACCTGCCAGAAATTTATTGTCTCATCTTACAAATGTGAGAAGAAACAAGGAAGTCAGGCTTCTTGAGGCATCTCCTTGTAAAACAATGGGAATCTGTCATAATATGACAGATGGGGATACATGACCACAAGGAACTGAGACGAAACTTCCCTTTTCAACACTACCAGTATTTTCCTCATTGTGCCAGTGTGGCTGCTCGGGCACAGAGAGGGGGTATGACTCACTAGCTAGGTACAGCCCTGCTTGATCTCACGGTGAGGAGAGGGCATGGAGAAAGTAAACAGAGCTCTCCTCCAAGAACACCACCAGCAACTGAGATCAATCTTGTTTTCTGCACTGTACAACTTTTAAGTGGTTGAAGACACAAGACCAGGATATTTCCTCTCCCTGGAGAGGCAGTGAGAGCAAAGACGCCTTTCCTGGTGCCTGGTCTCCAAGAAGCACCTCTTTAGGGGTGAAGAGGATTAAATGAGGTAAGCCATGGGAAGAGCCTAGAATTCTGTCAGCTTAGAGCCTGGGCTTGGTTGAAGGCAGGGCGTTGACCCCGCTCTGTGCTTACAATCTGGGGACTCTGCAAAAATGGAGAATATTTACTTCAAAGACTGTTTTGAAAATTAAATGGGTAACATGACAAAGTATCTAGCATCCCACAAGGTGACCAAGAGAGGACAGCAAATGTATCCTGTGTCCATAACTATCAGAGAAACACAAATACTAATCACATCCTGCAGTTTTCAATCAAAAGCACCTCTTTTAGATAACTTGACAGTGTAGAACCACCTCAGAATCCAGAAAACACAGATCCATATCCCTGCACATATTTCCACCACTCAGAGAGCACTGTCTTCCATATGTGGGACTTAATCCCTGTGAACTCAAGGAAAGGGTGATGAGACCATGATAGAGAAAATTGGAGTCTTGCCAACTTGTTCTGGGATACATGACATGTTTCCAGCAAAAACTGCCCCCCAAACCAAACCTTCCAAGTGGCTATCTTCCTAATATGCACACAGACTTCCTTTGGGTCAGAAGCAAACCTTAAAAGTAAGTTCACTTTATTTTACAAAAAATAAAAGAGAAGCATGCTGCAATAAAGTGTTTCTCTTTCGAGATAACTGCCCTGAAGATATTGTTAACACTTCACCTACTAGGACCACTGAAAACATTTTACTGGAGAAAGAGGGGGAAAATTGGATGGGAACAAACAAGAGAAAGAAAAGAATATACAATAATTGTCTATCACAAGAGACAGAGTAGCGTCTCCCCCTCTTAAATTCTAGTACAAAGCAGATAGGCTGAAATCTATGAGCTGTGCATTAGCACAGGACAACATGCACTAGAATCACCTGAGGGTGTGCTAAAACCCAGATTGCTAGACCCCCACCCCAGAGTTTCTTATTCAGCAGATCTGACGTGGGGCCCAAGAATGTGAATTTTTAACAGGTTACTAGGTTATGCTGAGGCTGCTGGTCAGGGACTTCACTTTGAGAACTGCTAGCCTCATAGTTAAGAACAGAGAGCTCTACAGCCATATAAGCTGGGACCACTTACTAGCTTTGTGACTTTAGACAAATTGTTTAAGTTTCCACCTATAATCCTACAAAATGGAAATTTTAACAGTACTTAACCTCAAATGAGTGTTTAAGGATCCAAAGCATGAATCCATATAAAGTTCTTAAAACAGTGTCTGGCACATAGTAAGTGCACAATGAACATTCGCTACCATCATCTCATTTTTGTTTGTTTGGAGTCAGGGTCTCATTCTGTTATACAGGCTAGAATGCAGTGGCAAGATCATAGCTCACCACAATCTCCAACTACTGGAATCCAGCAATCCTCCTGTGTCAGACTCCCAAGTAGCTAGGACTACAGGAGCAGGCCACCACACCTGGCTAATTTTTAAAATGTTTTTTATAGAAACAAGGTCTTGCTATATTGCCTAGGTTGGTCTTGAACTCCTAGACTCACGAACTCTCCTGCCTTGGCTTCCCAAAGTGCTAGGATCACAGGTATGAGCTACCACAACTGGTTGGCTCTCTGTTTTAAAGAATGTTTTATTAGCCTGTAGTTCCGGCTACTTGGAAGGCTAAAGCGGAAGGATCGCCAGAGCCCAGCAGGTCGAGGCTGTGGTGGCCGGGAGCAGCCACTGCCCTCCAGTTTGGGCAACAGAGTGAGACTCCAACTCAAAAAAAAAAAAAAAATTTGTTTTATTTATATATATATATATATAAAGAAAAAAGAAAATTCCAAAGAAAATGATGAACAGAGGCCCACAAAAGCCACAGTCAGGCACGTGGGTAATAAAACCTAGGCTTATAAACTAAAGCTTACCTCTTGCCTGTGTAACTGGAATTTGTTAAGTATTTCACTGGCAGGTACTGATCATAAATCTGTTTATCAGATACAGGACAAAGATAGGATGATGGAATCAGCCATCCTCCACCAGACCCTAAGACAGAGGTCCCCAACCTTTTTGGCATCAGGGACCAGTTTTGTGAAAGACAATTCTTTCATGGACCAGCTGGAGGAAGAGCAGGGTGGGGGGGACTCATCAGGCATTAGATTCTCATAAGTAGTGAGCAATCTAGATCCCTTGAATGCTCACTTCACAATAGGGTTCATAATCCTAGGAGAATCTAATGATCTGCCAGTGATCTGACAGGAGGCAGAGGTCTGCCTGCCCACCACTCACCTCCTGCTGTGGGGCCCGGTTCCTAACAGGCCATGGACCAGTACCAGTCCATTGGCCAGGGGTTGGGGACCCCTGCCCTAAGACACCTACACTTTCTCCCTATCCACTCAATCACATATTTCCCTTATCTTACAGATAGTGTCATTGAGCACCAGTCAGAATCACAAGAATGTAACTGTTGCTTCACTCCTGGCTTCTTCCATCTTCTGTGCCACATGCCACACACTACACAATGTACATATACCATGTCTCATGTAACCTACTTCTGGACACATTCTCAGTCACTACTGAGTCTCTGTTCCTGGGATGAAGCCCTCAAACTTGGCTCGTACAAATCTAACTGCGGTTTCTCTAAATTCTTGTGCCTGTTATCTCACTTTGTTTACAAAGTATATGAAGAAAGTGAGTGTATATATGGATATACACTCTCTTCATATATTTACATATATTATATATATATGAAATACATACAACACAAATGTTTTTCTTCTCTTTACTAGGATAAATGATAGCGTTCCAGAATATTGTACAGCCGTAAATTTAGAATCATATGGTTCAATGATTGGTTTTTTAAATCATCTTATTTTGTTTTTAAAGAAGCAGCTCATCTCACAATGTAATGTGCATGCACATCATCTGGTGATCTTGTCAAAATGCAGATTCTGATTCCATAGGTCTTGGCTGGGGCCTGAGATTCTGCATTTCTAGTAAGTTCCCAGATGATGTGAGCACTGGTTGTACTCTGAGCAGCAAGGCTTTAAGGGAAAGGAAACTAATCTAGCTAAATCTAGGTCGGCCATAGCTCTAGAAGGGCAGATGGATGCCCTTCTCCTGATCCCTTCCAGGGATGACACAAATCCTCAGTCATTAGCCTGTCACTCCGCTTCCCTCTCCAGTCTCCTTCATGACAGAGCCAGGAGGGCACTAGCCATGCTCCAGGCCCCAGCTCTCTTTTGGTTTGTCCCACTGCTTCTTTCCTTTCTCCTAAAGGATATTTTCAGCTGTCCTGGAGGTGAAGTGTTAACAATATTTTGGGAGCAGAAACTTCAAAAGAAAAATACTTTCAGTATATGACTGATTATAAATAATTTTGAAAATAAAAGTTATCCTGAGATGTGAAAAGAGACTATCCTAAAACAATTTGAAAACATGTATTGATTGCTTTTATACAAGAGACCTAAAGAACATCCATGTAGTCACTGTTTAAACATCCTGATCACCCCTCCAAAGTCCCTTTCTCTGGCCTGTGGGTGAAAGCGTCAGACGCCCAACTAGAAAACTCACACCAGCATTTGGGTCTATCTTTGCTTAACACCCTCTTCCCCTCAAAGGAGCATCCCTGTGAGACAGCCAGGCTCCCAGATGATTTCAATGTCAACTTGGGCTTTTCTTTTAGAAAGATTTCTAAATTTAAAAAAAAAAATCCTTCTTTCAGACCTGTGATTAATATTTAGGAAAAAAAAGACTGGCAGCACAAAACATGCTTTATTTAATAATAACTGCATCTCTTGTCCATTAACGTACCAGAACCCATTCAGTCAGTCACACACACACACACACACACACACACACACACACACACACACACAAAATTAAAACTCTTAATATGAGTGCTGGAATGCCACAAAGGAAAAAAAAAAACAACGCTGATATTTGCAACAACATGGACAAATTTCAAAGACTTTCTCAGTTAAGCAACAGAAGCCAGACACAAAGAAACACACACTGTTCAAGTCTGTTTACATAGATCAAGAAGTAGTCAAACAAATCTAAGGAGACAGAAGTCAAAATAATTGTTTCTGGGGAGGTAGACTTAAACTAGGGCCAAGGAACTTCCTGGGGAGCTGGAAACGCTGTTCTCTGGGTGGGAGATCTTACAAGGACAGCTTTAAGCCATTCACGTAAGAGCTGAGCACTTTTAAGTTATACCTCAATTTTAAAAAATAAGAGTGCTATAAAATCTGTAGAATAGTCAATCCCACTTAGGAACAAGGAAAGGATCAAATCTGAGCAAAGCACAGAATTTACCCTCCTCCAAGAGGTCCAAGGTGTCATGCTGCTTGCGGGTGGGCTTCCTTTCTTCATCCTGGCAGTCGTATTCAAAACATTCTTCTACCCCTCCCCTGTCTCTCAGGGACATTGCTGAAGTCACCCCAAAGCCAAAATATCACTCTAAGGGACCATCCTTGGGGGAGCTTCCAGCTACCTGCCCAGAGGAGCCATGGGGGCCCAGGCCCAAGGGCACACACTGGGCCCTGGCCTGGGCCACCAACATGCCCCAGGACAGCTGGAAAGGAAGGGTGTGCACAAAGCCACTGGCCCAGCATCACCTGGGAAGGACCCGGAAGGAGGTGGCCTCCAGGAGCCTGCAGGAGGGGGCAGGGCAGGGAGAAGCACCTGACAAGTGGGACTGCCCTGCCAGGTGCCATAGATCCAGAGGGGAGCCCGGAAGGCAGGTACAGGACCTCAGCAAGCTCTCCACCTCCAGACTCTTCACTTTTTCTCCCCTAGGAGCAGTGAGGAATGGTAGCTTCCTGGAAGTTTCATAGCAACAGCACGGGGCAATACCAACAACCAAACCGTAAGCAGCTACACCTATCTAAAGGTGGGGTATTAGCAGAGGAGTTGCTCTGGCAAAGCACTACCCCACACCCTCAGATGAGAGATTTCCTGTGGGAGTGCTTGAAAAGCAGGGACAAACCTGACTGTGACAACAGCCTGATGACAATGCTGAATAGAAGGAAGTGATCATTCTGATTTCTAGCAAAAGGAGGGGGAAAAAATGCAGCAGCCATTAATGTGTTCAGATTAATTCACCCCAGTTCATCTTTGGTAATAATGCACTGCATTTTCTCTTTATTAATTGGTATTTTATAAATCCTACTCTTGCTCTAAATCTGTTTCCACAGCCAAATTTATAAAGATCTTTTCCAATTGCTAGGACAAGGCAAGAGAAAAAAATCTAATGCCTAATAGTTAGCAATGTTGCCTGACGAGAGAATCTACAATTTAATTGCATACCTTGCTATCAATCCCTCTGTACTGTTTGATTTTGCCTGTAATGGAATAACAAGTTCTTCCATCAAACCCCATGAATGGCAGCCCCGAGTGCCAGCATCTCAAGAGAATCGCAACTCATCTTGTAATCTGTGTGCTTCGGCCAACTCCTGGCTACAATGAGCAAGCCTCCCTGCTCCCGAAAGCTATACCAGGAGACCTATTCCACTCCTCTGGCAAGTCATCTCCCACAGGAATCCAAAGGAGATTTTAGCAGAGGCAAGATCATCATAAAAGAATTCTCTGTACAAGTTCAGGAACTACTTCTCATTTATCTTAGAATTCTTAGGGCTGAGGATGCTGCATAGTTAACTGAAAGTGTCTGCTAAGTTGAATTGTTAAGTCCGTAAAGACTAATATATGATCATACACAAGCGCCTCTAAATAGAAAACCAGAATTAAGATTGTATCAAAAACTTAAAACCTAGGGACATATTAAAACCTAGGGCATTCTCTGGTTTATTTTTTAGAACCTGAAAATGAGTGCTGCATTTTACCATGTCAAAGATGTATTCTCTGTAAAAAGAAGGTACAGGAATTCAGAGACAGGGAGTTCTAAACCGCATTTTGAAAAACTATATAAGCTTTAAATATAAACACACTAAAAAAATTTTTTTCTATAATCTCAAATTTTATCAGACTGGGCTTGCTATTCAGATGATAGTGGGCGTTGGTAAGGTCTTCTGAATGAGAGCCAGTTATTCTGAACCTCTGTGAAGGAAGGAGGAAGGAGTAAACAGGGAGAAAGAATCTCTATCTTATACATGATTCATTCAGCATGTATCATATTGGCGATAAGATGCGTAGGATACTGTGCTGGGCCACAGTGTATGTAAGTGAAAACAAAACAAGCTAATTTCACAGATTTGAAAATATTCTCAAGTGCTTTTATTCATGACCAAGTCATGGTTATCCTTCACAGTCCAAGTCTCTATATATTATTTAATAAACATTTAGAAAATGACATTTTAAAATTAATTTTCCCAAACTTTTGACTATGAAAATATTTAAAATATACAGAATAGTTTAAAGAATACTACAGGCAACACCTGTGTGCCTCCACCAGAAACGAACAACAAATATTTTGCTTTTGGGGGGGGACATAGTTCAGATTTACAGCAAAGTTACAAGAACAGTTCAAAAAAATGCCTGGACAATCTTTTATCCAGATTTCCCAAATGTTAACATTTTTATTACATTTTTCCCCCGTCTCAACATTGGAACAATACGATTCTCTAATCTATAGATTTACTGAGATTTGCCTCAGTTGTTCCAATAATATCCTTTATGGCAAAAGGAATCCAAGATGGTGTGTTACATTCAACTGACAGGTCTCTTTTGTCTCCTTTAATCTGGATCTATTTCTAAGTCTTTGTTTTTTAAGACACCAATACATTTGAACAATACAGGCCAATTATTTTGCAGAGTATTCCTCACTTTGCACATGCCTGATGTTATTTTAGGATTAGATTCAGTTTATAAACTTTCCAGCAAGAACACCCCAGAAGTGTTGCTACTTTCTTTCTTTCTTTTTTTTTTTTGAGTTGGAGTCTCACTCAGTCGCCCAGGAGTGCAGTGGCTGCTCCCAGCCACCACAGCCTCGACCTGCTGGGCTCCGGCGATCCTTCCGCCTCAGCCTTCCAAGTTGCTGTAACTACAGGCACGTGCTACCACACCTGGCTAATTTTTGATTTATTGTAGAGATGAGGTCTCGCCAGGTTGCCCAGGTGGGTCTTGAACCCTCAGGCTCAGGCAATCCACTCACCTCAGCCTCCCAAGGCATGGGATTTCAGGCTGAGCCACCGAGCCTGGCTTGTTGCTACTTTCTAAAAGACACTAGCTAGGGATCAGTCCTATTACTGACAATGTGAACTTTGATCATTTGGTTTCTCCACTTACTATTTTTCCCTCTGTTATTCAAATGTATCTTGTGGTGATATACTGAGACCACTAGTTTTGATGATTCTTACCTTAATCAGTTATTAGGATGGATGGAAAATGGTGAATTCTATCATTCTTGTACTTATTAGTTGGTTTTCTACTGTTAGCATTAACTTTTATGTCTCTCCCATTTATTCAGTCATTCGTTTATTTATACCAGTGTGGACTCATGTATTCTTACTTTATTCCATAAGTTATAATCCATTACCATTATTATTTTGGTTTTCAAATTGCCCCACATTAGGCCAGCGGAAGCCCATTCAAACTGGTTGCTGTGTAGAACATGACATTTTGAAAACAGGACTACCCTAAACTCCTCTTGTCATCCCATTTCTCTAGATTTAGATAATCTTCAGCCTATCCCCATCCCAATATCTTCTTCCCTCTCTCCCACCATGACAGATGTAAGGACATTTTCAAAACTCATGGACATCTACATTCACTTCCAGGTTAAAGGCAGAGATGGGCCAAAGAGCATCTTCTCTGACAGAGCAGTTTCTCCAAAATTCAACACAAAACACAACTCCCAGAGATTAGTAATAAAGACTGGAAATCACTGTGCCAAGTGAGGGATGGCAAGGGCTAGCCATGGAACCTGGATATGGGGGTGGGAAAGGCAGATAAATAGCAGAGATGCGTGCTATACCAGAGGTGTAGACCATACACTGGGACCTATAGCAGGGAAGCAGGAAGTGAGTTCCTGACCCATCTCCAAGAACACTGGACAGGAAAGCCAGAGGAGGAAGGTATTCATGACCTCCTGCAGGGCAGAGAAACAACTTTCTGTGTTTCCCCACTCCATATCTACTTGATATACCACCACAGAAGTCATCTTTCCGAAGGGCTACCCTGTGTTGCCCAAAGAGTGGCCACAAGCCACTGGGGCTATTTACATTTATATTTAAATGGATCAAAATTAAATAAAATTTAATCACACTAGCCACACTGCAAGTGCTCCACAGTCTACACGTGGCTGTGGCTACCATATTTGACAACACAGAAGAGAACATTTGCACCACAAAAAGTTTCACCGGACAACAATGATCTAAAAGGTGCCCCTTACTTTCAAGGTGTGAACTTTATACTTTCTCAGCCTCTACACCCTGCATCTCCCCTGCAGCCTCTGCTCCTGGCCTGACTTCCCACCATATCTCATTCAGGCAAAATGAGCTGCTAACTTCTCCCCACATAATGCTCCTGCCTTAGCTCTGCCCCAAACAAAATATGCCTCCTTTGCATAAAGGTTATTTTTGAGCAAAAGCAATTGAGAAATAGCAGATGCAGCAAAAACTCTTAAAAACAGAGCATAAGTTTCCCTTTTGTAAGGGAAATTTACATTTGCAAAGGTGTCTCCCTTTGCTGTACCATCTCTTATCAATGGATGAGGTACCCACTTGAATCTGCACAAACCTTACTGAACAACCCTTGCTAATCCCATATTTCTGCATCACCTTCCCATGACTTAGGCCCCCAGAGAATCCCAAAACCCCTTTTCCTTTGTCTCACCTCTTCTCCACACTTTGTAACCCTCTGGCATGGCATATAAACCTACAAATTCTAATTGCCTCTTTGAGTCTTATTTCTTTTTGACTGCCCATGCCTACTTATATAATTCAAATTGTTTTTTCCTCTGGTTAATCTGTCTTTAATCAGTTTAGTTTGCAGGGCCCCTAGCTACTGAATCTAGCAGGGTAGAAAGCTAAAGTTTTTCCTCCCTACACCTACAACATCCCCTACCTCCCCAGGCCTATGTCCTCCTACCTTTCAAGGTTTTATTCAGCAGGGCTTTCTATTTCCTTCAGGCACAAGCATCTTTTTCTCCTCTCTTCATCTGTCCCATCGATACTCTATGTGTCTCCCTCCCATTTCACTTCTCTGTTTCTAGAGAGCAAGACTGGCCCTATTGAGAGTCATGTCCAAGGACCTAGCTTATGCCAATTAATTAATTAATTAATAAGAAAACCACAAAGTTCCAAAAATCTTGATGCTGGGCTTGTTTTGGCTTCCTCGCCAACACTCTAGTCCTCAGCTTCTATGTCTGAGAAAGGACATTATCTCTATCTTCACTAAAGCCAGTCATCAAAACATATGTGTATTTAAAGCAGTTATATGATAAAACTATTTTCATTTCATTCTTTTTTTTAAATCACCTTAACAAACATTCAGGAGAGTGTTGTGTCTGGAAAGAGAAAAGTCAATCTCTACCTTCAAGGGCACATCACACAATAAACACGAGACAAAGAAATAGGGGGATTTGTTTGCACTGACGTTTAGGAAAATTAGAAAATGCATCTCAAAACCCTTGCTTTTCAATGAATGTTTAATATACTTCTAATAAAACTTCACTCACGAACCAGCCACCCCCATCCTGGGGTGACATTTTGGAGGTCACTGAAATCAGATGGATAATAGTGCACACACGACTTCCCTTCCATACTGTCATGGATTTTCACTACGGAGTAAAAAGTCTACAACAATTTACCTGAGTTTCTTCATTTGTAAAATCAGCATGAACTAGACCTCCTTCTGTGATGGTGGATGGAGAGCAAATCTGATTACATAAGAAACTGCCACAAGAAACAGGTGGTCTAAATAGTATACCTTGTTCAAGTTTTTTGTTTTTTTTTTTTTAAAAGAACATAATAACTACTGCCATTTATGAGAAAATACCGTGAAGCACTGACCTGGTAATTTATCGCTTACAAAGAGTTATTACTTTATTTACACTCTTCACAAAGGCTTCAACCAGAAGTTAAAGGGCAAGTTATTCCCATTTCCAGATGGGAATCTGGGTTGACAAAGGCTCACGGAAGTCCCAGGGCATGCTCAAATCACACAGCCACACAAAGTACAAAACAAGCCTCAAAAAGACTACAGGCCAGTGGTCTCTTTGCCATTCTACCTATTTCTAGAATAACTATGAAAAGGCACTGTTTCTTTAACCTAAGGACAACACTGAACACAAGTCCCTGAAATTAAAGATGCCACAATCTTTCTAGGCACACTTTAAGAAACATGATCAGTATAGCCAAAAACCAACCTAAGATTCCGAGGAAAAGAATTATTTTCCAGCCCCCACCAGTGGATAGCATGGGGCTGCTCTCACTCACATCAGGACAATTTCCCAAACACACCTGATGCACAGAATCCCCCAATGCATGTGCTAAAAATGTAGCTTTCTCAGGGCTGCTCCTGGCCTGCAGCGAATCTGAGAATCTGCCTTTTTAATAAGCGGGTGATTTTCAATGATTTCCCCAAATTTTACAGGTTCTGCACTAGAGATGGGACACAGACAATATGGGTAACTATGACCCTGTTCTACATCAGAGTTAAAATTATAAATACTGAGTACATATGTACAAATTCTGCAGAGGCTACTGCTATATTGTGTTGATCACTGGTTATTTCAAATTGCTAAAAAGTCCTCGAAGGTACTGGACAATCAACCCCTCCAATGTCTTCTTATTATAAGTCCCTGCTCCATGCCTCTTGTTACATCCTCTAGTCTTACTATATAGGGGAGGAGCAGAGACTGGTATGAGACCATCACAACAAAGGGGAGGGACACAGTTATTCAGCACTGAATAAAGCTCTCCTAAACCTCAATGATAGGAGAGAACAGCTGTCATCTAATTCCAATAGGAGTCCTAATTGGCCTGAAATCTATACTGCCATCCATATACATTACTTTCTCAGTGCTAATGCTGCAATTTAAGTGTGAGTCAGTAACTCCAACACAAATGATGATTTTGCATCTTTCTCAAAACATTTGACTCACCTTCTATTAGTATCAAAAGTTCCCTGAAGTTTCCCTCATTAAACGATTCAAATGTCAAATGGTAAGAGAGACAAAGCAATTCTGTGTGTCCACTGATTTACAATAAAAAAATGCAATGAACTACGGGCAAATTTTATTTCCAGACTAACCTGCCTGAGGGTAGGAACGAGCCCAAATAGTTAGAAATGTGTAAACAAGTAACCACAAAGTCAACGCATACCTAAAATTCCCTTTTTGTAGGTTTTCTAAGCCAGATCATTTCTGAGCTTCTGTTCCTTTTATTCCCTGATTTGCTACCTCTTTAAATGAGATTATGAAAATGCCAGTGGACCCAGTAAATTGTCTCAAAAACCCTCTCCCCTTTTCCAAAATGGGATAGAAGTTAAAGGGCAAGTATTTTGTTCAATGTACATTCAGATAATAACAGCAGTCAATATTTATTTACCCTCAGAAGGATGAGCCATCTCCTCTTCCATTTTCCTTTGCTCTTGGAGGAGGAGAGATCACGATGTCTCAGGACCAAAAGACTCAACCAAGGAACTGCTGGGTAAGAAAATCCTCCTGATAGACACCTAGATAAAAGCAGGCCTCCTCTCACCCTCCAGATTGACCATGGCGAGTGATCGGCTTTATTTCAGGGTGTAAAGAGAAGTGGATGGTGTAGCAACTGGGTCAAGACATTAAGAAACCTTACTCCCCCACTTCGAGGATGGCATCCATGAGAGTCACAGCCACACCCGACTCATCCACGGGCCTTGGGACAGGTGCTCTGCTGTACCAATACTCCCTAATCCAATGGTACATTGAGGATGTATTAAATCCCTTCCTTTAAAAAGTTATGGAGGGTTCAGTCACAAATCACCAAGGAAATGGGAAAAGGCCAGTGATCATTTCCCAAAAGAAGCATCTCTTCACTTGCCTCCTGGAGTTAGGTAATAAACTGGGAACTTGCTTCAAGAATAAATATATTCAAAAGAAAAAATAATTCACTAATCCTTTCCCCCATGATCTTGGGAGCTGCCTGCAATCCTTGTTACTTAAGATCGTTAAAGACACACACAGTCCCAACATGACAATGTCTTCAACTGAAGCTGGGGGACGGTTAGGCTCAACAAGCAAAGTTGTTCACACATTTAAATATCACCCCCTGAGAAAGTCTCTTGGCCCCTATCCTGTAGCCCATAGTCAAGTCAAAAAATCAGTGCATAAGAGATAATTATGTAGTTCTTCCGCTTACTAACTAGGCCAAGTCCTGGCTTGTTACATCATTCAGGTTAATCAAATGTAGCCACGGTTAAAGCAATCTGAAACTCCCGACTCAATTAAAAAGCAGTTACCTTACCTATTAATGGCTCATGTGGGGCTGGGAACATATCACCACTGGGGAACAGACCCTAAAAGTGTATATATTGTGTCCCTTTTTTGTTAAGATGTGATTTAAGGGTCACTTTCAAGAAGAAATTAAATAAGACATTAACTGTTTAATATACAATTCCAAGGTACAACACTGAAGGAACTTGGGACCCCCATTCTCTCTGATCTCTCTGAGAATGCAGCTATTTTCTGTGTGTCTGAAACCTCCTGAGACCTGTCCAGCCACACAACTCTGCCTCCACCTCTAGAATGTGCCACACCCTGGAGGCACAAACGAAGATAGCCACAGAAGGATACATTCTCTCCCTGTCCCTCCCCACCCCACCTCTGTTGGAGCCTACAAGCAAAATTCATTTGAATCACCCGCTAAGTGGGAAGTTGTTTCTGCCTGTTCTCCAGCCTCCCCACGACCCCAATCTGGGCTCTAGAAAGAGGAGTCTTTCAGGCCTGCTGCTGACAGTTCAGGAAGCCACCTACTGAATACACTACTCCAGCCTCTAGTTTCCTAATCCCTCCAACAGCAAGAGCACAGTGAATACATTTCCACTTGCCACACACACACACATGCATCAACAACACACTCTCACGTCTCACACCAGAGAGAATTCAATCCAATAGAAGTACAACACTTGCAAGCCCAGCACACCAAAAGCCATCTCCCCCTTCTGAGCAAATAACCATACATACTGCAGAGGAGTCTCTCATGGTAGAGCCCTGCCCACCTGCTGTCTCCTCCACCATGCCTTTGGAACAGCCAGAGCCCTGCAAGTCTGCTAGTGGCGCTAGTTCTGGTGCCCACCCCCGCCCATCTCTCCTGAAGGTTTCAGGCTCTCCCCCACCCCACCCCCTCCCCACAAAGGAGACAATGCTCCTATACATCCCCGCTCTGTTTCACAGGGGCCATAATTACCATCCGAGCATTCTTCATAATACCAGTCTAGTTCATAATAATCCGCTTCGATAAATTGCTGCATAGTCAGTATTCTTGCAGAGGAAAGAACAGACTTCACAGCGCCATCAACGTCAAGTAAAACGCTGCCATGCCTCCCTGCCCTTCCAGAACACTGGGCAGAAGAGCATCCCGAAACACACTAGAATTAGGCTGTGCATTCTTAATGACAATCTGGAGCCAAAACAGGAAAGGGGCAGCAGAAAGAAAAATTCTATGGGGGAGGGGGGAAGTAGGAGGAGCAGAAAGGGAAGCAATTTGCAGACTATCAGAGACCCTGGCAGCCCTGCTAATAAAGCGGCACTGGACAGCAGCCCTGAATGGGAGTAGCCAGGATCATCCTATCCAGACGCCCAGAGGGTGACGTCAGGGACACACACCACCACCAGCCGTCTCACTCGAGCCTCCTCTCCTGCTCGCCACTCATCTTTCAATCTAAGCGTTGCTATAGAAACTGGCCAGGTCTGAAAAATGATGCAGAGATGGAGGAAATGTCTTCCAAGGATGCGGGGAGCAGAGGCTGAGAGATTGCATGCAGGGAGAAGTAGGGGTGAAGAAAACTGGGGACAGAGGGGCTCAGCAGCAGCATCACCTTCTACAAGTGTAAGGACAAGCTGACTTGCTCTACTCTAAGTCTCTACAGGAAGGGGATTCTGCATTTGAAAAATGCCACCTTTTAAAATGTGCAAACCATTATTTTTGGTCTTCTTTCCCCAACTGGATTTAACACATTAAGCATCTCTTAAAATTTTTGACTGCTACCTAAAGGAAATATAAATTACTTAGAAAATGGAAGCATTTTCACTTAGATACAGTATTGTCTTCTGATCATGCCATTGCTCAAACTTCCAGGAAAACAGCCTGCAACATACAAACACAGGAGAGTGCCATCACAAAGGGCTCATACAGTACTGTCCATCAGGAAGGTAGCTGCCTCTGGGGAAGGCATGAGGGGATGGGCCTTTAAAACTTTTCTTATAAATTCAACTACAATGTTTTATTTCCTTAAAAAATATAGTTAATATTTCTAAGTGTTTGACATGTTTAAAATACTCATAATAAAATGAGGTAGTGGGCAATTAGACATAACTTAGACTTACTATAGGTTAATAATCAACCTCAGCACTATTGACACTTGGGCTTAAACAATTCTTTGTTGTGGAAGACTGTCCTGGGCATTATGGGATGTAAGTGGCAACCCTAGCCCCCACCCACTAAATACCAGTAGCACTACCCTCTTATCCTCCAGATGTAACAACCAAAAATGTCTTCAGACATTGCCAGCAGGGATGCAAAATGCCTGGTTGAGAACCCTGCCCTAAACCACTTACTTACTTATAAGTATCTGTTGGTGTCAATAGATTCTGTCTACATATATAACAGTATGTGTATATCTATATATGTATATATGTATCTGTGTCTGCCTCACTGTGTGTATATAATACAAACTTAAGAGGAAAACTATATACTCACATCCTCTATATAGAATCCTAGACAGAATCCTGTACTTTGTACAGATCTATTTCAATCTTCCTAAATCATCAGAAGCTGAAGAGCCTCTAATGCTGTGTTGAGAGGTTTTGAAAGCTGTTTTGCTAACCCCAGGCTCTGTTCCAGAAATCCCTCCCTGCTCTGGGATCCCTCTCCTCACCTGAAGGCCAAGCCTGACTTTCTTCAGGCTTGCACACCAGTGTGGGATGCCACAATCAGACCTTCCCACCTGCCAGGTGGTGGTCCAATCCCATTTTGGCCCAGCTTTACACTGTGAGTGCAGATCCTGTCCCCCTGTGGACTGCAGGGTTCCTACCTTTTAGCACTATGAAACTTCTGGGACTTTTCGCAGACCCTCAAGTCCCAGAAGGGAAAAGGGAAGTTAAAGGCAAGTGCCGCAACCACAAGCAGGCAAGAAAACCATCCCTGTTGGGGGGCAGTGGGACCACTGATGTTGGTGATGAATCGCAGGTTAAAGTTGGTAACAGGTTTTCTGAAAAGTTCAGAAAACGTAAGGGACAAGGGAATGACACCATCCCTGACCCTGTTGTCCACCTATACCCTGGAGGACCTATGCCCCTCTGGTATCTCTTCTTCCTCCAAGACATCCCCAACCCAACTCCAAATTCTTTCCAGTCAAATTAGAGATTAGAGCCCACAACTTCCCTCCCTGACCCCAGCTTGAATACACATTTTTTTTCCTAGTTACATGTGACAATTAAAAGTTAGCAGACAGTAATTCCTTCCATAACTGCTCCTGCTGTCTGACACATCTCAACTTTCCCTTTGGCCCTTTCTTGTCCCTTTCTCAAGCAATGATGGCACTACAACAGCCCCACAGAAAATTCCTGAGCAGCCTTTTCAGGTGTCATTACTCAAAACACATGAGCAGAGGTTGGCATCCTGAGGTTTTCTGAGGTTTTGTTTGTTTAAAGTTCTTTAAGGTATTTCTAAAAAGCTCATAAAAAGACAGTTAATGGATGCCTACAAAATCAGCAATGTTTAAATAGGTTCAGTCCACTATGTCAGAGTAGGGGGAGGTCCAACAAGAATCTGCAAAATGAAGATTGAATAAAGAAACAGGAAATGCAAACTTTTCAAAGCATCATATGAAAATCAGATGAGGACAGCAACCCCTTAAACAAAGGCTTAGGACCCACCTCACAGTGCTATGAATTGTTTCATATGTTATTATACCCTGTCACTCATTTTTTAAAAATGAAAAATAATGGATGGATGGGCAGACAGCAATGTAATTTCATAGTTAAGAGCATGGGGCTTTGGAGTCAGATGGTCTGAGGTTTGGTTCAGGCTGCTTGTTCACCATGTCTGTGACCTTGTTAGACACATCGGTCTCATCTGCTAAATGGGGGTGATGACAGTACATTCCACAGAGACAGGCAAAGCTGTAATTAATTAATGTGTGGCAGAGCACTTAGCACAGTGCCTGGGACAAAGTGAGTTTGCAATAAATGTTAGTTGTGATCGTCTTCATCACTCTAATTCTTTAACAAAGGAAATAAGCCAGGGAATGAGTAATTAAAAAGAGAATACAAATTTCTAAGCTATAATTAGAGAAATGGGGTAGACATGCCATTTATAAGCTCTTCCCAGCACAATTAATTCAAAAACACTGAGTTCACAGTAATGAGTCGGAATGACAGGTGGAATGGGGGAGGGGCAAGGGCCCATTTCTAAACAGTGTTAATGCATTACTGAGCACAACTTACAAGTCCAAAGGCTGTACATATCCAATTCATTTTTCAAGAAAATGGAAAGAAACAAAACAGTGTATAAATAAGCACAAAGGAAACAACATCACTTAGGGATGAATTTTGTGGGCCTTGGGCAGTTTCAAAGTGAACGTCTACACCAAACTCCTATTCTATATGCTCAGAAGTATAAAGTAATCTGTCCATAGCTCTGCAGAGATAGTTCCAAGATTAAAATCCAGGTCTATCAGGCTTCAATTCCACTTTCCTTCATGCCATGTATTTCTAATAGTTCCAATACTCCTGTGGGTTACAGCCCTCCCTCAGTCCAGCATATAGTAGCTGAAAAAGCAACCTCCTCCCAGTCATAATCCTACACTCTGCCATCACTGCCCACCAGGGGAAAGTCAGGAATAGGGACAGGTCCCAGAAGAAGTCTCAAGTAAGCCTCACTGCCATCTGGTCAGTCACGCTCAGTGACCCACATATTCAACCACACCATTTAGGAAGTACTGGCTGCACACCAGGCATTCAGTACTTTGTATCTAATTTAACTTCCCCAGATTCCTGCTACCAAAAGAATCTCCCCATCACACAGACTAAGAAAGGGTGCTCAATGATTTAGGTCCCCTGACCAGGATCACACAGCAAATACTGAGAACGTATGTATATAAACCAGAAATGGTTCACATCCTAAGCCTGTTCTACTTCTCAATGAGTGATTAAGAAAACATGTAAGGGGGAGCTGGGCATGATGGTTCATGCCTGTAATCCCAGGACTTTGGAAGGCCATGGCAGGAGGATCGCTCGAGGCCAGGAGTATGCGAAAAAATATCTAAGGATTATTTGCATATGATTTTTTTTTTTTTTAGTCAGAGTTTCACTCTGTCTCCTAGGCTGGAATGCAATGAAACGATCACGGCTACCACAGCCTTGACCTGCTGGGCTCAGGCAATCCTTTTGCCTCAGTCTTTCAAGTACCTGGGACCTACAGGCACACACTACTACCGGCTAACTGCAAATGAAACTTGAAAGAAAGAAAAAAAAAAAAATGAAGCACAATTAAAGAAGATTAAAAACTCAAGTTAGCAGCTCACAGAAAAAATGAAATGAAAGTTTTTTAAGAATAAGGCTGGGCATGGTGGTTCATGCTTTTAATCCTAGCACTTTGAGACGCCAAGGCAGGAGGATTGTTTGAGCCCAGGAGTTTGAGACAAGCCTGAGCAACATAGCAAGATCCTGTCTCCACAAAAAAATAAAAATACATAAATTAGGTTTGGTGGCACACACCTGTAGTCCCAGTTAATAGAGAGGCTGAGGCAGAAGGATAACCTGAGCCTGGGAGGTAAAGGTTGCAGTGAGCTGCAATCATGCCACTGCACTCCAGCCTGAGACCCTAGCCACCCTACCACCCACCCTCCCAAAAAAGAAAGTAAGTTTTTTTTTAGAATAAAATAAAAATGATCAGGGAAGTAAGAGTTAAATTGCAAACATCAATGTGACTTAATGATAGTTTTAAAAAATACTATTTCAAGCTCTGACACAGACGTTGTCCAACATGGATGCCCCTCCAACCCATCAGCAGCACATCAACACTCTGATGCCCAGATCTGGGTTAGACCTCAGTAGGGCTCCTTGGAGAGCTGCTGATGCCATGTGTAGAGACAAAGAACAATCAAGATGGGCCTGTAACCAGGTTTTGAGAAAGCAACGGCCACTCAAAAGTTCTGGGGTAGAAGTGATAAAGTACAGGCACCACCTTACAAGGACTACCATGGGCCAAGTTATGACAATTTGAACATCAAAAATAAAATACACTTAATAATGGTGAAAGGAGACAAACTGATTCTGTAAAGACCACGAATTGACAATGAATATCAAAATGAAAGGGCAGTAAAGTGAATAAGGCAACTGAAATTTAAAGGAAAGAAGAATATATTAGGAAGTTATTTTTAATCCATGGTAGGAAGCAGTAGAGGTGGGTGTGTAAGACTGCTCTGTTTCTGCCACTAATACCTTTTATAAAACATTGCATAAATATGTCTCTAAGGAGGATGGCTATGAATAAGCTAACCATATATGGAAGGAGGAGGCAGGTACCAAGAACAGAAAGGCCGGATGTTGTGGGCACAAACTATACACAGGGAGGAGGAGGATCAGACCTAGGGCTGTAAGACAGTGGATTAGCCAACGGACTCCAGAGGAGAGCTGACTGTCCACACTGGACCCCAGATTCCTGGGGATAAATGCTCGTTATGACCCTGCTAATTAATAAAGACACTAGCAAAGCACGTGCATATTTTCAAATATGTTCCAGGTGAATATGTCATTCAGATGGGACAGCGGCTTATATCACAGTAGCCAAATGTGAAGAATTTGTCGTTTCAGGAAGAGGCAACAGCTTGAAGGTGGCTCTTCGAAAGAAATATGTCCACTTGGAGAAACTGCAAAGGTGTGAAAAAGGTCTTTGCAGATGTAATTAAGTTAAAATTCTCAAAAGGACATCATCCTGGATTCCTGGATTAAGATGGACCCTAAGTCCAAAGGGAGAAGAAGGCAGTGTGAACACAGAAGCAGAGCCTGGAAGAATGTGGCTATGAGCAAAGGATCACTGAGGGACAACAGCAGCCACCATGAATTTCAAGAGAGACATGGGACAAATTCTCCCTCAGAGCGTGCAGAAAAGACCAACCAAGCTGACCCCTGGATTTTGGACTCTGGCTTCCAGAAATGTGAGAGAATAAATTTCTACTGTTTTAAGCCATCACGTTTTGGGTAAATTATTATGGCAGCTCTAGGAAACCAACACAGCTACTCTGAGGTCATATTTTCTTTCATGTCTGTTAAGATTACTAAAGCCCTGGAAAAATATAAAACAGGTTCAGAAACCACAAAGAAATTAATTGAAGCTATGGTACCAGGGCTTAAGGGAAGCACAAGTCCCAGGGGTTTTGTTGTCATGGCTTTAAGACCTCTATTTTCTCTTTTGTGGGTATTTAATAGAATCTAACAATGTTAAGGAGGATCTAATTCTACATATATTTAAATTTTAATTTTAAAAGAATTTAATAAATTTTCAAGTTTCTGCTTATTAGCTGTGTCAGCATATGAATATTTAAGTTTAATACATTGAAAAGATGAATGAACACTAACAATTGAGAATTTAAGTATACAATGTAGTCATGAGTCTGCCCCAAAGTATCTCAGACCTCACAGATCTTGCCACGTGCCATCTTCCCCTATGCCCCACGAGGTGATCGGCACAGGTCCTGGTGTGGCCCTCTGAACAAAATAACTTCCTAATCCTGATGTCCCCCCCCATGCTTTTCCCCTCTGCTTGCAAGCAGAATCACTTGGCATTCCCAAGCCCCCTCTGGAACATGATCCAGTCTCCAGAGCTTTCCTCTCTGTCAGCTTTCTATCTGTCCTCTCCAGAGCTTTCCTCTCTGTCAGCTTTCCATGCCAGGACAGCCAGGAAGCCCAAGACAGACAAAAGGAAGACCTTCCGTTCTCTAGGGGGTTGTGGGGCTCATGTGAAAGACAGCCTTACAAGCAGGCCTTCCCTCCACTTGCTTCAGAAAATTAACTGAACAGTATGCTTTTGCAGAGTTCTCGTTCTCATCTTTATTTCTTAAAATGTTGATACTGTCAGTCACTGAGCATCCATGGCAGAAGGCAAGCTGCTAATGAACAGCTTGCTGTCAGCTACCCTATCCCAAACCATTGCCTTCTCATTTCAAGCACAGGAGAAGCAGGCACAATCCCACCTCCAGGGGAAGATAGGGGGAGGCCTGGCTTTTATAGAACACATCCACAGGCTGGAAGATGGCATTTACAGGAAGCAGAGCACTGCAGAGCCAAAGTGCATCCAGGCCTCAGTGCAATTCTCATTAAAATCAACGCTACATTCAAGGACAGAGAAGAAATAGCACTTGGGTGTATTGTGTCATCAGTACACAGCCTTCACAGTTGAGTTTACCTCCTGCCAGCCTGGGAGGACTGTATGAGAAATCT
Source organism: Cephalopachus bancanus (assembly GCA_027257055.1). Classification (NCBI taxonomy): domain Eukaryota; kingdom Metazoa; phylum Chordata; class Mammalia; order Primates; family Tarsiidae; genus Cephalopachus; species Cephalopachus bancanus. The sequence goes on along the minus strand of JAPVLO010000021.1, from coordinate 9,347,770 downwards.
CACTCCTCACTCCTCTTACCAGCAGGTCATGTAGCAGATGCCATGGGCTTCAAAACACAAAAAGTCCCGGATTCCACTCTTGCCAAAACTCAGCTCTACCACAGTGGTCTGAGTCCGTCACTAGGGAGGAGCGGATGGGGTGTGAGCCGAGCTGTCATGTCAATTTCCCACCTGAGTCTGTTCCAGCTTTGTCTTAGACATGCTGAATTAGCATGAAAAAGAAAACAGTCAATCTGTACAGAACTGCTTGCCAGGCACTTTTATTCTTAAAAAGAAAAAAACCAAGATACTCAAAGCTGGAATCTGGTTTAATGAGAAAGAATGAAAGGTGGCAGGTGACAAAGCCTGGGGTCCGTGAGGGTAGGTCTACCCACCAGTATGAGTACCTTTTGCTGCACTGCTCACAGACTCTGTGCTAAGGCTCCTGGTGCTGTCAGGTACCCTGGCATGAGGCTGCTTTTGATCACCTCTCTAAGACAGGCACCTTCGATTCTCCCCCATGGTGCCCCTGGGTGGAGGCGGCATGACCTCATGCGGCTAACATGAAACCAGGGTTTCTCCACGTCCCTCTGACCCTGCAGACATTTGTGTCAGCTAAAAGTGATGAAAATGGGACCAAGGAAGAATCCACTCAGTTGAGAACTGAGGAAGAGAAGAAAGAAGGCACAATTCCAGGGCTCACTTAGGTCCCCACCTATAAACAAATTGGCCCAGGTCTTAGGAATGGCAGAAAAGAAAGGACACGCCCAGCACTTGGCAACTATTTTTAAACACATTATAATGTACACATTTTGGTATTATTTTTGTCAGTAAAAGAAAATTAAAAGTTTTCCTGGGCGATTAGATCCCCTTTCCCCCTTTCCAACACAGTCCTCCAATCCCATAACTTATATTTCCTTCCTTCCTTCAACCCAGCCTCATTATACACAAGTCTGGATAAGAATATATTCCTCATTGCACCAATGGGAGCCCCTAACTCCAACCCAGCCCCATTATACACAAGAAGTCTGGGTGAGAATATACTCCTCATTGCCCCAACGGGAACCCTCAAACACACACACACACCACACACACACACACACACACACTATACTCCTCATTGCCCCAACGGGACCCCTCAAACACACCACACACACACACACACACACACACACACACACACACACACACACTATACTCCTCATTGCCCCAACGGGACCCCTCAAACACACCACACACACACACACACACACACACACACACACACACACACACACACACACCCTCTGCTTTCTCTTAGGTCACCACTTCATAAAATTATTGACCCTTATCCTCTTTAGAAGGTCAGCACTGTGTGCTATTTATTCATTTAATTTGTACAGGCTTAGTGTATAGTGTGGTGTGTCTATTTTTGTTTCACTTAGGATTTTAATTAGGATGAAGGCAATCTTTGAAGGTGGCAATGAACAAAATGTGGGTTTTATTCTGCATATGGGTTTTAGACTTTGTCTTGTTTTCACAAAAAAAATAAGTAAGGAGAAAAACTATGTTTAAAGGCATGAATTTTTGCATTTTATCTTATTTAAGAAACATTTATTAAGTACCTATTTAATGCAAGGCCCTGAGTTGAGGGCACTGACCCATTCAAGCAAACATGGGCTTGGCTCTATTCATTTACTCCATGAATACAAAAATTATTTGCAACAAGTAGTAATCTTCTAGAATTTAAGCCTCACATGTATCTAAATCTTAATAAAAGTCCTAGATAATTTAGAACATGCTTTGAGAGTTAGGTGCATTTTTCTATGGTGTTCTGCTTGAGAATTCTTTAAAGATTTTCCTAGAAGTATCACCTGAAAGCAATTTAATAGCACTTCATTTGAAAAAACAAACACTACAATTTTTTAAAAATCATGATCAAATGGTGTTTATTTCAGTAATACAAGATTGGTTTTATATCCAGAAATCAACAAAATTCATCATATTAAACACCATATGATCATCTCAATAGATATAGAAAAAATTTGATAAAATGTAAGACCCTTCTTGATACAGACTCTTAGAAAACTAGAACTTTCTTTCAGAAAAAAAAATCTACAAAAAAAATCCCACGGTTGTCCACAGATTTTTTTTTTTTTTTTTTTTTTTTGCGTTGGAGTCTCACTCTGTCGCCCAAGCTGGAATGCAGTGGCACGCTCATGGCCACTGCAGCCTTGACCTGTTGGGCTCAGGAGATACTTTTGCCCCAGCCTTCCAAGTAGCTGAAACTACCAACACACACCACCTCGCCCAGCTAGTTTTGTGTGTGTGTGTGAATTACTGTAGAGATGAGTTCTCAACAAGTTGTCCAGGCTGGTCTCGAACCCCCCCAGCTCACCTTGGCTTCCAAAGTGCTGGGATTACAGGCTGAGCCATCGCGCCCGGACTGTCCTCAGATTTAATGGTCTAATAATGAATTCTTCGCCTCTGAGTTTATAAACATAACTAATTATCCACTATCACCAGTTTTTTTTCTTTTTTTTTAAATTTAATTTAATATTAGATTCAGGATTTGCATGTGCAGGTTTGTTAAAAAGAAGAAAAAAAATCAAGATACGCAATGCTGGAATCTGGTCTGATAAGAAAGAATGAAAGCTGGCAGGTGACAATGCCTGGGGGACATGAGGGTAGGTCTGGGGTTTGGGCTTCTAGTGTATCCATCCATCACAAAGTGACGATTATGCTAGGACGGCTTCTCAGGGAGTACACATATGTATTCAGAACCAAAGAACAAAAAAGAAGTGTGATGGTACACACCTAGACCATCACCAGCTTGCTATTCAGCGGGTGGATGGTTGGTGAAATGAGCATAGCATCATAGGTATGGGTGGGTTCTGAAGCTGTACTGAGTAGCACCAGCTACTTGGGAGGCTGAGGCAGGAGGATCACTGGAGTCCAGGAGTTTGAGGCCAGCCTGGGTAACACAGCGAGACCTTGTCAAGAGAAGAGGAGAAAGGGGAGAAAGAGGAGAAAGGAGGGAGGGAAGAAGGGAGGAAGGAAAAGGGGAAAGAATGAGGGAGCGGCATGAGTCAAGGTCATGGGAGTTTGTTATGTCCAAGGACCTGGAAGCACCAGTGTGGCTGCTGCAGGATAATAGGGAGGGCGGAATGAGGCTGGCTGGAAAGAAAACCAAGAGCCAGGTCACAGGGCCTTCAAAGACCCTGCATTTTTATCCAAAGGACAACTGGAAGCAAAGGAGCAGCATAACCCAATTAGATTAAAAAAAAAAAAAAAAAAAAAGACTAGCTAGGCTGTTGATTCGAAGAGGACAGCAGAGAAAAGTGGAAGCCGGAAGAGCAGTTACAGCTGTCCAGGGATGAAACGACAGTGGCTTCATTGAGAGTGACAGCAGCAGGGTTGGAGGAGGAGTCTGGGATATATTCAGAGTAAGAAACAATAGGACCAGCAGATGGCCAGGAGGGTATGGAAATGGGGTAAACCATGTCGCATTTATTATGACAAATGTGTACAGATGAGAGAAAAATTCACTTTTGGTAGGGATGTGTCAAGCTAAGTGTATGGGTACATGAGACTAGGGAAGGAGGGGAGAGGACAGGAAGGCCGGAGTGGGCATACGTTTAGCAACCACCAGCATGTGGCTGGTATTACAGTCCTGGAAAGAAAGGATACGGAGAGAAGCAGACTGGACACTCCAACATTTGGAGATGCATATCGCAGTCACCTGATAATTAAAATGACTATTTCTGAGGGTAGAGCCTGAGGAGAATATACAATCAGGCATAGGTATACACCACCAATTGAAAATATTCAGAAAAAAATTAAAAATAAAACAAAAAATAAGTTTTTAAAATGCAGTGTAATTACTTAAATAGCATTTACACTGTTTTAGGTATTTCAAGTAATCTAGAGACAATTTAAAGTACACAGAAGGATGTGTGGAGGTTAAATGCAAAAACTATGCTATTTTATATCAGACTAGAACATCTACACATTTTGGTAACCGCAGGGGATGCCATGTTCGTATTTTTAAAAGCTCTCAGTATGAAGACCAAGAGCCACTGCTTTGGAAGATCAGAGGAAGAAAAGGAAGAACTTGTTACACAGGCTAGAAAGACTGACCAGACAGACAGGAGAGAAATCCAGGAGACAATGAGGCCCTGAAGGCCAAGCCAGGAGGGTGTCCAGAAGGGAGTGACCACTATGTCAACCCTATTCAAGGGTCTAGCCTTATGAGGGGAGACAGAAACCTCAAGGTACAGCAGTGGGGGGTGAGTCCAGTTAAACCTCCATGCCAGATGCTCTGGGTCCCTGTATGACTAAATCGTAACACATCGGGTTCACTTCACTGCACACACGCATAAAATCGACTGTACAAACGTTATACCTGTGACTATGTGGACACAAGTGAATGAACAAAGGTGAAAATAGGGGTATAATATTATTGTAGATTCCACTTTATGGGCAGAACTCGAATGCTGGGGTGAGGAGTGAGGAGACCTAAACACAATTCCTGCCCCCCACACACCCCAGCTGTGTGCAAGTCAGCATACCTGGGCCTCAGGGGTTCCATGTGCACAATGATGGTTGGACTAGATTCATGGTCTTTAATTTTTTTCATTTAAATTTAAATTTAACTTTGAAAAATTTAAATGGTGAGGGGAACTGGTTTAATATGCAGGTTCCCAGACCCCACTCCTTCCTCCCAGAGAAGCAAGGTAAATAACTTGGTGTAGGATGGCACCGAAGCCCTTGAGAGCCAGCCGCCTGCATTGGTCCAACCCAGTGCAAAGTCCCTGGGTTAGGCCATGGAAGAAAATAAATAGTCTAGGAAATGTTTTTATACCCTTAGTCAGAAAACCTCAGCTGGAACTCAGACACACCAAGTTCTCAAAGGATTATGGGTGCATACCAGTCACTCAGTAAATACTGTTGCTGTTAAACAATGGAATAATATCTTGAAACTCTTATTTGCTTTGTAGCCTTCTCTTCTCCTTAGAAAAATGGTTGCTCCAGGTAAAGTCAGAGGTGAAGTAGTCAGCAGATCATATGGACAGAGAGATTTCCTTCCTTGACCAATGATCCTTAACCAAAAAGTTACACAGAGTGACCCCTGGAAGGAGAACCAGAAGGAGTCGTCGCCAACTAAACGCCAATGCAGCAAACTTCACACCTGATGTCTGATGAATGTTATGTGACTACAAAAGTCTACAACACACATAGTCATCTCCACCTGGGATCAGGGAAGTATGACCTACAGAACCACAGGATTGGGGTAAAAATCACAGGAAAAAAGGAAACTTCATCTTAAATAAGGCTAAATCAGGCAAAGTATCGCTTGGGACACCAACCTTGAACCATGGGGAAAAAATTAATTTTGAATATAAGTTAGATATATATCTTATAAATAAATAAGCTATTGACATATTCTGAGACTAAGATTTTGGGGCATTTTTATGTGTGTTCTACCAAATGAGCTTTATTCTTAAACTATAATTTCCCCCCTTTTTTAGTTACTCTGGAAGAGAGCAGTTAAGAGATAGAGTCAGACCAGACAACATAGGTTTTACTCTCAGCACCTCACCTTGCTAACTATGTAACTTTGAGGAAGCTTTCTAATTTCCCTGAGCCTCAGTGTCTTCATCTATAGAATAGGGGGGTAGCAAGAGTATTTAATTCAGAGGTCACTGTGAGGATTAAGTAAGACACATGCAAAGCACTGAAAACAATGTCCAGCACACAGTAAGCGCTACATGTTGACTATTTTTCTTCCTATTCAACTGTTTAAACCCAAATGTACCATACTTACAAGTACATCTGATTTTGGGGTGATTTCATTTTACTTTTCTGTGTTTCTCAGACTTAGGAGTTAAAAATCCACCTGACTGAAGAAGTGCTAAAACTGTCCTGAGCAGTTAATTCTACCACCTAGTAAAGGTGGATGCCCAAAACCTCCTCATCTCTTCTTAAACCAGCTGAGGGCCAGATTTAAAAGGCAAAGCATTGTTTCTCCACCCAGGGGGATGACATATAGAAAAGGGCATGTGTCTGTCCAATCCTGTAGCAATGCGTAGCTGGCCCTCTCATCCAGGGCTTCTTACCTGGGGTTGCATATCAGAATTCCTAAGGAGCTTTTCATCCCCACTCCCACCCCCAACAGAGAACCACCACCCTGAATGATGCAGAAAACAAATCTAGAACCAAATGAGGGGATATGTTGTCTTCTCACATGCCTCACAACTGACTTAACACACCAGTGAGTCACAGCACAATGAGTCACAGCATCTCCTGGGTTACATATGTGCAAACAAATACACGAAACCCAAAAGGACACCAGGCATAAAGCAGGACTCCAAACCTGTGCCTTCCAGCAACCTCTCTGCCAGTTTGGCAAGGCACACAGACTCTCCTCAGAAGAAAGATTTGAAGACACAAAATACAAAAGATTGCAAAGGAAAACAACTGTAGCTAAAATGTGAAAACAGTTCAGGATATGAACAACAACAAAAAGTCTTGGATACAATAAAAACGTCTGGGGTACAATATTTAATATTAATACATTAAATAACAAGATCTATTAGCACTTTTAATGACAAAAGTCATTTCGCAGCAGTGAAGTAAAGGCAGTAATTTAAATTATCTGCTTCCACTATGGCATGACATAAAACTATCTGTGATGTCTACAAGTGACAAAGTCACAGGTTCTGCTAATATCACTGTGCTCTGTTGTCTACATCCATAATAAAAGGAAACACCGCATTTCATTTAGAAATTAATGAACCCAAAGATGTCATGTTGTCTTTACAAGTCCATGGAACCCCTAAACTAACTCCGCAGGCCTTTGGGGGGGACTCAGGACCTCAGTGTGGAGAGCCCAGCTCTACAGGGTCCTTAAGAGTTAATGCCTATGGTTTTTCTTTTCTGAGAAACTTGCCCATGGCAGGTCTTTCTGCCATGAATCTTCATTTTTTCCTTCTCTTCTTCTCACTAAGTGTTAATGCCTGAACATTCAATTAATAGATATTTAGCAAACAGCTGCTTTGTTCTCAGTACAGGAATTATGGAGGAAAGTACAGAATTAAAGTAAGGCTTTGATGTAACCATGCTGTAAAAACTTTCAGAATCTCTGTTTGATGTTTACTGTGGTTCTTCCAGTTCATTATGAGTTGTGTTATCTACTGCTAAATCCACCAGGTTTTTAATATATAACTTAAAAGCAAAGCAACCAAACAAGAAAAAAAAAAACAAAAAACCACAATCTGTATTCAAGTCTACTGCTAAATAGGTTCCAGAAACTGTGGCTCAATATGGAATAAACACTGAGCCTTCCACGTGTCCATTTCTGCTATAATAAAACTAGTCCTGCCCAACTGCAGACATTTTACAGGGACAAAATGAGGCAATTAGTGTGAAAGTTCCTTTGAAAATTGTATAGTGTTACCTATGGAGGGCGTTCCATTACACTGTAAATGTCAGTGATTAATCACAGTATATGAGTGGGACCAAGGAGCCCCTGGTGGCAGGAATGGCCATGAGTGTCCTGTCAAACCACACGCGTGTCTCCTAAGGAAGGAGATGTGATACAGAGAAATTTAAAAAAAAAAAAAAATTCTGAGCCGGGCTCGGTGGCTCAGTCTGTAATCCTGCGCCTTTGGGAGGCTGAGGTGAGTGGATTGCCTGAGCCCGCAGGTTCAAGACCCGCCTGGGCAGCGAGACCTCATCTCTACAATAAATGAAAAAATCAGCCGGGCGTGGTAGCGCATGCCTGTAATTTCAGCTACTTGGAAGGCTGAGGCGGAAGGATCGCCGGAGCCCAGCAGGTCGAGGCTGTGGTGGCCGGGAGTGGCCACTGCACTCCAGTCTGGGTGACAGAGTGAGACTCCAACCCCAAAAAAAAAAAAAATTCTGTTATAAATTCAACTATCCTGTTAATTTTATCGTAGACTTCTCCAGTCTGAAGGAAGCAAATATAATACCTATCAAAGAGGTTACTCCAAACTTAGGTTTCCATACAATACCAAATCTCTTTGGTGGTACAAATGCTGTGAGTACATAAAAACGACCGGTAAAGAGCTTCCTTTACACTATAAGACATACCACGTGTTCCAAAGCTTCAACTTTAACATTAGCACAAGTCTAACATGCTTCATATCCACCCTGATGTGGATTATTCTAGTATTATTCCTACTGAAACTGAATTTCTGCAGTGTTCACAAAGATACTGTAGGGTTTGCATCACGTATAAAAACACAAGCCAATTTAAATAAAATTCTTTTCTTATTAATATCTAATAGAGAGAAACTGAAAACAGCCCCAGGTGTACACTAAAGAAGAAACTTATGTTTCCAATCTGCTTTTTATAAATGATCCCACAATTTCAAGACAGTTGAACAAATCAGTCTGTATTAGTAAAAATAATTACAGAAAACTTTTAGATGCAGTAAAAATTGGTTTTAAACCGTAATCTCCACTTTTAAAAATTGTTGTACTTTTTTTTTAAGTGCCACAGTGATACACAGATATATAAATGATTGCCTACCATGAATTTTTATTTATTTATTTATGAGTTGGAGTCTCATTCTGTCACCCAGACTAGAGTATAGTGGCACACTCATGGCCACTCCAGCATCGATCTGCTGGGCTCCAATGATCCTGCCACCTCAGCCTTCCAGGTAGCTGGAACTACAGGCACACTCTACCACGCCCAGCTAATATTTTATTTATTGTAGAGACAAGGTCTCGCCAAGTTGCCTGGGCTGGACTCGAGCCCACAGGCATAGCCAATCCACTCGCCTCGGTCTCCTAAAGTGATGGGATTCCAGGTTAAGCCACCAAGCCCGGCCCCACAATTAATATTTAAAGAGTGAAGTTGCTTCTAAGAAGGTATATTTTAAACAAACATCAGAAGCATCAAGTGTTAATTTTTTTTTAATTATCATTTTTTTCAAACCTGTAATATCAAGTCACAGACCCTGTCATCAGGATACTGAAATAAAAAAGTATGCTGCTCACTCTACCAGGTATCAGCTCTACAGCCCATCAGCATGACTGCTTTGCTGCTGCAGCGAAATTTTGACTTTCTCAAATAACCAGCTTAGTGAGCTTTCATGCAAGAGTCATCTGTCTTGGTACTCATGTCTTGCTATGTCACATAAATGAGCTGCCTAGATGTTCCCAATACCATTGGTTTTAAATGCAAACAAGTTCCTTCCCAATAAGAGTTTCTAAGGTGTCACATGATACTTTTGGTTAAAAGGAGAAATGGGAACTTTTTCAAATTCTTCTGTATGGTTAAAAAAAAAGTTGGTTCAAATTAAATTCTTACATAGTCCCCACAATTCTAAAATTTCTGTTCAGAACATTTAAAATTGAGACCTTTTATGTGGCTCACCACATCTCTGTGACTACCATTCCAGAGATGGCAGGCCACAACACATGGTGACCAGTACAAGACGTCATTTGGGGTCAAGGCTAAGAAGGACTGGCAATCATAATGCTGTTGCAACATGAAAGGGTAACCACTTACGAAAGTATTTCAGCGTCTCTTCAATTTGCTCAGTTGTGAGGTCAATGTTGGCATCTGGAGAAATGAGAGGTGTATGAAGCCAGTCGTCGTGGTCATAACCGTAGATGGTGTCGGCTCTTAACTTATAATGGGGCAGCTGCTCCTCCAGGAGGCTAATGATCTCAACTTCCGGAAGATCGGTGCTGTTGCACACATCTAAAGAGAATCAACCAAGAAATGAGAGCCCAGAACCGGTTATGGTAATGCTGTGGCTAGTTAACTAAATTTGTGGCTTGGTTTAGTTTAGGCAGCAGACGTCTTCAGTTATTTATCTACAGCACGGAGAAGCCAGTCAAGGCCATATCAGAAGCCTTTTTCCAACTTAAACTCTACTCTCAAAACTTAGAATTAGGTATGTTCCTGACAAGACCTATCCAAAATAGTTCCTGCTATTTAGGGCACACTATTTGGGAGGGAAAGCCAAAATTCTTGAGCCTTCATCATCTGTACGAAGCCTTTCCTCCAACCCTTTCTCTGGCCATTTTCTCTTGAGCATTCTACATGTAAGCCAAACTGGTTACAATTTCACCAATATGCCTTACTTACCCCTGTCACCCTTTTACTATTCAAACTATTCTCACCTAGAATTTTGCCTTTATTTCATTTATTCATTCATCTTTTCATTTATCCACACTTCCTTGCATTCATCCATCCATCCACATCCATCCCTATCTTCTTTTTTTTTTTTTGAGTTGGAGTCTCTCACTCTGTCGCCCAGACTGGAGTGCAGTGGCCGCTCCCGGCCACCGCAGCCTTGACCTGCTGGGCTCCGGCGATCCTTCCGCCTCAGCCTTCCAAGTAGCCAGAATTATAGACATGCGCTACCACGCCCGGCTGATTTTTTCATTTATTGTAGAGATGAGGTCTCGCCTGCCCAGGCGGGTCTCGAACCCGTGGGCTCAGGCAATCCACTCACCTCAGCCTCCCAAAGGAGCGGGATTACAGGCTGAGCCACCGAGCCCGGCTCATCCATCCCTATCTTGAGTACTAGAGGAATAGGAGACACAATGGTGAACACAACAGTCATGGACCTGCCCCTGCAACACTTGTATTCTTGTGGGGATCCAATAATTACACCAAAAGGTATCCATCCTTCAAGGCACAGCTTGAATATCACCTCTTCCCTGACATGCTGGTGTTTCAAGCACTCCAAACAGAATTAATCTCTCTTCCCCTTTCTATATTCACACAGCATTTTTGTCAGAGTCTCTGTTTCTACATTGTTTAAGTTCTGTCTTATGGGTATTTCGTATCCAATTCATCTTGCTGAGAGATAGCAAACTTCCAACCACAGTTGTTTTCAACCTACCACCTATACCCACAGGACCTGGCCAAGGCTGTGCTCAGGGGTCCACAATAAAGCCTATGATGAAGAATCAACTCATGCAAAGCACATCAATTCAGGCCTTTTAATTAAATCAACAGCACAGCAAATATAACCAAGACATGGACTATTGTACTCTACTTCTCTACCTCAGTGCTTACTTACCAAAGGAGAAATACAGAGAAGGAATTAAATGAATACTCACGGATGGGTGATAATTATCTATCAGCTAATTCTGATATTATTCACCAAATCAGCTCATTTCACATAAGGCATCTAAGACCTAGGATGGGAAATGGTTTTTGGGAACCACGGTGGTCTTGTCAACCCATAAGTAAGCCAATCACCTGTGGCGTACACAGATGGGCAAGAGAAGAGGGTTAGCTTGGTCTTCCATTCTAGAAATCAATCTTCAATTTAAAAAAAAAAAAACAACCAAAAGATAAGAATACTACTGGGAGTCAATTCTTAACAAAGTTGCTGTACCATCATATCCTTGCCTTCAAGCAGTAAACAAAAGTGAGAGCCTGGATCAAGGTGGAGGACTAAGCATATACTTCAGCCTCCATCCCTCTCCAAAGTGTTAGGAAAAACAGGGGACAAAAACACATTCTTTATCAATAAAACAGCATGGGAAAATAAGGTAGGGGTGCTGGGGATGGACCAAAATCATGAAGTATTCCTAAAACATGGAAAGTAGGATCAAATTCAAGGAGGAAGGCCCAGCCCTACATACACACACATACACACACACACACACACACACACACACACACACACACACACACACTCACACACACACACACACACACACACACAAAAGTACATGGGCACATGCATGCGTGCACACAGGAAATAAGTGGTGCATACAATGGGACTAGATTGCCGCTGGGAGGTAGCTATCAGAGAGAACAGGAAGGTCTGGAGCAGGGATTCACTGCAGAACCAAAGCAGGAACAGCAAGAAGGACCAGTTCGTTCCCTGTTCTCCCTACTTGAGCCAAGGCCAAGAAGGTTTCAAGGCAGTAACTGCAAAGGAGCTGCTCACTCAGGCAGAATGTGAGACACCTATGACTAGAAGACCAGCAATGCCAGAGACTTACCAAAATCTGTCTCCTTTGTGTTTAATTGGTAAGCCATTCAACAGGCGAAAAACATGGAATCGTGGGAAAAGAGAGTGTACAGTCATAAATCATCACCCTTTGAGCAAGAACCCACTGAAAACACTGTCAGCACCCATCCCTCCCGTAGCTTTCCACCACCCCACACCAGCCTTTGTCACTCAATTCAACATGCAAAGCTTCATGGAGAATATTTCCATTTCGGAAGTAAACATGGTTTTTCAAAAGGCTAAGGAAAGAATTAATAATTAGAAAGTGAGGACATTTCAGAATTTTACATGGAGCTTTAGGGAAGGAGTTCAGTCCAGGTGGGGGGACTACATCTGAACCTGAACGCTGAAATTTTTCTGCCTAATGTGGGATATGACACAGCAAGCACACTTGGCATTTCAGCCAGGAAAACCCAGACCAGACCTGCTGTGTCACTTTGCAACGGTCTGCTGTGATCAGAAGCTATGTCCTCCCCTAGCAGCAGTCTAAGCTCAAGAGAGTTTTCTCCTATTTCTTCTCATCTTTCACAAGCAACAAAGCACCATCCAGAAGGTTCAAGGTGGGCCCACAATCAGCAAATATTTCCTCTTCTCACTATCTAGTAAAGAGTAAGTTCCCATAAAGCCTAAATCTGGGGAAAGTCTCACAGCTATAAAATGCTACCATGTGACTGAGGGAACAGGGGGCCTAACAGAGAACGGCATCTCTTGCCTAAACGTGGACGTGATCAAACCATCATTCCATAGAAGCTCCACAAAAGACAGTGCCAGCCTGTCCCTATGAGAACAGGCAAGGAACCAACACATTCCCCCACATGACACACCCACACAGCAGGCTAGAATCTTCTGGTGTCAATGCTATTCAGTAAGGAAGGCAAAGACTCCAGGAAAAAAAAAATCCCTTCTAAGAATTCTAAGAATAGTGTTTCCCTGTGAGTATGCCTTAGGCTGCTCAAAAGCTAGAGTTGACCTGTCCTTCCACGTTTCCAGGGCTGAAGGTCAACCTATTTATAGAGTGGGTCCTTATGCCCAAGAGATATCATTTTCCTTACAGCATATGATGACCAGTGAGATAAAGCATCAAAAGGTAAGGCTGTGCCAAAATGCCTTTTTAAAAAACTCTGTATTTGATTTTCCCATAACATGACCAGTCTCATAAACACCAGCAAGTCTTCAGATGCTTGGAAGGTCCTGAGAATTAGGGCATAGGACAGGATTAGGGAGATGGCCATGAAGCTCTCCTTGACCTTGCCTGCAGAGGCAGAGGCCCCAGGGACTCCCTGTGGAAGTGGACATCATGTTTGCCTCATGGAGAGGATACCTGACATCAGGTAAATGTCATATAAGAGCCTTCAGGAATGTTTTCACCATGCCAAACATCAAGCCTGAGCATTCTCTGACCCTTCTGGCAACCTGGGACACAGATATTATTTGCTTGCTTTACAGATGAAGAAGCTGAGATGCACAGGGGCTGTGAGGTATCTTATTACTCAAGGTCATGCAGCTAAGAGGCTGATCCAGTATGAGCAGCTCAGCTGTCCAACTGAAAGCTACGCTCTTCCCTCTGCCACCTGTTGCCCATCTCCCAGAAGGGTGCACTTAAGTGCAGGAGAATTCCCAGGTTATCGTCATCAGGATCCCTAATTGTTCTAAACAGGTGGAAGACTTCATACACATAGCAGGCATGTTCAATTAAAAAACGACTAATTAGAAAGTGTCAGGATGATTTTCTCTTTTAAAGCAAAAGAAGTAGAACCAAGAATTGAAATAATTTGTCTGTAGAACCATGGAGGGTCAGTGGCCTGAGCAGGAGCCCTGCCCCCTCTCTTGGAGCAGATCCAAGCCCCTGCTGTGAAAGGAGACGGCTGGTCCATCCTGGAGGAGAGGAACCCTTTATGCTCTCTGTGGTCATCATTTCTCCCCCACTTCAATTCATATTAGTAACAAGCTATAAAAATGTGTTCTCAGATAAGTATCAAATGAAAGGCATCAATTTCCTGATCAAACCCAAAGCCCAGCATGTCCATGGCTTCAGGCAGATTTGCAGCAACAATAGCAAAAACCCCCACTGACCCCCAGTCAATCAAGCCACCAAGAGGCCAGGTGCTTGAACAATCAGGGGAGACAGGCCTTAGCATCTCCTCCTTGCCCAGTTACTGTAATAGTCCCATGGTCGCCAGTCACATTGAGGCTGACGCCATCTTTGGAAAGGCACTTTCTTAATTACAGTATTGCTCTGCTTTAAAAGTCTCCCCAGCTCCCCATAAAGTGCTTCATGATTCAGCCTGTACCTTCCTAATGCAGAGGCTACTGATTATTTCCCAGTATCCATTCTTTGCCTCTTCCTCTTGGTAATGCAACCCCCAATATGTGGCTAGGCCAAATTCGAAAAGGCAATCAATGCCCAGGGGATGAACAGAGCAACCCTGGCAGCCTGGGACACCCTGGCGGTGACAGTGTTCCTGAAATGCCTTCCACATGGACTTCAAGAAAGAAATGCATGGCTCCCTTATTGAGGCAATAGTTCAATTATTTTGGTCTCTGTTAAAGCAGCTAAATCAATACCCGAACAGCTTTTCTCACCAAGCTCAGTCTCTGCTATTTTCTCCATTTTTCCTTTACTTAAGCCACACCAACTTCTCACCATTCTCCAAACAAATTTTTTCACAAATCTGGGTTTTTATACCAGCTGTTTTAGCTGCCTAGAATGCCCTTAAACTGCCTAGCAAACTCCATCTTAAAATATCACTCAAATGTCACCCTGTATTGCAAAGCTTCCCTTGACCTCTCTCCTCTGGCTTCCACTGTACTTAGTACATAAATGATTTCACTACAGTGTTAGAGGTGTTTTCTCCCCATCTCTTCCCCACTAACTGTGAGCTCCTCAGGAGAAACGGTTTTGAATTACCCATCTGACATCCAACCCAGCCCAAGCAATTCCTCAAGCAACATTAAGTGTTGGGTGAATAATGGAACAAAGGGAAGGAGGAAGCAGCAACCAGTGGCAAGTCTAGTCTGTCAAACCCCTGCCTATCCAGGACAGACTGGCCCAGCCTTCAGCATGAAGTAGGCAGGGCCATCTGGTGTCAAGGTCTTTTCAAGCCCCTCACAGTACCACCCTAGGTTTTTGTCCAGCATGCAGGAAAGTACCATGGGGTAGTGAATGTCCCCTCAATCGCTCAGCAAATGGCCATCCAATGCCCATCATTCTTACAGCACCACTTTGCGGGCAGAACATGATAGGGCTCTTCACCTCTTCAGAGCTATATCCTTTATACGTTTTCTCCAAGGCATATGGTTTGGAGTGAACTCTCATACCCAGGATATAGGCTTCACTTAGGGCTACCTGGGAGGTGATAGAGAGTACTGGAGCCTGCTCAGCCAACTTCCAGAACACCTTTGGAAGTTCTGTGGCTGTAGAAGCAGCTATGTCCATTCTACACCTGACTCAGGCTAGATCTTCACCCAGAAAGGGGCTAGGAGGTGGCTCCTCCATTAGGGATTTATGCTGATGCCAGCTTCACAAAACCTGTCAGGTGCCTGAAACAATGTTTACATTTTACAGAGGTAATAACTCTAAATTAATGTCCAACATTGAAAACTCAGAGAGTCTCCTGTAAAAAGACAGATCCCTGGCCTCTCGGAAGAAGTCAGCATTTCCAGGATCAAGGGCCCTCCTCCTCAGCAGATGAGTTAAATGCTCTGAGTGGTGGCTGCCCCCAGATAGGGAATGGGGTACTTCCAACGGGGTCTCTAGGCCCAGAAGACCAGAGATCTACATAGCTGCAAAGGGGGTAGGACATGCAGATAAGTTGTCTAGCAGGAAAGTAGCCCAAAATATACATATGATCTGCAGGAGATCGGGGGAAAGGGAAGAATAAAAGAAGGGGGAGATAAAGAGGAAAAGCTTTGGCAAAAGCAAAGAGAAGAACAGAAGGCACAGAGGAAAGGAACATAAGGAGAGAGACGATGGGAGGAAACCAGCACCACGACTGCCACCTGCTGGAAGATGCCGGGAAACCCCAGGTGCCAGCCAGGGGGAGCCCAGCTTCAAGAGTGGAGAAAGGTATCCCAGTCTTGGTTCTGCCCCAACTTCACCCTGTCACTAGGGCAAGTCACATCTTCATCTGTGTGGGACCCAGTTCCTTCATTGCAGAACAAAAGTATAAGTTTGCAGACAAGCTCTCTACACCCTAAATTTCTCTGAGCAGCTAGAACAAGAGTCGCACATTCCAAGGGCTGTGTCTGGGGGCCACCATTCACAACACTTCCCTGCTCCATGGAGGAGGTGGTCCCCTGGTCCTCAATATGCTGACTCCTGCCGAGAGAGCAAGGATCTGTATTTTTATGTGGGATTCCCTGATTTCTAAATGTTGGGCACTAAACTCACATGGCACCAGTGTGCATGCTGGGATCTCCTATCCTGATGAGTCACTCTGGGAATTGGGAGAACATTACAGACTACACTGAAGGTGACAATCAAAGAACAAGAAAAGAAACCTTCACTCATCAAATATGGCCATGTTACAAAGGTTCATCTTTTTCCTATGTCTTCCTCCCTGTCCCTATCCCACTCCATTTCTTTACCCACCATGTTTCCACTTGGCCATCAGAGAGATGGATGAGGAACATGACTCCACATATGAATATGGGGTGTTTCTGGCAGTGACTGATTTAAAGGCTTCACAAGAAAACACTTCTCACCTACTCAGCCACTCACAAACCATCCTGTACAGACTTGGAAACAATTCCATTTTCTTGAAATTATAGGGAATAAAGAGCACAAACTCAGGGACTCACAAGCAGGCCATACTGGTGCCAGGGATGCGTGTGATACTTTGAAACTGATGTCCAACAGTTGGCCTTCTAGAAAATTCCTCTTCATCATGGGATCATGCAGTTCAGAGCCTTACCTAAGAATCTTCACAGGACTCAGTCTTTGTACTAACTTTCTATACCATAAAATCTGCAATTCCACAAATTACAAAAGATCATTAGAGCTAAGAAAAGCTACAGACTTGACCACCCTCATTTAATGGAGGAGGATACTGTGCTCAGAGAGGCTGAGGAAGTGGTCAAATGTCACAGAACAAAACAGCAGCAGACTTGAGACTGGTAGTTGGCCCACTACTGGTCCCATTATACAAAAATGGCCTCAGAAAGTAGCAACACCATCTTCAGATACTGATTCATTTTCCACTGTTTGCCTAGCACCCAGAATTCCCCCTGATAACCAGTAAGTGCTTGATAAATATTTGCTGAACTGGCAGGGCATGGTGGCTTATGCCTATAATCTCAGCACCTTGGGAAGCCAAGGTGATAGGATTGCGTGAGGTCTAGAATTCTAGATCAGCCTGGCAACGTAGCAAGAGCTTGTTTCTACAAAAAAATCAAAAAAATTAGCTGGGCGTGGTGGAACGTGTCTGTAATCCCAGCTACTCAGAAGGATGAGGCAGAAGGATAACCTAAGCCCAGAAGGTCGATGCTGCAGTGAGCCGTAATCATGCCACTGCACTCCAGCCTGGGAAACAGAGTGAGACACCAACTCAAAAAAAAAAAAGAAAAAAGAAAAATTTTAAGGCCAGGCACGGTGGCTCACGCCTATAATCCCAGCACTTTGGGAGGCCAAGGTGAGTTCAAAACCATCCTGGGCAACTTGGTGAGACCTCATCTCTACAATCAATCAAGAAAAATTAGCCGAGCACAATGATGGCACGTGCCTGTAGTTCCAGCTACTTTGAAGGGTGAGGCAGAAGGATAGCCTGAGTCCAGCAGGTCGAAGCTGCAGTGGCCATGAACATGCCACTGCCCTCCAACCTGGGTGACAGAGTAAGACTCCAACTCAAAAATAAAACAAAACAATTTTTTTTTTTTTGCTGAACAATGCAAAGTACTTGTCTCTATTACTCCATTTCATTTACTCTCACAAATTGGCAAGCAGTGCAGGAAGAGGATTAGAAATACATTTTATAAATGAAACGGTCTAAAATACAAAGGGAAACTGAGGTCTTGAGGGATTCAGAGACACAGGCAAGAAGCAGGACTAGAAGCAGGACCCCAACTCCCTCCTGCCTCTCTCCCATCCCCTTAAAGCACTGCCTCCTGGCTCACACTCCAGCCTCAAGGGATATTTCGAACCTTTCTTTTCTCTTCCTTCTTTGCCTCTCCCCACTAGGGACAGCTCACTTGCTATGAGCAGCAAAGAGTCTCTCCTAAAGAGAGGGAAGGTCAAACAGAGAAACTTGCCTGGAACCAGAAAGGAAAGTCCAACACAACTATACTTCAGAGACAGAAACAAAAACCAACACTGGGGACATCTCGGCAATGGCTGTGGCCTTAATTACCACCAGAAACAAATCTTTCTAAGAAAATGGATAAACAGTTACACTGATTCAATTCCACATAGCCTGGTGTCAGGTACTATCACCTAATCACGCACACACACCAACTCCAGTGATACATACCCTGAAAGGAGCAGTCGAGCAGAGATGGCCAGTCCGCCCAACTCAGCTGCATTTAGAAACAGGGGCTCCAATGTGAGGCGAAAGGGCAATCTTGTGCAAGTGAATGCATGACAGTCCACTCAGGCACGTCAACTTGTTGTGCAACAAGAAAGGGCAAGAAGGGGCAAGGGAAAAGTGGAGAAGGAAGGATCCTGCTACAGAGGCCTCAAATTGCCAAATCCACATGCAGTATTTTTCAGAAACAGTAACTCCAACAGGTTTTGTATAGAAATCTACAAAAGCAGGTGATAACCACATCACAGGTAAGATCGATTCCAATACTAAGACATAAAGCTAGGGATGGGTGTGGTAGCGCATGGCTGTAATCTCAAAACTTTGGGAGGCTGAGGAGGGAGGATTGCTCAAGACCAAGAGTTAGAGATCAGCCTAAGCAACATAGTGAGACCCCATTTCTACAAAAATAAAATAAAATAAAATTAGCCAGACGTGGTGGCACACGTCTTGTAATCCCAACTACTTGTGAGATTAAAGCAGAAGAATCGCTGAGCCCAGTTGAGGCTGTGGTGAGCCGTAATCGTGCCACTGAACTCTGGTCAGAGTGAGAGAGACTCCAACTTAAAAAAAAAAAAATTTAAAAAGCTAGAAACTTGCAGAAATCTATTTTAAAAGGAAAAGTAAATGTGAATAAGTCTCGCCCAGAATTAAATCTCCAGGAAAATACTTTAAAAAAAAATGGGAGTATTACTGCCCATTTGAATTTGGGTTTTTTTGTTTTTTGTTTTTTGTTTTTTTTCTTTTGTTTTGAGTTGGAGTCTCACTGTGTTGTCCAGACTGGAGTGCAGTGGCACGCTCATGGCCATCTCAGCACTGACCTGCTGGGCTCCGGCGATTCTTCCACCTCAGCCTTCCAACCAGCCAGAACTACAGGTACATGCTAACACACCCGGCTAATTTATTTATTTATTGTAGAGACGAGGTCTCAACAAGTTGCTCAGACTGGTCTTGAATCGGTGGGCTCAGGCAATCCTCTCGCCTCAGCCTCCCAAAGTGCTGGGATACCAATTGAGCCACCAAGCCCGGCCTGAATTTGTTTTACAAGTAAATAAATGTGATAAAATACTCTGGATTTCCAATTGTCTTGATAACTTCTCTTTATATTGAATAAGCTGGGAAATATGATTTTACATGAAAATATCCCATCATAAGACTGCAATTAAAGTGCTCACAGTTGAACTAGTGTTTAGACAGATGGAACTGATATAAATTGGAACATTCACAATAAACAGTTTGACAATATGTTCACAAAAATTTGTCCATGATCCTTAAAAACTAGTAATCACACCAGAATTAAATCTAAGAAAGGATTCAAAAATTTTAAGTGCAAAATACATATGTATGTTTATGGCACACCTGATAAAGTTAAAAACATACATAACCAGATTCCTCAAAAAGTTAAACACAGGCCGGGCTCAGTAGCTCAGCCTGTAATCCCAGCACTTTGGGAGGCCAAGGTAAGTGGATTGCCTGAGCCCGCGGGTTCAAGACCAGTCCAGGCAACTTGGCAAGACCCCGTCTTTACAATAAGTCAAAACAGCCAGGTGTGATGGCACGCACCTGTAGTTCCGGCTATTTAGAAGGCTGAGATGGAAGGATCGCCGGAGCCCAGCGGGTAAACACTAGACTGATCACAAGCATGCCACTGCACTCCAGCCTGGGCAATGGAGTGAAACTTCAACCCAAAAAAATAAAAAGAAAGAAAGTTAAACACAATTACCATATGATACACCAATTCCACTTCTGGGTATATACTCAAAAGAAGTGAAAGTTCACAGTAGCATTATTCACAATAACCAAAAGGTGGAAACAATACTAATGGTCCATGGGCAGACAAATGAATAAACAAAATATGGCATACACATACCATATTACTCAGCTTTAAAAGGGAAGGAAATTCTGACACTTGCTACAACATGGATGAACCTTGAAGTCATTGTGCTAAGTGAAATAGCTAATCACAAAAGGGCAAATAGGCCAGGTGCAGTGGCTCACGCTTGTAACCCCAGTACTTTGGGGGCTGAGGCAGGAGGATTGCTTGAGTTTAGGAGTTAGAGACCAGCCTGGGCAACAGAGTGAGACCTCATCTCTACAAAGAAAAAACAACAACAGCAACAAATTAGCTGGACATGGTCCCAGCTACTGCCAAGAGGCTGAGGCGGAAGGATCACCTAAACCTAGGAGGTTGAGGCTGTGGTGAGCTGCGATCGTGCCACTGCATTCCAGCCTGAATGACAGAGCAAAGACTCTAACTTAAAAAAAAAAGACAAATACTATATGATACCACTTATATGAGGCACCTAGAGTAGCCAAAACCATAAAGACATAAGGCAGTATGGTGGTTACCAGGGAGAGGAGGAGAGGAAAAGTTATTGAATAGTCGGTACAGAGTTTCCCTTTAAGAAGATGAAAATGTTCTGGACATGGATGTTGGTAGTGGTTGCACAACAATATGAATGTGCTTAATGCCCCAAGCTATACACTTTAAATAATTAAAATGAGGCCGGATGTGGTGGCTCACGCCTATAATCCCAGCACTTTGGGAGGCCAAGGTGAGAGGACTGCCTGAGCCTATGGGTTTGAGACCTGGCAACTTGGTGAGACCTCATCACTACAATAAATTAAAAAATTTAGCTGGGCATAGTGGTGTATGCCTGTAGTTCCAGCTACTTGGAAGACTGAGCCCAGCAGGTCGAGGCTGCGGTGGCTGGGAGCATGCCACTGTCCTCCAGCCTGGGTGACAGAGTAAGACTCCAACTCAAAAAATAATAATAATAATTAAAATGATAAGTTTTATGTTATGTGTTATTTTAACCACAATTAACAAAACAAATAAACAACATGCATAACCCACACGGCCCAACATCTCCTTTTCTAGGTCTTAATCCTAGAGAAGTTCTCACACAGAGAACCAGAGACATTTACAGGATGGCTTTTACAGCACTGTTTGTAATTGTCCCAACACAGAAATAGGCTAACTAACTTTCAGCAGCAGAACAGAAAGAGAAACTGTGAAATACTATATGGCCATTAAAATGAATAAACTAGATCTACATATATCAACACCATAGAAATCAAAAGCTTAATGTCGAGTGTGGAAAGAGCTGTAAAGAATGCATGCAGTATGAAACCATTTATAAAATATTTAAAATATGCAAAATAATAATACACATATGGAGTAAAAGTTTAAGAATATTCAAAAGAATCAAACACACCATCATGATAGTATGTGGAGGCCCCCGAGCCTTGTGGGACTCCAGTCCCTCATGGGAAACTGCCTTACCTACAGTCATACTCTGCTAAAACCCACATGAAGTTGTGCAGAGAAGGAAAAAAAAAAAAAGCCCTGAGCAGCTCCAGCCACCACATCTCAGGCATTGCTTTGCCTATTTGTCTTGGTTTGCCCAGGACAATCTCAGTGTTATGTCAAAAATGTCCCTGTTTGGTGTAATTATTATCACCCTCTGCCGCTTGTAGAAGTGACCCTGCTGGGTAAACAGTCTGACAGTTCCTCAGTAAGTTAAACATAGGATTTCCATATGATACAGCAACTGTACTCCTGGGTACATGCAAAGGAAAAATGAAAACAGGTGTTCAAACAAAAATGTGTACATATTTATAGCAGCATTATTTACAAAAGTCAGAAGGTGGCAACAAGCCAAATGTTCATCAACTGACAAATGTGTAAACAAAATATGGTGCACTCATACAATGGAATATTATTCAGTCATAAAAGGAATAAAGTTCTGATATATGCTACAACATGGATGAACCTTGACATTATTATGCTGAGTGAAAGAAGCCAGCTACAAAAGACTGTGTATTGCATAATCACATTTATATGAAATATCCAGAATCCAGAGACAGAAAGCAGACTGGAAGCTGCAAGAGGCTAAGAAAAGGGAGGAATGGGGAATGACGGCTAATGGGTAGGGGGTTTCCTTTTGGGGTGATGAAAACATTCTAGGAGCAGTTAATAGTTATGGTTACAAAACATTTTGAATGTACCAAATGCTGCTGAGCTGTACCCTTTAAATAGTAAAATGGTAAATATAATGTATATTTTAACACCAAGAAAACCCTTAAAAAATTGTACCTGTTTAAAAATCACAAGAAGATATTACTACACACTAACTAGAATGACTATAATTTAAAAAACAGACAAGAGCTAGAGTGTGTTTCTCCTACAGAGTAAATCCAGATAGCGTTCCCTTAGCACCCAGAGAGAAACAGGACCAGCAGCACATCCAACAACTCAAAGAAGTGATAATAAACAACACAGTACAAAGAAGAGAAAAATCAATGGACCTGGGCTGAAATTAGCCAGACTCTCCTCTAGAGCATGCACAGATCACCAGCAGCCTCCAGATGCAGTGGGGAAAGTAAATGAGGAGTATTTAGCCCTATGCTCCTGATACAAACTTGGAGGGTCCCCTGAGCCTTGTAGGACTCCAGTCCCTCACAGGAAACTGCCTTATCTACAGCCTTGCTCTGCCAAAACCCATGGGAAGTGGTGCAGGGGGGGAAAACAAAAGCCTGAGCAGCTCCAGCCACCATGTCCCAGGAGAGACTCATTGCCACAGCAACCTCTCACTCCCTGTGTAAACTCTTCTGTGCCTGCCCTGCACAACAGCATTACCCCAGTGGGGATCAGGCCACTGGGGTAGACAAGAGTGCACACAAGTATGGTGCTTAAGCTCTTCTCCCTTCCACAGTCCTCTCGAAGGCTCAAAACAAAGAACTTGGGTAATCCCCAGAGCCCTGCCCTCACCTAGGATGGCTGGGCACTCCCTTAGAGCAACACAAGAGGAAAGCCCACAGCCACCATCACAGCTGGCTCTCTCCCACAAGCACCACCTCCTGGCCAGAGGTCAACAGCACAGCCCACCACATCAGATATGATACCTCAGCTTTGAGGAAGGCCTCATCCAGACTCCAACTAACACCATTTTCCAAGCCACTCCAGCCACTCAAGATGCCACGAGCCAGTGCAGGTACCCTGCACAGGACTGTCACAGCTGGCAATTGAGAACTTCACCACTCAAAGGCTGTATATAACCAAGGAAACCCTACGGTGCCTATGTCAGCCTCCTACCCACCTCAAATTAGAAGAAATAATCTACCCAAGTGAGAAGGAACCAGAAAAATTATTCTGACAATATGAAAAAACAGAGCTCTCCGGCACCCCCAAAAGACCACACTAACTCTCCAGTAATGGACCTTAACCAAAATGAAATCTTTGAAATTCCAGACATAGAATTCAAAAGACTGATTATAAAATTGATCAATGAGCTTCAGGAGAAAGTTGAAAACCAACATAAAGAAATATTGAAAACTATTTAGAACATGAATGAAAAAGTCTCCAAAGACAAAGATACATTAAAAAAAAAAAAAAGCTGAAATTCTGGAAATGAAAGAATCATTTAGGGAAGTACAAAATACAGTGGAAAGTTTTAACAGTAGACTGAAACAAGCAGAAGAAAGGATCTCAGAACATAAAAACATGGCTTTCAAATTAACCCAAATAGACAACAATAAAGAAAAAATTATCAAAAGAATAGAACAAAATCTCCAAGAAATATAAGATTATGTAAGACATCCAAACCTAAAAAATCATACATGTTTCTGAGGAAGAAGAGAAAGGAACAGGTTTGAAAACCCTATTTCAAGGAATAATGAAGGAAAACTTCCCTGGCCTTGCCAAAGATTTAAACACTCAGATACAAGAAGCCCAAAGAACCCCTAGAAGATTCACTGCATAAAAGTTATCCCCAAGGGATATAATCATCCAGTTATGCAAAGTAAATGTGAAGGAAAGAATTTTAAGGATAGTGAGACAAAAGCATCAAATAACTTATAAAGGTAAACCTGTCAGACTACAGTAGATTTTCAGAAGAAATCCTCCAAGTCAGAAGGGCTAGGGTCCCATCTTCAATCTCCTCTAACAGAATAACAGTCAGTGGGATATAAAATTTTATATCCCACAAAATTAAGTTTCATAAACGAAGTCTTTCTCAGATAATCAAATGCTAAGGGAATTTGTCACCACTAGACCAGCTCTACAAAAAATACTCAAAGGGGTTCAAAATATTGAAACAAAAGGTTTAAATACACCAGTAGAAAAACACTGGAAATCATAAAGCTCACCTGCCTTATGAGCACTCACACAATAGAGGAAAAATAAGTAAATAAATAATAAATAAGGCAACCAGATAACAACCAGTATGATGAAATAGTACCTTACATTTCATTATTAACTTAGAACATAAATGGTCTTGATGCCCCACTATAAAGATATAGACCAGCAGAATGAATAAAAAAACCACAACTCAAATGTCTGCTGCCTTTGAGACTCATTTAACATACAAAGAACTTCTACAGGCTCAAGGCAAAGGAATAGGAAAAAATATTTCATGCAAATGGAAACCAAAAACAAGTAGGAGCAGTCTTTCTCATGTCAGATAAAACAGACTTTAAGAGTTAAAAAAAAAAAAAAGGTAAAGATGGTTATTATATAATGATAAAGGGACCAGTTCAATGAGAAGACATAACAATTTTAAATATATATGCACCAAACAGTAGAGCCCCCAGCTTTATAAAGCAAATTCTATTAGAACTAAAAAAAGGGATAGACAGCAATACAATAATAGTAAGAGACTTCAACTCGCCACTGACAGCAATAAACAGATCATCAAGGCAGAAAGTCAACAGACAAACATTGGAATTAAACTGGACTCTAGAACAAATGGAACAGACATCTACAGAATATTTACTCCAAAACTACAGAGTATATATTTTTCTCATCAGCACACAGAATATTCTTCAAGATAGGCCACAAATCAAATCACAACACATTCAAAAAAATTGAAATCATGTCAAACAACTTTTCAGACCACAGTGGAATAAAACTAGAAATTAACTCCAAAAAGAACTCACAAAACCAAACAAAAACATAGCAGTTAAACAATCTGCTCCTGAATCCTTGGGTCAACAATAAAATCAAGACGAAAATTTTAAAATTCCTCAAAATGAATGAAAACAATAAAACAAACTATCAAAACCTCTGGGACACAACCTAAGATATGCTCAGAGGAAAATTTATGGCACTTAAGGTCTATACTAATAAGACTGAAATATCACATATTGACAATATAATGTCACACCTTAAGGAACTAGAAAAATACACACAAACCAAAGAAAGCTGGCATAAGAAAATAAATAACGAAAATCAGATCAGATCTAAGTAAAATTAAAATTTTTTTAAAATACAAAGGATCAATGAAACAAAAAACTGGTTCTTTGGCCGGGTTCGGTGGCTCCGCCTGTAATCCCGCGCTTTGGGAGGCTGAGGTGAGTGAATTGCCTGAGCCCGCGGGTTCGTGACCCGCCTAGACAACTTGGCGAGACCTCATCTCTACAATAAATCAAAAATTAGCCCGGCGTGGTAGCGCGCGCCTGTAGTTTCAGCTACTTGGAAGGCTGAGGCGGAAGGATCGCTGGAGCCCAGCAGGTCGAGGCTGCAGTGGCCGGGAGTAGCCACTGCACTCTAGTCGGGGCAACAGAGTGAGACTCCAACTCAAAAAAAAAAAAAAAAAAAAAACTGGTTCTTCGAATAGATAAACAAAACTAATAGACCACTAGCTAAATTAAGAAATGAAAAGCGAGGATTTAAATAAACTAGCTCAATTAGAAATGAAAATGGAGACATTACAATTGATAAGACAAAAACTCAAGAAGATCATCTGAGACTATTATGAACATCTCTATGCAAACAAACTAAACAATCTGGAGAAAATAGATAAGTTCTTAGAAACATACAACTCCCCAACCTTGAATCAGGGAAACAGAAACCCCGAACAGACCGATAATAAGTAGCGAGACTGAAACAGTAATTAAGTCTCCCAACAACAATTTTTAAAAGTCCAGGACCTGATGGACTCACAGCCAAAGTCTACCAGACTTTCAAAGAAGAACTGGTACCATAAGCTATTCCATAAGACTGAAGAGGAGGGTATTCTCCCTAACTCATTCTACAAAACCAGTATCACTCGAATGCCAAAGCCAAGAAAAGAAACAACAACAAAAGGAAAACTATAGACCAATATCCCTTCTGAACTCAGATGCAAAAATCCCCAACAAAATATTAGCAAACTGAATTGAACAGTGCATAAAAAAAATAATAATAATAATTCACTATGACCAAGTGGGTTTTATCCCAGGGATGCAAGGGTGGTTCAGCATATACAAGTCAACAAACATGATCCACTACGTAAACAGAATTAAAAACAAAACTCACATGATAAGTTCAATAGATGCAGAAAAAGCATTTGACAAAATCCAGCACCACTTCATAATAAAAACCTTCAGCAAAACAGGCATAGAGGGAACATTCCTCAAGATAATAAAAACCATATATGACAAACTTAGTCAATATCCTAAAGGGAGAAAAGTTGAACACATCCGCCCTCAGAACTGCAAGAAGACAAGAATGCCCACTTTTACCACTCATATTCAACATAGTACTTAAGTCCCAGCCAGAGCAAACATGCAAGAGAAAGGAATGAAGGGTATCCAAATTTGAAAAGAAGAAATCAAACCATCTCTGTATGCCAACGATACGATCTTATACTTAGAGAATCCTAAAGACTCCCTCAAAAGACTCCTGGACTTGATAAATGCATTTGGTGAAGTTTCAGGATACAAAATGAATTTGCTAGTTTCAGGATACAAAATTAACACACACAAGTCAGTAGCATTGTCATATACCAATAGCAACCAAGTTGAGAATCAGATCAAGAACTCAAATCCATTTATAACAGCAGCCAAAAAGCTAAAATACCTAGCATATGTTTAACCAAGACGGTGAAAGCTCTCTACAAGGACAACTACAAAACACTGTTAAAAGTGTAGAGGACACAAACAGGGAAACATCTCATGCTTACAGATTGGAAGAATCAACATTATTAAAATGATCATTATTACCCCAAAGTAATCTACAAATTCAACATAATCCCTATCAAACTACCAATGTCATTTTTCACAGAATTAGACAAAAAAAAAAATCCTAAAATTCATATGGAACCAAAAAAGAACCAGAATAGTCAAAGCAATCCTAAGCAAAAAGAACAAAGCTGGAGGCACCACATTACCTGACTTCAGTACTACAGGGCTGTAGTAACCAAAACAGCATGGTACTGGTACAAGAGTAGATATATGGACCAATGAAACAGAACAGAGAATCCAGAAATAAACCCAAATACCTACAACCAACTCATCTTTGACAAAGCAGACTAAAACACCCTGAGGAAAGGACACCCGAGTCAACAAATGGCATTTGGAAAATTGGATAGCTAAATGCAGGAAAATTAAATTTGAGCCTTATCTCTTCATGTACAAAATAATTAACTCAAGATGGGTCAAAGACTTAAATGTTAGATCTGAAACCATAAAAATTCTCGAAGAAAATCTAGGAAAAAACCCTTCTGGACTTCAATCAAGGTAAAGAATTTATGGCTAAAACTCCAAAAGCAAATACAACAAAAACAAAAATAAGCATGACTTAAACTAAAAAGCTTCTGCATAGCAAAGAAATAATCAACAGAGCATATAGGCAACCTACACAATGGGAGAAGATATTTGCAAACTATACATCTGCCAAAGGACTAATATCCAAAATCTGCAAAGAACTCTAACAAATCAGCAAGAAAATAGCAAATGACCCCATTAAAAAGTGGGCAAGTGACATGAACAGACATCTCTCAAAAGAAGATATACAAATGGCCAACAAACATTTAAAAATGCTCAACATCACTAATTATCAGGGAAATGCAAATTAAAACCACAGTGAGATACCACCTTACACCAGTGAAAATGACCATTAATTAAAAAATCAAGAAAACAATAGATGCCGGAGCAGATGGGAAGAAAAGGGTACACTTATACACTGTTGGTGGGAGTGTAAATTAGCACAACCTCTATGGAAATTGGTATGGAGATTTCTCAAAGAACTAAATGTAGATCTACCATTTGATCCAGCCATCCCACTACTAGGTATCTATCCACAAGAACAGAAGTTGTTATATAAAAAAGACACCTGCACTCACATATTCATCCCAGCACAATTTGCAAGTGCCAAGATGTGTAATCAACCTAAATGCCCATCAACTGATCAGTGGATAATGAAAATGTGGTACATACACATTATCAAATATTTTTCAGTCATCAAAAAGAATGAAATAATGTCTTCTGCAGCAACTTGGATGGGATTGGAAAGCATTATCCTAAGTGAACTAACTCAAAAACAGAAAACCAAACATCGTATGTTCTCACTGATAAGTGAAAGCTAAACTAAGAATCTGCAAAGGAGTAGAGAATGACAGAATGGATATTGGAGACTCAGAAGTGGGGGAAGGGATGGAGGGATGAAAAATCCCCTTTCCGGTACAATGTACACAGGTGAGGGTGGTGGGTACACTTAAAGCCCAGACTTCTTTGCCCTATACAATGCAACCATGTAACCAAAAACTTTGGACTCCCTAAAGCTAGCTAAACAAAGAAAAATAAATATATAAATTTAAAAAGAGAACACCAGGAGTCAAAAAGGAGATAAAGAAACATTTATTTTGCTGATGGGAATGAAAAATGGCATAGCCATTTTGACAGCAACATAGCTCTGTAGATCACCTTAAAATATATATCATTGAATTGTACCCTTATGATAGGTGAATTTTGATCAGGCACAGTGTCTCACATCTATTAATTTCAGAACGTTGGGAAGCTGAGGCAGGAGGACTGCTTGAGCCCAGGAGTTTGAGACCAGCCTGGCCAACATACCAAGGCCTCGGCTCTACAAAAAAAATTTTTTTAATTAGCTGATGTGGTGGTGTGTGCCTGTAATTCCAGCTACTTGGGAGGCTGAGGCAGAAGGATTGCTTGAGCCCAGGAGTTTGAAGCCAGCCTGCGCAACATAGCAAGACCATGTCTCTACAAAAAAAAAAAAAAAAATCAAAAAACTAGCCAGGTGTGGTGGCCTATAGGCCCAGCCCTTGGGAGGCTGAGGAAGGAAGACTGCTTGAGCCTAGAACTTTGAGGCTGCAGTGAGCCACGATCATGCCACTGCACGCAAGACTAGGTAACAGAGTGAGACCTCAACTCAAAAAAAAGAAAAATTTGGGGGTAAATTTTATGGTGTGTACCTCAATAATGCTGTTTTTCAAAAAAAGTGTCTTTGCTTGGACAATGGTCACCCTAGCTGATCAATTATTTAGAAGACAGATTTGAAATCAAAACAAAAGATTATTAAATATCAGTATGAATACATATATATTTACAAATTATTTCTGCATATTTCTCTGTTAACTGTCACATCTTCAAGAAACTTTTTGTTTTGTTTTGTTTTGTTTTTCCCATCAAGGTCTCACAACGCAGTGACACAAACACAGCTTACTGCAGCCTCAACCTTCTGGGCTCAGGCAATCCTTTCCTCTCAGCCTCTCGAGTAGCTGAGACTACAAGCACAAGCCACCACACCCAATTAATTGTTTTTTTATTTTTATTTTTTGTGGAGACAAGGTCTTACTATGTTGCGCAGGGTGGTTTTGAACTCCTGGACTCAAGTGATCCTCCCACCTTGGCCTCTCAAAGTGCTGGGATTACAGGCATGAACCACCACACCCTCCCAGCCTAAAAAAGGTTTTAAAGATGTTCACTGCATTACCCAAAACAACTTTCATGTTTAGCAAAAGGCAGTATTTAAGTAAATAATATCAACTAAATGCAATACAGGAAGTTCCCAACATATGAACAAGTTCCATTCCAAGAGTGCGTTTTGTTTAAATCCAACAAAGTTAGCTTAGTTACCCAATTTACACAATCGGCTATAGTGCTGTATGTATTTAACAGGCTATACTGACACCTGGTGGAGAGAAATAACACATTTTTAAAAATGCTGGTGTGCATCGCTAAAGTTCATAACTTAAAGGTTCATATGTAGGGGACTTACTCACAAAGCCACAAAAATCAATTATTTGTTCATTTCTGGGGAGGGGACATTTGGACGGAAAATGGAATGGAAATCTAGAGGAACAATGTTCCAGCAGAGGAAATGAAAATACAAAGGAAGTCCTGTGGGAGCCAGTGTGACTCAAACCAAGGGAGGAGAGAGCAGTGGAAGGAGATAGAAGGAGGTCATGACACCCAGGAACTCGAGGTCACAACAGTGAATGTGAACTTACTCTACCTGCAACAGGAAGTTACTCAACAAGAGTGCCGGGATCCGAGTCAAGGACTACACCAGTTACTGGCTGCTGTGTGGATGGACTGAAGGACCTAAGAGTCAAGGCTGGTGAGAAGGCCACAGCCACAGGCCAGGCAAGAAACAACAGCAGATCTGGCAATGAATAACAGTGGTGCCAGCAGTGGCTAGATCCAGGGAACACCTTGATGACAGAGACAGCAGTGCTTGTTGATGGGCTGGGTGAACTGTAGAGACAACATAGCTAAAGAGAAAAACACTTAGAAAACAAAATGAGGACTGGAAAAGGACTTTTTATGTAGACCACAATTATGCAGAAATTATGCATGTATGTGTTTTTTTTGTAAGTAGATTCTTACAGAACTAAACAATTACATCAACCTACATAAATAGGTCTAGGCGAAGGCTTTCAGTAGGTTTTTTGAAACTTTATCACACTTCTCTAACAGATTTTTTTTTAATTACATAGGGATAAGAAGTAGCTTTGGGGAGAATTAGAACAATTTGTTTTTTAATGGCATCATCAGCTATATCATGATTAAGTAGAAATTAAATGCACGAGAGCTTACTCATTCAAACAAAAATTGTGTTCTTCAAAATAAGAAACAAGGGCAGGGGTTAGACTGCCTTCAGGTTCATAAAACTCATTTTCCCAAATTTTCCTTGGCATGCTCTGGAGTAGGGGCCCAAGGGTCACTTTTGCAACCACTGAAGATACACACCTGGTATAAGAAGGTGCTTTGAAAACCAGCACATCTTGGGGCTAAGTCTCCTGAGAATAAGAAGAGGCTCAGGAAGTGTGAAAACCCTTTTCTAGGTTTAAATAAATAAATAACTAAATATTGCAAGATGTCCTAATTTGTTTTATTTGTTTACTTTTTGGTTGAGTTGCCACATAAAGTAACCTGAAGAGTGACAAAACCAAGTCAGCAATGATAATGCCATCCCAAAGAGCCCACAGCCTTGAAGGTCCTTCTAGACACAGTATTCACTTTGCCCTATTGAACCTGGTTTTGTCAGTAAACCACACAGTCCTAAGGAAGTAAATAAATGAAATCATGCAGTTCAATTTTCTTCCAACTCAGTCCCAGACAGATCATCTTTCAAAACAAAAATGTTGCCCCCCCTCCAGTGGTAGTGATGTGGGGGCAAGGGAGCACCAGTTTACAAATGTTTAAGCAAGCCAGGCTCAGTGGCTCAGCCTGCAATCCCGCGCCTTTGGGAGGCTGAGGTGAGTGGATTGCCTGAGCCCGTGGGTTCGAGACCCGCCTGGGCAGCGAGATCTCATCTCAACAATAAATCAAAAAAACAGCCGGGTGTGGTAGTGCGTGCCTGTAATTCCGGCTACTTGGAAGGCTGAGGCGGAAGGATCGCTGGAGCCCAGCGGGTGAGGCTGCGGTGGCCGGGAGCGGCCACTGCACTCCAGTCTGGGCGACTGAGTGAGACTCCAACTCAAAAAAAAAAACAAATGTTTAAGCAATATTTCTGGATTTATTCCCATCCATTCACTATCTACTTTCCCAGTCTTCATTTTCCTTCATGAGGCAGAGAATAAAGGAAAAAAACGCATCCCCCAACGCTTCAGCTCCAATTCCATCACATTCAAAGATTGACTCCAGATGGCCCTCTAGCTGTCACTATTTCCAAAGGAGGTGCAGACAGGCAGACTGTTAGCCCTCGCTCCTGTTCACACTGTTGTGCCCAACAGACCAGGACCCAATGGCCTCTACCCACCTCTCCACACTTAACAGCGCAGTCTCTCATCCCCTCAGCCCATGGTGCACAGAGAAGGAGACGAAAACATGAACACATAAACACACACACACACACACACACACACACACACACGCTGCTCTCCGCCACACTGCTCTTCTTTCCATCCTAGCATATAACCATGCTTCTTCTGTCACTGAAACTTTGCTTACGCTGGGCCTTCTGCCTGAACACCTTTCCCCTCCCTGCCAACCACCCCTTTGCCCACAGATCCCAGAATAACTTCTTCAGAGTCTACCTTCCTAGAAAATCAGGCCAAGGCGGGCCGTGGGCCCTCAAGTTATCCTCTTTCACGGCACAACCGTCTCTACCACTGAGCTACAGCTCCCTAAGGGCAGGGACAGGTCTGCTCAGGGTGAGAGTAGATACTCAATAAACGCTGAAGAAAGGAATGAGCAACCAATCTGATTCTTCTCACACACTTCCTACACCTGGCGCTGGGGGAAAGCGACCCTCACAAACACCAGGCAGAGAGGCTAGGATCTGCACTGAACAGGGAGACCTGCTTTTGCTAAAATGACACATACCCCAGTCACAAACACGCACAAAGCAAGACTTGCTTTTTCTTCATTCTACTCCTTTACTCCACCTTAGGCCTCAACAGGCCTGTCAAAGGGCAGAGCTCACCACCCACCTATAGAAGGCAAGGTGCTAACCCAGGAAGATAAAATACGTGATGCCAAAGTAGTTCTCAGCAAAAATGTTGCTGCTAGGGGAACTGATGACAATGCCTGAGACATTTCTGGTTGCCACAACTGTGAGGGATTAGGGGTGTACTACATCCAGGGACAGAGTCCAGGGATGCTCCTAAACATCCCACAAAGAACAGGACAGCCCCTACAACAAAGAATTTCACATTTAAAATGACAACAAGCCGGGCTCGGTGGCTCAGCCTGTAATCCCGCGCCTTTGGGAGGCTGAGGTGAGCGGATTGCCTGAGCCCGCGGGTTCGAGACCCGCCTGGGCAGCGAGACCTCATCTCTACAATAAATCAAAAAAAAAAAAAAAAAACTAACCGGGCATGGTAGCGCATGCCTGTAATTCCGGCTACTCGGAAGGCTGAGGCAGAAGGATCGCCGGAGTCCAGCAGGTTGAGGCTGCGGTGGCCGGAAGCGGCCACTGCACTCCAGTCTGGGCGACAGAGTGAGACTCCAACTCAAAAAAAAAAAAAAAAAAATGACAACAGTGCCATGGTTGAGAAACTCTGCTTTAAAAAACATTAGTAAGACAATTGACAAAGTCTGTATAAGGGCTGTGGATTAGATACTAGTACTACTCTGTCAATGTTAATTTCCTGATTTTGATCATTACACTACAGTTATACAGGAGCATGTCCTTGTTTTTACAAAAACATCCACTGAGAATTTAAAGACAGTAGGTCCACCGGGTGCAGTGGGTCACGCTTGTAATCCCAGCACTTTGGGAGGCCAAGGTCAGAGGATTGCTCAAGCCCAGGAATTCAAGATCAGCCTGGGCAACATTGCAAAACCTTATCTCTACAAAAAAAATCAAAAAGTCATTCAGGTGTGGAAGCACACATCAGTAGTCCTAGCTACTCTGGAAACTGAGGTGGAAGAAACATCTAAGCTCAGGAGATCAAGGCTGTCCTGAGGAAATTTGGGCTGTACTAGACTTGCAACATATCTCTACATCTAAAATTATTCCAAAATTTTAAAAATATTTTAAAACAAAAAAGTTACAAAATCAGTGCAAATCAACCTTCCAGCTGGCACTCCTGTAAACTTCACAGACATAGGATGAGACATTCCGAGAGAATTTCACTGGACGAAGGGGAGAAGACAGCTTTTCAATCCAAAACTACCTTGAAAATCTCTTTTCTATTCCCTTCGCCTTTATTTCTGTCCGCTGCACACACCTGGGAAAAGTCACTTTTGCAATTAAAGAACAAAATCGATATCCCTCCTTCCTTACCAGGTATTTCATACTTGCCCAATAATTTCCTTGAGGGGAGAAATCTATGGTCATATTATCAAACTGACTTCCAGAATTTCTATGTTCCACACTCTTACTACATGAGTTTTGTTAAACTTCTAAAGTTTCTTTAATGTGATGGACAACCATCAGTATCTTGCGTTTATCATGTGTATACTTTTTTATTAACAATAAAAAAGTTCATACTTTATTATTTGCATTATATATATTTATTTCTTAATATTCAACATCTCTTCCTAAATACACTGGCCTTTTATAGTTATTTTACATGTTGCTCATGCGTGTCCTTTTTCTTGGTTGATCTCTGTGTTTGCTCTTTACTACTGATACACAAAGGAGTTTTATGTTCATCCTTGGTCTATTAAATACATTGCAATTATTTTCCCCAGCTCGTCATTTGTCTTGCAACCCTATTCATGTTTAGTATTTGTCCCCACACAGCTGTGTACTTGTCACAACATGACTTTCTACCATGAGCTCCTGTGCCCCTGGTAAGTGTGGCATGGACATCATGTTGGTTCACCTAATCTTCTGCCACATAAGGGGAGTCAGAATAAGGAGACTACATACAACCTTCAACAAGAAAGGAAAAAGACCTGGGCTCTTGTGCTGTAGTCCTATACTAAAGGAATTTAAAATAAGCTCTGTACCCAGAGTTCCATCCCCAGAGAGGTGCCCCCCAGCCTTTCATGGCTCTCAGCCTGCAAAGGGCTGCACTCTCTCCTGGGCCTGCCTTAACAGGAACCCAGAGGCTCAGGGCCCCCCTTCCCTCTGTCCACCTCACAGCCTTTCCCTCTATTGTTCCTGCTCAGGCAAGGAGTTGCCTGCTCAGGTTATTCAGGTTATCTCCCTAGGGACAGTTTTTGTAATTCTGGTTACAAAGTTGTGCAACTCCTATTATCTTTAGTGTCCAGTTGTGCGGCACAAGGTTTTCAGGCACAAATATGCCATGTTACAGTAAGAATGCTTGTATAAGGTTTAATTTTAAAAACTTAAATGAAGTATGATTTATGGATCATTTTCTTTATAGTTCTAACCTTCATGTCATGCCTAGGATGGCCTTCCCCATCTCAGGATTACTAAAACATCCAGCAATGTTGTCTTCTAGCACTTTATGGCTTCACATTTCAACCACATCAATAACAATGGCAAACACATGCAGTGCCACCATAAGCACTTACAAACATTTATGACCATCAACCATTTAATCCTCTCAACAGTTCTAAAAGTGAAGACTTATCATCCCTGTTGTACAGAAGGAAGAATTCACTGAAGCACGAGGCTGAATGACCAGATCCACATCACACAGCTAGTAAATAGTAGACCTGGTTTCCTAACAAAGTCTGGATCCAGAGGTCATGGTCTTAACCGCCCCCCATGCTGCCTCTGGCCCTAAAGACACTGACTGCACTGATTAAATAATTCCTCCTCATAACTCTTCTTTCTCTCATTTTTTCTCCTATTCCCAATTTCCAGTCTCGAGTATTTTGCTTTGAGAATTCCTTAAACCACACACACAAAGTTTCATTATTTGACCCATTCTGAGACGTCTTCTCCACCCAGGAGCATTATGGTCAAATCAGATATGACCTTACTTTTGTCAAGCCTCTTGGGGGTCAGTTTCTGGAGGTTTTATTACTTTGCTGTGTTTTGCTTTGTAGAATATGCACTACCAGATTCCTTTTTCTTCTAGTGATGTAGAGCAGAGGTTACCCAAACAATGCTGGGAACAAAGAGTGCCAGGCAGTGTCTAGGGTGGCCTTCAGCTAGAAACTACCTCTACCACTTATCCAGCGTGCTATGCAAACATCGTGCTATGTTTTCTTGTGAGGGTCAAGATGTGAAAAATGAAGCCACCACTGTCTCCTTCATATCAAGTTCCTGAGTCCCATGGAAAGACTAGATTTCACACTGCTGGGGTGGCAGGGGAAGGAATAACAACATAACATCAATAAGGGTACCTGATCTCAAACCAGGCGAAGCAGGAACCAAAGGGAGGCTCAAGCTTTATTTATATTGATGACCACTTAGCAACCTAATCCTGAATTGTACCCCACATCTTAAAAAATATATATATATATTTCTTAGCCTCATTGCAGCAAAAAAAGACCATCAGGTTAAATGCTGGCCAATGAGGTTTGTGAGGAATGAGCAGTGGTATGTGAGCCTTTCCCAAAGGCTGCCTTCAAGCTTCAGCAGTCTCCCAGACCTTAAGGATGGAAACCACAACGAGTATGGTACAGGCAAAGGACAGGAAGAGTCTAACAGGACAACAGGGACGCACCAGCACTGCAGAGTTTCCCTCTGAACTTCTTACATGTGAGAGAAAAATAAATCCTATCAGGTAAAGCCACTGTTCTATACAGCCAAACCTTACCATTACTGATACAGATGATACTTTTAGATGACTAGAAGGTAAACTAGTAGTCCTTTTGTCTACAGCAAAAATAGGATAGCCTATTTGTATTTCATCTCACCCATCACCATTCACCTCTTGATTCTTACTGTTCTAATCTGGGACTCCAAATCAAGTTTCCTGTTTTCAAATAATTATTTCTTACACTTCACTTGCTTTCTGTTTTCCAAAAGCATTTTTACCTGATATTCATGGTTAGACTCTCTGAGAAGCTTCCAGAATTTGGGCCCACATCCCTCCACCTGCCCTCTCCTTCAGGTCCCAAAGTTAGCTCTCACTAGGGAACAACAGAAATCAGTTAGCACCAAAGGGTAAAGGCTGAGATACAGAGTTATGTGCCAAATCAGAAAAATGCTATTTTATTAATAGAACAAACTTTTTGAAAACACAATGCTGACCGTGCCTTTACCATGCATTGCATTCATCTGCTTTATTGTTAATATAAATTATTTCCTGGACAGGAAACTCTGTATAAATGAACAATGGTTACTTTTTCAGAACATAAAATGAGATCATCCAGGTATTAAAAGATTTCATATTCATTCAAAAAATATTACTACAGTCTGACAATATGCAGTTAAACAAAACAAAAAAACCTAACAGCAAAATGATTCCACGTTACTTGAATCAGGATTCAAATCAACATAAACATATATTCAAAATGTAGAAAATTACAAAGAACAACTAACTACAATACTGAATACAAGCCAAGTACAGTGGCTCATGCCTATAACTCCTGTACTCTAGGAGGCCAAAGTGGGAGTACTGCTTGAGCCCGAGTTTGAGACCAGCCTGGGCAACATTGCAAGACCTCTCTCTACAAAAAAATTAGCCAGGCGTGGTGGTGAGCACCTATAGTTCCAGCTCCTTGAGAGGCTGAAGTGAGAAGATCACTTGAGCCCACAAGCTTAAGGCTGTAGTGAGCCGTGAGCCTACCACTGCCCACAAGCCTAGGCAACAGAGTAAGACTCCAACTCAAAAAAGCAAATAAATAAAAGCAGAATATAAATGAAAAATATAAAGTTCAAATAAAGGAAAAAATTTTAAAGCAACTCATCAAGTGATAGAGACATTACATACAAGTAAGTATCCAGTGCCTATTAGGTGTATACTTGAACAGCATGGATGACAATTGGAGAAGGAACCTCGTCTGCTCTCCAAGGTTAGGGGCTGAGCCTGTCAGAGTCAAGAACAGCAGCAGCAGAGCCCAAGAAGGTTCTGAACGTTTAGGAAAAATGCAGCCACGTTTGGGGAGACACAAGCAGACAGTGAGGTGACAGTCAAAGTGTAAGGACTTTCTTTTTTTGGTTGATGAAAATGTTCTCAAATGAACTGCAGTGCAGATTACACAACTATGGGACAAATTAAAAACCATGAATTATACACTTTATGTGGATGGATTCCATGGAATATGAATTATATCTCAATGAAGCTGTCACCAAAAAAAAAAAAGCAACCGTCATACAGAATTTGAAGGCAGAGCTGCTGAGCACGCATACTACCTTTAAATATATCAGCAAATCCCTAGAAAATAGAAACACTACTCACGAAAGATAAATCAATTCAGATTTATTGGAAAAGTTAGGCTGCCTTCCACATCAAATGTCTGAAAAGCCCGAGGTAAAAGGAACTTCTAATATCTTTCACAAACATTTCTACGGAAGGTAAAAAGATAAATAAAGTGAGATTTCATGCTTGAAAACAATAAGCTTGGGTTACCTAGAATTTCAATGACATGAAATGATTG
This sequence comes from Cephalopachus bancanus, assembly GCA_027257055.1. NCBI lineage: Eukaryota > Metazoa > Chordata > Mammalia > Primates > Tarsiidae > Cephalopachus > Cephalopachus bancanus. Next base: position 9,309,135 of record JAPVLO010000021.1, on the reverse strand, counting down.
TTTACATCTTAACATTGCTGAATGGGTGGGAGTTACTGGACTCACCTACAACCCTTTAAATTTTATTTGGCTTCCCAACTAAAAAGAAAGAGATATTTCTCTCTTACTGTTGAGTTGATGCCTTGATACAGATCTGTCCTGGAAGGTCTAGGCCAGGAGTCTGCAAAGGAAAGCCCCTGTTGGTTTTATAAATAAAAGTGGTTTTGAAACACAGTTACACCCTTCCCTCTAGGTAGGTGCTATGGCAGCAGAGATCAGTAGTTGTGACAGACACTATCTGACCTACAAACCAAAAATATTTCCTCTCTGGTCCTTTATAGGAGCTTGCCAACTCCTGATCTAGATTGTAAAAGCCCACCATATCCTTCCCCCACCCATCCCTATCCAAGCCCTCCAGCCCAGCAAGGCTAAGAGAAGCTGCCAATGTCAGAGGTGACTGGCACCATGAGGCCTTGCTGAAGGCTAGATATGCACTGTGGCCATTCAAGGCCACTCCTGTCACCTAAGATTCTTCTAAAATCCAGGCATTCACTTTGTCCACAATTCTTCCTTCACTCTCCACCCTTGCTATGGTTTACTGTGGCTGAAGTAGCATTTTGCAGCTTTGACCACACCGCATAGCTTGTTGTGGCCTATGGGATGTGTGTAGCCGTAACCCCATGTCCAGTCAGAGGCTCTGAATGTGCTTGTGTGGTTGGGTTTGTCCTCCTGAGCTCCCACTTTCTACCAGGAGGGGAGCCCTGCCCCTTTGGCCTAAATCCCCAAATCAGAGACAAGTGGAGTAGATCTGTATGGATGCCCAGCTGACCCTCAGGTGACCCATGACCATGAGCCAGAAATTATTGTAGTGGAAACCACTGGATTTGGAAGTTGTTTGTTAGTCAGCCCACCTAGCAACACCTGACTCAGACACATCTAAGCTAAAGTCCTACAAAGTACAACCACTATAGCTAGAATAAAGTTCGCTGCACGATACTGAAACTACACCACCATCAGAATCTCCTTACATATAGTCTAAGCAAGAAAAGCATGGCTACATTTTGCTTTAATAAAAACTACTTCTGAATTAATTCCAAAAAACAGAGTAGATGGGCACAGAATAAAGGTGGATGGATCAAAGCATGAGAAGGAAAAAGAAGGGGGAAGATTAATTTTGTTCTACACAACTAGAGTTGCCTGCATACCTCTCAGACTCTTCTGATAACTAATTCCCCTTTCCCTCAGTCCTTCCAAAAGTTGCAAACACAGATAAGGTTCCAACTCCTGTTGCTAGTGTGTCCCTGGTCCACTAGGTGGTGCTGCATCCTCACCTGGACAGGCTCATTCTTTCCCACCTGGTCCCAGGCAGCCTGAATTCCAATAGAAGACAAAGAAGGAAGAGTGATCACCAGAAAACTTCCAGGCCCTTTCACAAATTCAGATTTGCCCCTTCGCACTTCTACTTACCAAAAAAAAAAAAAAAAAGCATCAATAGGGAGAACACAATTAAAATAGCACTATTGAACAATGAAGTTCAAATCTGCAGGTATAACAATCTGAATGGTCCATGGTAAGGATTTTTCAGTGCTGAAAAAAAGAATATAACTATACGAGGAGAGAACACAAAAAACTCAGAATTATTTTTTTGAAGGGCAGAGCCCTTGTAGTACAGGTTTCCCACACTAGGTAAGTGCTCTAGGAACCCTTTGGTACCGTTTTTTTTTGGAGAGTTTTTCAACATGTTTTTGGCCATTTCATGATGGGTGATTTACGAGCACACCTGCCCACAATGTGCTGAGTGTTCAGCAGTTTTTGACCAAAAATAGCATGATTCCCCATGCTCTACTCTCCCTATTCACCTGATCTTGTCCCAAGAGACTTTTTGTTTCCCTGGATGAAAAAAGTTCTCAAAGGGAAATGTTTTGCCAATGTGGAAGAGGTGAAACAAAAAAATGGCAGAAGCACTAAAAGTCATCAAAACTGATAATTTCAAAAACAGTTGTGAGCAATGGAAAAAGCATCTAGATAAGTGTAGGCATCGAAGAGTACTTTGAAGGTGATGAGTTTAAAAATGCAAAAATACATGTTTTTTATAAATTCCAGGGTTTGGGGGGGGTTCCTCCTCATATTTATCAGTTTAGCTGAAACCTATCGTGGGTCAGGAGTGAGAACAAAGTTCCTACCAAGAGAAGGAATGCCAGGGTCCCTCAGCATGGCAGGGTCTGGAGGAGGGAGCCTGCTTTAAGAAAGGGATCCCAATCAGGCACGGTGGCTCAAACCTGTAATCCCAGCACCCTGGAAGGCGAGAGGACTGCCTGAGCCCACAGGTTTGAGAACAGCCTGGACAACCTGGCAAGACCTCATCTCCACAATAAAGCAAAAAATTAGCCACTGCATGCCTATAGTTCTGGCTACTTGGAAGGCTGACGCAGAAGGATCACCTGAGCCCAGCAGGTCGATGCTGGGGTGGCTGTGAGTGTGCCATGGCTCTCCAGGCTGGACAACGGAGTGAGACTCCAACTCAAAAAAAAAAAAAAAAAAGGAGGGGGCACCCATGGATTTGGCTGCCATCATCTTTCCAACCATTCAGAAGCAAAACCTTCCTTCTCTCCCACTAAGAAGGTTCAGTGTGTCTCATGCATACATTCCATCATCTAGATAAAAATCCAACTAGGTTCCTCCTGGAAGGTGACGGTGAGTCTTACTCTGAACTGATTCACTCGGGGTCTGGAGTTGGTATCTACATCCTCTGGCTCCTCGTGTCACCTCCAGTTCACTTTCTCCCATCTGTCTTTAAAATTCCTTGCTTGCTTGTGACTCATGCCACCAGGCCAGAGAACCCCCCGTCCTCGACTTACTTGTTTACCTCTTGGCTCTTCCACCAATTACCAGGCTTGCGACTCCTCTTCACCAAGTTCTGTATTTCATCCAAGCTGCCGCCACCATCCCCACTGCTGACAACTTCCAAGCCTTCCAATTCCAATCTCTCAACTCTTGGACCTCATTATCCTCAGTGGCCTGCCAGTCACACTCCACCTCTGCCAGCCACATGTCCAGGCTACCTTTGAAATCTGGAATTCAAATGCCTCCCACCTTGACCACAACCCCTGTACCCACAGCTCTCGCTCAGTTATTCCTGCTATTCCATGGAGCCCCCAGTGCTTTGATCCCTCTATGGTCCTCTTCCCATTCAGCTTGAATCCATCTTCCCCGGCCCCCAGTCTTTGTTTCAATGATGCTGATGCCTAAGGCTCAGCCTCCCTCACTCCCATGGTATTTTCACAGCACCCACAGGGCAAAACCCAATTCTGGATGAAACCAACTGTCCACGTTGCTCTCCATGCCCCTGGGCTCCCAGGGTACCAGGAACAAATCACCAAGCACAACGGGGCTGACTCAATCCCTAGGATGCTGTGGACTCCCACTGGTGAGGGTAGGGGTGGGCACGGAAGTGGCCCACCCTGCTCGGCCTTCCTTCTCCAACACTATAACAGGGTATCAGGGTAGGAAGTAAGATGTGCCTGGATAAGGTCTAAAACAACCTATCAACAGAGCAGTAAACTAGAGCAAAATCACCTTCTACACAGCTGCCAGGCACCCAGATGGTAAGCTGGCTGGCTCTTTGTGTTCTCACCCTCCCCCCTAGTGGTCAGGTTACTACCTCCCACAGAACTCAGGCTTCAGCCTTCCCACCTCACTTCATTCAAACACCTCTTCCTGCACATCTGATTCTAGCTAATAATTCAAAAGACAGATCGCACACTGATGATGGCGCAGAGTGAGTGAGTAAGAGAGTACCTGCCAGCCAGATACATGGGGGAAAGGCTAGTTTAGAACAGGATAGGCCAATTTCCCTTCCTTCATGCGCTGAAGATACACCGAAAAATATTAACCCAGCACGGTCTGAGACCTGTTGCTTGTACCAAGACACTCTCCTAAATGCTGCAAAGTTCCCAAAGATGTCACCAGCCTAGATCCACCTCGGTTGTACAGCTTTTAAAAAGAAAAAAGAAGAAAACTGTTTAAGGAAGTGGGGGAAGAAAGGGGAGAAAAAGGAGGGAGGAAGGAAGGGAATGGGGAATGGGGGGAGAGGGGAAGAAGAGAGGGAGCAGGGGAGGAAGAAACAGATGAGGAGAGGGAACAGGTAGAGAGGAGGGAAGAGGAGAGAAGAGGGTGAGAAGAAGAAAGAAAAGAGGAAAGGAAACCTGAAAAAAAGGGTCTCCAAGATACTCCTCTGGAAACAGTGTCCACTGGACCCTAGTGTTGACACAGTTGCCGATGTCACTACGTTTAAAAAAGTGGGACCCCCGTGGCCCTTCCCACAGTACACCCTGGACCACCTATCGTAGGTGTTTGGTCTGTTTTCCAAGGCAGACATCTGGGATATGTACAGACTCAAATCAAAACCACACGGTAATCCCTGCTCCGTTGACATAAGCCATCGTGTACAGCCAATAGGTAACTCAAAAATATGGCATTCAAAATCCAAGCCTAACAGGCAGCGAGGTACTAAATGAGGGGGGTGGAAAGGAAAGTATAAATAACAATTATCTTATTTAGAATTATGGAGGCAACCACTCCATGAGCTAAAAGTAGAAACTTGTTAAGAAGCATTTATCTCGGGTCACAGAAAAAATAGTAAAAACTCCTCTAGGAAATACCGAAAGATACTCAACCTCCACACTGAGAGGAATAAAAATTGAGATCACACGTGCTGCTGTTCATATACCAGAGCTGGCCAAGAGCAACGTCTGTACATATCCGGGGTGCAGATAGCGTAGGCCCACACAATCTCCCACAGTATCTGAACAACACCCGAAATTCTGACACTCTCCATCAAAATAAAGTCCCCATTCCAGGAATTCCCACAAGTACACTCATCACCTATTTGCTCGAATATGGGAACATGTAAATCTCCCAACCACATTTGTATTTGCAAAATGCTGGAAACAGTCTACATGCCTACCAACAGGGAATTAGTTATATCAATTGTGGGTTCTGCAGATAATGAAAAATATGCAGCCAGCAAAAATAATACGATGGATACACCCTAAATAGAAAGATCTCTCTAATATAGATTAGTGAGTAGAAAAAGCAACAGCGTGTTTAGTGTATAACACCATTTGTAGGTTTTACAAGGGAGAAGGGGACATACGTGTGTACATATATATATACACAAACATATACACAAGCACACATGCACATAATACTTTTAGAAGCATACACAAGAAACAGTGTTCCCTTTGGGGAGGAAAGATAGAGGGCTGGGAATCTGGTAGGAGTCAAAAACCTCAAGGTGCATCTTTAAACATCTTTGTTCTGTTGCATACTTTTTGAGCCAGTGCTTTTGTGGGTGAGGAGGAATGTCCCCTGAAGCGCCGTTTAAAAAGCTCATGGCTATAATCCCAGCACTTTGGGAGGCCAAGGCAGCAGCAATGCTTAAGCACAAGAGTTCAAGACCAGTCTAGGCAACATAGAGAAACCTCATCTCTACAAAAAAAAAAAAAAAAAATCAAAAAATTAGCCAGGTATGGCAGCACACATCTGTAGTCCTAGCTACTAGGGAGGCTGAGGCAGAAGGATCACTTGAGTCCAGAAAGTTGAGGCTCTGGTGAGTACTGATCCTGTCACTGCATTCTTAACGGGGGCAACAGAGTGAGACCTCGACTCAAAAAAAATTTTTTTTTTAAATGGTAGCCAGGCTCGGTGGCTCAGCCTGTAATCCCGCGCCTTTGGGAGGCTGAGGTGAGTGGATTGCCTGAGACCGCGGGTTTGAGACCCGCCTGGGCAACTTGGCAAGACCTCATCTCTACAATAAATCAAAAATTAGCAGGGCGAGGTAGCGCACACCTGTAGTTCCAGCTACTTGGAAGGCTGAGGCGGAAGGATCGCCAGAGCCCAGTAGGTCGAGGCTGCGGTGTCCGGAAGCGGCCACTGCACTCCAGTCTGGGTGACAGAGTGAGACTCCAACTCAATAAATAAATAAATAAATAAATAAAAAGGCAAGAACTGGAAAATAACTTGCAGCACCCATCGAAAAGGAACTGCTACAGTGGCTCACAGTGGCTCTTTCTAGGACCTCAAACCACTGGCATGGTTAGCTGCCTTTGTGGCTGCCACTTGCACAGCAGTTCTACCTGCTAGGGCGGGGTCTCATTACTAATTACACATCCTAATGAGGCCATGACCACGCAATTACAATGGAAAGACAGGTTACATCATGTGACTTTACTTTCTCCTTTATATCATAGTACAGTGATTATAATTACATTGATTCTTTAAAAATTACGTGTTGAAAATAATTTGTTTTCTCTTAATGTACTTTCAAATGAATAAAAGAGGTAATTACAAAATCTTTGTCATTAAAAGAAACACTTCAGGATTGAAAACTACTGGTTGTTCTTAATCTATTCAAAGCAGCTGTAACAAAATGCCATAAACTGGTAGCTTATAAACAACACATTTCTTTCTCCCAGTTCTGGAGGCCAGGAAGTCCAAGATCAGGGCACCAGCTGATGTTTAGTGAGGGTCTACTTTCTGGTTCACAGATGGTACCTTCTCTCTCTGTCCTGGTGTGCTGCAGTAGGCTAGCTAGTTCTCTGGAACCTCTTTTATAAGGACACTAATCATTCATGAGGGCTCTGCCCCGTGACCTAATCACTTCCCAAGAGCCTCACCTCCTAATACCATCACAGTCCTGGTTAGATTTCAACACAGGAATTTTGGTGAGACACAAGCATTTAGACCATAGCACAGTTTAAATAAATGAATGATGGTGATGATACAGGCAAACAATGGGACACTATGTAGTTATTTTAAATTAAAAGGTAATATTATATGTACTATAATAAAATAGTTTTAAGAAATACTGTTAATATTTTCTAAATGCAGATCAGGGAATATGGTATGATCCCATTTGTGTTTTTTAGAAAAAGAATATGCATAAAGACTTGGAATGAATTTTTTTTTTTAGCCATTAAACTGTAATTGATGGTGGAGTGAGAGTTGTTCTGCACTAACTATATTTTTGGTACTATTTCAAGTTTTACCCCTTGCGTGTGTTATTTTCATAATTTAAAACCCCAATTAAATAAAAAATTATTTAAACAAATGCCAATGAAGGACGGTAACGTAAATAGTGTCAGAAAATAACACTGCTGAGTCTAAGCCCCAAGAACCCCTGTTTTACATGAGAAGTTAAGCCACTCAACTCTATCCCCCCTTAAAGGTGGGGTGACAGCAGTACCCACCTTACACAGTTGAGGACAAAATGAGTTCCAGAAGCAGCACTTGGAATCCTGCCAAGGGCAGATTTACTACTCAGTGTCAGTCACGGTCAGGATCTTGAGGACTAATTTTATGTGTTAATTTGACTGGGTCAAGGGGTACCCAGAAATGTGGTCACACATTACTCTGAGTGTGTCTGTGGTGGTGTTTCTGGATGAGATTAACATCTGAGTGGGTAGACGGAGTAAAGCAGATTGCCTCCCTAATGTGGGTGAGGTGGAACTCACCCTATCAGCAAAGGTCTCAACAGGACAAAAAGGCTGACCCTTCCCCATATAAGAGGATTTCTCCTGCCTGACTGCCTTCCACTGAGAGCTGGCTTTCCCCTGCCTTTGGCCGGAAATATTCATTCTTCCTGGATCTTAAGGCTGTCAGTCTGTGGACTGGAACTGCACCATAGGTTCTTCTGAATCTCCAGCTTACTAATTGCAGATCTTGGGACTTGCCTGCCTCCATAATCAAGTGACCCAATTCCTTCTCTGGAGAACCCTAATACAGGATCCATGAAATTTGATTCTTCCGAGTCTAATTAGTTATAAAATTTCACCTCATAATAGTTTCCGTTTGATTTGCTCAAGCTTTTCAATGTTCACAAGAGATCAGGGGTCAGATAAGTTTCTGACTCCAAAGTTCCTCATGAGGCTGTAACAAATATTCTAACCTACTCACCAAATGATGAGGAACTAAAAAAGAGGAGGATCAGCTGGTAGCCCCCAAAATCATGGAGAGTATATTTAAAAGGCAGAGGTGGCTGTTTCTGTGTTTTTGCAAAGACCAAACGTCAGCTCTGGAAGTCAGCATAACAGGGCCTCCTACAGCATTTCACTTGCAAAAACAAATCCACTGTGAAACAGGGGAGATTCCACTAAGGAAAGGAGCAAAAAAGCTCTTGCACATTACAAATTTAGAAAATATACGTAATTCTCCAGATTCTAACTTCTGTGTTCTCACACTGTCCAAGAAGGAATATTTCACTGTCCATTCTTTTGTTTCATGTATTAACACAGCCAAATAAAAGTACAATTCAAATTACAACAATGGAAAATGCATTAAAAATTATATTGCACAGAAACTGAAAAGCAAGACCTTAAATTCAATTAATAAATGTGTAACAAATCCATAATGTTTTATCTGAGCATGTTTTCAGAGAACGAAACATCAAGTTTGGTGGCCTAAATCAGTTAAAGAAAAGGAACAAATCCCAAATCATAGTCCTTTAATGAAGATCACTCCCAGCAGGACTGTCGCTACAAGCACACTTTTCCTAAGCAATTCGCACCAGCTTTACAGTTTCTCCTTCACACCTCAGTCCATCTCTGAACTCTGAGGGCAAGACCAGTTCCCATCAATGGACCCCAGGAATTAACATAATTCCAAGCAAAAACTGACCCTGAATGCATTCTGATTCAATGTGGATGAATCTTATTGACTCATGCATATTTAAAGTGTGTTTTAGGCACATTCAGTAAGTAGTATATATCTCGAAACCTAAAACTGACTGGAACGAGACAGGACAAGCTCACACCTTTCAGGAACTTACTGTTTTCTAGCCCAAACAGTTCTTAGGAAACCGTGTATAGTCAGGACAGAAACCAGATGGGTCATCAACTATCAGACTCTAACTAGCTTAGAGGAAGTGAGGAGAAACATTAGCCCACAGCAATAGAGACAAGCCAGAGCAGAAGCAATTTGCAAGTTCTCCATCACTGGGGTGTGGATCGGTATCACAAGGCTAAGCATTTAGTAAGGGGGAAAAAAGAAGGTGAGGGCGGAAGAGAGGGCAGGAGAGAGAGACAAAGGGAGGCATGGTTTAACTCTCTCCTTTACCTTTTGAAAAATGCCTTGCTGATCCAAGACAATCAGGCTAGACTGTAAGAACCAAGATAAAGACAAAGGATTAGAGAAATCACAGAGTTTGAGAGGTCAAAAGGCCTTAGAGATCCTATCAGTCATTGCAGAGAATTATGAAGGGAAAGGTAGTGGATGTCCAGGGGGCCTGGTTCCAACTCAGTTCTGCTGCTCACACCACACAGGTGTCACTTGCTTCCTCTAAGCCCGGGCAAGGGACAAGGGTACTAGTCAGGGGGAAGCGGAATACAAGCAGTCTCTAAAGTTCCTCTGCTCTACCTGTCAATCATTCAATATCGTAATTTCTCTACCACATGGGCATGGAAAACCTGCCAAGCAGCACAGAGCAAGAGAGAAACAACTTCTCCTGTGGTCTTTTCTTCTTTCCAGCCACACCATAAAGAAAATAAACAGCAGACACACCCAGCAAACACACTTACCACATAAGTTTGTCCGAATAAGCTTGCCTTGGCAGAGTCCTGGCAGAGGCCGGGCCCTGACGGGCTGGCCGAATTGAAAACCCAATGCCATGTGCACACATAAACTCCAAAAGCACTTCAGAGAAGAAAGAAGTCCTCCACAAGAGCCCAGCCTGGGCAGTACCCCGCACAGCCACCCTCTTGTGCCCTCCTCTGCAGTTTTCTGAGCTTGCTTGTTAGGGCAAATCCTAAGATTGTGAGCTGCCCTGGAAGCACAATGGGTTACGTAACTCCAGGCGGCCTGGGAACACTATCGGCTCATCTTGTTAAACCAACCCAAACAGAAAATGACGCACCCAAAAATGTGATACCTGTCAGTTGGGGGCAGGGGGAGCAACAGGGAGAACAGGGTTTTGTGACAGGCATTTAGGTTTGCCTAAAAATTAAAGTGGAACAAAAAGTCTGCTGTTCATCTCAGGGCTCCCTGGGAACTGGAGGAGGAGTGTATTTATCAGAGGCTAGATGCCAAGCAGCGTCCTGGGACAGCACTTGGCAAAGCCCTGGGACCCACAGAAGCATTCTTGGGGATACTCCAGGTCTCTCAGAGAACTTTGTTCCATTTTGTCTGCCTTTCAATGACCATCTAATGAGACTTGAATCCAAGCAAGTTCTGCGTCATCTGGCTACTCGCAGCTTAAACACGTAACAATGCCTGTGCTGATGCTCCTGTTTACTAAGCCACTGCTAAACATGACAGCCCTGAGCTGTTTCTCAGCTATCTTCTGGTCCCAACAAAGAACCTAGAGTTATCACGTCCTATAGGGTTTGAAGCTTTAGCATTTCATTCTGCCATTTCTTAACCCTAGGTTGTCACGTTCAGAGAAAGTGAAACCACTTTATCGGGCTGGATGTTTCCTGGATTTCACTAGTACAGACGCCGCGAGAATCCCAGGGCCCAATTCACATGTTTGGACAAATGGAGATGTAGCTGGGATGTGGCCTTGTCCATGAAGTCCTCTGGATCCTCCCGTCCTTCCCTCTCCAAGGTTCAGTCAGGAATCTTTCCTGGAGCTCTCCTGTGTGTTCTGCTTATCACTTTGTTAACCTCAGTGTACGGCCAATTTCCACCTGCTCATCCATCACCCCAACTAGACTGCATTTCTGGGCAGCAGAGAACACGTGACCTGGATCCCACAAACCTGGATGCAACTCCCACCACTTAGAGCTCAGTGATTCTAGGCAAGGTCCTGAAACTTCTGAGATTTTAGTCTCTTTACCTGCAAAAAGAAGATAATAGCACCCACTTCATGGGGATGCAGTAATAACGAAGTGACCATTCATTCTCCCAACAAATGTTCACTGAATACTGGCCACATGCAGATGCTATTTTAGTTGCTAGGATTCAGGGGTGCACAAAGCAGACATAGTCCTTGTCCTCGAGGAGTTTATAGACCTTGCAAGTTTGGCAGACAAAATACAAACACACAGTAGCTCAGAGGATGCTTAGATCTGGGGAGAAAAAGCAGGAAAGGAACACCGGGAAAAATGGGATGGACCGCTCTTTATATAGGGTGGGCGCGAAAGGCAGCTAATGAAATGCCACTTGGAGAAGAAAAAGGGGATCATGAGGCCATCTGGGGTTAGAGCAATCCAGGTGCGGGGCAGCACCAAGAACAGGGGCCCCAAGCTGGATGTGTCTGGTGTATTCAAGGACTAGTGAGGAGGCCAGTGTGCCTGAGCAGAGTGGGTGTAGAGGAGACAGGTCAGTAGGGCTGGGGGGAACCCCATCATTCGACCCCTATGTGTCGCTGTAGGATGGGCACTCACTAGAGGTTCAAAGGAGCCTTAAACCATCTGACTTTGCATTACAAGCCTTCTCTGGCTGGTGGACAATGGAATACACAGAGGCAAGGGCTACAGCAGGAGGCTTGGCTGGGAGGCTGATATGAGATGGAGATGGCTGGGACCAGAGTGGCCTCTGGAAGCTGTAAGACACAGTAGAGCCAACAGAATTCCTGGAAAACTGGGTGTGAAAAAAAGGCAGAAGTCATAAATGCCTTCAAGTTTTTGCCCTAAGAAACTGGAAATACCATTTCCAAGGACACGGAAGAAGACCCTGAGCAAAGTAGATGGAGGTGGAAGAGCTTGTTTTTTTTTTCTTTTGAGTCAGGGTCTCACTCTGTTGCCTACGCTAGAGTCCTGTGGCACAACAGTGGCTCACCACAAGCCTTGACATCCTTGGCTTAAGTGATCCTTCTGTCTCAGCCTCTCAAGTAGCTGGGACTATGAACATTTGCCACCACGTCTGGCTCTTTTTTTATTTTTATTTTTTTGTGTAGAGACGAGGTCTCACTATATTGCCCAGGCTCAGGAGTTTGAGATGCCTGTTAGGCACCTAAGTGGAAAATTACGTGGAGTCAGACTGAGATACCTGTCCTTCAGGAGAAAGTTCCAGACTGGGGACAGAAACTAAAGAGTGGCCAGCACAGATGGCAATTTTAAAACCTACATGCTGGATGAGACCACCTGGTGCATAGGTGCACACAGGAGAGCAAAGGAGTAGATCTGAGCCCTGAGGTGGTCAACGTTCCCAGGCTTGGGAGAAGAAGAGCTTCAGCCACCAAAACAGGAGGCCAGGAGTGCATGAGGACCCAGAAACCACATGAGGACTGTGTTTCCAGGACAAAGGAGCGGGTAACAGCATCAACTACCGCTAACCAGTGAAGTAAGCAGAAGATGGAGCACAGACCCCTGGACTGAACAAGGTCGTCGGTGCTGGGGCACAAGCCTGCCTACAGCAGACTCAGGAGAGAATAGGAGAAGAGAAACTGGAGTAAGCAAACAGAGGAGCAGACACTCTTGGTGCTGGTCTGTGAGGAACAAGGGGCCAACAAGGATTCTAGTTAAGAAAAGGGAGAGCAGAGCATGTTTTTATACTAATAGAAAAGATCCATGTGCAAAGAGGGGAAAGGATGATGCAGCAGATGAAGGGGAGATGTTTGAACCGTGTCCCTCAAGTGAAGGCAAGCGAGAGTGGGATTCCATGTACTGCTGCAGGGTAAAGCATGTGGACCACTCGAGATAACAGGAGAGGAGGCACTCGGGGTCCCAGCACAGGGCTAGGTACCACGCTGGAACTCTAGGCCTTCTCTGTGCCCCTCTGTAGCCAGGAAACTTCCAACACACAGGAGGTCCTCAAGGCTTCCTGGCAACACAGAACAATGCCAAGCTGCTAGAAGCAAACTTGCATATATGAAGCTGTCATCAGGTATTATTTCAAACAGGAAGACAAAAGCAAAAGGCTCCAGACAAAAATGAGAAATAGAGCAAACTTCTGAACAAACACAAGTGGATGTAACTAAAATTTTTCTGCTTAGGTACACCATCCTCCACTGAGAGCCCTCTCTTGTGCTGGCTCCCAGCACTTGTCTCAATATCTCCCTAGGGGAAAGCAAGAGCTCTAGGACAAAGTGCCTGCACAGCAGATGTTGCCAGTGAAATGGGAAGTGATTATCTTGCTCCTAGGATACTGGAAAGGTATGACCAACACAGGTATCTGTAAGGACCCACGTCTGTGCAAATCCTGGTGATGCACAAAGGGCACTGCACGTCATTCTGTGTTTCTGCATCCCACAGTGGCAGTGTGTACTCCCATTACACCTATCTTATGTCTGAAGAAACAGCCTGAGAAAGAGGAGGAAGGGGCCAAGCTACACTAAGCACCGGCCATGGGCCATGCATGCAGCTCAGGGGTCAACGTTCCCATCTTTAACCTTCATGACAATGCTGCGAGGTGCTGTCTACATCTCAGATAGGTCAGTGACTGACAAAAGTCACACAATGGTTCACTGGCAAAGCAGGTTCTGGATGGGAGGTGTCACAAACCCAAAGCTCAGACTCCTTTGTACTCTGGTAATTCCACCCCCCGTGCCTCTCCAGACCCAATCCTGCATCTTCACTGACTGAAGCCTCCCTCCCTTCCTCCCTGGCAGGGAAAGGGTGCCCATACCGGTAATGGTGCAGGCATCCCGGTATCCTCTGTAGCTGGGAGCATCTTCCACAGCCTCGCTTACGTAGTGTTCCTCAGGGATGCCCGGGCTGCAGGCTAGGACTGCATGGTTGCATGCCTCCAAAGGGGGCACGGAACTGGCCGAAGTGTCGTCGTGCAGAGCTGTGGTGTCCAGCTTGGCAGGTTTCACGGGGAGGTGCCCACTGCCATCGGGGGCCCCACTGCCGGAATCTGGGGCAGTCGGGCAGATGGCCCCTGGTAGATCTGGTGCACCAGCAGGGGTTCCTTATGCAGAATCTAAGGGACAATCCAGAGAGAAGGGCACAATTATTTGGCGTCTGTGAATAAACCTGGACAAATCTTTAGAAAACAAGGGCCCAAGGGGATGTGCGTTCAGACTGCAAATTCCAAAAAGTGTCTCTTTCCAATCCAGGCATCGCCAATCACAATCCTCAGTTTTCAATAGAAGAACTGCCACAAAGTTCTATTCAACTAAGCAGGTATCAACACAGACTAAAATGTGAGACGCATGGCTTCATTTACTTATCAAAACCTGCCTTGAAGCAGGTCTGAACAAATAAAAAGACTGGACCACAGCTAAAATTACGGCACCTGTCCTAAAGTAGGGACAGTCAGGAGACCTGGCAGCCACATTGTGTATAAGGATGGCTGTGCATGTGCATTCTGTGAAAGATGCAAACTGCTGTGTTTCTACAGGATTTATACACACAAAGCAAAGAATTTTATTTGTATATTGAACTACATAAGATGTGATGTTTCTCTTAAGCTCTTCCAACCACAATACATTCTCAACTCAAAGAATTTTTGAGGCATGCCCCTATCTTAAGCTACAGTGAGAAATTCAGGGACTCCTTTAAGAATCTGATGAAGCTCAGCCTGTAATCCCAGCACTTTGGGAGGCCGAGGTGAGAGGATTGCCTGAGCCCGCAGGTTCAAGACCCACCCGGGCAACTTGGCAAGACCTCATCTCTACAATAAATCAAAAAAATTAGCCGGGCGTGGTAGCACACGCCTGTAGTTCCGGCTGCTTGGAAGGCTGAGGTGGAAGGATTGCCGTAGTCCAGCAGGTTGAGCCTGCCGTGGCTGGGAGTGTGCCACTGCCCTCCAGCCTGGGTGACAGAGTGAGACTCCAACTCAAAAAAAAAAAAGAATCTGATGAAAACTACAGACAACCCCCCATTTAAAATCTGGGACTAATGATAATTGCTGAGAAAATGCTCAGCCTCACTAATCATCAAAGAAATGCAAATCAAAACCACACTAAGATACCCTCTGACACCAGTCAGGATGGCCATCATTAATAACTCAAAAAACAACAGATGCTGAAAGGATGTAGAGAAGAGAATGCTTCTACACTGTTGATGAGTGTATAAACTATTACAATCTCTGTGAAAAACAGTGTGGTGATTTCTAAAAGATCAAAAAATTGACCTTCCATACAACCCAGCAATCCCCCTTCAGGAATATACCTGGAGGAACTCAAAATCATTCTACAAAAAAGATACCTGCACATGCATGCTTATTGCAGTACTATTCACAACAGCAAAAACATGGATCCAACCCTGCTGCCCATTGAAAGTGGACTGGATTTAAAAAGTGTGGTACATATACACGATGGAATATTACACAGCAATAAAGGACAAATTTATGGATTTTGCAGCAATTTGGATGAATTTAAAGTCTATCATACTCATAGAAACAAAGAACTGAGTACCACATGGTCTCACTCATAGGTGGACCCTTAATATTTATCATAATACTACACAAAAGAGATTAGCAGTAGTGGATCACTGGGGTACCTGATCCCAAACCAGCCTAAGTGAGGACCAATGGGAGGCCCAGACTTTACCAGTATGATGACCACTTACATACCTAACACTGAATTGTACCCCACATCTTTAAAATAAAAATAAATAAATACAAAATAAAAATTTTTTAAAAGATAACTGCTGGAAAAGAGATGGTGTCTGACAGAGGCTCTGAGGACTCCATCCTGCTCCATAACAGCAAACCTACATGCAGGTGATTTTTCCACCCATTTTGGGAGTGCTACTGCCTCTCCTCTCAGCCACCTCCACATACTGCATGTGTGAGTGTGTACAAACACACACATTGGGCAAAAATGTCAAACAGGAGTTTAATGAACAAGAACCCTACAGAATATTCTTTAGCATAAGAGATCTCAACATGTGGTCTGAGGAATCCCTGGGGCTCCCTGAGACTGGCTTAAAGGGTCCACAAAGTCAAAACTTTTTTCTAAGGCACTTTCACTCATTCTTTCACTGATGCACAGCAGAATTTTCCAGAGACTACATGATGTGTGAAGATGCCATTGCGCTAAAGGCTAATTAATGGAATATGAGCTTCTGAATCTCTGGTAGTTTAAATTCTTATATTTTAAATTCCAGTATAATACATATTAATCAACATAACCATATAAGTAAAAGCTCTTTGGTAGGTACAATAACTCTGAGAGGTCCTAAATTCTTTTTAAAAAAAGAAAGCTTGAGAATCATTACTCTAATAATGATGTATTATAGTTCATTTAAAAAAAACAAAAACAGAAAAAGGGAAAGTTAACAGGGTACAATCAGTTCTGAAAGAAAATAACAGTTCTAAATGTGTGATACTTTTCCTCAACAACAGTTTATCAAACTACACCAAGAGTTCCTAGAACAGGTTGAATATCCCTTACTTGAAATGCTTGGGACCAGAGTGGTTTTTTTTCAAATTTGGGAATATTTGCATTATACTTATCAGTGAGCATACCTAACCTGAAAATCCAAAATCCAAAATGCTCCAATTGAGCATTTTCTTTGAACATCACGTAGACACTCAAAATGTTTTGAATTTTTGGTTTTCACATTAGGGATACTGAACTTGTATAGATGAATTCAGCCCATGTGATAAACTTACTGCCCTCATTAAAATAGACAAATAAATATAAAAATGGGAAGGGGAGGTAGACAAGCCTGTATATTCCTGGTGAGAAGAGAAAGGCAACAGGAGAAGCTTGGAGCCTTTAGGAATTTCTGCAAGACAACTTGTAGATAAGATCGGATTGTCACATCTAGTTAGTAACTCAAATACAGACAAATGGATAAGCTGCCTAACATGAAAAGCCCAGAATCCCTCCCCCAGAACAGAAACATTGTGAGCAGCAGAAGCCTGAGGGGATAGACTAGCAGACCCCCAAGAGTCACCAGTGGTGGTCAAGGAGCCACAATGGGAATACAATGGATGAAGCCAAGGGAAGCTGGGCACTGCCACAGCCTATCCCCATGGGATACACACACTGATTGTGGGTCCTCCATGCTGGTCAAGTTCTAATTCTTGGTCTGGATGATGACCTGCTGACTACAATCAGTGTGTGTAAAGTCATCAAGTCACACTTTTATAATCCACACACCTTTTTTTCATGAGTAGTTCCATAAGGTAGACAAAAAAAATTAGTAAGTACAGATATTGAATCTGTGAAGTAGTTTGAGAAGTCATCCCTAAACTACTAAGAAGATAAAAAGCATGCCAAATTCCAGAAAAACCAATAAAGGTTTAAGACCAAAAAGAGCAAAGTATATAAAAACACACTAATTTTTGGCCAGGTGTAGCAGCTCACGCCTGTAATCCTAGCACTTTGGGAGGCCAAAGCAGGAGAGTCGCTTGAGCCCAGGAGTTCGAGACCAGCCTAATCAACATAGCAAGACCTTGTCTCTACCAAAAAATCAGAAAAATAAGCCAGGTTTGTGTGGTGGCACACACCTGTAGTCCCAGCTACTTGGAGTCTGAAGCAGAAGGGCTGCTTGAGCCCAGGAGGTCGAGGCTGCAGTGAGTTGTTATGCCACTGCACACCAGCATGGGCAACAGAATTAGACTCTGACTTTAAAAAACAAAAATGAAAAAGGTTATCTGCCAAGACCCAGACAAAATTAATGAGAAAAAAATAAACTTCTAGATATAATCTAGTGGAAAATGTAAATTCCAAAGACATAGATAAAAATCTAACACACATGAAAACTGGGGATAAAAAGGAATCCCCATATCTCTATATGCCATGCCAGTGACCAGTGGAAAAAAGTTCCTTGGAAATTTAAGTGAAAGATCATCATGTAAGACTTCTACACCCAATCAAGCTACCGTTATACGCAAAGACAGCAGAAATACATTGGCAGATATTTAGAAACTTAAACACCCTGATGTTGCTGAAGGGCTCCAAGTATGCTGATCACACCTCGTGGGCTCTCACTAACATAGGTCAACACACAGAACTCAGAGGTGAAGAAGATATGGCAGAGCAAAAATGGTAGTGACATTAAACCAGGGACACTTAAAATCAGTGTCTACCTAATGCACATGACTCACAAGCCTAAAGCTAACATCCCCAAAGAAAAATGGTCAAAGGATATAAATATTCCCTCCCCCTGCCAAAACACACACACACACACACACACACACACACACACACACACACACCTTCTGAACACTTTAAGAAACCTTAATAGCGATCAAATAATCTCTTGTTAGATCAACAATGATTAAAAACTTATAACTGCTCAGTTTAAGTAAGTGAAGTAAGGTGAGGGATATGAACTCAGAAGGATAGCCTGTTGAAATGTCTGTAGCTCTTTGGCCCAAGTATGCATAGGTCAAAGATGTTTATCACAATGATATGCTACAAACAACCTAACATGCAACAGTAAAGGATCAAGTCACTACTTAGGGTGCAGTCACAGAGAAATCAACTATGCCATCATGAAAAGAAAGTTTCAGAGCAGACACAAATTGATCAACATGGAAAGATGCCCTAGAGAGAGAGACAAAAGATAATGAACGTGGACTTCAAAAGGTTTTAAAACGCATCAAGTTGAAGCCTCACTCAAGCCTCCTTTCCCCATCCTACTCAAGTCTTCTTTAACGTGTACTTACACATGTTCTATATGATCTTTACACAAAGTATGAAATACTTTCTCCCTTTGCGATATGCAATTGCTCTTCTGAGAACTAAGATAGTTCTTTTTGAATAAGTGATTTTAAAAAAGAAGTTCTAAAATGTAAAGATTTCTTAAAGAGGACTCACCCAACTTTCAGTCTACAAAATGAGAGAGATGAGCCGGGTTCGGTGGCTCAGCCTATAATCCCACGCCTTAGGAGGCTGAGGTGAGTGGATAGGCTGAGGTGAGTGGACTGCCTGAGCCCGTGGGTTCGAGACTCGCCTGGGCAACTTGGCGAGACCTCATCTCTACAAAAAAAAAAAAAAAAAAAAAACTAGCTGGGTGTGGTAGCATGCACCTGTAGTTCCAGCTACTTGGAAGGCTGAGGCAGAAGGATCGTCAGAGCCCAGCAGGTCAAGGCTGTGGTGGCCAGGAGCGGCCACTGCACTCCAGTCTGAGTGACAGAGTGAGACTCCAACACAAAAAAAAAAAAAAAAAGAGAGAGATGAGCTAAATTCTGATCATTAGCCCTACATTGCTACTGTTTCTTCTCCTAGGATCTGTTTCAACTTATAGCTATCATACACTTACCCCAAAAACATACTGCTATAAAATAAATATTTCAAGTAAATATAAGCACTTTCTAAACAACAGAATTTGGAGACATCAGCAAATGCTCATTCAAGTCTCAAAAGAGAACACACGTGTTAGTCCTGAAGTCCAAAGAACACTTTATAAGTGCAGCAACTGGCAAAACTGCACAAAAGCTCAAGAGTCCCCTCTTCAAGTGAAAAGACTAATCTTTCACCCATTAAAATTAAGTGGAAAATAACTTAAATTTCAACTTAACAGTAGAAAAAGTTATAAATTATGTCACATCCAAACTACTGAATTCTGTAAAATGGGATAATCCACGTAAGGCATTTACCTCAGTGCCTGGTACATATTAGGTTCTCAAAATAATCATTATCATTGACCTTATAACTTATAGATTCTCAGAATCAGGTACCTTTCTTGATTCTATTGTAATATTCCTATGCCAGCATTTCCAAGTCTATTTTACCATGAAACCCTTCTCTACATACCTAGTCACATAGCATTTATTTCATGGGGTACATTTTGGGGAAAGTCTTCTATATTGCACAAAACCCTAATGCGCTGTCTGGCCAGGGCTCATCTCCCCTACAAAAGAGCAAGCTCCTTGAAAGCATGGACTGGTCCTGGCACATATTAGGTGCTATGTAAATGTCTGCAGAATAAACAAGAATGAATAAAACAAGGGATTTGATCGAGATGACTTTGAGGGTCTCCTGAAGCTATAAAGCTGGGTAGTTCTGTGATCTATACAGGAACCAAAGGGTCTGGAGCTCCCAAATTACACACTGTCAACCTTGAGGACTAACAGCAATCAATGGAAACCACTTAAAGCACTCTTGAAGGGTTCCAGGTATGAGACCACACTCCATGGGCTCTCCAAGACGGCACAATTTAATCTCACTTCATCCTTTTCAGTACAGACTAATATACATCAAATGTGGTTCAACAGTCAAACAGGTGTAAGATGACCCACAGACAAATTCAGGGATCAGAAAGCCTCATTTAGAGTTGACTCAAAAGCTGGTTTGCAAGGCCCCCATCCAGTTTCTAGCTTGAAGAAAAGGTCACAGCATGTGTGCTCTGGGGAGACTCAAGAATTGTGAGAAAAAGGTGACAATCTCCCCAAGGTGCAAGCCTAACTTTACCCTAATGTACGCAGGAATTTCTGAAACTCCACCGGGGACTCAGGAACAAAGCAACTGCCATCCTGGATGCTCACTGGCTCCAGCAAACCCTGGCACTCCAAGTAAAAGGCTTCTTTCAGGCAGAGGAAACAAACAAGGCACGAGAAAAGTGAGAGTGGATGGCCCTGGGAGATGAAAGCGCCTCTGTGTAATTTACTGAATTCTGTCCAGGGAGCTGCAGGAAGGCAGGATTTTTCTTAGCAGAGGAGTGAGAAATTCTGCAACCTGGTCAATTTTTCAGTAGAATAGGTGCCAGGAAAAGGAGGAGAAAGTATACATGGTGGCAGCTTTGAAGCTGAGCTGTGCCTGGGGCACTTGGCCCGGGTCCCTTGCCTCACCCTTCTCAACTCAGTGATCACTGATTCCAGGCCAAGGTTGTCAAAAACACTTGATGGAATCAATGCTCAAGTTTATTCCAGTTTGCTGCTGAGCTCAAATTTGCTGACAAAGTATATGTGTGCAAGTTCCTAAGATTTTATCCCCCTCCAACACGTGATTTTTGTGGCTCAGAACCTGAACTACACCCAAAGAACTATATTTCACTTGAGAGATACTGTCGCTTCTCTGGGCCTCAAACCCCTCATCTGGACAAGGAAGGGGCTGAGTGAGCCCTCCAGCCACACCACTCCAGGAGCTGCTAAAGAGGGCAGACGGGATCACAGGAGGGCTTCTCAAGTATACCAGGTGCTACGAGCATGAAACCGTTCCCACTCACACGCAGTGACTTCTGGCAGAGCTGCCATGAGCAGGCAGAGCTGCCCTTCAAGAACAGTATTTCACCTATTTTGCAAGAGAGCTTCCTCCAGGACAAATTCAGAAGTTGTAAGGAGAAAACCAGAATCAGAGTTCCAGGTTGGAAGTGCAACAGGTAACAAGGAGAAGTCAGTCCTGGGTGACCCCCTCTATGACCAGCCAAGTGCTAGTTGAGCTTTCAATTTTTCTCTTTCTGCCTTCCTTTTCAGTATGTAAGGGCACTTGTGATTACATTAGGCCCACTCAGATCATCCAGAATATGCTCCCAATCTTAAGGTTATGTGATTAAGAGCCCTCTTTCTGGGCAGAGGCCTCCAGTATACCTAAGGACTATAATTTTATTCAGCAATTCTGAGTGGACAGGCTCAAGTACAAAGTTTTTAAAAAGGAACACACTGTTCACCAGGATTACGTCAGTCTTCTAACAGATCACCACAAATTTAGTGTCTTGAAATAACACCCATTGACTGACTCACAGTTCCATAGGTTAGAAATCCATCAAGGGTCTCACCAGGCTATCAAAGCGTCAGGCTATATCCACTATATCCACTCCTGGATGTTCTGAAAAATAATTGGTATCCATACCTATTCAGGTTGTTGGCTGAATTCAATTCCTTGAGACTGTAGGACTGAAGTCCCTGTTTCCTGAGAGCTGTAGGTAGGGGCTGGTCTTTGTTCCCAGAGGCTGCCGGTGTCCCTTATCATGATTTCCAAGAGCTCCTAGAGGCCTCGCTCCAGGCCTTACACATGGTCCCACATCTCAGAGCCAGCAATGGCATGTTGAATCCTCACACTGGGAATCTCCCTCACTTTCCTTTCTGCCACATCTTAATAACCTCCTCTTCTGTTTTTAAGGGATCGTGTGATTACATTAGGCCCACTCAGAGATTATCTGAGGATAATCTACCTACCTTAAGGTCACGTGATGAAGAGCACTAACTGTATCTGCAAAGTCCTTTTATAATAGTACCTAGATCAGTGCTTGATGAAATATCCAGTAGATGGCAACTTTGAGAGGATGAATTTAGAATGTGCCCCCCAACAGGGGCCTTTGGCTCTGAAAGCATAATCTGTTGCAGGAGCCCCTTTGTTGACCCAAGCCTAGTGAGAAGTCAAACCAGAGTCATTCCACAACCATCCAGACATTTCTGGCCCTAGAGTTAGATGATACAGATCTGACACTGGGAACTAGACAGGTCTGGGTTTAGTCCCAGCTCAGCCACCACTTAATGACAGCAGGTTCTGAGATTTCTTTCATCTACAAAATGTGGGTACCACCACCATCTGCCTATCAAGCTGCCAAAAGAAGAAGACATAATGAAAGTAGGTGGCCTGCCAGGCCTAGGACAGTAGGCCTGAGACTAGATCAAACATCTGAGACTCACTCTAGGGAAGATAAGCATTCAGCTGCTGAGCATGCAACGAAGGTATATTTTTGACACTTTGTTTCTATTAAGGAACAATCACTGAAGGCCAGCTAACTGCAGGCTATGAGTGATCCTAAAGGAAACCAGTAATTTGGAATCAGGGTGGGCTCCCCAAGACCTTGGCTCTCATATGAGGCCAACTCACTCATGACGGGCCTTACCACAATACAACTAGCTCTGAAGTCTCCCCATTCTCCTGCTAGGGCAATTCTTTCTCTTGCCATCTTACAGCTACTTCTCTGAGAAAACAAACTGCTGCCTACTTGGAAGGTGATGAGATGTGCTCTTGTAAAGTGCAGATGCCCCACACCCCTGTAATTGTAAAACGAGCCACAGGTCTGGCAGTGCACTTAGTAAACTATACACGTGACCTTGTTTGAGGATCACAACCTATTAAGTAATATCAGCACCTACCTTTTACACGAGAGGAAACAGGCTCAGAGAGTCTTAATAACTTGCCTAGGATTTTCACCTAGCTTTAAATGGTTCCAAAGATACTGCTTGCCCTATGACAGCTGTGAGTAATACTGTGTTTAAAGGAGCCACAATCCAGTGAAGACTCAAACATTCCATGCGATCCTTGACCACAAAACATTCTCCCTACATCTGTCCACTGTCTCTTCAAACAACCCTCATGTCATACCAGGGCAAAGAAACTCAAAGCAAAGACCCACTGAGACTCAAGTCCGAATAAGAAAGATGCACACTACAGCCAAGCCAACATGGCATCTGACCTCCAGGACCTTGCTGGGTGGGGGCAGCTGATGGGCCATGTGGGAGGTCTACTCCTCCCCTCCTGTATCTCACCACTCTCCTACTTTGTGTGACCTTCCAGCACTCCCATGAGTCTAGGCCACCTCTTTAAATAACTGGACAAGCGGCTGAGTAGTGGAAAATATCATGCAAAAGTTGAACGGTTGGGAGACTAGTTGCAAGTTTACAACCATGGTACAGGATGATGAAACAGCAAGGCCATCAGGAAGTCGCCATCAGACTCTCAGGACACTCACACTGCATGGCTTCCCACGAGCCTTCACTCACGCCACACCATCTGTCCCACCCATAAAAAATCCTATGCTAGAGCTTGGTAGAACCATGCTCATTTTCTGAGGCAGGGGTGGGGAGAAGGCTTGGGGAAAGGCATGATCAAGCTTTATGTCAAACAATAGTAGAAGCAGGAGTGGGAAGCATTTCCTACTACTTGAAAATTTCAACTACTGCTATGCCACGTTGTAAAGGGAAGACTCTTGGGTATGTGTGACCGACCACCCCACAGACCGAGAACGGCCTGAGCCAACAGTGACAACTACAGGCAGAACGCTGAAGCAGTGTGGGGGTGACCAAAGGCACAGGAAAGGAGATGCCAAATAGTCTTAAGGACGACTGCCAGGGCCTCTTGTGAGCGCCTGTGAGAGCCCCCTAGGGACTCTTGAAAAGGAGAGGCCAAGACAGCTGGAGGGCTACAGGGAGCCTGTGACAGATTCTGCTACAATGACTTCAGGGCAGACTTGCACATGGACTGGGGGCTGCGTGCATGTGCTGTCAGACATGTCTGTCCTCTCTTGTCCTCACTTTCCCACACTCTCAGGCCCACGCACAAACCAACACAACTATGCACGCACACAAAAATAGATAAATAAAGGAGAAAGTTAATACCTTCTCTTCTACCCCCCTCCCCCAACAAAGCAATCAACAGTCATTCAAAGAAAATTTCCATAACTCAAGGTAACTGAAGAAAAATGATTCTGACCCAATTTAGTTGCAGAATCCAGCCCTCACTCTGCTCTAAACCTTGTTTAAGGACAGAAGCAAACCCATCAACACATGCACTCCCCCTAGTAAACACCTATGGAGTAAGGACAAATTCATCTAATCGATCAAAGTCTCATGAACGAAAACTTCTGTTACGTGACCAAATCACCATTTCCAAAAATAATTCTGCTATAACTGAGAGAAACAGAAATCCCTAACCACGCTGCCTTCTGTAAGTCCATCCCTGTCTCCCAGAATGAGGAAGAAAAAGGGAACAAAAATACACAGCACACTCTGACAGCCTTACGTAACAGTCTACATCTCCCTCTAGCTGATGGAAGCAGATTTATAAAACGCCATAAATAGCTTCCTCTCCTGCCAAAGAAGACCAGGCTAGGAGGCTGAGCTGCAGAGCCTGCTCACAGCCT
The DNA here is from genome assembly GCA_027257055.1 of Cephalopachus bancanus. Taxonomy (NCBI): domain Eukaryota; kingdom Metazoa; phylum Chordata; class Mammalia; order Primates; family Tarsiidae; genus Cephalopachus; species Cephalopachus bancanus. Next base: position 9,284,503 of record JAPVLO010000021.1, on the reverse strand, counting down.
ACCTCTCCTCTTTCATCTGCAATGGAACCTTTTTGTGCCTTCCAGCACAAAGCAAGTTTGGTGGGACCAGCTGCCTTGGGCCCAGGGCAGATATGCCACCTGACAGACCTGAAAAGGTGGATAAGATGTTCAAAACTTGGTTGTCAACCCTCAAGACACGGCACTACTGGTCAGTGTAGGAATGGTAACTATAGTATATTACTCTGCAGAGGGGCTTCCCCAGCACACCAGGCCAGCAAGGTTGCTGTATTGGGTTGCTGTATTTATTTATGTACAATAAAATTAAAGCGGCCTCTGGACACTTAATTCTGCCAGTGAAGGGGCTCAAGGCCAGCCTGACAGGCAGCAGGTGGAACGGAGGCAGTTCTCAGAGAAGCATCACAGCAGTGTACTCCACGCTCCACTGCAAGCCCCAATCAGAAACTGAAGCAGGGCTATCTTCACATTCCCACAGCACCAGCAAGAATTTTGGAGGCTGGCCAAAGCCTAGGAGGATAGCAGGAGTGGTAACCTCACCCCAAATCCCTGTGGGGCAGCTCATTGGAAACCTCTGAGATTCTAGGCTGGAAAGCTATTGCTCCGAAAAGGAAGACTTTGCATGAGAAGGGCCAGATGTCCTGCAGCCCACATTGCATGTGTCATCATTTTGAACAGCATGGGGTCTCCAGGAGAGAAAGAAAAGAGAAAGAGAGCTGAGACCCATGGGAGGGCAGGCACATGGGACCTCACCTGTCCTCCCTAAATGCAGGCCTGGATGAGTAACAAACTTTACCCAGGCAAGAACAACGGATGCCAAGCTGTCACGTTCTACAATAAAGTTAATATAATAACGAGAGTGAAAAAGAGGCCCAAGCATGTGGGATAAGGATGGGAGAGGAAGAGAACAGTTTTCCATGACCCTACCTTAGGTCCTGGCTTTTACTGCACTCACTCCCTAGGAGTTTGGCTTTTAAAGAATCATAATGACTCAGACAAGGAGAAGAGCACTACTGGCTGCCATTTACTCCACAGTAACCATATGCCCAGCCAGGCCTGGGTGCAGGACCTCAGGGAATGCTTGCCCCAAGCTCACAACAGCCTGGGGGGCCTGCACCACCTTCTTCAAGTCATCAACCAGGAAACCAGGGCTGGAAGTAACTTATTCACAGTCCTAAGAACCTAGAGGTGAAGTCAGTGTTGAATCCAATTCTGCTTAATACCAGGGCACACACCAAACATGCCAATAAATGTAAATGGTAAACATCAATGTGGTTTATTATAGGCTTCTTTCACCACCTACATAAATTTGAAAATTTCCAGAACAAAATGTTGAGACGTAAAAAAAGAACATCCCTACACGAAAAAAAAATTTAAGAAGATACTGTCAATTTCAAGACAAACACAAAATCATGAAGATCTCTTCAAGTCAAAAAATTTTAGAATCCACAATAAAAATATTTATACCTGCATCTTCACTAAAGAAAATTTAGTAATAAACGTTTTCAGGAAGAAAATCATTAGTAATCAAATAAATGAAAATTAAAACAAGGATGAGACACTACCATGTTATCTATCAAATTGGCATTAATTATAACAACCTGTGCTGCTGACAAGGATGCAGATAATGAGTTCGCTCTCACCCAGAAACATGCATCAAAAGCAATTCTACCTCTGTAATTATTTAAGAAAAATCACAGCTGTGCAGAGACCTCTGCACCACTGTACCATCCCACCCACCCACAACTTTTAAATTGCCTGGACACAAGCACATTTCCTAGCCGTCACCACACAGGCACGAATGCATTTCTTTTTTCTTTCTTTTTTTTTTTTGAGTTGGAGTCTCACTCTGTCACCTAGACTGGAGTGCAGTGGTCGCTCCTGGCCACTGCAGCCTCAACCTGCTGGGCTCCGGTGATCCTTCCGCCTCAGCCTTCCAAGTAGCTGGAACTACAGGCACGCACTACCACGCCCAGCTCATTTTGATTTTATTGTAGAGATGAGGTCTCACCAAGTTGCCCAGCCGGGTCTCGAACCCGCGGACTCAGGCAATCCACTCACCTCAGCCTCCCAAAGGCGCGGGATTACAGGCTGAGCCACCGAGCCCAGCACGAATGCATTTCTTAAGGCACTTCCACTACAAGCTCAACCACTTTAGGAACAGAAAGATGCAGTCAGTATTAATCACTGCCTGATGCTGACCAAGATGAAGTCAGTTAATCCCTATAACCCTCAGTTTTCTCATCTATAAAACTGCAAGTAATAGCATTTCCTAACAGCTCGGGGTTGTTGCAAGGATTAAATGAGTTAAAATACTAAAGCAAACTTAAAAAGCACTTATTGTATTTACTGATAAATGCCCAATAAATGACCACTCTACAATTATTACTGAGATAACTCCCCGTAACTGGGGGTTAACTTGTTGGGGAAAAGAGACCCTATTTCAATAGCCATTTTTGCTATATCAGGCTATATACAAATTTCAATCACACATGAATTATATTTCATTCCTCATGTTGTAAGGGCAGAAACTGATTAAAATAAAGACTTGCTTCTGCCTGTTTAGATCACTGCTGTGTCTTCAGTGCCTGGAACACAGTAAAACTCAATGAGTATAGAATGAATTTCATGACTCATCCTTTATGTCCAAGTCTACTGAAAATAACCAACCCAACTCTATTGTCATAACTACCACTATGTGACAAGCCAACTGCAATTGTAGCAACCCATAAAGCACAATGGATTTTTACTGAGTCATCTGTCATATTAGGAAATGAGAAGAAGGTGTGTAAGGGGCTTTCTGAGTGCCAGTGCAGAATGATGAACAACCAGGATTATGTCATGCTCAACCTCTGAAATTAACCTGCAAAAATTACAAAGCTTATTTAAAAATAAAAATTAAGCCGGGCTCGGTGGCTCAACCTGTAATCCCGCGCCTTTGGGAGGCTGAGGTGAGTGGATTGCCTGAGCCCATGGGTTCGAGACCCGCCTGGGCAATTTGGTGAGACCTCATCTCTACAATAAATCAAAATGAGCTGGGCATGGTAGCGCGCGCCTGCAGTTCCAGCTACTTGGAAGGCTGAGGTGGAAGGATCGCCGGAGCCCAGCAGGTCGAGGCTGCGGTGGCCGGGAGCGGCCACTGCACTCCAGTCTGGGTGACAGAGTGAGACCCCAACTCAAAAAAATAAAATAAAATAAAATAAATAAGTAAAAATTAAAAATAGACTCATCTAAGCACCCAAGGGGAACCAGAAGTTTTTGTTCTAAAGCATGTATTTTGAATAGAGCTTCATTTTTATTTCTGTATCAGCTTCTTAATGTGCGCTGAACTACAGTGAAATCACAGTCTTGTGTTTTTGAAAACAGATTCCGCAGCTATGGAAACAGAAGTTGTCACTATATTCTGACTTCACTGGAGGATCAAGTGAGAAGAAACATCTAAGCCCAGACATAGCTACTTAGCTACATATATTGTTCTTTTCAGTAAAACATGTTTAACCACAATCAACAAAACCCTTAAATTCCTACTTTTCTAGACAAATTGTACCACATAAAACCTCCCTCGGTTAACAATTCATACATTAGGCACATGTGTGAAAAATGTACCTGATTTTATTAATTCTAAATAATCCCCAGAGAGGCAAGTGGGTTTCACTTGGTCCACAATAAAAGTCAGATTCTGGACTTAAACCAACTTAACAGCAAAGAAAAAATTCTCTACAAAGCACTGACATAGGCATCTGGAAGGAATAGGAAACCATAGCTCAATTTTATCAGCCACTTTTGATAAGTAATCCAAAGCAGACCTTGGGATTACTCACGAAGTAGTACAAATAATTAGGAATGTGTGGTATTGAAGGTGGAAGCCAAGAGCTCTCTATAAGAATATAACAGGAAACAGTGAGGTATCAGTCAGGGACCAGAGCCATGAAGGGGCTAAAGGAAGCATGTCATCTCTCCTGCCACCACCCAAAAAAGGCACCCCATTAGCCCTTCTCACCGAAATTAATAGGGCTGTTACTAGGAAACTAGTCAAAACAGTCATGTACAAACCAAGTGAACAGTGATAGCTGGGTCATCAGTCACACAGTTTCACGGGATGGCAAGACGGGCTTCAAGTGAGCAGGCCACAGTAAGCACAGCACACATAGCAAGATAGGAAATGAAAAGAGGAAACATACAGGCTAGGAACTAGTGGGCAGGGAGGACTGAGTCATCCCTAAGCAAAAGAATGCTGGTTCCTCACTGGTCCTCACCAGGTACCACCCCCAAGAGCACCCACAGTGGGAGGTTCCACTTCTGCATTGCTCATGAGTCCCACTTCTGCATTGCTTGTGACCTTGTACTAGGGGGATCAATGTCCACACTCAGTTTTCCCAAGCTGGGCTATCTTTTTTTCTCTTAGTGATCATCCCATTACAGACCAAGCAGCATCTATCTCCCCACTGCCTTGGTGCATCTAACACACCTCGGAGCTTCCTCTTTACAACTAAATGTTTAATAGGGGTTTGTTGAGTTGGAAGGGCAGGGAAGGCATTTTTGGCAGAAGGAGTAAGAAAACCCTTAAAAAGTTCAACATGGGCCGGGTTCCATGCCTCAGCCTATAATCCCGCGCCTTGGGAGGCCGAGGTGAGTGAAATGCCTGAGCCCATGGGTTCGAGAACCGCCTGGGCAACTTGGCGAGATCTCATCTCTACAATAAAATAAAAAAATCAGCCGGGCATGGTAGCATATGCCTGTAGTTCCAGGTACTTGGAAGGCTGAGGCGGAAGCATCGCCAGAGCCCAGGGGGTCGAGGCTGCGGTGGCCGGGAGCGGCCACTGCACTCCAGTCTGGGTGACAGAGTGAGACTCCAACTCAAAAAAAAAAAAAAAAAAGTTCAACATGAGAGGAGTTTAAAATTCAATAGGTAAAGCTGGAGAGGTAGGCAAGGGCAGATCCAGGCACTTCACCACCCACCTCAAGGGGTATTGCTCACATTGTAATCTACACAGTTGTATTAAGGAATCCCTGGCCTTGTACTCCACGAGAAAAAAAGCTTAGCATTTACCCTGTGGGCAAATAATCCACCATGGCAGTCTTTCTCTCGGCTGCAAAGTCCATCCTGGGATGCTCAATGAGTTGAATGAAACCACAGAGCTTTGACATTAGAAAGCTTCATGAGCCTCTGGTCAGGAATGCTCAGTACAAACACACACCACAGATTTAGATCTGCAGAGAGGCACATGTTTTCAAACCTATTCCAGTACTTCCACAATTCTGTAACCTCTGCCTGGAACCAAACAATATCAAACTGAAAGGACTTTACCCAACATAACTACAGGCTGAAGATCCCAAATCCTGAAATCAAAAATCCAAATGCTCCAAAGTCCAAAACTTTTTGAGCACTGACATGTTGTTCAAAGGAAGTGCTCACTGGAGTATTCTGGATTTCAGATTTTCAAACTGGGGATGCTCAACCAGTAAGTATAATGCAAATATTCCAAAAGCAAAAAAAAATCTGAAACCCAAAATACTTCTGGTCCCAAGCAGAACATGATAAGGGATACTCAGCCTACATATATATATATATTAAAGCTACATAATATGCTTATTATTAACTTGTATTTCTATGATAACTTTATAATAAAGTTACATTCATTCTATGCTTATTAGTCTAGAATCACATGGCAGCTTCTCAGATTCCAATTGATAAGATTTTGGAGTTCTTAGGAATTTGGGTAATTCAGGCAAAAGGTTCAAAAATTTGTTTCATTTCTCAAAGTCTTCCAACACCGACATGGGACTATCTGTGAGAGAATTCACAGTTGTGATGTGTCACCGCCACCAAACCAGAAGGCATTTGTGGTCTCCCTCAGGTCAAATAGTAACAAGGCTGGAGAAACTGAAACAGGTTCACTAGCATATTTAGTGCAGGGAAGGCTGGACGACCGAGACCACTCTCTCATGTGAAAACATGTTGTTTCCACATGGCTACTCAGACTTTTCTCATGGTGGCTGAATCCCAAGGAGGGACACTCAAAGTATGAGGCAGAAATTGCAGATCTCTTTGGACTCAGTCTTGAAAGTTACAGTATTGCCTCCACCACAATCTACTGGCCAAAATAAGTCACAAGGTCAGCCCAGTTACAAGAAGAAAGGATATAGACTCCACAGCTCAATGGTAGTATGGCAAGAATTCGTAGCCCAGCAATGGCCAGACAGCATCAGCACCCTTAGACAACAAGGCACAGCTGGGTTGCCCCTGCATGCACCCTCTTTTTTACTATGTGGCTCACATCTTTTCAAGAGAGCAAGAACTCCATAACAAAGGCAGTCCTGGAAGAAAAGTCTAGTAACATGAAGATCCTGAATGCTTCTTCAGCTAAAGTCTAAGACAAGGGTTGACAAACCTTTTCTATAAAAAGCAAGATAGTAGAAACTGTCAGGCTATGAAGGCAGTAGGGTCTCTGTGGCAACTCAGAAACTGCAACAGGAAAGCAGCCATACATAATATGAAAATGAATGGGTGTGACTGTGTTCCAATAAAACTTTATATACAACAACAGGTGATGGGACTAATTTGGTCCAGAGTTCAATTTGCTGACCTCTGGTATGGGAGAATGAGTGCTGGATTTAGAATTAGAAAACCAGGTGTGGAATTCTGACTTCACTACTTACTACCATGTGACTCTTGGAGTTTCATTAACTTTCTGAAGACTATCTTCCACAACTAAAAATAGGGATAATATACTCATCTCCCAAGGTGGTTCTAGGGAGTAGGATAATACTGGTGAAAGTGCACCACACACATCCTCAGTAAGACAAACAAGCAGACTGTCAGGCCCTGTTTTCCAGCTAAATGAAGCCTTTACTGGTGAGAATTATAATGTGCAGCAGCCTAAACAGTCATTGTTAAAGACTTGACATTGTTTTACTCTTTCTCAACAGCAAAGTACCTTGTTTTAAGATGGCATACAGGCAGCACTGTTACAATCCTATTTCACAAATAAGTAGCATGTATGATCAGTGAGAAGAGAAAAAAGCCACCCAAATAAACAAGCCAAATAAAACAAGTCTTACTACTCAAATACAAGTTTTTTTCAGAGGCATGGCAGTATAATCAAACTGTATTTAAGCTGGTTTTATAGATTCTGAAAGATTAAATAAAAAACAGTCTCTGAGACAAGTATATACTTTCAATGCTAAAAGTATAATTAGAATTTCTTAACATGTGAATGCAAATTTTATTTTTCTGAAATTGGCCCTGGTAGGAAAAAAAAGTATTCAAAATTCGGAAGAAAAAGCTCTTATTAGCCAAAAAAATCAAAAGCACTGAAGTACTTTGTTTGCATCTCTACTAGGAAGGCAGTCCTCTACAATACCAAGAGTCCACCAAGAGAACAAAAGAGTTCCACAAGAGTAAATGGCAGCATTCTACTCCTGCTTTTGGAGAATTCCATTTCATCCACAGGAAAAATGGACATACTAGAAGTTGAGTGACTTGCCCACTGTCAAAATCTTGTCTGCTGTAGGATTTCTGCTGCACACATGGGCAGGATCTCCCTCAGTCATGACTCTTCTTGCAATTTCAATGTCCCTTTCTCCCAACTGGGTCGCCTTAGCCAGAAGCAGCTGTCCCACAGCCTCAACCAGAGACAGCTGCATTCTGGAGGGATGGCGTCAGCAACATCCTAGAAGGGTGTGGGTTCCCTTCTAGGCCCCAGAGTGACTGCCAATGGCTGTCATCATTTGAATTGAATCTCCCTTTCCAACATAACCTGGACTGCTTCCAAGACAAAGTACTAGTGAATAAAACTAAAACCCAGGCAGATGGATAAATGGATGGGCTTGCTGCTACTGATTCATTAGTTAATAAGATAGTAAATGTTATTGGTGTTCTGATTCATAAATTAGATGGTAAAGAACTGAGATGACTTAGCATAACACAAGCAAAAGTGAGCATTCCCAAATTCCCTTGTATCTGTACTTGAGCAGAATGGAATTCTCACATGATAGCTGGGATTTCTATATTAAGTATCTCAGGCCAACCTTCTACTAAATAAAGTTCAAGTGGCATTGAGTTCACATGACACTCAGAGTTCTCCAGGCAGCTGATTGTTCTCCCCATATCTCCTGCTTTGGAACCTTGGCTTCTAAGCAGCTCCTTCCATGCTCTTGCCATGGCCAGAGTCCACTCTGTACCCAGCAGGTGTAAGCACGACGCACGACAAGCTATCAAAGGACTGACAGACAGGAGAGCTGCCTCATACAAAAACCTATCTATCACTCTTGAAAACCTAGGGTCAACAGTTATGTAAGATGCTATCATTAGGGGAAGCTGGGTGTGGGAATTCTCTGTACCCTCTTTGCAACTTTTCTGCAAATCTAAAATTATACCATAACAAAGAGCTTTAAAAAAATAAAATACACTTTAAGTCAGCTTCGAGGCCTAAAGCATACCATTCCAGTTTTCACAGGGTTTTTCAGCATAAGTAATTCAATCCCTTGGAGGGTGAGTTTATTTAGCCCGAAAATAAAGCTGATGAGATCTCCATGGGACCTTTAAAAGCCCACCTAACGGGTGTGACATTAATGTGACAGTGTTCACATTTAGGCTCGTCTCAATGACAGACTGCAATCATAAACCAGTGAGAATGCTAAGGAGCACCATGCTTGGAAAACAGGCCCTCCTCCACCCCCTGCATTACTGTCCTGTAGTTTCAAAGCTACCCTGTGTTTCCCTCCTCCCAACGTAAAGGGACATCACTGAGGTACAGCCCTTTGTTTGTCCTTTATCATTTTAAGTGCACCTAAAGTCACTTTTACTTCATTTTCATGGGATTGCCTACTCAATATTTATATGAATATTTCCATTCAAAGTAATTAAACACTGGCCTCCTCTCTGTACCTCAGAACTCTGGGTCCTTGCTAGTCCCTCTATCTAGAATCCCCTCCCCCAGGGGTCCTCATGGCCTTCTCTCTTGTCTTTTTTTTGGATCTTTGTTGACACAACAGCCCCTCAACGAGCCCAACCACCCTCTTAAAAATTGTATGCCCTTCTCATTTCTCAGTATTCCCTTCCCTTCTTTTTTGTTTGCCTTTAAAGCTATTTATTCTAATATACTACAATTTACTCATTTGTTTTTGCCCATCTCCCCCACACAAAACTTTGCTCTACATGGGAGGACTTTTATATGTTTAGTTCACAGCTAATAGGACGCCTTAAAAATCTTCCATGGGCTTGCCCCATCCGTTTTATTAACATAGTTCTCTAGGACTGATGAAAAAAGAACAGAGTATTTTAAGTAAAAGATATTTCTTATGCAAGAAAACAGAATTAATATCAATCAAACACTTTCTGAATCTATGTACATGAAACTCTGTCCCCTGATGTTTTAAATACTATATATTATCTATACTAAGTATATGAAGTACAGATCACTTTATGTAAATTATTTCAATCATTCCACAAATCTGTGAAGTAGAAGGGACAGGCATTATCATTTCTACTGTACTGCACAGAGGAGGAAACTGAAGGATCACAAGTAAATGGTGAAGCCATGACAAAAATCTAAGTTACCCAACATCTTGCTTAGAATAGTCTCCATCAGAGCTAGCTGTCTCTCTATAAGGGAATAAAAAATACGCTTAAGTCAGTCATTTTATATTTTTTCCTAGAAAATAATAAGCTTTGTGAGGTGGATACTTTCTGATACAACACAAATATTAAAGAAAATTATATAACTCATCACATATGTTCTTGCAGGAAAATGCACAGAAATACCCAGAAGGAAAAAAAGGAAACACCTGAGGTCTATTGACAGGCCCAGGGAGAAACAGGCCACAACTCTCACTTGGCCACTGTTTTCTTCAAAATTTTATTAGAATTAATAAAGATTACCAGACAGCCTACAGGTGAAGACAAGTTGTTATATTTTTAAAATATGATTAACTCAGTTCCCATCCTTCAAACTCCATATATACACAGAAGCATACACAAAGTTCCCAGATGTCTAAAGCCTACTTATATGTCTGTATATATGTATCACTGTATATACACACATATACATACACACATCTGGATTTCTTTTAAGTTAGGTAAATGTGTAAATGTGCACTTTGCCTTAAAAAAAAAAAATCACACCCCAAAAGGGCAGATGGTAACAAGTAAGTCTCCTAATATGCACATTTTAATATCTCTGAATTTGAGGTGTATGGCCCTACGATGCTTACCTTGTAGCATTTTTTTTCTTTTTTAGAGGTACATAAGGCAATGGTGTGTCTTACAAATTGAAGATTCTTTTTTTTTTCCTCTAACTTTGAGTCTGTGTGCATCCCTTGTGGTGTGTTATGGATTCTTAACTTTTGATAACACATAGTAGATGCGCATTTCTTTCAAATAAAAGGCAGCATGTTATAAGAGTTCTGCACTTTGCTTCTCTTGCTCATCAGTATATCTTAAATTATTCTTTAATGCATGCAGAGATGTTCTTTGACTTTTATAGATACACAGTAACCCAATGTATGGATGGATAAACCATAACCTAACCAGTTGCCTAGTGGTGGTAAGCTAGACTCAAGTCTTTCGCCATGTACTATGATGAATATCCCTGAGCAAACGCCTTTCTGTATTCCTGAAAGCAGAGGATAGGTTCCTAGATGTGGGATGGTTGAGTCAAACAAAATCATTTAAATGCATATAAGTCAGTCACTCTTCCGGATTTTGGGGGGGTGGGAGAATGCTGTTCAATTCAACAATTTAAATGGCCCAAAATGATGGGCAAGGCCATAATGGATGGTAAGGGAGATCTCTGCACGAGCCAGGATGTAGGTCAGGTGGATTTTAAAGGTTCCTTCCAGTTCTCAGTTTTCACAAAAAAAGGACACAAGATAAAACAGAATTTAATGAGAAAAGGATATTTACAAGCAAACTTTATCACAGTTAATCTTCACAACTGCCACAGGACATGAGTATTATCTACATTTCAAAGATGAGGAGGCTTAGAGGAGCAATTTACATAAAAGTTGGTCACAGGAATGACTTCCCAAGCAAACACCCACTGTGGCAGAGCAGTAAGACTAAGCCAAGCCTAGAAAGCTCAAAGGTGGCAAAAAATAACCCCAACACGGACAAAGGGCAAACCTGGAGAGGAGCAAAGGAGGAAGTAAAGTTTCAGTTCAGCCTTCCTTACAAGAAAGCTCACAGAACATGTTCAGATTTATTGGAATTTAAAATGAAAATTTCAGCCAGGTTCGGTGATTCACCCTGTAATCCCAACACTTTGGGAGGCTAGGGTGAGTGGATTGCCTGAGCCCACGGGTTTGAGACCAGCTCAGCCAACTTGGCAAGACCTCCTCTCTACAATAAATAATTATTAAGCCAGGCTTGGTGGCTCAGCCTGTAATCCCGTGCCTTTGGGAGGCTGAGGTGAGTGGATTGCCTGAGCCCGCGGGCTCGAGACCCGCCTGGGCAACTTGGTGAGACCTCATCTCTATAATAAATAGAAAAATTAGCCAGGCGTGGTAGGACACGTCTGTAGTTCCGGCTACTTGGAAGGCTGAGGTGGAAGGCTCGCCGGAGCCCAGCAGGTTGAGGCTGTGGTGGCCGGGAGCGGCCACTGCACTCCAGTCTGGGTGACAGAGTGAGACTCCAACTCAAAAATAAATAAATAAATAAATAAATAAATAAATAAATAATTAGCCAGGCATGGTAGTGCACATCTGTAGTTCCGGCTACTTGGCCAACTCAAAAAATAAAAATAAAAAAGCAGATTGGAAGAAAATAATAAAACCCTAATTTGAAAAAAAATAATAAATATAAATAAAATAAAATAAAAATTTCTTTCAGTTGGTTGTAGGTTTTCTTCAAATACTTAAGAATAAGAGTACAGGTCGGGCTTGGTGGCTCAGCCTGTAATCCTAGCACTTTGGGAGGTAAAAGCGAGTGGATTGCCTGAATCTGCAGGTTCGAGATCAGTCCTGAATCTGCAGGTTTGAGACCAACTTGGTGAGACTTCATCTCTACAACAAATCAAAAATTACCTGGGCATGGTGGTGTGCTCCTGTAGCTCTAACTACTTGGAAGGCTGAGACGGAAGGATCACTGGAGCCCAGTAGGTCGACACTGGGGTGGCCATGAGTGTGCCACTGCACTTCCAGCCTGGGCAACACAGTGAGACTCCAACTCAAAAAAAAAAAAAAAGTATAAGGACACAAACAAATGAACAAAATGCGGGCCAAGTGGCAGGTTAATCGAGGTATGTTCTCAAGGTTACAGGGCACTTGACAGAGGAGGGACATATGGCCTGCCCAAGATGCAAATGAGACAGAGCCAACCACAGAATCTCAGTCCATCCTTCCCTTTCCACTTGGCCACACACCGTGGGTCAATGTTCGCCTTCTGGCAGGTTCTCCTCAGGTCACAAGATGAGGGTAGCAGATACAACATCATCTGCAGACATGGCAATGTCACGTCTCATTCTTACCCAGAAGAAAAACCATCCTCAGGAGACTGCAGCAGGCTTGTCCTAATGGCCCATGTCAAAACTAAAGCAGAGGGAATTGGGCAACCGTGATTGGTCTGGACCAATCAACACCTACCCCAGAAAGCTAGAAAGAAGGCTGAAGAGTGAAACAGACTCTGGATTCTGTTAGGAAGGAGCAAAGTATGGCAGAAGATGGATGTAGGTTGGCAGTCAGTTTCTGCTACTCTCATCATTCAATACTCATTCGCTTATTCATTTAAAAAGCACTATGAGCCTGCTGTGACTTGTTTGTTTGTTTGTTTGTTTGTTTTTAATAGGGACAGGTCTCCCTATGTTGCCCAGGCTGGTCTCAAACTTGCACAAAATTGAAAATCAGCCCACAAAGATCTTATGGTCCCACCACATGTACAAAAGAATATTACATTTTCCTTGGCATCCAGAAAAGCAATGGATATCCCAGGTGGACTAAACAGCAAACAGTCACTTAGAGTGATTTTAATTACTGCACCTTAAAATGCACCAGTCCCCTATTTCCCATCCTCATGATCGTTGCCAGCCAGGAAGTTGCTCGATTTGAATCGGCCAAAGTAGCAGAAGGTGCCCTTCACTAGGCCCCTGTTCTATTCATAGTAGCTGTGCATGACTCAGGTTACAGATTGGTTCAAATCCATACAAAACTGGCTTGTCTCTTAGGTCCTTAACTTTGTCTCTCACACAAGATTTTTATTTTTAAAACCCTAATATTGGAAATAGAAATGTCGAGCTCAAGTTATTAAAAAGGGATGCAGGGCTGCCAATTATTACACTCAGGACCAGAAAAAAATAAGTACTATGAATTTCAAAAAATATACTAAGTACTCGATACTGTATCCTAACATGGCACACATTTAAAGGTTAAGAAATGAAAAATGCATACTTCTGTGGTACACTTGGGACAATATTAAAAAGCAAGAATTTGTGTCTTTTTTCTGGACTTCTGAGTGAACAAACAAAAAAGAATGTTTTTAATTTTAAAAGTTCTAATAATTCACCTGGGTGAAATTCTCTCTTCATACACACACACACACACACACACACACACACACACACACACACACACACACACACTCTCTCTCTCTCTCTCTCTCTCTCTCTCTCTCTCTCTCTCTCTTTTTTTTTTTTTAAGAGACAGAGTCTTACTATGTTGCCTAGACTGATCTTGAACTCCTGGCCTCAAGTAATCCTTTCACCTCAGCCTCCCAAAGTGCTGGTATTACAAGTGTAAGCCACTACACCCAGTCAAAATACTCTGCTATCAGCAAATAATTTTGCTCAATATAATTTAAATATTAATTATATAAAAGAGGGGACTTCTGTTTATGTTGAAGTATTTTCAACATTTCACATCAGTTATCCAAGATCTATTTCAACAATAATTTCAGAAGTCAACAAACACATAAAAAGATGCTCAACATCATTAGCCGTCAGAGAAATGCAAATCAAAACTACAGTGAGATATTACTTCATACCCACAAGAATGTCTACAATCAAAAAGATAATAACAAGTGTTGGTAAGGATATGGGGAAACTGAAACCCTCACACAGTGCTGGTGGGAATGTAAAATGGTGCGCCCACTTCGGAAAATAGTCTGCCAATCCCTCAAAAATTTAAATATAGTGTTACCACAAGATCTGGCAATTCCACTCAATGGGTATGCATCAAGAGTAATGAAAACATGTGCCCCTACAAAAACTTGTCTATGAATGATCATAGCAGCATTATTCAAAATATTCAAAAAGTGGAACAGTCTAAAAGTTCATCAACTGATAAAAGGATAAAATATCATAGATAAAATTTCATAGACAAACGCAATGGAATATTATCTAGCAGTAAAAAGAAATGAGGAACTGATACCTGCTATAACATGGGTGAACCTTGAAAATGTTCTGCTAAGTGAAAGACATCAGTCCAAAGGACCACATATTATATGACTGCATTTATAGGAAATGGCCAGAAGAGGAAAATCCACAGAAACATAAAGATCAATATGTGCCTGGGGCTGGGGGATTGGGAGAAATGGACAATAACTGCTAATGGCTATGCAGTTTCTTTCTGGGGTGATTAAAGTGTTCTATAATTGATTCTAATGATGTCACACAACTCTGAGTACACTAAAGGCCACTGAATTCCATACTTTAAATGGATAAACTGTGTGGCATATAAATTATATCTCAATGGGCTGTTGAAACTATTATTCATTCTTGTAGTGGATACAGGACTCTATACATGTGTTAACATTCACAAACATGTACACCAAAAAAAGTATATTTTGCTGTACGATAGTTTAAAAAATAATTTTTTTCAAAAGTCTATGGCTTTGAGATACACAGTTGATATATTATTAACACGTTCAGAGATAATTATGGGAAATGATGTCATCTCTCACAGACATGGGCATATTTGCTTCAGTGAGTAAAATAACAAAGTTATTTCCACCACACAAAAAGTTTCTACCGAGCCAGGCTCGGTGGCTCAGCCTGTAATCCCGCGCCTTTGGGAGGCTGAGGTGAGTGGATTGCCTGAGCCCGCGGGTTTGAGACCCGCCTGGGCAGCGAGACCTCCTCTCTACAATAAATCAAAAAATCAGCCGGGCGTGGTGGCGCATGCCTGTAATTCCGGCTACTCGGAAGGTTGAGGCGGAAGGATCACCGGAGCCCAGCGGGTCGAGGCTGCGGTGGCCGGGAGCGGCCACTGCACTCCAGTCTGGGCGACAGAGTGAGACTCCAACTCAAAAAAATAAATAAATAAATAAAAGTTTCTACCGTACATAAAATAACTTCAAAATGTTTTGACCATGGTGGGAACAAGTATGATGGTGGCAAAGAGCTGAAGGCTATTTCTATGGAAAATAACTAAGTCTTCCAAAAGAATAAATACTGCTTCTGCCAGGCACCAGACTGGAAGTACGAAGTTCTTGGTTCTTGGCCTGGCTATACAACTATCTAGCTGGTGAGCGGGTAACCTAGGGTATGTTCTTTCTGAACCTCTTGCTTAAACCCATCCACAGCTTCCTATCACCATTAAAATAAAACCCAAGCTCCTGATGCTTATCTGATGTGCAGCCTGTACCTGCCTCTCCTTCTTGCCTCTGCCTTCTAGGCTAGGGCACAGGACAAGGCAAGACAGCAGGGTGGGCCATGAAACCAGCCAGGCCCAAAAAAACTGAGCCAGTGGTGGTAGTTCACGTCTATCATCCCAGCACTTCAGGAGACTGAGGTGGAAGGATTACTTGAGCCCAGGAGTTCAACACCAGCCTAGGCAACACAGTGAGACTTCATCTTTACAACAAAAATTAGCCGGGCATGGTGGCACACATCTGGAGTTCCACCTACTCAGGAGGCTGAGGTAGGAGGATCACCCTTAAGCCCAGCAGGTCGAGGCTACAGTGAACTGTGATCACGCCACTGCACTCCAACCTGGGCGACAAAGTAAGACCCCAATCAAAAAAAAAAAAAGAGGACTGAAGGAAGTCATTCATTCCACAAATATTTATCAATCATGTTGACAAAGTGTTCAGCACAGTACTTGGCACATAAGGAACCCTCAACAAATGGTGGCCATTGTTACTGGTATAGACTTACACAGTCCTATGGGAGCCCACACATGCTCACACACTTAATATTAGCTTCATAAGGACAGGTCTGTGTCCATATATCCTCAACACCCCATGGCAACATTAGCAAGTGCTTGATAATTATACTGGCTCCTTGATACTAGTCTTAGAGAACAGGAAAGATTCAGGAAGAGCTACAGTGTTTTGAGAAATTTCAACTAAAATCAAAAGCAGACCTTTGTGCATCCAAATATGTTTTGCCGCAGCTTAAGCAAGTGTCAGGGTAGGGTAGATTGACTGCAGGTACAAGATTTTGGTTCCCAATTCTCTGTATAGGATGAGCAGTAAATCTACCACAGGTCATGGAAAATACAAAGGAGACCGTCAGCATATGGGGTCTAGGGTTTCATTTTTACTCAGGGAGGGAGGAAAGGTAGTATGTGTGTAGACCTGGGATACCTTTTCGCTTGGGCAGTTCAGGCCTGATCTACCTGACCAGCCAGGTCAGGCAGGGTCAGTGTGGACTTGGCTCCAGGCAGGCCCTCGGCTCAGGTGCCAACCCAGCCTTTGCCAGTTCCTTTGGGCCTGGATTCCAGGGGCAGGGTAGGTAGGTGGCTCCTCTAAGAAGGATTTCTCCAGTCTTTACTAAGGTATGGGAGGAAAGGAACCCATATCACAGAATGGGGGCCCTACACGAGTGTACCCAGCTCTCCCAAGAAGGGGACTCCTCACTCAATCCCCAGGGTCCTCTTTTACCCTCTTCCTTTGCCACCACCCTGCTCCCTAATTCTGAATGGGACTGTGGTATTTTCTCTCTCACAGAGTGCCTTTCATTACTGGAGATGGGGGCAGGGGGAGGTCATCATCTACCTTTTCATTTTCTTTTCACACAAAAAATGAGCTCGGCTATCACACTACACTAACTGCAAACATTAGATAAAAGTCAACCAGACAGAGTCCATAAGGTCCACCAGCTTAAACAAATGGGAAAGAAAAGATTTCATTGTGTGGGGCATTGCCTGAGAGAAGCAAGAACTCATAAAAACAGCCATTGTTCAGGAGGAAAGAATCAGACGGCTTTATTCCAGGCAGCATATGAAAAAGCAACATTCAACCGGCTTGCAGAGTCAGGGAATCTAAATGGCAATGGAGTAGCCCGGTCAGTCGGCTCCCCCTTAACAGAGGTTCAAGACGAGCCAGTAGCACCAACAACTCCAAATACGACTGGGAAAATGACTTCTTGAGTGCCTGTGTACCCAGTCCCCAATTTTCTCAGGATGCGGGGACCTTTGACAGCTGAACTCAAATCCTGAGGCCGTCACCACCTTCAGACCTTAACACTGTGGTGTCTAGGGCTCTTTGATAATGGGAGGAGGACACAACACAGAACAATGCACACAGTGTGATCCCAACTAGGTTAAATACACATCCTGCATGCCCGCAGAATGAAGATTAGAAGGAAATCCCCAGAATGCTAACTGCTGTTATCACTAGCATCCACACACA
Organism: Cephalopachus bancanus; assembly: GCA_027257055.1. Classification (NCBI taxonomy): domain Eukaryota; kingdom Metazoa; phylum Chordata; class Mammalia; order Primates; family Tarsiidae; genus Cephalopachus; species Cephalopachus bancanus. The sequence goes on along the minus strand of JAPVLO010000021.1, from coordinate 9,266,961 downwards.
GATCTAGTTACTTCTACACATGATGCAGAATAACACAAGTTATTTTTTTCCCTCAAGATTAAATCGTGCTTTTTGTTCCAATTGGCTACTTTCCCAAATCAGAGGCGAAACACACTCAACAATGGCATAAGGGGCATTAAGCAGTGGTACTGGAAGGATACTTTCCACAGGAAGCCTCAGAAGAAATAACTGATTCCTTCTAGGCTTTGTGGGAGTAACCCCCAAACCCAGAAGGACTGACTTCTGTACCGTCTACAAGATCATCTAAACCAATTAAGACATCATAACATCCTGTAGGGCTGATTAAAACACAGATTGCTGGGCGCCACACCTGAGTTTCTGAGGTCTGAAGTAAGGCCCAAGAAGTTGCATTTCTGGACAAGCTCCCAAGTGACATTGATGATGCTGGTTGGGGACCACACTGAGGGCCACTGCTCTAAACCAGCAAGTAACATCAAGGCACACACATCCCTAAGATACTGACACACTGAGCTTTTTAACATAGGGCCAATGGCTATCCGGGAAGGAGTGTTTTTTCATTTTTAATCATTTTAGAATTATTTGTGAGTTTGAGCTTCACTAACTACTTCTTGCCTCTGATGGAGTGTTCAGATTTAATCATTCAAAATCTGGGCACAGGATAAGCTATCACCACATCACAAGGACATAGGACGACTTCAACTCACAAAAGGCTGCCAAATGTGTCACCAGGGTATAGAGAGAATAGGGTTAGAAGAAGGAAAAGCTTAATAAGGAAAAAAACTCAGCCACATACATCTGGACAAACACAAGGACTATGTTCTGAGAAATGGGAATGAAGCAGTCAGACCTCCATTGTCTTTCATGACTTAAAGGTGGAAGTCTCCCAATCTCCAAGGTCACCGATGCGTCACCCATAATTCATCTTCCATTCTTTCTTGTAATGGCTCATCCAACTGTAAGTAACAAAGGGCTAGCCATCTCCTATGCGACGTGTTTGTTTGTTTCTTTGTTTTAAGACAGGGTCTTACACTCTCACCCAAGCAGAAGCACAGTGGTACAATCCTGGCTCACCACAGACTCCACCTCCTTGGGCTCATGGGATACTTTCACCTCAGTCTCCTACGAGCCTTTGAAGACCAGTTCTCTCAGGTCTTAGGCCATCAAACAGTCAGCCACTCAGCTGCTCAAGAGGGTCCATAAGTAGAAAGCAGAGCCAAAACAAGAAAAGAAGCTGCAGATGTTGGCCCACACTGGCAAGGAAGGTGCAGATAGAAAGGTCCCCATTAGGAGAGCACCTGACCTTCCAACAACTTAATACTGTCCCCAACTTGGTGGAAAATGAGAAGGCATGGAACCCACTGGGCTGGCTGACTTCTTCCCTGCCTTGAGCATAGAACGGAGGTTCCCTACTGAACTATCAAAGAAAAGGTCACAAAAAGATCTGTACCACCCTCAGCCTCACAGGTTAACTCAGACGACTAAGAGCTCTCTCTGACTAGGCTGGTGAAAGCTATCAGGACTTACAACAATGATATGATATGAGGGGATCCACCACCACTGGGGAGGCAACACCCTGGGTCCAAAACCCACTACCCAGCTCCTTTCCCCAACTCAACTAACTTGAGCACCAGCAGCCAGTCAGGAGACTGAAAGTTCCCCTCTGGGCAAAGCAACCAGTCCAAGAGAAGAAAACCAAAAATACTCAAGAGTTCCCAGTAAAAAGAGCTACGTGACTATCAGTCATAATACAGCCCAACTGTCACAAGCCCTGTTCTGCACACAGAACTCCAGTCAGTTCCCTCAAAGGTAGACAACTAAAGACAACTTGTGGACAGCCTCTAACTTGCACACAGACACCAAAGCAAACAGAAAAAAGGAAGCTGGGATATAGAGACAATGCAGAGACAGAAGATACTTTAAAAAAGTATCATTAATGCCTTCAGGGAGAGAAATCACTGTATCCAGAAAAGAAGACTAGGACACTATTCCAAAAAAGTAGGAGGGACTTTTGGAAGCCACAAGAGAGAGCTTTTGGAAATTAAAAAATTTATAGCAGAAATTTATTTATTTTATTTTTTTATTATTTTTTTTTTTTGAGTTGGAGTCTCACTCTGTCACCCAGACTGTGGTGCAGTGGCCGCTCTCGGCCACTGCAGCCTCGACCTGCTGGGCTCCGGTGATCCTTCCACCTCACCCTTCCAAGTAGCTAGAACTACAGGCGAGCGCTACCCCACCCAGCTAATTTTTTTTTATTTCTTGTAGAGATGAAGTCTCGCCAAGTTGCCCAGATGGGTCTCGAACCCGCGGGCTCAGGCAATCCACTCACCTCAGCCTCCCAAAGCACAGGATTACAGGCTGAGCCACCGAGCCCAGCTTAGCAGAAATTTAAAAATTAAGTAACGATAAAGCTGAGGATAGGGTACCTGCATAATCAACGTTTGTTTACCTAACCCTAAATTGTACCCCACATCTCTATAATAAAATTTTTTTTTAAAAAGCTGAGGATAAAGCTGAAGATAAAGTTGAGGAAATCTCTAAGAAAATAAAAGAATGAGAGGGAAGAATAGAAAAAAAGGATTTTTAAAAATCAACGATCAATCCCACAGGGGCTCCAAAATGAGAAGAGAGGGAAAATGAGAGGAGGAAATTATGAAAGACAAGATATAAGAACTTTCCTAGAACCAAAGAATATAAATTTAAAGGCCCACTAAGTGTCTAGCATAATAAATGTTCAAAGTTCCACAAAGCATCATGAAATTTCAGAAGTTTCTAAAGGTTTTCAGAGAAAAAAAAAAAACAGATGACAAAAAAAGGAATAGAAGCCAGGATGGTAAAGAATTTCTCAACAACAAGGAAGGTTAAAAAGACAATAGAGCATGCCCTCAGAACTCTGAGGGAAAGTTATTTCAACCTAGAATTCCACATCCATTCCAGCTACAAATCAAGCATGAAAGCAGAATAAAAATAATGCCCATGTGCACAGATAGTATTTAGAACTACAGACACAAATATCAGTAGAAAAAGAAAAAAACAAAAGTTACAAACAGTAACTTTTGGAGAACAACACTGAGGGTGGAATAGGTGGAACATGGAAACCAGTAAGGTTTTAATTTGTCTTTAAGTGTTATTTGACCTTTTTAAAAACCACGTACATGAAAGCAGTAGAAAATATGTAGGAATGAGAGTCATGTTGCCCTGAACTGTGAGTATGCACAAAAGTGAAGTTACTGCAGACTTGTGGTAAATTCCACAGATCTAACAGCCTATCTTACAGTAGATAAACTGAGGAAAAGAGATGGAGGGGGAATCTGCAGATTAAAAGAGACTTAACATATATATCAAGTTCTTTAAAAACAGGCAAAATGTTATGGTGCCTATTGATTATGACAAAAGGACAGCAGTTAACTTTTGGAGGGAGGAAAAAAGTGGTTTCCAAGGAAGCTGGCTGGTGAAGCTCTATTTCTTAAGCTGGATGGTTGTTACAGAAGGTATTTATTGTATGATTCACTATCCTACACAGTGTTTTACATAGATTTCTGTATCTGTGTGTGGTTTTAATTTTTTTAAATGGCTTTTTTAAAAGCTATGTGCATATTACTGTCTTGATGAGAATAAATTATTTAAAAATAAAGTCAAGCAGACGTCACACACAGAATATTCTCTGGCAAGATGTTCCCGGTTATCAATATTGATATGTATGTATCTGAGTAGTATGATTTGAGATGGTTTCTTGCTTTCATCTCTGTTCTTTCCTAAATAATTGGAATCTTTAAAATTCATTGTTGTATAAACATAGTCATTATTTTAAATTTTAAAAAGTCATTGATTAAGTATCTATGAACTAATCTTTCAAATCCGTGGGTGCCAGAGCTTTTGTCTTTCTTCTTTTCTCCCTACTTTATCTAATTAATGCCAAGCCCAGATTGCAGGAACAGAAATGGGAAAAAGTAAATCTTTTTTTTTTTGAGTTGGAGTCTCACTCTGTCGCCCAGACTGGAGTGCAGTGGCCGCTCCTGGCCACCGCAGCCTCAACCTGCTGGGCTCCGGCGATCCTTCTGCCTCAGCCTTCCGAGTAGCCGGAATTATAGGCATGTGCTACCACGCCCGGCTGATTTTTTGATTTATTGTAGAGATGAGGTCTTGCTGCCCAGGCAGGTCTCAAACCTGCGGGCTCAGGCAATCTGCTCACCTCAGCCTCCCAAAGGTGTGGGATTACAGGCTGAGCCACCGAGCCCAGTGGAAAAAGTAAATCTTAAATAAGTCTCTTCTATTTTTCGGATCTGCTAAAGATTGCCTTTTATGAGAGCATTTATACTCTTCTTGTCTCCATTAAGCATATGAAGATAATTCAGATATATATTAATTATGCATTTTTAAAACTATTTTATCTTTTTAAAAAGTACAATCTAATACTCGGTCATGATTAATTTAAAAATAAATTTAGATACTTAAGCACTAAATTATTATAATGAATTAGGTAAGATATATCTAAGGTTATCTTTAACTCCAGTCAAAGTTTCCATTACCACCTAAAAACTAAATGAAATTGAGCCAATCCTAATTTTTTTAAAAATGTTATTTCGGGACACTCAGGAAATGCCAAAGCTCATGATATTCAGAATCAATAACCAAAAATCATACACATATTGAAAAGGAGAAAACTACCGAATTAGCATCAGAAATATGACCCACTAGTGCTTATGGTTTTGTGATGGGGAGATGAAGGAAGAAAATTTACATTTCTTCCTCTCAGAATAAGTACTATAAATCCTAGCAGACACTACCTTCTAGTCCAAATCAAACTTGACAACTGTAAACACACTGATTCATCTACACTCTCTAGAAGGACTGCAAGCACTCAGAAATTCTATTTTCCCAGGAATAGGGATAAAAGAGTCAGAGGAACTCCAGGCACTGGCTGGTTTATCCACTGGCTTGAATGAGCCAACAAACTCCTCCAGAGCAGGAAGCCCAAGCAGCCAGGGGAGACAGTAGAGGGGCCACCAAAACCCAGAGACCCTCATTCCTTGAACTCCATCCTGCCTCAGAGACGTGACACCTACTCCTACTCTTCCCAAAATATGAACTTCTGAGGGTCTCTTAGGAGTTCCTGAATGGTGCAAAAATTATGTGTGGTCTTCCCCCCTCCCCCAACTAAATGTGCGCTTCAGATTTAAATCAACAAAAAGACTGCAAAAGTCACTCAGTCAAAACCACAATTGAGAGACAAAGCTTCCAATCCCAAATTTGGTATCTGCTACCCAAGTTAAGTGTCCAGTTTTTACTGACTGCCATTCAGTTTGGGGATCACTGCTCCAAAATACATTACCAGCTTAGACACTGGCCTTACAGAACAGAAGGGTGAAGAGAGCCATTCTCTGCAGTCTCAGAGATGTGCAGGCACAAGGACTCCTCTAAGATACTTAATCGTTCAATTATCCGAAGTCCACAGAATCCAAAAGCCCAAATAAACATAATTCTTAATTACCTTTACATGCTAATAGAAAATTATAACACTGGTCCTAGAGTATGGGCCTGATTCAGAAGTATTTACACATACTGAACAAAGAGTACTGAACAAAGAGTACTGTTTCAATTTAATAAACACAATAGCTTGATTTCTAACCATCCCTGGTGAAAGAGTCTTGGCTAAAAGTAGCAGCCAGATGGCACTGCCTCAGGGTCAGGGCAGTGCCTCAGGGTTACTGTAGGCTGGGGTAAGAACTGGGCTCTCAATCTCCAAACGGCTAATCTGGGCCCCAATCATGGCAGTGAATTGGGAATCCAGTAAATGCTCCCCACTTCCACCTCTCCAAAGTCCTTTCAAGGTCTTTGAGCAGCCAGACTCTAAGTGTTAGCTTTAGGCAAAGGGTGTTCTCCTTTTACCATGGACCACAACCTCACAGAGAACACTCAGTTTTTGTTTAAATGAATAAAAATGTGGTCCCACCTTTAAAACTTCTAGAACAGTTTCCACAGATGTTTCCTTTAACCGAAGGTATGAGCCCAGCTTCTAAATAAGGCCATAAAGAGAAAAGGTACACATTTGTAGAGATGTAATGCACTATGAAATGTATCCTCAAGAGCAGAAGTTTATAGTAACAATAGATTTCCACTTTGAGAAGTTTTAATCATCACATTTCAAAATTGTCACATCCAATTTCTGGATGGGAAAAAGAAATACACAGACATCACTGTACTCCAGCCTGGGCAACAGAGTGAGACCTCGATTAAAAAAAAAAAGAAGAAGAAGAAAGAAAACGCAAGCATCAGTTGGTAAAGATTTTACTCTCTTTATTAAGTAAGTCGATTTTGGCAGGGCTCGGTGGCTCATCCTGTAATCCCAGCAATTTGGGAGGCCGAGGCAAGTAAATTGCCTGGGCCCACGGGATTGAGACCCACCCGGGCAACTTGGCGAGACCTCATCTCTACAATAAATCAAAAATTAGCCGGGCGTGGTAGCGCACGCCTGTAGTTTCAGCTACTTGGAAGGCTGAGGCAGAAGGATCACCGGAGCCCAGCAGATCGAGGCTGCGGTAGCCAGGAGGGTGCCACTGCACTCCAGTCTGGGTGACAGTGAGACTCCAACTCAAAAAAAAAAGGTAAGTTGATTTTGCAGCTCTAGTTTCTAAATTGAGCTACCTTAAAAATCCAGAGAAGTCATGTCATTCATGTGAAAAAACAGAGCACAGGAAAGAACACAGAAAAAAATTGGCAGCAGGCTCCTGCCTGGTTCAGCAGTTGACCTTTGCCACTAAATCTTCTTAATAACTAATAGAGCATTTATTAATAAGTATTTAGCCTATAGCACTTTCTCCCCACACCAATGGTCTGCATGGAGACTGTGACTTTGGGAACTTAGGAAGTAGCCAAAGGGCTGGCAAGTGACACAGATAGCCTTGAACCTGGGGCTTCTGGCTCCAGAGCCCAACCTCTACAAATCCAATTTATTTGGCACAGATAGCCTTGAACCTGGGCCTTCTGGCTCCAGAGCCCAACCTCTACAAATCCAATTTATTGACTCTACTTTCTAGGAAAGTTGCCCTCTTACACAGACAAAACTCCTTCCACATAACAACCAATATTCAAATGGACATTAAGAAAATAAAATGAAAGCAGATGGGAAGGGGACAGAGTAGACATCAAAGCAGAACTGAAAAAAAGTTATTTAAAATTCCAGACTAGGCTCGGTGGCTCAGTTTGTAATCCCAGCACTTTGAGAGGCCAAGACGAGAGGACTGCCTGAGCCTGCAGGTTCAAGATTAGCCAGCTGGGCTCGGTGGTTCAGCCTGTAATCCCGCACCTTTGGGAGGTTGAGGTGAGTGGATTGCCTGAGCCCACAGGTTCGAGACCCGCCTCAGCAACTTGGCGAGACCTCATCTCTACAATAAATCAAAAATTAGCCGGGTGTGGTAGTGTGCGCCTGTAGTTCCAGCTACTTGGAAGACTGAGGGGGAAGGATTGCCGGAGCCCAGCAGGTCGAGGTTGCAGTGGCTGGGAGTGACCCACTGCACTCCAGTCTGGGCGACAGAGTGAGACTCCAACTCAAAAACAAACAAACAAACAAAAAAATTCCCAGTGTCAGCTTTAAGGTCCAAAATCTAGGACAGACCAATTCCTTGAGTCACCTGAAAGCTGAGTTTTTCCCCTCAGGCCAGCGGTCCAGGGCATCTGGGCTCCAGCAAATTAAGAGAAATAGCCAGGCTACCCTTCTCATGCCAAACCGTTAATCCACTTCTGTAATCAGGATAAAGGATCACAACCAGAGGACGTACACTTGAGTTCCCGTTTTCAAAATAGCAAACTTTGACCAAAGAAATAATTCTGTTTTATTTATAATAAATTTGAAAATAGTTTTAAGAAATATAATATAAAAATTGGCCTCCCACCAACTAAAACCTGAGAATTAATCAAGCACTCTTAAGAGGCCAAAGCACTGTCCTCTTTCAAACCTCTGACCCCCACCATCCCCACCTCCCCAACCCCTTTCCCACCAACCTCCACCTGGGGAGTTGGGGGAAGCAGGGGGGAACTCCTGTCACCCTAGGGAGCCAGGCACACTACAGAGCGAAGCCAGGGACTGGTTCAGAAATGGCCAAACCCTGCAGACAGAGCCAGTCTGTGACCTGAAAACTGGGATCCCCTTTACTCCCCACCACGAAGGAGAAAAAAAGACACAAAGTCTGGAGTTGGAGAAACACACAGGCAAAAGGCCAAAGGCAACATCCATCAGAAGCTGGAGAGGTCTGTTCACAGGGCTGGGGGCACGGGGGCAGGAGGGGCGTGAGGTCAGAGCTAGGACAAAGGATTCCCAAGACAAAGGGAGAGGGGAGGGCATGGGTGGGGGGGCGACTAGGAGAAGAAAAGGAGAAGGGGCGAGGAAAGGGAGGAGGAAAAGGGTGAGTGAACCAGTGAGAGGGAGTGGGGGAGGCAACAGGAGAAAGAAGGATGGGGGAAATCCCAGAGGAGCTGGCAGAAGGAGGACAAGGGAAGAAAGAAGGGGAGTGGGGGAGGGGAGACGGAGGTGAGGGAGGAGACAGTGACTAGCAGAGAGAAACCCGTGGGACAGCTGAGTACTCTAAATGGTTGCTAAGCTGCTGCCCATGAGCCCACAACAACAAAGCTTAAGCTTGAAGATGGCTACAGATACACTAATCTTTACCCAAAAGGGGGTGGAAAGATCAGCAAGAACTCTAAAGTCAGAGTTCCCAGGATCAAATTCCACAGATGGATCCCTCTTAATGTATTCTTTACAAAGGAGGCCAATACTCTCTGGTAATAAGAAACTAGGATCATTCTCTTTAAAAGATGAGACAAGGAGATCAGTATAATTAGCAACACTTCCAGACCGTGACAGGTCAGGGTCTACTTAAATATTAGGGAAAGTATCAGGGCAGTGACAACAATAGATATCTGCCTTAGAGCGTGGAATAATACATTCACCTTCCACATTAAGAATTTTATCCCTTCTCTGGAACATACACGGTGAAGCAATCATTTTCATAAGTTCATTTTCCAAAAGAAGCCGTCCAAAAGAAAATGAACAAAGAACTTTAGTTCAATGAGAAACCATTTGCAAGCAGAAAAACTTTCTATTCAGAAGCCTGTATTTCATGAAAAGAAGAAGTATTTTCAGTTCATGGAAGTCCTAAAAATTAAAAGAAAACAAAGAAACAAAAAACTGATGAAGTAATAATCTAAAAATCATTTTTATACTATATTAATAAGCTAAAGGACAAAAAAAGTAAGACCATTGCAATAGATAAAAAAGTATTTGACAAAATTCTACACAACCATCTCAATAGATAAAAAATGCATTTGACAGTTCAACACTCTTTCATGATATTCAACAAACTAGAAATATAAGAAAATTTCTTCAACCTGATATAGCATATCTATGAAAAACCCACAGCTAACATTAAACTTAATAGTGAAAGACAATGTTTTGCCCCATGATCAGGAACAAGACAAAGTTATCAATTCTTGCCACTTTTATTTAACATTGTAAGCGATGTTCTAACTGGAACAATTAAGTAAGAAAAAGAAATAAAAGGCACTCACACTGTAAAGGAAGAAGTATAGCTGTCTCTATTTGTAAATGACATGTTCTTATATATAAAAATTCTAAAGAAGCCACTAAAAAACCATTAGAACAAATACACAAGTTCAGTAAGGCTGCAGGATACAAGATCTATATACCATAATCAGTTGTATATCTATACACTAGCAACAAACATTCAAAAACTGAAATTAAAAGTATTCCATTTATAATAGCATCAAAAAGAACACTCAGGTATAAATTTAACAAAAGAAGTACAAGACGTGTACACTGAAAACTACAAATGGTGTGAAAAAAAAAATGAAAGAATATCTAAATAAACAGGAAACATCCCAAGATCATAGATTGGAAGGCTTAATATTGTAAAGATAGTAATATTCCTGAAATTGATTTACATGTTCAATGCAACTCCTATCAAAATCCCAGCTACCTTGTGTTTTTTACAGAAAAGCAGGTCTCGAAAGAATAGTCAAAATAATCTCAGAAATAAAAAGTTGGAGGACTCACACTGCCTAATTTAGAAATTCACCACAGCGTTAATCAATGAGGTCTGGCATAAGGATAAGCAAATCAAAGGAATAAAACTGAAAGCCCAGAAACGAACCCTTGCATATGGTCATTTGATTTTCAACTAAATAATTCAGTGTGGAAAGAACAGTCTTTTTAAGCCGGGCGCAGTGGCTCACATCTATAATACCAGCACTTCGGGAGACAGAGGTGAGAGGATTACCTGAACCAGAGGTTTGAAACCACCCTGAGCAACATGGCGAGACCTCATCTCTACAGTAAATAAAAAAAATAAGCCAGGCATGGTGGCACATGCCTGTGGTTCCAGCTACTTGAAGGCTGAGGCACAAGGAATACCTGAGAGCTCTGCAGGTTGAGGCTGCAGTGGCCATGAGCAATGTGCCACTGCACTCCAGCAGCCTGGGTGACAAAGTGAGACTCCAACTAAAAAAAAAAGAATAGTCTTTTTAACCAATTGTGCTAAAACCAGACATCCATATGCAAAACAACAAAGCTGTACATCTACTGCACAAAAATGAACTCAAAATGGGTCACAGATCTAAGAGGTGGGAATCAGTGACTTGCACTGTATTCACAGCACTTTGGGAGGCCGTAGCAGGAGGATTGCTTGAGACCAGAAATTCAAGACCAGCCTGGGCAACATAGTGAGAACTTGTCTCTACAAAAAATCACAAAATTAGCCAGGAGTGAAAGTATGTACCCATCGTCCCAGCTACTCGGGTGACTAGGTGGAAGGACTGCCTAAACCCAGTTGGTTAAGGCTGCAGTGAGCTGTAAATAAAAAAATAAAACTCTTAGAAGAAAACAGAAGAATAGCACTTCATGACCTTAAGATAGGCAATGGTTTCTTAGTTATGACACGAAAAGTATAATTGATCAAAAAAGAAAAATAGGACTTCATCAAAATTAATAATTTTGGTCGGGTGCAGTGGCTCAATCCTGTAATCCCAACACTTTGGGAGGCTGAAGCGAGAGGACTGCCTGAGCTCAGGGGTTCAAGACCAAGCCTGGGCAACTTGGTAAGAACTTTCTCTACAATAAATCTAAAAATAAGCCAGGCATGGTAGCACATGCCTATAGTTCCAGCTACTTGAAAGGCTAAGGCAGATGGATCACCTGAGCCCAGCAGGTCGAAGCTACAGTGGCCGTGAGCATGCCACTGCACTCCAGCCTGGACAACAGAGTGCAACTCCGACTCAAAAAAAAAAAAAATTTTTTGAAGTCGGGCTCGGTGGCTCAGCCTATAATCCCACGCCTTTGGGAGGCTGAGGTGAGTGGATTGCCTGAACTCGCGGGTTCGAGACCCGCCTGGGCAGCGAGACCTCATCTCTACAATAAATCAAAAAAATCAGCCGGGTGTGGTAGCGCATGCCTGTAACTCCGGCTACTTGGAAGGCTGAGGAGGAAGGATCCAGCAGGTCAAGGCTGCAGTGGCCAGGAGCGGCCACTGCACTCCAGTCTGGGCGACAGAGTGAGACTCCAACACAGGGGAAAAAAAAAAAAAATTTTGTGCTGTAAATCATACCATCAAAAAAGTAAGAAGACAGCATACAAATGAAAATATGTGTAAATCCTGTATCTGATAAGGAACCTGTATCTAGAATATATAAAGAACTCTAAAAATTCAACAATAATAGTCCAATCTAAAAATAGACAAAGAACTTAAGTAGACATTTCTCCAAAGATATACAAATGGCCAAAAAGTACATGAAAAAATGCTTAATATCATTAGTTATCAGCAAAATGCACAATGGAAAATGAGATAGTCCTTCATACCAAGATGTCTATAATAAAAAATATGGACAACAATAAATGTTAGCAAGGATCTAGAGAAAATGGGAACCCTAATACATTGCTGGTGGGAATGTAAAATGGTACAGGTACATTGGAAAACAGTCCCTCAAAAAGTTAAACATAGAGGTATCATATGACCAACTATTTTACTCCTAGACGTATATTCAAGCAAAATGAAAACATGTTATATGTCCACAAATACCTGTACACAAATGTTCATAGCAATACTATTTATGAGATAAAAAGTGGAAACAACCCAAACATCAACTAAAAGATGATAGATAAATAAAATATGATGTAGGCCGGGTTCGGTGGCTCAGCCTGTAATCCCAGCATTTTGGGAGGCCGAGGGGAGTGGATTGCCTGAGCCCGCGGTTCGAGACCCGCCTTGACGAGACCTCATCTTTACAATAAATCAAACAATTAGCTGGGCGTGGTAGCACGGGCCTGTAGTTCCAGCTACTTGGAAGGCTGAGGTGGAAGGATCACCAGAGCCCTGCAGGTCGAGGCTGCAGTGGCCAGAAGCAGCCACTGCATTCCAGTCTGGGCAACAGAGTGAGACTCCAACTCAAAAAAAAAAAAAAATATGATGTATACACATAATTACATGGGACCCAAAAAAAAGGAATTTATTTATAAAAATTGTGTATGGGTCAGGTGCGGTGGCTTAGCCCTGTAATCCCAGCACTTTTGGAGGCCTAGGTGAGGGGATTGCCTGAGCCCACAGGTTCGAGAACAGCCTGGGCAATTTGGCGAGACCTCATCTCTATAATAAATCAAAAAATTAGCCGGGCATGGTAGCATATGTCTGTAGCTCTGGCTACTTAGAAGACCGAGGCAGAAGGATCACCTGAGCACAGCAGGTCGACGCTGGGGTGGCCGTGAGCATGCCACTGCACTCCAGTCTGGGTGATGGAGTGAGACTCCAACTCAAAAAAAAAATTGTGTATGTATTCTTACATGTTTAAACTTCAGTTACCTTCAAAGTATTCTCTGATACAATATACTTATCAAGATGCTTTTCCACTGCTCAAAGCAGTTTTTGAACTTGTCAATTTCTATGCCTTTTAGTGTTTCTAGTGCCGTTTTTTGTTTCACTTCTTTCACATCAGCAAAATGCTTCCCTTTGAGGACTTTTTTCATTTGGGAAACAAAAAAAAAAGTCACTAGGGCAAGATCAGGTAAATAGGGAGAGTGGGACATGAGGTCATACCATTTTGGTCAAAAACTGCTGAACACTCAGCGCGGTATGGGCAGGTGTGTTGTCATGGTAGAAGAATCATGTTTGCCACAAAAAAATTCTCTGAAGCCAAACACAGCCTCTGACAACAACACTAGCTGGTACACTGATGCCAATGGGTTCTTAGAACACTTACATAGCAGGGGAAGCCTGAACTAAAAGGGGCCCGCCCTCCAAAAGATAATTCCAGGGTTTTTTTGGCCCCCCCCATATTAATGGGCAATAAAAAGAAATGAAGAATTGCTACATGCTAAAGCACAGATGACCTTTGAAAACACTATGCCAAGTGAAAAAAGCCAGACACAAAAGACCACGTATATTATTCCATGTATATGAAATGTTCAGAATAGGCAAATCCACAGAGAAAAAAAGTAGATTAATGGTTGTCTAGGGCTGGGGAATGGAAGGAGACATTGACTATTGACTGCTAGTGAGTATGGGGTTTCTTTTTTAGAGGAAAAAATGTTCTAAAATTATACGTAGTGACAGGTGCACAACCCTATGATATACTAAAAAACATTAAACTGGATGAATTGTAAGGTATGTGAATTATATCTCAAGGCTGTTAAAACATTTTTTTAAAAGTATTTAGCCCAGGCACGGTAGCTCAGCCTGTAATCCTAGCACTTTGGGAGGCCACAGCGAGAGAACTGCCTGAGCCCGGGGGTTTGAGACCAGCGTGGGCAACTTGATGAGACCTCATCTCCACAATAAATCACAAAAATTTGCCAGGCATGGTGGCGTGCGTCTGTAGTTCCAGCTACACGAGGTGAAATGATCTCCGGAGCCCAGCAGATCAAGGCTCAGAGGCCGGGAGCATGCCACTGCACTCTAGCCTGGGCTACAGTGAAACTCCAACTCCAAAAAAAATAAAAAATAAAAAGCATTTAACCTTTCATATTTTGTTCTAGAGAAATACAATTCAGTATTCCTGACCCTATCCCCACACTCTGGCACCATAACTAGGAGACCTATTTGAAAAATATAGGCCAGGCGTGGTAGCTCAAGCCTGTAACCCCAGCACTATGAAAGGGTGAGCTGAGAAGAATACCTGAGCCCACGGGTTCAAGAACAGCCTGGACAACTTGGCGAGACCTCATCTCTACAATAAATCAAAAAAATTAGCTGGGCATGGCAGTGCACGCCTGTAGTTCCAGCTATTTGGAAGGCTGATGCAGAAGGATCACCTGAGCCCAGAAGGTCGACACGGGGGTGGCCGTTGAGTGTGCCACTGCACTCCAGCCTGGGAGACAGAGTGAGACTCCAACTCAAAAAAAAAAAGAAAAAAAGATATAAAAGCACTCTCATGATATCTACCATGCTGTAACTGTAAACCCCCAGGAAGTCTCAATCCTCTGCCTCTCTTTCCATTTGAGGTCCCCCTTTAGAAAAGGCAATTGACCTCTCTGGGACAAATCCTTGTCAGGCAAGTTGCTAAGGATGTTAAAATCTTCTCTTTCACTTATACATGGTCCAGCAGCTCTCAGCAGCATCCCTTTGAATGACCTCTCAGGAACCCAGGGCTGACAGCATCTTCAGCACAACACACCACATACAATTGTAATAGGAAGGAGAGGCCACCCAGCAACCAGGTCCAGTTACTCAGCCTCTAACTGGCTACCCAAACACCACTCAGGTAGACATTGAGAGGATGAAATGCATAATGCTATAATCCACACACTAAATGTCATCTGTTATCACTAAGAAAGGAGAGGCAGCTGATAGAGCCCAATTTTAGAGACAATCCCAATTTCGCTCTGGTTGGTTCTTCTAGCACACATTCTCCAGATATAGGTCATGCTACTCTCTCTACCTGGGTACCTTTCCTTTAGCTCTTGTCTCCTGGGGGAGCCTTCCCAAACTCCCTGACTAAGCCTTCCCAAACTCCCTGACTCTCCTACATGAGCCCCTGAGAACAATGGCCTCTGTCATAGGACCTGTCACAGTTACAAATTGACATTTGTGAAATTGCATTAATGTTCATCTACATTACCCAGCTGTAAACTTCATGAGGGTTAATATACCTGCGTATCTGCCCACCATCCCCAGCAACCCTCCTGCCATTCACTCGACACTTGTTGGGTACTGCACTAGGTCCTGAGCATCAGCAGGAAACACCACAGATGAGGCCTATGACTTCCAGCAGCTTCTGTTCTACTTAGGAGGAAGGTTGAAAACAAAACCCATAAAGCAGTGATAAAATCATTAAAGAAAATAGAGACCAGGCACGATGGTAATCCTAGCACTTTAGGAGGTCAAGTTGGGAGGATCACCTGAGGCCAGGAGTTCAAGACCAACCTGGGCAACATAGCAAGACCCTAACTCTACAAAACGTTTAAAAATTAGCCAGGTGCGGTGGTGCATGCCTATATTCCTAGCTACTCAAAAGGCTGAAGAGGGTTGGATCACCTGAGTCCAGGAGGTCAAGGCTGCACTGAACCATAATCACGCCACTACATTCCTGCCTGGGCGAAAGAGTAAAACTCTGTCTCTTAAAAAAAAAAAATTGGCAGGGCACAGTGGTTCAAGACTGCATTCCCAGCACTTTGGGAGGCGAGGCGAGTGGATTGCCTGAGCCCATGGGTTCGAGAACAGCCTGGGCAACTTGGTGAGACCTCATATCCACAATAAATCAAAAAATCAGCCAGGTGTGGTAGCGCGTACCAGTAGTTCCAGCTACTTGGAAGGCTGAAGCGGAAGGATCACCTGAGTCCCAGCAGATTGATGCTAGTTGGGATGGACGTGAGCATGCCACTGCACTCCAGCCAGGGCGATTGAGTAAGACTCCAACTCAAAAAAAAAAAAATTAAAGGGCATAAAATGAGCACACTATAAATATTTGCCCAATAAATGAATGATGAAGAATCCTGTCAATCAGTTGCTTGAATCCTAAATCTCTAAAAGCAGCTTCCATTATATTACACCACAGTAGCACATTTCTGCTTCATGGTGCTACAGTGCTATCTGCACTCGGCCAGGCTTAATTCAAAGTAGAATAAACTCCCTAGAAGGTTAAAAGGCACTTCACTGTATAGAGTCAGGCCTGGTTAGCCTCTAATCCTCAGGGCTAGAAACATGCTAATTTTCCCCCGTTGTGACATGAGTCAGAGCAGCCACAGCTATCTCATGACCCTGGAATTCTGTTATAACCCCTGGTGATTTCAGATTGTGATTTCCAGAAGTTCACAAATGTGTAAGGAAAGAACACAGGGAGGCTGCAGACAAAGCATGCTCCAGTGGGCCAGCTCCCATTTCCAAATCCATGTCTAGCTATTCGTCCTTGTAGAGGGACAGAGCAACTTACATCTAAGAGTTGCTTCAATCTTGAAGCATCAAGAAAACCGACCAAGTGAAGATTGAAAAGTTTACTTTTCCTCACTCAACAAATATTTACTGGGTACCTCCTAAGTGCAGGGAACATCACCATTATGACCCCTGACCTCTACCAGCTTCTGTTCTACTTAAGGAAAAGGCTGAAAACAAAAACCATAAACTAGTGAATAAGTTCATTAAAAGAAATTATCTTATTCATTCAGACCAGGCGAGGTGGTTCACACCTATAATCTCAGCATTTTGGGAGGCCAAGGCAGGAGGATCACTTGTGCTGGGAACAGAATCAAAAATGAATCCAACAAAAATCCTTGTCAATCATGGAATCTGCAATCAGTTGGGAGTAATGATCAAGAAGCTCTGCTCCTATAACACTCAGGCAGGAATGGCCCTTTAGGTCAAGCGACAAATGCCAGGTCAGTTATCTGCACATTCTCCGCTGTCCAAATGAAGCCTCTCACAGACTCTAACTTCAAGGGGCCAGAAACAAAAATATCAGCATGACAGGCCACTGGGAAAACTGCTGACACAGATGGGTCATCTGGGGTCAGAGAAGGCTTCCCAGGTCAACCTCAAGTCAGACCTAAAAGGTGAGGAGGAATTAGCCAGACTGTCAGGACAAGTTGGGGTTGCCTGAACAGGCTGTGCAGAGAAGAAGGGGAGAAGGTGGGAGGAGGAGGCTCTACAGGCAGAGGGAACAGAGGAGGTCAAGTACTGGAGAGGGGAGAGAAGGCATGGCCCAGTTAGAAAACTGAAAAAGCTCTAGATGGCAAGGGAAGGGGAGGCTGCAACCTCTCTTGCCCCATAGGGAGTTCCCAAACCGGTTTGCGGGGGGGTGATAGGAATCGTGCTGCATCTTAGAAAGGTCATCTTAGCAGCAGAGTAAAGAAAATATTAGAGCAGCCAAGCCCAAAAGGGCAATCAGGGACGTCTGGGAGGCGACTGACCAGAAAAGCTAGAGTGAGAAAAAGGAAGCATCAGGAAAAGGCCCAAGGTTCCTGCCTGAACAGCTAAGGACAGCAGTGCCCTCCATGTGTCTGCTCACTGGCAGATCCTTTGTTCTGGGAGTAGGGGAATGGGTTGGGGGTGAGCTGGGCAGCATTTGTACATGCTACAATAGAAGTATGCAAGGAGCAGGCTAGGCAGATAGGTAAACGGGTCCAGAGCAAGAGAGACACATTTGGTTCAGGGATTTGGGTAGTGATGACCACTGAGGCACAGGTCTGGTAAGATCACCAGGGGCAGCATGCCGGGTAAGGTGCCCAGGACACATTCTGAGAATACCAACAATCAAAAGACACATGAGGGCAGAGGAGCTGCAGTCCCCACCAGGAAAACCGAGGCAGGGTAGTTTACTCAGAGTCAAGGGAAAAGAGCATCAAGAAGAAAAGAACAGCCTCCAACAACAACCACTGGGGAGAAGAGAACCTATTCAGTAAATGGTGCTGGGGAAACTGGCTGATAACATGCAGAAGATTAAAACAGGACCCCTACCTATCACCATACACAAAAATTAACTCTAAATGGAGCAAAGACCTAAACATAAAACCTCAAACTAGGCTGGGCTCAGTGACTCAGCCTATAATCCCAGTATTTTGGGAGGCCGAGGCGAGTGGATTGCCTGAGTCCACGGGCTCGAGACCCACCTGGGCAACTTGGCGAGACCTTGTCTCTACAACAAATCAAAAATTAGCCAGGCGTGGTAGCGCACGCCTGTAGTTCCAGCTACTTGAAAGGTTAAGGTGGAAGGATCGCCAGAGCCCAGCAGGTCAGGGCTGTGGTGGCCAGGAGCGTGCCACTGCACTCCAGTCTGGGCAACAGAGTGAGACTCCAACTCAAAAAAAACCCCAAAAAACAAAAACCTCAAACTATAAGAATGTTAGAAAATGCAGGAGACACCCTTATAAAAACTGGAACTGGCAACCAATTCCTGATCAAAACCCCAAGTGCCCATGCCATAAGAGATAACATAGTGGGACCTTATCAAACTGACAAGCTTCTGCAAAGCAAAAGAAAGCATCAAGAGAGCAGAGAGACAGCCCACAGACTGAGAAAAAATATTTGCCAACTTTATCTGACGAAGGTCTAATATCTAGGATCTACAAGGAAATCAAACATGCTGGAAAAAAACAAACAGCCCCATTAAAAAGTGGGCAAAAGACATGAACAGACACTTCTCAAAAGAAGATATATGGGCAGCCAACAGACACATGAAAAAGTGCTCAGTCTCACTCATCATCAGAGAAATGCAAATCAAAACCACATTGAGATATCACCTAACCCCAATAAGGATGGCCATCATTAATAAAAGAAACAACAGCTGGGCTCGGTGGCTCAGCCTGTAATCCCACGCCTTTGGGAGGCTGAGGTGAGTGGATTGCCTGAACCCACAGGTTCGAGACCCGCCTGGGCAGGCAAGACCTCATCTCTACAATAAATAAATAAATAATTAGCCGGGCGTGGTAGCGCGCGCCTGTAATTCCAGCTACTCGGAAGGCTGAGGCAGAAGGATCGCAGGAGCCCAGGAGGTCGAGGCTGCGGTGGCCGGGAGCGGCCACTGCACTCCAGTCTGGGCGACAGAGTGAGACTCCAACTCAAATAAATAAAGAAAGAAAGAAAGAAAAGAAAAGAAACAACAAATGCTGGCGAAGATGTGGAGAAAAAGGAACACTTCTATACTGCTGGTGGGAATGCAAACTAGTGCAACCTCTTCAGAAGACAGTGTGGCGATTTCTGAAAGAACTAGAAATTGACCTTCCACATGACCCAGCAATCCCCCTGTTGTGACTATACCTGGAGGAACTCAAATCATTCTACAAAAAAGATCCTGCACACGTATGTTTGTTGTAGCTCTATTTACAATAGCAAAAACATGGAGCCAACCATGCTGCCCATAAAAGTTGGACTGGATAAAAAAAAGTGGTACATATACACAATGGAATATTATGCAGCCATAAGGAAGGTCAAACATATGAACTCTGCAGCAACTTGAATGGATTTAGAGTCTATCATAGTCAGAGATCTATCACAGAAACAAAAAACAGAGTACTATATGTTCTCACTCATAAGGGGACCTTGAACAATTATCATAATACTATAAGAAATGGATTAGCAGTAGTGGGAAACTGCTAGGAAAGAGGGGGTGGAATTGCTGGTTGAGGGAAATTGCTGGGGTGGGGGGGCATACCTCATCAACCTGCATAATAAACATTTGTACACCTAACCCCGAACTGTAACCCACATCTTTAAAATAAAAAATTTAAAAGTTAGAAAAAAGAAAAGAAAAGAATAAGAGTAGCATAGACTATGCTGCCAAAGGTCAAGAGTGCCAGGACTGGAAGGCGTGCCGTGGACTTGGCACCAAATTCACTGGGTTATTGGTGGTAGAATAATAGGCTCGGGTGTCTGATGGCAACAGGACCAGGAAGAAAAGGCAGAGGACACTTCAGGGAGACTGGTAGTGGGGAGGAGGGGAGAATGATAGGTGGGCGGGGTGTCGAGAAAGATGGTAGAGAATTGAGCATGTTACTACGTGGAGTCCGCAGACAGGATGAGGCCAAAAAGACAGAGCAGGGCTAACGGACCAAGAGCTACTCCTGAGCATGTGGGATGGGGAAAAACTGATGGCACAAATCAGCTCAGGCAGGAAGAGGGCCCCTCCTTCACATAATGGGAGGCAGGCCAGAAGGAGAGTGCCAGGAGCAGCATGTCCATTGGCTCTTGCTCCCACTGGTGAGGACAGCTACTAGCAGCAAAGGGCAAGCTTGGGGTAAGGTGCTTGAGAAAGACAGAGAACATCTAAAACAGTCATCATGGCAAAAGGCAGAGAGGGAAGTCTCAAGAAACACGAAAGGACCCCTGGGAGAGCCTGTGATACAGCTGACATTGGTTTATGGGGTCACTATGAGGGGTGACAGGTGATTCTGTGATTTCTTCAGCAGCTCTCAAAAATCAGAGGCAGAGTTTTTTTTATTTTGGCTTTGGTTTTTTTGTTTTGTTTTGAGTCAGAGTTTCTTGGCAGAGTTTCACTGTTGCCAAGGCTGAGTGGCACACTTAAGGCCACTGCAGCCGGGACCTGCTGGGCTCAGGTGATCCTTCTGCCTCAGTCTTCCAAGTGGCTAGAACCACAGGTGTGCACCACTATGCCTGACTAATTTTTTTTGTTTTATTGTAGAGACAAGGTCCCATCAAGTTACCCAGGCTGGTCTTGAATCCCTGGACTCAGGCAATCTTCTCACTTCCACCTCCCAAAATGTTGGGATTACAGGTATGAACCACTATGCCTGGCAAGAAGCAGAGTTCTGCCAAATGCACAAAGGAAAGATGATGGGCACTCAGTGACGAAAGGATGCGGTGGAGAGGGAGAAGCCAGGAAACTGGATGGGGTAACTGGGAGGAGTGGCAGAGACCAAGGTGATTTATTATGCTAGGACTTCAGAAGTGAACAGGTAACTCCAGGAGATGGATGACACAGCCCAGGTTGTGACCACGGCAGTGGGTGAAGCAGGGTGGAGAGGCTACCACTGGAGAAGTGATCAAGGTGCTAGGAGAGTCATCAGAACCCACAATGATACAGTAGTAGGCCAGAGAAGATGATCTTGAGCCCAATGACCCAGTCTTCAAGGATGGAGGAAGAGAGTCGAAGAGGAAAGGGAGGAAAAAGAAAAAATACTGAAATATCACCAGCACCAAAGAAATGACGCTCAGAGCTCCATTTTACTAAGTACGGGCTATATGCTGCCAACAAGCATGAACCAGGCAGATCTTTCTATATATTACCTTATCTAATCCCACAAACATGCTACAAAGTCTTATTCTACAGATGGAAAAACTGAGTCTCGCTGGTTAAGTACTTTCCCAAAAATCACAGATCCTAAACGTGCTAGACCCAGAATTGGAGGTTCAGGCTCCAAATACCAAAGCCACTCCTCCCCACCCCACCACATTCACAGAGAGACAGGGTAGATTGCATTATTTATGCCCCAGCAATCACTTATCCCCTCAAAAAAGCTCTCTAATTGCGCCTCACACCACTTTCAAGGAGGAGGGGTCAGGGGCCGCCTGGCTGCTGGGTAATAAGCGGCAGCGTCTCCTGAATGGCTTGCTGTACTGACTGACATGGGAGGCTGGAGTAATTACCCAGAGCCCATTAAAAAGTACACAGAATGTGATATGCTAATAGTTCTAGAACAAACATGTCGAAATATTGGTTTATAAGGAAACACGAAACTAAAATCCATATTTTTAAAAGGCTGACTTGATCGTGGCTTAACAGGAAAAACCCCTTCCTTCCCACATTTCCAGACAAAGCATTCAGTGTTTTCATTCCAATGACAAAGAGGATTCATTATAAGGAGTAAAGCAGCCTACCACACTTGTTTCAGGAGGTTATAAAATGCTTGGTGCCACAGACTTAGGAAAAAAACAACTTGAGGAAATAAAAAATAAGATCATTTTCTTGTGACTTAGGAAAAAAAAAACAACTTGAGGAAATAAAAAATAAGATCATTTTCTTGTAGGCAACATTAATATGCAAGATGGCCATTGGCATTCACTTGGTTCTTAATTATTTAATATTTATTCTGATGCAGTAAGACATAATGGATGGGCCTAGAAAACTTTAGGGGTTGCAAAGATGGTTTTTTGGGGGGTTGATCCACTCTAGGAGTATTTGAGCAAAATCTTGGGACTTCCAACTATATTTGGCAAGACTCACCTGGCCATAAACAACATGAGATAACGGGCAGCTCCTCTGCACCGCAGAGGAAACAAGTCCTGTGACTGCTACCCGGGAAGCAACAGCACATTTCAAATAACTAGGCACATCCCCACTCATCCTCACTCACTGTGATCCCAAAACAAGCCCAGCTCTCGTGTTGATTATTTTTGCCACACTCTACCAGAAACGTGCATTGTTTTCTTTCCTCAGATACTTCAGATTCCAAGGGAACTGCACCTTCTAGATTCCTTACTGCTAACCTCAGCCACTACTCATCTGAAACATCAGCACACACTTTGAGAGGGAACCTGCTAAGCATTCCTGACTCAATCCTCCAGGCCCGCAGGTTGAGGAGCCGAATCCCCTCACTTTTCAAGAGAGCTAGAAGAGTTCAGATTTTCTTCCCCATGTGGTCCTCAGGGCCAGCAGCTTTACAGGGAAGGAACTAATCTCAGATTGTTGAGGTGAGCAAGAGTGATAATGATGAGCCTTGGATCAGCTGTCTAATCTTTTTATACCCTCCCTGGTCCCTGAAATTCTTATCCTTACTGGGGAGGGGGGAAGATGTTGTCATCCATGTCATGAGAAAACTGGAAACGCACCTCCCATGGTCCCACTCTAATCTGTAATAGGATCATTTTTAAAATAGTAAATTTCAAATGAGGCACTGAACCCAGACACAGACAAAGCAAATTTTACAACACATACACTGAGAAAATATTATCCAATTACCTTAAGAATCTTCAGGAGACCTGGCTCAGCCTATAATCCCGCACTTTGGGAAGCTGAGGTGAGTGGATTGCCTGAGCTCACGGGTTCGAGACCCGCCTGGACAATTTGGCAAGACCTCATCTCCACAATAAATAAATAAAAAAAATTAGCAGGGCGTGGTAGTGTGCACCTGTAGTTCCAGCTACTTGGAAGGCTGAGGCGGAAGGATCGCTGGAACCCAGCAGGTTGAGGCTGCAGTGGCCGGGAGCGGCCACTACACTCCAGTCTGGGCGACAGAGTGAGACTCCAACTCAAAAAAAAAAAGAATCTTCAGGAAACTTTCCACTTTGAAAAGTCAAATGGCTGAAGCTAACTCTCATTAACTGTCATTGACACTGTGCTCTGAACAAGATGTTCCATTTTCTCTTTGTAACCTGTTCAATAGTTACCTCATGTTCATTGTCTCAGGATGAGGCTTGAAGCTTCCCTTCTTACCTCTGCCAAGAAAAGTAATTTATCAACTACAAAAGAAAGAAACATTCTCATTCGTTCTCATCTACTACCTCTCGCTTGAGATGAAGATGCCTCCACTAAGTTCTTTGATAAGGGGAAGACTTCAACCCAAGCTCCTCCGAACTGCCTGACCAACAAATTATATCTAACAATGATTTTTAACATCAGGATTTTTAAATTATCTCAATGTTTTCTGATGTTAATGATTCCATTTAGAATGTCTGTAAGATCCTGGCATCACCCGCACCTCTTCTCTCCCCAGCTCCTCACTCCACCAGCCTCTGTCTACCCCCAGGGCACATCACATCCACTACCTTGAGCCTCCGCACTCCTCCAGCCTGTCCCAGTGCAAAACCCTTCCACTTCTGCCTTCCCTATCCTGGCTTTCCATACAGCAGCCGGGATTCGTTTAAAAAGTCAACCGATTCATGTCACTCCCCTGCAGCTTCCTCTATACTAAGAATTCTCTAGCAACTTCCAATCATACTCAGATTAAAGTCTCAACTTCTTCTTTTTTTTTTTCTTTTGAGTTGGAGTCTCACTCTGTCGCCCAGACTGGAGTGCAGTGGCCACTCCCAGCCACCGCAGCCTCAACCTGCTGGGCTCCAGCGATCCTTCCGCCTCAGCCTTCCAGTAGCCGGAATTACAAGCATGCGCTACCACGCCCGGCTGATTTTTTGATTTATTGTAGAGATGAGGTCTCGCTGCCCAGGCAGGTCTCAAACCTGCAGGCTCAGGCAATCCACTCACCTCAGCCTCCCAAAGGCGCGGGATTACAGGCTGAGCCACAGAGTCCAGCAAAAGTCTCAACTTCTTACAGCAGCCAACAGGCCAATAAGATGTGGCCCTGCCCTGATCATCTCCCTGCCCTCATCCACATCCACTTTCCCCAGGGGATCCCTGCACTCTGGCCACAGTAGCCTTCTTGCCAAGGCCTCTGCAACTTGCTGTTTGCTCTGCCTGGGAAGCACTGCCTCCATATGTTCCTGTGGCTCATTCCCCATTATTTTGTCTCTCTGCTCACCCAAACTTCGCAAAAGAAGCCTTTGATGCCAACTCATCCTCTCCCCTAGTCACGACCTGGCATCATATCCTATGTCTCTGTTACTAGATTGCGTCTTTCTTGCCTGCCCTCAGACCTGAACTGCATCATTTACTGACCCAGAGAAGCCACTCCAACACATACTTGGCAATCAGCCAACAGTGATTCTTGCTTGCAGAAGACTTATGAAATCAAAACCAATTGTGTATTTCTGAAATGAACATAAACCACCCCCACAAATGTATTGGGATACAGCAGGTAAACAGGTGTCCCCAGTAGCCTGGTGCTCTGGCACTGCATCCACTAGTTTGTAGGAGCAGGGGTTGCCATTGAGAGAAAAGGCTTCCCACTTATGATTCCCACCTTCAGATATAGTTAGGGAAATAAAAAACGGCCATTTCTAGTTTTCCTTCCCAGTCTGAATTAGAAGATAAACTAATGTGAAAAATTAGTTACCCAGTTCAATACCTCTTTCCTCATACTGATCTCACTGTACAGTTCAGGTTTCTGGTTTTTTAAAAACTCTTTTTTACAACTAAATAATTTTTTTTTTTTTTTTTTTGAGTTGGAGTCTCACTCTGTCGCCCAGACTGGAGTGCAGTGGCCGCTTCCGGCCACCGCAGCCTCGACCTGCTGGGCTCTGGTGATCCTCCCGCCTCAGCCTTCCGAGTAGCCGGAATTACAGGCATGCGCTACCACGCCCAGCTGATTTTTTTTGATTTATTGTAGAGATGAGGTCTCGCTGCCCAGGCGGGTCTCGAACCCGCGGGCTCAGGCAATCCACTCACCTCAGCCTCCCAAAGGCGCGGGATTACAGGCTGAGCCACCGAGCCCGGCTAAATAATTTTTTTTTTTTGATGTCTCACTATGTGACCCAGGCTGGACTGCAGTGGCACGCTCATGGTGTGACATGCTTCCACCTCAGCCTTCCAAGTAGCTGGAACTACAGCCACGGGCCACCATGCCCAGCTTATTTTTTGTTTTATTGTAGAGACGAGATCTCACCAACTTGCCCAGGCTGGTCTCCAACCCCTCAGCTCAGGCAATCCTCTCGCCTTGGCCTCAAAAGTGTTGGGATTACAGGCTTGAGCCACCACCCCCAGCAGTAAATACATTTTAAAACCCAAAAGTACTCTTCTAAAATAGATATATTTACATTCTTTTGAAGAAAAATGACTAAATTACAGAAATTAGTAATTTACTTTTCTTAAAGTGTACTTCTGACAATTGTGGTCATTATTTTATTTATTTATTTATTTATTTTTGAGTTGGAGTCTCACTCTGTCCCCCAGACTGAAGTGCAGTGGCCGCTCCCGGCCACCGCAGCCTCGACCTGCTGGGCTCTGGCGATTCTTCCACCACAGCCTTCCATGTAGACCACACCTGGCTGATTTTTTTATTTATTGTAGAGATGAGGTCTCGCCAAGTTGCTCAGGCGGGTCTCAAACCCGCGGGCTCAGGCAATCCACTCACCTCAGCTTCCCAAAGGCGCGGGATTACAGGCTGAGCCATCAAGCCGGCTTGTGGTCATTATTATTATTTTTTTTTTTTTTGAGTTGGAGTCTCACTCTGTCGCCCAGACTGGAGTGCAGTGGCCGCTCCCGGCCACTGCAGCCTCAACCTGCTGGGCTCCAGCAATCCTTCCGCCTCAGCCTTCCAAGTAGCCGGAATTACAGGCATGCGCTACCACGCCTGGCTGATTTTTTGATTTATTGTAAAGATGAGGTCTTGCTGCCCAGGCGGGTCTCGAACCCGCGGGCTCAGGCAATCCACTCACCTCAGCCTCCCAAAAGTGCTGGATTACAGGCTGAGCCACCGAGCCGAGCCCGGCATTGTGGTCATTATTAACATAAGAAATGCTACTAATATATGCACATATTACCTCATTATTTTTCATATAAAAATGTGATCAGGTAATTAATTTTGTGTTGTAGCTATAAAATTAATGTAAATATATCAAAATATCAGCACTTTGAAATACATAGTAGGAAACTTCTATAATGAAGCTTGTACTTGTATCACTCCAAGATTTAGAGAGTATACATACAGGTTATATCACGTAACAGCCTATTTCATGTTGAAACGCAGTTCCCCAAAGCAGTCATTTAAGTCAATTTGATATTGATTCTATCTTGTGACTCCAGGCCAAGTTGTGAGCTACAGTAAAAATTAGGGGGTGGGAGCTATACCAAATGGAATCTTACTGATAAAAGTTGATCAATGAGATCACACAACAGCAGCCAGAGAAGTGATCAGCCAAACTAACAATGCACAAGTTGATATACAAAAATAATCAGTGTACCTGACACTCACCAGTCTGTTCATGTTAAAATGGTCCTATACAACAGTTACCACCGTGCCACAGCAGCCAAGAGGACAGTAAGCTAACTGTGCAATTGTCAAAAAACCTCTAGTATATAAGATTTACCCACTGGGTAAACTTATTCAGATTTACCTGCACTTCCTTCACTTTTTTGTGAAATATGCCAAGATTCACTTTCAATCTAAAATGGGCTAACTTTCATCATGTCCACTATGTCCTTTTCTAGTTCCACAAAGGGTTAAATAAAAAGGGCCTCAAAGGAGAAACAAAGAAGTGTAAGAGGGAGGGACAGGAAGAGTGAGAATACAGAAAAATGAAAGAGGAGAAAGAAAAATAGAAAGTGGAGATGACAAAAATAGAGAGAAAGAACAAATAGCAGAGAGAGAAACAGAAAGACAGAGACAAAGAAACAGAGAAAGAGAAGGGAAAAAAAGTTCATGGGAAAAATATAGTGATGTGTTTCATGGAAAAGCTATTTGTTTAAGAGTTCCTCATTTTTCCAAGTACTGTATTATGCCATATGTGGGAAGTGAACAAGGCTGGAACTCTGCCTAAGAACATCTGCCACGGACTTTAAAAGACCTAATAATAGCACAGCTGGTGTCCCCAGCCTAATGAGCTCACCACCCACGTGACTGCTCCTTCTCCAGCAGCTTCTCTGGAGAGGCAGCCAACAACAGTGATAGTCCCCGCCCCTCTGCCCTCCCCCACATTCATGCTTTATTTCCTCCACTGCCTTCATTCTCCCCTTCTAGAAATCACCCTCACCCATTTTCTTGAGTTAAGTTACTCTGATCCAGCAGTTCCTCTGAACAGACACATTCTTTTTTTCCCCTCCTTCCCTTTTCTCTTTGAACACAGTCTTAACATGAAAAGCATATATCAGAAATAAAAGATAGGAACATCACTACAGATCTTATAGACATTAAAAGGATAATACTTATGCCAATTAACTCAACATTTAGATAAAATGGACAAAGTTCTTAAAATACACAGCCTACCAATACTAACATGAGAAGAAGATCTAAATAACCCTCTATTTAAAAAACTGAATTCCTAATTTTAAAAAAAATGTCCACAATATAACAAAATGCCAGTGTGCTCCCAATGTGTCTTATTGCCAGGGTCTAGGCAACTCCAAGAACCTTGATCTAGGGAGCTCTGAACTGGGGAGAAATGCCTGACAGGAAGACTTTCCCAGTGATCAAGGTGCATTGCTAGGAGGAAACCACAGAGAGTAGGAAAGGGGCAGTAGGGAAGGGGGTGATGTAAACAAAAAAGAGAGGCTTTACAAGGTTGGGAAGTTTTCACTCACTCTGGTATAATCTTTTGAAACTAATTCCCATCACAGCATACTCTAGCATTTTAAGAAGCTGCACCTTCAGCTGGTAAGCGGAAGCCTAGCAGAAATGACAAGAGGGGACTCATGTTGGCACTGATGCCGTATCCATAGCAATTGGAAGAGGGGCTGAAAAATCCGAAATCTCTCTCTCTCAGTCCAGGGCAACACATCCTGATAGCCAGGAAGAGCCAATGGATATGACACATAGGGCTTATTCACCAGAAAAAAACAAAGGTTGCCACATTTCAAAACTCATGCTGGATAACATACAATAGTATGGATGTGTTAGCAAGCAAGAAATACTGAGGCTAACAAATTAGTAGATCCTATCTTTCTACCAGGTAATTATATCAATAGCAATCACGTGCTTAGCTAAACGGTAGGCAATCATTAACTTTTTCTACTGGTAAACACTGTTACACAAAAAAACACAGTGTTTTACACCTTGTTAATACTATAAATAAATTATGTAAAACTTGATAATGTCCTTTTCTGATTTATAACACCAATGCTACTGTTGCCATAAGTTAAACACTGCAAAATTCACAAAAAGTCAAAGACAACAATTACAATATTTTAAGGACTTTCATGAATACTTTTATACATTATTCCCTTTGTTGGAATGCTTAATAAACTGATAAGAATCCTCTACAAGACACAATATAGTTGTTTCCATTCATAAAATGCTAAAAGTATTAACATAATCAATTGCAATTTCGGTCTTTATCCTTCCAAGCTTGTCCTTTTATTCTTTTCAGGTCACACATCCAGGTCAAGTTGCTGCTTCTCAGGCCCATCTTCAGGCCCACAAAGGTGCCTGGCCAAGAGCCAGAGGCAAAGGATAAACCAGTAATACCGATCCTGTCTTTAATTAAAATTTGATATTTTGTTCATCATTATAGTATGTTTACTTTTATATTTTTTAAAGTATTACCTTAAAATATTATTTATCTTGATTACTGAGGTTTTTGGCACCCTCATAATTTCATAACTAGGCAAATGCCTGAATAGCTTCACCCTAGTTCAGGTTCACAATAATAATAATACACCCTAGGAAACCAAGGGAAGAGAATAAACACCTAGGCTTCACAGGGATGTGCGTATGCCCATGTGAGTACATAGCATGGTGAAATTCTAAGGAACAAATATTTTACATCATGTTGCATTATCATCTAAGAGTTGACAAATTAACTAGAATCTTTAATTATCTTAAACATTGAGCTCCATTAATTAATTTATTTTTTTTTTAGAGACTGGGTCTTGCCATGTTGCCCAGGTTGGAGTGTAGTGGCTATCCATAGCCACAATCATAGCACACTGTGACCTCAAACTCCTGTGGTCTCAAGTGATCCTTCCATTTCAAGTTAGACTACAGGCAACTATAGAGAAGTTAGGACTATAGGCAAGTCAATTTTTACTTGCTTGATTATCCAGATTCTTCAAAATATACATATTTTTTACTTACACACATTGTAAATCAATACCCCCTCATAAGTAACCACTATTTTGGCCTCTATCACCATAAGATAATCGTGCCTGCTTTTGACCTTCATGTAAACAGAGTCACACACTACCAGTGTACTTTTGGGTCTAGTCTCTTTCACTCAACATTTTGTCTACAACATTCATCCACCTGTTACACGTATTAATGCTTCATTTCTTTTCATTGCTGAGTAATATTCCTTTGTGTGGTTATACTACAATTTGTTGAAAGTCACCTGTTATTGGACATTTGAGTTTTCTCCATTACGAGTAAAGCTGCTATGAACTATGTACATAAGCACTCGTTTCTGTTGTGCCCAGGAATGGATCACTAGGTCATAAGGCATGTTTCAGCTCTAGTAAATATTAATAATTGCCGGGCTCAGTGGCTCAGCCTGTAATCCCAGCACTGTGGAAGGCTGAGGTGAGTGGATTGCCTGAGCCCGCGCAACTTGGCGAGACCTCATCTCTACAATAAATAAAAAATTAGCTGGGCGTGGTAGCGTGTGCCTGTACTTCCAGCTACTTGGAAGGCTAAGGCGGAAGGATGGCCGGAGCCTAGCAGGTCGAGGCTGAGGTGGCCGGGAGCGTGCCACTGCACTCCAGTCTGGGCGACGGAGTGAGACTTCAACTCAAAAAACAATAATAATTAATTAATAATTTCCAGGTGGTTGTCCCTCTTTGGATGTGGCACATCATAATTTCAGTTGTTCCACATCCTCACCAGTACTTTGTATTGTCAGATTCCTTATTTTATTCATTCTCATGAGGACTGCAGCAGTATCTCTGTCAAAACAATTTCCCTTCCTCTCCAATTTTACCATGACTCTGTAGCTCCAACAGTACAGACTGTAAAACCTCAAGTAAGACATGTAAGAGTCACAAGACGGTACAGTAAGATCTCTAGTTCAGAGCTCACTAGTTTCAGGAACCCATAAAATATGAACATACATGAGACTAGCATAGATGACCTCGGCAACATTTCATGAACACAAGAACTCTTACAATCAACATATTGCTATAAGACGTTTACAAGGCTAAGCGACGTTTCTTCTGAACAATAAAAAACCAAGTGATGCAACTACAAATATTCACACGCCTACTATGTATAAACAAACCCAAAGGACATTTCAGTCCTTACCTCACTTGGTCTCTTGCAGCAGAATGACCCTGTGAGCTCCACCCTTCATCATAAGAACACTCTCTCCTCCCCCCAGCCCTTCTGGTCTCCCAGTCTCTGATCACTTCTCTTTGAGTTCTCCCACAAATGATATCACTACTGTCCACACAAGTCTGGTCCCCAAATCCTTACCTCAAACTCAGATCTATCTTCCAAGTGTCAGGCCCAGATGTCCCACTGCCCTAAACATGTCAACCTGGAAATCTCACCAGCATTTAAACTTGGCACATTCATAGCAGGGACCTCCAGGTTCTCGCCCCTGGGACAACTGAGGTATGACAGTTCAACTTAGAAACCTCAGTGCCACCCTTTACCACCTCTCTCACACTACCACCATCTCCTCAACAAGCAAGCTTTATCTCCTAGACATCTATTCACACTATCACTCACTAATCAGTTGCAGTCACCACCCTCTCTTACCTTGAGTAAGGCCAGCACTCACATGTCAGGTCTCAATCACTGTGGAGGTGAATGAGGAACAGGATCACACACTGGCCTGGGACACATTTATCAAAGTGAAGCCAGGCCCCTCTCCTGATGCCACCTCTCTGAGAAAAGGATCCTGCCATGAGCATTCTCTTTTGAAAATCTACAAACTGCAACCCTTTTCCATCCTAGTGACCAAATGTAGATGCAACTTCCCAGTCTGTGAGAGAAATTCTCAAATTTGATCACTCTTTGCCATGCTGCCTCTTGCCAAATAGAAAATTCAGCATACCATAAAGAATAAAAATCTGATTAGAAGATAACCCAACTCCCAGGAATATATATTTACTTTATTCCCTTCCATATGAACACCATTCTCTTCCAACATAAAGAGAGCCAGGTTCGGTGGCTCAGCCTGTAATCCCATGCCTTTGGGAGGCTGAGGTGAGTGGATTGCCTGAGCTCGCGGGTTCGAGACCCGCCTGGGCAGGCGAGACCTCATCTCTACAATAAAATCAAAAAATTAGCCGGGCGTGGTAGTGCACGCCTGTAATTCCGGCTACTCGGAAGGCTGAGGTGGAGGGATTGCCGGAGCCCAGCAGGTCGAGGCTGCAGTGGCCAGGAGCGGCCACTGCACTCCAGTCTGGGGGACAGAGTGAGACTCCAACTCAAAAAAAACAAACAAACAAAAAAACAAATAACATAAAGAGACAAGCCCAGCTATGGTTTTTCAAGTTAATGTTCAATCGTTGTAAAAATGTTCCTCTTGTACTAAAGTTATTTCTTTTCTGCTTTCCTATCTTCCAAGTACAGTATAAACATATCTACTGCACAGTCAACATTTTAGTTCATTTTGCCAATGATTTGCCTGTCACGCCTTTTACCCACTGTTATAATAATAACAGTCCGCTTGTTTTCTCAAATAGAAATATGTTCTCTCAAATACATAACACCAAACTATATTTCCTCCAAAAGAGACTTTTGGAATGTCTTGACATCTGTGTCCAAATATCAAGTCCAAAAGTATTTTTCTAATGCCTTGGGACCATTGCAAAGTTAACCCTTTCTCCTCAAAGTCAAAGCAGGGAAGTTAGCAAAAGCCATGGCCTACATCCATGCCTTAGGCCAGGGGAACTATTCCTACTAGTGCCATATAAATGAAGGCCAGCATTTACCCCCAGGGCATGGCACAGAATACCTGCACCAAAACTATGTGTAGATTAACAGATCATAAGGAGTTCAATAATAACAATCATAATGGCTAACACAAAATGCTTCCTCTCAGCCAACCTTCTGTGTTAATTCACATAATCTTTTTTTCTTTTTTTTGAGTTGGAGTCTCACTCTGTCACCCAGACTGGAGTGCAATGGCCGCTCCCGGCCACCGCAGCCTCGACCTGCTGGGCTCCAGCGATCCTTCCACCTCAGCCTTCCAAGTAGCTGGAACTACAGGCGCGCGCTACCACACCCAGCTAATTTTTGATTTATTGTAGAGATGAGGTCTCGCCAAGTTGCCCAGGTGGGTCTCGAAACCCGCGGGCTCAGGCAGTCCACTCACCTCAGCCTCCCAAAGGCGCGGGATTACAGGCTGAGTCACTGAGCCCGGCTTCATAATCTTCTTAATAACTAGATGAGGTAACCAAATAAGGTAACGATTTAGGAACTATCTGTCATAAACAAGAGTTCTGATTTCAACACATCCAAGCACCAATCTTATAGGGGAAAAAAGGAACATGGCTTCAAACACATCAGTGATGTACTGCATTTTATCCAGACAGACAGTTAAACCTGAAGGTCTTTATATTTTAACTAATGAATGAAAGCAAAGCTACATCCCACTCAGGTACATGAAGCAGAATTGAACAATTCCCACAGTACTCAGCATTTTATTAAAAATACTTTTTAGATGCAAGAGTTGAAATGAAATACCCACTGTCTGGGTGATACTCTTTTCTTCTCTTCCATGAAAGGCAGTAAACCGATTGTCTCAGAAATACTGCACCCAAATGTAACACTCACAGACACAGCACAAGTGAGTCACACATATAACAAATTGCTCATTTTCCTCCTCCCCGCCTTTCCTCTAAATCATTATAGTGCTATTCCTGAATCATACGTTTGGTTTTTTGTTTGTTTAGTGTTTTTAATTCCCCGGGCATAAAGCTTACCAATTCCAACTTTGTAACATGTCCCTTTAGAAAACTGTAACCTCTTATTTTCTTTCCAGGTTTGGAATTCTGCAGGGCAGGCAAGGCCCATATCTGTGGACCTCCCACTTAAGAAAAAATGGGACTAGATATCATAACTATGTTGCCAGATCTCTTCAGATATCAGACTACCAAATACTCCAACTTAAAGTTCAACAGGCAAATCAAATTTACTGCTAGAACGCTGTATTCAGAATCACAAGATGTAGCTCACTGGTTTACTGAGTTGTCTTTCTTTCTTCTGGAAGTTTCATACAACACATCCAAAGAAAAACAACCATTTGGAAAACTATTAATATTTACTAAAGCCAAACATATGCCTTAGAAGCCTATGATTCACTCCTGAGTACATACTCAACAGAAATTAATGCATATGTACTTAAGTTCATGACAACTTTACTCATGATAGCCCAAACTGGAAGAAACCTAAATGTCCACCAAAAGGTGACTATATAAACAAATTGTGGTATAACCATACAATGGAATATTACTCATTAATAAAAAGAAATGAAGCACTAATATGGGCAACAAATGAATGAATGTTGCAGACAAAATGCTGAGCGAAAGCGATCAGACACAAAAGTACACCAGTATGTGACTCCATTTACAAGAAGCTCAAAAACAGGCACAATTATCCTGTGGTGATAGAGGTCAGAATAGTGGTTACCTGCGAGGGAGTATTGACAGTACAAGGGGTGTATGTAAGTAAAATCAACGGAGTTCAACATGTAAGATAAAGATAATTGAAGATTCTAGTCAAGTGGTCAAACTAGATGGTAATGCAACATGATATAAAATACTTGATCCATATAACACAGCAGGGACAAAAAGTCAGACAGAAACAGCCAGGATCTCCCTCTCATAGGCACTGTCCTCTTCCCACCGTTATTCTCCACCCAAAACATGGTCACTTGGTTCCACCATAAATCTGAAGCAATCCCCTTGGCATGAACAGTTGAGCCATATATAGTCACTCTCATTCCCTGACTTTCACATCACTCTAAGGACAATCAATGCTCCTGGAGGTCAAAGGATTTGTCTTCCCACTCTCCAAGAAATGTTTCCCAATGGGTTTCTACACTCATTGTTTACCTGCTCCTCAAGGTCCAAATTCTTGACTCAACTCTGGCAAAGCCAAATCACTTCTAACAATATAGGGAGACACTTCATCTTTGGCCATATCCCAAACTGGAAATTATTTGATAAATAGAGACAAGGCAACACTAGATCACATCTGTTTTACTTTTTGCAAAACTTAAAAACTGAGAGCTGCCCGGGCTCGGTGGCTCAGTTTGTAATCTCAGCACTTGGGGAGGCCGAGGTGAGTGGACTGCCTGAGCCCACAGGTTCAAGACTAGCCCAGGCAACTTGGTGAGACCTCATCTCTACAATAAATAAAAATTTAGATGGGCATGGCAGTACACGCCTATAGTTCCAGCTACTTGGAAGGCTGAGGCAGAAGGATTGCCAGAGCCCAGCAGGTCAACACTGGGGTGACTATGAGCATGCCACTGCACTCTAGCCTGGGCTACAGAGACTCCAATTCAGAAAAAAAAAACAAAAACTGAGAGCTTACAGAATGCTAATACCTAAAAAATTCAAACCCACAGTGTATGCTGTTGATGTTAAAGAACTGCCTGGAAGGACTTTCTGATTTTACCAAAACAAGCAGAGGAACTGCTGGAGAACTTCTAAAATCACATGGTTCTCCATGTGCATGGATGCTTCCTCTCTCCAAACCTGGAGAGATAAGAAAAAAGATCCTAGATCCTTATTCTAATTAATATCCATTTTAAGTGACATAAACCTGCATCTGTGTAATGGAATGTAGGATTTGCTAATAGGTAATCTGCATGAACTTAAGTCAGCAGACAGTGGCATTTTTTAATCAACATAATCACGTTATCCAGTAACTAAATCTAGTTATTAAAGAGGAGTGCAATAAGACTGAAGTACTCTAAATGCTACGCTAAAGAGATACCTGTCAGAAAATGTCAAGTCACTTATTCCACATGTTCACAATTATTCCATGAATTCTTAAAAGGAAAAAAAAATGTTAAAGTCCTCTGCATACCCACAGTATGGTCTTACTTAACATTCAATTACAGATAATTTATATTTTGGTGATTATTTAATTTGCTAACAGACCTATTTCCTCTCTATATCGGAGCATCCTTTTCAGGTGTTAGTACAAAATCCATTTCCTCCGAGCAGATTATTATCTTTTTCTGAATGTCCTGGTGTATCATAAAGTCAGGAACTAGATGAAAAATAACCAAGCTCCAAACTCTCAAACTGTGGTACAGGTGCTTATGCTGGGGGAGTTCCCAGAGCACCCAAGGAAAACAAGATGACTCTTCCCTCAGAACTTTTTTACTCAGACAGCAATGTAAAGCAGTTTTATATTAAAACAAAATGAATTCTGCATTCTATTCTTTATCAAAGGAATCACAGAGTTAACACTGAAATGTTGAGGCTTGTGCTGGAAATATCACACTGCGTTCCCAAATCCCCTTTTCCAGGGTTCCTTTGCCCTGAAGGTTATGGGGCGAGTTTTAAAAGTATCAGCATAGCCAGGGTTGGTGGCTCAGCCTGTAATCCCGCGCCTTTGGGAGGCTGAGGTGAGTGGATTGCCTGAGCCCGCGGGTTCGAGACCCGCCTGGGCAGCGAGACCTCATCTCTACCATAAATCAGGTGCGGTAGTGCGCGCCTGTAATTCCGGCTACTTGGAAGGCTGAAGCAGAAGGATCACCGGAGCCCAGCAGGTCGAGGCTGCGGTGGCCGGGAGCGGGCACTGCACTCCAGTGTGGGTGACAGAATAAGACTCCAACTCAAAAAAAAAAAAAAATAGTATCAGCATAAAAGGCTTGGGAGTAGACACCTGAGAGGTCACTGCCACTTGTTAGTCTTCATCTAAGGGATCTGCTGTCCACTAAGCAGGTGAGGCTGGGAGTTATCCTTCCTAGAATGCTGGATCAGAAAATCAAACAAGGATTTTAAGAGATCGTGGTCTACCCTATCCCACCACCTTCTACCTCAGGTGCACTGTTAACAATCATAATTGGCTGGGAGCAGTGGCTCAAGTCTGTAATCCCAACACTTTCAGAGGCCGAGATGAGGTGATTGCCTAAGCCCATGGGTTCAAGACCAGCCTGGGCAACTTGGCGAGACTTCATCTCTACAATAAATCAAAAAATTAGCCAGGTGTGGTAACACGCTCCTGTAGTTCCAGCTACTTGGAAGGTTCAGGCAGAAGGATCACCTGAACCCAGCAGGTGGACGCTGGGGTGGCCGTGACTGTGCCACTGAACTCCAGCCTCAGCGGAGTGAGGCTCCAACTCAAAAAAAAATCATCATTAAATGAGCTTCCCAATGAACAATACCACACAGCCCTTCACAAAACACCTATCAGAGCCTTTCTTTATGAAGCTACAAAATGGTTGGGTTCGATGGCTCAGCCTGTAATCCCAGCGCTTTGGGAGGCTGAGGTGAGTAGACTGCCTGAGCCCACAGATTCGAGACCCGCCTGGGCAACTTGGCAAGACCTCATTTCTACAATAAAATCAAAAAAGTTAGTCAGGCGTGGTAGCGCACACCTACAGTTCCAGCTACTTGGAAGGCTGATGTGGAAGGATCGTCAGAGCCCAGGAGATGGAGGCTGCAGTGGCCAGGAGCGTGCCACTGCACTCCAATCTGGGTGACAGAGTGAGACTCCAACTCAAAAAAAAAAAAAAAAAAATAGACTACACATCAATTGGTATTATATGTAGCTCAGAGACATCCAGATTTACATATACACTATTATTTACTGTCTCTTCACTAAAACTTTGAAATTTTCAACACTGAAAATGGCCTCCATTTGGATATTACTATGAAAGCAAGTCAGAATAGGGAACATCTATTCAAAAAGAGGGGAAAAAAGGAAAGGGGAAAAAAGGAAAGCGAGGAGCCAGAGGATCCATTCAACAGTGTCTCTCTGCCCAATAGATACCCCAAAACAAAAGTAAAACCTAAGAACCCATACAAGCCCTGGGGTTCATGTGAAAACAGTTCTCCCCCTAACATCTCCATCTTCTAAAAAGAGCATCCTTTTGGCCTCCCTCACGAAAATCACAGTGCATATCAAACACTGATGAGTTATATAGATCAGGGTCCATTTTCAAAACCAAGGGTCACAGATTCATACAGTTGAAGAGCTGGTCACGGTAACATTACCCCAAGTTTATCAAACTTTCTGGCCACATAGTGTTATACTTGAGCATACACAAAAGGTTTTACTGAATACACAAAAGGTTTTACTGAATATCTGAAACCCTCAGTGAGTTTAAAAGAATTCTTCGCCCTTCGTGACTTTCTCCCTTGAGCCTTAAAGGGGAGGAAAAAAAAAAACAGTCCCTTGTAGGAAAAATGGTCACCTGCCTGTTTGCCCTCTTCAGCTCTCTTATGAACTGTACGGTGCCACAAAACAATCATGTCTATAAAAACATCGACAACTGATGAAGAAAAGCCCAAGGTCTGTTCTCCCCCTCCCATGCGCAATGTCAGAGGTAGGGGCTCAGAAAGCAACAACAGGAACAAAGCCCACTTTAGATGGCAAACCTTATTAAGATGCTATCAGTTTGGAAACCAGAAGTTTAGTGCAAATACTGCTCTATTATTTTCAAAGCCTTTTTATATGATCTGATTTGATCCCTACAATAAGCCTATAAAAAGATAATTACTATTTTAATATCTGCCCTACCATCTCCTTTAGGGCTCAAAAATGCTACCAAGTCACAAACCTAATCATGTTGCAATGAGATCTGAAAACCCTCTCATGTCATTCGGTCAAACATTCACAGATACCTTCTTTTAAAATACTGTCTCTTTAAACCTTACAACAGTCCAATTAGATTGTTGGGGGAGGGACGGGGTAATGAGGGGATAAATCCCAGAGAGGGAAGATCGGGTCAGAAAAGTTAAGTAAGGTCACACAGCCAATAAAGAGAGAAAGGAGCTGGAATTTAAATCCAGGTTTCCCACTCCAAGAGCAGTGTCCTTCTCAGCTCATCAGAGAGAAGCAGCAGAAACAACACAGCCAGAGTGAAGCACCCTCAACTAAGAGCTGAGGATGGGAAGCTGGTCCCCGGGGCATCAAACAGGAAACAGGCTAGTGCTGGGGCCAAGTTGAAACCCAATTCTTGCCAAATCGGCTGCACCCGAACAAGGGTTTTCTAACCCAGCTCAGCATCCCCGAGGGCCTGGCTCAGCTCTCCAGCTGGCTCAGTCCACACTGGTCTGGGAACCTCTGTGATAAAGCTGAGGTCAGAGATCAAAGAGCAACCAAGCATGACCATTCCAAACCAGGAGAGAGAGGGGGAGGAGAAGGCGCCATCTGTCACCCCAGGACAACTCTCAGAACCTACGGGTCCAGCTCCCAGCCAGTCATCCCTCCAATGAAACTTGCAAGGCCCTCCCCAGCGCAGACTCTCTCCATAGCTGATCACTGCAAAGTCTGACCACCTCCCTCTATGCTGCTCTTGGAGTTAGAAATAGAAAAAGACCATGGTCTACATGGTTTCCTGGTGATGTCCCCACTCCTCTCCCAGACAGCTAAAAGTCCCTCCAAGAAGGGGTACAGGTCCTGGCTGCACTCTCGCAGATAGTCCTGACGTTTACACATTTGGTGGAAGCAAATAAAGATCTGGTAAAGCCTCTCAGAGAAGAAAAACAAAGTCAGAGGTCCAAACATTCATACTTTGTAGGTTTTTCAAAGGGGACGCTAATTTCAGTGCCTAAACAAGTGCAACAAAGGGTTCTAAAACAAGAAGGCTTAATGGGGTACCCAGCACCAGCCCCAAGGGCAGGCAGACTTTTGACATCTTCCCTAAACACAAATTTATACAAGAAGAGACAATACAGTCCACTAAATTTGTTTTTACCTGAGAGTGTCTGACCTTGGAGATAAAAACTCCTGTCAAAAAAGTGACAAAGTGAACTTCTTAACTCAAAATGGAAATGGGGGACTCGAAAAAGTATCGATCTGGTCCCTGGCACGCGCAGAAGAGGTAATCTTCATGAAGTTTTGCGGGTGAGTGGGAATCGGGGTGCAGCTCTGGCCTGGCTCAGCTCGGGGCTCTCTGAAGGTCGCCTCACTGTCATCTCGAAGTGCCAGAGCCCAGAATCCAGGCCACGCGGCGTGGCCGACACGCTGCCCCAGGGGCACTTTTCTGGGCTCCGGGGGCCTCCCGCAGGTGTGGCCGTGACAGGAGGAGGCTGTCCCGCAGGGGGCCGGCGCCCGGCCTCTCCCGCCGCTCTCCATCACGCCCGACACTCCCGGAACATCCGCGTCCTTCCCCATCCCCCGGACCCGACGCACCGGACGCACCGGCAAGCGGACCCCTGGCTTACCCACAAGAGGCGCACGGAGCGCGGCCCCGCAGCAGGCGCGGTCCCGGGGCCTCGGGCGGGGGCTGCCCGGCGCTCGACTCCCCCGGCCGCCTTCTTCGCGTGGTCCTCGGCCCGGCCCCGGCCGCCCGGCGGCTCCGGTTCCCTCTCCTGCGGCCGGCCGGCCGGGCGGCACGGGGACACCCGCGGGGGTCTCCGCTTCGGCGCCGCCGCCTCCTGCTGCCTGCCTGCCGGCGCGACGCTCCGGGCTCGGGGTCCGAGGATCCGGGACGCTGGGGTCGTCGGGGTGCTCGAGACTCCCGGGGGCGCTGGGCTGCGCTCGGGCTCCCCCGCTCCCTCCCGCGCGCGGCCCCTCTCCGGGGACGCCTCGTTCGCGGCGCGCGGGCGTCACGGGCTCCGAGCGCGCGGGGGTGGCGGCCGGGCGGGCCCCGGGCGGCGGGCGGGGGCGCTACTGCGGACGAGGGCACTGATGCGGGCGCCGCGGCGCGGCCTCTCGCCATGGCTCCCCGCGAGCAGGCGGCTCGCACCTCCCTCCGCGCTGCCGTCACCGCCCGACGCGCGCCGAGCCCTCCCCTCGCCCCGCCCCGCCCTGCGCCGCCACCTGCGGGCCGCCCTCCGGGATGCCCGCCGGGCGCGTCTGGGCCGTCCGGAGCCGCGCCCCTCCTGCCGTTCCAGCCGCCACCCTCTGCCCGCCCAGCTCTTTTACTGACGCCGCCGGGCATGGAGAAGTGTTTGGGGAACACCTAGATCCAGAAAAGCTTAACACAACCCTCCTCGAGCACTTATTTACTTCTGGCACTTCTGGGTGTCCTTCCAGAGGGGTCACCCTGGCCCCGGCCCGCGCGCGAGCATTTGTCGTGAACACAGTGGAAGTCCAAGCGTGTGGTTCCTGCAGGGCGGGCTGTATCCTGGGAAAGCAACTCTTAGGCTTAAACTGAGGAAGAATGAAGCGGAAGGCGGGGAGGTGTGGTGGGGGGGGGAGGAGGGCTGCCGACAGTCTGAACAAGATACCACCAAAGGGAGACCGACGGGAGAGGACAACGGAGGGGGGCGGGGAGCAGAAACCAATCCAGGAAGTAAGCACGCACAGGCCAGTCTGTTATGCAAATCACTTGTGGACCCGTTTAACGCGGAACAACGCACATGATCTCACTTCCAGTCGAGGTTGCTGAGTAGACTTCTTCGCCCACAGGTCATAGAGACACTGGAAGGACTTAGAGAAGACTCAGACCAGAACCAAAGGTGCAAACCCTACAAAACCTGGTTTCCCATACTGGCATAGGACTTGAGATCATCAAGTGTTTAGGAAAGATTGGTTCAGGCAAGAATCGTCTGTAGATGCGAACTCTCGGCGAGATGTTATTGGGGAGCAGATACTTGCCTGGGTTAGCATGTCTCCCCATGGATAGTTTAGATCGATTAGTAGCAAAGGGGGAAGTATTAACTATACAAAGGGCCAGGCAGATACCGTCTTGACCAGGTGACCAAAATTAACATCACCAATGAAAACAGGCATTGCCTGCTAGACTCTGGTGTGGCCATGTGCCCTTTGAGCTATGGCTGTCGCCATGCTTCCTGGTTTTGGCCCCCTACCCCACCTTGGGGAGGTAAATTTTCTCTTTCCTTTCTCCTTCTCTCCCTCTAATTTACTTTTAAATAAACTTTTCTTTCTTAAAAAAAAAATCATGTCCACATCACCTGTGCAGTATTCCTGGGGACAATGCATGGCCTGAATCTAATGAAGAGGAAACATCTGTTAAGAAGGGTCAGGAGCTGTATTCTTTAAAAATGCCAATGCCATTGAAGTCCAAAGAAAGCTTGGGAAATGATCCAGATGAAAGGGTGCTGATGAATAAGGACAGCTAAGTTCCATACCTGGTCCTAGACCAGATCCTATGCTAGAGCAGGGGAAATGTTATAATATTTGTTCCAGTTGACAAAATCGGAATCCATACAGTAGGTTAAAGTATTGGATCCATGTTAAATTTACTGATGTTGGCCGGGCTTGGTGGCTCAGTCTGTAATCCCAGCACTTTGGGAGGCCAAGGCTAGTGGATTGCCTGAGCCCGCGGGTTCGAGACCCACCCAGGCAACTTGGTGAGACCGCGTCTCTACAATAAACGCGCGTCAGTAGTTCCAGCTACTTGAAAGGCTGAGGCAGAAGGATCACTAGAGCCCAGCAGGTCGAGGCTGCGGTGCCTCTGCACTCCAGTCTGGGCGACAGAGTGAGACTCCAACTCAAATAAATAAATGTACTGATGTTGATAACTTGTACTGTGGTTATGTACAAAAACACCTCTATTAGGAAATACACACTGAAGTGCCATGAAGGGGTATAGGGTTATGATGTATGCAAATTACCTTCAAGTGATTCAAGGGGAAAATCTTGATAGGAAAAAACAATAAAGCAAATGGGCAAAATATCAGTGAGTGGGCATACTAGGTATACTGGAACAATTCTGTAAGTTGAACTTATTTCCAAATAAAAAGATTTTGAGCCGGGCTCGGTGGCTCAGCCTGTAATCCCGCG
Organism: Cephalopachus bancanus; assembly: GCA_027257055.1. Taxonomy (NCBI): domain Eukaryota; kingdom Metazoa; phylum Chordata; class Mammalia; order Primates; family Tarsiidae; genus Cephalopachus; species Cephalopachus bancanus. The sequence goes on along the minus strand of JAPVLO010000021.1, from coordinate 9,224,666 downwards.
CCTTTGGGAGGCTGAGGTGAGTGGATTGCCTGTGCCTGCGGGTTCAAGACCCACCTGGGCAGCGAGACCTCATCTCTACAATAAATCAAAAAATCGGCTGGGTATGGTAGCCCGCGCTTGTAATTCCAGCTACTCGGAAGGCTGAGGCGGAAGGATCGCCAGAGACCAGCAGGCGAGGCTGCAGTGGCCGGGAGCGGCCACTGCACTCCAGTCTGGGCGACCGAGTGAGACTCCAACTCAAAAAAAAAAAAAGATTTTGAAAATCTGTCAAATGGTGGGGAGGGAGAAATGTGGTGGGAGGAAAGCAGATGTGGTTATACAAGGGTTACACAAGGGATCCTTATAGTTTTGGAAGAGTTAAGTGTCTTGATTGTGGGAGTATAGGTGATAAAATTATATAGAACTTAACACACACATACACAAATGAGTGCAAATAAACTGGGGAAATGTGAATAAGATAGGTAAATGGTAACAATGTCAACATCCTAGTTCTGATATCATACTAAGGTTTTGCAAAATGTTATTGGAGGAAGCTAGGCAAAGTATATTATTTCCTACAACTGAATGTAAATCTGCAATTATCTCAATAGAAACTTCAATGACAAAAAAATACAAATTTCAGTTACAAAATAATCAATTACCCAAAAAATGTGTGTATAAATGGATATGACTGCCTAGGAGTATACAAGAGTAAATACACTGGAGCTGCCTCATAGTGGATCTAGAATAGACATGGCACTGTTACCAACAGTGTAGTTTTTTTTGTTGTTGTTGTTGTTTTTTGAGTTGGAGTCTCACTCGGTCGCCCAGACTGTAGTGCAGTGGCCGCTCCCGGCCACCGCAGCCTCGACCTCCTGAGCTCCGGCGATCCTTCCACCACAGCCTTCCAAGTAGACCACGCCTGGCTGATTTTTTTATTTATTGTAGAGATGAGGTCTCGCCAAGTTGCTCAGGCGGGTCTCAAACCCGCGGGCTCAGGCAATCCACTCACCTCAGCCTCCCAAAGGCGCGGGATTGCAGGCTGAGCCACCAAGCCGGCTTGTGGTTTATTTTTTATTTTTTTATTTTTTTGAGTTGGAGTCTCACTCTGTCGCCCAGACTGGAGTGCAGTGGCCACTCCCGGCCACCACAGCCTCGACCTGCTGGGCTCCGGCGATCCTTCCGCCTCAGCCTTCCAAGTAGCCAGAATTATAGGCAAGCGCTACCACACCCGGCTGATTTTTGATTTATTGTAGAGATGAGGTCTCGCTGCCCAGGTGGGTCTTGAACCCGCGGGCTCAGGCAATCCACTCACCTCAGCCTCCCAAAGGCATGGGATTACAGGCTGAGCCACCGAGCCTGGCCTTTTTTTTTTTTTTTTTTTTGGGGGTTGGAGTCTCACTGTGTTGTCCAGGCTGGAGTGCAGTGGCATGCTCACTGCCACCATAGCCTCGACCTACTGGGCTCCTTCAGGTGATCCTTCAGCCTCAGCCTTTCAAGTAGCTGGAATTTTAGACACTCGCCACCACACCTGGCTAATTTTTTTATTTATTGTAGAGATGAGGTCTCACCAAGTTGCCCAGGCTGATCTCGAACGCGTGGGCTCAGGCAATCCTCTCACCTCGGCCTCCCAAAATGCTGGGATTATAGGCATGAGCCACCATGCATGGCCCTCAACAGTGTAGATTTTTTAAAAAATAGACTATTGAAGTACAACTGACAGATCAGTTTCCTTCCGATTCTGTAATTTAAGAATCCTAGAGCTGAAGATTCTTTGAGATCATCTAGTCCAACCTTCTCATTTTCAGGAAACTGCGGGCAGAAAAGTAGTGCATGACCGCAGGAACACCAAATTAGTGGTAGACCCGTAACTACAATTCTTGTCTGCCAAATATGTCCAACTCTGCACCTTTAGCAGCTGCCTGTCACTTCCTGTATCCATGACTGTCAGTCAAGGTTGGTACAGAATTTTGAAGTCATTCATTCAGAAGAGTCCCTGACTGTGTCCTGTGGTGCCAGATGACAGAATGTCCCGTCCCTGATGACAAAGGCTGGTTTCCCTCTCCTACTCCCAGCTTGAAGGGAGCAGGTGGCAGGCAGAGCACCAGTGATAGCTCCAGCTATGGGCCTGCTAGGCTCATGAGCTACTTGGATTGGCTGCTGACCTGCTGCTGCTGGAAGTCGACAGTCCAGGAACCTGTGAGGGAAGAAAGATGGGTACACTAAGGAGAAAACAGTAATTGCCCTGGCAGGTCTCAGCCTTATCTGTATAAGGCCTCTGTATCAGAAGCAACTGGCTTCCCTTGGGCCACAGATTCTTTCCTTTTGTCAAATCAAATCAAACTCAACATATGTTTATTGGCATTTTCCAAGTCCTGAGTTAGTAATTCTGGGAAAATACAAAAAAAAGAGTATCTGATCCCTGTCCTTTAGGAATTAAAAATACAGCCAAGGGCCCAAGGCGGAAATGTAGGAAATGACCCAACGAAAAGAATTAAAATGCTAGTTATGTTAGCTTGGGTTCTCCCAAAAGTAGCATTGGAGAAGGACAGGCAGGAAGTTATTTCTGGGAGGTGATTCCATGGAATAAAGGTCGAAAAAGGAATTGGGATGAGAGAAGATGAAACAGAAGGGAGAGAAAGCTTATCCAAGGGTGTGTGACCTCTGTGAGCAAATGGCGCTTAGTCCCACCTAGGCCCTCTAAGGAACTTCATAGAATGCGAAAGAGAAAGAGAGAGTATTTACCCATCAGCTCCTATCTCCCACTGGTCAAATGTGCTGAGCAAAAAAGGGAGCTGAGAGGATGTGAAACAGGACATACGTAAAAGATGTCTGACTCACTAGCAAAAAAGCATCCTGAAAACAGAGATTTTTGTCTGCTTTATTCATTGCTGCAGTCCCAGTGTCAAGAACAGTGCCTGACTCATAGATTCCCAATCAGTAGATACAGAATGAATGAAATACTAATTAAAGTCAACAACAGAAGAAATGATAAAAAGTAGACACAGACTGGGCTCAATGGCTCAAGCCTGTAATATCAGCACTTTGGGAAGCCGAGGCGAGAGGATTGCCTGAGTCCAGGAATTTGAGATCAGCTTAGGCAACTTGGCGAAACCTGTGTCTGCGATAAATTAAAAAAAATAGCTGGGTGTGGTGGCTCTCGGCGTTAGTTCCAGCTTGTAAGGTTGAGGAGGAAGGATCACCTGAGCTCAGCAGGTTGAGGCTGCAGTGGCAGTTAGCATGACACTTCACTCCAGCCTGGGTGACAGAGTGAGACTGACTCAAAGAAAAAAAAGTAGGTGTATATATCATTTTTCAACAATTGTGTTTTGTTAGTATTGGACTCAGCTAGGGTGGTAGAGCAGTGAGTCAAACAAAAGCATTCTGTCCAGGAGAGGAGTCAGATCATGTGAAGCACATATGCATACTCAATTAGCTTGTGAAAAGTGCTATGAAGAGAAGAATGCAGGTGCATTACATAGGATAAGGGGACTGGTCACGGTGCCTCATGCCTATAATCCCAGCACTTTGGGAGGCTGAAGGTGAGAGGATTGTCTAAACCCACGGGTTCGAGATCAGCCTAGACAATTTGATGAGACCTCATCTCTACAAAAATTCAAAAACTTAGCTGGGCGTGGTGGTGCATGCCTGTGATTCCAGCTACTTGGAAGCCTGAGGTGGAGGGATCCTGAGGTGGAGGGATCACCTGAGCCCAGCAAGTTGAGGCTGCGGTGGCCATGAGCGTGCCACTTCACTCCAGCCTAGGCGACTGAGTGAGACTTCAACTCAAAAACAAAGAAACAAACAAACAAAAAAGTAGGATAAAAAGAGTATTTATAATAGATGAGTTGGTATGAGGGGATCTGTTTAAGGAGATAACACTTTAGGGGCAGTATCAGAACCAGAGGTAGGAAAGACCCTTGACTGAAGCAATGGTGGAGTTTCAGGGAAGAGCCAGACCACAGGCCTTAATAGGTTTGCTAAGGAATAAAAGGTTTTAGGTAAGAGAATGACATGAGCCGGGCTCGGTGGCTCAGCCTGTAATCTCAGCACTTTGGGAGACTGAGGTGAGTTAATTACCTGAGCCCGTGGGTTCGAGACCCACCTGGGCAACTTGGCGAGACCTCATCTCTACAATAAATCAAAAAATTAGCCGGATATGGTAGCAGGCTGCTTGGAAGGCTGAGGCAGAGGGATCATCCGAACCCAGCAGGTCGAGGCTTCGGTGGCCGGGAGCGGCCACTGCACTCCAGTCTGGGCAACAGAGTAAGACTCCAACTCAAAAAAAAAAAGAGAAAGAGAATAACATGGTCAAGTGCACATTTTTAAAATCTCCCTTCAAGCCGGGCTCGGTGGCTCAGCCTGTAATCCCGCGCCTTTGGGAGGCTGGGGTGAGTGGCTTGCCTGAGCCCACAGGTTCGAGACCCGCCTGGGCAGCAAGACCTCATCTCTACAATAAATCAAAAAATCAGCCGGGCGTGGTAGCGCATGCCTGTAACTCCGGCTACTTGGAAGGCTGAGGCAGAAGGATCGCCGGAGCCCAGCAGGTCGAGGCTGCGGTGGCCGGGAGCGGCCCACTGCACTCCAGTCTGGGCGACAGAGTGAGACTCCAACTCAAAATAAATAAATAAATAAAAAATCTCCCTTCAGCTGAGCTCAAGTGGATAAGGAAGAACAGCCAGCAGCTGGCTGTGGAGGGTATGAGGAAGAAAGACCAGACCACTTCAGGGTCAGCCTGGAAGGCTCAGATCCCGTGGCTTACACTTCACCACCACTCCTGCCATCAGTTACCCTTCAGAAATACGCTAAATCCCCACTGTAACCTGAGTGCCCCCAGAATGTCAGTTGGTAGAGTGTACGGTTGCATAACTGAAGGTTAATTAAAACCTTTGGTCAATCTCACGGTTACTTTGTGGGGGACAAAGAAAAAGAAAAAAATGTTTTCTATTTATTAACAGATCTGTAGGAAATAGGACAATTATTAAAAATAAAGCATCAGCTTGAACTGAACTGAGAGCACCCCAAGTGACTGTGGGGCACTTGCTATAACCACCCCCCACATATACATATTCTAATAAAATAACTTAAACCTGCCACCATTCCAGAACAAAAGCAAAGGTCTCATCATGTTACATCCACATTCACATTATCATGGACCGCCTTCTCACAGGTTTTAATTTCACATTTATTGAGCACATAGTGTACACCAAGACTGTGCTAAATGCTTTAATAACATCACCTCCTTAATCCTTACAGCAACTGTATGGGATAGCTGTCATTACCTACAGTTTATAGGTGAGGAAACTGAGCCTCACATAAATTAATTAACTTATGCAAAGTTAAATACTATTAACAGAGTCAGAATCCAATCCAAGCTTCCAGCCCCAAATGACTCGTTAAACATTTTGTTTTTGTCTCCTTGCAAAGTAAAGGAGAGTCAGCCTCAGTCTTGGATGACGGGAAGAATAGAGAGGGGAGGACTGGGATGGGAAAAGAATCCTCGGACTAAGACGTGAAACCTTGTGTTTATAATGCAGACCCACTGCTCATGGATTTCTTAGAAGTAAGAAAAACACAGACTAATACCAGTAATTTCTTTGTTTGTTTGTTGTTGTTGTTGTTGTTTTTTGAGTCGAGTCTCACTCTGTTGCCCAGGTTGGAGTATAGTGGCATGCTCACGGCCACTGCAGCTTCGACCTACTTGGGCTCAGGCGATCCTTCCACTCAGCCTTTCAAGTAGCTGGGACTACAGGCATGCGCCACCACTCTGGGCTAACTTTTTGACTTATTACAGAGATGAGGTCTCGTCCAGGCTGGTCTCGAACCCATGGGCTCAGGCAATCCTCTCACCCCAGCCTCCCAAAGTGCTGGGATTATAGGTATGAACCATCTATAATTTCTTTATCAAATCTGGTCTTCCATCTTGAGTCCATCCATCTTCCAAAAACAAACCAAATGACATCACTCTTCCTCTGCAAACTCTTCAATAACTGCCTAGTGACCTACGGGTATGGCCCAAGCTCCATTACTTCCATGCACACTCCCTTGATTACACTTAACATACAATGTTCTTCACCAGCCTTTATCCACCTCTTCAGTCATCTTCCCAACCACCCTTTTCTCCAGTCATACTGAACCACTGAGATACCCTAGGTCAAGGGCCTGGGACTCAGGTGCCTACAGAGCCCAGGCAATTAGCATCAATGTGTGAGGGGAAGCAGGTAGGGAAAAGGGCAATATGTAGTCTTCTCTATTTATATGGGATGGCTACCACTGAGCTCTAGAAACTGTTGTGATGTCTGAATGCAAACCCAATGCTGCCTCATCTCCTCGATTTTCAAGAGAAGTTAGATATCTGGATTGTAACTAAAATAACCTGTTTTAAATTTTAGCAATTAAAAAAAAATCAACATTGGCAAGCCCCAAAGGAAGCTAGCTGCAGGCCAAATCCATCCTCAGCTTGTGGGACTGTAATCTTAGGGTTCCCTGTTGTCTTCTTCAGCCCTCTGTGGCCAGCTAGTGACCTGTCTACCATACTTCCTGTTCTTTTTGTTTGTTTGTTTTTTGAGTTGGAGTCTCACTCTGTCGCCAAGGCAGGAGTGCAGTAGCACACTCACAGCCATGCAGTCACACACTCACAGCCACGCAGTCTTGACTTGCTGGAGTTAGGTGGTCCTTCCACCTCAACCTTCCAAGTAGCTGTAACTACAGTCGTGCACTACCACACTTGGCTTATTTTTTTATTTATTGTAAAGATGAGGTCTCACCAAGTTACCGAGGCTGGTCTTGAACCTCCGGACTCAGGCAATCCTCTCGCCTGGGCCTCCCAAAGTGCTGTGATTACAGGTCAAGCCACCTCACCTAGCCAATACTTCCTGTTCCTTTTATTTTTTTTTTTTTGAGTTGGAGTCTCACTCAGTCGCCCAGACTGGAGTGCAGTGGCCGCTCCCAGACACTGCAGCCTCGACCAGCTGGGCTCTGGCGATTCTTCTGCCTCAGCCTTCCGAGTAGCTGGAACTACAGGTGCACGCTACCACGCCCGGCTAATTTTTTGATTTATTGTAGAGATGAGGTCTCGCCAAGTTGCCCAGGCGAGTCTCAAACCCGTGGGCTCAGGCAATCCACTCACCTCAGCCTCCCAAAGGCGCGGGATTACAGGCTGAGCCACCGAGCCCGGCTACTTCCTGTTCTTATCTGCCCTTTTTCTGCCAACGCTTCCTTGCTCTTTAGGTCTCCATTTGGATGTTTCTTCCTTTAACAAGTCACAAATCTCCAATCAGAGACCATTACATCTCCCTACCATTTCCATAATGACTCTCAACAAGAGATGTTAGAGTTGCCTGTTTACTTGTCTCTTTCTTCCACTGGACCATGAACTCCTTGTTCAACACTGTGTCTCTTGCACCTAACATACAGTAGGTCCACAATAAATATGAAAGAATGAAAATTTTTAGCCACTTCCTCCCATGATCAAGCCCTAGACAAGACATGGTCATAACTCCAAACCCTCCACAATCTCGATTGAATGCAACCCACTTTATGATTACCACCTCTCTCTCTTGCTCACTCCTCCTAAATTCTGGCCCCAAAATCTCATGCTTCGAGAACCTATAGTCCACTGAGACTACTACTTTACACTGTCTCTCACACTCCTAATACCCTCTCTGATTTCCTTACTAATGTTAAATTCCACGGTCAATCATTATAATCACTTCCTCACACAGTCTCTCAATTACCACCCTCTCTTCATACCTAGTTGGCAAAATAAGGTTGAATAAATTCACCTTCCTAACTATTCCGCACACCTGCACCCATGCAGCTAAATATGACTAGAGAAAACACCGACCATGTGGATGGGTATCTTTTAAATATATGACCAAAGGCCAGGCGCAGTGGCTCAAGCCTGTAATCCCAGCACTTTGGGAGGCCAAGGTGAGGGGATTACCTGAGCCCACGGGTTCGAGAACAGTCTGAGCAACTTGGCGAGACCTCATCTCTATAATTAAAAATCAAGAAATTAGGGGTAACCCCTTTGGGTCCCTTCCCACTGTGGGAGCTTTGTCTGTCCTCTCAATAAATCCTGCTTACACACACACACACACACACACACACACACACACACACACACACACATTAGCTGGGCATGGTAGGGCATGCCTGTGGTTCCAGCTACTTGGAAGGCTGAGGAGGAAGAATCGCCTGAGCCCAGCAGGTCGCCGCTGGTGTGACCATGAGTGTACCACTGCACTCCAACCTGGGTGACAGAGTGAGACTGACTCAAAAAGAAAAAAAATAATTAGCCGGCACAGTAGCACGCGCCTGTAGTTTTGGCTACTTGGAAGGCTGAGGTGGAAGGATTGCTGGAGCCCAGCAGGTTGTCACTGGGGTGGCCGTGAGCATGCCACTGCACTCCAGCCTGGGCTACGGAGTGAGACTGACTCAAAAAAAAAAAAATTTATGACCGTGAACCTCAGGTGGGTTTTAATGCTGCTAAACAATTAATAATTCTCTAGTCCAGTCATTCTTCCACACACTCCATGAATACTACAACACACTTTTTCTTCTCACATCCAAGGTCTCTTTTTTTTTTTCGAGTTGGAGTCTCACTCTTGTCACCCAAGCTGGAGTGCGGTAGCATGCTCATGGCCACCACAGCCTTGATCTGCTGGGCTCAAGTGATCCTTCCACTTCAGCCTTCCAAGTAGCTGGAACTACAGACGCATGCCACCACACCCAGGTAGTTTTCATGATTTGTTGTAGAGATGAGGTCTCACCAAGTTGCCCAGGCTAATCTCGAACCCCAGGGCTCAGACAGTTCTCTCGCCTCTGCCTCCCAAAGTGCTGGGATTACAGGCTAAACCACTGCGCCCAGTCCACATCCAAGTTCTAACAACTCTTTCCCCATCTTCACTGTCAGATGATGACCTTGCTTGTTATATCACTGAGGAAATGGAAGCAATCTAAAGAACCTCTACAAGCCTCCACCACTATATCTACCCACCTACCGTGACTGGGACCAAAATCTCTACTGACCCTACTAAAACTAGTAATGAATTATTCCTGCTCCCATCCAAAACCAACTCCTCCCATGTGAAGTAGACCCGTTTTCTCCTCACTTACTGCATAAAGAGTAATCCTCCAAAAATGTATTTCATGTCCTAATGTTTGGAACCTGTGACTGTGACCTTTTTTGGAAAAAGGGAATTTACAGATGTAATTAAGTTAATGATCTTGAAATGAGACCCTCCTAGATTATCTGAGAAGTTCCTAAATCTAATGGCAGTATCTTTAGAAGAGAAAGATAGGGGGAGATGTGAGACAGAGAAGAGTAGGAGAACACACACACAGGAGAAGGTGATGCGAAGGCAGAACAGGGAGAGTCGCGGTCACAAGGCAAGGAATGTCCACAGCTGTCAGAAGTTGGAAAAGATGAGAAACAGATCTCTCCTGGAGCCTCCAGGGAAACTGCATCTCTGCTGACACCTGATTTCAGATTTCTGCCTTCTGGGATTGTAAAGGAATTATTTCAGTTGTACGCGGTGGCTCAAGCCTGTAATCCCAGCATTTTGGAAGGCCGAGGTGAGAGAATTACCTGAGCCCACAGGTTCAAGACCAGCCTGGGCAACTTGGCAAGACCTCATCTCTACAATAAATTAAAAAATTAGCCAGATGTGGTAGCACATACCTGTAGTTCTGGTTACTTGGAAGGTTGAGGCGGAAGGATTGCCTGAGTCCAGAAGATCAATGTTGGGGTGGCTGTGAGTGTGCTACTACACTCCAGTCTGGGCGACAAGAATGTGACTGCAACTCAAAAAAAAAGAGAGAGAGAGAGAGAATAAGCTTCTATTAAGTTTGAAGCCACTGAGTTTATGACAATTTGTTATCATGACCCCAAGAAACATACACACCTGCTCAGGTATGTCACTATAATAATTCTCCCCTCTCTCCTCTGTTGTCAGTTTTTTCCTCTCTACTGGGGCATTCCCCCCAGCATTCAAGGCATATTGTTCTTTCTTCCATCTTGAACAAAAGAAAAAAGTTCCTTGATGGCGTTTCTACTTTCCTATGTCACCCTGTTTCTTTGCTGTCCTTTATAGCAAAAATCCTGAAAGGCTTACTGCCATAGTCTCAATTCTCCATTTCCCTCCCTTAAATCCATTCTACTCAAGCTTTTGTCTAGACCCCTGCACCCAAACATCTCTTGTCAAGGTCACCATTGACCTTCACACTGCCACATTAAGGGTCCATTTTCTTTTTCTTTTTCTTTTTCTTTTTCTTTTTTTAAGAGTTGAAGTCTCATCTGTCTCCCAGGCCGGAGTGCAGTGGCATGCTCCCAGCCACCACAGATTCAACCTGCAGGGCTCAAGCGATCCTTCTGCCTCAGTCTTCCAAGTAGCAGGAACTACAGGCATGCACTGCCATGCCCGGCTAATTTTTTAATTTATTGTAGAGACGAGGTCTCACCATGTTGCCAAGGCTGGTCTCAAACCCATGAGCTTAGGCAATCCTCTCACCTCGGCCTCCCAAAATGCTGGGATCATAGGCTTGGCCACATGCCCAGCCTGAGGGTTCATTTTCAGTTCTTCTTTTATTTGATCTCTCAGCAGCATTTGACACAACCTCAGTCACCTTTCACCTTTCTCCAGTTCTTTACTTGGCTTCTAGGAAACTGCACTCTACATTCACTCCATAGTGATCTCATCTAATCTCAAGGCTTTAAACACCATCTGTACACAGATAACTCCAAATTTATACTTCCAGCCCAGACTTTTCCCCTGAGCTCCAGACTCACATAAACAAACTTCCTACTTGACACTGCCATTTGGATGTCTAATAGGTATCTCTCAAACTTATGTCCAAAACAGAGCAGCTGGTCTTCTCCCAAGTTCTACTCTTCCACAGTTTCCCAGACTTCTGTTGTTAGGCCAGAAACATTATAGTCATCTTCAACTTCTCTTTTTTGCACCCCACGTCAAACCTATCAGGAAAACCAATTGTTCTACCTTCAAAATGTAATCCAGAATCTATTTCTTAGCGCCTTCACAGTTTCCATCCTGGTCCAAACTGCTCATCTCTCCTGGACTCCTGCAAGAGCCTTCTACATTCTTACTTTTTTCCCTGTTGTCTGCCCAACCCCACTCCCCACTCCCCACTCTACCTTAGTCCGTTCTCAACACAAGAGCCAAAGATCTTGTGAAATGTGAGTTATATGATGGCTTTTGTCTGTTCAAAACCCTCCAGTAGTTCTCCATTTCTCCTAGAATATAAGCAAAAGGCTTTATAGTGTTCATAAAGCCTACACAGTAGGCCAGGTGTGGTGGCTCATACCTACAATCCCAGCACTTTGGGAGGCCGAGGTGAGAGGATTGCCTGAACTCACGGGTTCGAGACCAGCCTGGGCAATTTGGCAATACTTCATCTCTACAATAAATCAAAAAATTCACCATGCATGGTGATGCAGGTCTATAGTTCCAGCTACTTGGAAGGCTGAGGTGGAAGGATCGTCTGAGCCCAGCAGATTGAGGCTGTGGTGGCCATGAGCATGCCGCTGCCCTTCAGCCTGGTTGACAGTGAGACTCCAACTTAAATTTTTTTTAAAAAGCCTACATGGTCTATTCTCCTGATCTCATTGATCTCATTTCCCTCTTCTGTCCAATTTACTAACTTCGCTCCACAGACACAATGGTCTCCTTGCTATTCCTTAAACTTGCCATGCTCTTCTTTCACTCATTTTTATGGCTCCGCCCCTTATGTTAGTGAGGATTCCTTGGATCATGCCATTTCTTTTGCCCTGGCACTCCCAATGCCCCTAAACTTGCTCTATTTATATTATAAAATTATATATGTTATATAATTTTTTAAAATTCATGTTTAATTTTTATCTTCACCCTCTTGATTTACAAGGTAATCTTATTCCCAGACATATTCTCAGCACAATGTCTAGGATATAGTGGTTGCTCAATAAATATCTGTTGACTGGATCAGTCCTTCAGGATCTAGTCAAAGAGCCATATGACTCACTGATTAGCATTTTATTGTTTTGTTGGGGGTGGGGGATGTAGTAATTCTAATTTTTCCTACCAAAGTCAAAATATCTTAAGAATGTGTCCTGAGCGTCCTTCATTTCCCTTTCACAACCCATTATAAAGTGACCATCTATCAAAACCTTGCTAGAAGCTGGGTGAGGTGGCTCATGCTTATAAGCCCAGCACTTTGGGAGGCAGAGGCGAGAGGATTGTCTGAGCCCAAGGGACTGAGACCAGCCCAGGCAACTTGGTGAGACCTCATTTCTACAATAAATTTAAAAAATTAGCCAGGTATGGGGTGGTGGTATGCATCTGTGGTTCCAGCTACTTGTAAGGCTGAGGTAGAAGGATCGCCTGAGCCCAGCAGGTCGAGACTGCAGTGGCTGTGAGCATGCCACTGCACCCCAGCCAGGGCAACAGAATGAGATTTTGACTCAAACAAACAAACAAACAAACAAACAAACAAACCTTGCTAGAGCCTATTTGCTCTTTATATATACTATATTATTCTTGGTAATGAATGGTCTATATTACTTCTCATTATGGTATATTTGTTCATATTGGCTTATTTTGCATAAAATTACTCCTTATCTCCAAGTTCTAGGATCCCATATTTCATTGGATGACTCTGTTGACTCCAGCTAAACCTCAGGCTTTTGTGGACTTTGAGCTCATCTAATCCTCTTTCTAATCTAGAGTCTTAATCACAGTTTATCCTGATGGAAAAATACCTCTGATGTTTTAATTCTTTAGTCACTCTTAATCTAAATTTTCTTTGAAACCATATGTCTTTCTGAGTTTCTAGTACCTGATATTTTCAGTGTGACCCACATGCTTCTAACTATCTGTTTCCTAGTGTTATGTGTATGTTTCATTTCATTTTCCCCTGAGAAAGGATTCTTCACCCAGGGTCAATGTAGGTTCAAGAGTGGGTGTTAGGGAGAATATTCGTTAGGGTGGACTAAACTGAAGTAATAAGTAAACCTAAGACATAATGCCATAGCAGAACAGTTTATTTTTTTGCTCAAGTAACAGTCTAGAGTTATTCTAGATTGGTGGAGGAGCTTTGTTCCATACACTCAATCAAAAACTTGGGCAAATCATGACTCAGCTTTCTTAGGTCACACTGGCTTGGTCATCCCAGTCAGGAATGAGGGAAAGAGCAAGGAGGATCCTGTGTGAGAGGTTTGTGGAGCCAGGACTGGCAGGGGCACACATAACTTCTGCTCAAATTTCACGGGTTATAGGTCTTAGTCACATGGACACACACTGCAAGGGAGGCTGGGAAATGTAGTCTAGCTGAGCAACCAGGAAGAAGGGAGGAATAGATTTTGTACTTGGCGAACATTATCTGCCATTGTGGGCCTGAAAAATGGGCACACACACAAAATATATTTTTTATTCAATTTATTTTGTATCATTCTGAAATGTTTCATAAATAAAATTGCTTTATCAGTTCAAATTACAAGACAATAATTCTATTTCACTTCACTTTATGCTTCACTAGAAAGCATGAGGATTTTTGACTGATCTGGGTGGGTCATATGACCATAGGACTAGGGGTTAGGCCTGTTACCAAGGAAAGAGGCGACCATATATGGTCAGGCAACGTGCAAGCACCATCACACCATGTTAGGGCATCTGAAATCATTACTTGTTGATAAGAACTGGGAAAAACCTATCATGGGGACACTGCTGGGGCTCCACCCGTATTATTTGCAGGCTTACAGTCATAGTGCAGCCAGCACCTGCATCTCTTTTGCTGATCTTTGGCTACCGAAACCTGCTCTGCTCAAAGCAGTGGGCTGGAAGTTCTGGGAAATTGAAGATTCTCTTCCAGAAGTTGCTATTCTTTTGTCCCTTTGGAGCACATATTCTATGCTGGCTCCCAGACTTTCTTCATGAATCTAGGCTCCAGTTATTTTTTGCTTAATAAAACACCCTTCATTGACTACCTTCCTTTTCTGTCTCATTACTCTGGTCTCCTGCCCATGTTTGCTGGGATCTCACCCAAATAAACTGCTTGCATATCTCAGGGGCTACTTTTGGGGAACTCAAACTAAGACACCTATCCTTCTGTTACTACAGGGGTGCCCAAAAATGTATACACATTTTAAGAGATGTTATCTATGTATAACTTTTTGAAGTTGAATTGAATTATGACAGCAATGTGTAGTATGGCGTTTGCTCAACTGTGCTTCCGACATTTTCTTTGACTGTCCTGACTATCACATGGTGATACTAGCATTCATTTGATTAATGCCATCTTTTAAGCAAATGTCATACTTGAAATGTGCATATATATTTTTGGCACCCCCTGTGTTATGCATATTGCTCAACATTTAGCTTAGCATGAATCTATGTTGGCAACAGTCAAAGCAAAGCAAAAAGCCTCCAAGGAATCTTCTGAGACACTGTTATGTTGTCACCGGGAGATGAAGTGAGGTGAGGCAGGCTCAGCTGTTTCTGTGTTGCAGGGACTGCAAGAAGAAAACAAAGGTAACAAACTTGCAGTGCTCAGCACTAGCAAGGGGAATGTTTTCCTCCTAGTGTTACTAAATTTATCACAGTTAGCAAACTACAGCTAATGAGTAGACTCCTGCTTCTCTGACTGGACTTTAGGAATAAATAAGCCAATGGGAAACAACCTCCACATAGGTCACAAGAAATTGGGAAAGAGGAAGCTTACTTAGCTAAGGGAAGGGACCCATTAAATTGAGTACTCAGCAGCAGCGGGTTTTGGGTGTTTTTTTTTTCTTTCTTTTTTTGAGTCTGAGTATTACTCTGTTACTGGAGTGCAGTGGCACTTTCACAGCCACCACAGCCTCAGTCTACTGGGTTCAGATGATCCTTCTGCCTCAGCCTAACTTTTTTTTAAAATTTTTATTATAAAGATGTGGGGTACATTTCAGGGTTAGGTATATAAACACTGATCTTGGAGGTACCCTTGTTGATGAGGTATGCCCCTCCCTCCCCTTGCAGTTTCCCTCAACTACCAGTCCCACCCCCCTCCCCTGACAGTTTCCCACCACTGTCAATCGCTTTCTTATAGCATTATAATTGTTCAAGTTCCATTTATGAGTGAGAACATATGGAACTCTATTCTTTGTTTCTGTGATAAATCACCGAGTATGATCAACTCCAAATCCATCCAAGTTGCTGTAAAGTCCATATATTTGTCCTTCTTTATGGCTGCATAATATTCCATTGTGTATATGTACCACATTTTTTAAATCCAGTCCAGCTTTAAACAGCTGGTTCCATGTTTTTGCTATTGTGAGTAGACCTGCAATGAACATACGTGTGCAGGTATCTTTTTTTTTTTTTTTTTTTGACTTGGAGTTGGAGTCTCACTCTGTTGCCCAGACTGGAGTGCAGTGGCCGCTCCCGGCCACCACAGCCTCGACCTGCTGGGCTCCGGCGATCCTCCCGCCTCAGCCTTCCAAGTAGTTAGAACTATAGGTGCGCTCTACCACGCCCGGCTAACTTTTGATTTATTGTAGAGATGAGGTGTCACCAAGTTGCCCAGGCGGGTCTCGAACCCGCGGGCTCAGGCAATCCACTCACCTCAGCCTCCCAAGGCGCGGGATTACAGGCTGAGCCACCGAGCCCGGCTAGGTATCTTTTATGTAGAAAGATGAGTCTCTCCTGATATATTCCCAATAGGGGAATTGCTGGGTCATATGGAAGGTCAATTTCTAGTTCTTTCAGGGTTTGCCACACTGTCTTCCAAAGAGGTTGTACTAGTTTGCATTGCCTCAGCCTTTCAAGTAGCTGGGACTACTGGTGCACACCACCACAACTAGCTAATTTTTTTTTATTTTATTGTAGAGACAAGGTCTCCAGGGACATCTTGTATCACTATGTTTCATGTGTCATCTGTCAGTCTCTTTACTTGGATTATTTTTATTTGTTTTCTTATGATACATTCTTAAGTAAGATTAATGTCTTATTTTGACAAAGCAATATAAAATTGTTAAAATTTGAATATACTAAAGAAATAGACACAGGTTGTAAAACTTTCAAACCAGGTAAGGGGAGAGAAAAGAACCAATAAAACGTGTTCTATCTGACACACTTTTGAAATGGGAGGTGGGGATAAGGAAACAATGACTTCATCAAGAGTTTCCTCAAATTGTGTTATTTCTTCTGGTTGACACTGGGATGTGCAACCTTGAAGGGGGTATTGGACACGTCTTCTGAATGGAGGCAACTCAAGTTTGAGTTCTTGTCCTGAGAAATATTCACCCTCTCTGCAGCATGCCCAAGATAATCAGACATAGATGTTCCTGTACTATGTTCTTGGCTTTATGCTTCTGTTGACAAAAACGTCATCTCACCTGGATGGGGTGGCTTTTGAGTTCTATCACATTGGGTGATTCAAATAAAATGAAAGGCATGTGCATTTCATTCCCATTCCTGAAAGTCCCTTTTTGTCAACTCAGCTAACAAATAGACCTGGTATCTTCCTTTAAGAGTCTGCTGCTAGGGGCCAGGCATGGTGGCTCACACCCGTAATCCCATCACTCTGGGAGGCTGAGGCAGGAGAATTGCTTGAGCCTAGGAGTTCAACACCAGCCTAGACAATGCAGCAAGACCTCTGTCTCTCCAAAAAACCAAAAAAATTAGCCAGGCATGGTGGCGCATGCCTGTAGTTCCCGCTATTCTGGAGGCTGAGGCAGAAGGATTGCCTGAGCCCAGGAGTTCAAAGCTGTGTTGAGCTGTGACTGTGCTACTGCACTCCAGCCTGGGCGACAGAGTGAAACTTTGGTTCCAAAAAAAGAAAGAAAGAAATCCTAAAACAAAAACTAAACCCACAGTTATGGGGTTTACGTCAAAGAGGCACAGGAGTCAACTGGATCAGTGGCCAAATCTGGAGTAATTTGAGCAAGAAAATAAAATCATATTAGTTTATAATCCAAAGTACAAAATAAATATGCATGAATCCATACTGACATAAATAAATGAGTGAATAAATAACTGCATGGTGAAGAAGAAAAAAATCTCATGCAGAAAAATTCCAAATTAGGTATGTGGAAGTCTACTTTCTAGAGGCGAAGTATAACTCCCACTTCATAAATGTGGACCGCGCATAATGACTTCCTTTCTTTCTTTCTTTTTTTTTTTTTTTATTTGGAGTCTCACTCTGTCGCCCAGACTGGAGTGCCCCTCCCGGCCACCGCAGCGTCGACCTGCTGGGCTCCGGCAATCCTTCCACCTCAGCCTTCCAAGTAGCTGGAACTACAGGCGCGCGCTACCACGCCCAGTTAATTTTTTTGATTTATTGTAGAGATGAGGTCTTACCAAGTTGCCCAGGTGGGTCTAACCCGTGGGCTCAGGCAATTCACTCACCTCAGCCTCCCAAGGTGCGGGATTACAGGCTGAGCCACCGAGCCCGGCTGTGACTTCCTTTCAAAGAGTGCAGTATGGGAAGGGAAGAAAAACAAGTAACCTCACAGTGGGGACACCTAACAAAGTCTACCCCAGCCAGGTGATCAAGGCTGACATCAGCAGTAGTAAGTCAGGCTGATAGTGTGTTCCCAGAATAGGATGTGATAAGAACGGCCCTTTATCTCTATGCTATTCCTCCACCAAATCCATAGTCCCAAACTAATCATGAGAAATACATCAGACAAATCCCAACTGAGAGACACTCTAAAACAATCTGATAAGTACTCCTCAAAACTGACAAGGTCATCAAAAACTAGGAAAGCCTGAGAAACTGTCAGTCAGGAAAAACCCAAAGAGACAAGATGACTAAATGTAATGGGACATTCTGGATAGAATCCTGGAACAGAAAAAGGACATTCAGTAAACACTAAGTAAATATGAACAAAATGTGGACTCAATAATAATGTATCAGGCTGGGTGCGGTGGCTCATGTCTGTAATCCCAGCACTTTGAGAGACAGAGGTGAGAGGATTGCCTGAGCCTGGGGGCTCCGGACCAGCCTAGGCAACTTGGCGAGACCTTGTCTCTACCATAAATAAAAAAATTGGCCAGGTATGATAGTGTATGCCTGTAGTTCCAGCTACTTGGAAGGCTGAGTGGAAGGATTGCCTGAGCCCAGCAGGTCGAGGTTGTGGTGTCACTGCAGTCCAGCCTGGGCAGAAGAGTGAGACTCTGACTCAAAAAATAAACAAACAAATAAATAAATAATAAAAAAAATAGTGTATCAGTATTTGTTCATTAATTGTGACAAGAATACCATACTAATGTAAGGGGAAACTGGGTGTAGGGTATAGGGAAACAACTTGTATTATCTTTGTAATTTTTCCACGTGTCTAAAATTTTTCTTTTTGAGTCAGAGTCTCACTGTCACCCAGGCTGGAGTGCAGTGGCACGCTCACGACCACTGCAGCCTTGACCTGCTGAACTCGGGTGATCCTTCTGCCTCACCCTTCCAGGTAGCAGGAACTACAGGCACGTGTCACCACACCCAGCTAATTTTTGATTTATTGTAGAGATGAGGTCTCGCCAAGTTGCCCGGGCTGGTGTCGAGCCTGTGAGCTCAGGCAATTCTCTCACCTCAGCCTCCCAAAGTGTTGGGATTATAGGCGCACCCGGTCTAAAATTATTCTAATATAAAAAATTGTATTGATATGGAGGTGAGAGGATGGCCTGAGTTCAGGGGTTCAAGACCAGCCTGGGCAACTTGGTGAGACCTTAGCTCTATGATAAATAAAAAAATTAGCTGGGTGTGGTGGTGTGCACCTGGGTTCCAGCTACTTGGAAGACTGAGGAGAAAGGATCACCTGGGCCCAGCAGGTCAAGACTGCAGTGGCCATGTGCGTGCTACTGCATTCCAGCCTGAGAGAGTGAGACTCCTACTAAAAATAATGATAATAATTATTTATTTAAAAACAGTGGTAGGCCAGGCGCTGTGGCTCAAGCCTATAATCCTAGCACTTTGGGAGACTGAGGCAAGACGATTGCCTGAGCCTGCGGGTTCGAGACCAACCTGGGCAACATTGTGAGACCTCGTCTCTACAATAAATCAAAAAGTCAGCCAGGTGTGGTAGTGCACGCTTATAGTTCTGGCTCCTTGGAAGGCTGAGGTGGAAGGATCACCTGAGCCCAGCAGGCTGATGCTGGGGTGGCCGTGAGCATGCCACTGCACTCCAGCCTGGGCAATGGAGTGAGACTCTAAAAAAAGAAATAGTGGTAAACATTGAAACCAGTGTTATTTAAAGTTTAAATAATCTGTAATAGATTAGGATATTTAGTACATTGGTTATTCAAGAAATATTTAAGTGTAAAAAATAAATATAATTTAAAATTAAATTATACTGTTTTCACAAAACCTGGAAAGTTACAGAAAGAAGAGGATGGAGAAAAGAGGTAAATCTAAAAGTTTTATTTTGTGTAGTGTTTGAGTTTTAAGGAGAAATATAGCTTTTAGATGTTAGGTATTATTGCTAGAGAAATTGAAATAATTACAGGACATCCAAATCAATAGAGGGGAAACCAATAAAGCATAATAAAGTCAAAATAAGCTGGGCATGGTGGCACATTCCTGTAATCCTAGCTACTTGGGAGGTTGAGGAAAGAGGATTTCTTGAGTCCAAGAGTTTGAGGCTGAGGTGAGCAGAGACTGTGCCACTGGCCTCCAGTCAGGACAACAGAGTGAGAACCTGATTAAAAAAAAAAAAAAAAAAAGTCCGGGCGTGGTGGCTCAGCCTGTAACTCCAACACTTTGGAAGGCCAAGGTGAGAGGATTGCCTAAGCCAGGGGGTTCGAGACCATCCTGGGCAACTCGGTGAGACTTCATCTCTACAATAAATCACACACAAAAAAATAGCCAGGCATGGTGGCCTGCGTCTGTAGTTCCAGCTACTTGGAAGGCTGGGGTGGAAGGATTACCTAAGCCTAGCAGGTCAAGGCTGCGGTGGCCGTGATCATGCCATTGCACTCCAGCCTGGGCAACAGAGTAAGACTCTAACTTAAAAAAAAAATCCAAGCCGGGCTCGGTGGCTCAGCCTGTAATACCACGCCTTTGGGAGGCTGAGGTGAGTGGATTGCCTGAGCCCATGGGTTCGAGACCCGCCTGGGCAGGCGAGACCTCATCTCTACAATAAATAAAAAAATTAGCTGGGCGTGGTAGCACGCGCCTGTAATTCCGGCTACTCGGAAGGCTGAGGCGGAAGGATTGCTGGAGCCCAGCAGGTCGAGGCTGCGGTGGCCAAGAGCGGCCACTGCACTCCAGTCTGGGTGACAGAGTGAGACTCCAACTCAAAAAAAAAAAAAAAATCCATTCCCTTATTCTTGTTACCTCTTGTTCTGGGTCTCTAAATGACTCATTGCAGGCCTCTTGCCTCTGCAGCTCTTTTCAATCTATGCCACTTTGAGGTTCCCCAACTGTCTCCCGAAGCACAGCTAATATAAGGTTGTCATGTTTAATTAGAGTTGACTAAGACCTGAGGATAGTACTTACATGTTAACCAAATTAACCAGATGGAAAGACTTGATGTTGTGATATGTCATTTATCCCCAAATCAATCAGTGAATCTTACATAATTCCAATCTACTGCCAAAGAAATTTTAAAGAAATGGCAGTATATCCTAAAACTTCTATGAAGAATAAATACATATAAATATTTAAGACAATTTAAAAAAACCAATCAAAAGTTACTAATCCTGACTAGAAAGCAAAATATAACCTGAAGTCACAGTAGTTCAAGGGTTATTTCTATCATAGGAACAGACAAATACATCAATTGCACATAACTGAGAGTTGAAAATCAGAATAATTCCTCTGTAAGAATTTAGTTTTCTAGCTAGCAGGACACTAGTCTCCCTCCTTTTTAATAGTCAAGACTCTTTGGGGTCCTGGATAATTCATATAGAAAATGTTTTACTGGAAGAAAACCTAACTTGTATTAATCGTAAGGTGTCTACTGTGATATGTGTGACATGTGTTTTAGACAAAAACTTGGGAAGGATCCAGCCCAGAGAAAACATTTTTCAAAAAGATTTGCTGAGTGTTCCATTATTCTCTAATTTTGTCACAATTGTTCCTCTTTTTTTTTTTGAGTTGGAATCTTGACTCTATTGCCTAGACTGGGGGGCAGTGGCATGCTCACAGCCACCGCAGCCTCAATCTGCTGGGCTCAGGCAATCCTTCCGCCTCAGCCTTCCAAGTAGCTGGAACTACAGGCATGTGTCACCACTCCCGGTTAATTTTTTTATTTTTTGTAGAGATGAGGTCTCGCCAAGTTGCCCAGGCTGGTCTCAAACCTGTGAGCTCAGGCAATCCTCTTACCTCTGCCTCTCAAAGTGCTGGGATTATAGGCATGAGCCACTGTGCTCAGTCTTTGTTCCTTTTTTTAAAGGGATGATCCTGATATTGTATCTCTGAGGTCTCTAGGGGTCTTATCTCATTCTTTGATTTTCCAAGATTAACAACATCACCAATATATTCAGTAGTTTTTGAAAAACATTTTATTATAAAAAATTTCAAGCATAAAAATAGAATCATATAGCCAGGTGCTGTGGTGCAAGTCTGTAATCTCAGATACTAAGGTGGCTGAGGGGGGATTGCTTGAGGCCAGGAGTTCCAGGCTGTAGTGGCTATGATTACACCTATGAATAGCCACTGCATTCCAGCTTGGGCAACATAGCAAGATCCTGTCTCTAAATTTAAAAAGAAAAGAATCATATAGTGAACTCCCATGTATTCATCACTAGCTTCAACAGGTATCAATGCAAAGCCAGTTTATCTCTATCCTAGCTCAATCCTCTCTTCTCTTGAATTATTTTGAAGCAATTGCCAATCTCATATTTCAGTGTGTATCTTTAAAAGATTAAAAGTCTTTTATGATAAGTTACCTAAAATGTACATATTATTCGTGAAGCTAATAATTGACAAAACTTACCTTCATTAGCTTTTTGTCTTGACATGGTTTTTTTGGAAGGGCTGGAGATCTTTCACAAAATTTTTCCATTTCCTCTTTGGTTGTTGTTTTATTCTGATTTCTAATCTATTTTTGAGCCTATTTTGTTCTTTTAAATTTTACTAAAAACATATCAATTTCATTAAATTTCCTAATTTCTTTTCATGAAATCGCTTCTAGTAAAAGAAAAAAATTAAAATATAGCAAGTTAATGTCAGAGAAACAAACTGATGATTCAGGACAGAGGAGGAGACCTGGAGGAGCACAAGCCATGTGCAGATGAGAGGGGTAGATCCAGAGAACAAGCAGAGGGGCTGCCTGACATAGAAGCAGACAGTCCCTGTATCTGAGGGAAGACAGAGCTCATGGATTCAGAATCGTGTACGTGAGCTGACTCAATGATTCTGAGAGTGGGGAAGTGATAAGAATATCAGAGGTTGAAGGAGAGAGGAGTTATAAAGTAATCAGCTTAATGCAGGAGACAGTGAATTGTCTAAGAAATGTAGGATTTCCCAGAGGCTTGAAAAGCCACCTGAGAGCTGTGGATTATAAACCTCATGTAGGACTGGTCAGCATGATGGTGTGTTTTTTCTCCAGCCACAATCTCCCACTCCCATGTTAGCACAGAAAGGGGGAAGAGAATTGAGTTGAACCCAAATTAAGATTGACCAGATGAGTTGAATGAAGAAAGAGAAGGGCAGAGTAGTTTATACAGAGAAGAGTCATTTTAGTGATTGGGGAAGTAAAAACCAGAAGGGAGTGATGGACCATGAAAAGAATCATTTGAGGTGGGATGAAAAAAATAGCCATGACTTGAGAGGTTTGTGGGAGAAGCAGTGTCTTCAGCGAGTAGCCAGTGGACTTGGCTGATGACAGGTTGAGTCCAGAGGACATGGGGAAAGGTTTGGGAAGGGAAACATAGTGGAAGGGCACATGGGAGGTTACTGTACAGAGTGTTTCAAGATAAGATATAAGAGAGGAAGAATGACCTGGAGGCTTTCACTTCTTGTGGCCATTAGTCTCTGCCTCTGAATCTTGTTGCTCTTTACTTTAGGGCTTTTCTCTGTCCGAGAAAGTGGGTTTACTAGAAGGATTTTGTTTCCTTTAGTCTTCACTGGCCCTCTCTCTTTGTCTTTCATTCATGCGATGCTAAAGCAGTCCATGTCTGGCTCGTTCTAAGAAAATTTGCAAGGCGAATTTTAAGCCAGGCTTAAATTTTTCTTTCTTAGTCAATTGGTCAAAGGGAACTTCCCAAGAGACCAAAGCTGTGGGTTAGGAAGAGGTGGACATGCATCAAGAGTAGGCATTCTGAAAGTGTAAACAACCTGCTCAGGTGACTTACCAATATCTTCAGTCCTGCAATTAATGATGTGGTAACATTGGGCACACCCATGTTTATGGTTTTGTGGATCTTTTTTTTTTTTTTTTTTTTGAGTTGGAGTCTCACTCCATTGCCCAGGTTGGAGTGCAGTGACGCGCTCATGGCCACTCCAGCGTTGACCTGCTAGACTCCAGCGATCTTTCTGCCTCAGCCTTCCAAGTAGCTGGAACTACAGGCATGTGCTACCATGCCCAATTAATTTTTCGATTTTATGTAGAGATGAGGTCTCGCCAAGTTGCCCAGTCTGTTCTCAAACCTGTGGGCTCAGGCAATCTCCTCACGTTGGCCTCCCAAAATGCTGGGATTACAGGCTTGAGCCATTACGCCCAGCTGGCTTTGTGGATCTTATAACTCAGTTCATGATAACACCATCTCATATCCCAAGGGCATATGATATCCACCAGGCCCTTCTAACAATGGTATCCACCAGGCCCTTCTAACAAGGCAAGAACTGTTTCTCAAGTTGAACACAAAAGCAGAGAGTAGAAGGACCAGTTACTGGGAGCTAGGGTGGTTGAAGGGGGGATTGGGGACATGCTAATCAAAAAATACAAAATTTCAATTAGTCAGGAAGAATAAGTTCAAAAGATCTATTGTGCAACATGGTAACTACAGTTGATAGCAATACATTGTACAGTAGTCCCCCATATCCATAGGGAATACATTCCAAAGACACCCCCCCATGGATCCCTGAAATCACAAATGGTACTGTTTTTTTCCTACATACCTATGATAAAGTTTAATTTATAAATCAGGTACAGTAAGAGGTTAACAACAATAACAAATAATAAAAGAGAGCAACTATAAGAACAGCAACAAAAAAACCCATTTCTCAAAGGGAATTACTGATGAAGAAAGGCTTCTCCATTTAAACTCATGGGGCCAACTCTTGTGATAGTGCTGTTGGGGTTGGCCACAGGATCAATGTGGCTCTGATACGGATGCTTAGATTACCATTGCCTCCATTGGAGTATGTGGGCCAAATCACAGAGCTATTTGCTCATGAGCTTGGGCAAACTGGAGAACCTCTCTGGTTCAGGGGCCCACTCAAATTTGGCATTCTTTTCATATCACTTAGTAAATTCAGAGTAGTACATCTGAATATGGTACATGTTGTCTCACAAATCCAATAAGCTCCACTAAACATTGTGCATCTTTCTTAGTGGTAGGAATACAAGATGTCACAATTTCTTCTTTGCTTTGAAGGGAATATCTTTATGTATGTATAAGGATTACTGTGTTGTCAGAAAACTCAACCAGATAAAAGACCTCTGAGTTTTCTTATGATTTATCTCCCACCTTCAGAGAATAGCATGTATATTATCAAGGAATCTAGACGATTTATTACTTTCATCTTTCCTGGTTCTATCAGCATAATGACGTCAATGTAGTTAACCCATGTGATTTTCTGTAGAGTGATGAGATGGTTAATGTCTCTGTGGCCTAAACTACAACACAGAACCAGAGTGGACATAACTCTGAGGCAAAATTTACAAGTATGGCACGTACCTTTCAGGTGAAAGCAAGTGGCTTCTTGCGTTTTCTATATACTGGGTAAAGAAACATGCATTTGCCAAATAATAAGTTACATATCAGATGCTAAGAAGGTTGACTTACTCCTTGTGGTCTCTAAGAAAACCACATCTGAAAGAGAAACTACTATTTAAATCATCAGTTGATAAACTCTATGGTAATCCACTGTTATTGTTCAAGATCTTTTGTCCTGGTCTATCTTACTGACTAAATAGAAATGTAAATAGGAATTATTACCCTGTTTCTTACACTTTTTTACAAAAAATTGTCTTACTTATTTTCATTAATCTTTCTTAAATATGTGGATGGCTTGTGTTTATTTTAGTGTTTAATATTAAAAGATGTTTTAAATCTTTATTTAGAAGTTTGGTGATGTTTTTGTGCTTTTACAACCTTTGATGGTGGTAGATCCCATATGGACACAGATCCCATATTTGCTATTTCAGTGGATAGGAGTAGTTATAGGAGTGTTTACTTGGTTCTTTTAACCACAATATCCTTTATTCCACAGATCAAGGAGTATATATTCTGCAATTGGTGAATATATATATTCCAAGGTTACACTCAGGAGCTAGGAAAATAATCATAGGATATGTTTGGAGTCCTGCTGAGCCTGCTATGAGATGGACACTAAGGGATCCCACTGATCACTTATCCAAAAATCTCACTCTCACTGGTGGACCAAATGGATCCTAGAACCACTGGAGATACTGTTATTTTAAAACTAGTGTCCTAGCTGGTGCGGTACTGCATGCCTGTAGTTCCAGCTACTTGGAAGGCTGAGGCAGAAGGATCGCCGGAGCCCAGCAGGTTGACACTGGGGTGGCCACGAGTGTGCCACTGCACTCTAATCTGGGTGACAAAATGAGACGCCAACTCAAAACCCCCACCCCAAAACAAAACAAAACAAAACAAAACTAGTGTCCGATAATCCTGTAGAAGTCCGGGTATTTCTCTTTCCCTGGTATACTATTATTATAATCTATGGCTCAAATCTGGTTGTGAAAGGCTAGGAAGACATGCAATAAGTTTCTGTATGCTAGTACTGTATGCATCCTTGTGAGCATTTGGGTCTAACTTTCATTCAAGGACTCTATGTTCTGATATGTCTTAGGTCTGGCACTTGGGTGAGGGACCATGATTCTCCATTACAGTGTCTCAAATTATAACTCTGTTTTCCAGACTTTATTTATTTGTTTGTTTAGAGAAGGAGGAAATCACCTAAGGGAGCTGGAAAGGCAAGACCACTAAAACCCTAACATTACCAGAAGAATCCAGATCACTAAAGTAAAAGCCCAAATACAGGACATAGAAGACAAAAATATTATAGAAAAAAATCAACAAAACAAAAAGTTGGTTCTTTGAAAGGATAAACAAGATTGATGGACCCCCTAGCCAGAAAGACCAAGAGAAAGAGAAAAATCCCAAATAAACACATTCAGAAATGCAAAAGATCAAGTCACAACTGACCCCAAAGAAATACAAAATATTACCAAAGATTACTATGCACACCTGTATGGAAACAAACTCAATAACCTAAATGAAATGGAGAACTTTCTGACATCACACAAACTTCTAAGGTTGAAACAAGACGATATTGAGATCCTAAATAGACCCATAACAACCCAGGAAATTGACTCTGTCATAAGAAAACTATCTACAAAAAAAAAAAAAAAAAATCCTGGACCAGACAGATTTCTAGAATTCTACAAAACATATAAGGAGTAGCTGATACCAATTTTATTTAAAGTATTCCAGGCAATCAAGAAAGACGGAACTCTCTCCAAATCATTTTATGAAACTAACACCACTGATACCCAAACTGAGTAAAATTCCAACAAAGAAAGAGAACTATAGGCCAATATCCCTGATGAACATAGATGCAAAAATTCTCAACAAGATTCTAGCAAATTGAATCCAACAACACATCTAAAAAATTATCCATCATGACCAAGTAGGTTTAATTCCTAGGATGCAGGGCTGGTTCAACACCTGTAAGACCACAAATATAATTAAATACATCAACAGATGTAAAAACAAGAAACACGTGATTATATCATTAGATGCAGAAAATGCTTTCGATAAAATCCAGCATCCCTTCTTGATTAAAAAAAACCCTTGAACACCTAAGCATAGAGGGAATATACCTCAAAATAGTAAGAGCCTTCTATGAAAAACCCACAGACAACATATTGCTAAATAGAGAGAAATTGGAAGCATTTCCTCTGGAAACTAGAGCAAGATAAGGCTGCTCACTCTCACCCCCCCTGTTCAACATAGTGTTTGAAGTCCTAGCTAGAGCAGACAAGAGAAGGAAATCAGGGGTATCTAAATAGAAAAAGAAGAAGTCAAGTTATCCCCCTTTGCTGAAGATATGAACATATACCTCAGAAATCCAAGATAATCTGTCAAAAACCTCCTTGCACCGAAAATGAACTTTGGTAAAAATTTCAGGATACAAAATAAATGTGCAAAAGACAGTCGCATTCTTTTTTTTTTTTTTTGAGCTGGAGTCTCACTCTGTCGCCCAGACTGGAATGCAGTGGCATGCTCCCGGCCACCGCAGCCTTGACCTGCCAGGCTCCGGTGATCCTTCCGCCTCAGTCTTCCAAGTAGCTGGAATTACAGGTACGCGCTACCACGCCCGGCTAATTTTTTTGATTTATTGTAGAGATGAGGTCTCGCCAAGTTGGCCAGGCGTGTCTCAAACCCGCGGGCTCAGGCAGTTCACTCACCTCGGCCTCCCAAAATGCAGGATTACAGGCTGAGTCACAGAGTCTGGCTGACAGTTGCATTCTTATGCGCCAATAACAAACAGGCAGAGAACCAAATAAAAAACACAATCACATTTACAACAGCCACAAAAAAATGAAATACCTCAGCATCTTCCTAACCAGAGAAGTGAAGGATCTTTACAACAAAAACTACAAAACACTGCTTAAAGAAATAAAAGATGACACAAACAAATGAAAAAATATTCCAAGATCATGGATTAGAAGAATCAATATTAAGATGTCCATCCTACCAAAGGCAGTCTACAGATTCAGTGCAATACACATTAAATTACCAACATCATTCTTCTCAGACAATACAGAAATTCATATGAAAACATAAACAACCATGAATAACCAAAACAATCCTTAACAAAAGAAACAAAGCAGGAGGTATCACACTTTCTGACTTTAAGCTTTACTAAAAGGCTACAATAATCAAAACAGCCTGGTATTGTTACAAGAAAAGGCATATAGACCAATGGAGCAAGATAGAGATTCTGGAAGCAAAATCTGAATTTCTCAACTAACTCATCTTTGACAAAGCCTCTCCTAACAACCACTGGGGCGAGGAGGACATATTCAGTAAATGCTGCTGGGAAAGCTGGCTGACCATGTGCAAAAGAATGAAATATGATTCCTACCTATCACCATGTACAATCAACTCCAAATGGATCAAGACCTAAACGTAAAACCTCAAACTTTAAGAATCTTAGAAATGACCGGGCTTGGTGGCTCAAGCCTGTAATCCCAGTACTTTGGGAGGCTGAAGCAAGAAGATTGCCTGAGCCCAGGGATTTGAGATCAACCTGGGCAACTTGGTGAGACCTCGTCTCTACAATATATCAAAAAATTAGTCGGGCATGGTAGTGCGCGACTATAGTTCCAGCTACTTGGAAGGCTGAGGTGAAGGGATCACTTGAGCCGAGCGGGTTGACGCTGGGGTGGCCATGAGCATGCCACAGCACTCCAGTCTGGGTGACAGAGTGAGACACTGACTCAAAAAAAAAAAAAAAGCATCTTAGAAAACGCAGGAGACATCCTTACAGAAATCGGGATAGGCAACCAATTTCTGATAAAACCCCAAAAGCCTATGCCATAAGAAATAAGATAGACAAGTGGGATGTCATCAAATCGAAAAGCTTCTGTGAAGCAAAAGAAACCTTCAAGAGAGTGGAGAGACAGCTCACAGAATGGGAAAAAATATTTGCCAACTGTATATCTATCAAAGACCTAACATCCAGGATCTACAAGGAACTCAAGCATGCTGAAAGGAAAAAAACAAACAGTCCCATTAAAAAGTGGGCAAAAGACATGAATAGACACTTCTCAAAAGAAGACATACGAGCAGCCAACAGACACATGAAAAAGTACTCTGCTTCACTAATCATCAGAGAAATGCAAATCAAAACCACACTGAGATATCACCTAACTCCAGTCAGGATGACCATCATTAATAAAACAAAAAACAACAGGTGCTGGCTAGGATGCAGAGAAAAGGAAACACTTCTACACTTTTGGTGGGAATGCAAACTAGTTCAACCAATATGGAAAACAGTGGTGATTCAGAATAACTAGAAATTGACCTTACATATGACCCAGCAATCCCTTCTTTGGCACTATACCAGGAGGAACTTAAATCACTTTACAAAAAAGATACCTACTCATGCATGTTTGTTGCAGCACAATTCATAATAGAAAAAACATGGAATCAACTGTACTGCCCATTGAAACTGGGCTGAATTTTAAAAATGTGGTACATATACACACTGGAATATCACGCAGCCATAACAAAGGACAAAATTATGAACTTCGCAGCAACTTGGATAAATTCAGAGTCTATAATACTACAGTGATCTATCACAGAAACAAAGAGCTGAGTACCAGCCGGGCTCGGTGGCTCAGCCTGTAATCCCAGCACTTTGGGAGGCTGAGGTGAGAGGATTGCCTGAGCCCGCAGGTTCGAGACTCACCTGGGCAACTTAGTGAGACCTCATCTCTACAATAAATCAATAAATTAGCCGGGCGTGGTAGCGCGCGCCTGTAGTTCCAGCTACTTGGAAGGCTGAGGCAGAAGGATCGCCGGAGCCCAGCAGGTTGAGGCTGCGGTGGCCGGGAGTGGCCATGGCACTCCAGTCTGGGTGACACAGTGAGACTCCAACTCAAAAAAAAAAAAAAAGAAATGAGTACCATATATTCTCACTTATAAGTGGACCCTGAACATTTACCATAATGCTATAAGAAAGGGACTGGCAGTAGTGGGAGACTGCCAGGGACACATAACATCAATAAGGACACCTGATCTCAAACCAGGTGAAGTGGGGACCGAAGGGAGGCCCAAACTTGACATGTACGATGACCACTTGTATACCTAATCCTGAATTGTACCTCACATTTTAAAAATAAAAACAAAAATGAATGAATTAAAAAAAAAAAAAAAGAAATTCCCTAGGCTTTATTTCATGCCTTGAACCAAGAATTTAGCGACTTAACAACGCTCTCCAGTCTCACTAGAAGAAGCTATCTGAACTCATAGGTCTTATATTTTTTTGTGTTGTGTTGTGTGTGTGTGTGTGTGTTTGTTCTGTGGCAATCATTTATTGCTTTAAAGCCCTTTTTCTTAATGAATATCCATTCTAAGCAACTACAGATAATGATTTAAACAACTGTTTCCCCACATTCTGCTAAAGGCTGCCAAATTCCCATCCTTTAAAATGAACTGTGTTTCATTGCTTTTGTCCCAGGCAAACCAGATATTCCTTTAATATGTTTCCTCTAACATGTCAGGAATATTTGCTAGCATCTATTCCTGGTACCCATTTCTGCATTAGTCATGGCTAATAGAATGAACATTGTTTAATTTAAACAAAACAGGAATGTATTGCAGAGATACTGGGCAGTTCACAGATCTAATAGGAAGATTAGAGAATAGGAATTAAAAAACAAAACAAAAAAACCCCAGAAAGGACAAAGAGAGTCATAGGATTAAAGTTAGTGGTAGGGTTGTGGCTGGGGCTGGGCCTAGGTTAGTGCCAGAGTTATGTTTGGGATAGAGTCAAAGTTAGGGTTACAGTGGTGCTAGAATTAAGTTTACTGCCAGGTTTAGGTCTAGGGTTGCAACAAAGTCAGTGTTAGTTTTACCTTGTGTTAGGTTTAGGGTTTTGTTAAATTGAAAGAGAGATGTAGGTGCAGAGACTGGGCTATAACTAGTGCTATAATTAGAATCATGGTTAAAGAGTGGTGTTAAGTCTTACTTTGTGAATGTAGTACAGGTTCATGATGTCTCACCCATATTTTCTTTACCTGGCTAATGCGTTTGTCCTCCATTAATTTCTCCCTAAAATTATTTTATCTGAATGGTAATAAGAAAAAAGAAAAGTCTGGAGATCAGGCTGCTATTTTTAGCAGCTGGCAGCCAGTGTTTGGCTAATTCTGGCATTCAAAAATGATGCCCTTGTTTCGAGTTGGATCCTCCTATGGAGTGCAGTTTATGGTTTAGCATTACCAATGGATTGAGGCCAAATCTAGTCTCCAGCTAGACTACATCCTTGCTTAGCTTTTCCTTGTGACCTG
This sequence comes from Cephalopachus bancanus, assembly GCA_027257055.1. Taxonomy (NCBI): domain Eukaryota; kingdom Metazoa; phylum Chordata; class Mammalia; order Primates; family Tarsiidae; genus Cephalopachus; species Cephalopachus bancanus. The sequence goes on along the minus strand of JAPVLO010000021.1, from coordinate 9,193,510 downwards.
TCCTGCTTCCCTTACTCTCCTCCTAAGAGCACTTCCTCAACACATCAATCACATGCACAAGAACCCCCCTCTCAGGTTCTACTTTCAGGTAAGTCAACTCAAGACAGTGAACAATAACCCAAATATAATGAGGAGATCCATGTTCTGACTGCCCTAACTGACAAATATCTACAGTTCTTATTTTAATTACCAAAGAAAATAGGGCGCATAGCCCCACTGAGTACATATCCTACTCTAGGGACTGTTTTTCTCTCTACTTTCAGGAGGTTTCAGGAGGGTGGATCCTACCTTTTTGTTCACTGATTCAAAATCAGGCTAATATTGTTCCTGATACATAGTAGGTTCTCTGTCTCTCTCTCTCTTTCTGTCTCTGTCTCTCTCTCTCTGTCTATACATATATATCTGTGAGTAAATGAATGGATAATACATAGAATTTCTCTGATTCTACTTTTAGATTGCTGTGAATTCTAGGGAGTACTGATGCCAGACTTTTTCTCTCATTGCAATTTGACATTCTGTATCCATAGCCAGGCCATTAGTACCGATCAGTGCCTCAGTTAATCAATTCTAAATGACTCCTTGTCACACACACTACACTGTCTTGTCTTAACCATTTCCTCTTTCATTATATCTTCATTATCATCTCTGTCCCCTCATTCTCGGCAGATAATTTTTCTTCTTTATTATAAAAATTTAAAAGCAAAAATATTAAGAACTATCTTTAACTAGTACAAAAATAGAGAGCTCAATGAAGCAAAATTAATAAGCTGGAAATAGACCTCAATGCATATATTTAAAATTTGGCCTATAATGAGGGAGGCATGGTAAGTTTCTGAAGAAAAGAAGCATTTTAGTGCTGAGATAACTAGTTTATTATTCTGAGGAGTAATAAAGTTATATCCTAATTTTCCAATGTTCACCAAAATAAATTCCAGATGGATTAAATAATCTGATATAAAAAGTGAAACAATCAAAGTAGAAAATAGACAAATATCTAATATCCAAACAGGAAATGCTTTTTTAAGCTTAATAATAAAAATCACAGAGGAAATGTTAAAGCTTTGACATCATTTGTCACATAGAAATTTATCTTTAGACAAAAAAAAAAAAACAAGCAAAAAGCCGGGCTCGGTGGCTTAACCTGTAATCCCGTGCCTTTGGGAGGCTGAGGTGAGCGGATTGCCTGAGCCCGAGGGTTTGAGACCCGCCTGGGCAGCAAGACCTCATCTCTACAATAAAATAAAATAAAATAAATTAACCAGGCGTGGTACCGCATGCCTGTAGTTCCAGCTACTTGGAAGACTGAGGCGGAAGGATCACTGGAGCCCAGCAGGTCGAGGCTGCGGTGGCCGGGAGCGGCCACTGCGCTCCAGCCTGGGCGACAGAGTGAGACTCCAACTCAAAAACAAACAAACAAAAAAACCCACAAAACAAAACAGAGTTGCTTGCCAAGATTGATGTATAAAAATGCTTGTTTCAGTGTTAACTGTGTATCAGGAAAGAGGAAAGGAAATTAGCTTTTATTTTGGACAAGGAGAGAGCACCTCTCCCTTCCCCTATCAGAGACTGTTCAGGGAGGCTGGCCTAATATTTTGGGCTGAATTTTTTCTTTTTTCTTTGTTTTATTGTAAAGATGTGGGATACAAATAAGGATTAGGTACATAGGTAGTCTGCGTGCGGTGAAATTTGGGCCTCCAACTGGTCTTCACTTCCCCTGGCTTAGGATCACATAACTTTAGTGATGTTATCTGTACTCCTCCTCCCCTGGCAGTGTCCCACTACTGCTGACCCCTCTCTCATAGTATTCTGATGAATGTTTGGGATCCATTTATGAGTGAGAACATGTAGTATTCAGTTCTCTGTTTCTGTGATAGATCACTGAGTATAATTGACTCTAAATCTATCCAAGTTGCTTCAAAGTTCATAATTTTGTCCTTCTTTTTTTTGAGTTGGAGTCTTATTCTGTCATCCAGGCTGGAGGGAAGTGGCACGCTCCTGGCCACTGCAGCCTTGACCTGCTGGGCTCAGGTGATCTTTCTGCCTCACTCTTTCAAGTCGCTGGAACTACAGGCATGCGCCACAATGCCTGGTTAATTTTTTGATTTATTGTAGAGATGAGGTTTCACCAAGTTGCCCAGGCTAGTCTTGAACCCGTGGGCTCAGGCAATCCTCTCACCTTGGCCTCCCAGAGTGCTGGGATTATGGGCGTGAGCCACTGAGCCCGGCAATTTTGTCTTTCTTTATGGCTATGTAATACTCCATCATGTATATGGACCATATTTTCTTTCTTTCTTTCTTTCTTTCTTTCTTTCTTTTGAGTTGGAGTCTCATTCTGTAGCCCAGACTGTAGGGCTGTGGCACACTCCTGGCCACCGAAGCTTCCACCTGCTGGGCTCCGGCAATCCTTCTACCTCAGCCTTCCAAGTAGCTGGAACTACAGGCGCGCACTACCACGCCCGGCTAATTTTTGATTTATTGTAGAGACGAGGTCTCACCAAATTGCCCAGGTGGATCTCGAACTCGCAGGCTCAGGTAATCCACTCGCCTCAGCCTCCCAAAGTGCTGGGGTACAGGCTGAGCCACCAAGCCTGGCCCATATTTTCTTTATCAAGTCCACTTTTGATGGGCAGCATGGTTGGTTCCATGTTTTTGCTATTGTGGATAGTGCTGCAATAAACATGTGTATGCAAGTATCTTTTTTTGTAGAATGATTTTTTTTCTTTCTTTTTTTTTCTGAGTTGGAGTCTCAGTCTGTTGCCCAGACTGGAGTGCAGTGGCATGCTCCCGGCCACCGCAGCCTTGACCTGCTGGACTCCGGTGATCCTTCCGCCTCAACCTTCCAAGTAGCCGGAACAACAAGCGTGCACCACCACACCCAGTTATTTTTTAAAAAATTTATGGTAGAGACAGGGTCTTGCCAAGTTTCCTGGGCTGGTCTCGAATCCGCAGCCTCAGGCAATCCACTTGTCTTGGCCTCCCAAAGTGCTGGGATTATGGCTGAACCACCAAGCCCAGCCATTTATTTATTTATTTTTTATTTTATTATTCCTTGTTTTAGAGACGAGCTCTCACCAGGTTGCCTGGGTGGATCTCGAATCCTCAGGCTCAGGCAATCCACTTGCCTCGGCCTTCCAGAGTGCTGGGATTACAGGCTGAACCACTGAGCCCGGCCCTGTTTTTTGATTTATTAATGATGTCTGTCCTTACTGGAGTTAAGTGGTATCTCAATGTGGTTTTTTTTTTTTTTGAGTTGGAGTCTCACTCTGTCGCCCAGACTGGAGTGCAGTGGCTGCTCCCGACCACTGCAGCCTCGCCTGCTGGACTCCGGCGATCCTTCTGCCTCAGCCTTCCAAGTAGCTGGAACTACAGGCGCGCGCTACCACGTCCGGCTAATTTTTGATTTATTTTAGAGATGAGGTCTCGCCAAGTTGCCCAGGCGGGTCTTGAACAGGCAGGCTCAGGCAATCCACTCACCTCCGCCTCCTAAAGTGCTGGGATTACAGGCTGAGCCACTGAGCCTGGCCTCAATGTGGTTTTGATTTGCATTTCTCTGATGATTAGTGAGGCTGAACACTTTTTCATGTGTCTGTTGGATGCCCATATATCTTCTTTTGAGAAGTGTCTGTTCATGTCTTTTGCCCACTGTTTAATAGAGCTGTTTGTTTTTTTCCTTTTGATTCATTTGAATTCCTTGTAGATCCTGGATGTTAGGTTTTTGTCAGATATACAGTTAGCAAATATTTTTTTCCATTCTGTGGGTTGTCTTCCTGCTCTCTTGGTGATTTCTTTTGCTTTGCAAAAGCTTTTCAGTGATGAGGTCCCATTTGTCTGTCTTATCTTTTATGGCATATGCTTTTGGGGTTATGATCAAGAATTGGTTACCCATTTCATTGTCCTGAAGGGTTTCTCCTGCTTTTCCTTCTAAGATTCTTTTTTTTAGCCGGGCTCGGTGGCTCAGCCTGTAATCCTCCGCCTTTGGGAGGCTGAGGTGAGTGGATTGCCTGAGCCCGTGGATTCGAAACCCGCCTGGGCAACTTGGCGACACCTCATCTCTACAATAAATCAAAATGAGCCGGGCGTGGTAGCGCGTGCCTGTAGTTCCGGCTACTTGGAAGGCTGAGGCGGAAGGATCGCCGGAGCCCAGCAGGTCGAGGCTGAGGTGACCGGAAGCGGCCACTGCATTCCAGTCTGGGTGACAGAGTGAACCCCCCCACTCCCAAAAAAATTCTTTTTTTTTTTTTTTTGAGTTGGAGTCTCACTCTGTCACTCAGACTGGAGTGCAGTGGCACGCTCGTGGCCACCGCAGCCTCGACCTGCTGGGCTCCAGCGATCCTTCCACCTCAGTCTTCCAAGTAGCCGGAGCTACAGGTGCGCGCTACCACGCCTGGCTGATTTTTTGGTTTATTGTAGAGATGAGATCTCGCCAAGTTGCCCAGGCGGGTCTCGAACCCTCGGGCTCAGGCAATCCACTCACAGCCTCACAACGGTGGAGGATTACAGGCTGAGCCACTGAGCCCGGCCCTAAGATTCTTATACTTTGAAGTTTTCTGTTTAGGTCTTTGATGCACTTATTGTTGATTTTTGTGTATGGTGATAGGTAGAGGTCCTGTTTCATTCTTCTGCATGTTGTCAGCCCATTTTCCCAGTACCTTATTTGCTGAATAAGGTCTCCTCTCTCCAGTGCTTATTGTCGATGGTTTTGTCAAAGATGAGTTTGTTGAGAGATCGAGTTTTTTGCTTCCAGAATCTCTATCCTATTCCCACTGGTCTATATGCCTGCTCTTGTACCAATACCAGGCTGTTTTGATCATTGCAGCATTATAATAAAGTTTCAAATCTGGAAGCGTGGTACCACACACTTTTTTCTTTTGCTGAGGATTGTTTTGGCTATTTGTGCTGTTTTTTATTTCCATATGAATTTCTGTGTTGTTTCTAGATCTGAGAAGAATAGCCTGGATTTTGTAAGAGAGAAACTTTAAATTCCAATAATCTGCAGATTCTTTGCATTGCTAAAGGCAACAACAGGAATGGGTGACATTGATTTAGGAAAACTCCATGATGATGCTTGCTGATTACAACAATTAAATTAGGGCAGCTCTCTCTAGAGGGTGGTGATTAATAGAGATTTCAGATTGATAACCAGATAACATGATGGAACTTCTAATTTTCCCCTGAAGACATGGAAGAAAGGAGAAAGTCCTAGATTGAGTAGAAGAAGTGAAGAGGGAAAACTGGGAAGAACTGTAAGTAGAGTCCTAGGGAGAAGAGTGACACATGGTTACCTGTGAGTGGGATGCCTCAGGGGCTTGTGGGATGTAAATGTGCCATATTCCATGTTTTCCATTTAAATGTTTAATACATGTATAAAATATAGGTCTATATGTGAAGATATACATATAGTATGCATTCTTACACTTCATACATGTTTTATATGTTAAATATGTGTATATATGCATATATAATTGCATATGCACATATATCATTTAAAAATTTATATTTGTTTATACTATACAATGTACAGATAGAATTGGTACTATGGTTATGTGGTTCCAAATTAAAAATGTACAAAATGCATCTCTTACATTCAGTCTTATACCCACCCACATTCCCTCCCAAGTCAGCAGTTAATGGTTTCTTATGTGTCCTTCGGGAGATATTGGAACTATTCAGTACATGTATAAGCATCATTTACATAAGCAAAACACCTACATATATTCTTCTCCCTCTTTTTTCTCTTTATAAGTGATAGTATACTATACTCAGTGTTATACATCTTGTTTTTTCCTTTTAATACCTAATCTTGGAGAAATTTTCACATCAATAAACAAAGAGAAATTTATTTCTAATGTATTGTCTCCTGCTAATGTACCCAAAATAACATATAGGCCAACAACGAAATCTATACAACTGCTAAAATTAAAAAACCCCATAACTTTAAAATATCTATCGGATTAAAAATAAATTGTGGCCAGGCTCGGTGGCTCAGCCTGTAATCCCGTGCTTTGGGAGGCCAAGGTGAGTGAATTGCCCGAGCCCGTGGGTTCGAGACCCGCCTGGGCAACTTGGTGAGACCTCATCTCTACAATAAATAAAAAATTAGCCGGGTAGTTCCAGCTACTTGGAAGGTTAAGGCAGAAGGATCGCCGGAGCCCAGTAGGTAGAGGCTGCGGTGGCCGGAAGCGGCCACTGCACTCCAGTCTGGACAACAGAGTGAGACTCCAACTCAAAAATAAATAAATAAATAATAAATAAATAAATAAATTGCAAACTGAGTGCTATATCTTTTCATGTCTTTGAAGACACTATCATTTTTTAAGTTTTAGCTGTTTTCTGCATTGTTTTTGCTTCCCAAGTTATTCATTTGCTTATTTTAATCTCTTTCATGTCTTTTCTCACATATCTTGATATTTCTTTTTTTCTTTTGGGGTCTCACTTCATCATCCAGGCTGGAGTATGACTCACAGCAGCCTTGACCTCCTGGGTTCAGGTAATACTTCTGCATCTGCATCAGCCTTTGGAGTAGCTGGGACCTCAGGCACATGCCAGCATGTCCGGCTAATTTTTTTTTTTTTTGAGTTGGAGTCTCACTCTGTCATACAGGCTGGAGTGCAGTGGCATACTCACAGCCACCCCAGTGTCAACCTGCTGGGCTCTGGCGATCCTACCGCCTCAGCCTTTCAAGTAGAACTACAGGCGAGCGCTACTACCCCTGGCTAATTTTTTATTATTATAGATACAGGTCTCGCCAAGTTGCCTGGACTGCTCTTGAACCCGCGGGCTCAGGTAATCCACTTGCCTTGGCCTCCCAAAGTGCTGGGATTACAGGCTGAACCACCGAGCCCAGCCAATTTTTTTTATGTTTATTTTTTGTAGAGACAAGGTTTTGCTATATTGCCAGGCTGGTCTCAAACTCCTAGGCTCAAGTAATCCACCTTCCCCGACCTCCCAAAGTGCTGGGATTACAGGTATGAAACAGGGCCTGGCCTCATGTCTTGATATTTCTGAATATGTGTTCATATATACAAGAGTAAGGCGCTAAAAGAAAGTGTTTGTTGCACATTTTGGGGTTAAGTGATTAGTGAACTTTATTTTGTATTAAAAAGACAGTGAAATAAGTCTTTTTAAAAAAAATGACATCTATAGACATAGTTTATTTTTGTTTTTAATTGGGAGACTGTCCCTCCTGCCAGATATTAGTATTGCTTCATGTGCATACTTCTTTTCCCAAAAACATTATTACCAATTTTTCTTAAAATTTTAATTTAACGGTCGGGCTTGGTGGCTCAGCCTGTAATCCTAGCACTTTGGGAGGCCAAGGCGAGTGGATTGCCTTTAACCCGCGGGTTCAAGACCAACCTGGGTAACATGGTGAGACCTTATCTCTACAATAAATAAAAAAATTAGCTGGTCGTGGTAGTGCGCACCTGTAGTTCTGGCTACTTAGAAGGTCGAGGCAGAAGGATCGCTGAAGCCCAGTAATTCGATGCTGGGGTGACCATGAGCATGCCACTGCACTCCAACCTGGGCAATAGAGTGAGATTCCACCTCAAAATAATTTTTTAGAAAAATTTAACTTAATTTTACTGATTTTTGTAGAAACAGGGGTCTTGCTATGCTTCCCAGGTTGGTCTCAAATTCCTGGGCACTGCACCTGACCTGAAAATATTTTTATGTTTTATCTTAAAGGCAAAAGTCACCACAGGGAGACACTGCCCTGAATGGTGAGGTCCACTGGTAGCAGAGGTAGAACTCCTTTCATCCATTACCAAGAGGAGGATTAAATGCTCCTGGACTCACATGTTAGTGGCTGAGTTGGGGCTTGCTTCTGCCATGGGTCCTCTGCTTATATGCAGTTTTTTTTTTTTCCTGTGTTCGAGATATGCCTCAGCATTTCCATTTGATGATGGTTCCCTTCTTTGTTCTTTTTTTTTTTTTTTTTGAGTTGGAGTCTCACTCTGTCGCCCAGACTGGAGTGCAGTGGCCGCTTCCGGCCACCACAGCCTCGACTTGCTGGGCTCCGGTGATCCTTCCGCCTCAGCCTTCCAAGTAGCCAGAATTACAGGCATGCGCTACCACGCCCGGCTGATTTTTTTTGATTTATTGTAGAGATGAGGTCTCGCAGCCCAGGCGGGTCTCGAACCCGTGGGTTCAGGTAATCCACTCACCTCAGCCTCCCAAAGGCGCGGGATTACAGGCTGAGCCACTGAGCCCGGCTCCCTTCTTTGTTCTTAAGTGCTCTTATAGTTTCAGTCTCAATTCACTCATTTTAATGAGGTTTTGGGAGACTTCATGGCAAATTCATATGTTCAGTAATTCATCCTGAATCTTAAGTCCAGATTATTTTGTGAGGATAATTATAGCCTTTTCCCAAAGGATCTTGTTTTGGTTCCCTCCCAAAGTGAAGCTTCTTTCTTAGGGGCCACACTATACACCTTGAAAATCCTTCAGAGCCTTCAAAATATGTAATTTTTGTTCTAACTTCTCTCCAGGATCCAAGTGAATTTTCTTAATTTGTTTTCGCTTTCCCTCAAACTTTTTTTTCTAAAAATGAAATCATATGATTTGCAGCAATATGGATGAAACTGGAGGTTATTACCTTAAGTAAAATAATTCAAGTACAAAAAGAAATATATTAGACCGGGCTTGGTGGCTCAGCCTGTAATCCCAGCACTTTGGGAGGCCGAGGTGAGTGGATTGCCTGAGCCCGCGGGTTCAAGACCCGCCTGGGCAACTTGGCGAGACCTCATCTCTACAATAAATCAAAAAAATTAGCCGGGCGTGGTAGCACGCACCTGTAGTTCCAGCTACTTGGAAGGCTGAGGCGGAAGGATCGCCGGAGCCCGGCAGGTCGAGGCTGCAGTGGCCGGGGGCGGCCCACTGCACTGCAGTCTGGGCGACAGAGTGAGACTCCAACTCAAAAAAAAAAAGAAAGAAAGAAATATATTGCATGGTCTCTATATGTGGAAGCTAACAAATTTGATCGAAGGAGATGGAGAGGGAAAAGATAGATAATAGAGACTGGGAAGAGTGAATGCGGGGAAGGGAGGATGATGAAGAGAAGTGGGTTAAAGGGTACAAGCAGTAAGACAGAAGGAATAAATCAATGTTTGATAGCAGAGTAGGGCGACTATAGTTAATAAAAATGTATTGTACTCAGATGATAAACACCTGAAATACCCTGATTTAATCACTTTGCATTATTACATGCAACAACATTTCACATTTACTGCATCAATTTGTGGAAATAAAAACAATTAAAAAGTAAGAATAGGGACACTTCGTCTCTACAAATATAAACCAAATAAGCCGGTTGTGGTGGCACATGCCTGTAGTCCCAGCTACTGGGAGGTAGAGGCAGAAGAATCGCCTGAGCCCAGGAGTTCAAGGCTGCAGTGATCTGTGATCATGCCATTGCACTCCAGCCTGGGGACACTCTGACTAAAAATAAATGAATAAGTAAATAAGTAGTTTTTCTTTCTTTTAAAAATATGGCTTCAGAAGTTGAGAGTTAAGCATTTTTTCAGACAAAAACACTTCTTGCTAACTTTGCATACATTATTATTATTATTGGTATGCGTCTTTGAAGAAAATAATAAATATATATATCTTTTCTCCTCTGTAATATCGAATGGAATGTTTTGTCTAAAGAAGGAAATTTCTATGTAGTTGGATGAAGATATTCTTTTTTTTTTTTGAGTTGGAGTCTCACTCTGTTGCCCAGGCTGGAGTGCAGTGGCACGCTCACAGACTCGATTGGCTGGGCTCAGGCTATCCTTCCGTCTTCCCTTTTCCAGTAGCTGTAACTACAGGCACAGCCTACCATGCCCGCTAATTTTTTTTTTTATTTATTGTAGAGAAGAGGTCTCACCAAGTTGCCTGGGCTGGTCTTGAACCCGCGGGCTCAGGCAATCCACTTGCCTCGGCCTCCCAAGTGCTGGGATTACAGGTTGAGCCACCAAGCCCGGCCAAGAGATTCTTTATGATCATCTACTGTGAGGAAAAGAAGACATTAGGTGTTTCTGAGAGGAAGAGGTTGCCTGAGTTACTCAGCATTTGGTATCCTTCATGCAAGTTTATTCTTACCTATCAGCTGTAATAAGAATGAAAACTCTCAAACTAAGGTGAGAGCAAAGGTCATTCTGAAAGCAGTGGGGAATTTATGCAATTTCAGCACTCAGTCCTGCTCAAGAACCTAAACAGCACTCAACTGTTTTTTACTTTTTGAAATTGAACTAATGCCTGTCACGATCTAGTCTCCGGATCAGTAGTGGTCACTGAGTAGGGTCCATGTTTCCTCCAGTTTGTCTCTTGTGATATTGTCTTAAGGTCATCTATAGCAGGAGTTCTTAAACTTTTCAAAGTTACTGGCACCTTCGAGAATCTGATTGAACCCATGGGCTCTCTAGCCAGAAAAATGCACATGCACACAAAAATTCATGTATTGCCTGGAAGTATCCTAGGCTAATATTCCCCGGGATCTGAGATTGTTTGTGACATGAACGCTTGGGCTATTTATTAAAACTCAGAATAAACTAAATATTTCATCAAATTTTATATCTTCGTTAATTTGTGAGTAGGCCATAAAAAAGTTTTTTCCATGACAAAGCTGTTAAATACACAGAACAATAATGGATACAGTAAGATTCTTGCCAAGGCAGGAAGGGTTGGAAGTAAAAGACGTGATTCACCTGAGACCAGAACAGTTTCTCTAGAAAGTTGTTTGAAAAGCGAAGTGTTTAACCAGCAACATCAGCATCACCTAGTATCTTGAGAGAAATGCAAAAATTTTAGGTCCCATCCAGATCTACAGAATGAGAAGTTCTGTGGGTGGGGCCAGAAATTTGTGGGTTTTTTTTTTTTTTTTTTTTGAGTTGGTGTCTTACTCTGTCGCTGGAGTGCAGTGGCATGCTCACGGCCACCGCAGCTTAGACCTACTGGGCTCAGGCGTTCCTTCCGTTTTAGTCTTCCAAGTAGAGGAACTACAGGTGTGCACCACCACGCCCAGCTAATTTTTTGACTTATTGTAGAAACGAGGGCTCGCCAACTTGCCCAGGCTGGTCTCGAACCCGTGCGCTCGGGCAGTCCTCTCGCCTAGGTCTCCCAAAGTGCTGAGATTACAGGCGAGAGCCACCGCGCCCGGCCGAAATCTGTGTTTTAGTGGGAGCCCCAGGTGATTCTGATGTTAAAATTTGAAAACCACTGCGCTAATTTGAATGGGAAGAAGCTGAAGAGACGAGCTGGTTCTATAGTGTGTGGTGGTTGGAATTTGCAGACGTGGAGCATCGAAAGTTGTAAGCAATCAACTCGAGATCAGAGGATCTGGTCTGTTTCTCATCTACAAGAAGGAAGGTAATTCACAGACCGCATCTGCGCCATTCGTTGCCAGACTATGAACCACGTCCACCTGAGCTCCAGGAGACCGCCAGAAGGGAAGAATGGAAAAAAACAGGAGCGAACACTATGAAGGGAAGACAAGAGACGATGAGGGCCCAGGACTTCACGGCCCCCAACTTTGCACAGCCTTGTCTCTTCCACGGTCCAACATCCCGGACCCAGCGCCCTCTAAGGATTGAAGAACTGCCCATCACGACCTCCCACTTCTAGGTCCAGCCAATAGAAATTGAAACTCTCAGCCAATCAGCGTCCTGCGTTCCTTCCGGCGTTCTGCGTGCTGCCATGGAGACGGAATGAGAGAACTCAAACCCAGAGGCCGAGCCTGCAAGACTCCACACTTCTTCTTTGACTCCAGGACTTTGCGCCCCTATCTCGTGCCGGTGGGCTGGACCTAAGACAGGGTGAGAAGCCTTTGTGCTAAGACAGGGCCCCTCGCGGCCACTCATTTCCGGGTCCCAGCCAATAAGAACGAAAACTGCCCAGCCAGTCAGCGGCTTGCGCTTTTTCCGGCGTTCTGCGTGCTGCCCTGGAGACGGGATGGGCGAATCCAAACACGGAGGGGTGCCGAACTCTCTAGACCGGACGCTGCCTTTACGTGCCCCGTCTTACTTTATCGATTCCCCCCTCGTTGTGGGTTTGTGGGCTTGCCCTCGGGCGGAGGCCTAGACGTGCGCACCCGCGGGAGCAGTCAAGTGGACTGGAGACCTCTCCCAGCAGAGCGATCGGGTAGGTACGTGGCAGTGGCGGTTTTCATGGCCACCATTCCGGGTTCGTGTCTCCATCAGTGGACGCGGAAGAGAGCTCAGGCCTGGAGGGAGCCGCCTGGTTGCTCTCCCGCTTCCGTCCGTGGGTCCCGTGTCCCCTGCACTCACTCCGCGTGGGCCTCTCCGCGGGCCCTGCCTTGCGCACTTGATTAACTAAGAGCCATCTCAGTTCGGACTTTGGTTCAGGGGATATGGGACACTTCTTTCAGCACCTGGATGCAGCGGGGATTGGAGACTCTCGTATTTCTGGGCTTGGGGATGCGCTTTAGGGACGTCACTTCTTAAACCCCTGCAGAGTGGACTGCGTCCTCACCGCCCGGTAGCGCTTCCCGCACTCCAAGCTGGCTGATGCACACTGACGCGGCAGGACCGCGCAAGCCGCTAATTCGCTGGTCGCCAGCTGCCAGGGGAACCAGCGGCGGGTGATTACGCAGCCAGCGGCTCTGAGCCTGCAATTAATTCGGTCTGTAAAGTGCTGCGAAGAGAAGCAACTATGGAGTGCTTAGCATCGTGCTCGTCACCTTCTACGTCCCAGGAAAGGTGGATTCGGCTAGCTGTTCGCAAAGTTGAGCGTGCATCACATCACACAGATCGCCAGGCCTCACCTCCGGAGTTCCTGACTTTGTAGTTCTGGGGAGGGGCCGAGAGTTTTCTTTCTTTCCTTCTTTCTTTTTTTAGATTTATCTTTAAATTTTTTAATTTTAAAATTGTGGGGTACAATTCAGGGTTAGGTATACAAATATTCATTGTTGATGAGGTGTGCCCCCCCTTCCCCAGGCAGATTCCCACTACTGCCAATCCCAGCTCCCCCACCCCACAGCTTCCCGCTGTCAGTCCTTTTCTTATAGTATGACGATAGTTGTTCAAGGTCCACTTTATGAATGAGAACATGTGATACTCAGTTCGTTGTTTCTGTGAGAGATCACTCAATATTATAGACTCTGCTGCGAAGTTCATGATTTTGTTTTTCTTTATGGCTGCATAATATTCCATTGTGTATATGTACCACTTTTTTTTTTTTTTTTTGAGTTGGCGTCTCACTCTGTTGCCCAGACTGGAGTGCAGCGGCCGCTCCCGGCCACCGCAGCCTCGACCTGCTGGGCTCTGGCGATCCTTCCGCTCAGCCTTCCAAGTAGCTGGAACTACAGGCGCGCGCTACCATGCCCGGCTGATTTTTTTATTTATTGTAGAGATGAGGTCTCGCCAAGTTGCCCAGGCGGGTCTCGAACCTGCGGGCTCAGGCAATCCACTCACCTCAGCCTCCCAAAGCGCGGGATTACAGGCTGAGCCACAGAGCCCGGCTTGTACCACATTTTTTAATCCAGTCCTCTTTTGATGGGCAGCACGGTTGGTTCCATGTTCTTGCTATTGTGAACAATGCTGTGATAAACATACATGTGCAGGTATCTTTCTTATAGAGTGATTTGAGGTTTTTCGGGTATATTCCCTGTAGGGGGATTGTGGGGTCATATGGAAGGTTGATTTTTGGAACTTTTAGAAATTGCCACGCTGTTTTCCACAGAGGCTGTACTAGTTTACACTCCCACCAACAGTGTAGAGGTGTTCCCTTTTCGCCACATTCTCTCCAGCATCTGTTATTTTTTGAGTTATTGATGATGGCCATTTTTACTGAAGTTAAATGATATCTCATTATAGTTTTAATTTGCATTTCTTTGATGACTAATGAGGCTGAGCATTTTTTCATGTATCTGTTGGCTGCTCCTATGTCTTCTTTTGAGAAGTGTCTGTTCATACCTTTTGCCCACTTTGTAATGGGGCTGCTTGTTTTTTTCTTTTCAGTGCGTTTCAGTTCCTTGTAGATCCTGGATGTTGGACCTTTATCAGACATAGAGTTGGCAAATATTTTTTCCCAGTCTGTGGGCTGTCTCCCTACTCTCTTGATGGTTTCTTTGGCTTTGCAGAAGCTTGTCAGTTTGATGAGGTCCCACTTGTCTATCTTATCTCTTATGGCATGGGCACTTGGGGTTTTAATCAGGAATTGGTTGCCAGTTCCAATTTCCATAAAGGTGTCTCCTGCATTTTCTAAGATTCTTATAGTTTGAGGTTTTATGTTTAGGTCTCTGATCCATTTAGAGTTGATTTTTGTGTATGGGGTTAAGTAGGGGAGAGTTTTCATTTCTGATGTGTTCCCGGATGATGCGGATGCTGCTGGTGCAGGAGTCCATGATCTTGGTGAAAGTTGGGATGATTGAGGGGAGAGTTCTGGTTTTGACCTGTGTGCTTGTATCACCTGGGCTGTATCAGAGTTTGTTGAATATAGGACTTGCTCCCCCTGCATATTAAATACCTCATTTGCGTATGTGTTTTACCCTGCTTTCTGGCTTCTGACATGCTTCTTAGGTGAACTTATAGATGTGCAATGTGCTGTTTTGATATACACATGCATTGTGAATTTGTGGAATTTTTCTGTAATCTAACGTGTAATCTTCTTAAAGAGATGCTAGTTTAGGAAAGACTGATTTTAGTTGAGTAAATACTTAGATTATATTGTTGTAAATATTTTGTTTAAGACACTAATGCCACTGTTTTACTTAAATTCCAAATAAAATCTAGTCTGATAAAAGATTATACCAAGTCCTTATTTACTTGTAAAATTTAAAGGGTTATGTTGGGCCGGGCATGGTGTCTCAAGCCTGTAATCCCAGCACTTTGAGAGGCCAAGGTGAGTGGATTGCCTGAGCCCACAGGTTCAAGAACAGCCTGGGCAACGTGGTGAGACCTCATCTCTACAATAAATCAAAAAATTAGCTGGGCGTGGTAGTGTGCGCCTGTAGTTCCAGCTACTTGGAAGGCTGAGGTGGAAGGATTGCCTGAGCCCAGCAGGTTGATGCTGAAGTGGCCATGAGTGTACCACTGCACGCCGGCCTGGGCGTCAGAGTGAGACTCCAACTCAAAAAAAAAAAAGGGTTATGTTGGATAAGAAAATGAATTCATTTAACTGCCTGTGCCTTAGATGAAGGATGAAGTACTTGGTTTAAAAAAAAAAAAATCTGGATTTACAGCAGGAGTTGGCAGCCTTTTTCTATAAAGGGCAAGATAGTAAATATTTTAAGGTTTGTGCAAGCCGTAGAGTCTCTATTACAACTATGCAACTCTGTCGTAGGCAATATATAGTGGTCTAAAGCAGCCATAGGTAATATATAAATGAATGAGTATGACTATGTTACAATTAAACTTTGTTTTCAAAAACAAGCAGCTGGTGTGATTTGGCCTATAAGATGGTATTTTTCATTATATTTTATTTTTTGTACAGACGGGTACTTACTCTGTTACCCCAGACTGGAGTGCAGTGTTGTAGTCATGGCTCACTGCAGTCTCAACCTTCTTTCTGGGCTCAAGTGAACCTCCTGCCTCAGCCTCCTGAGTAGCTAGGACTACTACAACTGTGCACCACCACAACTGGCTGATTTAAAAACATTTTTGTTGAGGTGAAGTCTTGCTATGTTGTTCAGGCTGTTCTCAAACTCAGCCTCAAGTGATCCTCCCACTTTGGCCTCCCAAAGTGCTGTGATTACAGGCGTGAGCCACCATGCCTGGCCATGAGCCGATATTTTGCTGACCCAGGTGATATGTAATGATATTTCAATCCCTAGGGATTAGGTGGAACTACTATCATTCCATATTTGCTTTTACAGTGAAGTATTTTCACATGTTTTTTCGTTTGCTTCTCATAATTTATAAGGTTTAGGTGAGGCATATATTATCATGTTGTACAGATGTTGTGCTTTCTATTTTACCAGGTTTCTGTTGTAATAGAGAAAGAAAAATATGGAGATATATTGGCTAAAATCCAATTCATCCTGATTTTGTTATTTTTTTTAAAGATTTGTTGATAGGAAATTGAATATTGATTTGTGAATTGCTTCTTTTACTTATTTCTCCCTTAGCTGTGTTCATCTTACAAAAAGATCAACATTAGTGTCCAGTACTTTTAAGTTAATTTATGGAATTGTTATTTATTTATATATAAAATACCCTAGACTAGTTATCATAGGTTAATTAATTATGCTGCTAGCTTGCATTGTAAGTGTCATTTCTGATTATTTTCTAGGAGCTAGAGATGTTTTATCTTATGTGAGAAGTCGGCCCAGAGATGGAAAACTTTATTCTGTATGAGGAGATTGGAAGAGGAAGCAAGACTGTTGTCTATAAAGGGCGACGGAAGGGAACAATCAATTTTGTAGCTATTCTTTGTACTGATAAGTGTAAAAGGCCTGAAATAACCAACTGGGTAAGTCAGTGTGTTTCCATCTGTATGGGGACAGACAGAGCTATGATCAGGTTGAAAAGGTAGCATGTAAACAGAAGCCATTGAACCTACTATATCAAATGCTATACTTTCTGTCTGGAATGGGTAACCTGTCTGTTCAATGCCACCAGTCCTGAAAAGTGAAATTAAGCATAACCAAGTAATCACTAACTTAGGTTTTTGTTTGTTTGTTTTCTGTTTGGTACAAGTCAGGGACATTACATTCTGTAATTTTTTACTTATTCACTTTTACTTTTTAAAAGTTAATTTACCAGCCGGGCTCGGTGGCTCATCTTGTAATCCAGTGCTTTGGGAGCCCGAGGTGAGTGAATTGCCTGAGCCCACGGGTTCGAGACCCGCCTGGACAGCTTGGCGAGACCTCATCTCTACAATAAATCAAAAAATCAGCCGGGCATGGTAGCGCATGCCTGTAATTCCGGCTACTTGGAAGGCTGAGGCGGAAGGATCGCTGGAGCCCAGCAGGTCGAGGCTGCAGTGGCCGGAAGCGGCCACTGCACTCCAGTCTGGGCGACAGAGTGAGACTCCAAGTCAAAAAAAAAAAAAAAAGTTTAACTTACCATGGGTTCGAGACCAAACTGGGCAACCTGGCGAGACCTCATTGTTATAATAAAGCAAGAAAAATTAACTGGTGCCTACCTGTAGTTCCAGCTACTTGGAAGGCTGAAGCGGAAGAATCACCTAGCCCAGCAGGTTGAGGCCGCGGTGGCCATGAGTGTGCCACTGCACTCCAGCCTGGGTGACAGAGTGAGACTCTGACTCAAAAAAAGGTTAACTTTTAAAATTTAGTGTATTTAGGAAACAAGGGTGAAAGGTCAAAAACAAACTTAGTGTATGAATATGAATATGAGACATTCCAAGGAAAGACATTGTTGGAGAGTGATTTGAGTTTGAACCAGCTGTGTCTTTTTATAGCCCAGAGTTCTTGGACCGTACCTAGCTTTTAAAAAAAAATGTGGTAAAATACACATGACCTAACACTTACTACTTTAATGATTTTTAATTGTACAGTTCAGTGATAATAAGTACATTCATATTGCTATGCAATCATAACCACCATCTGTTTCCAGAACTCTTTTCATATAGTAAAACAAACTCTGTACCCATTAAACTATAACTCATTTCTCTTCCCCCCTGCTTTTGTCAACTATCATTCTACTTCTTTCTCTATGATTTTGGTTATTTTAGGTACCTCACATAAGTAGCATCATTCAGCATTTATCTTTTTGTGACTGGTTTATTTTACCTAGTATAATGTTCTCAAGGTTTATCCATGTTGTAGTATATGAGGTCTGACAATTAAATCCACAAACTCATTCTACAAAAAGTGCTACATAGCTCATTGGTGAATATCACTATGGTCACCTTTGAAGTACTCTCCTTGGGAAGCTATGTATTGATGCCAGCACCTAGACCATCCATCAAAGCAATTTTGGAACTCATTTTCTGGAATGGCCATCAGAGCTGTTGTTGTATTACCCTCAATGTCCTGAATGTCTTCAAAATATCTTCCTTTCAATATCTCCTTTATCTTTGGGTAAAGAAAAAAAGTCATTGGGGGCCAGATCCGGTGAGTAGGGAGGGTGTTCCAATGTAGTTATTTGTTTACTGGCTAAAAACTCCCTCATAGACAGTGCTGAGTGAGCTGGTGCATTGTTGTGATGCAAGAGCTCCTTCGGGACCATTTTTGTACACACCTTTCATGCCAAGATCTTCAGTTATGATTTTCCTGGCTGGGCTCAGTGGCTCATCCTGTAATCCCAGAACTTTGGTAGGCCAAGGTGAGTGGATTGCCTGAGACTGTGGGTTCAAGACCAGTCTGGGCAACTTGGCGAGACCTTGTCTCTACAGTAAATAAAAAAAATTAGCCATGGTAGTGCATGCCTGTAGTTCTGGCTGCTTGGAAGGCTGAGGTGGAAGGATCACCGGAGCCCAGCAGGTCGAGGCTGCGTTGGTCGGGAGCGGCCACTGCACTCCAGTCTGGGTGACAGAGTGAGACTCCAACTCAAAAAAAAAAAAAAAAAAAAAAGATTTTCCTGTTTATTTGGTCTGCTATGCTTCACTCAGTCAGCTGACAATTTTGATGTACAATTTGATTAATTTTTGCAATGTTTTCATCAATTCTGCTTATTACTGTCCTGACCTCTCTTCATTGGTGACTATCTCCCCTCAGAAAAACATTTAATCCATTTGTACACTACTGTTTTCTTCATGGCATAATGTTGGTTCATTGGTCTACTTAAAGCTCTGACATTCTTGCAATGGCACACAAAAACATGCAGCAACAATAATTTGAATGCCACTCAGCAAGACAGCACCATACGTCAACATGAACACAGCTGTAAGACACTGATATAACAAGATTATGAAACCTTACTGAGTTGTTCAGCGTTGCCAGCATAAGCGCATGGTGGCAAGTTCACAAACTTAATTGTCAGACCTGGTATGTCAGAATTTTTTTTTTTTAAAGTCAGAGTCTCACTCTGTCTTCCAGGCTGAAGTGTAGTGGCATGTTCACAGCTGCTGCAGTCTTGACCTGCTGGGTTCAGGTGATCCTTCCGCTTCAGCCTTCCAAGTAGCTGGAACTACAGGTGTGTACTACCATGCTCAGATAATTTTTGATTTTTTGTAGAGATGAGGTATTGCCATGTTGCCCAGGCTGGTCTCGAACCCCTGGGCTCAGGCAGTCTTCTTGCTTCCACCTCCTAAAGTGCTGGGATTACAGGTTTGAGCCATCGCGCCTGGCAGAATGTCTTTTTTTTTTAAGGCTGAATCATATTCCCTTGTATGTATATACCACATTGTGTATATCCATTCATTACCAATGGACACCTAAGTTGCTTCCATGTTTTAATTATCATGCATATGCTGCCATGAATATGTGATACAATGTCTCTTTGAGATCCTACTTTCAATTCTTTTGGGTATATACTCAGAAAAGGAATTGCTGGATCCTATAATTATTCTATTTTTAATTTTCTGAAGACCCATCATGCTGTTTCCATAGCAGTTGTACCCTCTTAACATTCCAACCCAGCAGTGCACAAGGGTTACAATTTCTCTACATCCTTGTTAACACTTGGTATTTTCTTTTTTTGATAGTACCCATCCTAATGGATGTGAGGTGGTATCTTGTTTTGATTTGCATTTCCCTAATGATTAGTGATGCTGAGCATTTTCTCATTTGCTTATTGACAGTTTTTATATCTTCTTTGGAGAAATGTCTGTTCTTTACTTATTTCCTTAAATCCTTTGCCCATTTTCTAATCTAGTTGTTTGTTTTCTTGTTGAACTTGATTAACTGTATGTATTCTGGATATTAACCTCTTATTCGATATATTGTTTGATAATATACTTCCCCATTTCATAGGTTGTCTTTTCACTTTGTTGCTGGTGCCCTTTGCACCAAAGTTTTAAATTTTTATGGAGTCCTGCTTGTGTATATTTTCTTTTGCTGTCTATGTCTTTGGTGTCATATCCAAAAATCAATGCTAAATACTATGTCATGAAGCTTTTGACCTACTTTCTTCTAAGCATTATATACTTTTAGCTCATATGTTTAGGTATTTGATCAATTTTGATAATTTTTGCATGTGGTAAGTGTCTCAGTTCGTTTGATCTGTTACCACTGAATACCTTAGACTGGGTAATTATAAACAACAGAAATTTATTGCTCGCAATGGGGCCTGGGAAGTCCAAGATCAAGGTGCCAGCTTGAGGTGAGGGCTTGCTATCTGCTTCAAAGATGGTACTTCTATGTGTCCTCACATGGCAGAAGGGAAAACCAGGCTCTATCAGTCCTCTTTTATAAGGACATTAATGCCTTTTGTGAGGGCCTAGTTCTCATGCCCTAATCACCTCCGAAAAGTCCTGCCTCTTTTTTTTTTGAATAGGAGTCTCACTCTGTCACCAGGCTGGAGGGCAGTGGCATGCTCCCGGCCACCACAGTCTTGACCTGCTGGGCTCAGGAAATCCTTCCATCTCAGCCTTCCAAGTAGCTGGAATGACAGGTGCACGCCACTATGCCTGGCTAATTTTTTTAAAATTTTTATTGTAGAGATGGGGTCTCACCAAGTTGCCCAGGCTGGTCTTTTTTTTTTTTTTTTGAGTTGGAGTCTCACTCTGTCACCAGACTGGAGTGCAGTGGCTGCTCCCGGCCACCACAGCCCAACCTGATGGGCTCCGGCGATCCTTCCGCCTCAGCCTTCCAAGTTGCCAGAATTACAGGCATGCGCTACCACGCCCGGCTGATTTTTTGGTTTATTGTAGAGATGAGGTCTTACCCTCCAGGTGGGTCTCGAACCCGTGGGCTTAAGCAATCCACTCACCTCAGCCTCCCAAAGGCGCGGGATTACAGGCTGAGCCACCGAGCCCGGCCAGGCTGGTCTTGAACAACCCATGGGCTCAGGCAATCCTCTCACCTCAGCTTCCCAAAGTGCTGGGATTATAGGCATGAGCCACTGTACCCGACCTGGTCCTGCCTTTTAATACTACCACAGTGGGGATTAGATGTGAATGTGAATTTTGAAAGGACACAAACATCCAGACCGTAACAGTAAGAGTCCAACTTCACACTTTTACATGTGGCTATCTGATTTTTTCAGTACCATTTGTTGAATGGACTGTCCTTTGGCCCCTTTAAATGGGTTTGGCACCATCATTTTATTTTTTTTTATTTTGAAATAGATACAAGATAGTGCTATGTTGCTGAGATTATTCTTGAACTCCTGGGCTCAAGCAGTCCTTTTGCCTCAGCCTCCCAAAATACTGGGATTACAGGTATAAATCACCACGCCTTGTCTGGCACTCCTGTTAAAATCATTTAACCATATGTGTGAGGGTTTATTTCTGGGCTAATGATTCTATTTTGTTGGTCTATATGTCTGTCTTTCTGTCAGTACTACATTGTTTTTATTACTGTAGATTTGTAGTAAGCTTTGAAATTAGGAAGTGTGAGTTTTCCAAATTTGTTCTTCTTTTTCAAGACTGACTATTTGGTAATATCTGAGATTTTGTATAGATTTTTCTAATCCTACAAAAAATGTTGTTGGCATTTTGATAGGAATTACATTGAATGTATAGATTGCTTTGAGTAGTGTTGACATTTTAACAATATTAAGTCTTCTAATTCATGAACATGTGGTATTTTTCCATTTGTTTCTGTCTTTACAAGTTTCTTTTAGTAGAATTTTATGGTTTTTGCTGTATAAATCTTTCACCTCTTTGGCAAATTTCTATATTTTATTATTTTTGATGCTGTGATAAATGGAATTGTTTTCTCTTTCCCTTTCAGATTGTACATGTTTTAGTTTATAGAAATCCAACTGATTTTTGAGTGTTGTCTTTGGACCTGCTACTTTGGTAAATTTGCTTTAGTTTTGACAGTTTTTTTGTTTTTCTTTGGAAACTTTTAAGGTTTTCTGCATATAAAATTGCTGATATCATCTGCAAACAGATAATTTTACTTCTTCCTTTCCAATCTACTTACTTCCTTTCTTCTTCTTGCTTAATTGTTCTGACTATGACTTCCAGTATTATGCTGACTAGAAGTGGTGAAAGCAGGCATTCTTGTCTAGTTTCTTATCATAGATGAAAAACTTCACTCTTTCACTATTGAGTGTGATGTTTACTTTGGGCTTTTCATATATGGCTTTTATTATGTTGAATTAGTTTTCTTCTATTCCTAGTTTGTGCAATGTTTCTTTTTTCTTCATGAAAGGGTTAAATTTTGTTAAGTGATTTTTTTTTTTCCTGCATCAATTGAGATGATCATGTGGTTGTTTTTTTCCTTCCTTTCGTTTTGCTAATGTGGTGTGCTACATTGATTGATTTTCATATGTTGAGCCATTCTTGTGTTCTAGCAATAAATCCCACGTGGTCTTGGCCATTGTGTATAATCTTTTCAATATGCTGTTGAATTCAATTTGCTAGTATTTTGTTGATGATATATATATCTACCTTTCATTAAGATAATATAGTAAGACATTTAGTATAGTTCCTGACACTCACTAAGCACTATTTTTCATGATGTCTTTTATGTTGTAGTCACTAATAGAACAAGGAATACATAGAGAATAGAAAAGCAGAGGGAAATATTCAGAACTGAAAGAGGGTTTAGAGGAGGGATATGAGGTCATATGTGGGAAAGAAGGATGAGGGGAGGCAGAGGATATGTGAGAGTATTAATGGATGTAGAAAGGCCAGTGTGTCCTGTCTGCCTTGTTCCTGATTCATAGAGCCTAGAGAAGCCTCTACTTTCTCCAAGATTTATCTGCTCATTTCAACAAAAGTGTGTTGAGTATCAACTATGGCAGAGGGCATAATGATCTGTCACAAGAAGAGCCTGTCCTTGTGAACTTGTGATCTGGTAAGAGAGGTGAGAGAGGGGATCCAGGCATGTACAAGCTCTTCATTCAAAGGTCCCTACCTTCTAGGTCTTTCAGCTCTCTGAAAGTCTCATGTCCCAGATCTAGCAAAATGATTTTTATACTTTTTTTTTCCTTCACAGAAGTTCATCATTGGCTACCGTTTATTGAGTATATCTAATATGTTCCAGCCACTATGCTGGGGGCATTCACTCCTAACTGTTGCCTGTGATAGCAGTATTATCCTTATTTACAGTTTGGGTCAGATCTGTCTGACCATAGTACCCATGCCTCTTTGCTAGCTGAGGAGGCCAGCAGAGCAAGCCAAGAAAAAGTTACACATAAGGAGGACTTCGTTTCCCATCATGCTCCCCATTGGCTGCTGTCAGCTGTTTCCTTGACAGTTATCCTCGGTACTTTCCCTTGCTTTGGACCTTTTTATAAGCACACTTTTTTTTTTTTGAGATTTGCTTGATTTATTCAGATTTTTTAATACACAGTGACACAATGGTGATCCCAAAGTGTGCAAAATTAAATCCTCTGACTGCAGCCTGCGGCTGAGGAGAGGGCAGGAATGGTACACGGGAGGGGTGGGGGGGACAAGGTGACTCCTGCAGGTGGTCATTACCAGGGCAGACTCCTCCCCAGTGCAAGGGAGAGGGGAGCGACCTGAGGAGCAGGGCCCAAGGGCAGCCCAGGGCAGGGGAAGGGAGCAGAGACCTCCCCCTGGTGGAGGTCAGGAATCCAGAAGTGTCACATGGCTAAGGAGGCAGCAGCCCAGGCAGGGTCAAGAGAGCACCATTTCCTGCAGGGTGGGGGACAGGGAGAGAGGTGCCCTACAGGAGAAGCCAGGAGGGGCTGCCTGCCCCAGGAGCGGGAACCTGGCCCGAGAAGGATACAGCCAGAAAGATCTGAGGCAGGCGCAGGGCCTGAGAGCACAGGCTGGCTGGGCTTGGGGGATTGAGAAAGGGAGAACCCAGGGGCTCCCAGGACAGCTCGGCCAGGGAGCAGTCCAGACCCTGCAGGGGATGCCCAGGCAGAGACCATAGACCCCTTAGGGACTCCCCATCTTACTTCCTGGAGGAGCTGGGGAGGCTGTAGTGCAAATCTGCGGGCTGCTTAGTTATGGAGGGAGGCTGTGCCCGTCGGGGTTCCTGGGTGTGCTGCCTCCACCACCACAGCTGCCACTGCTGTCCTCAGTACAGCCACTTCTTATAAGAGTACAGGCCATGGATGCCACCCTTGTTCTGGGCTGACATGACAGCTTCTTGAACTTGAGCTCTCCTGAGTACATCATGGACGGCAGAACAGACAGACTTCGGGCCCTAGATCCTGGCAGCTATGCTGGATGCCCACTATAAGGAAGGGCACAAACTTCTGAATGGAGCCTTTGTCCTGAATGGAGCCTGAGGTGCCCTGATTTACCTGTCTTTTGTTCTTTCCTTTTGGGACAGTGCTAGGTTATGTATTTAGCTAATATAAACTCGTTTGTGTTAAAGTATCATCCCCTTCTTTAATCACACCTTGATCGCATTTTGGAGTCCAGCCATTCTTCTCTGCTACCCTTATGGCTTAATTCAGGGAGGTGAATAAGAGGAAATTTTTGAAGACTATGGCAGGGCCACTGAGGGAGAGATTTTGAGACATGAATCTCTGTAATACTTTTTAGACTTGTCAGAATCTAGAACAAATGCCACCCTTTTAAATAAAACTTAGCCTTGATTAAATCACTTGGCTCTTTAACCTGGACAGGGAAACCTGATCACATCAGAGAAACTATCTTACGATTAGAATGCAACTTGTGACACATACCACACATGCTGGATGTGAGAGTGGATGTCAGAATTCCAGGGAAAATATCACTGTTAGTAAACTGATGCCTTTCCACATATAACAAATACTGTTGAGAAATGTACCAGATACCAGCTGGGCGTGGTGGCTCACACCTATAATCCCAGCACTCAGGGTGGGGGAGATGAAAGGATTGTCTGAGCCTAGTGATTCCAGACTAGCCCGGGCAACTTGGTGATTCCTCGTCTCTTCAATAAACAAATAAATAAAAAAATTATCCAGGCATGGTGGCATGTACCCATAGTTTCAGCTATTTGGGATGCTGAGGCAGAAGGATAACCTGAGCCCAGCAGGTTGACGCAATGGTGCCACTGCACTCCAGCCTGAGCGACAGAGTGAGATTCTCACTCAAAAAGAAAGAAACGTACTGGATGCACAGTGATAGTGTGAAGGGATCATGGAGGCCAAGTAAAGAGAGTGGTACAGGGAGAAGAGAGAACTCATTTGTGTGAAATGCATCTGATTATGGGAGGACTGAGGATTTGGCAACAGAGAGACCATTGATGACCTGGAAGAGAAGGGTTTCTGTGAAGTGGTGGGAATGAAAGCTGGAATTGGAATCCATTTAAGGAGGAGTGCGAGGGGAAGGTGGAGTCCATTTTTATGGACTTTTGCTGTATCAAGGAGCAGAGAAATGGGGTGATAACTGAATGGAGGTATGAGGTTAATTAAGATGGAAAGAATTATCAGGAGTTACATCTGACTCCCAAGAAGAGACCTGAATTTCCATGTCTTAAAGCGGGTGGTTTATTTTCTCTTATGTAAAGGAAGTCTAGCACTTGAAAGTTTGTTCCACCATGTCATCAATTCCCTGCCATTCTTCTCTGCTACCCTTATTGCTTGGCTTGTGAACTTGGGGCCATTTCATAGTTGCTGGTTGACCACTGCGGCTTTAGCCTTTGTGTTAGTTTTCCAGGGAGGAAGGGGATGGAGAAGGGTGTCACAGGGTTACCTGGTGTCCTTGAATAAAAGTCCTTTAGAAGTTTTCTAGGAAAACTCAGGTAGTGACCCCATTATCATCTTGTTGGTGTCCCCTGTCCATTCAGGAGGTGAGGAAGTGTTTTCTGGCTAGACACAAGGCTGCTTCTGACAATACAAGGAATCTGTTATTAAGGACATAGGTGAAGTGGATATTAGGTAAGCAACTGGCAGCCTCTCCATGGAGATACTAATTGCAGCATGTGTGCAGGCTGATAAGCGTTATCTTGTTAGCAAGGGAAAAATACTCAGCATAGGATGGAGAGGAGACAGTTGCATAAGTGGAGTTTGAGGGAAGATGGGATAATGTATATATGGGGAAGCTTTGGCTTTTGAAAGGAGCATGGACAGTTGAGGAAAGGCAGGTATATGGGACAAGATACAAGTTGGTGGTAGACTCTGTACCAGGGGCATGAGAAAGTTCTCTTCTGATTGGTTCTATTTTCTCTGAAATAAGCCAAGTTGTCTGTTAGAAGGTGAGAGGAGGGGATGGAAGACTGTTAGAGGTTAGAGGAAAGAGAAGGTATGCGTAGTCACTTGAAGAGCAGATTGTCTTGGGTTATTTGAGATTTGTGATCATAAGTTTAAAATAGATCAGTCAGCGTGGTTTCTGTCTGCTTCTGGTACTTGGGTGTGTGCAAAGTATGTGGAGAGTTGAATTTCACCAGAATCGAAATGCTAGTGTGAGTGAACTGAAAATTGAGTGCATGTGGTCACAGATAGGATGTGTGAAAGAGAGCTTGGAGGTAGTGAGGTATTTAGTAGAAGTTTATTCTTAAAAATAATTATAATATATTTTATAAATTTTATTTTATATAAATATGTAAATTATAAAATAATTTATTGTCACATCCAAATTCTACATACACTTAACATAGGCTAATAGGCCCATATGTATATTATATATATTTTATAATTTATATATTTTATAAAATTATTTGTATTTTAATAAATTATTATAAAAATCCAACAAGTATAATGGGAACTACAAATATAATTTAAAATTTCTTTTTTTTAAATATTTTTTTTTATTTTAAAATTGTGGGGTACAGTTAAGGGTTAGGTGCGGGAGTCCAGCTCCACAGAGAGAGTCAGGGCCTGACTGGAGAGAATCAGGAACAGCGAAGAAGAAAAGACGAAGATGACAGGAATCCTCTTCCTGGGGAGATCTCAAGACTCTGCCAATTTTTATTCAATTCTTACAAGCTTATATAGTTTTTTTACCGACCCCCCACCCACAAAATGTATCCCATGTTATACATTAAATGTTTACATCATGTTTTTTCTTTTGTTTATGGGGAAGTTGACCTTTACAAGTTTCATTTTGTTTCTTCCTGCTACCAGGTGGTGTAACAAAATACCAGCTGCCAATTTATCAGCCACGTCCTGTGACCCCTAGGTCACCTGAATCTCTTCCCTTCGCTATTCTATTTCTTTTCCTTTACTAATCTATTTTCTTAATTCTACCCTTATATATACTTTCAGCAGCAATATATTGACTTGTTTTTTCTTTTATATAACCACCCTTATCTTACCCACTACGAATTCTTAATGCTATTAATTTAAAAATTTAACTTTCTTAATTCTAATTGCCTTATCTATATTACTTGCTATTTTCTTATCACCTATTTTACATTTTATATTTCTAAACAAAACACATCTAAATCTACACTTATATATGAAATTAATCTTCTAATCCTAAATGTCTTTAGTTTTAAACCTACATTAAGTGTGTATAATTTTAAGTTTACCTTAAAACTTAATTATTTCCTATTCCTTATATTTAACACCTACATCTATAATAAACATTTATCTTTTAATTATAACTGCTATTTATTTAATTCTAACCCTTACTTTAATTTTAACTTTCTTTCTAATTAAACTATAATATTTCTTAAATCAAAAGGCATGTCTGTGACTTGTTTTTCCTGAAAACACCTGTTTTTGGAGATACTCTGTCTCAGTTTCTCACTTCCTCATCAATCACAACTGTCAATGTTGTTACTTATAAAGGGTGTGAGGAAGTACTTGTTTTTCCTTTTTAGCTAAAGGTTGCAAAATTTGCATTCCCTTGTCCCTTCAGGGGGGAAATTTTTGCTGTTGAGCCCTTTTTACATTTCTATACATAGGTTTACTGCTAATTCCACATCCTTGCACCTTCTAGCTAATTCTTTTATTTATCAAGGGAAGTGTTTTTCAAGCCTAAGCACGCATTCCTTTAAGGCCAAAAGGAGTCCTTCAATAGGATCCATGGGGCTCTGCCTCCAGCATGGCTGCTTCCCACTGGGGCTCTGCTCCCAGTCAGCGTTTTTCCCATTTTTGGGTAACCTCCATTTTGCCTCGTTAGAGGTTGCGGCTTCTGGCAGTTAGGTATACAAATATTCATTGTGCAGGTACCCTTGTTGATGAGGTGTGCCCCCATTTCCCCAGATAGATATTGACTACTGTTAATCCCACCTCTCTTCCCCTCCCTGCCTCTCTCATAGTTTCCCGCCACTGTCAATCCTTTTCTTATAGTATTATGGTAGTTGTTCAAGGTTCACTTATGAGTGAGAACATGTGATACTCAGATCTTTGTTTCTGTGAGAGATCACTCAGTATTATAAACTCTAATTCCATCCAGGTTGCTGCAAAATTCATGATTTTGTTCTTTTTTATGGCTGTGTAATATTCCATTGTGTATATGTACCACATTTTTAAAATCCAGTCCTCTTTTGATGGGCAGCATAGTTGGCTCCATGATCTTGCTATTGTGAACAATGCTGCGAAAACATACATGTGCAGGTATCTTTTTATAGAGTGATTTGAGTTCTTCAGGGTATATTCCCAGTGTAGAGGTGTTCCCTTTTTGCCACATCCTCTCCAGCATCTGTTATTTTTTGAGTTATTGATAATGGCCATTCTGACTGGAGTTAGGTGGTATTTCAGTGTAGTTTTAATTTGTATCTCCTTGATGACTAGTGAGGTTGAACATTTCCTCATGTATCTGTTGGCTGCTTGTATGTCTTTTGAGAAGTGTCTGTTCATCTCTTTTGCCCACTTTATAATGGGGTTGTTTTTTTCTTTTCAGCATGTTTGAGTTCCTTGTAGATCTTTGATGTTAGGCCTTTGTCAGACATGGAGTTGGCAAATACTTTTTCCCAGTCTGTGGGCTGTCTCCCTGCTCTCTTGACGGTTTCTTGTCAGTTTAATGAGATCCCACTTGTCTGTCTTATCTCTTATGGCCTAAGCATTTCGGGTTTTGCTCAGGAATTGGATGCCAGTTCCAACTTCAATAAAGGTGTGTCCTGCATTTTCTAAAGTTCTTATGGTTTGAGGTTTTACATTTAGGTCTCTGATCCATTTAGAGTTAATTTTTGTGTATAGGGATAGATAGGGGTCCTGTTTGAAGGAAAAATAAATGGGTGAAATTTACTTGGGCAATATATTTTTAAAACCCAATATAAACAATGTATGATCACTTCAACATGTAGTTATTGTAAAAACTATTAATAGATATTTTTCATTCCTTTTGGAATGCTTTTCGAGTGCTCAGTAGTTCTGTCTGTCATGTGGCTTCCATGTTGAACAGAGCAAGTCTGCGGAGTGACATGGATGGTTGGTTGAGGTAAGGGTGAAGGACAAGACTGAGAAGCAGTTTGTCCCTGGCTCAGCATCTGGAAGAGTAGGCATGGGGCACAGGTTGAATAATGGGGAGTGCTGGGAGGAGGTGCTAGGCCCTCCTTAATTTTTCATCAGAACCTCCCCCTCTTGTGCCTGAATCAGTGAGTATCCTTCAGCATGTGCACCAGGTGGTCCTCCTCATTCTCTGTTGGCCTCATAGTTTTGCAACTTCTTACAAGGTGCTCCTTAAATTCTGTCTTGGTCATTTTGATATTTGGTTTTCTCCTCATCTGTCTTTTAAGTTATGTGGATCGATTTTCCTCTAATCATGTTACGATACAAGTCCACCCAGTTGTTCCCAGAGTGTTCCATTTTTAAAATAGGGAGCTCTGTGTACATGGGCTCATTAACCTGTGTTAAGTGTAAGAGGAATTTGGATATGACTAAATTTTTTTTTTTTTTTTTTTTTAGAACAGGATCCAAAACACTGGTAGTTGTAAGCAATTCTGGGTCTTGATGGTTTGCTACTAATGCACGCGTTTTTGTGGTTTTATTTTCCCATATTCAGTGGAATTTTAAAGGGAGAATGCAAAATCCTCCAAGGGGGAAAAAAAAAATAGAAAAGCCATAATAATTTTTTTTGAGTCAGAGTCATAATAATTTTTTTTTTGAGTCAGAATCTCACTCCATCGCCCAGGCTGTAGTGCAGTGGCACACTCACGGCCACCCCAGCCTCAACCTGCTGGGCTCTGGCATCTGTCCGCCTCAGCATTCCAAGTAGCCGGAATTACAGGTACGTGCTACCATGCCTGGCTAATTTTTGATTTTTTGTAGCCAGGCTAATATTGAACCACTGGGCTCCGGCAATTCTCTCGCCTTGGCCTCCCAAAGTGCTGGGATTAAAGGCTTGATCCACCACACCTGGAAGAATATTTTTAAGAAGATTGTAGAATCTTTCTGAGAGTTTTTAAAAAATATAATAAATGTAATATAATTTTATTGTAGAAACTTGGACAATATGGAAAAATAAATAGAAGAAAGAAAGGACTATTGTCTTATCATCTTAAGATAATTACCATTCATGTTTTGGTTTCTTCCCTTCTAGTTTTGCTTTTCCCTGAGTTTATGTGTTAATCATGGTATAATTTTTTTCTTGTCTTTTTCATTATGATACTGTCATTTGATACATTATGCATTATGATACTGTCATTTTCTGTGTTGCAAAGTTATATAAATATTTTAATGTTGACTTAGTATTTTGTCAATTGATAATGCAGCTTAGTTAACTGTTATTGTGCTATTGAGCATTTAGGTTATTTTTACTTAGAAAGGAGTTTTTCTTTAAAATTAAATCTTTTTTCTTAATTATAAAAGTAGTGTGTATTAGTATAGAAAATAGAAAACAGGAAAAAAGTGGAATTAAGTATCAGTAGTTTCCACCAATAACAGCAGCTATTTTGGTGAATACCTTCTGGCCATTTTCTTATAAATAATTATTTTGCAATTTGTATTTATACAAATACGCAAAAGTGGTATTTGACAAGTTTTTTAAAAAATAATTTTTAAGGTCATTCATTAAGTTAGCATTTTTCCAGGTAACCAGCCTTCATAACCATCATTTCTAATGTCTGTGTAGAATTCTGCCACGTACATTCCACCATTTTCTAATTCACTCACCAGTTGTGCATTCAGATGTTTTTCAGTAGATGCAAGGCTTTTAAGAATTTGTTTCAGAGTAAATATGCTGTGTTTTTATAGGTTCGTCTCACCCATGAAATTAAACACAAGAATATTGTAACTTTTCATGAATGGTATGAAACCAGCAATCATCTCTGGCTAGTAGTGGAACTCTGCACAGGTGAGAAAGATTGTGTATGAAGTGCTATGAATGTTGTATTGAAAAAAAAAAGTTATTATTCTTTTATCTTCTATTGCAAATATAAGTAGTTGATATTTTTTATTATGTTAATTTGAAAATATATTGCCTAATAGATATTAGGGAAGGGTAAAGTGCCAAGATGTTTTGTAAAAGGAAGGATTTATGTAAAATTCAATCTGGGGTTGACTTTAGTATAAAATCACCTGCATAAAAATTTAGAAATATTTTAAAGTGATTAATAATCAAACAAATTTTTTCAAGAAATAAAAACAAACATTTTAGGTTTTTGAACTGTTGATTAGGTAATAAATTTAGAGTGATTATCTTTTTGTTTGTATGAAAAGGATACTTGCACTTTATAAAATTTTTAGCAATGTGGACAAGTACAAAGATGAATCAACAAATAATTTGTTGTAACAAGTTATAGCTGTTGCTTCATACAACTTGCTGGAACTATATACAGGAAGAACAGTGACTAACTACATAGACATCTGGGCTTTTAGTTTCAACATTTTAAAAATTTAACAGGAGAGAAATATTAGTTAACTTCTATTTATACATTGAGTAATAATAAAGGATGAGTAAATATTAAGAGATATTGTAATTATTATTAGCTTTGAATCTAACCTGTTGTATTGGCACTTATAATAATAAAACTTAATTATAAAAGAATTAATTTGAAGTAATAACTTATTTGTATTTTTCTAAATTAATAGGTTAATATATTAATTATGGTTGGATTACTTCCGTAGATATATATACCGACAGGGTTATCAGGGGATACTCCTAGCATTACTTTTTGCTTCAGCTGCTGTTTTTGTCCTCTGACCAGGTATAATATCCTAACTCTAAGTATGTCTATGATTGTACAAGGGTGACCGAGAATTATTTTTTAGAGGACAGGCCCCTTGTAGTACAGGTTTCCCCTGCTAGGTAACGTGTTCTAGGAACCCATAGGCATCAGTATACCAGCTAGTGTTGTTGTGAGAGGGTGCATTCGGCTTCAGTGAATTTTTTTTTTTTTTTTTGAGATTCTTTCAGTGCATTTGCCCATTTCATGATGGGTGGTTTATGAGTGCACCTGCCCACACTGCACTTGAGTGTTCAGCAGTTTTTGACCAAAAATGGCATGACCCCTTTCCCACCCTCCCTATTCACCTGATCTTTTCCTGAATGACTTTTTTTGTTGTTGTTTCCCCAGTGAAAAATGTCCTCAAAGGGAAATGTTTTGTGATGGGGAAGAGGTAAACAAAAATGGCAGAAACACTAAAAGGCATCAAAATTGATGAGTTCAAAAACTGTTTTGAGCAGTGAAAAAAGCGTCTTGATAGGTGTATTGCATCAAATGGGGAGTACTTTGAAAGTAACTGAAATTTAAACATGTAAGAGTAAATATATAATTTTAATAAATATATTCTGTTTCTTTGGGTCCCCCCATAATGGTTTTTCACCACCAAAACAAATAAACAAAACTCCCAATACATCTTACCTTTATTACAGTAATTCTTATTAAACTTTCAGTTGCCAGCAAAGACTGCTTTTTCTGAACTTGACTGTTGTAATCCTGACCCATTAAAAAAAGTTTGTTTCTAGCACTTAGATGGTGGAGATGTAACTGGGACCTCTGAAGAATATAGCAATGGAATTCACAGTGTGCCTGCCTTTGGCCTTTTATTTCGTCAGTGGTGCACACTAAGAGTGTGATTAACAGCCAAGGAAAGGCAATGTCATTTTTGTCACGCAGTACTTTGCAGACTGTGACCTGACGCACATGAGTAAACAAGACTACTTCACATAATGTTATTTAAATGCACAATTTTGGGCTAGTATTTAACATTAGTTTTTGCAGCTGTTCATTTTCTGAGGAATCTGGGGTGATTATCCTTTCGTTTCACCTGCTTTCTTCTCACCATAGCAAGCAGGTGCTTTTCTGGAGCTGTCTGGGAACTTGGCCATAGACTTTTGTGCTTGGGCCACTGTGTTCACTCTATGTGTGTTTCACTTGCCAAACTGTCAGGGTTTACTGTCTTGATCATTTTTTAATGCTCAGTGTCTGCAAACATAGAACCTCTCAGAGGTAGTTGGTGATGTTGGTGGGTTGAAATGGGTGATTTTAATTAACTTCTTGCAGGTGGTTCCTTAGAAACTGTTATTGCTCAAGATGAAAGCCTCCCAGAAGATGTTGTGAGAGAATTTGGGATTGATCTGATTACTGGATTACATCATCTTCATAAACTTGGCATTCTTTTTTGTGACATTTCTCCTGGGAAGGTAATTTATGAAGTTTTGATTTCCTAACTGCTTCTGTCTCAATTTAGAGTGCGTTCTCAAAAGCATTTTTATTATTATTATTTTTGGGTTGGACTCTTGCTCTGTTACCCAGGCTGAAGTGTAGTGGCACACTCACAGCCACCCCAGTGTTGACCTGCTAGGCTCCGGCTATCCTTCTGCCTCAGCCTTCCAAGTAGCTGGAATTACAGGTGTGTGCTACCGCGCCTGGCTAATTTTTGATTTATTGTAGAGATGAGGTCTCGCCAAGTTGCCAAGGCTGGTCTCGAACCTGCGGCCTCAGGCAATCCTCTCACCTCGGTCTCTCAAAGTGCTGGGATTACAGGCTGAGCCACTGAGCCCGGCCTGTTTTTATTTTTAAATAAACTTTAAGTGAACTTTTAAAAAATAAAAGATATATAAGGTACTATATTTAAGTTACCTATTTAAGAGCTTTTTGATTGTGAATTCTCTCTTTTCAGAACTCTTTGAGTAATTACTTATTGCTGTTAAAGGTATATTGTAAATGATGAACCTGGTAGGTCTTTAAGATAAGGTTCTTTCAGCTCTTAAATCATAGTGCACAGTTATGAACCATTTTTTTAGTTTGATAGAGACATTTCTAACTATATGAGTATATGTGCAATTTTTGATATTATGGATCAAATATTTTCTGGTAAAATGAATTATCCATAGCTAAATGTGCTTCAGTATAGCAGAGTCATAGAAATCTGCTTAGTTTCTGAGTTCAATCAATGCTGACACTTAGAAACTGTGTGATCCTGGACAAATTACTCTGCTTCTCTTTGCCTTAGTTTCCTTGTCTGTGATATGGGGATGGATGTTTTCAAGGTGGTTATGAGGACTACATATTTAGGCTAAGTTTCTAGGATACTTTTTGATACATAGTTGTTCTCAATTAGTGATTTCTATTTTTTTTTTTCCTGAGTCAGGATCTCACTCTGTCACGCAGGCTAGAGTGCAGTGGCACGATCATGGCTCATTTGTACCTCAAACTCCTGGGCTCAAGGGATCCTCCTGCTTCTACCTCCTGAGTAGCTGGGACTACAGGCCACCACACCTGGCTAATTTTTTGATTTTTTTGTAGAGCTAAGGTTTCATTGTGTTGCCTGGACTGGTCTTGAACTCTTGGGCTTAAGCAATCCTCTCACCTTGGCCTCCTAAAGTGCTGAGATTATGGGCATGAGCCATCACGCCCAGCCTATTATTGTCTTTATAAGTACATACTCTTAGGAACTGGACATATTACTTGTCTGAGTTTTTACTTCTTTTTCTTTAATGTATTCCAATGAAATTAAAAGTTGCATATTTCACTTTTAATTTTATTTTTGTAAGCCATCTGTATGAGAAGTTAATTAAACCTAAAAGTGAAAACTCCATAAAAACTCTGTCTGATGAATAAATGTTCTTGTTTGAAATACTCTGAAGTCTGTAGCCACTCAACTGTCATTGTAGTGCTGAAAGTAGCTATAGACAGCATGTAAATGCATGGGTGTGGCTATATTTCAATAACTTTATTTATGGACACTGAAATGTGAATTTCATATAATTTTCACATGTCAAAATTATTCTTTGTTCGATTAAAAACAAAAAACTCTTTAGAAAGATAAAAACTACTCTTAGCTCATAGCTGTACAGAAACAGGCAGTGGCAGGGATTTGACCCAGAGGCTGTAGTTTGCCAGTATGTGTATAGGAATTGTTTCATGACGTTTGTGATCGGCCGTTATGATCTGAGGAATTCAGGCTGATTTGTAATGGAACCTGTGCTCAGGGGTTAGCAGAGGTTGAACAGGATTCCTGTTTCTGTGAATAAACTTTTATTGGAACACAACTGTACCCTTTCATTTATGTGTTATCGGTGGCTTCTGTTATGTAACAACAGTAGAGTTGAGTAATCAGGACAAAGAATGTATTGCTTGCAAAGTCTTAAATATTTACCAGCTGCCTCTTTAAAGCAAAGTTTACTGATCCTTGTCAGGGGTTCCCTGGTCCAGAAGCATTAGCCTTACTTGGGTTTTGTTAGAAATGAGCCCCACTCCAGACCTGTTGAATCAGAAACTTAGGAGGTAGTGACTAGTTGTCTGTACTTTAATAAATCCTCCAGGGGATTCTGATGCTTAAATAAATTTAAAAGCTACTGTTGTAGACCAACAGACATTCTTAGGAAGTGTATGTGACTAGAAGTTAAGGGTTAACATCAAATTGCCTTTAAAAAACACAAAGCCATCTGACCCAGAAATACTATTAATGACTCTAGAGGAAACAATAAATTAATAGAACATTGGCTCCTGGCATTTCCAATAATCAGCATATACCTTCTAATCACAGATTATATTACCTGACTTGAGCACTTATCACATGCCAGTGACTGTCATAAGCCCTTTATATGTATTAACTTCAATGAATCTTTACAACAGTCTGAAGAGTTAGGTATTACTTTTCCTGTTTTATAGGTGAACAGACTGAGGATTAGAAAGGCTAAATAAATTATTCAGGGCCAAAGAGCAAGTAAGTGGTGGACCTGGGGCTAAAATCCAGATTTCTAACTTCAGAACCCTAGTTTTAACCCTACATTATACTTCCTTTCTTGAATAAACCACATACTTGGGCAGGTGGGTTTTCAAATCCTTTTTCAGCTGTCAGGGTTGGCAAGTGTAGATTGTTCTATAAACATTGTTCTTTAACTTACTCAAAAGCCTGAAGTTTCCCTCTATGGGTATGTGTTCATTGTATACATCTGGGAATGTACGATTTAATTTTTGACTTTTTTTTTTTTTGAGTTGGAGTCTCACTCTGTCGCCCAGACTGGAGTGCAGTGGCTGCTCCCGGCCACTGCAGCCTCGACCTGCTGGGCTCTGGCGATCCTTCCGCCTCAGCCTTCCAAGTAGCTGGAATTACAGGCATGTGCTACCACGCCCGGCTGATTTTTTGATTTATTGTTGAGATGAGGTCTCGCTGCCCAGGTGGGTCTCGAACCCGTGGGCTCAGGCAATCCACTCACCTCAGCCTCCCAAAGGCACGGGATTGCAGGCTGAGCCACCGAGCCCGGCTGACTTTATTATTAAAATGTGTTTTTTTAGTTTCTTTCTAAAAAAAATTGTAAGCATTAATTTTTCTGAGTTGTGATGGATCAAGAAAGCCAATGGTCAAAAGTTTTTTAGTAAGTATGAGAGGTACTGATGTATGTACAAACTAAGGTGAATTTGTTTCTGAAAACATTTATTTTTTAATCTTCACAGATACTCTTGGAAGGGCCTGGCACATTGAAGTTCAGCAATTTTTGCTTGGCAAAAGTGGAAGGTGAAAATTTGGAAGAGTTCTTTGCTTTGGTGGCAGCAGAAGAAGGAGGAGGTGATAGTGGGGAGAATGTCCTGAAGAAAAGCATGAAAAGTAGAGTCAAAGGTTTGTGGACCTGGAGAATTAGGGACCACCCAAGTTCTGTTTAGGAGATAATGTGGATCTTTTGTTTTGGCAGTCAAATAATGTACTGAAAATAATAATGACCAGAAGACATAGTCTAGACACAGGAATGGCTTTGTCCATGGCTTTAACTGTGTCAGACCTGGGAGACCTTTAACAAAGCCTGCATGACCTCTAATAAAGCCTGTGTCTTTTCCTTGGCTTTGTATTTTACTGACCACTCATTAGCACATAAGGTAGGGGTTTAAACACTAGAAACAGAGCCTGGCACACACTAGTGGCCCAATAGATATTTCCTCAATATGGTCCAGTGGTAGATATTCTGCAGTTGAGGCAGATTTCTAGGGGTGCATTTTTGGCAGGTGGTTTTGACAGTGAGATGGGGTCGGGGGTGTTAAAAATTGAAGGGAGAATCTGAAGTGATACCTTTTGGGGAAGTGGTAAAAAGATCTTTCCTTCTCAAGTTCCATGTTCAGGTGCTTGAGACTTTGGGCCATCAACACTCCATAATACACACCAAGTTGTGTGATAGTGAAAGGAAAGGGTACTATAAGAGAGGGCAGCATCCTTGGACTTCGCAGTCAGGTGGCCCAGGGATTAGAAGCATGAGGGAAGAGCACAAAAGGCAATAGGTTAATTGTAGGCTTCATAAATATGACCAATGAAATTTAATTTTCAGGGCCAGCCTTGTATAGTAAGATTTCATACCCAAGAAGAAGGCTCTTAATGTCCCCAAATTGCATTCTATAGAATGACCAGCATTCCATGACAATGACTATTATGAACTATGTTAGTAGAATATTAAGTTCTGAATTATTGTTTGCGATGCTATTATGGAAAACAGGAAGGTGGTATATTTCAGGAAAGCATATTTAGTAAAGGGAAGAAGGCTGTGTTGTAGAGAAATGGGTCAGAAGTCCTAGCAGTGATGCTTACTTCTGAGCTTAATCCAAGAACAGTCTCCATGAGTGGGGCAAGTTAGCCTCTTTAGTCACGGGTGGAAGACACTCTTGTAACCAGCAGGACAGTATCAGTCCTGACCTTTGGGGATCATCCATGTCATAGGCAATTCACTTTCACGTCCCTGTGGTATAAAGATAAGAGTAAAATGTAAAAACATTTCTGTTTCTCTGAAGGCTCTGAGGATTCATTCTAAGTGTGACCATGAACAAGGCACATGAAATCAACACCTACCTTGCCTTTTGACCTATGTGAATGATGGGTGTTGTGGTGGTGTTGATGATTGGTCAATAGTGGCATATACTGTTAGAAATCTGTTAACATTGATGCTGGTGTTAGATACTGATGAATGAAAAGAGAGCATTTTCGGTTGACTTGCATAAAGTTAATATTACAAAGAGCTTCTAATAAGTTCACCTGGATTCTTTTTATCTTTGTAACCTTAAGAATAATGTCACATAGCTTCTAAGAGTTTTAATTTCCTGTGTAAAGTTAGGGGGTTAAACTGGATTATAGGACCCAAATTTAAGGAAAGGAAAGTCTTATAAGATTTCATACTCAAGAAGAAGGCTCTTAATGTCCACACAAAGTGGCCCAGTTTAAGAGGGAATGGTGAGGATTGTGTTGACCTGGGCTCACTTCTGACTCAGTGTTGTTGACTGAGAGAAGCTGGAAGTCTGGACTGATTTAGGAAATTATTTTCAAGTTTAGAATCCTCTCCCTGCAGGTTAGTGTTGAGGTTCTCAGACCTGGTCCCTGACTACTTCTCTGTTCTTGTGGAGGCTGTGAGAATGTGCCTCGTCCTTCAACTGCAGGGAGTACAATTGACTGTGGCCTCTGGCTACACAAGGAGGAAATCCATCACTTACTCTGAGGCCACATATACCATAACTGCCCCCAACTAACAGGGGAGCATGGTGGGAACACTAAGGGAGGCCTCTTTCTGGGAGATATTCTGGTAGTGACGTGGGTTAGGGATCTCTATCTTGTAGAACCCTAGACTACATGGCATCTATCTAAGGATGCTTCCATTTAAATTTCTTTCTCTCTCTTTTTACTGAGAGTCCACCATGCATTGTGATCAGACCGGTTTTTCCCATCTTTTCTCACATGTGTTTCCTGTAATAAAATTCTTGTTTTAGAGTCTGCTTCTCGGAGGGCCCAGACTGACAGTTCTCATTCTACCCCCACCGTTGTCCTTCTGTTCCAGCAATACACTGTTTACAGTCTCCTGCATATGTCACATGACTGCTTACACCTGTGCCCTTACTCTTTTGCTTTCTCTCTGTCTTGGCTTCAGCTTTCTTTTCTTTTTTTTTTTTTTTTTTGAGTTGGAGTCTCACTCTGTTGCCCAGACTGGAGTGCAGTGGCCGCTACCGGCCACCGCAGCCTTGACCTGCTGGGCTCCGGTTGGTCCTTCCGCCTCAGCCTTCCAAGTAGCTGGAACTGCAGGCGTGCACTACCATGCTCGGCTTATTTTTTAAAATTTAATTTTATTGTAGAGATGAGGTCTTGCCAAGTTGCCCAGGCGGGTCTTGAACCTGTGGGCTCAGGCAATTCATTCACCTCGGCCTCCCAAAGCGCGGGATTACATGTTGAGCCTCCGAGCCCAGCCTTCAGCTTTCTTGAAGAAGACTCCCTTACTTCCTTGTCCCTCTGGGTGATGGGATTTTACTGGACGAAATACTTTTTTTTTTTTTTTTGAGTTAGAGTCTGTGTTGCCCAGGCTGGAGTACAGCGGCATCATCACAGCTCACTGCAGCCTTGATCTCCTGGGCTCTGGTAATCCTTCCATCTCAGCTTCATGAGTAGCTGGGACTACAGGCATGTGCCACCATGCCTGACTAATTTTTTGATTTTTTTTTTTTTTGTGGAGGTCTCACTATGTTGTCCAAGGCTGATCTTGAACTCCTGGGCTCAAGCCTAGTCCTCCCAAAGTGCTGGGATTTCAGGCATTGAGCTGCTGTACCTGCCCCTTTTCTTTGAGACAAGGTCTCTCTGTTGGACAGGCTTCAAGCAATCCTTCTGTTTCTGAACTGAATACTTGGGTGTTGGTTCTTTTCTTCTATTATTTTTATAATGTTGTGTGCGTAAATCTATTATTGAACTTATGTAATGAAATTTTCTGTGTTTGTCTTTTTCCATTTGATTGTGAGTGTAGGGACTTTATATTCTTGTGTTCATTATTGTATTTATTTGTTAATTCCACATTTATTTATTAATTTGACAAAAATTTAGGCATGTTCAAGGCACTGGAAATATGGATGAGAAAACAGACATTCATATTCAACAGATATTAACGAAGCGCCTATCACACATTGGACAGGGTGCCAGAGCACCCCATGGGCCTTCTTTGTCTTTGTTTCCTCAGCATCTGGTGCAGGCAGTGGGCCCTCTGTGATGTTTTGCTGAACAAATGTATGTGTGTGTGAAATGTGATAGCACAGCAAACATGATCCAGAGGAGAACTTTTCAGCCATGCATCAGGACACTACGAGGCTGCTTGTTTGGCTGCAATGGGCCCTTGAGATATGATTTGCTGGAAGGTTTACTTCAGGGGAGACTTGTTTCCAAGTCATTGGTGAATATTTCCTTCATGGAGACAGGATTCTCACTAGGAGGTGGAATAGTGGAAGGAGTGTGCACCAGGGAGAGTCTAGGACCCTGGGTTTTGGCGAGTGCTCTGCAATTGCCCTGCTGTGTGACTCGCAAAACGCTAAGGGCCCCTCCAAGCTGCAGTTTCTCAACTCAGTGAATAAGGGAGTTTTCTGGATCTAAAGTATGGGATTTCTGTGTAATACTAAACTTAATAGTATATGTGGGACACTAAATATTTCCTATTCTCTCTCTGGATAGATGGTAGAATTGCATTTCCCTCTGGCCAAAGCCAACCAAGTATGATCAGAAGTGATGTGATTTACTTTGAGGTGGGAATTTTGGGAACCAGTATTCAATTTGTTACATTCTTTCTTCCTGTCTTGTGATCCAGGAAGCATGAGTTGAGATGGAGCCTTTGTCAGCCTGGCTCTGTGAATAACTGTGAGAATCAGAGCCCCTTTTCTGATTTTTGATGGACATGTTTGAGTAATAAATAAAGCTTGGCTAAGCCAGTGGGATTTTAGGGTTGTTACTGCAGCTTCACTCGAGCTATTTTTTTTTTTTTTGAGTTGGAGTCTCACTGTCACTCAGACTGGGGTGCAGTGGCCACTCCCGGCCGCCGCAGGCTCTACCTGCTGGGCTCTGGCAATCCTTCTGTCTCAGCCTTCTAAGTAGCAGGAACTACAGGCGCGTGCTACCACACCCGGCTAATTTTTGATTTATTGTAGAAATGAGGTCTCGCCAAGTTGCCCAGGCGGGTCTCGAACCCGCGGGTTTAGGCAATCCACTCACCTCAGCCTCCCAAAGCACGGGATTACAGGCTAGCCACCGAGCTGGCAACTCGAGCTATTCTAATTGAAACAGTGTAGTGGAAGGGTCTTTTCTTTTGACTATTCAAATTGTTAATTAAAAATAAGAATGTAACTAAATGTGCCGCCTCTCTCTCTCAGGTGGTTTTTCAAAATCTATATTTATACATATCCTTTGTAAAATATAATCTTAGAATTAGAAGACATTTACAAATATGAAACACACATAAAGTTTTATTCATGTGTATATTTTCTTCCTGCCGTTTTCATCTTACCAGATCTCTGCAGGGAAGGTTTACATTGCAAATGTCTAACAGTTATTCTTTACACTTTGCTTTTAGGATCGCCTATATACACAGCACCAGAAATTGTGAGGGGTACTGACTTTTCCATCACCAGTGACCTCTGGTCTTTGGGCTGTCTGCTGTATGAAATGTTTTCAGGTGATTATCAGTATAAAATCAGAGCTAGATTAAAACAAACAAAACCAGGTTAAGTCTGTAGTTTGCAGATATTTTACCTATAAGGTGTTTTTAAAAAGCTGGTTTTATTACATTATACATACTAAATTTTTGAGTGAATTGCTTAGTGATTAGGCATATGCAGATTCTTAGGAACTTTTTGACACATGGGTAGTTTTTCATGATAATCATCTAGAATGTTGAAATGTGCCTAACTAGTAAACAAATATGATTATTAGAAATTTGTATTAAAGGGACCTTTTGACTATCAATTATTCAGATGTGTTGAATGGCTCATGCAACCCTTGGATCACAGGAGTGGTCTGTATGTGAATTTGTGAATTTGTTAGGATATACATTTTGAATTAGAGAATTACGAAAAAATATATATACAGTGCCTTGTACTTACTAGGCGTTCAGTGATTGCCTATATAATTTTTCTGCAAATTGTGTAATCCTGAAATATCTGTAGTTGAGATTAGTTTAGAATTATTGGTGATAGAAAACTGTT
This sequence comes from Cephalopachus bancanus, assembly GCA_027257055.1. NCBI lineage: Eukaryota > Metazoa > Chordata > Mammalia > Primates > Tarsiidae > Cephalopachus > Cephalopachus bancanus. Next base: position 9,151,338 of record JAPVLO010000021.1, on the reverse strand, counting down.
GTTTACTTTTGCAAGTTTTCATGTGATTTCAGGAAAACCTCCATTCTTCTCAGAAAGTCTTCCAGAATTAACTCAAAAGATCTTATATGAAGATCCATTGCCACCTATTCCAAAAGGTAAGATTTCTTATGATAAATGGAGGTAATTTACTTTTTTCATTGATTAAAGGTGTGCCTTTTATCCAAAGACTTTTTAAAATTGATTCATAACTGACCCCAAGAGTTATATTTTATAAATGGTCTCAAATTGATAGTTTTAGAAATGTAGCATTTTCTTTCTCATGTTTAAAAGGTATTGGAATGGAAAACAAAATACAGCTAATAGCTAATAGTCTCCCTTTTGGTTTTTCTTTTTGAGTCAGAGTATCACTGTGTTGCTCAGACTAGAGTGCAGTGGCATGATCACAGCTCACTGTAGCCTGGCCTTTTGGGCTCAGGTGATTCTTCCGCCTCAGCCACCTAAGTAGCTGGGACTACAGGTGTGCAGCACCCTTCTCTCCCCTCCCCTCCCCTTCTTCTTTTTGTCCTGATATGTTGCCTAAGCTGGTCTTAAAATTCCTGGGCTCAAGCATCCTCCAACCCAGTCTCCCAAAGGTAGGGATTATAGGTGTGAGCCACCATACCCAGCCAGTTCACCTCATTTAAAACAAATTATTGGGCAGCCCCCTCAGGTCCCTTCCCACTCTGGGAGCTTTTCTGTCCTCTCAATAAATCCTGCTTTAAAAACAAAAACAAAAACAAAAACAAATTATTTTGTGCACCTATATCACATTAAATCTGGTTTAAAGACTTAAAAAACAAACCTTTATATAATACTGCTTTTTGTATATATTATTTCCTTAATTTGTATTCATAGCCCATGTGGTTATTTCTACCTAGTTTTTGAATAGGAATAAATCAGGCATTTCTGTGTCCTTATCTTGATGAATCAGAATGCTACCCTTACAAGTATTTTTTTTTTTTTTTATTCCAAAACTTTTTTTTTAATCAATATTTTATATTTTGATATTGTGGGGTACAGTTTAGGGTTAGATATACAAATATGCTTCGTTCAGGCACCCTTATGATAAGGGGTGTCTCCCCGTTCCCAGACAGATATTGACTACCATGAATCCCACCTCCCTTCCCCTCCCCCCATAGTTTCCCACCACTCTCAGTCTTTTTTTTTTTTTTTTGTATTATGGTAGATGTTCAAGGTCCAATATGTGAGTGAGAACGTGTGATACTCAGATCTTTGTTTCTGTGAGAGATCACTCAGTATTATTGACTCTAGTTCCATCCAGGTTGCTGCGAAATTCACGATTTTGTTCTTTTTTATGGCTGCATAGTATTCCATTGTGTATATGTACTACATTTTCTTAATCCAGTCCTCTTTTGATGGACAGCATGGTTGGTTCCAGGTTCTTGCTATTGTGAACAATGCTGTGATAAACATTCGTGTGCAGGTATCTTTTTGATAGAGTGATTTGAGTTCTTCAGGGTATATTCCCAGTAGGGGGATTGCAGGGTCATATGGGAGGTCGATATTTAGAGATTTTAGGAATCGCCACACTGTTTTCCACAGAGGTTGCACTAGTTTGCACTCCCATCAACAGTGTAGAAGTGTTCCCTTTTTGCCACACCCTCTCAGCAACTGTTATTTTTTGAGTTATTGATAATGGCCATTCTGACTGGAGTTAGGTGGTATTTCAGTGTGGTTTTGATTTGCATCTCCCTGATGATTAGTGAGGTCTTCCTTTGTGAAGTGTCTGTTCATATCTTTTGCCCATTTTATAATGGGGTTGTTCGTTTTTTTCTTTTCAGCATGTTTGAGTTCCTTGTAGATCCAAGATGTTAAGCCTTTGTTAGACCTGGAGTTGGCAAATACTTTTTCTCAGTCTGTAGGCTGTTTCCCTGCTCTCTTGATGGTTTCTTTGGCTTTGCAGAAGCGTGTCAGCTTAATGAGGTCCCACTTGTCTATCTTATCTCTTACGGCCTGTGGGTTTCGGGTTTTGTTCAGGAATTGGATGCCAGTTCCAATTTCCATGAGGGTATGTCCTTCATTTTCTAAGGTTCTTATGGTTTGAGGTTTTACATTTAGGTCTCTGATCCATTTGGAGTTAATTTTTGTGTATGGGGATAGATAGGGATCCTGTTTCAATCTTCTGCATGTGGTCAGCCAGTTTTCCCAGCACCATTTACTGAATAGGTTCTCCTCTCCCCAGTGGTAAGTGGTGGAGGCTTTGTCGAAGATGAGTTGGTTGAGAAATTGAGGTTTCGCTTCTGGAATCTCAATTCTATTCCATTGATCTATATGTCTGTTTCTATACCAGTACCAAGCTGTTTTGATATAGCTTTATAGTAAAGTTTGAAGTCTGGTAATATGATACCACCTGCTTTGTTTTTTTTGCTGAGGATTGTTCTGGCTATTCTTGGTCGTTTGTGTTTCCATATGAATTCCTGTGTTGTTTTTTCTAGGTCTGAGAAGAATGTTCCTGGTAATTTGATAGGTATTACATTGAATCTGTAGATTGTAAGATGGACATCTTCACAATGTTGATTCTCCCATCCCAGGAGCATGGGATATTTATCCACTTGTTTGTGTCATCTTTGATTTCTTTGAACAGTGTTTTGTAGTTTTCATTGTAAAGGTCTTTCACGTCTCTGGTTAGGAAGATGCCAAGGTATTTCATTTTTTTGTGTGGCGATTGTGAATGGAATTATGCTTTTTTATTTGGGTTTGTTTATTATTGGTGTAAAGAAATGTGATTGTCTTTTGCACATTTATTTTATATCCTGAGACTTTGTCAAAGGCCTTTATCAGTGTAAGGAGGTTTTTGACAGATTTTCTTGGGTTTTCAAGGTACATGATCATGTCATCTGCAAAGAGAGATAACTTGACTTCCTCTTTTCCTATTTGGATACCCCTGATTGCCTTCTCTTCTCTGATTGCTCTAGTCATGACTTCCAATACTATATTGAACAGGAAGGGTGAGAGTGGGCATCCTTGTCTTGTTCCAGTTTTCAGGGGAAATGGTTCCAATTTTTGTCTGTTTAGGAGTATGCTGGCTATGGGTTTCTTGTAAATGGCTTTTACTATTTTGAGGTATGTTCTCTATATGCCTAGATGTTCAAGGGTTTTTATCAAGAAGGGGTGCTGGATTTTATCAAAAGCTTTTTTTGCATCTAATGATATAATCATGTGGTTTTTGTTTTGACATCTGTTGATGTATTTAATTACATTTATGGTTTTACAAATGTTGAACCAGCCTTGCATCCCAGGTATGAAGCCTACTTGGTCATGATGGATGATTTTTGAGATGTATTGTTGAATTCGGTTTGCTAGGATCTTGTTGAGAATTTTAGCATCTATGTTCATCAAAGATATTGGCCTGTAGTTCTCTTTCTTTGTTGGGTCTTTACCTGGCTTGGGTATCAATGTGATGTTAGCTTCGTAAAATGATTTGGGGAGAATTCCGTCTTTCTCAATTGCCTGGAATACCTTCAGTAGGATTGGTATCAGCTCCTCCTTAAATGTCTTGTAGAATTCTGCTGGAAAGCCATCTGGAACCGGGCTTTTTTTGGTAGGTAGTTTTCTTATTACATAGTCAATTTCCTTGATTGTTATTGATCTATTTAGAGTCTCAATTTCTTCTTGTTTCAACCTAGGCAGGTTTTGTGATGTCAGGAAGTCCTCCATTTCCTTAAGGTTTTCAAGTTTGTTTCCATACAAGTGTACATAGTAGTCTCTAATGATCTTTTGTATTTCTTCAGGGTCAGATGTGACTTCATCTTTTGTGTTTCTGATTGTGTTTATTTGGGCTTTTTCTCTCTTTTTCTTGGTCAGTCTAGCTAGGGGACCATTGATCTTGTTTATCCTTTCGAAGAACCAGCTTTTTGTTTCATTGATTTTTTTGTATTATCTTTTTGTCTTCTATGTCCTGGATTTGGGCTTTTATTTTGGTGATCTGGATTCTTCTGCTGAAATTAGGGTTTTGGTGGTCTTGCTTTTCCAGCTTTCTTAGGTGGCTTTTTAGGCTATTAATTTGTGATCCTTCCATTTTCTTCATGTGCGTTTGTAGGGATATTAATTCTCCCTTACTACAGCTTTCATGGCATCCCAAAGATTTTGGTAAGATGTTTCTTCATTTTCATTTGTTTCCAGGTATTTTTTAATCTCTGTTTTGATTTCACTGTTGACCCAGGACCCTTACAAGTTTTAAAAATCCTTAAAACTAGATGTAGTTGTAGTATTTTAAAAGTGTTGGAACTTTAATCATATAAATTATGAGTATATAACAGTCTATCATTAGCAATAATTTTAAGGAAAGAAAAGAAAAATGAAAGAGGGCACAAACATAGTACAATATTTTGCTGTACACATTAAGAAGTTAATCTAAGTTGGGCATGGTGGCACGTTCTTGTAATCTCAGCTACTTGGGAGGCTGAGGCAGGAGGATCATTTGAGCTTAGGAGTCTGAGACTGCACTTTGCTATGATTGTGCCACTGCATTCCAACCTAAGTGATAGATGGAGTAAGACCCTGTCTCTAAAACAACAACAACAACAACAATAACAACAAAAAAACTCATAGCAATAATTGTTGTAGAATTCTGTTTTCATCTATGTGTCTTAAGATTAACTCTTTTTCTGTTGTTTTTTTTTATTTTTATTTTTAGAGACAGAGTCTTGCTCTGTTGGCCAGGCTGCAGTGCAGTGACATAATCATAGCTTATTGCAACCTTGAACTCATAGGCTCAAGCACTTGTCCTGCCTCAGCCTCCCAAGTAGCTAGAATTACAAGTGTGCACCACCATATCCAGATAATTTTTAATTTTTTTTTTTTTGTAGAGATGGGGGTCTCATTATGTTGCCTAGACTGGTCTTGAACTCCTGGCTTCCAAGTAATCCTCCTACCCTCACCCTCCCAAAGCCCTGGGAGTATAGGCATGAGCCATTGTGCCCAGCCTGCTGTGAATTTTTAAAAGAAAAGATTTTCAGAAGTAATGAATGGAGGAAATAGGAATACCTGATATTTTCAATTTTTCAAGAATCATCCTAGGTACAAAATATTGATATTTTGAAAAATAGTCTGTCTTTCTTAAAAGCTGCGTTTTTTTTGCTTTCATTTGCTTTGTCTTTCTGTAGAAATCAGTCATTCCTATTTCCTGTAATGATGGTTCTGATTTTTTGTTTTAAATACTCACAGTATTAATTACTGTTTTCTCCTGTAAGTTAAAGGAAGCGACACCTGAAAATGAAGGTGTTAAGGGTTTGGTCAAGATATCACTTGGCTGGACTCGGTGGCTAAGCCTGTAATCCCAGCACTTTGGAGGCTGAGGAGAGTGGATTGTCTGAGCCCACGCGTTCAAGACCAACCCGGGCAATTTGGCAAGACCTCGTCTCTACAATAAATAAAAAAAAAATTAGCTGGACATGGCATTGCGTGCCTGTAGTTCCAGCTACTTGGAAGACTGAAGTGGAAGGATTGCCAGAGCCCAGCATGTCGATGCTGGAGTGGCTGTGAGTGTGCCACGGCACTCCAGCCTGGGCAACAGAGTGAGAGACTAACTCAAAAAAAAAGATATCACTCAAACACAGGCAAAGTGGGGACCAAAAGGAGGCCCAAATTTTACCTGAACGGTGACCTATACCTAATCTGAAATGTACCCCCCATCTTTAAAAAAAGATACTGGAAAAAAAAAACATCACTCACTGGTGGTCCAAGCTTAATTATTTCACAGGGACACAGGGATCTTCATCAGACTGTGGCCACAGTATTTGATAGTGCCATTGATTTTGATTGCTTTTTCTCAAGGGGACCTGACTATTGTCTTTGGTCATTGTCTTCATTGCTGCTACTTTAACCATAGGCTGATGAACTGGCTATGGTGTATTTCTAACTTAAAAGGACAGAACATATGAAATTAATGGAATCGGGCAGTATCATAATGTTGTGATAGTTATTATTGTTAAAAATCTCAAAAGGATTGCATTATAGTTTATAATATATTATCATAGTATATTATGATGCAAAGTTGGTCAAGTTAGTAATGCTTCAGGGAATAAGGCATCATTAATAGTTGAAGACAAGTATATGAGTTTGTTAGACTGGTGATTCTTACTGGAGTTGTTCAATAAAGAGAAAGTTTAGAGGTTAGTTGAGACTTAGTTTTTGGAATTCATGTTTCCTTTTTGTGATATAGGAAAAAAAGTTTTTTTATTGTGTGTTCTGAAACTCCCCACCCTGCCCTGTTAAATAGAGACAGTACTTGTTAATGGATTGATTCAGTGTTCTCTTAAACACAGTTTATGTGATTAAAATACCATTACAGTACTTTAAATGTAGATGTAGGATATAAACATGAAGTTGATGTGTTATGTATTTATCTTCTTATTTCATTTTTTTCTTTTTGGAAATTAATTTGTTTATAGATTCTTCTCTTCCTAAAGCTTCTTCAGATTTTATTAATTTGCTTGATGGATTACTTCAGAGAGATCCTCAGAAAAGGTAGGAATGACATTTTAATGTGAATAAGTAGCAGAATTAAACGAATCCTTTTATATACTTCTAAAATAGTGCTGTTCTTAATATACAAATAGCTTTTCAAATAACTTTTCAAAAATAAATCTGGCTGTTTTTATTTCTCTTTTAGTGAACTATAAGAGCTTTTTGTATAAAGGAATATTATCTGTGATTGCAATTTTTTCCTATTATTTGTGTTTTACTTTTGATTAAAGTAATTTGTCTTAATACAGAAATTTTAAATAATTACATTAATCAAACATAAATTCTTATTTTGAAATTTCAGTCAGGCTTAATTTTCCCAATCTGGTGAATATACCTTGAGGTATACTCTATTAGTAGTAAAACTTAATGCTTTGAAAGTGAGTCTGGGTTTTAGATATAGCCTAAAGTCATTTTAATGTGAGTAAACTAGCTAGGTAACATTATTTTGATTCCAAACAGCTATGAATGGATATAGCCATGAAGCTGACATTCTTATTTACTTCTGAGTGAGGCTCTAAAAGTTTAGTCCCAGAACTGAAATCTGTCAATCAGGATAAGTGAAATAATTTTGCCTCTGTTGAGACTTATAGGATGACATTATTATAGATTGATAATTTCTGATATATTTACTTTAGAATTTCAGAGTATTAGTAGATTCCCTTTATATGATGATTGGTGAGCCCGAAATGTTTTCCTCAGGCTCTATGGAATATGAACTCTGAAACTTCTGATACTTAGTTGTCAGACTGTTTAATTTTGTACTGTTTAAGCCTTCTGAATTACATTTTATTTTTTGTCTAAAAGAGGTTAATTTCACACTAAAAGGAAATAATAAAACATAAAACAATTTCACAGAGACATTTGTATGGAAATATTTATACATTGCAAAATCTGATATTATATGTAATGGAAACATGTCTTGGGAATACTCCATGGTAAATCATTTTAAAATAGAGTTTTAACATTTGTTTTATAAAGATTAACGTGGACAGGCCTTCTGCAGCATTCATTTTGGAAGAATGCTTTCACTCGAGAAGATCAGGAATCAGGCACTGTGGATTTCAGCTTCAGGTAGTATATACTTACTTTGTGCGTGGGGTATGGTTAATGAACATTCATTCCCTTACTATTTTATTTTTTCAAAAAATTAAAACATTTTTTCTACAATTTATTGTGGGGTTATCAACATCAAGTAAAACATTCATTTTTATCTTTTGTTTCTGTTTATCTGTTTTCTTAAACAGGTTTCATTTTTCCTTAGGAAATGTTGCAAGCCACACTTGAGGCAATAAAGTCATTTTAAAATACAGGTCCTTACTATTTAATTATGCAGAATTAGTGACCTGAACTTATGTGCTTTCATAGTAGAAGAATATCACACATTTGTTTATTTAAGGACTGCTTAAAAGAGCTTAATCATAATATTTTTGTGTTCTTGATTTTGCTCATTTTCTGATCAATTATTTACTCCTCAATTATTTATATGATAGTCATTAATTCTGTTCATCAAATACATCTGGCTTCTCACCTTCGAAGTAATTGGTAGGATCTTATTTCTCCTTTTTTAACTTTTTAAGTTACATGTGATGATGTCACTTGCTTTGGCTAATGAAATGTGAATGGAAGTGCTGTGTGTTATTTCTGGATAGAAACTTTAAGAGCCATTTACTCCAGTAAACTTAGTCAGAAGAAACTTTAAGAGTAACTGTGTGATTTGCCACATTTCATCTTTCTGATGAGATTGGGAAGAAAAATGTCAAAATAGAGTTGCTGTCAGCCTGGATCTTGAGTGGCTACCATAAGCATGGATTTCCTGATAGTCTTTAGTGGCTGTGTGCATGAGTGAGACATAGAATTAGGAGATTCTGTAACTTTGCCAGAAGTCATGTGTAATTTAATTATCTTTTCCAATCTCTTGTTCTACACAAAAATCTATAGAGAGCTCCAAAGTAAGTTTGATTGTGTTGGCTTTCTCCCACTGAATAGCAGAAACATGATGGAGTGTTCTGGGCCACAAGATTCTAAGGAACTTTTGCAGAACCCTCAGAGTGGGCAAGCAAAAGGATTGAAGAGTGGTCAACGGCTAAGTCACTCTTTCAGACTAGGTAAGCTTTCTTTTGAGCACATTCATGCTGCTTAGAACATTCTTTCAGGGGGTTCCTAATTTCAGCGTTATCTTTCTCTCTCTCTTTTTTTTGAGTCAGAGTCTTCCTCCGTTGCCCAGGCTGGAGTGCAGTGGCACACTCAAGGCCACCCCAGCATTTACTTGCTAGGCCCCTGTGATCCTTCCACCTGAGTCTTCCAAGTAGCTGGAACTACAGGCGCAGGCTACCATGCCTGGCTAATTTTTTTTTTTTTAAATTTATTGTAGAGCCGAGGTTTCGCCAAGTTGCCCAGGCTCGTGGGCCCAGGCACTCCACTTGCCTTGGCCTCCCAAAGTGCTGGGATTACAGGCTGAGCCACCAAGCCTGGCCATCTCTCTCTTTAAATCTCTGCCTGTGTTGTGTCCTGCTTATGATACTTTTGTTCATTTATGGGTAATATGTTATTTTCCTGCCATAGAAAATCCAACTGATTTTCGACCTAAGAGTTCTCTTGGAGGCCAATTGAATGAATCCATGTTTCTTCTCAGGTATGTAAAATGAAAAGGTAATAAGGAGTCAATGAGAAATAAAAGTTAAATCTTCATAAAGTATTTGCTGTCCTGGAAACAAACCATGTTACACAGAGATAAGCGACATGGATGTGCATGCCAAATTCCAGTTTTACTCTCCATTTTTAGTTATTGTTAAGTGCTGGTCAGTGAATGTAGATTTTGTTATGTACAATATTTTTGAAAAGTTTTAACCAAACCAACTTATTTTTTCTTTTAAGGGTTAAAGCCTCATTATTTTGTACTTTAACTTAAAACAGAATTGAATTTAAAATTTCAGAAGTGCAACTTCTTTATTTAATAAGGTCTTATAGAAAAGAATAGGTTGCGTTTTTAATTTTTTCTTTATTTGTGAGGCTTAAATGATGTTTGTAATCATTGAAAAAATTTTAAAAATCAGAGTGATATCTTTTTTTTTTTTTTGAGTTGGAGTCTCACTCTGTCGCCCAGGCTGGAGTGCAGTGGCACGCTCATAGCCACTGTGGCCTCGACCTGCTGGACTCAGGTGCTCCTTCTGCCTCAGCCTTCCAAGTAGCTGGAAGGCTAATTTTTTTAAATTATTGTGAAGATGAGGTCTCGCCAAGTTGCCTAGGCTGGTCTTGAACTGTGGGTTCAGGCAATTCTCTCACCTCGGCCTCCCAATGTGCTGGGATTATAGGTGTGAGCCACTGTGCCTGGCCCAGAGTAATATTTTAAAGTAATTATTAAGATCAGTGTATTAAAATTTTAATAGTATGTAAATATTAAATGTATTTTAAACTTTTTCTCATGGAGAAATAGTTTTATTTCATGAGGTAGGGATTATAATGACAAACTAAAATTTCCTGATTTGCTTTACCCATATTTAAATGTAAGTTATGTTTAATTTATCTATATACATTTTAGACATTTTAAATTTAGCTTTTTAGAACCTCACAGATTTTCTGGCATAGTGTAGTTTATTACTCCATATGTACTTGTTTAATGAAAGAATCAACAGATAAGTGAATGAGAGGTGAAAATCCTGATCTTTGGGTTTTTTTTTTTTTTTGAGTTGGAGTCTCACTCCTTTGCCCAGGCTGGATTGCAGTGGCACCCACGCTCATGGCCACCCCAGCATCGACCTGCTGGGCTCTGATGATCCTTCCACCTCAGCCTTCCAAGTAGCTGGAATCACAGACACGCACTACCATGCCCAGTTATTTTATATTTTATTGTAGAGATGAGGTCTCGTCAAGTTGCCCAGCCTGGTCTCGAACCTGCGGGTTCAGGCAATCCACTCATCGCAGCCTCCTAAAGTGCTGGGATCACAGGCTGAGCCACCGAACCTTGCCTATCTTTAGGTATTTTGAAGGAAATAATTTAAAAAGACTAATGATTTGAGGGAAAGGATTTCTTAAAATGTGAAAAACTCGACTGGTCTCGGTGGCTCAGCCTGTAATCCCAGCACTTTGGGAGGCCGAGGTGAGTAGATTGCCTGAGCCTGCGGGTTTGAGACCAGCCTGGGCAACTTGGCGAGACCTCCTCTCTAGCCAGGCGTGGTAGCGCTCACCTGTAGTTCCAGCTACTTGGAAGGCTGAGGCGGAAGGATCGTGGAACCCAGCAGGTTGAGGCTGCGGTGGCCAGGAGCGTGCCACTGCACTCCAGCCTGGGCAACAGAGTGAGACTCCAACTCAAACAAACAAACAAAAAAGAAGTGAAAAGCTCAACACCAGAAAACTAGGGATAATGCAGTGGTCCATAGAGTGTGGCAGATATTTATATTTGTAGAAGGAATCATAAAAATAGATTAGAACTATTTTATATAATCATAAAGTTATACAATTATAACATGTTACTTAAATAGGTACCTAACCATTGCTATGAGTAATGGGGAAAATGTAGTTCTCTCTAAACAAAAATATATTAACTTCTGGATAAGTAACAGACCTAAGGACCACGCTATGGGTATGCCTCTACTCGTGGATGGAGAGAAAGAAAAAAATACATAAATGACTGGCCACTTCTATGAGATCTAAATTGATCAAGGAAAGCAGAAAAAAACAGCCCACGTTTTCTGTGATCTAGAGACTGATGTTGTTTTTAAATAAACTTCCTGACCAACATGCTGGTGGTCTTGATTCTATTTTCTACTAATGTCCTTAAAAGCATTCTAGGCTTTTTGTGTCAGCTTTTTTTTTTGGTTATAATTCTATTTTATTATTAGTTGTTTTTAATCTCTGTGCCTGTTATTTATTTTTTGATTTTAATTTTTTTATTTTAAATATGTGGGGTTAGGTATAGAATATTCACTATGCAGGTACCCTTGTTGATGTGGTATGCCCCCAATGTAATTTTCTATTTCAAATACTTTCTGATATAAAACTATAAATATTTTTCATTTTTTGTAGAATGTCTGATCTATTTTTATTATGTTAATCCTGCTTATATTAGCAGCCATTTAAAAACCATTAAAATCAATGTTTGAAGGTTTTTAGTTAAAAAAGAAAATACTGTATATAGTACAGGAGCTATACATAGAAGGAATAATAAATTAACTAGGAAATTAATAGCATCGATAAAATTTTTGTTGTATAAACACAAATTAGAGTTTAGACTTTTTAAATGAGATCATACAGAATCATCTAATAATCATCTAATATCATTTTTTTTTTTTTTGAGTTGGAATCTCACTCTGTCACCCAGACTGGAGTGCAGTGGCCGCTCCCGGCCACTGCAGCCTCAACCTGTTGGGCTCCGGCGATCCTTCTGCCTCAGCCTTCCAAGTAGCTGGAACTACAGGCGCGTGCTACCACGCCTGGCTGATTTTTTGATTTTATTGTAGAGATGAGGTCTTGCTGCCCAGGCGGGTCTCGAACCCACGGGCTCAGGCAATCCACTCACCTCAGCCTCCCAAAGGCGCGGGATTACAGGCTGAGCCACTGAGCCCAGCTTAATACCATTTTTTATGAGACTTTTCCCCCCTAGAGAACAGTAAAGAGAGGATAAAGTTTTTGAAATAGGAATAATTTTAACTGATGTGTATTTTTCAGTTCTCGTCCTACTCCAAGAACTAGTACTGCAGTGGGATTAAGTCCTGGTGAGAATGTGACTCAGAATTCACCACAGAAGACTTCTCCTTTGACCAAGGTGAGCAGAGATGGGAAACTTTTTTTCTACATAAGAGTATAGAGGCTGAAAAGAATATCTGTAAGTTGATATTGGAGTTATGTTTATAATTACAAAATTTATAATAAAGAAATCTCCCCAGATCATCATTGATTTATTTTTATTTTTATTTTTTTGAGTTGGAGTCTTACTCTGTTGCCCAGGCTGGAGTGCAGAGGCATGTTCATGGCCACCCCAGTGTTGACCTGCTGGGTCTGGCGATTCATCCACCTTAGACTTCCAAGTAACCAGGACTACAGGCGTGCACTATTATGCTCGGCTAATTTTTTTTTTTGAGTTGGAGTTTCATTCTGCTGCCCAGGCTGGAGTGCACTGGCACACTCATGGCTACCCCATCATTGACCTACTGGGCTTCAGTGATCCTTCCGCCTCTGCCTTCCAAGTAGCCAGAACTACAAGGTGTGCACTACCATACCCAGCTAATTTTTTGATTTCATTGTAGAGACCAGTCAGGTCTCGACAAGGTGCCTGGGCTGGTCTTGAACCTGTGAACTCAGGCAATCCACTTGCCTCAACCTCCTAAAGTACTGGGATTACAATCTGAGCCACCAAGCCTGGCCTAATTTTTTGATTCATTGTAGAGATGAGGTCTCACCATGTTGCCCAGGCTGGTCTCAAACCCGCGGGCTCAGGCAATCCTCTTACCTCGGCCTCCCAAAGTGCTGGGATTTTTTTTTTTCTAGTAAATACTCTGAGTTACTTCATATTTTTCAAGTTACTTACTTCATAGTTAGGTTTTTGGTATCAGCTTTGTTGAGATATAATGAGCATATTGTCCAATTCACCCATTTAAAGTGCATATTTCAGGGGCTTCTAGCACATTCAGAGTTGTGCAGCTATCACCACAACCAGTTTTAGAATTCTCTCATCATCCTACAAAGAAATTGTATCCAGTTGCCACCTCCCACTCATGGCCTCTCTGTTCTTTCCCACACTTGTCCTAGGCAACCACTGATAAGCTTTCGGTCTTTATAAATTTGCCTGTTCTAGACATTTAATAGAAATGGAATTGTATTTTTTTTAAACAGAATATTGTTTTTTTAAAAAAGGAATCTACCAGATAGATTCCTTTTAATTGCCAAATAATATTCTGTTGTATATACATCTTCTTTTCCAGTCACCAGGTGATGAACATTTGGGTTGGTTCTCTCTTTTTGCTATAATTAAAATGCTTCTATGGATATTTGTGTGCATGTTTTTGTGTGGATGAATGTTTTCATTTCTTTGGGGTGCATAACCTAGGAGTGGAATTGCTGTGTCACATTGTAACTGCTTGTTTAACTTTTTTGAGAAATTGCCAAACTGTTTTCCAAAACAACTACACCATTCTACAGTATCATCAGAAGTGTCTGAGGGTTCCAATTTTTACACATCCTCATTGTTGTTGTTTGTCTTTTTAAAATTGTGATAAAATATACATTACCTAAAACAACCATTTTAACCATTTCTTAGCATGTAGTTCAGTGGCTTTAAGTACATTCATGTTGTTGTGCAACTGTCACCACCATCTGCCTCCAGAAGTTTTTGATCATCACAAATTGAAACTCTGTACACAATAACTAGAAATGCTTTTTTTTTTTTTCCATTCCTCTCAATCCTGGTAACTGCTGTTACACTTTCTGCCTCTATAAATGTGCCTATTCTAGGTACCTTGTATAAGTAGAGTCCTACAGTATTTGTCCTTACTTCACGTAGCATAATATCTTTAAGGTTCATTCATGTTACATTGTGTGTCAGAATTTCATTCTTTTTTAAGGCTAAATTATACTCACTTTTATGTATATAATACATTTATTTTATTTTTTCATCTGTTAATGGACACTTGGGTTGTGTCCACCCTTTGGCTATTGTGAATAGTGTTGCATTGTCTGTCTTTTTGGTAATAACTGTTTTAAACCCTAGTGGGTGTGAAATTCTGTCTTTGTGGTTTTTACTTGCATACTTGATAGCTCATGATGTTGAGTTTCTTTTCATGTGCTTACTGGCCATTTGTCTATCTTTTTTGGAAAAATATCTGTTCACATTTTTTTTTTGCCTGTTTTAAATTGGATTAGTTTTCTTTTTATTATTTAACTGTAGGAATTTTTTTTCCCACTTATTCTAGATTGGAGCATCCAACCTTTTGTCTTCCCTGGTCTGCATCTAGTAAAGACAAATTGTGTTGGACCACACATAAATTATTTGATATATTTAGTACATATACATAATAAGACTTCTTTTTTATGTTTTTTATTGTAAAGTTTGGAAAAATGAGAACAATATAAAACTAGTGGGAAATTTGATCTTGTTTTTGTAAAACTAATCTATCAATGTCTGGTTTGATGGAAGTAGTCCCAATTCTTAGTGAGTTCTCAAGGTGCTTGCCAGAAATGTTTGTTCAAATTTTGTTCTTTGTGTGCTTCATTACTGAAAGCAGCTGTTCACAAATGTATGTGCTGCCAAAAAATAATGTCATGAATAGGATGTGATTGTGAACTTCAAAAATGGAACTACGTATGGGATCAAAAAGAAAATAAACGCTAAAAAACACATGATGCCAAAAGATTTTGTGGGGGTTCATTACTAGCTGTCCTGGGCTGTATGTGGGCAGTGGATTGGACATGCCTGTTCTAGATATATGATTTGTAATAATTTTCTCTCATTCACTGGATTGTCTTTTTTTCTTTCTTAATGGTGTCCTTTGAAGCACATAAATGTTTAATTTTTTTATCATCCAATTTATCTTTTTTTTGTTTGTGTTTGCTGCTGCTTGTGCTTTTGGTGTCATATCTTAGAAACTGTTACCGGCTCCAATGTCACAAAGGTTATGTCTATGTGCCTGTGTTGTCTTCTAAGTTTTATAGTTTTAATGCTTATATTTGATCCATTCTTTATTCACTTTTCAGTTAATTTTTGTATGTGGCATGAGGTAGGGGGTCCATCTTCATTGTTTTGCGTGTAGATATTCAGTTGACTCAGCTCTTTTTGTTTTTGTCTTTATGTTTTATTTTAAAGATGTGGGGTATGATCAGGTATGCAAATGGACATTGTACAGGTAAAGTTTGGGCCTCCCTTTGGTTTCCGCTTTGCCTGGTTTGAGATCATTGATGTTATGTCTCCCCCAGCCCACTCCGGCAGTATCCTTTTACTACCAATCCTTTTCTGATAGTATTATGGTAAATGTTCAGGGTCCGCTTATGAGTGAAAACATGTGGTACTCTGTTCTTTGTTTCTGTGATGGATCACTTAGTATTATAGACTCTAAATTCATCCAAGTTTCTGCAAAGTCCATATGTTTGTCCAGCACTATTTGTTTCTTTCCTCCTCCCTTTCCCTCCCCTCCACTCCCCTCCCCCAGCACGATTCTTCTTTCCCCAGTGAATTGTCTTGGCACTCTTGTTGAAAATCAACTGACTGTAAATGTAAGGGTTTATTCTACACTCTATTCTGTTCATCTGTGTATCTGTTCTTATGCAAATAGCACATTGTGTTGATTACTATAGCTTTTTATTAAGTTTTGAGTAAGTAAGTATAACTCCTCCAATGTTTTTTCCCCCAAGATTGCTTTGGCTGTTCTGGATTTCTTGCATTTATTATGAATTTTATTATGAATATTATGAATTTGTCAGTTTCTGCAAAGGGCTCTGCTGGGGTTTTAATAGCAATTGCATTGGATCTATATGTAGATCAGTTTAGGAAGTACGCTATCCCAACAATGTTAAGTTTTCCTCCATGAACATGGGATGTCTTTCTACTTATTTAGTTCTTTAATTTCTGTCAGTTATCATTGTTTTGAATGCAGAAGTACTTTGAATTAAATAAGTTTTCTAAGTTATTGTTATTATTTTATAATTAGTGTAAGTCTACCCCAGTTTTTGTTTTCAGAGTTCATGTTCTTAAACTTACTGTTCTTATTATTCATTACATTTAACTGCTTTTAGTTTTTACCATGATTTTTATATAATGTGAAGTGTGTTTGGATTATTTGGGGTGTATTTCTTCTTTGAAATTTAGTGTAAGTGGGTTATAATGAAATCTTTCTGCTAATCTTCTGGTTATATGTGAAAATTTAAAATCAATGAAAAGGAAAAATGCATTTTGAAATGTGATAGATGTTAAAACTCTTCTGGCTAATGGTTATTGTAAAGGAGAGCATGTAATCAATTTATTGAGAAAATGTTATCAATGATTATGTAAATACATGAGGTAGTATGTTTTGGAATTTTCAAATGATACTTTTTATTTTACTACAGTAATATATAATTATAGAAAACTTGGAAATGTAGAAGAGGACAAATAAAATAGAAAAATTACTTATAATGTAATTGCCCAGAACAGATACTGATTATATGTCTTTTTTCTGTTTTTAAAAAAGAGACAAGATCTTGCTCTGTTGCCCAGGTTAGAATGCAGTGGTGCGATCATAGCTCACTTATTATTATTATTATTTTTTTGAGTTGGAGTCTCACTTTGTCGCCCAGACTGGAGTGCTGCTCCCAGCCACCGCAGCTTCGACCTGCTGGGCTCCGGTGATCCTTCCGCCTCAGCCTTCCAAGTAGCTGGAACTACAGGCGCGCGCTACCACGCCCAGCTAATTTTTTGATTTATTGTAGAGATGAGGTCTCACCAAGTTGCCCAGACGGTTCTTGAACCCGCAGGCTCAGGCAATCCACTCACCTCAGCCTCCCAAAGTGCGGAATTACAGGCTGAGCCACTGAGCCCGGCTAGCTCACTTATTTTAAAGTTTAGGAAAATAAGGACAATATAAAACTAGTGGGAAATTTGACCTTGTTTTTGTGAAACTAATCTGTCAATGTCTGGTTCAATGGAAATTGTTGCAATTCTTAGTGAGTTCTCAAAGTTCTCAAGGTGCTCGTCAGAAATGTTTGTATCATACATTTTGATATTTTTACTTCTGGTTTTATACAGATATGTTCATTTTCAAACAAGAGGATATAATTTTGTAACTTAATTTTATTCCTGAGCATTTTATTGTATTTATTTTTTGCTATTGTTAATGGAATATTTAATTGTTATAACTTGGCATTTGTGCCTATGTTCAGTTTTCCTATAGGGAATTAATTTTTACATACAATTTTTCTAGTAGGTCCACTTTACTAATTTTTTTTTTTTGAATTGGAGTCTCACTCCGTCACCCAGGCTGGAGTGCTGTGGCACGCTCACAGCCCCACCAGCATCAACCCTATGAGCTCTGGCGATCCTTCCGCCTCAGCCTTCCAAGTAGCTGAAACTACAGGTGTGTGCTACCACGCCTGGCCAATTTTTAAAAATTTATTTTAGAGACATGGTCTTGCCAAGTTGCCTGGGCTGGTCTTGAACTCGTGGATTCAGGTAATCCACTTGCCTCGGCCTCCCAAGGTGCTAGGATTACAGGCTAAGCCACCGAGTCCGGCCTATATTATTTTGAATAATTTTTCAGTTCATTAATTTTGGCTTTCTGGATGTTCAGTTATGTCATCTACACTTAGAGATAATTTGGCCATCTATTTCAAATACCAATGTCTTTTAGTCTTTGCACCAAGATTATTTACTAGCAGTTCCTGCACAGTGTTAAATCAGCAGGGATATCTAGCCCTTTGCTCTGGTTTTTTTTTTTTTTTTAGAAAGCAGGATTTATTGAGAGGACAGAAAAGCTCCCAGAGCAGGAGGAGACCCAAAGGAGTTGTCCTCTTTACTCTGTTATTGACTTCTCTCCTTCTGTTCCCCTCCCTCGCCCAACCTTTCCATCCAGGCTACTACAGTAGCCTACTAGCCAGCCTTCCCAGTTCACCATTGCGCTCCTCCAATCCATTCTCTAGTGAAGCCAGTGTGACATGTATATATTTAAATGACTTTGTTGACTACACCTATCTTCTATTGAGCAGTGCCAGGCTTTGTGTTTTTTTTTGAGTCGGAGTCTCACTCTGTCACCCAGGCTAGAATGCAGAGGCACACTCAGGAACACTCATGGCCACCACAGCCTCGACCTGCTGGGTTTAGGTGATCCTTCTGCCTCAGCCTTCCAAGTAGCTGGAACTACTGGCGAGTGCCACCATGCCTGGCTAATTTTTTGATTTAATGTAGAGACGAGGTCTCATCTAGTTGCCCTGGCTGGTCTTGAACTCCTGGACTTAGGCAATCCTCTTGCCTTGGCCTCCCTGTTGGGATTACAGGCTTGAACCACTGCACCTCGTCCAGGGATTGTTTTAAGTGCTCCATGTTTATTCATCACAATCCTGAAAGTTTGTTGGTTTTATCTTCATTACAGATAAAGAAAATGAAGTTTTTTAAAAAAACTTTCTGAGGGTCACATAGTTAACAAGTGGCAATGTAAGTCTACCCCAGTCTTTCTATTTTGAAAGTTCATGTTCTTAAATTTAGAATTTTTTTTTTGAGTCAGGATCTTACTCTGTTGTCCAGGCTGGAGTGCAGCCTTGACCTGCAGCCTTGACCTGCTGGGCTCAGGCAATCCTTCCACCTCAGCCTTCTAAGTAGCTGGGACTACAGGCATGTGTCTCCATGCTCCATGAATTTTCTTTCTTTATTATAGAGATGAGTTCTCGCCATATTGCTCAGGTAGGTCTCGAGCTCCTGGGCTCAGGCAGTCTTCTTGCCATGGTCTCCCAAAGTGCTGGTATTATAGGTATGAGCCTTTTTTTTTTTTTGAGTTGGAGTCTCACTCTGTCGCCCAGACTGGAGTGCAGTGGCCGCTTCTGGCCACCGCAGCCTCGACCTGCTGGGCTCCGGCTATCCTTCGCCTCAGCCTTCCGAGTAGCCGGAGCTACAGGCATGCGCTACCACGCCCGGCTGATTTTTTTATTTATTGTAGAGATGAGGTCTCGCTGCCCAGGCGGGTCTCGAACCCGCGGGCACAGGCAATCCACTCACCTCAGCCTCCCAAAGGTGCGGGATTACAGGCTGAGCCACCAAGCCCGGCTTTTTTTTTTTTTTTAAATAAAGTTTCTACTTTGTGTGTGTGTGGTTTTCTATGTCTTTTGTTTAATTGCAAGGGAGAGTCTTGGTGTCCATGAACATATTAGCTAACTCTTCTGTTACTTTATCCATACCCCTTCTTCCCTCAGTTTTAGATGATTTCTTTTCCTTATTTTTTACTTCAGTAATCAAGTTTTCTGTTTTATTTAGTTTGCTTGTCATTGTTTCAGGTACAGTGGCTCATATCTGTAACCTCAGCACTTTGGGAGGCTGAGGTGGGAGGATCATTTGAGGCCAGGAGTTTGAGACCAGCTTGGGTAATGTAGTAAAACCCATCTCTACCAAAAAAGGAAAAAAAAAGCTGGGCATGATGGTGTATACCTGTTGTCCTAGCTATTGGGGTCAGTGGGAGAGGGGAAGTGGTGAGGTGAGAGGATTGCTTGAGCCCGAGAGTTCAAGGCTCCTGTAAGTCATGACTGCACCATTGCACTGCAGCCTGAGTGATAGAGTGAGACCCTGTCTCCAAAAAACCAAAAAGTTCTTAATGCATAAATCTTGTTTTTTAAAATGTGAAATACTGAGACATAGCACTAAGAATAAAAGTTTGATTTAAGTAGAACACAGAGAAACATCTCAAAGGAATAACTGATGGTGAATGTCCAGCTATTTATTTTATTATATATCAACTTGAGTTTAACTATGTTTATTAAATATATAGGTGTATAACACTTAGGTAGCAGGTGGTCAGCACTTCAGTCTGAATTTTTTTCTGTTGCAGTTTTAACTTCATATGGAATATTCTGTAAAGCAGAAATAAATTGATTGGTGTTCTGTGAATGAAAAGTAAAAGACATACTAGCAATTGGAAAACCAATTCACCTCATCACAGTATTAGAACATCAAACTGTAAAGATTTGTTTTCTAGCCCTAACCAGCCTTAGTAATAAACATGAGCAATTGACTTTCTCTGAGTTTTTTTTTTTTATCTGTAAAATGGGAATGATGATATATACAGTTTAGGATATTGAAGATCAATGGGACTGTGAAAGAGTTTTGAATAGCAATTGAAGTACACTGATATAGGTGACCTTTTGCAGTCATGTCTTCTTCAGCATCTTATTAACTCAGTCTTCTAAAGCTCTTCATTAGTCACAGAAACAAAGTCTAATTTTTGATTTTTTTTTCAGATTACAAGTGGACACCTGAGTCAGCAGGACCTGGAATCCAAGATGCAAGAGCTTATCTACACAGACTCAGATCTTGTCATCACCCCAATTATTGACAATCCAAAGGTGTGGAAAGATACCATAACCACTGTGTTTTAGACTTTACTGAGGTCTGAAATTAAAGAATATTTCATTCAGAATATTCTTTGCCTTATTATCTTTCCTGTTTCTCTTGCTGCCTGCTTCTATTTCATTCATATCACATGTCTACATTTCCAACCTCAACCCTGTGTACAACCTTCTCACTTGCCTTCACTCCGCTTCATGGAGTGCTGAGTTTTCTCTCCTATTTTTTAGTGTGTCAACTTTACCTTTCATTATCTACCGCACTCTTCATGTGCTAAGAAGTGGCTGCTGATTTCTCAACCTCAGACCTTGGTTCTTAGTCCCTACATTTTTCCGTACATACTTATGTGACTTACTCCAAATAGTCTTGTCTGATATATTATGAAGGCAGTCATCAGAAAGCAAAGCTCACTAGGCTGACCTGGGAAGATCACACAGAAGCCCCACCCTCTCATAGTTTATTAAGAGTACAGGGGAGATGGTGGGAGACACTGTGGAGCTTGGGAGTTGTGGCTTACAATGTACTTCTAACCCAGTGTGTCATGTTTTTTGGAATATAATACTTTGTTACTAGGGGATGATGAATATCTACTTTAAAAAAAATGTGTAGGCTGGGCATGGTGTCTCAAGCCAGTAATTCTAGCACTTTGGGAGGCCGAGGTGAGGGGATTGCCTGAGCCCATGGGTTCAAGAACAGTCTGGGCAACTTGGTGAGACCTCATCTCTACACTAAATCAAAAAATTAACCAGGTGTGGTAGCGTGCACCTGCAGTTCCGGCTATTTGGAAGGCTGAGGTAGAAGGATCGCTAGAGCCCAGCAGGTTGACGCTAGGGTGGCTGTGAGCGTGCCACTGTACTCCAACCTGGGCTCAAAAAAAAAATTCCAAGTCCCTCTGTTTTCTCTCGACTTCTAACATACTCAGCATACTTTTATTCTACTACCTATTCTCTGTATTAATTTTCCTACTTGTTAAAAAATGTCTTTTTCTGTATTAATTCATAACTGTTTCCTCTTATCTCATTGGGAGCATTACTATGGTTTAGAGCATATGGGTTCTTGGATTCACGTTTATTTCCCATATAGACAGCATTTGAAGAGTAGCTGGTCAGGTATTTTGTAGATTGTCCCTTAATTTGGGCTTGTATAATAATTTCTCATGAGTAGAGTAAGATTTTGAATTGAGATTTGAATGCGAATATATATTTTTAGCAAGAATACTATAGTAAATATAGTAAACTCACTGTACCATTAAAGGTCTTAATTAAAGCCTCAAGATGAAGTATCTGACTGTTCCAAACTCATGGATCCAACTGTATCTCAAGTAATTGTGCACTTTCCCGTTCATGCTGTTCTAGATTCCTGGAATGGTGTCTTTTCTCATACAGCTATCAAGTCTTAGCCACACTCCAAGACTTCAACTCGTCTTCCACCTCTTCCATAAACCCTGTTCTAACCACACCAACAATAGTATTCTCTACTATTTAAAAAAAATTTCTTCCTGTGAAATGTTTTGCGTGTTATTGTATACTGCCTGTTTGACATTTTTGAATATTTTGTTTTATTGTGCTTTAACAAATGTTTGTCTCATCTTCCCAGAACTAGAATGTCTCTGAAAATAGGATGGTGTCATTTCATATCTTTGTATTCCTGTTAGTGGTTAGCATAGTGCCTCACCCTGGCAAGTACCAAATAAATATTTGTCACATGACTGAAATTTTTTTTTTTGAGTTGGAGTCTCACTCTGTCGCCCAGACTGGAGTGCAGTGGCCGCTTCCGGCCACCGCAGCCTCGACCTGCTGGGCTCCAGCGATCCTTCCGCCTCAGCCTTCCAAGTAGTCGGAATTACAGGCATGCACTACCATGCCTGGCTGATTTTTTGATTTATTGTGAGATGAGGTCTCGCTGCCCAGGCGGGTCTCGAACCCACGGGCTCAGGCAATCCACTCACCTCAGCCTCCCAAAGGCGCGGGATTACAGGCTGAGCCACTGAGCCGCTTCATGACTGAATTTTTAACCTAGAGGTAAATTAGCTAAAGAGTGAGCCAAGATAGGTTGAATTGTTTCTTATGAAGCTTTACTTTATTGCTGATATCAATTGAAATGATTTTTAAAAGTAACTTTCTATATTTGTGTATTTTAATCTGAAAGGGCACTGTTGAATTCTTGTTATTTTTGGTGACAATTAAGTTGTATAACATCCTTTTTTCTCATTATTATAATCTGATATAAAGAACATATAAAGAGACAGATATCCATCTCAAAAGACATCTTACATTTTTTTTTTAACCACAGATAATGAAACAGCCACCAATTAAATTTGACCCCAAAATATTGCATCTACCAGCAAATTCAGGTAGGATCATAAAGTGCTTATCAAACATGCAGACGTTTTGTGTGCAGTACAAATATGAAATTTATTTGTACGTAGAATATTTATATATGTATAACTACATTTATATTTTCTTGACAATTGGTTGTATTCTTGGGGTAGTGTTATGCAAATTATAAACAATCTGTAATCCATTTGTGGTCAGCTGTTGACATTGCTCAGCTGAGTCTGGGCTGCTCTGTACTCCTGTTGGTAGACTTGTTCCTGTAGAACTAGGCAAGTTTGCCTGTAGATGGGTGGGGAGGGTCTTCTGCCCTTCCTCTTGTAGAGCTGGTTGAATTTCCACCAAATATTTATTTACTTATTTGAGTTAGAGTCTCAGTCACCCAGACTGGAGTGCAGTGGCATTATCATGGCTGCTGTAGCTTTAACTGCTGCCTCGACCTGCTCGGTTCAGGTGATCCTTTACCTCAGTTTCCCAAGTAACTTGGACTACAGGTGTGTACCCCCACTCCTGGCTAATTTTTTGATTTATTGTAGAGATGAGGTCTCACCATGTGGCCCAGGCTTGAACTCCTGGGCTCAGGCAGTCCTCTCTCCTTGGCCTCTCAAAGTGGTGGGTTTACAGGTGTCAGCCACCGCACCTGGCAAATTTCTACCATTTATGGTGCTGGTATGGGTGCACAGGGTTGAGGACAACAGTGAGAATTGCGATTCTATTTGAGGAACCAGGGCAGTTGAAAACAGAACTATATAGTTCACTTTTATGGGGGTGGTGTAGAAAATGGAGATACTTAAAGGATGGTTATTACATTTCTGTTCAGCTAATGAAAGTCTTATTCAGAAATTTTTACCTACCTCAAATTGGTTTATTTTGTTTGAAAAGTTGTATTTTAAGCTGTTGTGCTAAATTTGGAGAAAATTCTTCATCATGGCTAGAGTAGATTCTATGATTTGAGGTAAATTTAAAATAAAATACAGCTGACATGGTGGCTCACACCTGTAATCTCAGCACTTTGGGAAGCTGAGGTGGGAGGATTGCTTGAGCCCAGTAGTTTGAGACCAGCCTGGGCAACATAGCAAGACCTTGCCTCTAAAAAAAAAAAAAAATAATAAAAATAAATAAATAAATTCAGATTTAAATAAACCAATTAATAGTTTATATTGGTCAGTTTAATTACAGACAAGAATAAAAAAGAAACAGTTTAGAAGGTCAGTTTTGAAAGGCCAAAGTGAAGTAAAATGTTAATAGTACTTTCAGTGCCAAGTAGAACCATTATTTATGAAAACCTAGAGAATTATTATCTGGGAATAATAGTCTGTTTCTTTTCTTCTTTGAGTTATTTAGGAAATTATATTTAAAATTAATTTTCTTTAAAGATAGAGGTCATCCAAAAATATATTAATTATAAGTGGCATCTCACTTTCTAGCTTTTGCCTTTGGTATATACAGGGATTTGGAGGTAGGAATTCCATGATTTCAGCTGTCATGTTGACCTTGCTATGTTTAACAGTAATTTTATTGGAACTCTTTAAGAACAGTGGAATTTGTGCCTTTCTCAGTGTTTCGGAGTTGGGTTGATTTATTTATACAAAAAGGTTTTCTTGTGCCTTAATTTTATGTAACTTTGTGTTTTGTTATATTCGAGGTTGTGGGATAATTCTTTAGGCATCTGCCTTCCATTGAAATAGTTTAAAAGTTTCCATGGGTAGACATTTATTATAATACTACAAGAAAGGAATTGGCAGTAGTGGGACATTGCCAGGGGAGAGGGGGAGAGCACATAGCATCAATAACATACCTGATCCCAAACCAGGCGATGTAAGGATCAATGGGAGACCCAGGCTTCACCTGTAAGATAACCACTTATGTACCTAATCTTGAGTTATACCCCACATCTTTAAAATTAAAAAAACAAAAACAAAAAATTTAAAAAATATTTTCTATGAGTGGAAAAAGAGATGAGGAATATGGAAGGACAAATAAAAATCATGTCATCTTTGGAGTGTTTTTTGTTTTGACCATGTAATGTTACTGCTTTCCTTGTCCTCATCTTAGCTATCAAATTTTTTGTGTATTTTATTTCTCATATAATGTTTCCATCAGTTATTTTCCAGATCATACATATTTTTATTATTTTCTTCCCTCTGCAGTGGATAAGTTATTGTTTCTGAAAGACCAAGATTGGAATGACTTTTTGCAGCAAGTGTGCTCACAGATTGACTCCACTGAGAAGAGCATGGGGGCTTCCCGAGCCAAGCTGAATCTCCTTTGCTATTTATGTGTGGCAGCTGGTCACCAGGAGGTGGCCACCAGGCTCCTCCATTCCCCTCTGGTAGGTCTGTGACAGGCCTATACTTTAACTTTTGTGTTTCTAAAATTAGTGCTAGAATATTAATTTTACTTAATTATAATGAAAAAAGTGGTTTATCAAGGATTTAGATTTATGAAAATAATCCTCTGTTTGACCGTAGGTCTGAAAGCATTTGAGAGTAGGTGGTGATTTTGAACTTTTTTTGAATAATATTCAGGCTTCCATTTTATGTTATTGTGTAATAATTGTAAGATTTTTAAAATATCTGAAATCATAAGACAGACCTCATCAGTAACTGGAGTAAACTGCCATGTAGAATAGGGAGCCCCTTTACTGGTCATCCTGGTAAACTGCAAGGTTTCTAATGTGACATTGAAGGGAGCCAGTGAGTCTCTTAAGACCTTTTTCCCCCTCCCTCCACTGGGAATGTTACTTTTTGGAATGTGTTGGTTCGTTTATAAGCTTATGGGAATTTAGCAGAAAGAAATGACAGTGGTTTGGAAATGTTTTCTATGGTGGATCCTCATTTGGGAAAGTGGCTTGAAAATATTTAAGTTCACTTACTTTTAGGATAGTATTAAGGTCACTTTTTTGGTAGTTAGTGTGTGTCTATTGGATAGGAGTGGACATATAGGGAATATGAAGTGGTAAGAGAAATTAAAAGTACTGTTCTTAGCTCTAATTTTAATCTTATTCATATACTAGTGCATTTGCAAGTCAGTAAATAATATTTTTTGATGTGCAATGTACATTTTCTTTGTATAAAGTTCTAATATGTTAACTTAGCTGTCATTTTCTGTGTTATTTTGTAGATTAAACATACATCTTAATTTTTTATTCTAGTTCCAATTGCTAATTCAGCATTTGCGAATAGCTCCAAATTGGGATATGTAAGTAACATTTATATTTAAAAAATTATTCTTCATGGTTTTATTAAATAATTATAGTATACCTAGTTATCAAAAGCATAGGATCCTAACTAATTATAGATTATTCTGAAGTAATAATGACTCTGATTCATAGGCAATTTCTATTGGCGTCCCAATTGTAAATTTAAAAAGATTTAAAAAGTCTCTTATCCTAATACAATTCTGGGATTATCTAGGTTAATTCTGGAAACTTTATTATTGTTACACTTTTGAGTATTCATTATAAAATACTTTAACTCAGACTGGATGTGGTGGCTCAAACCTGTAATCCCAGCACTTTGGGAGGCCTAGGTGAGAGACTTGCCTGAGTCCAGGGGTTTGAGACCAGCCTGGGTAACTTGGTGAGACCTCGTCTCTACAATGAATCAAAAAATAAGCTGGGCATGGTGGCACGTGCCTGTGGTTCCAGCTACTTGGAAGGCTAAGGTGGAAGGATCGTCTGAGCCCAGCAGGTTGAGGCTGAGGTGGCCGTGAGCTTGCTACTGCACTCCAGCCTAGGCGACAGAATGAGACTCTGACTCAGAAAAAGCCCATTTTAACTCTGATCCCTGTGTTTTAATTTATTTATACTTTCTTGAAATTTTCCCTTTGCCACCTGTATCTTTCCCTCATGTAGCACATAGTTTCCCTTTGATGTTATTTTCTAGAGGTATTATGGTTTATAAACTCCTAATGGAAGGAAGTGTACTTGCTTTCTATAGAAGCAGCGTGCCAGGTAACAACCACATTACATCAAGTGTTAGAAAGTTCTGGACTTTGGTTGCCCATAAGTCTTGGCCAAATGATTGTCTTGCCCATAAGTCTCTGCTTCCTGAGATGTCTAAGTGGGATAAGGAAATGGTTCAGGATTCAGACAGATCTGGGTGTGGATTAAAGATCTGCCCTGTGGACTAGTTGCTTTAGTTGCTGAGCCTCAGTTTCCTCATCTATAAAATGGGGATAGTGTAGCTACTTCATAGATTTTTGGTAATAATTCAACTTTGAATGGGATAAATATGTGAAATGCCTTGTATAGTGCTTGATTCTTAGTGGGTGCTTGTACTGTGGATGTGGAAGTTGTGGTTATTATCACCAAGCTTGCTTATTTCATATGATTGTTAAAAGAAGCACATGAAAAAATGGAGGTGAAGGGATTTTGTGAATTTTGGTGGTGATATAATAATTATACATCTATGCTTGTGAAACATGGGGGAAATAGGCATTTACAAAATGCTTTTTTGGATAATTATACTTATGCATCTTCTAGTGCTACTCTTCCAAAGTAAAATCTGGCAATACATACAAAACTGGATTTTAGGTAATGGTTGTACAGTTAATACTTGAAAAGGTTTATAGTATGCCCATTAAAAATGAACCAGTGTAGGCCGGGCATGATGGCTCAGCTTATAATCCCAGCACTTTGGGAGGCCAACGCGAGAGGATTGCCTGAGCCTGAAGTTTCGAGACCAGCGTGGACAATGTGGTGAGATCCCATCTTACAATAAATCACAAAAGTTAGCCGGTCGTGGTGGTGTGTGTCTGTAATTCCTTCCAGCTATTTGAAAGGCTGAGGCGGATCACCTAAGCCCAGCAGGTGGGGGCAGTGGTGGCCATGAGCTTGCCACTGCACTCCAGCTTGGGTGACAGAGTGAGACTCTGACTCCAAAACAAAACAAAACAAAAACTCAATGTAATACTTATTTAAATGTTTTATTTAAAACTTATATCCTTGAACAGGGTGCCTCCTGCTGATATATATATATTTTTATGAGTCAGAGTCTTACTCTGTCGCCCAGGCTGGAGTGCAGTGGCACGCTCATGGCCACCCCAGCGTTGACCTGCTGGGCTCTGGCAAGTCCATCCACCGCAGCCTTCCAAGTAGCTGGAACTACAGGTGTGCGCTACCATACCCAGGTAATTTTTTTGATTTATTGTAGAGATGAGGTCTCACCAAGTTGCCTGGGCTGGTCTCAAACCTGCAGGCTCAGGCAATCCACTCGCCTCGGCCTCCCAAAGTGCTGGGATTACAGGCTGCCCTGCTGATACTTTAAGACAGACATTTTTAATCTTTTCCAAGTACAGCCTTCCCTCTCTGTTCCAGGTTTGGTTCCAGTTCCCCCCAGGATACCAAAATCCACAGTTGCTTCCTTTATTTCACTTTTTAAAATTGAAGTTTAATTGTAAAACAATTTTTATTTGAGTATAATGACAAACAGTAGGGTAGATAAGTCCCCTGCTGGAAGCCTTTTGTTCTGTTTTTCCCTTTGAATGCCACTTCCTCCAGTGAGGCCTTTTCTGACCTGAGGTTGTATGCAATAACATACGATGTAGGTCCTGGGGATAATTACCGTTGAAGTAGATATATTTATACCTTAGCTTTGTTCTGCATGATAAAAAAACACATGGTGCTGGGAAAACTGGCTAACTACATGCAGAAGATTAAAACAAGACCCCTACCTACCACCATACACAAAAATCAACTCTAAATGGATCAAAAACCTAAACATAAAACCTCAAACTATAAGAACCTTAGAAAATGCAGCCAAAACCCATATAGAAATTGGAATTGGCAACCAATTCCTGACCAAAACCCCAAGTGCCCATGCCATAAGACAAGTGGTACCCTATCAAACTAAAAAGTTTCTGCAAAGCCAAAGAAGCCATCAAAAGAGCTGGGAGACAGCCCATTGGGAAAAAGTATTTGCCAATTGTATATCTGACAAAGGCCTAACATCTAGGATCTACAAGGAACTGAGACATATTGAAAAGAAAAAAACAAATAGCCCCATAACAAAGTGGGCAAAAGATATGAATAGATACTTTTTAAAAGAAGACATAGGAGCAGCCAACAGATACATGAAAAAATGCTCAGCCTCACTAGCCATCAAAGAAATGCAAATTAAAACCACACTGAGATACCACCTAACTCCAGTCAGGATGTCCATCACAAATAACTCAAAAAACAACAGATGCTGGAGAGGATGTGGTGAAAAGGGGACACTTCTACACTGTTGGTGGAAGTGTAAACTAGTACAACCTCTGTGGAAAACAGTTTGGTGATTCTAAAAGATCTAAAAATTGACCTTCCTTATGACCCTGAAATCCCCTTTCTGGGAATATACCCGGAGGAACTCAAATCACTCTATGAAAAAGATACCCATACACGCAAGTTTATTGCAGTATTTTTCACAATAGCAAGAACATGGAACCAACTGTGCTGCCCATCAAAAGAGGACTGGATAAAAAAAATACGGTACATATACACAATGGAATTTTACACAGCCATAAAGAAAGACACAATTATGAATTTTGCAGAAACTTGGATGGACTTAGAGTCTATAATACTGAGTGATCTATCAAAGAAACAAAGAACTAAGTACCTCCACATGTTCTCACTCATAAGTGGACCTTGAACAATTATCATAATACTATAAGAAAGGGATTGGCAATAGTGGGAAACTTGCCAGGGAAAGGTGAGGGCGGGATTGGCAGTAGTGGGAAACTGCCAGGGGAGGTGGGGCACACCTCATCAACAAGGGTTCCTGCATAATAAACACTTGTTTACCTAACCCTGAATTGTACTCTACATCTTTAAAATTAAAAAAAAAATTAAAATCACATTATATGCTTTTGATAGGATTCTTCCCCCTGTAGTATATATGTGTGTATGTATGTATGTGTGTGTGTATTTCTTTTAAAATAGAGATGAGGTCTCGCTATGTTGCCCAGGCTGGTCTGGAACTCCTCTGGGCTCAAGTAATCCTTCTGCCTCAGCCTCCCGAAGTCCTGGCATTATAGGCATGAACCTCTACGTCCATCCTAATATATGTATTTTTTAAATGTCATTAATAATTTTTCTAGGATATGTTTTTAAGGTATGCTTATTTTATATGTTGCAAATATCTGATTATTTAAAAATTTTTTTGGGTAGTATTGTACTGTAAATAGTATTTTGATGGACTTTTTTGTGCTTAAGTCTTTGTGACTGCTTTTTTTCTTTCTTCCTGTAGGATAGATTCATGAAATTAGAACAAATGGGTAGAAGGCAATACATGTTTTAGTGACTTCTGATAAATTGCTGAAAAGCTCTTGAAAAACATCGTATCAACATACATTCCCAGTCAATGTGCTTAAAAATGCTCTTCTGTTAGAACTTTCAGTGTAGAATATTTATCAAATTTTATAATCTTTGCCAATCAACTTTATGAGGTATAATTCACATACAATGATGGTATGATATTTTAATTTTAAAAATTTTATAAATTATGTATAACATATAACTTACCATTTTATCCATTTTTTAGTGTACAATGGCATTAAATACATTCACATTGAATAGTGGTGCCATCACCACTATTTGTTCCTAGGACTTTTTCATCATCCCAAACAGAAGCTCTTTGCCCATTGAACAGTAACTTCCCCTCTCTCCTCCCTCGTCCTGATAACCTAGATTCTACTTTCTATCTCTATGAATTTGCTTATTGTGGGTGTCTCATATGAATAAAATCAAATAACATAAGTCATTTGTGTTTGGCTTATTTCACTTAGCGTGTCTTCCTGGGTTTAGGTGATCCTTCGGTCTCAGCTTCCCAAGTAGCTGCAACTACAGGTATGTGCCAGCATACCTGGCTAATTTTTAAACTTTTTTGTAGAGCTGCAGTCTGGCTATATTGCCTAGGCTGGTCTCAAACTGTTGGACTCAAGAAGTCTTTCCACCTTGTCCTTCCAAAATGCTAGGATTACTGGTGTGAGCCACTGTGCCCAATCAGCATAATGTCTTTGATGCGGATTTTTCAAGTCTGCCTGGACTTAGAGAGTGTCAGCTCAGTGGGTGCGCCAGCCAAGCCCCAGAGAGAGTCCTCGAAGGGCTGGTAAACCTAGCCCTGGAAGTGTCAGGTCTAATGGGCTGGCAAGCCACGTCCTGAGAGTGTTGTGATTCGGTAGACTGGCAAGCCTAGCCCCCAGAGTGTTGGCTTTAATGGGCTGGCAAGCCAAGCCGTGGGAGTGCTGCTAGTTTGGTGGACTGGCAAGCCTAGCCCCTCGGGTGTCTCAGCTTCGGAGTCTCGCCTTCTTTTGGCAGCTCTTCTAATTCAGCTGGCTCCATGGCTGGCAAGCCAGCCTATAGGGTGTACAGCTCTTCAGCTCCAATGATCTTCTGCAGCTCTTCTACAGCTCTTCAGGTCGCAGCTCTTCAGGTTGCAACTCTTCAGGGTTGAGGTTCTTGTCTCATGCCCGGGAAGAATGAGGGACACGGACAGCCGGAAAGTAAGAAAGCAGGATTTATTGAGAGGACAGAGAACCTCCCACAGTGGGAAGGGACCAAAGGGGTTGCCCATCGGGGCGAAAAACCTGGTGTTTACATAGTCCTAAGTCCAAGCCAATTGGCTAGCACTAGTTGTGAGCTGTAGTTGTTCTGATTGGTCAGTATTGAGGACCAATCAGCAGGAGGTAAGGGCCTAATGGTGAGCTGATTGGTTGATTTTTGATCCCATCGGTGAGTACTTAAGCTCTAGTTTGAGAGGCTCATAGGGAGCTTTTTTACTCACACTGAGCCTGAGAGGCCTGCTGGGAGTTCACTACATTGTTACCAGAGGACCCTGCCTGTCTGTCTGCCTGTCTAGCTTTTCTCTAGCTCTGTCCTGTCTCATCTTTAGAGTTCATTCATGGTATAGCATGTGCCAGAATTTCATTCCTTTTCAAGGCTGAATAATAATACTCTGTTGTGTGTATATAGCTCATTTTATCTTTTCTTCTGTTGCTAGACACTTGCATTGTTTCTACCTTTGGCTACTGTGAATAATGCCACTATGAATATAGGTGTTTTCTTTCTTTTTTTTGGATAGTAGCTATCCCGATGGGTGTGAAGTGGTATCTCATGGTTTTGATTTGCATTTCCTTTATGACTAGTGATATTGAGCATCTTTTCTGTGATTCTTGCTACTAGTATATCTTCTTTGGAAATATCTATTCAGTTGTTTGCTCATTTTTGAATTGGTTGTTTTCTGTTGTTGAGTTGTAAGAATTCTTTTTTTTTTTTTTTGAGTTGGAGTCTCACTCTGTCACCCAGACTGGAGTGCAGTGGCTGCTCCAGGCCACCACAGCCTCGACCTGCTGGGCTCCGGCGATCCATCCGCCTCAGCCTTCCAAGTAGCTGGAACTACAGGCGTGCGCTACCACACCCGGCTAATTTCTGATTTATTGTAGAGATGAGGTCTTGTCAGGCGGGTCTCAAACCCGCGGGCTCAGGCAATCCACTCACCTCTGCCTCCCAGAGCATTGGGATTACAGGCTGAGCCACTGAGCCTGGCCGTAAGAATTCTTTATACATTTTGAATATGAATTTCTTATCAGATAAATGATTTGCAAATATTTTTCTCCATTCTGTGGGTGCCTTCTTACACTATAGTATCCTTTGATGTATAAAAGTTTTTCATTTCCAGTTGCTAGCAGATCCCACGCCTTTGAGTCATTGGGGGCCTAAGTTTTTCATTTCGATGAATCTCAGTTCATCTGTTTCTTTCTTTGTTGCCTATGCTTTTGGTATCATATCCAGAAAATCATTGCCAAATCCAATGGCATAAACTCTTTCCCTATATTTTCTTCTAAGAGTTTTATAGTTTTAGCTTTCATGTTTAGGTTTTCAATTCATTTTGAGTTAATATTTGAATATAGGTAAGGTAAGGGTCCAACTTCATTTGTTGACATGTGGATATCCATTTTTACCTGTACTATATATTGAAAAGACTGTCTTTTCTCTATTGAATGGTCTTAACACCCTTGTCAAAAATCATTTACTCATATATGTGAGGGTTTATTTTGGGGCTCTCTTTTCTATTCTGTTGGTCTGTATGTTTGGTTTTGTGTCTTAATTACGTAGCTTTGTAGTTTTGAAATCAGGGATTGTGAGACATCAACTTTGTTTTTCTTTTTCTTTTTTGGTGAGATGTGGTCTTGTTATTTTGTCCAGGCTAGTCTTGAACTCCTGTCTTCAAGTGATTCTCCCACCCTGCCTCCCAAAGTGCTGGGGTTATATGCATGAACCACCATGCCCAGCCTGAGATGCTAATTGAAGAAAGAATTTTTCTGTTTTTTTTTTTTTGAGTTGGAGTGTCACTTTATCCCCCAGGTTGGAGTGCAGTGGCATGTTCATGGCCACCCCAGCATCCACCTGCTGGGCTCTGGCAATCCTTCCTCCTCAGCCTTCCAAGTAACTGGAACTACAGGTGTACACTACCATGCCTGGCTAATTTTTTGATTTATTGTAGAGATGAGGTCTCGCCAAGTTCCCCAGGCTGTTCTTCAACCCATGGGTTCAGGCAATCCCCTCGTCTTGACCTTCCAAAGTGCTGGGATTACAGCCTTGAGCCTCTGCGCCCTGCTGGGTTTTTTTAGTACAAGTTTTATACTTGAAAAAGGTAAAACAAATTCTCTTGATAATTTTTTTAGCACAGTTTCTGTTTCTTTGCTTCACTTCACATCTTGGTTGATTGGATTTCATCGTGGTAGTTTTTTCTTTTTGTTTTTTAAAAGTTTTCAAGAATGCCTCTCAGTTTGTGGCTCAACTTTGTGCAACACTTTGGGGTATGCATTCTCTCCCCGTGCTGCTGACTGTGTCTTTCGACCCTTCTTTCAAATTTTCTTTTGCTTTTTCACTTTCTCTTTTTTATTGAGATACAGTTCACTTGCCATAAAATTCACCTTCTTAAAGTGTACAGTTAAATAACTTTTAGTATATTCAAAGTTGTACCACCATCATCACTGTCTCATTTCAGAATATTTTTATCACCCAATGAAACCCTACACCCATTTTTTCCTCCTTCCAGCCTCTGGTAACCATGAATCTACTTTGTTTATTGCTTTGCCTATCTGGACATTTCATATAAATGGAATCACACAGTATGTGGCCTTTTTTTCTTGCTTCTGTCATTTAGCATAATGCTTTCAAAGTTCATCCATAGTTGTGGAATATATCAGTACTTTATTCTTTTTGTGGCTGAATATATTCTCTTGTATACCACATTGTTTTTTCATTCCTGAGGGACATTTGGATTGTTTACACATTTGACTATTAAGAATAATGTCGCTTTGAACATTTGTCTACAAGGTTTAGTGTAAATGTTTTCATTTCTCTTGCATGCATGCTTAGTAGTGGAATTGTGGGTCATATGATAACTGTGTTCAACCTCTTGAAGAACTGCCAAACTTTCTCTTTTATTGCTTTTTTTTTGAGTTTATTTTTGAGCTTTCAGGCTTGGTATTTAACCCTGTTCATTTTATTGTTTAAGATCTCTGGTTAATTTTTTATTTCAACAGTTGTATTTGAAAGTTTTTGTTCATTTTCTTGTCCTCTGATTGGTCCTTTTTCCTAGCTGGTTACCTTTGGTAGATAATATACTTTTGAACTTGAGGATAAATATTAGGATTATAAAAATTCTCTTGGGGAATAATTTAGAATTAAATATTTTAACTGATATGAAAGGTTAAGCATTAGGGTTATAACAATTGTGTTCTTATCTTGTAAACCTGTAGGTCACTTCTTTTTCACCCTGTTCCTGCTTTTTAATGCTGTTGATTTCTCAGGTGTCTGGTGGCCTTTGGTTTTTAGTTTGTATTAGGAATAAATGATTTCGTTGATTGGCATAGAAGTTGGCAATACAAGTTTCCTCTATGCTTGTTCAAGTATTTCTTCAGCTGCCTTTTCCTTAAGGAAAGGACTGGTGTGTGTGATTGGGTGAGGCCTGTTGACAGGTTGACTTGTATTTGGGATCCCAGCTGGCTGAAGGTCAGGTAGGCAGGCTAGAGGCCTTTGTAATTGCCAGAGTAGGTTTTTCTTTGGAGTGGAGTTGGCTTTCCAGCTGCGGTATGTGGAGGACTCCTCTCCACCACAGTCTCTGCTCCCCACATCCACACCCGTGTTCTGCCCCAAGGAAGGTTGCTCACTGTAGGAATAATTTTCCATGTTAACCCTGAAGGCTAGGGCTGCAGAGTTTATTGTGTGGGGGTGGGGGGGAAGGACATGGAAAGGAGGCAGGTCCTAATTGACTAAACTGTTCCTTGTGCATTTCTTTAACTTGACAATTGTCCTGTGGCTGATTCTTGCTTTCTGTTTTATTTTATTCCAAGTCCCTGGAGCTTCCTTGGGAAGGTCTGTCCTTACCTTGTGGTTCTTAGGGAATTCTTCTGTTTGTCTCTGTCAGTCTAACTTTCTTTGTATGTCATCTAGGATTCAAACATTCTAGTCCACTTTGAGTCTTTTTTTTTTCCAATTGTAATTTAATTACAAGAACTTGTATTTTAGCAGACTCTTGAGAAATCAGAAAGGTAGGCTTCAGTGTTTAGTCTGCTATCATTAAAGAAAGAGAATGTCTCATAAGTTTGGATCTGTGTTATTTACATGATTGTAATTATGGAAGTTTTCATTTGTTATGTGACATATAAGGTATATGGCAGCACTTTAAATGTATGCGTGCTTAGGCTTTTTGGTTTATATTTGCAATTTCTACTTTTATTGCATCACAGTGAGTCCTGTACAATTCTGCCTTTGGGGAATCTGAATTTATCTTTGTGGTCTAATGCAAAAACATTTTTAAAAGTATGCCATGAATGTAGTCAATTAATAATTTGGTAACGATAACTAACTCATTCAGCACATATTAATTGTTAGACATTATGATAATTTATGCACATGGATAATCTCCTTTGATTCTTAGAACAACTTGATGAGTTATTAGTACTACTTATGAGGTAACCAGGAACCAGGCATATGAAAGGTGAATGATTGCCCCAGGATACTATCTCCCTCACCCCCAGCCAGGGGGCCAAAACTGAGTCCAGGACATCTGATTACAGATTCATAAACACCATAAACACTCCCATGGAATAAGTGTGGTCACTGTGTGTAGGGTGGAGAGTTTGATATATATGTGTGCTACTTTGACTTTGTAAGTTTTATTAAAGATGCTCGAATTTGTTCATGTATGTATGGATATTCACACACACGTTGTTGCCTTCTCTGTGCTTGGGAGAGGAGTAGATTGAATTTTACCACTACTACTGAATTTACTTCTCATGCTTTGTTATTTGGTATATAAAGATTTACCCATTTTATCTTTTGTACATCATACTATTTTTAGTTCCTTTTTAGTTTAAAAGGAATCTTTTTTCATTTAATTGCATTTAATAGCCTTGAATGTGACTTTGAGATTTACATTGGAAATCCTGTTTCACTTTTTTGCCTTGTGCAGCCACTCCTTTCTTACTGATGTGTTTAATTACTTTGTTTTTGATGTTGATACTATGTTTATTCAACAAGCATTTATGGAAGCCTGCTTTACTCTGGATACTAAGCCCTGCCTTCAGGGACTGTATGGGCTGGTGAGGGAGACAGATAACAAGTAAACAAATGAGTAACCACATTTAAACTTAAATTTACAATCAATTCAAATAAAATAAAACTAAATATTTAGTTCCACACTTGCATCTGTTATATTTTATGTGCTTACTAGTCACATGTCTAGTGGATACTGTATGGAACAGTGCAGTTATGGAACATTTCTGTCCACGCATGAAGGTTTGTTAGACAGTACGGCTTTAAATGCCATGTGGAGAGGTGGGTGGTTCTGAGATACAGTGTCCAGAATCACTGGGGGCACCTAAGTGCTGACATTGAAGGAAAAAAACCTGAATTCTGAGGAGGAACCAGTCTTATGAAGGAGTTATATACATGGTATATGGTAGTTGTATTTAGGTTTTTGATATAAACTATTGTTATTATTTTGAATAGCTCATAAAGTAAAATTACAGGGATTTTAGGAAGTGTAATTTCTCTTGTTCTAATAGTTGTTTCTGGTGATATTGGATAAAATATTTAGTTAACATGTTGATATATTTTTAATTTAATTGAATAAAACTAGTAGCCAGTATTTAATTTTATAGATGAAAAAAATGTTTTAGTGTTTTATAAGTATTTTGAACCTGTCTTTGGAAAGAGATAAATTTTGTTTCACATCTTTCAGCTCATTAGTGAATTTTTTAAATAATAAGCATCTGTTTTACAATTGTGAAAAAATTTAGATGTTGACTCTTCTGCCCTCTTAAGTTGCGCGTGTGGAAATTGATGCATAATTGACTTGGTTGTGGTCACACAGCCCAGCAGTGGCAAAGCTGTGACTGGAAACTTTTTCCTGCAGCTCTTGGTTCAATATTCTATAAATATTTTTCAAAATGATCACTTTTTTTTGTTTTGTTTTGTTTTTTTGAGTTAGAGTCTCACTCTGTTGCCCAGACTGGAGTGCAGTGGCACGCTCCTGGCCACCGCAGCCTTGACTTGCTGGGCTCTGGTGATCCTTCTGCCTCAGCCTTCCAAGTAGTTGGAATTACAGGCGCGTGCTGCCACGCCCAGGAGACGAGGTCTTGCCAAGTTGCCCGGGTGGGTCTCGAAACTGCAGGCTCAGGCAATCCACTCACCTTGGCCTCCTAAAGTGCTGGGATTACAGGCTGAGCCATCGAGCTTTTAAAGTATAATCTTGTTATTCAGAGGTAGGATACTAATCATACAAATGCCTAGAACTTCTTTAATCTGTATATATTAAGGGACTTGAATGAATAATTCAAGAAGTGTTGAAATTCTTAAGAGCTATTTCTGTGTGTTAGAGTTGTGACAACACAAACGTTTTCCCTGTGGTACTTTTCTGAGTCTGATTTGTTTCCCTCTATGGGTCCCACATAGGTTTATTTTAAAGACCTAAAAAATAAAGACTCTCTGGCTATTGTGCATACTGATTAGCCCAGACAGCATGCAAACATCACTAAATGAGAGTGCAGCTCTCATCAACTCACCATTATTTTCAGTTAAGAAAATTTTATCAAAGCTAATTTTCTGCATGAAATACTTTTCAAATCACACTGAAGTGTTATTTAGTAATTTGCTCATTTTCTGCTGGATACTAAAGAGACACTTCCTTAAAACTAACTAGTGTTTATTAAAATAGAATAATATTTGTAAAACTTATTGTAAAAAATTCTGTTAAATTGAACATATCCATATACATTATTATTTAGATATTATTTACTACTTGTCTAGGAACTCATCGATCTACTAATGAGCTGAACAGAGATGCCTCTGTACTCAAAGATAAAAGCATTAATTACTATTCCTCTTTTCTCTGATTAAGGCCTTTTTCAACCACAACTTGTTTAATTTTGTCACTATTATGGTGTTGCAGAGGACATTGCCACTGGTGTCTCCCTGTGTGCAGGAGGGAGAGGTTCTCTGGGCTGTATACATGGGGAAGTATGTGTCTGACCTATCACGTTCAATTTTCATTTCACATTCTTGTATCCAATTCTCATCATTGCGTATTGTAACCAGTTGGGTTTGGTTTCCTTGTCCCTGACTCTTCTCTTCACAGCCTGTTTTCTCTTCATTTACAGACGGGCCAAGGTTGCTCGGGTGATTGGTTTACTGGCCTCACACACAACTGAGCTCCAGGAAAATACACCAGTTATCGAGGTAATTTCTTCTATTACTGAAATGTCATGAAGGACAGAAAAGACTGTTCCGGTTCTATAATTTAAAACATTCATTGATCTTCACTTAATTTTTCTTTTTGGAATTGTGGTATTCATTATAAAATAATCACCTTAAATCCAGCAGCTCATTTACAATGTGGTCTGTTATTAAAGGTGGTACGGCCGAGTTGATAAGGACTGTTTCATTGCTTGCTTTCTTATATTTATCCAATGTTTTATTATAACAAATGCATTTTCTAGTTAATGTATATCTCATAATTCAAAGTGCCTTTTGACCTTGAATTTAGTACTTTTTTTCTTCACTAGTCATCAGTTATTTCTTGACAACTGATCCAAGTATTTAGTCACCATGCATGCACTAAAGATATTTTCTAATATTAGTAATTTCTTTCAAGTATTGATGCTGGAAAGAATTTATTATTTAGTTAACCTGTAACTCTGGATCCTGTGAAGTGAATGCTACCATTGTACTGCCTACTTGAGTGTCCTTGAATACCGGAAAGTACTTCTACCTAGTCTGTTAATGTATATTGCTCTTAAATAGTAATAGAGTTTTATACTTTGAATCAAAATAGATGAAAAGAAACAAGGCATTTAGAGAAAGAGTAAGAACTCCCGAGAGAAGAAAAAAAGGAGTAAAGAGAGGAGTGTTTTTTTTTTTTTTTAGAGCTGAGGCTGATATTGAAAGCTTTAAGAGGAATTGTCTATTCAAGTACTATCCAACAGAACTTTCTGCATTGATGAAAAATTTTTGCTATCTGTGCTGTTCACTGTAGTAGCCAGTTGCTGGGATAGTATCCCAGCTGGCCGTGGACTGTCTGGGTAGCCGTAATTGGGGGATTAACTTAATCTCACTATATTTCCCTTGCTTAGAGTTGCATTTCTATTTTCTGCAAACTATTGGATCTCTGAGTTACTAGTAAAAACGTCACTAAGTTTAAACTTCCCCTTTCTTTCTGGGATTAAAAGAAATGAATTGTGACTGATATGATCACTGATGATACCCAGGTTGGCTCCCAGGGTTGTATAAAGTAAATTTTTATATAAAAAAAACACTTAGCAGATAGGGCTGTATCACCAGGAGGATGAGAAGGTTTAAGATCTCAAAAATGAGGGTTCCTTCTGATGGCTCAGGGCATAAGGTTTCCAGTGAGACAGAATGGCTGTAGGAGATGGGAGAGAAAGAAAAGTCTAAGACAAAGTCCTAGGATTTTAGAGGATATTCCTGCACAGCCAGAGCAGGCATTCATTGCTGTAGGATAGATTCTTTAGGAAGCTGTTAGTGAATTTGAAGATCAATTGGATGCATGCTCTTAAGATTCAGGAAAAAGAAAAAGAGGATAAAAATTATGAACTGACAAGGCATGAATGATTATTCCAGAAGATCTGTTGTACTGTCTAATGTGGTCACCAGCAGCCACAAGTGACTGCTGAGCACTGGAAGAGCAGCTTGTCTGAACTGAGATGAGCAACCTGTCTATAAGAATACCATGGTGGGGTAACCCCCTTGGGTCCCCTCCTGCTCTGGGAGCTTTTCTATCCTCTCAAATCCTGCTTTCTCAAAATAATAATAATAATAATAATAATAATAATAATAATAATAATAATACCATGGCCACTCCATCATTTCCAAACCCCATTACTCTACTTTATTTTTCATAGCATTTATTACCATCTGACATTTTATATATTTGTCTTTCTTTCTACACTAGGAATACAAGCTCATCAGAACAGGGAATTTTAACTATTTTGTTCAACACTGCACCCCAGTGCCTAGACAGTGCCTTGTATATAAACAGGTGCTGACAAATATTTGTGAAATAAATGAATAAAAGAGTATTGATGCACTTGGGACTGCCTGTGGCAATGGCTGGAAGGTGGTATGGTCTGCTGCTGTGGGAATTCTCAAGGGACTGGGCAGAGAACATCTTCAGTGACCTGGGACCTGCCAACCCACCTGGGTGTTGTACTCACCCTTGGCTCCATGCTGTGTCCTGGTCCTCCTGGCACTTGCTGTTGCTGCTGCCACTGCTGCTGAGAGTTTGGCCCAGCAGTTCCTGAACACATTTGTTACTTGTGCTCACTCAGGTTGAGTTCTCTGGCCAGTGAGTGTTCTTAGAGTATTTCTCCTACGTAGTTGCTATCCCTTTTGTAGACGTTGGATTCCTGATGAAGCCTCCACTGAGAGGGAGGGTGGGTGTTAATCTCTGAGCTCCTTGTGTCTTTTATTCCCGCACTGTTCCCTTGCTGAGTGTTTGCTGATGTTTTGGTAGGTTGAAATGCAGGAAATTGGGAGGAAAATCATACTTATTTCATTATTTTAAAAAAGGGGATGGTGTGTACCTAGCCATTTTGTAAACTGTTTCAAATTCAGCACTCTATTGTGAACTAGATTAGATTGGACAGTGGGGATTTTGCATAATAACTTGAAATTGAGCCAGGTGCTCCTCACCTTTTCGTTCTTTAATGCCTGCTTTGAACAGTTGGCGGTCATGCTTTAGGTAGCCACTAGAGGTCACTCCAACACCGAAAAAGAAGTTAGAGAATTTATCACTTAACTTTCAGAAGATGCAGGATCTGTGAAGGTTCAGAAGATACATGATACAGTGTTTCATTTTTTTTTTTTTAAAGAAGTTTATGCTATATGAAATGCAGCTTTATTTCATTGGTGATTGTTACTGTTTGAGGTGAATGAGATTAGTGAAAACAGGGACAGCCTCTCCAGAACAATGCAGTGAATGCCTTGTACATGATTTCAGGGGATTTGGAACCTGCGGAGTCCATTGGTGAACCTTAGGTTCAGAATTCTTGAGCTAGGTTTCTGTAAAACTCATGTTCAGGCATTTGTAGATAATATTTCAGAAAATCATTAATAAAACTTTAAGTGTGAGACGAATCCTGATTTCTCCAGTATGTTTACTGTTAGTGGATAATAAAATTGTTGTTGAAGATCCTATAAGCGTTTTAAAGACATAGAACCTCATTTTGCTATAAAATTCACCTTTGTACCCTACAGTGCAGACAAGTAACATTTATGTCAGACACTCAGTCAATGATGAATAATTTAATGAATGATTAAAAGAATGTTAGGAGAGTATGGTGGTGTAATTTGTTACAAAGAGAAAGAAGATATGGAGCAAGAAGTCCATTTTACTCTCCTTATGGTATAATTTAAATCTCTTTCATCTTTTCTTGGTGACTACAGAAAAGAACTGGTCATGATCTCTTCTATGTGGTTAGAAGCATTTATTGACGTTTTTAATTTCCCACAGAAAAATACAGTCATCTGAAGTTTATTTTTCTAGATAACAAGTTACCAGTTTATAATCATTGTGATTCTTAAGTATGATAATTTTAAGAAATATTTCTGATATTATGCTACATTGCATTTGTGTGTGTTAGAGTCTCACTCTGTCATTAGGCTGGAGTGCAGTGGCACACTTACAGCTACTGCCTCCTTGACTGGGCTCAGGCAATCTTTCTGCTGCAGCCTTCCAAATAGCTGGAACTATAGGCACATGGCACCACACCCACCTAATTTTTTGATTTATTGTAGAGATGAGGTCTCGCCAAGTTGCCCAGGCTGGTCTCGAACCCCCTCGCCAAGTTGCCCAGGCAATACTCTTGTTTCTGCCTCTCAAAGTGCTGGGATTACAGACATGAGCTACCGCGCCTGGCTTATGCTATAAATACTTAGTCTCCAGCATGCAGTGGATATATTTTAGGAAATTGAATACAGATCCATACAATTGTAGAGCTAAAAGGAATATTAGCAGACATTCTAGGTGAACTCCTTCATTAAAAAATTTTTTTTGAGTTGGAGTCTCACTCTGTCGCCCAGACTGGAGTGCAGTGGCTGCTCCTGGCCACCGCAGCATCGACCTGTTGGGCTCTGGCGATCCTTCCGCCTCAGCCTTCCGAGTAGCCGAATTACAGGTGTGCGCTACCGCCCGGCTGATTTTTGATTTATTGTGGAGATGAGGTCTCGCCAAGTTGCCCAGGTGGGTCTCGAACCCGCGGGCTCAGGCAATCCACTCACCTCAGCCTCCCAAAGGCGCGGGATTACAGGCTGAGCCACCGAGCCCAGCCATTACAATTTTTTATTACGAAAAGTTTCAACGTATATACAAATAGAGAGACGTGAATAATGAGGCAGCATCACTGACCCAGCAATTGCCAACACGTGCCAATCTTGTTTCATCTAGGTCTCCTGCTTTCATTCCCCCCTTGCTTTTTTTTTTTTTTTTTTTTAGTTGGCGTCTCACTCCATCGCCCAGACTGGAGTGCAGTGGCTGCTCCTGGCCACGGCAGTCTCGACCTGCTGGGCTCCGGCGATCCTTCCGCCTCAGCCTTCCGAGTAGCTGGAACTACAGGCGCACACTACCATGCCTGGTTAATTTTTTGATTTATTGTAGAGATGTGGTCTCGCTGCTCAGGCGGGTCTCCAACCCGTTGGCTCAGGCAATCCACTCACCTCAGCCTCCCAAAGCGCGGGATTACAGGCTGAGCCAGCGAGCCTGGCTCCCCCTTGCTTTTGCTTGCCCTCCTTCTCTCTCTGTCTCTCTCTCTCTCTCTCTCTCTCTCTCTCTGGAGTATTTTAAAGAAACTCACTCTGTTCACAAACACATTTTTCTAACAGAAAATGATTTAAAAACATATGACCACAATTCCTTTATCACACCCAACAAATTCAGCACTAGTTTCTGAATATCATCTAACAACCAGTGTTCAGGTTTTCTTGATGAACTCATACACATCACTTTGTAGTTTTTCTTTGAGCCAGGATTGAAACAAGGTCCCATATTGTGTTTAGATGATGTGACCCTTAAGTTTTTTCTTTCTTTCTTTCTTTTTTTTTTTTGAGTTGGAGTCTCACTCTGTCGCCCAGACTGGAGTGCAGTGGCTGCTCCTGGCCACTGCAGCCTCCACCTGCTGGGTTCCGGTGATCCTTCTGCCTCAGCCTTCCAAGTAGTTGGAACTACAGGTGCGCGCTACCACACCCGGCTAATTTTTTGACTTCATTGTAGAGATGAGGTCTCACCAAATTGCCTAGGCGGGTCTTGAACCCGCGGGCTCAGGCAATCCACTCACCTCGGCCTCCCAAAGCGCGGGATTATAGGCTGAGCCACTCAGCCCGGCTAGTTTCTTAGTTCCAAACATTTTCTTGCCTATTATTTTTAAGTATCATTTATTTATTACAGACAAATTGTCATTTGTCTTCACCAAAACTGGAATGTCAGAAGTTTTATTGCACCATTTTGGTGTCATTTAATATAGTCTTTATCACCTGTCTTTCCTGGAGGCTGCTGTTTAGATATAGACCTTTGATTATATGCAAGTTCAGTACTTTTCTGAGGGGATCTGGTAAGACAGAAATTCTTCATAGTCCATGCTGTGTAGTTCCTATTGCCTCATAGAGAAAGGCATATGATGTCTAGTTGTCTTCTTTGTGGGGTTAAGATTGATCACAGAATAGTCTGTTGGCAGCCTTATAAATATTCCCTAGGCTGGGCGTGGTGGCTCAAGCCTATAATCCCAGCACTTTGGGAGGCCGAGGTGAGAGGATTGCCTGGGCCTGCAGGTTTGAGACCTGCCTGGGCAACATGATGAGACCTTGTTTCTACAATAAATCCA
Source organism: Cephalopachus bancanus (assembly GCA_027257055.1). Taxonomy (NCBI): domain Eukaryota; kingdom Metazoa; phylum Chordata; class Mammalia; order Primates; family Tarsiidae; genus Cephalopachus; species Cephalopachus bancanus. Next base: position 9,107,127 of record JAPVLO010000021.1, on the reverse strand, counting down.
AAAATTACCTGGGCATGCTACTTGTAGTTCCAGCTACTTGGAAGGCTGAGGCGGAAAGATTGCCTGAGCCCAGCAGGTCGAGGCTGCAGTGGTCAGGGGAGTGCCACTGTACTCCAGCTTGGGAGTAGACAGAGTGAGACTCCAACTCAAAAAAAAAATCCCATCATTCTTTTATTTAACAGCTTTAGCATCGATTGATCATCATCTAGATCAGTAATCCTTTAAGGTTGCAAAGTGACAGTTTTCTTATTCTATAATATTCTACAATTCCTTTCTGTTTATAGTTGGAAGTTTTTCTCACAGAAGAGTTTTCCCTGATCCACTATTTGGTTATCGTAAAATACAGTTTGTTTAGCAAGGTGGGGTATTTATTGATTTGTTCATTTATTTTTTATTTTTTGAGTTTGAGTTTCACTCTGTCACCCCGACTGAGAGGCTGTCACCACAGCCTTGACCTTCTGGGCTCAAGTGATACTTCCACCTCAGCCTCCCAAATAGCTGGGACTACAGGTGTGCACCGCTATGCTTAGCTAATGTTTCAAATATTTTTGTAGAGATAAGGTCTTGCTACGTTGCCCAGGTTGCACTTGAACTTCTGGGCTCAAGCAATCCTCTCACCTTGGCCTCTTGAAGTGCTGGAATTTCAGACATGAGCCACGGTGCCCAGCTAGCAAGGCAAGATAAATGCTTGATTGTTTCTTTTGATGGGCCAGTTTTCAGAATGATGAGTACCTGGTATCTTAGTAATCTCCATAAATGTCCAGTGAGATTTCTTTTGTATAACTAAGGGCATATAGACTTTTGTGTGTTTAGTTGTATAGTCTAGTCCTTTGCCATCGTTAGTCTTTTTGATGGTTAAATTGTTTCTCTTCTGTCCAATGGGAGCCTTTCAAATTTGCTCCTGCTCCTGTTGACACGACCCTACTGCTGCCTCTGGTGACTTGCTTGCATTCTGGCGGTAAGTTTTAGCAGGCTCGTCCTGGGAATAGTCAGTCCCTGGTTTTGAAATCACTTCAATAAGGAACCTTGTTTACATTTAGTGGGAAGTAGGATTTAGAGAACACATTCTGGGTAGGTCTTTTCACTGCTACTAGGATTCTTATTTTCTAGAACTTTTTGGAAGTTCAATCTAGGAAATATTATTTTGTAAAAAGAGAAAAATTATGGTTCATTCATACTGATACTTCCAATTCAAATGTAAAATGAGAGTTTTTACCTTTTTGATTTAACATTTTAACATTTTTACTTTTTTCTCAGAAGCTGATGATATTCATATCGTAATTACTTATTTTTTTAGCTTATAGTTTAGAACAGAAAATTTAAAAATAGTAGTACAAGTATTACTGACAACAAAATTACGAAGTACATCTTAAGGTTTTTTTGTATCTTTTTTTGTCCTTGGGCTATAATCCACGGATGGTATGTACAGTCAAAATGCTGAGTTTTAAAACCAATTGAAATAATTCTTCACTTTGTACTCCTGTTACCAATATTATATATACATGTATATTTATGCATTTTCAATTTGTTTTAGATATTTAGGGATTACTTTGTGCCTTCTTTTTGGTTTGAAAATTGTGGTTCTTTTTATTGAAGTGTTTTAGTATACAGAAATATAAACAAAACAAAAAGATACTGCTTAAGGAATTAAGGAGAGACCCCCTTGTGCCCTCTCCTGATCACTTGCGCCCTCACCTGGTACTTTCCCTTTGCTCCAAAGGAAGTTATTGGATCTTGTAATACTATGATTATTTTACTTGCTTTTGAATTTTATTTTAATTGAGTCATGTGCAAAATATACTTTTTTCTGGCATCTTTTATTCCATATTTTATTTGTGGAATTTATCCTTTTTGTATGTACCCACACTTCACTTTCTTTACATGAATATACATATCACTGGTGGTGAACATTTGGATTGTTTTCCATATTCGACCATTATAAATCTTGCACACATATTTTGATGTATTTGTGCAAGCTCTCTGTTGGGTATGCCTAGGAATAGAATTGGTAGGTTATAGGATATGTGTATGTTCAACTTTGGAGGGTAATCTAAACTGTTTTCCAAAAAGGTTGTATAATTTACAATCCTTAACTGATGAAAGATAATTTTCAGTGTTGTGTATTCTCATTAAATACTTGTATAAAATCATGTAAAAAAGTATTTACCAACTTCTTTGTTTTTAACATTGACTGGTGTTGGGTTTGTCTATATGGCACCTATAGACAGGATTGTATAAGTTTTCTTCCTAGCTTTATTAATAGATTGATTATATTAACAATTATTAAAATTAAGCCACCCTTGCATCTTCAAAAGAGAGTATTTTGGCTCATATTTTTACAACGTAGGAGTCTCTTTGCTAATATTTCTTCTAGCATTGTTTCTCCATCTTGCTGCATGATATCAGTTTCTTGGAGAGTCTAGGCCATTTGTCTTGTAGAATGTTCCATATTCCAGATATGTCTCTTGTTTTTTCTTGTCATCGCTAAACCTGTTCCCTCAGTTGCTAAATTTCCTATAAATTATAAGTTCGGTCTAAAAGCTTGCTTAGGTTTAGATTAAACTTTCTTTTTTTTATGGGTAGGAATATATCACAGGTGATAGCAGCTTCATGTTTCAACACCTCAGAAGCACATAGTGCCAGGTTTTCCCTTATTGGTTGCACTTACTTTGATCATTTGATAAAAGCGATGCTGCCAAGTAGCTCCATTGTATACCTTTTCCTTGGCAATGCCACTTTTAACTGTCATGTGATGTATACAATGAGAACATAATCTTAAAAATGATATTGCTACTTGGAAAGCTGAGGTGGAAGGAACACCGGAGCCCAGCAGGTCAGTGCTGGGGTGGCCTTGAGTATGCCACTGCACTCCAGCCTGGGTGACAGAGTGAGACTTCAACTCAAAAAAAAAAGGATTATAACTCACTTGTTTTAACTTCTTAAATTATAATTTTATTTATTTGAGGAAATGTTAATCATTGTATTAACTGTCATTAATTGCCATTGCATTTTTCTTTTTATTTTCAATAGACTTAATTCGCTAAGTTTACCTTGCTGTACATTATTAGCAGCATCATTGTTTGACATTAATTTAATTTTAAACACTTATTTTACATTTATGTCCTTTTTTTGTGGGATAATCACATTTTGTGATCCAGTTATCCAGAAGAGTGAAATCTTCTAAGAATTTTTGACTTAAGACTATTGACACTGTTATTTAGCTTTCTACTGACTTAGTTGTAGAATTGAAATTTTGTGTTAAGCAGTGGATATATAACAATTTGAAGCGTTATTTAACTTTGTTGTCTGTGAAAATTGTATGCTTTTGGAAACGCTGAGCATCGTATATGATGCATCTGTTTTAAATGTTGTGGTATAGTGTTTTCCACGGTGGACTCTTGCTCGGTACTAAGCTGCACTTTGTACCACTTCCTCTTCTGCCCCTGGTAGCTTGAGGAGGGTAACTTTTCATTATTAGCACAACTACTCACAGTAAGTTCTATCATGGTTCCTATTTTCCATAGTCCTAATACTCAGCTTACAACTTTTTTGAAGAACGAACAGTCATTGTTGCACTTTCTGGGATATATGTATTATATGTATGTATGTGGACTTGTTTTTCTCTGTAGTTTTTCCATGTAGCATTTATTATGATTTTGTAAATATCCTAATTATAAAAATGACATGTGTTCTAATTATGGCAACTTAGCTGTTTAGATAATCTTGAAAGTCCCTTGATAGCAAAACAAAACAAAAATAAACCTAGAATTATAGGATAAAAAGACTTTCTTAGGATACCTATGTGAAAGCACAAGAATGTAAGGGAAATTCTTAAAAGTCAGAAACAGGAAAGGGAACTGAAATTTGAGTTGATGTTACTTTAAGGCTGTCTGGGACTGAATGGGATGTAGTTTTGAGGTTGGGTATAATTTAAGAATAGAAGATGAGGCCTTAATTTTGCCTGGGGCAGTTATTTGGAACTAAGATCCTTGAAGAGTGATCCTTTTAATAAAATAGAGATTTTGAAAAAAAGGAGTAACTCATTTGTGTACACAGAGATAACAAGGAGGTTTGTTGATTTTTATTTTCAGTTATAGGAAGAGAGAAAAAAGAAGTCTACCATATAAATGTGCAACTACAGTTTTTTCAGATCCGTTAATGTTTTGGTATATAAATTTATACTTTTCCCATACTGAGAAATTAACATAAAAATAAGACCTGGACTTTGGATTCTGGTATGTTTGAGAAACTGTATTGGGCTTATTTTTCTGCCAATAACAACACATCTGGACAGAATATAAAAAATAAAAGAAGAGAGAGACTGGAGATAACATACTACTCGAAAGAAGGAAAGTAACCTAGGTGAGCTATGTATTTAACTGGCTTCTCCTGCAGATGCTTTGAGTTCACACGAAGGGCCAGAGTCAGGCAGTAGTTAACATTATTAATGAACCAAGGAACTGAGGTTCGAATTTGGTACTGCTGGAGGAGGGGGATGGATTGTGAGTGAGGGGAAATCTTAGCAAGAGCAGAGTCATGAAGTATGTGTACAAGTTCCTCTACTGTCATTGGTTAACTTTGAAATTGTGCGTGTGCTGAGTGATACCCCATGGAACTTGGCAGAAAACAGCAGCTGGGAGATTAAAGAGTTGAGCAGAAATTTTAGCAATTGTCCAGTGCTAGGGAGATAAAATTTGAAAATCAAGTCTCACCAAGTTGAGAGATTTGGTAAACACTTTGAGTTTTCCGGTGGAATTTGAGAAGGGCTACACCAACCTTAAGAACCATGTCCAGGATTAAGGTCTGCATTCTAGTACTAAAGAAAAAACGAGAAAACAATGTTATTAACAAAAGCAAAAACCAAGCTTCCACAGAATTGAGGGGATTGACTAGCCTTTTAACTATTTGCCAGAGCAAACCTCAATACTCTGTAGAGGAAAATAATGAGCCACAAGGTTTACAGGAGAGACTTTTGGTGACCCTCGGCTAGTCAAAGAATTCTTAGACTTGGCACCAAAAGCATTATCTATAAAAGAAAAAAGTGTAATTCCGGCTACTTGGAAGGCTGAGGCGGAAGGATTGCCAGAGCCCAGCAGGTCGAGGCTGCAGTGGCCGGAAGCGGCCACTGCACTCCAGTCTGGGTGACAGAGTGAGACTCCAACTCAAAATAAATAAATAAATAAATAAAACAAAACAAAAAAAATAAATAAAAGAAAAAAGTTAATAAATTGGACTTCGTCAAAATTAAAAACTTTTGCTTTACAAAAGACCCTGTTAGGATGATAAAAAGACAAACTAGACACATGCAGAAAATGTTTACAAACTACTTATCTGAAGCTGGGCTTGGTGGCTCAGCCTGTAATCCCGCACCTTGGGAGGCTGAGGTGAGTGGATTGCCTGAGCCTGCGGGTTCGAGACCCACCTGGGAAACTTGGTGAGACCTCATCTCTACAATAAATCAAAAAATTAGTCGGGTGTGGTAGCGTGCGCCTATAGTTCCAGCTACTTGGAAGGCTGAGGCGGAAGGATCGCCGGAGCCCAGCAGGTCGAGGCTGCGGTGGCTGGGAGCGGCCACTGCACTCCAGTCTGGTTGACAGAGTGAGACTCCAACTCAAAAAAAAAAGAAAAAAAAAAATACACACACACACAAACACACACACACACAAACTACTTATCTGGCAAAGGACTCATATCTGGAATATGTCTCAAAACTCAAAAGTTAAAAACATCGAATTAGAAAATGGGCAAAAGCCATGAGAAACATTTTACCAAAGAGGCTACATTAATAGCAAGCAAGTACACGAGAAAATATTTATTATCTATTAGAGGAAGCAAACGAAGACTACACCTATACCTATTACAACAATAGTGACAGTTCTAAGTGCTATCAAGGATACTGAGAAACTAGATTTCTTTATATTGCTGGTGAGAGTATAAAATCAATATCTACTCAAAAACATTTTGGCAGTTTTGTTAAAAAACTAAACATACATTTACCATATTATAACTCTATGTCAAATACACTCATATTAATACACATGTCACATTTTCACTCTGAACTTTTTTTTTCACAGAAAGGAAATCTTATATTCATACAAATAACATGCCTATTTATATCAGCTTTATTTGTAATAGGGCAAAACTGGAACAACCAAAATGTCCTTCAATTTGTGAGTAATTAAACTGTGCTACATCTTTAGTGGTAAAGAGAAATGAACTATTGATACACCCAACAACTCAAAGGTGTTATGATGACTGAAATGTGGAATTAATATACCATCCTTGAAATTACAAAATTGTAGTGCTGGGAAGTAGATCAGTGGTTGCTAGGGGTTAGCAATATGGGGGAAGAGGGAGGGTTTGACTACAAAGGAATTGCATGAGGGAGATCTTTGTGATAATGGAATAATTCTGTTTTTTTAAATTGCAGTTATGTGAATCTACACATGTGGTAAAATGATACAGAATTATACACACACATTGTGCCAATGTCAAACTTTTGGCTTTGATATTGTTCTATAATTATATAAGGTGTTATCTTAGGGGAAACTGTAGGGAGGGCATCTGGAACTTCTCTGTACTATTTTTGCCATGCCCTGTGAGCAAAGTTCAAAAACTTTTATTGGATGGACTTCACAGTGAGAACATAATAGGAGAAAGAATCAGTGAATTATGTGTCTGTTTAATAGAAATTACTCAAACTGATAGAAAGAAAAAAGAATGAAGAAAGCAGAACACAGTGTCTGAGACTTGTGGGATAATATAAAATGATCTAACATTCACATTATTTGACTCTCCGAAAGAGATGAAAGAAAGAATAAGATAGAAGGAATATTTGAAGGGATAATTGTTGAAAATGTATCCAAATTGATGATAGATGTCAGCTCATATTTCTAGGAATCTCATTGAACCACAAACAAGATAGACCAAAGAGGACTACAGCTGGACTCATCAAAACTAAAAAGAAAATTCTAAAAGCAATTAGAGACATACTACATATTACATGCTGGGAAACAATTATATGAGTGGTGATTTCTCATCAGAAACCACTGATGTAATTAGATAGTGGAATAATATTTTTAAAGTGTTGAAAGAAACAAAATTGCTACCACAGGATTCTATATTCTGTGAAAATACTCTAAAGAGTAAAAGAAATAAAGAGAGAATGGGCAAATTAGTCTCTAAACTGAGAGAACTTGACACAAAATGTTACAGTAAGTTTTCATGTTAAAGGAAAATAAGCAGATATAAACCTGGTTTTACAGGAATAATTGAAGAGTACTATTGTGGTAAATATGCTGGAAAATGTAAAACTCTTATAACATCTATTGAGTAAAGCCGTAAAAATGTATCACGTGTTTTATAAGTAGAAGTAAAACATATGCAGCAATTGCATAAGGGGCTGGAGGAACACACATGGAATTGTTTAATGTGAATTTTACTGTATGTCTGTATTTTATGTGTATATTGTGTTGTAGGCACATATTATATGTGCTCTTACATTGTATATAAAATAATGTAATGTTGATTTAAGGTGATTTCTGATAATTTATGGATGCAATTATAATCTGAAGACTATCCAGTAAGTTAATGTTAAATAAAAAATGAGTCAGGAAAGGGGGAATAAAGGAAGGGACACATAGAAAGCAGATAGCAAGATGATAGATTTAAACCCCACCATATTAATAGTTATATTAAAAAACAGTGACCTAAATATTCATCAAAAGGCAGAGATTGTCATACTGGGTAAACAAGGGAAACCCAGCTATAGACAGTTTATGTGAGACATACTTTAAATGGGAAACTAGACTGGAAAACACGGAACAATATATACCATGGAAGCACAAGAAAGCCTGAGTGGCTATATTAATAGCATAGGCATTAATGGATTATTACTAGAGATTAGACAGATATTTCATAATACTGAAAGTTTCAATTAATTAGGAAGCATTAACAGTCCTTAAAATGAGACTACCTTCCTGAATTGTATCCCACATCTTTAAAATTAAATAAATAAATAAATAAATGAGACTACTTTAGAATATATGGAGGAAATATAGACTGAACTAGAAAGGGAAGTTGAAAATGACAAATTCATTATTGTTGGATATTTTAAAAATAAGCATATAAAAATTCAGTGAGAACATGGAAGATTTGAATGATATTAATATAATTAAACTAATTAACGTTTATAGAATGCTAATTTCACAAGTCTAAAACACCTTTTTTTAAAAATTTCTTTTTTATTTCAAAGATGTGGGGTACAAGTCAGGATTGGGTATCAAAGTGGTCTACGTACAAGTGAAGTTTGGCCCTCCCATTGAACCTCACTTCGCCTAGATTGGGATCCTGCACCCTTTTTGATGTGTGGGCCCGCCGCCCCCAGCAGTGTCACACTACTGCCAGTTCTTTTCTTGTACTATTATGATAGGTATTCAGGGTCCAATTATGAATGAGAACGTGTGGTACTCAGTTCTTTGTTTCTGTGATAGATCACTGACTATGCTAGACTCTAAACTCATCCAAGTTGCTGCGATGTCCGTAATTTTGTTCTTCTTTATGGCTGCATAATATACCATTGTGTATATGTACCACATTTTTAAAAATCCACTCTACTTTTGATGAGTAGCATGGTTGGTTCCATGTTTTTGCTATGGTGGATAGTGCTGTAGTAAATACACACGTGCAGTTATCTTTTTTTTTTTTTTTTTTTTGAGTCGGAGTCTCACTTGGTCGCCTAGACTGGAGTGCAGTGGCCGCTCCCGGCCACTGCAGCCTCGCTTGCTAGGCTCCGGCGATCCTTCTGCCTCAGACTTCCAAGTAGCCGGAATTACAGGCATACGCTACCATGCCCGGCTGATTTTTTTTGATTTATTGTAGAGATGAGGTCTCGCTGCCCAGGCAGGTCTCGAACACGCGGGCTCAGGCAATCCACTCACCTCAGCCTCCCAAAGGCGCGGGATTACAGGCTGAGCTACCAAGCCCGGCTAGGTGTCTTTTTTGTAAAGTGATGTAAGTTCCTCCAGGTATACAAATTAACTCATAAATAAAACACAAAACTCAAAACAATGTAAACATTTTAAAAACAAAGGCAAGAAAAACTGGGCTGTATGGAAGGTCAATTTCTAGTTCTTTTAGAAATCGCCACACTGTTTCCCAAGGAGGTTGAACTAGTTTGCATTCTCACCAACAGTGCAGAAGTGTTCTCTTTTCTTTGCATCCTCGCCAGTAGCTGTTGTTTTTTTGTCTTATTAATGATGGCTATTCTTACTGGAGAGTTAGGTGGTATCAATGTGGTTTTGATTTGCTTTTCTCTAATGCCTAGTGAGGCAATACCTTTATTTTAAAGGTACACTGAATAGTCACTAAGATCATATTCTTGGCCGTAAAACCTATCTTTATAACAAATGATTGAAACTGTCTAGAGTATATTCTCTGACCACAATGGAATTAAATTAGAAATTGATGAAAAAGAAATCTAGAAAATCATGGGGCTTTCTAATGGGTCAAGGATATTAACCAGAGGAAGATGAAGTAATAAAGCATGAGAAGGAATAGTGGTGAAGTAAGAAGAAACTCAGGAAAGCTGCTTTAATAGAAGGGAAGAGAGGTGCGTGTACTATGAAGGAGAAAATAGTCATCTTTTTTACTTTTGAGAGTTTGTTAAATTGAAAATAGGCATTTCTATTGGATTAAGATGAGACTTGTAGTGACTCATAAAGAACAGTCTGTGTGAGACAGACGCCAGATTGATGTGGTTGTTTAAAAAACTATTTTATTTTATTTTAAAGATGTGGGGTACAATTCAGGGTTAGGTATACAAATGTTCATTATGCAGATACCCTTGTTGATGAGGTGTGCCCCTCCATCCCCAGAAAACTATTTTCTATAGTCATATAGGTTGTACGGTTGTGAGCAAGTGGTGAATATGTATTTAGATAAAGTCTGATAAAAAGATACATTTAAATACTAATGGAAAAGATTCAACCCAGGGAAAATCTGGGCATTGAAGAGAGAGGGCGGAGAAGGGCCAACTGAAGGTATGTAATCCTTAAAATGGGTAGACGACCCAGAGTGACTAGCCTTAAATCAGAGAAGGAAGGGATACTTCATCCACTATAGTAGGAAGAAAAGATTAGGGAATGTAAATGAAGTTGGGGGGTAAGATTTGGTGGTGGGAGAATGAGCAATCCTCTATCTAATGGCTTCTGACACTGGAGTACAGCAAGGTCACCATCAGAGAATGGATAATGAGTACCCAAGGGATTTGAGGTGGAGGAGGAGATATGAAGCTGTCATCTCAGAGAAAAGGAAAACTGGACCACTAGGGAGAGAGAATAGGGCTCCACAGAATCCACACTTGTGATGAAGAATTCAAGGTGAAAGAAACCAGTCTGCCTAGTTGTATACTGTTCTCTAAAAGATAGTTGAGTTTCAGTCATTGGTCTATTTGGAGGGAGAGAATGGCTACTTCCAAACTTTCTTGCACAAAGCCCTATGTTTTTGCGTCTCACACTCCAGAACCTAGTCAGCTAATTGGCTTAGTCCAGATGAGTTTAAAAAATTATTGCTGAAAGCCATTGAATAAGGAAGTTCTGAAATATATAAATGGAGGATAGGGAGTGTTCGAATTTGAAAAGTGTTAGAGATATCAGAGTCCAGAGTGACTCTGTGTGAATGTCTGAATTGGAGTGAAGGTCAAGGAACTGGGTGAGGAGATCAAGAAGTGTGTGGTTGGGGTTCTAGGTGTGCCTTTTATGTGGATGTCTAAGTGACTGAATGTGAGGACAAGCATGCAGGCGGGAAGGAAGGTGATGAGCAAGGAGTTGGTGTCCTTGGTGGCTAGGAAGAGTGAGAAGGGGCTCGGTCACTCAGGGCTGGGGAGAGGGAGAGGGCAGTGTAGTATGATGGTGTAAACTTCAAAATCGTAGGTCCTCTAACAAGATAGGGTGTGGAAAAGTCAGCAGGAGTGAAGACACCAGCCTTACTTTGCCTCAGAATTTACCTTGAATTAGGTTCAAGATTACATTTTCTGCTTAGCAGGGCTGCAAGCAAAGAGAGACTTGGGTTTTCAGATGATTTTTCCATCAGAATCTTGGAGAAAATAGTCTCTCATTTTTGAATAAAGTGCTACTTAAATTTGGATTATGAGCTGGGTGCAGTGACTCATGCCTATAATCACAGCATTTTGGAAGGCCAAGGCAGGAGGATTGCTTGAGCCCAGGAGTTCGAAGACCAGCCTGGGGAACATAGTGAGCCCTTGTCTCTACAAAAAAAAAAAATTAGCTGGGCATGGTGTGCACACCTATAGTCCCAGCCACTCAGGAGCCTGAGTCTGAAGGATAACCTGAGCCCGAAAGGTCGAGGCTACGGTGAACCAAGATTCTGTCACTGAACTTCAGCCTGGATGACAGAGTGAGACCCTGACTCAAAAAATAAACAAATGAGTAAATTTGGCGGTAAAGACTGGGTTAACAATAGCAGCTGCCAAGACAGAACACTAGCCAGAATGCAGCAGGTGGAAAGAACTTTTAGTAAATTAGCTAAACATGTTTTCATTCATACTTCCTTGTTGATGGCAATTTGTAAAGATTAGATGCTTTCCTGGAAAAACTACTCTGTTGGATTTGGAGCTGAAGTTGAGTTTATATTATTTCCTTTTTGTTCTTATTGTGTTCTCATGGAGTGCTTAGCACCCCCCTGTTGCTTTGGTGTAGTTTTCTTAGTTGCTTGTAGACTACATATTGAGGGACTGTAAGATGCCATATTTCACATACGACACAGTACGTGATTATTTCTGACTTGTTTGTATCCCTGAGGTTAGACTGATAGCATTTATACATTGTTAATTTCAATTTCAGTGAGTTTTCCCTTATTCTTCTCTGCTACAGACTTCTTTTTCCATTACTTTTTGGCTAGCAGGAGAGGTAATTGTTGAAAATGATAAAGCAAGAGTTGAGAAATATTCATGTTTTTTTGTAGAATAAAATGAAAAATTGTAAATTTGGTAAGCCATGATACTGAAGTACATATCATTTGGGGAATTGCCATATTTGAATCAAATTTTGCACACAAATTTAACACTTCACATCAAATAATTCTTGAAAGGCATACTTCCTAATTTCTTATAATGATGGATTCATTTAATTTCTTATCTGACATCTTGTAGAACAATTTTAACTTCTGTGTTTTCTGCTATGACTAATTTTGATACTTATTTTACCTGGGCTATGAATGTACTTTAGCTGTATTTTTAGAGCAGCAGTTATGAGGCTAACATATTTGAATATAATGTAATTTAGTAATCCTTGGGAACCTAGCAAAGCATCACATTTAATTTTCTATTAGATGAAAGAAACACGAAAAGAGAATTGGTGATGGAAAGAATCGCACAAAACACAACTAATCAGAGCTGACCCCTGAAGCAGAAAAATGCAGTTTAAAATGAGCTTCTTTTATATTTTCACTATTTGAGGGGCGTTGAAGATATGACTTTTAAGAATATAGAAACAAGTAAATAATATTAGTTATATTAATATATAGCAAGCTCAAATTGCAGTATTGGAGTTATGTTTTTTCATGCCATAACTTTCAAATTACTACAGCATCTAAAAGACCCAATTTTAATAATAGAACAATAGTGACTTGACTTCTTTTTTTTTCTTTTCTTGGTGAGGAATGTGTTTATTTCAAGCTGTCATCAAGTCCCATCTTGGCTTCTTAAGAAAACATCTATATAGTGAGCATGGTTGTGTCCTACGTTCCCAAATAAAAATGTCATTTACCCTCCATAAGTGTATGATGTATCTTCTACACTCCATTAGATGCTTACATTAAATATAGAAAAGGGGGCCTGCCACAACAGTGTGGCAGTACCTGGATTATTTGCCTCTAGTTTGGTTTTGTCTGCCTGGAACGGTTTTACCCTCCATCTTTGTCAGAGTTTTTTTGTGGTTTTCAGAGGGCAGCAGTAAGGGTAGGAAGAGAGCATGCGTCTCTTTCCAGTGTAGCCGCTAAGAGTCCTGGCCACAGTACCCTGTATTGGTAAGAATACACTTGTTAGAGTGCCATTACTGTTCCAGGTTGGGGAGGCCTCACAGACTGCCAGTCTGTCTCCGCACCTTTCTCCCTTAGCCGCTGCCATGTTGTTGCCCTTGGTGAGTAGTGTTGCTTGATAAGTAGACAAGAAGAGGAATTCAGGTGAAGATTCTCTGATATTGAGATGACAGATGTGTTTATTGTCCCTGGTGATCCCAACAATTTCTTGGTTTTTAAAAAAGATTTGAGTAAAATCAGCTCAAAACTATAAAACTAACAGTTTGAAAATCCTTAAAAGGCTGTTACTCAAAATGCAACCTGACAGCTTTTTCACTGATCAGTCTGAGTGCAGTACTGGTATTCCTAATGTTGCTGGCAAGAAGGAAAGGATGAATACGAGTATTAGGGTGGATATTGTCATTCCCAATATTAATTGGTTTCACAAGCCAATAAGGGAAAAACTAGAAAGTAAAACTTGTCAAAAAAGTCACAATCCCCAAGTGGTGGTATACTTAAATTAAGATAATTAAATGAAGGTTTATTTACAAAGGGGTAATTAACTATAAAGGATAGTACAGTAATCCAGGGTAATAGAGTTGTTCTACCTTTCAGCCCAAAGGGGTAGTGTGGTTTCTGGAACCCAGAAGGAGCTGTGTTTGGGAAATGGATTGAAAAGGGCAATAGCATTGATGGTGGAGTTGTCAGAAACCCAGCGATCGGCAATGAATAATGCATACTTGGATCAGGCATTCTATCCCTGGGAGGACAAAGTGCTGTCCCCTCTGTGATCAGAGGGTTCCAGTGTAATCAGTTTGCCACTGGGTAGTCAGCTGGGCTCTCCAGGAAATGGAACTACATTAGGGCTCAGTGTTGGCCTCTGTTCTTGGCAGATTGAACACTCAGCAGTGGGGTAGCCAAGTCAGCCTTGTTGAGCAGAGACCCATGATGTGTAACCCATGCATAACTTCAACCCTTGCCTCGGTGTTGGTTTCTTTTTACATGGTCTCACTGAACAAGCACCAGGGTAACTGGTGAGAGATACTGGTTCACATCCATGGGACAGTGCCACTCTTCCAGCTGACTATTGGTGCTCTCTGATGAGCATTTGCACAGGTGAATTATGAATGTCTCTATGCTCTGTTCCCATTCCAAGAGCTCCATATATACCTTTTCCCCTCACCTTTTTGGGGGGCTTATTTTTTATTTCCAAGTTCTTACCCATTGGTGAGCTTGTAAGCCACTGTCTCTGAGTTGGTATAGATCCATTTCTTAGTTGGTTTCTCTCTGTCCATCGTAAAAATAGATGTGCCTCCCCAAGTTCTGCCCACTTGGAGGGTTTCCTTTCACCATTGTCTTTATTTGCCATCGTGGAGTGAGGTTGCAGTAAAGTGGCCATTCACCTTCTGCTGATGTGACAGACCAGCAGATCCATATGTAAACCAGGCCTGTGCTTTTTCCTCCTGAGAGGGAAGAAATAGAGAACTCCCTATGAAGTCACGGGTGTGGGTTGAAGAAGGGAGAGAGGCAGCTGAGTAGGTTCCATGGGAGTCCACCTGCACCTGGAGTGGGTGAATCTACGTGGCTTGGTCTCATACACACCATTTCAATTTTAAAATGAAATGCTGCTGTGCAAAACCAATTTTCTGGTGACAACAGTACATAATGGGAAGGTCAGGTCCCATGGGATTCCAGAGTCAACCACTCAGTCTCAACAAGGGCCCAGCAACAAGCCAGAAGCTGCTTTTCAAATGGAGAGTGGTTGTTAGCAGAGAGGAGGGCAGGGCTTTATTCTACCACCCTAGGGGTCTGTGCTACGATTTTGCTTCTGGAGCTTGCCATAGGCATCCTTGTTTGCCACAGACACTTCTAGTGGTATAGGTCTGTGGGTCTTGGACCCAGCTGGAAGAGCAGTTTGCATGTGAGCTTGGACCTCCTGCAGAATACTTCCGTGGATCTCTCTCAAAACTGGTAACCTTATCAATGATCAGTAAATGGGTTGGATCTCCCCAAATTCAGATTCACCAGTATGCTGGACTCTTAGGAATACCACCCGTTTGGTAGGCTGGGAAATTTTCTGGGACTTGTCTCCTATTCTTTGGCATGTTGTGAAGAGTTCTGATCATAGGGTCTGTTCAGCATAATGTCATCAATATAATGAAACAGCATGATGTCCTGTGGGTTAGCAAGATGATCTGGGGCCCCTTGATTTTGACAGAGCAGGAGACTTGATATAGGGGAAGTTCAGCAAGTAGAAACTGCTTTTGATTTTATTTGCTGATTGGAATGGAATGGAAAGTATAGCAAGTGTCAGGGGCTGTTGATTAGCTTCACTACAGATGCTGCATTTAAAACTGCAGCTACAGTAGGCATTATCACCTAATTAAGTTTGCGGCAATCTATAGTCATTCTCCGTGACCTCTTCATGATCTCTGTTCTGGCCTGACAGGCAAGTGAAATGGGGATGTGGTAGAAATTGCTATCCCTGTACCTCCCAAGTTTGGTCTCTGAGGTTCCTCCGTGGATATGGGTTTGCTTTCGGTTTACTGACATTGAGTGACCCTGCAGCTGTTACAGTTCCAGTGGCTTCCACTTTGGCCCTTCCTGTGCTAACTGGTTCTTAATCCACTGGTCAGGGATAGATCGTGGGAATTCTACTGGTTACTAAATATATCTTTTCCCATTATATGCTCTGGGACTAGGAAAATAACCAAGAATGGGTCTGTGGGCCCATGGGACCTATGTGAGGTGGATTTGGGCTACTACTACATGTAGCACCTGATCCAGATAAGCTCTTAATCTCACTGTTGGACTGCAGTGGCACTTCAAAGGGTCTAGCGATTTCCCTTTTCCCAGTGCCTAGTCACGTGATAAATGCTGAAGCACCTATGGAGAAGGAAACAGTTGTGGAAGATGCACAGCTTTTGTCTGTGGCCACTTTGCAGGGGTCTCTTTCAAAAGAACCTCCAGCTTAATTGGGGAGCTCTAGGTCTGTGAACCAGCTTGAGTCTGGGGTCTGTGTAAGAGGCTGTGAATCCTTGGTCCAGG
Organism: Cephalopachus bancanus; assembly: GCA_027257055.1. NCBI lineage: Eukaryota > Metazoa > Chordata > Mammalia > Primates > Tarsiidae > Cephalopachus > Cephalopachus bancanus. Next base: position 9,091,044 of record JAPVLO010000021.1, on the reverse strand, counting down.
ACTTGAGTTAGGTTTCTAACTAATGAAACTATAATTTTTCTTATTAAATGTCATGTCAATTTAGTTGGCTGATGTAATGGTCAATTTACCATTGCCTTAGATTCTTGTAGGTTAGAATACTTTGATCACTACATTGCTCTGTGGCTCTGTGGCAGTTGCGCCTACTTTGTATCCTCATTTAAGTGCTGCTGCTGGCTTTTACTTGTCCTGAATCCCATGATTTCTACTGTGATCAGGAAACCCAATTCCACTGTTAGCATTTACCACTGTCAGCTCTGACTTTTAAAGGATAGCTCTACCTTAGAGCTTTTCAGAGATGCCGGTGCCCCCTTCATCAAGGCAAGTCTTCCGGGCCCACCCAGGAAGGGGTGGCTGGGCAGGTTGTACTTTGTTGAGCCATTCCAGCATTTCCAATATCCTGAGCTTTCAGATTCTATCCTCTATAGCAGTGTTTCTCAACCCTGGTGGCACACTAGAGCTCCCCACAGACTTTAAGTAAATTTTATTCTTGTGTCCAGGCCTTTCCCCAGACAGTTAAACTAGAATCTCCAGGGTGAATGCAGGTATCCATGATTTTTAAAGCTACACAGATAATTCTAATGTGCAGGCAAGATTGAGTACCACTATAGTAATTCTCAAAGTGTGATCCCAGACCAGCAGTATTTACATCATTTGGCACTTGTTAGAAATGCAAAATCTTTGGTCTTACTTGAAACCTACTAAATGAGAGACTCTGAGGATGAGGCCTTGCAGTCTGCATTTTTACAAATTCTTCAGTGATTCTGATGTACACCAAACTCTGAATGTATATTGCTCTAGGGTATGTAGGGAAATCCTAGCATTTTGACCTCATTCACTAGAGGCCCTGTTCCAACTGTCCAGCCTAGCTGATTCTTGGAAGATTATTTCCCCCACTGCTTCATTTAGTACCAAAGTCTCAACTTTCCTTGCAGGTTAATTTCTTATTCATATCCTTGGGGCCCCAATTTAATGTGAATGGTCTCGTATTTGATACCACACTAGGGGCAGACCCTAGGGTTTGGATCTTGTTCCATTTCAAAAGGTTATTTCAAAGTCACAAAGAGTTTAACACTTGTCCTATTATGGGTCAAAGTATCTTGAGTGCTTACCTGTCTCTCTGGTTTCCTATTTTCTTTCTGTTTTTGATCTTTGAAGTTTCCTTAATTCCTTTCAAATTCAGCTATGCATTTTTTAAAGATATTTTATCTAGCTTTGTTTTGTACTTTTTTTTTTTTTTGAGTTGGAGTCTCACTCTGTCGCCCAGGCTGGAGTATAGTGGCACGCTCACCAGCCACCCCAGCATGAACCTGCTGGGCTCAGGTTATCCTTCCACCTCAGTCTTCCAAGTAGCCAGAACTACAGGCATGTGCTACCATGCCTGGCTAATTTTTTGATTTATTGTAGAGACAAGGTCTCGCCAACTTGCCCAAGCTGTTCTCGAACCCATGGGCTCAGGCAGTCCCCCACCTTGGCCTCCTAAAGTACTAGGATTACAGGCTTGAGCCACTGTGCCTGACCTTTTTGTACTTTTGATGGGAGGAATATTCAGGCTATTTTGTCTAGACTATTTTGTCTGTCATTCACCAGAATGGAGTAATTTTTAAATAAGTAATCTGGTTTTGAATTACAGATTTATTGCAATTTGACACCCACTTAATTTAGTCTGCAAAGCAAGATTGTTCAGTACACTTTTTATTTTTTGGAAGACTTTTTTTTAAAGGGTAAGTTTAGGTACACAGCAAAATTGAGAGATGGGTATGCAGATATTCCATATAACTCTGCCTTCATACATGTACAGTTTATCAACAACCTGTACCAAAGTAATACGTTTGTTACAATTGATGAACTTACACTGACCCATAATTATCACCTAAAGTCCACAGTTTAAATTATGGTTTGCTCTTCATGTTGTACAGTTTCTGTGTTCAGAAGAATGTGTGACAGCATGTGTATACCCATGCAGTATAATACAGAGTATTTTCACTCTTAAAAAACCCCTGTGCTTTGCTTATTCATTTTTCCTTCCCCCCAACCCCTGGCAACCATTGATCTTTTTACTGTATTCATGGTTTTGTCTTTTCTAGCATGTCATATACAGTATTATTTTCATATACTGTTTTTCTGGGGTTTGGTGCTTTGCAGCCCTGGTGTTAGATCTATGACATGAATGTTGATGCAGATCTTAGCTGCCACATAGATGATCTTCTTCTACCCTAAGATATGGGTTCAATAGTTTACTATTTTGCTAGTGATTCTTTTGAAGTAGCGAAACTCCTTCATTACTTTGAATAATTAGAGTGGTCTCCTTGAACTGAATGATTAGGGTTATCTCTTAGAATAGGCTAGTTTACATTGCAGTAACGAAGACCATCGAAATCTCAGAGACTTGTTCTTTCTTGTTACAGGTCTAGGTGGCTCTTGAGGGCAGCTGATCTCAGCATTCAGGCTGCTTCCATCTTAAGTGGCATTTCCATTCAGCATAGTGTTTTAAAATTTCCTGGGGCAGGGGAAGAGAATATGGAAAACTGCACATAGGTATAAATATATCATTTCCACTTTCAGCCAATTGGCCAGAACTAGTCACATAGCCCCACCCAGCTCTAAGAGGATGAGAAATGTTTTTGTTTCTAGGAAAGACAAGGAACTGGATGACACTTAATACTGTCTACTACTTTTTCAGATTGACACTACCTACTTAGGCATAAAGGATATTTATTAGAAGGAAATGAACATGGTCAAGGATTTCAGGAGAGGGTTTGAAATAGTCAGGACCTGACAGCTCCATAGGGTCTCTAGACTAGGTCTGTCTTGGGGTCTTGTTTGGGGATACAGCTAGAATGAAAAACTGGACTTCAGCTGTTCCTTTACTCTGTTTAATTCCATTCAAAGTTCAGATTCCTGAGCAAGAACCTTGCTGACTGAACTTATGTTGTGGTCCTGCCTTTAATTGTACCAGACTGTGGGAGGAAAGTTATGTTTCTGAAGGGAGCCAGGGACCCTTGCAGGTTTTGTATATGAAGTCAGAATGACTGGTTCATCAGCCTACAAACCAGGAACAGTGCAAAAAAAGGTGTTTCCCCAAAAGGAAGTTGAGTGGTGCTGGGAAGAAGGACTGGATGGCTGGTCTCCATAAAATGACATATTTCTCTTGCAGTTGACATTTGTTGGCATATAATTTTAAAAAATCCTGGAAGTTGATAAAATTTGTGTATCTAATGCCTCCAAGATTTTTAAATGACTGTAAAAGACTGTATGAGAAATCTACTTATGCATTTTACTTGCTTTTCCTGACAGTTTATTATCTTTAAGAGAAGGAATGCACCAGTTACAGGTTGTTTATTTACATTTAGGCCTTAACAGGAAAGTGACAAGATAGCAGTCTGTGCTTCCTCCTGATTTCATTTTAGGAGTTAGATGCCAATTACAGATGCCAATTTGAATGCACTTACCCAATTGATATGCAGAGAATTAGAGATAATGTTAAAACTTTGATGTCCAGATGTCACCAAAGAGAGCTGCTTACTGACAACCTTGCAAGGACATTTTCAGAGTTATTAAATACAAAACAGAATTTTATTCTCTTCAAATAGTTTTACCATCTGTCTCTCCTGGTGCCGTCAGCCCTCTCTTATCTGGCCAGAGTGTCCACCCTCTTTTTTAACTTACACTTGTGAAAATGAGGGTTTGAAGTTTCAAGTCTACAGATGTGATTTTACTTGCCAAGGCTTAATCAGATATGCAGGATCCTAAGGAATCTAAGATTTAATACAAATAAGATAGAACACGGCTTAAAAAGTTAGAGAAATTATGAGATTTATAGTGTTCTTATTTTATGTGCCCTGTTTTAGATATTGAGAATGGTGTTTTTAGAAACCACTTAGAACAAAGGGCTAAGGGGTATCAGTTAGAATTTCCTCTTCATTTGGGGTTGTGGAATGCCTCTTATTTCATGAGTTAGGGAGCGTACTGAACAGTATATGATTTAAAAAATTCTGTTGATATTATCATTACTACTCTATCTTCCACTGAAAGTAGTTAAGCTGGAATTTAAAAATGTCCCATTGGTCTGCTGAAATAATGACCGTAATAGGAAATGCCTGGTACTTTGTGGGTATGGACTTTAATTCTGTTTCTATTTGTAGTTGTTAATTGTATATCCATTAGCATGGACATTTGACAAGTATATTTTGAAGGTTAAGAGCAAGCATGTTATATCTGTGCAAGTATCAGAATATTAGTTTTATAACTGCAGAACATCCTAGCCTTTGTATTCTTCCTAATTCATTACCTTCCTGTCTTTCTACCTTTGCCTTAAGAGACTCACTACAAGGTATATGGGATTGAAGCACATCTGACCTTTTTTAAATTTATTTTTTATTTTTTATTTTAATCAATTTTTTAAATGATATTGTGGGGTACAGTTAAGGGTTAGGTATACAAATATGCTCCGTTCAGTCACTCTTGTTGATAAGAGGTGTCTCCCCGTCCCCAGACAGATATTTACTACTGTTAATCCCATCTCCCTTCCCCTCCCACCCCACATCTGACCTTTTAATATCAATCAGATGATTTCAGATAAAGCCAGAAAGGTCTGGCTCCCCCAGGTCAAATTTGTTATAAAATGAGTTTTGATTTCAAAAGAGTAGTTTGGGAAATGGCAGTATAGTCTTAAATTACTATTTGCAGAATTCAGCCAACCATTCATGCCTATAGTTTTAGAATAGTTTCCATTAGGTTAATAGAACTAGTGATGGTATAGATTTGCCTCAAAGTGCACTAATAATAGAAACAAGGCCAAAAAAAAAAAAAAAAAAAAACCCAAAAAATAACCAAACCCCCATTCATTTTCCTTGACTTAAGGTTTTCAAAAAAATGTGCATAGTAGTAGCATAAAACCTGAATATCTATCCTATCTGTTTTAGTTTCAATGTTAGAAGGCCAGGAGGATTTTAGAGGCTACAGGAAAACATGTGTAAGAACAATATCCACTTATTACTTGGATTTCTGAGTTCAAAGAAGAACGGAATCTATTTTACTTTTCTTATTCTCTTTAGTATTGGCATTTTCAAATGTCATTTGTGCCTAGGTCAACAGAAACTTTTTTTTTTTAAGTTGTGGGGAACAATTCAGGTTAAGGTATACAAATGGTCATCATGTAGGTAAAGTTTGGGCCTCACTTTGGTCCCCACATCACTTGGTTTGAGATCAGGTACTCTTTTTGATGAGGTGTGCCCCTTTCCCTCCCCTGGCATTTTCCCACTACTGCCAATCCCTTTCTCACAGTATTATGATAATTGTTCAGGGTCTACTTATGAGTGACAGAGACATTTTTTTCTCCCTAGTATTTTTCATTAATGTGTTATATTTGTTCACTATCTTGTAGTTTTCTTTATTAATATTTCTTCAAATTTTAAAGGTAACAAGTGGAAAATCTATACAAGTACTGTGTAAAGAACCATTATCTGTAGAATAACATTTAATGCTATCCAAAATTAACTTTTGCAAGTGAGATGTGAGGTTGCTGTGGCATTTCTGAAATAAATTATATGATGTGTGTCTATTTACAAGACACAGAGCTCCAAAGCAATTTCTATTATACTGGAGGCAGTCCAGACAGTTTTATCACTTTTAGGGTCTGCAGCATTAAAGTGTCTTAGATTTTCAGTGATGCTTACTGACACGAAATACCAGTGGATTATAAAATGGAGAAATGCTATAAATCCGTCACTAACTTTGTGAAGCAGAAAGCCAGATCTGGGTTTTGAATTTAGTATGAAGTTGAATGTTTTTTCTTAATTAAACTTTTTTACTTTTGAGATAATTGTAGATTCACACACTGTTGTGAGAAATAATACAGAGAGATAATGTGTATACTTTGTGCAGTTTCCCCCCATCTTAGAGAACTGTAGTACAATATCACAACCAGATATTGACATTGAAACAGTTAAGGAATAGAACATTTTCAGCACTTTCAGAATCCCCCTCATATTGCTGTTTAAAAAATTTTTTTTTAAAATTTAGAGTCTCACTCTGTGCCCAGGCTGGAGTGCAGAGGTATATTCATGGCCACTGCAGCCTTGATCTGCTGGTCTCAGGTGATCCTTTCACTTCAGCCTTCCAAGTAGCTGGAATTATAGGCACATGTCACCACACTGGCTATTTTGTTTTTATTTTTAAATTTATTGTAAAAACAAGGTCTTGCTAAGTTGTCCAGGCTGGTGTCGCACCCCTGGGCTTAGGCAATCCTCTTGCCTCCGCCTCCCAAAGTGCTGGGATTATAGGCGTGGGCCACACAAAATACCAATACCAAATTGCCTTTTCATAACCATATTCACTTCCCCCATCTCATAAGGCACCCCCCCTTCTGAAACCATTCATCTGTTCTCCATTTCTATACTTTTGTCATGTTGAGACCATTGTATAAATAAAGACAAATAGTATGTAACCTTTTGGAATTGACTTTTTTTCATTTAGCATAATTTTCTGGAGATTCATGTAGGTTGTTGTGTATATCAGTAATTTCTTTTTATTGCTGTGTAGTATTTTATTGCTGTGTGTAATACATGATATGATTGTATTGCAGTTTATTTAACCATTTACCAATTGAAAGACAGCTGGGTCATTTCCAGTTTTGATGATTACAAATGAAACTGCTATCAATATCCATTTACAGGTTTTTGTGCGAATTAAAGTCTTCCTTTTTCTGAGATAAATGCTCAGGAATGCAGTTGCTAGTTCAATGGTAATTGCATGTTTAGTTTAGGTTTTTTCTTTCTTTTTTTGAGTTGATGCCTCATCCTGGAGTACAGTGGCATGATCACAGCTCACCACAGCCTCAAACTCCTGGGCTCAGGTGATCCTCCCACCTCAGCCTCCTGAGTAGCTGGGACTACAGTTGCATGCCACACTGCCCAGCTAATTTTTTGATGTTTTGTAGAGACGAGGTCTCACTATGTTGCCTAGGCTGGTCTCAAACTCCTGGGTTCAAGCAATCTTCCTGCCTTGGCCTCCCAAAATGCTGGGATTACAAGTGTGTACCATCATGCCAAGGCTGTATAACATTTTCTTTATCCATTTATCTGTTGATGTACTTTTAGTTTGATTCCATATCTTTGTTATTGTGATTATCACTGCAATAAATGTGTGATTGTAGGTATTCCTTTGGTATATTGGTTTATTTTCCTTTGGATAGATAACCCAGTAATGGGATTGCTAGATTGAATGGCAATAATATTTTAGTTTTTTTTTTTTTTTTAAATCTCCATATTGTTTTCTATAGTGGTTGTAGTAGTTTACGTTCCCACAGACAGTGTATAGCAGTTCCCTTTCCTCCTCATCCTTTTTGGGTTTTCTGCTCTACTCTGCCAAGGTCTCTTTTAGAATAGTTGTATTTAGGCTATTTACATTTAAGTTAATTATTGACATATTTGATCTTTAGCCTGTCGTTTATTTTTGTTTTCTGTTTATTCTCATTTTTGTTTTCTTTCTACTACTTTCCTGTGACTTCGTGAACATTATTTTACAACTCCATTTTAACTTTCTTTTTTTTTTGAGTCAGAGTCTCACTCTGTCACCCAGGCTGGAGCAATCACAGCTCACTGCATCCTCAAATGCCTGGACTCAGGTGATCCTTCCACCTCAGCCTCCCAAGTAGGCATGCACCATCATGCCTGGCTAATTTTTTTGATTTTTTGGGGTAGAGATTAGGTCTCATTATTTTGCCTAGGCTGGTCTCAAACTCCTGGTCTCAAGTGATCCTCCCACTTAGGCCTCCCAAAGTGCTAGGATTACAGGTGTGAGCCACCATGCCTGGCCTTTTTAACTTTTTATATAGTATTTTTGAGGATATTTCTTTGTATAGACTCTCCTTAGTGGTTGCTTTAGATATTTTAATATATTCATATATAACTTATCGCTGTCTACTGGTGTCATCATTTTACTAGTTCAAATGAAGTATGGAAAACTTACCTCTCTTTTCATCCCGTTACCCTCCCTCGTTTTTATATGATTATCTTAAATATATTCTCTAAATACATTTAAAACCAAATTAGACATTTTAATAATTTTTGCTTCAATCATCAAACATAATTTAGAAAACTTAATAGAAGGAAAGACTGTTGTATTTACTTATATTTTTCCTGTTGTGTTCTTGCTTCTTAGTCTGACATTCCAAGGTTCATTCTTTCGTCATTTTCTTTCTCTTTAGAATACTTACTTTAGCCTTTGTCTTAGACTAGTGTGCTAGTGCCAATCTGCTGTTTTTGTAGGTGAATAAATTGTGAAACACTGATAATTTCAGATGATTCAATGTAGTTCTAGTGGATGATCAGTAAAGGCCAGAGGAAAAGGAAGACTGTGTGTAGAGGTGACCTGTTGCAAGAGCTAATGTGATGCTACGTGATTCATTTTTCCTCCTTAACCACTTCATCTAGAGGACGTGTTGGATGTGTAAGGCAGGGGGCGGTGGGACTTGCACACTTGGTACTTCCCTACAATGGAATGCTACTCAGCAATAAGAAGGAATGAACTATTGACACATGCAACAACATGGATGAATCTCAGGTACATTGTGCTGAGTGAAACAAGCCAGACAAGAAGGAATACATAGTATATGATCTTATTTTAACAAACTTTAGAATACGCAATCTAATGATAGAAAGCAAATCAGTTGCTATCGGGAGAAGAGAAACGGAGTGAAACAGAGGAATAACAAAGAGACCTCAAGGAAACACTGGAGGGAGTTTGTTATCTTGATTGTGGCGGTGATCTCACATATGTATCTAACTGTATACTTTACATATATGCAGTTTATTGTATATCAGTTACAACTCATTAAAACTGACCAAAATACTGCATTAATAAGTCATACAGTGTGTGACTATTGTGCAACTACTCCATCTGTGTCTCCAACTTTTTCATACTTTTATTTACAAAATGAGACCAGTGATTACATGCTTAGATGTTGTGGCATTGTCAGATTGCTTTAAAGTTTTAAAGTGATTACTGTCAGTTTTTAAGGTAATGTCTGTCAGTGGTAAGAATAGTCTTGGCTGAGCATCACACACTGTTTTAAAGTAATGTTTCTACACTATATATAAACTTTTTTTTCCAGAATGAAGCCATACTTGGTATCATTCTGAAACCATTCTATCCTACTTTGCAGTCATGCTATGATTTGATTAACCTGTGTTCTGGTATATGGATTTTGGCAATGAGTGCATGATTTTCTTAGCATGACTCCTAGGAGATTACCTTGATCTGATAAAATATGCTGCCAAGTTTCAGAGTGGATTATACTGAAGCTTGGGTATAACATTCCCACTTAGAATTTTTTAGGTAATCATATAAAAGTTTAATGCAGTATAAGAACTTTTCAAACTGTGATGTGTTGGAGCATACCAGGGATCTGGCATGGTAAAATCTGTGTTCAGATCCTGACAGTCTAACTGAGATGGATGACTTGGGGCCAGTTGTATAGAAGTTCTCTCAGCCTCTGTTTACGCTTTAAAGACAGGGTAGCAGTTGCCTCTTGGGATCAAAGTGCTTTGTAAACTGAAAAGTGTTATGTGTAGATAGTTTATCTTACTGGATATATTTCTAACCTTCATTTTGGAGAGTTTTTATATTTTTCTTCAGGAAAAGACCCATATTTTGAAAGTAATTTGGAAACTATTTCTTAAAAATGGTGAATTTTGCAGAGTGCCTTGCTTTTTACATATAAGCTAAAAAACTGAGAGTTACACCTGAAATAATGTACTTTTTTCTCTTTTCAGGCAATTGCTCTCTTAACTGAATTAATTAGAGAAAACTTCAGGAACAGCAAATTAAAACAGTGCCTTTTACCAACCCTCGGGGAGCTGCTCTACCTTGTAGCCACCCAGGTGAGACTGTCTGATTAACTCTGTTGCTGTGTGATGTGTTCTGACATATCCTGGCTGACAAGTATTAATATCCTATAAAAGTTTTTTGACTTTGTCCCTTAGAGCATGCCTAAGGTACTTAGGAGAAATTTCACCTCTGGGGGAGAGAATTTCTCAGTGTTTCTTTGTCTCCTTCTGTCTTACCTTGTCTCTCTTCTTCCATTCTTCCCTTCTTCCCAGTGCCTGATTTTCCTTAAAATGTAGGAGATTTGAAGACCGTATTTTAAAACCAATGGATGGAAAGTCCCCAAAGTACTCTCCAGGTTGTTACCATCTTTGACTCCTACAGGCAAGAGGAGACCATTGGTTCTCCCAAAAGCTCCATTTTAGCTTAAAGAAAACACGATTTTGTACAAATATAGCTTGTAACATGACTATTAGTATTTGTGAAGGCAAACTTTGACTTCTTATTTCTAAAGTTACAGTATGGAAATATTATTGCATTCAACAAGGCAAAATGTAATATTTCATTAATGTGGCTTTTAAAATAATATTATTGAATACATAATGTTAACTTATAAGTTAGTCATTTAATGTGATCCTTGAGAGTTTTAAATAAATAGTAGTAAGTTAAAAATAATTAAATACGTTTTCTCATTGCACTCTTTTTTTTTTTAAGAAAGAAAAGTTTATTTAAAAGTAAGTTAGAGAGAGAAAGAGAAGGAAGAAAGAAGATTCACCTACCCAAGGTGGGGGAGGGGGCCAAAGCCAGGAAGCATGGTGGCAGCCATAGCTCCTCTCATTGCACTCTTAAGTTTTGGTTCTAGAACTTGCTCAAATGTTATATAACCTGAATATCCTTAATATTTGCACAATCATCACTTTAAGGCTGCTGCCATTATTGTTATAAAACATCAGTGGTTTAAATTGTTTAGATCCATAATTATTTTAGTAGCTCCTATAGAAAATCTCTCCTCCTTGTTCTTCCTTTTCATGAGTGTCTTGGCTATTCCTGGCCCTTTGCATGTCAGAATACATTTTAAAGTCAGCTTATCCAATTCTGCAAATCATCTTTTTTTTAAAAAGTATGTTGATTACACAGATACATTTGAGAAGAATGAAAATCTTTATGACTTTGAGTCTTCCAAAGCATATTTGGAATTGTACAGAATTTGCATTTGTATATTGATTGGGAAAGTATTGATATCTTTATGCTAGTCCTCCAGTGCACAGAAGCAGTGCTTCCATATATTTATATTTTAAAAAACATTTCCATTAAATTATCTATTCTATAGAGAAAACTTCTGTACATCTCTCTTTGGTCAAATTTATTTTCAGGTAATTTCATATTTTAAAGAGACACCATCTCTCACTTTTAAAGAGAACCTAGAAAACTAGAAAGGGATGTATACAAAGAGCATTCTTTTTCCTATTTTTGTATGCTATGTGTCTGATTCCCCAATAAATAGCCATTATAATTAATTTATTTACAGAGTTAATTTTGTACATATGACCAAATACAAATGTAGATTTTTATAGGAGAGGTAGAAACTTGCTTTTTTCATTTAATAGCCATGCATTATTAACTATGTGTATCTGGAGATACATACACTGGACCTATTTATTAGTTTTGAGATAGGGTCTCTGTTGCCCAGGCTGGAGTGCAGTAGTGCAATAATCATAGCTCACTGTTACCTCAAACTCCTAGGCTCAAGAGATCCTCCTGCTTTAGCCTCTTGAGAAGCTAGGACTTACAGGTGTGTGCCACTGTGTCTAGCTAATTAAAAAAAATTTTTTTTTTTTGTAGAGATGAGGTTTCACTATGCTGCCATGTCTGGTCTTGAACTCCTGACCTCAAGTAATCCTCTTGTCTCAGCCTCCCATAGTGCTGGGATTACAGATATGAGCTACCACATACAGCTGGAGCTATTTTCTAATAATTAACATGGATGTCTTTCTTTTTTTTCCTTTTTTTTTTTTTGAGTTGGAGTCTCACTCTGTCGCCCAGACTGGAGTGCAGTGGCCGCTCCCGGCCACCGCAGCCTCGACCAGCGGCCTCCGGCGATCCTTCCGCCTCAGCCTTCCGAGTAGCCGGAATTACAGGCATGTGCTACCACGCCCAGCTGATTTTTTGATTTTATTGTAGAGATGAGGTCTCGCTGCCCAGGCAGGTCTCGAACCTGCGGGCTCAGGCAATCCACTCACCTCAGCCTCCCAAAGGCGCGGGATTACAGGCTGAGCCACCGAGCCCGGCTGGATGTATTTCTTAATCAGTTCTTCTAGTTCCCTCCCTTCATCTTTTTTCTTGTAATGGAACATTTCTTTGTGTGATAGACATTGTGTGCCAAATTTAGTGAAGGATACTTTTCCTTGCAGTTCTTTGGGGATAGGACTGGAGAGTTTATTTCTACTTTATCATTACTTTACACCCTCGAGGCCTTGACATAAAAATTCAAATTTGCCATGTTTGCAGGCCCTTAGAGTAAAATTAAACTTCATTGTTCAGTTTATCCCATGTTTGCAATTATCTAATTTTTGTTTAATTATTTTTTTAGTCAGATTATTTGTGTTTTTCTTCATTTATTTAAAACAGGTTCTTGCTCTGTCATCCAGGTTGGAGTGCAGTGGCACAGTCGTAGCTTACTGTGGCCACAAACTCCTGGACACAAGGGATCCTCCTGTCTTGGCCTCCCAAAATGTTGGGATTACAGGTGTGAGCCATAATGCCTGGCCCTGTTTTCTTGTAAGATCTTTGATGCATTTTAAGGTTATCATAATAACACAACTTGCTTTCATTAGAAAAGTTGTTGATACCTGGCCTGCCATCTTATTAGGAAGCAGAGTCTAATCTAATTCTGTTTTTAAGTCTCCTCTCCCCTCAGCTTAATTGAGGTATAATTGGTATACAATAAACTGCACATATTTAAATATTACAATCTGATACATTTTGATGTATACACCTGTGAAATTATAACCACATACTGAATGTATCTGTCACCTGATAAGTTTCCTCAGCATCCTTTATAATGTTCTCCTGTCTCTATGCAACCACTGATTTCTTATAGACTTGTTTGAATTTTCTACATTTTTATGCAAATAGAATCATACAGGATCATATTCCTACTTGTTTCTAAAAGTAGATCTAGAAAATTTTTTTTTTGGTATATACTTCAATTGGATACAAGCTAGGTTCACATTTTAATAAAGTGATGATTCTGTGGACATGACATTTGAATACATCTTATGATAGCAAACCATATTATGGTAGAAAACATCTTATAATAGCAAAGAAGTTAAGTCCCTGGATCTGTAAAAAAAAAAAAAAGCTTTTCATGAGTTGAAGGCTTTTGTGATGAGATTGTCACTTTGAATATATAGTAAACCATAAAATCGCAGGTCAGTACTGACCTAGTGGTACTGACCCGAAGTGATAGTATATACTGTATACAATGCATAGACCTAAGTCCGGTCCTGTTGGCTCTCTGGGAACACCCTAAGGTTCCAAGCTTAAGGACAGAAGATCAGACTGTGATTTTGCAGAGGATGTTATGAAGCAACACAATATCAGTTTATTTATTTTTTTCTTTTGTCAAGGATGCCTATCATCTTGAGTCTAGGTATTCTAATTTTTCTTTTTGTCCCCCCCATAATCATGTCTTTTCTCACTTAATGTCACAGCCAAGTCTCTCTAATTGTCTTCCACACCTTCACAGGCTGACTCCTCAGTGCCTGTCTGACCTCATCCCTCACCACCCTCTAACTCACTCTTTTTAGCAACACTGACCTCCCCACAGTTCCTTGAACCCACCACGGTGTGCTCCTCCCTCACTACCTTTGTACTTGCTGTTCCTTCTGCTTGTAATGTTTCCCCTTCAGATGTTTGTATTTTTTTTTTTTTTTTGAGTTGGAGTCCCACTCTGTCGCCCAGACTGGAGTGCAGTGGCTGCTCCCGGCCACCGCAGCCTCAACCTGCTGGGCTCTGGCGATCCTTCCGCCTCAGCCTTCCGAGTAGCTGGAACTACAGGCATGCACTACCATGCCCGGCTGATTTTTATTTATTTATTTATTGTAGAGATGAGGTCTCACTGCCCAGGCGGGTCTCGAACCCGCACCTCAGCCTCCCAAAGGCGCAGGATTACAGGCTGAGCCACCGAGCCCAGCAGATGTTTGTATTTTAAAGGAATCCCTTCAACCAACCTTTCCTTGACTTTGAGCAATCTGGAATGGAGCCACCTAGTCTACAGTCTTCCAGCAACCCGTTAGCCTGTTGTGTTTTTCTTGATAGTGCTCATAATTATCTTATTTATTTTGTTTGTTTATTAAAAAAAAAATCTCTGTTCTTCACTAAGCACTGTTAAGGGTGCTGTCTTGTCATGGCTGTATGGTCATTGTTTGTAAGAGTTCCTGGTATACAGTAGCTGCTTTGTACATGCAGGGACTGCACCAAGGCTAGTGGGACATGAGGGAAGCAAGCAAAGAGGCAGAGTTGGAGATACTGGCAGGGATATGATCCTGAAGCGTTCTTTGTTCTTTTTTTCTTGAGTTGAGGTGTCACCCTTGTCTTCCAGGCTGGAGTGCAGTGGCATGCTCATAGCCACCGCAGCCTTGACCTGCTGGGCTTGGGTGATCCTTCCTCCTCAGCCTGAAACTACAGACGCACGCCACCACACCTGGCTAGTTTTTGTGATTTATTGTAGAGACAAGGTTTCACCAAGTTGCCCAGGCTGGGCAGCCTGGGATTATAGGCTGAGCCACTGTGCCCAGCCCTGAAGGGCTCTTTGGCCAGTCAGATGTCTTGGTCTTGAACCTAAGAGTGAGAGAAACTCATTAAACTTTTTTTTTTTTTTTTTTTTTTTTTTGAGTTGGAGTCTCACTCTGCCACCCAGGCTAGAGTGCAGTGACATGATCATGGCTACCACAGTCTCGACTTGCTGGGCTCAGATGATCCTTCTGCCTCAGCCTTCCAAGTAGCTGGAATTACAGGCAAGTGCCACCTCATCCGGCTAATTTTTTGATTTATTGCCAAGTTGCCCAAGCTGGTCTTGAATCCCTGGGCTCAGGCAATTCTTTCACCTCCACCTCCCAAAGTGCTGGGATTATAGGCATGAGCCACCACTCCTGGCTTTCATTAAACAGTTTTAAGAAGGGCAGTTATGTCGTCTGATTCACTTGCCAAAAAGATTACTCTGGTTTAAATGTGGAGAGTAGAGCCGAGAATGGTAAGAGAGGATTCTGGGAGCCTAAATGAGGGTAAGCCAAGTAGGAACAAAATTAAGAAAGTAGTTGGGTATTATATTTCAGGAAAAGGAAAATCAGTAGAGCTGATTCACAGTTTAACTTAAAGGACTAAAAAAGTGTTCTGCTGGTTTGGGCAACTTGAAAGGGAGTGGTAATTCAACAAGAACTGTTTTATATATTTATTTTGGGGAGTGAGGGAGGTAGAAGTCATCAGGTTGGAATGGGTTGAGGATTTAGTGAGAGGTATGGAAACCGAGAAAATTAGTGTAAAGTGGGGATGGTTGTGGAAAGGGTCCAGGGGCTGAAGAGGGTCTTGTTTTCATAATGGGAGATAGTGACCCTATTCAAGTGGTAAAGGAAAAGATCTAGTGAAGATAAGACATTGAAAAATTGGAAGCAATAAGATAAGTTCATAGGTAATGACCGAAGAAGGCAGGGTGGGAATGGGATCCTGAGCCCATGTGGAGGGAGTGGAGTAGAGGAGGCTGTCTTGTTATAAGCATGGGGTAAAAGTAGCAGATGGCTTCAGGTGTAGGTGAGTTGGTCCTTCTTTTCTTACAACTTCCAGTATCTCTCTCTGTGAAGGAGGAAGTGGGTGAAGTGATGTCAGGGACACAGATTTGAAATAGTCCTTTTAGAGAGGGAATGGATCAGAGAAACAGTCAGTCTGGAGAGTGATGTTGAAGGTCCCCTGGGGGTTGCTGATCCTGTCATTAAAGGCCTTTGTGCTCCCTGGTGCCACCTTCCCTAAGGGCCCAGTTGCCTGAGCATAGGCCTAGAGAAAACAAGTGACTGGCCTCTTCCGAGGTTGAGGTTTCCCAAAAAGAGAAGAGGGACATCCAGAGAGAAAAGATGTTCAAGTTTTTGGCAGGAGTGATAAAATGATGGACCTGGGAATCTAAGTGGCTGGAAGGGAAGTAGGGAAATAGACTGGAGGACACAGCAGGGATGAGTGGAGAGGGCATAGAGTCCAGTCATGTTAAAGGTTGTGGTGGACATTTTGACGAGAAGAATAAGGGAAAGGAAGAAAGCTGTGTTCGCAAGTTAAACTTAGTTGTGAGTTAGCTATTTTTGAGTTGGAGCGGTTCCTGATCATAATGTCCAGGGGATGATCAGGAATGGAATTCTTTGATTAAGGAAGGGTACAGTTTCAGTGGGTTACATTTCTCATAATGTGTATAAAATATTCTTGGACCAATAATGCACCAATTCTAGCATTTGGACAATCTTACATGCCTTCTCTAAGTAGAATCTAATTTTTTCTGTTTTAAAAAGATGATTTTTTTTCCACCTTTCTGTGTGGCACCTGATTTGTTTTGTGATTTTATTTGATACGTTGCAGGAGTGTTCTTGTGGTTATTACAGTAATTTGGTTAATCTTCTATGAGAGAATTATTGCTGATGTCATTTAAATCAGTGTACCTGCTTATCACATTGGCTCATTTTTATTTAGCACCTTGTCTAACTAAGTAACATGCTGCCTTTTACTTGTGCTTATGAATTATCCTGAGATATTACTCCAAGTTGTATTTTCTGTGCTTTCAAGTCACTCTAGATAATGTAATACTTTTTAGATGGTGGTATCTATATTATCATCTACAATTATCAA
This sequence comes from Cephalopachus bancanus, assembly GCA_027257055.1. Taxonomy (NCBI): domain Eukaryota; kingdom Metazoa; phylum Chordata; class Mammalia; order Primates; family Tarsiidae; genus Cephalopachus; species Cephalopachus bancanus. The sequence goes on along the minus strand of JAPVLO010000021.1, from coordinate 9,074,316 downwards.
TAGAATGGTTTCTCTATCAGATCATATTGTCAGTTCTCAATTCTTTTTATCTAGCTTCTAATGAGGAGATCTTGTCAACATCACATATAATACAATGAGAAATAGAAGAAATGCTTTATGTGTACAATGCAACTTAAAAAGACCCTTGATCTGGTTGCAGTCATCAGGTAGACAGTAATACTTTAAATAGAATGCTAAGACAGTTTAGATAGTTTGTGTATTTGGAAATATGCCTTTTTGTTGAACGGGTTAATATCTTTTGGGCTGTTAACTTCACTGCCTTTTTTTCCCACTTCATTTTAGGAACTAAAAAAAAAGAACCCTAGAGAATGCTGGGCTGTTCCCTTGGCTGCATACACAGTGCTAATGAGGTGCCTTCGGGAAGGGGTAAGTTTCCTTTGTTGTCCTCTGTAGACACTGGCAATTGTAATAACCCTTCAGGCACTGTATGAGGATTGTAGCCTGCAGCAGTGCAGGAGCTTGTCAACCAGGTATTACTCCTGAATTTAAATAATCTCGACAGCCTACCATGAGCAAGTGTAAAAATGATCTAGCTTTCCCATTTACTTGTTTAAATGTCTTGCTTTTTAAAAGAATGCTAGCAAATATAAGCAACATAACCAGCTTTTAATAGCATATTCTTAATTATCCTCCCCCTTTTAAGTTACTGAACCACCAGCTTAGTAAGCAAGTACCTGTCTGCAGAGAATTTTCTGTGAGCCTGAGACATCCCATGATTATCTTGTCAGGTTGCCATTTTGAGGTTCAGAAACAGGGAAGCTTCTAGTATTCATTGATTTTAATATTAAGTAGTATTTATTATGTGATGCGATTTTTCAATTTATTTACATCATTTCTTGTGCTGTCGTCAATGGTTGGAAACCAGCCAACTGGCCAAGCAACCTACTCATATGTAGCTGCTACATGTAACTATGTAAAGGGTTTAGTAACTGACCTAAAAGGTTGGCATTTTCTGTTTGCTTTAAACCATTTGACATTGTTTCACCCAAGGCAAAGCCATAGGCTAAAAACATTTTTTTTAGGAATGAAAAAGATATATCAAGATAAACATCTTTCTTCTGAGTTCATTACTTCCTGCATTATATGGTAACAGAATAATGTTTCAAGCATAGAAACGCTCTTCAAAATTTTTCCCTAGTTATCCAGAAATAAGTTTGAACACTTCCTGGCCTATAGGTTTGAATACTTAGTTGTTTGTCATTCTGGCATATGGCGAAGTAAATAATTTGTACTTTATTAGTACTATGAGAATTAAGTTAATTTCACCTATCATCAAAAGACATGTTTGGGTACAGCATTCAGAGCTTCAAGCTAGGCACACTTGGAACACACAGAGGAAGAAGGTGAAATTCCTGTTCACACATTGATCTCACCTATTGGAGCTAAGATAAAAATATAAAGTGGAATATGTCAAATATGTAAATGCAAAAGAACAAAACATAAGAATGCAAGGGAGAAAGGAGTCTTCTAGGAATCCCTTTGGCAGTGTAAAAGTAGTTCTATGAATAGTGCTGCAGTAAACATTGGAGTGCAGTTATCTCTTTGATATACTTATTTACTTTCTTTTTTTCTTTATTTCAATAGCTTTAGGGGTACAAATAGGTTTTGGTTACATGATTGCACTGTATAGGGGTGAAGCAGTCTGGACTTTAAGTGTATCCGCCACCCCCACCTGTGCACATTTATCTGACAGGTGATTTTTTTGTCCTTCCAGCCATTCCTCCTTTCCACTTCATAATGGAGAATGCTGTCCATTGTATCATTCTCTATGCCTTTGCTGATTCTTAGTTTAGCTCCCACGTTTAAGTGAGAACATGCAGTGTTTGGTTTTCTGTTCTTTGTTCACTTAGGGTGATGATCTCTAATACCATCTAAGTTGATGCAAAAGCAAAAACACTATTTTTTTCTTTTTGATAGCTGAATAGTATTCCATAGCGTATATATACTATATTTTCATTATCCACTCATCGGTTGATGGGCATTTAGGTTGATTCCACCTCACTGCAGTTGTGAACTGTGCTGCAATGAACATGCGGGTGCAGGTGACTTTTTAATATAATGGTTTCTGTTTGCTTGGTTAGATATCTAGTAATGGGATTGCTGGATCAAATAATATTGTTACATCTACTATGAGTTCTTTGAGAAATCTCCGTTCCAATTTCCATAGAGGTTGTACTAATTTACAATCCCACCAACAATGTATAAGCATTCCCTTTTGCTACATCCATACTAGCATCTATTGTTTTTTTATTTTTTAATAATGGTCTTTTGACTGGTGTAAAGTGATATCTCATTTTGAATTTGATTTGCATTTTCCTGATTAGTGATGTTGAGCATTTTTTTTTTAATGTTTGTTGGCTATTTGTTTATCTTCTTTGGAGAAATGTCAGTTCATGTTGTTTGCTCATTTTTTAATGGGGTCATTTGCTTTTTTCTTGATGATTTGAGTTCTCGTAGATTCTGGATATTAGTCCTTTGTCAGTTATAATGTTTACAAATATCTTCTTTCATTGTGTACGTTGCCTATTTGCTTTGTTGATTATTTCTTTTACTATGCAGAGGCTTTTTATTTAAGTGCCACTTATTTATTTTTGGTTTTTTTTGTTGCATTTGCTTTTGGTGTTTGAGCCATAATTATTTGCTTAGAATGATGTCCAGAGGAGTTTTTCCTAGGTTTTCTTTTAGGATTTTTATGGTTTCAGGTCTGACATTTAAATCTTTGATCCATCTTGATTACTTTTTGTACATGGGGATAGAGAGGGACCAAATTTCATTTTTCTGCATATAGCAATCCAATATTCCAGCACTGTTTATTGAATAGGCTGTCTTTTCCCCAGTGTGTGTTTTCGTCTGCTTTGTCAAAGATGAGTTGGTTGTAGGTATTTGGATTTATTTCTGGATTCTCTATTCTGTTCCATGGGTCCACATGTCTGCTCTTGTTCTAGTACTAGATGTTTTGGTTACTACAAGTGTAATTTGAAGTCAGGTAATATGTTGCCTCCAGCCTTGTTTTTTTGCTTAGGATTGCTTCAGCTCTTCTGGCTCTTTTTTTGGGATTGTTTTTCTGTAGGGGTTGCATTGAATCTGTAGATTATTTTGGGTAATATGGTCATTTTAGCAATGTTGATTTTTCCAATTCATGAGCATGAGTTGTTTCTCCATTTGTTGGTGTCCTCTACACTTTCTTTTGTCAGACTTTTATAGGTCTCCTTGTAGAAATCTTTTACCTGCTTGGTTTAAATACTGATTTTCTTGAAATACTGATTTTCTTTCTTTTGCATGTATATATACCCAGTAGTGGGATTGCTGGGTTATATGGTAGTTCTATTTTTAGTTTTTTGAGGAACCTACATACTATTTTCCATAATGGCTGTACTAATTTATATTCCCACCAGCAATGTAGGAGAGTTCCCTTTCTCTACATTCTTGCCAGCATCTGTTGTTTTCATCCTTTTGATAACAGCAATTTTAACTGGGGTGAGTGATAGCTCATTGTATTTTGATTTGCATATTCCTGATGACTAGTAATATTGAGAATTTTTCATAAACCTGTGGACCATTTATGTTTTCTTTTCATAAATATCTATTCAGATTATCTGCCCATTTTTAAAATTGGATTTTCTCCCCATCAAGTTGTTTAAAGACCTATCTATTCTTGTTATTAGTTTCTTAGCCAAGATATGTAGTTAACCTATGTGTCCATAAACATATGAATGGATAAAGAAAATGTGGCATACATATAAAAAATGGAATATTATTTAACCATAAGAAAGAATGAAATCTTGTCACTTGCAGCAATATGGATAAGCTTGAAGGAGATTATGTTAAGTGAAATAAGCCAGGCACAGAAATACAATTATTGCATGTTCTCACTCATGTGGGAGCTGAAAAAGTTGATCTCATGGAGGTAAAATGATGGTTACCAGAAGCTGAAAGGGTAGAAGGGAGGGAGGATGCAGAGAGGTTGGTTAATGGGTACAAAAATACAGCTAGATAGGAGTAGGTTATAAGTTCTAGTGTTTGACAGCACAGTGGGGTGACTTTAGTTATCAATAATTATTTATTTCAATAGCTAGCAGAAAAGATTTGGAGGTTCTCAACATAATAAATGATAAATGTTTGAGATAATAGATATTCCAGTTACCCTGATTTGACCATTATGCATTGTATGCATGTATCAAAATATCACGTGACCCACAAATATAATTACCATGTGTCAATACAAAATTCTAAAAGCTTTTTTTTTGAGAAAGCAGGATTTATTGAGAGGACAGAAAAGCTCCTACAGTGGGAGGGCACCCTAAGGGGTTGTCCTAAAAGCTTTTTATCTTTAATTTTTGAAACTTAAGTTATTGTCTAGTAAAAAATGATTAATTATAATCCCTGAGGTTGTGTATTTTATCCAATAACTTTTTCTCACCCCCATTTTTTTACTGGACACATAATATGAAAAATAATGTTTGATATTCTTGTGTTATTAAATAATTATTGTTAATAATTATGAAATAGTAATATAATTTGTATTTTAGTAACACAGTTGCATTTTATTTTTTTGGCATGTATGACAAATTGTGCATAGTTTTTATAAAGGGTGTGTATCCAGAATGCTATAATTTATGAAAATTTTAATTGGATATTTGAAAAGCAGTTACATATGTGATTTGGAAATTAACACTGTTTCTAAAAAACAGATAAACTAGGAGGTGATTCTACTCCCTGAAAAAGATTTCTATTCTTACAAAAAATAATTCAATTATAGTAGTTCTTGGAATTGCAAATGTATCTTGAAATAGCAAATGTGTCTAATGCATTCACATCATAGTTCAAGGTAAAATAATTGTGAAGCCTTTTATCTTCAACAATTTAAAACCCTTTTTCCACATAGAGAACCACATTTTTAGCATCTCCTGCTGCTTCTGAGTATAGTTTTTTTTTTTATGAAATATACCTCATATACAGAAGAATATACGAAATGTAAATGTGTAATTGAAAATACTTGTTTGGCTGGGCTCGGTGGCTCAGCCTGTAATCTCAGCACTTTGGGAGGCCAAGATGAGTGGATTGCCTAGCCCATGGGTTCGAGACCAGCCCAGGCAACTTGGTGAGACCTCGTTTCTACAATTAAATAAAAAACTAGCCAGGTGCAGTAGTATGTGCCTGTAGTTCTGGCTACTTGGAAGGCTGAAGTGGAAGGATTGCTGGAGCCCAGCAGGTCGACGCTGGGTTGGCCGCGAGCATGCTATGACACTCCAGCCTGGGTGTTAGAGTGAAACTCTAATTAAAAAAAAAAGAAAACAAACAAAAAAAGAAAACACATGCTCATATATTCGGTCTCTTTAAAAAAAAAATTTGTAGACTAGAGCCTAGAGAATTCTTCTTTTTCCATCTTGGAGTCATGCTGTCTGTTCTTTCAAGGAATAACCACTATTCTGACTTTGTGATAAACATTCCCAAGTTTTTATTTATACTGTTTCCATCTTTGAATATATTAATAGGTTTTTAATGCTAACTCTAAATAAAATGGAATTGCACTATTCAGACTTCATTCTTTTGCTTTTAAAGCTAATTTAAGGTTGATACATGCTGACTTTTAAAGCTAATTTAAGGTTGATACATGTAAACTATAGCTCACTTGCATCACTGTATATAGTATGTTGTTGGAATATGTCCCCCATGTGTATCTCTCTCTATATTTGTATATATGTATATAGAGAGATACTTATACAACATGCGTGTATTAGTTTATACTACTGCCAGTAGGGTATGGGATTACCCATTAACCCACATCTTCTTGAACATTTGACATAGTCAGACTCTAAATTTTTATTAATCTAATGGACATTAAGTGCTTTTTTAGTTTTAATATGTATTTCCTTGATTACAATTTCCCAGTTTTCTATTATATATCTGTTTTTCCTGGTTTCCTCTTTTGAAAATTACTTATCAAGTTTTACATCTATTTTTGTACTCTTCACAACCTAGTGTTCTAGAATGTTCAAATGTTAAAAGAGGAAAGAAAACATTATAGATAATTAGTTACCACGTCATTGAGTGAAAGTCTGCTCTCTTCTGCTTTGCTGTGTCACATGAGTGGACATGTTTCTACCTGGCTCTATTTGCTTCTGTGATTTATCTTGGTGCCACACTATCTGTATTAATAGTCTTTATTTTTAATATATATTGTCCATGTATGGGAAATTTTGCCCTATCAATATAATTTTTTTAAAAGAATTTCTTAACCATTTTTACTCCTTTTCATTTGCATATAAGTTCTAGAATCAGCTTTTTTAGTTTACCTATTGGATGCTGATTGAGAATACATCTATAGAAAATTTGAGGAGAATTACTTGATATTTGTATAAAATGGAAGGCAGGCTCAATGAAAAGAGTAACAGTAAGAGAATGACACATTTGATTTAAAGAAACTGGAGTAAGATGACAACCAATTGAAGTTTCTTTTATTTCTTGATCATATTCAGTGAATGCATTTATTATTAGGTTGGCGGAAAAATGATTGTGGTTTAAGACCATGAATTTTAAATTCATTATAACTAGGCTCAAACACATCTTATTTAATCAAACTAGGAACCATTATAATCAACATATTTTTGCCAACGAGAAATATGTTTGTTTATTCCTGTAGCATAAAAATCTGTGCTTCAGGATTTGATGAACTCTTGGAAAGCATTTTCTGCATCTTGCTAGTTGTGGAAGTGTTTTCCCTGCAAAAAGTTGTTGAGATGCTTGAAGAAGTGGGAGTTGGTTGGCAAGAGGTCAGGTGAATATGGCAGATAAGGCAAAACTTTGTAGCCCAATTAGTTCAATTTTTTAAGCATTGACTGTGTGATGTGCGATCAGGTGTAGTTGTGGAGAAGAATTGGGCCCTTTCTGTTTACCAATGTTGGCTGCAGGTGTTGCATCGATTTGCTGAGCATATTTCTCAGATGTAATGGTTTAGCCAGGCTTCAGAAAGTGGATCAGACCGCCCGCAGACCACCAAACAGTAACCATGACCTTTTTTGCTGCAGGTTTGACTTCGGGAAGTGCTTTGGAGCTGCTTCTCCATCCAGCCACTGAGCTGGTTGCTGCCATTTGTCATATACAGTTCACTTTTTGTCGTACGTCATAATCTGATCAAGAAATGGTTAGTTGTTGCATAGAGTAAGAGAAAATGACACTTCAAAATGATGTTTAAAAAAATTTTTGGTCAGCTCATGAGGTACCCACTTATCAAGCTTTTTTACCTTTCCCATTTGCTTCAAATGTCCAACAACCATAGAATGGTTGGAGTTGAGTTCTTTGGCAACTTCTCACATAGTTGTAAGATGGTCAACTTTGATGATTGCTCTTAATTTGTCATTGTCAACTTCTGATGGCCGGCGGCTTATTATCTTCGAGGCTCTTGTCTCCTTTGCAAAACTACTTGAACCACTGTTGCACTGTATGTTCATTAGCAGTTCCTGGGCCAAATGCATTACTGATGATGCAAGTTGTCTCTGCTGCTTTATGACCCATTTTGAACTCAAATAAGAAAATCACTTGAATTCATTTTTTGTCTAATATCATTTCCATTACCTGAAATAACTATAAAATAAACAGCCAGTAATAAGTCATTAGCAAAAAAAAATAGGCCGGGCTTGGTGGCTCAGCCTGTAATCCCAGCACTTTGGGAGGCTGAGGCGAGTGAATTGCCTGAGCCCGCTGGTTTGAGACCAGCCTGGGCAACATGGTGAGACCTCATCTCTACAATAAATCAGAAATTAGCTGGGTGTAAGTAGTGCACACCTGTAGTTCCGGCTACTTGGAAGACTGAGGTGGAAGGATCGCTGGAGCCCAGCAGGTTGATGCTAGAGTGGCCATGAGTGTGCCGCTGCACTCCAGTCTGGGCGATAGAGTGAGACTCCAACTCAAAAAAAAAGTGAGAAATGCACATAAAAATGATGTATAACATAGCCATTTATTTAAGAATGTAATATCAAACAGCAAATTTCAACAGTGCAGAAACCACAATTACTTTTGTGCCTACCTACCTAATGCTTGACTCTCTCTACTGAAGGTCCAATTCTTTACAGTTAATATTTATGAAACATATATTTAAATATTATATATTGCTGGGTATAGGAAAGACACTGCACTGTCTTTATGGGAAAGGAAAATTTAAAAAAAATCCCTAGTTCTATACCCCAGCTTTTTGTCATTGTTTTATAATTTCATTTGCTTTCTTTTTTTGTGTCATTATTAACTCATTTAAGGCTATGAACTTTCATTTAAATCTAGTGTTAGCTATAGCCTATTAGTTTTGACATGTAATGTTTCCATTACTGTCATTTTTATAGATAGTCCCTAATCTAGTTTTAAATTTTTTTCACCTAGAATTGTTTATGAGATTGTTTAAACCTTTTCAGATGGGTGGGATTTTATTGCCCCTTTCCCCTTTGTTGAAATAACAAAGTTGCATTGCCATATATAGTTAAGAATGTGGTCCATTCTTTCTCTGTCTTTAAAAAAAATTGTGATGGATGGATGGATGGATAGATAGAAAGATAGATATAAAATCGACCATTTAAACCATGATGTGTATAGTTCTATGGCATCATTACATTCACTATGGGTTGTTTCTCTTGTTTTACATCTATTTAGATGTTGTTTTGCTTAACTTCCTTTTTTCCCCCCTCACATTCAAAACCTAGGAATGTGCCTTGTTGAACCTGAACTGTTGATTCTGGTTGTTGCCCTCTTTTCTTTTCCTTCTAATCTCTGCATTGGGAAAAAAGCAGTATGGAAATTTTACTTCTTCATTTTATTGCTATGTAGACCTCTTCTTAGAAGGCAATTGTAGCTTAAAATGATACATTTTTGTTCATTGTTCATAGAAAACTAGATTTGCCATGGGATATTTATGTTATATGAATGAAGAGTTTTTCTAGTCAAATAAATTAAAATATATTGGGTTAAGCAAATTAGATATAAATGTAATCTAATTTTTGTTTGTTTTGTTTGTTTCTATTACTTTTCAGAGCTTGAATTATGAATCTACTCAAGGGGAAATTGTATTCAACATTATCAGAGTTATTTGGCCACAGACCTTACCTTATCCTGTGTCATTTTGTGGGTTGCACTTTAGAAGAGGAAACCATAATCTTTTATTGAGACTGTAATGAGTGTATTAAAATAATGTTCAGTAGGTTTTCTCTTTTTAGAGTTACCTAAGAAATTATGACATTATTTTCCAAGCAGGCCAATCTGCTTTATGAACATGATTTATATAACTTTAACAGTGATGAAGGACATGTTAGTCAGATGTTTTTGTCCTTGTTACAGATCTAAATGCTCAGATGGAAAGAGAGGAAGTACATAGAGGGAGAGACTTTGGTGGAACACACACACACACAAAGGAGGAACTGGTAAAACTGTTCAGAAAGAAGTGTGGCAGTATCCATGATGATACTGAATCATTGTTTCAGCACTAGTGCCGGCATGTCAGAGACCTTAAGTTGGGACTCAGAGATGTGAGTTTTAGTCAGAAGAGCCATTCTTTAGAGGTTTCATATTGACCAAACTCTGGGGGTGCCACTTGGTGGTATTTTCTATTTAAAAAAAGTGTGCTCCATATTCTCCATGTGCTTCTGACTTAGCTGCCTCTGAATCTGATGACTTTCCCTTTTGTTGTTTTGCCCTTCAAGTTTGTCAACAATAGCAAAGACAAATTTTCTTCTTAGTACCAATGTTGCGTTAATCTTGGGAGTATTTGGCATTGGATTTAAATGAAATGTGTTCCATATGTGTATGCAATTGGGAGACTGAGAAAGTTGTCTTTTTTTTGAGGTATTTACTTATTTGGGGCAGGTAACAGCTTACTCCACAAAGCACACAGAAGCTGGAAATAGCTCCTAGGGAATTTCTACATATATAGAGGAGAAAATTAACTTATACATTTGTATCTAATCAACCACTTTTTTCCCCCATATTTATTATTTATTTATTTATATTTTAAAGATGTGGGGTCCAATTCAGGGTTAAGTATACAAATGTTCATTATGCAGGTACCCTTGTTGATGAGGTGTGCCCCCCCACTTCCCCAGGCAGATTCCCATTACTGTCAATCCCACTTCTCCACCCCACTCCCAGCAGTTTCCCACTACTGCCAATCCTTTTCTTATAGTGTTACAATAATTGTTCAAGGTCCACTTGTGAGTGAGAACATGTGATACTCAGTTCTTTGTTTCTGTGAAAGATCACTCAATATTATAGACTCTAAGTCCATCCAGGTTGCTGTGAAGTTCATGATTTTGTTCTTCTTTTTGACTGTAATATTCGATCGTGTATATGTACCACATATTTTTAATCCAGTCCTCTTTTGATGGGCAGCACGGTTGGTTCCATGCTCTTGCTACTGTGAGCAGTGCTGCAATAAACACGTATGTGCATGTATCTTTTTTATAGAGTGATTTGAGTTCTTCTGGGTATATTCCCAGTAGGGGGATTGCAGGGTCATATGGAAGGTCGATTTTTAGATCTTTTAAGAATCACCACACTATTTTCCACAGAGGCTGTACTAGTTTATACTCCTACCAACAGTATAGAAGTGTTCCCTTTTTGCTGCATTCTCGCCAGCTTCTGTTGTTTTTTGTTATTGATGATAGCCATCCTGACTGAAGTTAGGTGGTATCTCAGTGTAGTTTTAATTTGCATTTCTTTGATGACTAGTGGGACTCAGCATTTTTCATGTATCTGCTCATATGTCGTCTTTTGAGAACTTTCTATTCATATCTTTTGCCCACTTTTTTTTTTTTGAGTTGGAGTCTCACTCTGTCTCCCAGACTGGAGTGCAGTGGCACACTCCTGGCCACCACAGCCTTGATCTGCTGGGCTCCGGCGATCCTTCCGCCTCAGCCTTCCGAGTAGCTGGAACTACAGGTATGCGCTACCATGCCTGGCTACTTTTTTTGATTTATTGTACAGATGAGGTCTTGCCAAGTTGCCTGGGCAGGTCTCGAAGCCACAGGCTCAGGCAATCCACTTACCTCAGCCTCCCAAAGCGCTGGGATTACAGGCTGAGACACCGAGCCTGGCCTCTTTTGCCCACTTTTTAATGGGGCTATTTGTTTTTTCTTTTCGGCACATTTGAGTTCGTTGTAGATCCTAGATGTTAGGTCTTTGTCAAACATACAGTTGGCAAATATATTTTTCCCAGTCTGTGGGTTCTCTCCCTGCTCTCTTGATGGTTTCTTTGGCTTTGCAGATGCTTGTCAGTTTGATGAGATCCTACTTGTCTATCTTATCTCTTATGGCATGAGCACTTGTGGTTTTTTTGATCAGGAATTGGTTGCCAGTTCCCATTTCTATAAGGGTGTCTCTTCCATTTTCTAAGGTTTTTATAGTTTGAGGTTTTACATTTAGGTCTTTGATCCATTTCGAGGTGATCTTTGTGTATGGTGACAGGTAGGGATCTTATTTTAATCTTCTGCATGTGGTCAGCCAGTTTCCCCAGCTCCATTTACTGAATAGGTTCTCCTCTCCCCAGTTGTTGGTGATGGAGGCTTAGTTGAAGATGAATTGGTTGAGAAATTGAGGTTTTGCTTCTGGAATCTCTATCCTGTTCCATTGGTCTATATGCCTGTTCTTGTACCAATACTAGGCTGTTTTTATTATTGTAGCTTTATAATAGGGTTTAAAGTCTGGGAGTGTGATGCCTTCTGCTCTGCTTTTTTTTTTTGCTGAGGATTGTTTTGTGATTTGTGGTCACTTATGTTTCCATATGAATTTTTTTTTTTTTTTTGAGTCAGGCTCTTACTCTGTCACCCAGACTGGAGTACAGTGGCACCATTGCAAATCACTACAGCCTCGACCTCCTGGGCTTAGATGATTCTGTCATCTCAGCCTCCTGAGTAGCTGGGACTATAGGCACATGCCATCACGTGCATATTTTTTGGATTTTTTTGTAGTGATGAGCTTTCAGTATGTTGCCCAGGCTGGTCTTGAACTCTTGGGCTCAAGCAATTCTCCTCTCTTGGCCTCCCAAAGTGCTGGGATGCTAGGATTACAGGTGTGAGCCACCATGTCCAGCCTACATTTTTTTTTTTTTAGCTTGCATATAGTTTGTACTATTACAGTTACTGAGCTGACACCTGGTATATGTTGTATTTTAAAATATGAGGTTCAGAAAATAAACTGTTGATTTTATTATTCACTTGTGAACAATAGTTTATTAGATAATTTTGATGTAACAATTGTTTTAAGAGGAAATTTAATTTTCATTTGTTCTTTTTGGAAAACCAGTGGCAAATGATTAAAGTATTTAATTAGTAGAGACTGGGATTGAATTAAAAATAAGTACTAGATGTGTTAGCCACTACTTGTATTATCTTTGAAATGTTTTAGGCACTACCTAGTACAAGAAGAGAAATGAGATGAAATTCCTGGACTTTGGTAAGAGCTAAAATGTGCATTTTATTTTCTGTTTTTTAAAAAAATTGTTACAATTAAATTTAGTCTTCCAAATGGAGAAATATATGAGCCATTACATTAATATCAGGTTCTTTGTGGATACAGTTTCCCTTGCCTTTTATGAAATGAAGGTAGGCAAGATGTATGTGAAATAGGAATGGTGCGGTTTTATTTTTTTGATTATCTCATGAATCTAATAATTCAAAGATTCGTAACTTTCTGAATGCATTATTAGTAGGATGCAAAATGTCTTCCCAGGGGTGGAATTACCCAATGTGTGTGGAAGTGAAACTTTGTGAATGCTATGAGGGAAATGACTGTCAGCTAGCATGGAGTGGGGTAGACCAGCTTCCAAAGAGTTGACAGTTAAGGGACTAATGGTAGTAAACATCTATCTGGGGACGAGGAGACACCTGTTTTCAACAAGGGGGCCTGAATGAAGCATATTTGTACACCTAACCCTTAACTGTACCCCACAATATCATAATAAAAAATATTGATTAAAAAAAAAAAAGCACACAGAATGGCATTTTCACTGCAAGGGTGAGGCTTGTGCCATCTGTCCTCCTGGCAGGAATGCTCACAGGTGAGGCTCCAGAATTTGATTGTGCTGGGTCTGACCTGAAATATTAGTAGTAATATCTTTCAAGGATTTATATTGGTTGGATTTTTGTGTAAATTTTCATATTCCTTTGACTGTTTTACCTGTTACATGCTTTGTATGCTTAGCAGAATCTGTAGCTCTTCTTTAAAAAAATTAAAAAAAAAAAAAGAGTATTAGAGATGAGGTTTCACTGTATTGCCCAGGCTGTTCTTATACTCCCGAGCTCAAGCAATTCTTCTGCCTTGGCCTCCCAATGTCCTGGGATTACAGGCATGAGCCAACTTGCCCTGCCAAAATCTTTAGCTCTTCTGTTTCTTTCTCATTCAGTACTTCTTCCGGTTTTAAAAAGTTATCTTTCTATATTTTCTTTAGCTTAATGATATTATGGTTAGAAAGAAGGATGTGTATGTATGATTTTAGTTCTTCGGGATTTGTTGAGATTTTTCTCATGACTCAGTATTTGTATACTTAGGGGAAAAAATGAATTCTGTCATCGTTGGGTGATTTGTTTTTTTCTGCCCATTTGGTCAAGTTTGTTAATTTTCTAGACAGATAGATGTAAATCTTCTATGTCTATATTGGTTGTTTTTTGTCTGTTTTACCAGATACTGCAATATGTATTGAAATTGACCTCTTTGGTAGGGTTGCAGTTATGTTACAGTTTGCTTTTATGTGTTTTGACTGTTAGTTATTCGATGCATAAAAATTTGTATTTTTTTCCTTTGGTTTATTGTAATTTTTATCATTTTATGACCTAAAAATCTCCAGTAATACCTTTTGCCCACAACCTATTTGGTCTGATAATAGTATAGCTAATCAGCTTTCTTTGAGTTAGGTATATATGACTTATATATATCTTTTTCCATTATTTCTTTTTTAGTCTCTCTATAACTTTATGTTTTACATGTCTCTTCATATTGTTTATCATTAAAAATTCTGTTTCATACACATTTTCTCTTAACTATAGTATTTAGTCTATTTAATTTTGGTCATAATTGTATTTATAGCTGTCATCTTATTTTGTGCTATTTGTTTTTCGTATCTTTTTTTGTTTTCTTTTTTAAAATTTCTTTTATTTTTGTGGTTATTCTGTTGCTCTTGTTTTCCGAACATATCTTTTTCTGTGAATAAAACTGTCAGTTGACAATTCTTTTCTATTAGCAATTAAATATACTGCTACACAGTCTTCTGCCTGCATTTGTTGCTGCAACGAAGTCAGCTGCCAGAGTGGCTGTAGCTTCTTTGAAGGAAATACTCTGCACATTCAGTGAGGGCCTATTTGTGCTCTTAGCTTCCTGTGGGCTTTCCCTCCCACAACCTGCAACCCCCAGCTCCAAACCTGCACCCTCAGTACATAAATCAGATAGGCAGCCAGTCAGGGAGATGGAAGAGTTACTTGTTTACATCTTTTATGCTTAGTTGTAACCACTGGGAGCTACTACCTTTAACTGGGCCTGGGTAGGGGATTCTTCATTTGACTCCCTACTTTTGTGGAACCTTGGCCTTACCTCTCATTTTTCTTGTTCACCTTGTTGGACAGATGCTTCAGGGACAAATATCAGCTTAGTTGTTCTGGGCACCTCTCAGGGTTTTTGTCTTCATAGTTGCTGGCCTAAGAATTTGGTGCCAGTTTATGGATGCTTTTAAGGTTTGTTTATTTTCTTATTCTATATCTAGTATTTTTAGTTGCTTTCAGAGGGACAGGTTGTCCAGGTATCTTGCTCACTAATTGCAAAAAATGAAAATCCTCTGTTCTTGGTTCAGTAAACTTTGTGAAGTAAACTCTAGGTACCTTGAAACCTTTAGAGGAAAGAACATTCTACAAATGTGAAAATAATTCATGTCAATATATTAGATGTTAATTTTGGTGCTCTTTATTGGAAAAGTAGGCATGTAGACTAAAATTATATTGGCAGCCATTTTTTTTTTTTTGAGTTGGAGTCTCACTCTGTCACCCAGGCTGGAGTGCAGTGGCACGCTCACGGCCACCCCAGCATCGACTGCTGGGTTTAGGCGATCCTTCCACCTTAGCCTTCCAAGTAGCCGGAACTACACATGCATGCTACCATGCCCGGCTAATTTTTTGATTTATTGTAGAGATGAGATCTCGCCAAGTTGCCCAGGCTGGTCTTGAACCAATGGGCTCAGGCAGTCCTCTCACCTTGGCCTCCCAAAGTGCTGGGATCATATAGACTTGAGCCACCACTCCTGGCCCAAACATTTTTTTTTTCTTTCTACAGTATAGTCTATTTATTTAACATCATTTAAACATAGTACAGCTCTTCTTTAGTAAGCCTAGCTACTTTTCTAATAATTATAGCTTTTATTTGCATGATATAGTGAAATAGGTCTTTGATTTAAATCATAGACATTTGTCTAGTTGTCCTTTCCAAATAATTAAGCAGAAAATACCACCAGTGTT
This sequence comes from Cephalopachus bancanus, assembly GCA_027257055.1. Taxonomy (NCBI): domain Eukaryota; kingdom Metazoa; phylum Chordata; class Mammalia; order Primates; family Tarsiidae; genus Cephalopachus; species Cephalopachus bancanus. The sequence continues at coordinate 9,058,822 of JAPVLO010000021.1, read as the reverse complement.
ACTGCTTTGTATAGTGTTCTACAGAGAATTCCAGAGATATGAAGGTCACTTATTTCAGGTAGTAGCAAGCTGAATCAGCTGGACAATCTCACTGAGTTTATAGAGCAGTGGGATGACACATGGCTTCTTTGTAACCTAGGTGCTAAAATAGTTGTGGTATTTAGTACTTAGGAATTGACTGACTATTGTGATATAAAGCACATGTGAAGGTATTTATTTGAGAGAAACTCTGCAAATAGTGCATTTTCCCTCTACATTCAGGGGAAAGGTATTAAAACTTCATGGGACATAAGATAAAGAGCAAAGCATATGGAACAAAATATCATATCTGTATGTGATGAAAACCAGGGTGGAGGATATGGCTTTATCTGTGAGCAAATAGACTTTCCTGTATTGAACTCCCACATGAGGGAGACTTAGCAGTCCCCAGGTATAGCAGCATTCTCCTTGCAGGGCACCTGTCCAGGTGAGACTTAAGAGTGGGGGATATGAAACCCAGACTCACCCTTGGGTGGGCCTGTCCCCAAGGACAAAAGGGAGAGTTGAACTGAACACTTAGGCTTGTCCAGTTTATTTTTTTCAAATTTGCCAATTGGGTGACACATTTTATTTTCCCCTAAGTAGAGTAAATAAAGGAACAGAGAGTGGTTAGAAGTTTTATGTTAATTTATTTTGACCACATGGAAGGAAACAGGAAAGAGAAGAAAGAGTTCTCTGAGATATTCATTCTAAGAAATAGGAAATGTGTCAAAGTTTGAGAAATTAAAGTCTGTTTAAAATTTCTTTTCTAGCCATCTTTTTTTTTTAATCAATATTTTTTATTATGATATTGTGGGGTACAGTTAAGGGTTAGGTATACAAATATGCTTCATTCAGGCACCCTTGTTGATAAGAGGTGTCTCCCCATCCCCAGATATTTACTACCGTTAATTCCTTCTCCCTTCCCCTCCCCCGCCATAGTTTCCCACCACTGTCGGTCATTTTCTTATAGTATTACATTGGATGTTCAAGGTCCATTATATGAGTGAGAACATGTGATACTCAGATCTTTGTTTCTGTGAGAGATCACTCAGTATTATAGACTCTAGTTCCATCCAGGTTGCTGTGAAATTCATGATTTTGTTCTTTTTTATGGCTGTGTAGTATTCCATCGTGTATATGTACCACATTTTTTTAATCCAGTCCTCTTTTGATGGACAGCATGGTTGCTTTCAGGTTCTTGCTATTGTGAACAGTGCTGCGATAAACATACGTGTGGAGGTATCTTTTTGATAGAGTGATTTGAGTTCTTCAGGGTATATTCCCAGTAGGGGGACTGCGGGGTCATATGGGAGGTCAATATTTAGAGCTTTTAGGAAACGCCATACTGTTTTCCACAGAGGTTGTACTAGTTTACACTCCCACCAACAGTGTAGAAGTGTTCCCTTTTCGCCACACCCTCTCCAGCAACTGTTATTTTTTGAGTTATTGATAATTGCCATTCTGACTGGAGTTAGGTGGTATCTCAGTGTGGTATTGATTTGCGTCTCCCTGATGATTAGTGAGGTTGAACATTTTTTCATGTGTCTGTTTGCTGCTCGGATGTCTTCCTTTGAGAAGTGTCTGTTCATATCTTTTGCCCATTTTATAATGGGGTTGTTTGTTTTTTTTCTTTTCAGCATGTTTGAGTTCCTTGTAGATCCAAGATGTTAAGCTTTTGTCAGATCTGGAGTTGGCAAATACTTTTTCCCAGTCTGTAGGCTGTCTCCCTGCTCTCTTGATGGTTTCTTTGGCTTTGCAGAAGCTTGTCAGTTTAATGAGATCCCACTTGTCTATCTTATCTCTTATGTCTAGCCATCTTATAATTCATACTATGTTAATAGGAAGAAAAGCGAACATTTATTGAGAATTTACTATTTTTCATGCTCTGGATTGTGGGTTCATATGTATTATTTCATTTAATTGTCAACTGTCTTGTGTTTTTATTATCTTCATTTTACAGATGTTGAAGCTAAGGTAGAGATTAAAATGCCCAGGGATATATGAAGGGCCCCCCCAAAAAACCCAGAATTTATTTATTAAAAATTATGTAATTTATTCTTAATGTTTAAACTTCAGTCACCTTCAAAGTACTCTCCTTTGATGTAATATGTCTATCAAGATGCTTTTTCCACTGTTCATTGTATTTGAACTTGTCAATTTTGATGTCTTGTAGTGCTTCTGCCATTTTTTGTTTCACTTTTTCCACATCAGCAAAACTTTTCCATTTAAGGACTTTTTTCATGCAGGGAAACAACAAAAAAAAATTGCTCGGGGCAAGATTGGGTAAATAGTGAAGGTAGGCCATGGGGGTCATGATGTTTTTGGTAATGTATGTGAACTGTAAATAATTTTACCTGGTCTGACACACTATGAGGCTTAATGGTATTATTATGAGCAGAAATTTAAAATTTTGGTGAGGTTTACTTTTTTACAAAGTTTTTTCTTTGTTTTCTTTTAGCTTTTTAGATGTAGGTGTGTGTTTTTAAGTTTGCTGTTGTGGTATATTCTCTGTTGATTCTGTGTTCTTCTGTTCTTTTGGGAAGTCTGTGGTCATTCTTTTTTTTTCTTTTTTCTGTGCTTAATACCTTTTTAAGCATCTCCTGTAGAGCTGGTCTGGAAGCTGCATAATCTCTTAGGGATTGGATGTCTGGAAAGGATTTTTTTTTTTTTTTTTTTTTTTAGTTGGAGTCTCACTCTGTCACCCAGACTGGAGTGCAGTGGCCGCTCCCGGCCACCGCAGCCTCAACCTGCTGGGCTCTGGCGATCCTTCTGCCTCAGCCTTCCAAGTAGCTGGAACTACAGGCGCGCGATACCACGCCCAGCTGATTTTTTATTTATTGTAGAGATGAGGTCTTGCTGCCCAGGCGGGTCTCGAACCCGCGGGCTCAGGCAATCCACTCACCTTAGCCTCCCAAAGGCCGGGGTTACAGGCTGAGCCACCGAGCCCGGCTTGGAAAGGATTTTAATTCTCCATTATTGATGAAGCTGAGCTTGGCTAGGCTGAGAATTCTTGGTTTAAATAGTTTATCTTTTAGGACTTTGAATATTGGACTCCAGTCCTGTCTAGCTTGTAGTGTTTCTGCCAATAGGTCTGCTGCTATTCTGATTGGTTTTCCCTGCTAGGTAGTCTGACCTTTTTCTCTTACTGTCTTTAGAGTTTTTTCTTTTGTGCCTACTTTGTGTAGGTGAATTACTATGTGTCTAGGGGTTAGTCTTCTTGTTTGATGTCTTGTGGGGGTTCTCTGTATCTCTTGTTTTTGGCGATGAGGTTTGCTTTAATTGTTCTTTTATGCCTAGTGACTTTTGTCCTGGCTAAGAATGCTTTGCCTACCTCAGGATATTCTTTATGATTTTTTATAGAAGTTTCATGGTTTTAAATTTTACATTTAAGATTGTGATTCATCTCAAATTAATGTGTGAGCAATTTGAGTTTGCTGAGATGTTTTTCTATAGCCTATAACATGATCTAACTTGCTATTGCTTCATGTGTTCTTGAAAAGAATGTATGTTCTACTTTTATTGAGTGGAGTATTCTATAAATGTCAAAGTTGGTTCATAGTGTTATCTAAGTTTTCTGTGTCTACTGACTTTTTGTCTCCTTTACTGGCTTATTGTTATACATATTTTTAAACAGTATATATCTCTAATTTATCATAGTTGACCTTCAAGTAATGATATACAAATTCATATATAATATATATGAACCTTATATAATATTAGAATTTTATTTACATAAAGTATATTAAGTTATACAAATTCATAAGAACCATATATAAGAACCTTACACCAGAATAATCTAGCATTCCCCTTCTAACCTTTCTACTATTGTGTCAGTTTATGTCTATATTTGCTACAAATCTCAAATACGTTGTTGTTATTTTTGCCTTAAATAGGTATGTTTCAAAGAGGTTCAAAAATTAAGAAAAATAGTATTTATTCACCTAGTTACCATTTTTATTATTCTTTATTTATTTGTATAGATTTAGTTTTCTCCTCAGTGTCATTTTTCTTTCTGCCTGAACAATTTCCTTGACTATTTTTGTAGAGTAGTTCTGCTGGTGATATATTTCTCAGCTTTTGTATGTCAGAAAAGTGTTCATTTTATCTTTGTTTTTGAAAGATGTAATTGTTGGATGTAGATTTGTGGATTGACAGTTACCTTTAATAATTTAAAAATATTGCTCCACTGTCTTTTAATTTGTATTGTTTCTGATGAGAATTCCCTGTCATTCTTACCTTTGTTCTTCTGTATGGAATATGCCTTTCTTTATTACTGTTTTTTTAGCAGTCTGATTATTTTGTACTTTGGTGTGATTTTTATTTGTTTCTTCTGCTTAGGGTTCATTGAACGTCTTAGATCTGGAGTTATTAGTTTCATGAATTTGTAAAATTTTCAACTAATATGTCAAACATTTTTTCCTGTCCCCCTCTTTAGGATTTAAACTACACATATATTAGGTCTTTTGAAAGTATTCTACAGTTCACAGATACTGTGAACTTATTTATTTATTTATTTATTTATTTATTTCCAGTCTTCTTTGTATTTATTTTGGATAGCTTTTTATTGCTAACTACTGTATCTTCAAGCTTACTATCATTTAGTTTATATTGTCTAACCTGGTAACCCTGTCCAGTGTACTTTTTAATCTATGACATTGCATTATTTGTCCCTAGACTTTTGATTTGGGTCTTTTTTTTCAGTCTGTGTTTCACTTTGTTGGCAAGGCAGGAGTACAGTGGCAGAATCAGAGTTTACCACAGCCTCAACCTCTTGGGCTTGGGGACTCCTTCTACCACAAGCTTCCTAGTAGCTGGGACTACAGGCACATGCCAGCATGCCTGACTAATTTGTCGATTTTTTTGTAGAGACTAGATCGTGCTATTTTGCCTAGGCTGGTCTTGAACTCCTAGACTTGAGCAATCCTTCTGCCTTGGCCTCCCAAAGTGTTAGGATTACATGTGTGAGCTATGCCCGGTCTGATTCTTCTTCTTCTATTCTTTCTTCTTCTATTCCTTCTTCTTCTTCTTCTTCTTCTATTTCTTCTTCTTCTTCTCCTTCTCCTTCTCTTTCTCCTTCTCCTCCTCCTCCTCCTCCTCCTCCTCCCCTCTCCCCCTCCCCTCCCTCCTCCTTCCTCCTCCTTCCTCCTCTCCTTCCTTCCTCCTCCTTCCTCCCTCTCCTTCCTCCCTCTCCTTCCTCCCTCTCCTTCCTCCCTCTCCTTCCTTTCTCCCTCTCCTTCCTCCCTCTCCTTCCTCTCCTCCTTCCTCCCTCCCCCTCCTTCCTCCCCTCCTTCCTTCCCTCCTTCCTCCCCTCCTTCCTCCCCTCCTTCCTCTCCTCCTCTTCCTCCTCTCTCCCTCTCCTTTCTCCTCTCTCCCTCTCCTTCCTCCCCTCCTCTCCCTCCTCCCCCTCCTCCTTTTTCTTCTTCTTCTCCTTCTCCTCCTTCTTCTCCTCCTCCTTCTCCTTCTCCATCTCCGTCTCCTTCCCCTCCTCCTCCTCCTCCTCCCTTCCCCCTCCCTCCTCCCCCTCCTCCCTTTTCTTCTTCTCCTTCTTCCTTCCTCCTTCCTCCTTCTTCCTTTCTTCTTCCTCCTTTCTTCTTCCTCCTCCTCCTATTCCTCTCTTTATCATGCTATGCTTTCCTCTTCCTTCTTGAGTATATGGACTATATTTACAATAGCCATTTAATATCTTTCTATTAAGTCTGTCATCATTTCTGTTGCTTGAATTTTTTTTCTTAAAATCCTATTTTTATGCTTCTTTGAATGCTTCATATTTAATTAGATGTCAGACAATGAATTTTATATTGCTGGATTTTCTGAAGTTTTTTGTTTTTATTTAAGTTCTTTTATGCTTTCTCTTAGACTCATTTATATTACCTTAAAATAGTTGGATCCATTTGAAGTTAACTTTTAAGCACTTTTAAGCATCCAGAATAGATTTTAGTCTAGGATTAATTTAGTCACATCACTGAGGCAGTGTCTTTCTTAGACCCTCCTTGATGTTTCCTATTTAGGTGATCGCTTTCTGCTCTGACTGATTGGTACGCAAGTTATTCCTAGGCCTGGGTGATTTCTGAGGATTATTTTGCCTGCTCCTTATGATTTTAGAATTATCTTCCAGGTTTTACATTACATGTATATTGTTTATTTTTTATATTATCCCAGCTTTACTTTTATTAAAATATGTGGAGAATTATGTTATACTAGCTTGCTAGTGAGTAAACAAATAATTACTTGTAATAATAGTTTCATAATAATCTAAAAGAGTTACCCCACCTCCCAAGATACCTAGCATATCAAGGGGTAGATGTTACAGTCTTAGTGTCATAGCGTTATTTGCAATGATTATGGAGAAATAACGTGTATACATTTTTCACACTAAACACCACTCTTTTTAAGTATCCTTGTTCTGTGTTCTCTCTCTCTAGGAAGAGCGTGTTGTGAATCACATGGCAGCAAAGATTATTGAAAATGTCTGTACTACCTTTTCTGCTCATGCCCAGGGCTTTATTACAGGAGAAATTGGACCTGTTTTATGGTACCTATTCAGACATTCCACTGTTGATTCTCTTAGGATAACAGCAATATCGGTAAGATGGAGCATTTTGGGGGGATATATCTGGGTGTATTTAAACACCAAGTTTGAAGAAATGTACCAGAAGAAGAATAAATTTCAATGGATAGATAGGAAACTGAAATCTCAGTGTATTAGTTGGTGAGAGCCATAACTTGATTTTCTCCTAAAGCAGAATTTTAAAAACTGGAGCTGGAAAATCTTGGGACTATGAAGGAATTCCAATAGGACCTTGTTAGGACTATGATATTATGGTTTTAAAAGCTATTTGTAGGTGAAAACTGTGCAGTAGATGGGGTATGGGATTTAGTTTGCTATATTTTTTAGCATTCCTTGACTTTCTGTCAGCACCCTCACTCAGATTTTGTGTTAAGTGGGTTTATCATGTGGTTGTGTTAAGTGGGTTTATCATTTATCAGATGAATTCATTTAATGTTCAAGCCTCTGTGGTTTTTTAGTTTTTGTATTTTGATTGGTTGCCTGCTATTTTTGCTCACATGGCTGTAATGACTTGGTATAAAGGATAATTATGTATGAAGATGTGTTAACATGCTTGTGTCAATTTTATAGTCTGCTGAACAAATACAGCCCTTTCTCCTATTCATTTAAATACTCCTTTGAGTTACCAGTCTCATTTGGGCTCTCAACATTCTGTGGCCCCCTCACTGTTCTTTTCAAGTGAGCTCACTCTCACATTCCTTTCTATGGAAGTTCATAATTTCTCTTTCCTTAAACCTCCAGTCCCACATTTTCATCTACATCGTCACTAAATGACTTTGCCCCTACTACCCAGAGAAAAATGAAGAACATCTGACAGGAACTATCCCAACTCCCTTCTGCCATATAAGTAGACCTTTTTACATGATCACCTGTCTTCTCTCAATTCTTTCCCGCCTGTACAACTGATGAGCTGTCCTTTCTCCTGTCAGAGACAAACCTCTTCATGTTCTTCAAATCTTCTTCCTGGTTCCTTCTTGGACACCTCACTTAGTGGTTATTTTTGCCCTTTCCTAAATCTTGAGTTTCTCATTTCTATTAGATACTTCTAGTTAACATTCAGGTATTTAATTTGCCTCATATAGACACATCAAAAAGTCTCCAGGCTGCGTATCTCCCCTTCACAGTCATATCTCTTTAAAGAATTATTGCCACATACTGTTGTTCTTTCCTGGACCACATTTTCTCCTCAGCCCAGCCTGTTATCTGTCCTAAAAATGCCACTGAAGCTGAGGTTACTAATTACTTTGATGTTGCTAATCTGTGGATATTTAAGGATATTTTTCAGTTCTAATCTTATGTTACCTATATAAAGTTGAAGATCAAGGGATAAAAATCATGCTCCCTGAATATCATTAAGAAAGGACATACAGCACTCATCACACACACACACACACACACACACACACACACCACACCTGTTTCAGTAGCCACAGGTTTTCAAAATTACAAAAACCAAAACCTCATAAATGATTATGGCACTAATAATTTCAGAAAGAGTTACAAAAGTATACCAAAAGTGGACCTTCTGGAGACATCTTTGGATCATATTTTAAGGTATTCATTTTAATCCTGGGCCTTTAAAAAAGAAATCTGTCTTTTAAAAAAAATCCGTCTTGCTTTAATTGAGTTTATGTTATCATTTTCTTCTTTATACTCAGCATGGTTCTTTTATTAATAAGGTTTTTCTAATTGTTCCCACCAATGTCTCTCATCTTGCCCTTCCTTTCTTCATCTGACTTCATCAACTTGACTGTTTTCATCTTGAGCTTCTTATATTTTGTTCTTAGCATTCATATGAATCATTAAGTTTTCACTGAAATTTTGCCAGTTTTCATAAGAGTGTTTCCATTTTTCCTTTTCTGTGCCAAGATCCTGTTCAGGAGCATGTGTTGTGTTTTGTTTTCATAACTCTTTAGTCTCTTCCAGTGTGACACAGGCCTTCAGGCTTTGTGTGTTTCATGTCATTTACAATTGTAGAGAGTACAGATCTGGGTACAACCTGGGTTTGTCTGGTGTGCCTTTATTAAACCTCCATTAACTACACCAGATACCTCTATGGTGGCTGCCATGTCATGATCATCCATTGGTATCATTTCTGTTACATCAGGGCTTAGCACATTGTTTTCTATAAAAGATAGGATAATAAACATTTTGGACTTTGTAGGTCACACACAATCTCCATTGCATATTCTTTTGGTTTATTTTGCTTTCAATAATCCTTTAAAAAATGTAAGCACCATTCTTTTTGTATCAATCATGAGATATACAAAATCAGGCTTTATGGATAAGTTGGAATTTTATTTTGAGGAGGAATTTTTCCTTCTCCCACATGTATGTATGCATATCAGTCTGGAATCATGGATATCTATTTTGTTCAATGGGTTGTAATGCTATAGGTACTGTTGCTACTGTTTATTGTTTGGATGATCCAGCCATCCCAGATTTGGCTAGTGGGATCCCTTTAAGCTAGCTTCTGTGTCCTTGGACTATTTCTATCATTGCTTAAGGACTTCCTTACCTTTTGACATCATACAACGTTCTGGGCTCATTTTGTGCTTTTATGTCAGCCCTGGAATCAGTCATTTCTCTAAGAAATTCTTTGTATTTAGAAATGAAGGTCTGGATGCTCTTTGTGTTTATTCCCTGGGAGTGTCATTGTTTTTAGGTCTTCTCAGTATTCAAAGCTAGATAAAATATATGTACTCCTATATATACATTTGTATTTTTAAAATATCTGTCCTTTTATATATTTGGGGGAAACAGCTCCCTGAATTTATGTTGATACTAATTTTAAATTAACACTTCAGAATTCTTTCTAGTTTCCTCCCTTTTCATGTTTATAAATCCTTTCTCAGAAAAAATTAGGTTCTTATTATTCACTATATATCAACTAATTTGTTCAATCAGTTAATCTGTCCCTTAGTGTAACGATCTCCCATCCACTCTGGCTGCCTCCTCTGTGTTGCCCTCCACCTCCCTTGCTGCTACCACTCTTCTTACTTAGTCACTTTGTGGCTCAATCCTCTTTTTTCCTCTCAGTTTCCCCCCTTCCTCAGACTCTGACATAGTGACCCTGAGAGGGAGGGTGGGGAAGATGGGTTAAGGCCAGGGTCTCAAACCCCCAGGCCATGGACCCGTACCAGTCTGTGTCCTGTTAGGACCTAGGCCATACAGCAGGAGGTGAGCGGCCAGAGTGGAGCTCCGCCTCCTGTCAGATTCAGCAGTGCATTAGATTCTCATAGATTCACCCTCTTGTGAACTGTGCATGTGAGGGATTTAGGCTGCATGCTCCTCTTGAGAATCTAATGCCTGATGATCTCCCTACCTCTCCACCCTTCACCTCACTCATCTACAAACCGGTCCCTGATACCAAAAAGGTTGGGGACTGCTGGTAAGGACTACTGGTACCTTTTCTTTTCTTAACTCCTTCTAGTTTACTGTTTACAACCAGTTAGTCAGCCTCTGCTGTGATTCTAATTCATCAACATCTGTCAGATTTGTCCACCTCTCTCTGCAACTGTATGGTTACCCCCACAGTCCAGACTATCACCATCTCTTTCCTGGACCACTGGAGGAGATTTTTAAATGGTTCCATAGGCCAGTATTATGCCCCTTCAAGTCAATTCTCCACACAAAGTGACTACATAAAATCATTATCTCCTCCTCTTACTTACCTGATTAAACTTTTCATAGTATTTCATTTTTTTAAAGGATTGATAATACTTTATTCAAAGCACTAAGTAGAAGTTGAGAATTGATAAGTGCTCTTGGTTTTATATTATTATTCAATGTTTAAAGCAGTTAGCATATTTTGCCTACTAAATTAGTTAAGTTTATTTATTTACTTTTTTTAGTCAGGGTCTCATTCTCTTGCTCAGGCTGGAGTACAGTGACATGATCATGACCATCATGGCTCACAGCAGCCCTCCTGGGCTCAGGTGATCCTTCTACCTCAGCATCCCGAATAGCTGGACTACAGGCATGTGCCACCACACCTGCCTATTTTTAAAAAAATTTTTGTAGAGATGAGGTTTCGCTATGTTTCCCAGGATGGTCTTGCATTCCTGGGCTCAAGCAGTTCACCTACCTGGACCTCCCAAAGTTCTGGGATTACAGGCATGAACCACCGCCTTATAGATTATTAACTCCTTGAAATCCAAGACTATGTTTTGTTCATCTATCTCAGTTTAATGCCAGGTCTATTTATTGTAAGTTATTGTTAGTTCTTGCAAAGATTAAGAGGGAGCTTCCTGTCCCACCTGTGAGTAAATGGCAGAGGTTAATAACATTAAACCCCATTTTTTATTGCAAGACAAAGAGAAATAGACCACAAAGTTTCTGCTATTAATGGTAGAATGGGGAGAGGATACAGCATGAGATCATTATTTGGGAATACTAAAAAAAGTTATTCTAACATAATGTTAAGAAAACTGTACCTGCACCATAAACAGATTTACACGAGGATTTATTAAAGACTGAGGTTACAGAAACTGAGAAATATGCATTCTGAAGATATTTCACACACATTCCTGGCAGGGAATGACAGTTACTTTCTCCCTGGGATATCTTACAGAGCCTAACTTCCTTCTTAATGTCTTTTTCTATATTTACCTCTCAGGAATATCCTGGTTAATAGACCTATTTGGTGATAACGATCAGAGTTTTTAACATGATCTTCTACATCTTGGATTGTCTGGCCCCTGACTGCCTTTCTTGTGCTCTTGTGCCATTTTATAACACTCATTTCCTCACTCAGTGTGTGTCACCAACTTATGTTCAGACGTTTCTAGGATTTCCATGCACTTTTCTGCCTTAGCACCTTTCCACTTGCTGTCTCTGTTGCTGGATGTTCTTTAGTGGCTTTTTACATGGCCAGTCCCTCATTGCAAGTCTCAGCTTAAGTGTCACCTCCTCGGTTAGGACACTCCTGGCTCTTCTCCCTCCCCTCTAATGAACACAGCTATATTTATTTAACTTATTTATGCATAGTTTTTCCCATTACCATGTCAGTTCCAGGAGGATAGAAGCCCTGTTTTTATTTTTTCTCTTGAGCCCTTGGTAGGTGCTCCAGAGACAGCTGCTGACCAGGTGAATGAATGAGTGAGGGGAGGATAGCATTGCTCAGTGTTGAGGCAGCAACCTGCTCCTGTTACACTTGTAACTGTCTGCATTGGCTTCCTCTGTCACTGACTTTCTGACCCATTTTCCCTAATGATCTCTTGACCCCCTAAATTCCTCTATTCCAGTTTGATTCCTAGACCAGCAGCACCTAAGTTATCTGGGAACTTGTTAAAAATATGGTTTTTTGGGCCCTCACCCAGACCTACTAAATCTGAATCTTCAGGGGAGGAAAGAGGCCTAGTAACCTGCATTTCAAAACATTTCCAGGTGACTTTACAAATCACTGCCCTGGACCTCAGCACTTTTAGAAAACACTGACATGGTTTGGAGCAAAAGATGACTAACTTGTCATTCCCACTTAGGAGTGGCAGCATTCGTAGGTATTGATAGTTGGAGGGAGTGGACTTGACTTGGGCAATATGCTGAATAGATAGATAAAAGTGGCTCTTATAATTATTGTTATTATAGGGAATCTCTCTGTAGGAACTGTAGTGGGAACCAGAGAAACCCATAGAGTTAGATGCTCCTATGAGGGAGATAACTATAGCAATCAAAATTACTGAAGTGCTGACATGAAAAGGTGTCAAAAATTGAAGAAGTGTGCAGGGTAGTGGTTCTTACTGGGGCTGGATGTGAGCTTTTCAAGCATCATTGGCACTTGCTCTTCTCTGTTCATCCCCTGCCCCTATTCTCATAGATCTTAAGATTTCTCAGGGGTCAGATGAGAGTGTGTGTAGTTTGCAAAAGCTCCCAGGTAATTTCATATGACATCAAAAATTAATTTGAAATACCAAAAAGTAAAGTTTTTTAAACATTTTCTTCCTTGGTGATTCTATTTGTGTTTCTAAAAGATATGCAACCCTCAATTTTGAGTCAGTCTGTTTTTTGGAAGCTGCTTTTATTAAACAGACTATAATAAAATCCAAATTCTAGAGGTAATACTAAGTGTTCTTTTGATGTAAAATTTAAAGTGAGTTTGAACTGGAACTGTTCTTTATGGTCTATTTTAATAAGTAAATATTTTAGAACCAAATCACTGAAGATCAGACTTGACTTGATTTTTTGATTCAGAAACCAAAAGCACTAATATACCCTTAAGTCTCCGTGCATCTTCTCAGTTGTTCTGAAGCTCTCAACTGAGGTATTCAGAAGTGAGTTAAGATTGTAGTTGCCCTCACATCACTTTAAATTCTACTTAGAAGTAGTCTGGGCAGATCTTTAATCTTTAAGAATTTTCCCCATCTAATTGGGTAGGGATTTTTATATCAGTAGAAAGTTTGTTTTGCAGTGCCAGCTTCTCTAAAAATGGTTATAGTGCTAATGAGATGTGCTGTTTTTCTATGTGGAAAATACTGTTGAAACTAATTTGCTTGAAAAATTCTAATTGTAGTGTGATCTTTAGAGACTTCATTTATGATGTTCTTTTAAAAAAACACACTTGGGACTAGGAACATAATTAAGTAATTCTATTTTGAGTTTATAAATAGCACATTTTCTTTGGTTAATTACAAATGAGTTTTAAAAATATACACAAATTTTAAATGAGATGCAGTTTATTTTTTTAAGTGAACTCATTTTTCATATTTCTGTTTTCAGATGTTAGTGATACTTTTCTACCAAAATCTATGCAGTTTGGATTATAGATTTCAAAAGCCCCTCTTTCATTCTTCCTGAATCATGATATCTAATTTACCCATTCAGCAATTTCCTTGGAAGAAAGTGGAAAACAGAAATGTTACTTGAAAGGTTCTCAAAGTAGAGTTGAATTATTTGGTGGAATTTTATTCTGATATTGCTCTCTCTAAATGAATACCAATCCCTGGTATATGTTAGAAATGAAGTCAATGATTATTTAGGCATAATTTTATAAGTGTTTCATACGATAGTTCTACAAGAGAAGGTTTTTTTTTTTTTTTTTTTTTTTAGGGATAAGTACAAAGTATATAAGCTGTGTTTATTTAACTACAGATACTTTTCCCTAAATTTTGCAAATACTATTTTTTCAGTGCATTGGTTTACTCATTTGATTTAGAAATGGTGATTAGTATATACACTATTTTAAAAGGAAACTTTCCTATAAATGTTTATTTCAATATAGTTTTAAAAATGTCTAAGATAGTCATTGGCACTGGAGTGTAACTTAAAAAAAATATTATAAAACTAATATACATTCATTTGAAAAATTTTAATGGCACAAGCATGAAAGGTTGAAGACTCTTCATTGGCTCCTTTTCTCCTTCTGCCTTGCAGTCCCGTTCAGGAGGAAACATTTGTAGAAGGTCCTTCTAGATTTCCATTGATATGAGTTATATTTACTTTTTTCCTTCTGGCTTCATAAAGTCACATTAACCTTTTCATAAAGATTGGAAACAAAATTTATCACTAAGTAAAAACATTTTCTTTGATCAATTTCATTTCAGGGGAAGATTAAGTTTTACACCAATCAGTATAGTACTTGTTTTCCTTATTTTTTCAATGGGAATGACTTTTAAAGGAAAGTCATCCTTGGTGAGAAAAATGTTTCATTTTTTCTTAATACTTTCAAGAAAATGAGCGTATTTTTCTAACCTTTTATCTTTTTTATATCTCCCTCCCTTCCTTCTCTCCTTTTGATATTATATTTCTAACAGTTTGTCTTGTATTTGATCTTTTTGTTACTAATCAAGGTTATAAATCTATTTAAAATGTAAATCAGAGAGAAGGAGATTATGTAACAATTATATTAATGTTTCTATAAAACTATTCCTAGCTTAAGTTTATTTATCTCTTTGGAGTCTCCCATGTGCATATGGAAGACTCAGTCCATATCACTATCTCTTTCTTTTCCTTAAAAACTTTCCAAGGCTTCCCTTTCCTATGGCATAACATTGAGAGTTTCTCATTTGTCCATCACCTCTGACTCCAGCTAACTTTTTTAGGTGGGTCAGAGAGATTTTCTTCTCTCTTACTGTATGTCTCTTTTCTTCCAACTGGTGTATGCTCTAATTGCGTCAGGCAACTTGCCTCTTCATACCTCCATGTGATTACTTGTTCTGTTCTCTCAAGTCAGAATTTTCCTTACTCACTTATCCACTTATTTCCCACCCACCCTTCAGAAACTGGGTCAGCATCATCTTCTTTATGTAGCTTTTATTGACTTTTTCTTCCTTTCCAATAATGATTAATTGAGCCCACTTGTATTCTAATGCATGTTAAGTTCTATTGGTTTATTGTGTTTTATGTATAATAGTCTGTGAGTAATTTAGGAACAGCTCTGACTACACTGGTTTAAATTCCTGCTCTGCCACTTGTTGACAATATGCCTTTAGGCAAGTTAATTGCATACCATATGCCTTAGTTTTATCATCTATAAAATGAAGATAATAACACTACCTTTCTAATATGTTGTTGGAAGAATGAAATGAAATAATCTTCAGATATTCTCACATTGTAAACAATAAATGTTAGATATTAACTTTTATGACTGTTTCTTCAGCACTTAGTTCATTGTCTGCACAAAGAAGGTGTTTAATAATGTGGTTTATTAATTAAAGGGAAGTTTTTCTATATAGACTTATGTATTAATTTATCAATTTAATGGTTTTTATAATAGTCTCTTTTAAAACAACCTTAGTTTTTATGGCAGCTGAATTAATGTTTTATTTTTAAGTTTGTTGAAAATTTCCAACTTCCTTGTGTCAAAATAAGTAATAAAGGAGCAAGGTAAGCACTTTCTGCTCCTTCACACAGAAGCATGTACACCTTTCATGGGAACGGTTGAGCATTTGGAGTTGCATGACAGATCTGTGCTCTTGTCTTATAGGCCTTGTGTAGAATCACTCGCCATTCTCCTACTGCCTTCCAGAATGTCATTGAGAAAGTGGGACTGAACATGGTAATAAACTCCCTGGCCTCTGCCATCTGCAAAGTTCAGCAGTACATGTTGACCTTATTCACTGCCATGCTGTCCTGTGGGATTCATCTTCAAAGACTAATCCAAGAAAAGGTTCGACTTAGATTTCATCTGTTACTCTACTTTAAAAATTGTTATTTCGTCTATAGTTTTAGTGGTTCCACAAGTCATGTCATCTCTGTAGAATTTATTTTTCCTCCCAAGTGGCCTTTTTGAACTTTGCCTAACCTCTGTAACACAGAGCATTTATCTGAAGATGTTATGTGAGTCTTTTCATGATTAAAATAGAAATCCATTAAGTGGCTTCGGCCTGCCTATCCCATATCAGTAATGAAAACTTAGAAAATTTATGAGTCCTTCCTATATGCTGGCATTTCTTATGCCACATTAACCCCAGCCCCCATTTTTTTTTCCCATGTCCTTTGCCTTCCTTAGGGAGGGGTCCCTTTATATTTTCTGCTTAGTCTGACCTGTTTTTATTCCTTTCCTTGTCTTATATTCTGCCAGTCCAAATCAACTTTGAGCCTCCTCTCTGTTTTTAACTTAGTCCTTTAATATTTCTTAATTTTCTATGTTGTAGAGTTTGTAAGTTTTAAATTCATATTGCAGAACTGTATAGCTCTCATGTATAATTTCTCCAAAGTATTTTCTCTAGCCCCTTGCTAAAGAGAGATGCCTAGACCAGCAACATAGACGTCTCTTGGGTGTGTGTTGGAAATGTAGACTCTCAGTGCAGACCTGCTGAATCAGAATTTACATTTAGTGAGATCTCTAGGTGATTCGTTTGAACTTTGTGGTTTGAGAAGCCCTTCCTGGGAATGTTAGTGTTTGGTGAGGTGTTAACAGGTGAAAAAAGTGGGGCTGGTTGTATATACATTTGGAAAGCAGTGAGTCAAAGTTAGAAATATTTTCAGTTGTCCAGCTTTTCCCAGTTTTCAGTAGGCTAGTGGGTATTGTGAATCTCTGTGTGGGAACCTGTTATTTAAAATGTAGTGTGGACATTCTTTAGACTTATTGTCAGTCTCCATGAGGGGAATATAGTGTGCAGCATTCTTTAAACCAATCACCGTTGTTTTCCTGTGGAGGGTGGATACACCTTTCTGCTCAGAAGTGTGGAATGGAGCCACTTATATACACTGTTTACCTTGGTTCTGCATTAAGCGCATCATGTTAAATTTTGCTTTTTATAATGAAAATTAAAATTTCAACAGCTATTATGAATAACTATCAGATTTACATAATAAACTCGATCTGTGAAAGTTTCAATGGATAGTAAACCACTTGTTTTCTTTACTTTCATTATTCTGATTTAGATTCTGCTAAGAAGTTTGTGCCTCAAAGTATTTTTTCAACAGACCTGTGTGTTTAATTTTTGCTATTAAATTTTCAACCTCATTCAATGTTCTTATATTAGAAAAAGTAACACTTGAGTAGTTTTACTGTGTAAAGTCATAGTAAGAGAAATTGAGAGTTTTGGAAAGGGTTTTTTTTTTTTTCCACCTTCAGAACAGGCATGAATTGATAAGCTTCAAATATAATATTTCACAAAGGCAGTAAAATAGAATGTATTAATCAGTATGATTTTGAATTGTTTCCTAATGTATAACTGCTCCATATATTTCAAAGAAATGAATGAATGAACAATTAAATGTATGGAATGATAAGCAATCCTTTACTTTTAATTAGTCTTAGTATTTTTTTTTTGTTGTGGTAGAAAACACATAAAATTTGCCATCTTAACCATTTTGAAATGTATAGTTCAGTAGTGTTATATTCTCATGTTCTCATTATTGTGAAACAGATCTCCAGAACTTTTTCATCTTGCAAAATTGAAACTATATACCCATGACTCATTTTGGGTGGTGTTGGATTTTATTTACATTTTCTATTTTAGTAGGTCTCCTCTGACACTGAATTGGCAGGGGAAAGGTGGGTATTGCCCTGTTTTTTCTGTGGTGGAGTGGAAGAACCCCTCATTACTATTAGGCAAGAGAGGGCGGTCAGGCCTTCCATTAGGCTTCCTCTAGTGCCACCCTGGCTGTCGGGGGCAAAGACTTCTCGTTACTGCCCCCGCCAACACTGGTTGGGTGGGGAAGGGTGCCTCATTACTGATGAAAAGTTGTGAAGGTACAGCCTTCCCACTCTGCCTTTTCTGCTCCATCACAGCAGAGAGAGGGAGGAAAGCTTGTTACTGCTATCCTGTATTGGGAGGGAGGTCCAGGCTCCCCATGTGGTCTCTACTGACACTGTGGCTTTGAGGGGGATGCTTTCTATTATTGGACTGGGATGAAAGCCTCAGCTGGCTACTTGGTCTTTTCTGACACCACTCTGCCAGGGGATAATGTTGGGGCACCTTGTTATGGTCACATGAAGTTGCAAGTGCCAGCTCCATACTTGCCCTTTACTGATGGAGCTGGGAATGTGGTTTTTCCATGGCACTTGGCTGAAGTAGAATAGCTATTGTTTAAAAGATTTCTGAGCTGGGCTTGGTGGCTCAGCCTGTAATCCCGCGCCTTTGGGAAGCTGAGATGAGTGAATTAGCTGAGCCCGCGGGTTTGAGACCCGCCTGGGCAACTTGGCGAGACCTCATCTCTACAATAAATCAAAAATCAGCCGGGCGTGGTAGCACACGCCTGTAGTTCCAGCTACTTGGAAGGCTGAGGCGGAAGGATCTCCAGAGCCCAGCAGGTTGAGGCTGCGGTGGCCGGGAGCGGCCACTGTACTCCGGTCTGGGAAACAGAGTGAGACTCCAACTCAAAAAATAAATACATAAATAAAAGATTTCTGTCTTGTCAGGTGTGTGCCCTTTTATTTTATCTTTGAGAGAACTTGCTTTTCTTGTGTATTTGTATATGTGTATCATTGATATTTTCCAGGCTCTTGGATTCTCCAGCACTCAAACCGGGATATAAGAGACAAAATGACAAACTACAGTGTGTTGCTTTGTTGATTCTCGAGTCTCAAGGCCTTTAACTGGTCTGCTGCCTTCGCTCTACTTTTCAGTTTTCTTATACTTCCTTTATATATAATGTACTGGGTTTTAGCTGTACTTGGTGGTAGGAATAGAGAGACGTGCATCTTTTCTCTCTCGTCTTCTAATTTTTAAATCTCTGATACCTCAATAATGTTCAATTTTCATTTAAAATGCAAAATTCTATATTTATTAATTTATTAATCATTTATTTGTTTGGGCCAGATGCTTAGTGATTCGCAACTCTGGGTCTTTCACAGAGGATGCTTAGTGTGTTGAGTAATTTTGTCAAGTTTATGGAGGATATAAATGCTGGATATACATGCTCATGCCCTAACAGGAAGGGCAGACAGCAAACAAAGAAACAGTCATTTAGGTAGTTTTCTGAAGAACACAAAACAGGTTTGTTATCACTGCAAAGGGCAATGTGCAGGTTGGGAGGAGTCAGACACTATTAGCCCAGGGTGCAGCGGTGGGGCAGTTAGGGAAGGCCTCTCTGAGTAGGTCCATTCCAGCCTTGACTGATAGGGAGCACACTATGTGCAAATCTGGAGCAGAACTTTGTGGTGCAATTTTCCTAAAGTGTGAGAGATCTTGGGGAGATCTGGGAAGAGAAAGAAGGCCATTAGAGTCGGGACATAGCGAGTTGGGAGGAGGACATGGGAAGAGGCTGGGAAGTGGAAGAAGAGCCAGTTCATGTAAGGTTGTGACATTTGGCCTTCCTCTGGGATTTTGGCTCAGTGATTGTTGTTTTATTGTTACTTAAGGAGGAGAGAAGTGCATGCATTTATCTACACGTGCCTGAGGCACAAGTTTGCCAGCCTTATAAATGTCTAGTTGAGATTTCCTCATTCTCTGCCTCCATTCTAGACTTTGGAGTAGGTGTTTGATTGTCAATAGGTTACAATGAGTGGAAGACAGGACCCAGGAGCAAATACAAAGTTTATTATTTCTTGTTGGACAGGGAGAAAGAACTAAAGACTAGGAGACCAATGCCTGCATATTATATGGTCTTTTAAAATTGAAATTTGGTCTCCAACAGAGTTCCATCCCTTTCCTTTTAAATAAATTGCTATTTACTGCAGAAAATTTAGAAGACTAAAAAACAACAACAACAACAAAAACCCCAAAACAAAATCAACTGTGAACTCACTACCCAGAGGTAATTATTGCTAACATGTTGATTTATCTTTTTTTAGTTTTTTGTCTGTATGTCTATGTATTTTATGCACACATTTACTAGTTAAAATTGTGTTGATTTTTCTTGCTTTTTTTTTTTTTTGAGTTGGAGTCTCAGTCTGTCGCTCAGGCTGGAGTGCAGTGACACGCATACTCACGGCCACTCCAGCGTTGACCTGCTGGGCTCAGGCAATTCTTTTGCCTCAGCCTTCCAAGTAGCTGGAACTACAGGCATGTACTACCACGCCTGGCTAATTTTTGATTTATTGTAGAGATGAGGCCTCGCCAAGTTGCCTGGGCTGGTCTTGAACCCTTGGACTTGGGCAACCCACTTGCCTTGGCCTCCGAAAGTGCTGGAATTACAGGCTGGGCCACCAAGCCTGTCCATCTTGCTATTTTCTTTCTTTCTTTCTTTCTTTTTTTTTAATTGGAGTCTCACTCTGTCACCCAGACTGGAGTGCAGTGGCCACTCCCGGCCACCGCAGCCTCGACCTGATGGGCTCCAGCGATTCTTTCGCCTCAGCCTTCCGAGTGGCTGGAATTACAGGCACACGCTACCATGCCCGGCTAATTTTTTTGATTTATTATAGAGATGAGGTCTCTCCAAGTTGCCCAGGTGGATCTCGAACCCGCAGGCTCAGGCAGTTCACTCACCTCGGCCTCCCAAAGTGCGGGATTACAGACTGAACCACCGAGCCCCGGCTCATCTTGCTATTATCATTAGTGTTTTACTGTGTCATTAAATATTCTTCAAGAACAGTAAAAAAAAAAAACTTGTTATATGATTTGTGAGGCTTTAATAATTTGACTTTTAGGCACACCTCATCAACAAGGGGACCTGCATAATGACCATTTGTTTACCTAACCCTGAATTGTACCCCATGTTAAAAAAAGTATATATATAACTTACCAAAATTAGCTCAAATAATAATAATAATTTGTCTTCTCCCACTATTGAACTGTTTGCTTACCAGTTTTTGGTTTCTACATCCTGATACAATGAAAATCTTGTTACATATGTCCTTGTGTTCACCTCCAATAGATTACCTCATGTGTTATATACATTTATAAGGCTCTGCATTAATATTGCTAGATTGTTTTCTAGAAAGGTAGATGATATGAGTATAACTTACTTGTAATTTAACCAACAGTCATTTAAGCCATGTGCTATATTTTCTATTAATAAAACCTAGAGTTTAGGATTATTTAATTAGCAGTGTACTTCATGTTTTCATAGTTATTTACATTTAGTAATTAATCTCTGATTTTCCATTTGAAATATGTAGCTGCAACCTGTCTCTCATCTTAGACTACATTAACTAAATGGTGTAATCTGTTCTCTTCTGAATCATATTCATTTTCTTGAGTGGATGTTTATGTACTGAAGAAATTTGTTCTGTTCACACAATTATCTATAGTAGCTGCTTGGGTATCAGTGTCCATAGATGATTATTATCCAGAAGCTATTTGCATCAGCAGCCATTTACATCATTGGTGCTTGATTTGTTTTGTGTCATCATTAAAAACGATCTGCTTGCCCAGAGATGTGCTAAATGGCAGAAGATTCCTTTATCTAAAACAAGTGTTAGTTCCATACAGTGTGATGTAAAAAGTGAGCAATTACAGCCATGGTGAGATGGGACTCTTTAATTTACAAATCAAAATGACAAACCATTTTTCCATTTTTTCCCCCTAAACACTTAATAGGAAAAATTTTAGATGGTACTATGTATGTGATTCTTGAATCACTGCTAGATGTATGGAATTGATTACCTTTTTATAATTCAGATGCTTGAATGACTCAACAAGAGTCTGGAAGTCCTGACCAAATATAAGGAAAAAACCTCATAGATTAGGTGAGAGTTTATTTACTAATTCTTGTTCTTTAAACTCTTTTACTTGGTGTGGGAGAGGGAGAAAGGTGGGGAGGAGGGAGGGTGGGATGGGAACTCTTACTTTTCAAGTTTAACTTTGTAGTTATATTTTTCTGGTTCTTCTAAGCTGTTAATATGTTCTGCAAATATTTCATTTAATTTAATTTATTTTTTTTAACATTTTTTTTTTTTTTGAGTTGGAGTCTCACTCTGTCGCCCAGACTAGAGTGCAGTGGCCGCTCATGGCCACTGCAGCCTCAACCTGCTGGGCTCCGGCGATCCTTCCGCCTCAGCCTTCCAAGTAGCCAGAATTACAGGCATGCACTAAACATATTTTTTATGTTAAAATTGTGGGGTACAGTTAAGGGTTAGGCATACAAATATGCATTGTGCAGGTACCCTTGTTGATGAGGTGTGCCCCCCATCCCCAGACAGATATCGACTACTGTTATAAATATTTCATTTTAAAGATACAGGGCTGGAGGAATTTGGAAGTTCATGAATGTTTCCTGTTATTTATGGGAGAAAGATACTGAATGAGGTCATTAATTTTCTATAATTATATCTAAAAACTTGAAGTAGCCAATGCTAATTTAATTTAATTTTTATCAAATTGTACTTATAGTTTTAGCAAAGTTTAGGGTTTATATATGTAGTATAAAAAATTCAAGCCGGGCACAGTGGCACACACTTGTAGGCCCAGCTACTTGGAAGCTGAGAAGGGAGAATTGCTTCAGTTCAAGAATTCAAGGTGAGCCTGGACAACATAGTGAGACCCAAGCTCATCATACAAAAAAGAAAATTTAAAATCTGTGATATACAGTACACAGCAGCCCAAAATAAAGTGTTAACTCCCTGAGGTAATCTCTGTAAAATTTTTAATATATATCCTTTCAGTTTTATATTTGCAGTATCAGCAAAAAGTGTGATAAAATTGAACTCTGTCTTTCACATATGCCAAAAATATTTTTATTTGGAGATTTATTATGTGCATGATTATACTCTCTCTACACTCTTTTGATTTACTTTTCTGTCTTTAAAATTTTCAAGGTACTTAGTAATTAATCTCTGATTCTCAATATTCTTTCTTTTTTTTTCCTGATGGATACCCTCTGATGGATACTCTCTGTGATTCTCCATTTTCAAAATTTTTCAAGATACTTGGAGATCACATGGTAAATTATGGTCTTTCTTTTTTTCCACAATCTCCATCTTTTTAATGTGGTCAACCATAGTAAGTTATTTATTGAAAGCTGTGGCTCTTTTCTAAATTTGGGTCCAGAAATTGTGCCAATTGCACATTATGCTTTGTCTTCTGACATCAGGGTTTCTGATAGAAAGTGACTGTTCTTGGAACTTAGAAACTCTAAATAGTACACCAATAGAATCTGAAAAAGACTTCTGTTTCTGACAATATGGCTGAGGAGATATCCTGAAAACTCTCTCTCACTATTAAAAACTCAGTGTCTCTGGACCTGATAAGACCAACTTGTCATTTGTGTTAACAAGCAGGACTGCTTGTGGTGAACATGGATCCTAATGGGTAAATTGCTTCTGGACTGGGAGAATAATAAATACTTGGTAGAAAACCATAGCTTTGGGCTTCTCTAGGCATAGTGACTCTTGTCTCTGTGGAAACTCTGGAAGCTATGCCTATAGTGTTGTTACAAGACATGCTGGTGCTTGTGAGGTATGAAGTTTAGGGTGGCTCCCATGCCTGCTCAGTAAAGTGCTTTTCTCTTTGCACCTGAGCTGTGCTGCCTGATCTGCTGCAAGGACTGCTGCAGGAGGGAAGCATCTCATGCTGCTTTGTTGGCAAGCTCTGGTTCCTGAACAAACTGGTAGAAATATGATCTGCAGTAGTCCTTTGAATCTGTATATTTAGTTGAGTTTAAAAAGACCTCTTATGGGTTCTGTGATATTCTTTCCCTTCCTTAGATAAAAGGGAGCATACACTATTTTGTACCTTTTTAAAACTTAACTGTATGTCTCAGAGATCACTTTGTAGCTGTTTATAGAAATGCTATTCACATTTTTTATTAGCAGTGGATGTACCATGTTTTATTCAACTAGTCTCCTGTTGACAGATGTTTGAGTATCTAATCATTTCTCTACATTGTAACACTAAGATATGAAAAGGAAAACTTGAAAAAAATTTAAAAAGAAAATTTAAGTGGCTATTTTTGCGATCTTGTTATATAGGGAAAAATTTCTTAACAATTAGTATGAAATTTTGGATATGAAAAATAGCCTAATAATAGAAAGGAAAAGACAAGTCGAAATAGACATAGAAAGTGAAGAGTTACTTCATAGAAGAAGAAATGGGAATGGTCAATAATCCTGGGAAAAGATACTTGAACCAAATACTAATGAATAAAATGAAAGCCAAAACGAGTTACTATTTCATGCTCTTTAGATTGACAAAAATGTAAATCTGACACTAAGGATTGATTGCAAAGAATGGGCCAGCGGAAACTAGGTGAGGCAAAGTGGATAATTACTTTGGAGTGCAATTTCATAATCTCTAGTAAAGCTGAAGATGCTTGTCTCATAGCAACAAATATTTCTATTAGGAATAAATCCTTGTACATGTGTACACAAAAGCATGTAAAAAGTTGTTTATCACAGTATTGTTTGCAGTAACATAAAATGACACACAAAGTAAAGGTCAACCAACAGTAGATTGGATAATTAAATTTTCATATATTCATATGGTGGAATATTGCACAGAAGTTAAAGATAAATGAACTAGATTGAAAAGTATTCACATGGATAACTTTCATAAAGAAAACTGAGTGAAAAAGTTAAGCTGCAGAAGGATATGGACAATTCTGTAGCCTATATATGAAGTTTAAAATATACAGTTTATATTTTTTATGGATACATGATTATATGGTTAAAAAAAAATCTGTGACAGTGGTAACCCACCAGAGTCAGAGAGTATGTGCTTGCTAGAATGGAGGGATAGCAGTGGGATTGGAGAGAGGTAGGACACAGGCTTCAGTTGTGTTGCAGCAGGAAAAGGATTTGGGCTAACAGGTTTCAAATAGTAAGATTTGATAAAGTCACATGAATTTTGAAAAACTAATTTTTTGTATCCTTGAACTGTTCTGTGATTTAAATAAAAGAATTGATATTATAGCATTCAAGTTGCAGTTTTTTACATTTTCTTTACCTCACTTATGAATTTTTCAGTGATCTTTGGGGAAGTTTCAGTGATTTTTCTCTTGAAGGGATGTTTTTGTGTGTATGATGGTTGTAGTGATGGTGTTAGGTATTACAGTCTTCCTACCATCCAGGTAGCAGTATGATTTGAAAGGAAAAGCATTATAACATATCACAGATACTCATTTATGGTTTTTGTTGTTGTTGGAAGTGAGTGAAAGAGTTCTTACTTCAAAAATTCTGTTGTGCCTTTTTGGTGATAACTATTTAATGAAATGAGTCAATCTTTTTTTTTCTTTTGATTTTTTTATTTTAAACATGAGGGGTACAATTCAGGATTAGGTATACAAGTAATCATTATTCAGATACTCGTGTTGATGAGGTGTGCCCCCCCTTCCTTAGGCAGATTCCTACTACTGCCTTACATTTATTGAGTTTTGGCATTATTTGTGATTTTTTTTGTTCTTTGGAAAAGTGTTTGAAGATATAAATACTGTAACAGTGTATTTCTTATTTCATCCTGTTTTGTCTTCAAGGCTACAGAAAGTTTCAGAATATACTGGATTTTAGGGATTCTATCCCTCATTGAAAATGATAAGGATTGTTAAACCAACTAACTTTGAACATTACCACATATGTGTTAATGGGAATATTCTGGCAGATTATTTTGTGGTACTTTTTAGTTGAAAAAGACAGAATGTAATTTAGGCCTGCCAAGGAATCAGTGGAATGAATTTGTCTTCTCTTTGGCAAGCTATAGTATTGCATGTTTCAGATATAAGAAAAAATATGATTATTTTTTTCTCTAAATATTCATAAAACTCGTCATCTTCTCTCAGTCTACAGTTCTTTATGGGTAACTGTAGCCATACCTGTTTAGTGTGGGAGAAGCTGAAGTTAACAACAACAACAACAACAACAACAAAAGCTAAAACTTTTTCATAAGTTTAGCTTTCAAAAATAATGTAAGTTTCCCCATGTAAATGTCTCCCAGGCTCTCTCTCCTACCTCATCTATTTATGATTCAAAAGTATCATTCTATAAAATTCACATACAAATTATACAGTTTTTGGCAACAATCCTGTACTCTGTGACATTAGGAATATTATTTCATGAATGTGAAAGAATGCTTTGAGGGAAAAGATGTACTATTGTGTAATATTTGAGGAATTTCACACTATATCTTCTGGTATACTCATGAGATTGGCAGGTTAGCCAAAGCTTTACTGTGTGACTTCTGTCTTCATTGTCTTGGTCTTTTGGGCTGTGACCCATGTTTTGGATTGATGTTTACGAAGGCTTTGATGCTGTTATTTGGTTGGATAAAATGATCTATCAGATTTCTCATCATTTTGTGCTTATTCAAAGAGGGATCCCAATACACCTGGTGAAATGAGTGCATTTTTGAATAGGATACAGATTGTATGTCTACTTAAAATATTTATTTTAAAAATATTTGTGTGGTTGCTAACCTGTCCAGATATTCCATATTTGACACCACAGCTCCATAATTGGTCTTAGGTTATAATCTATTACTGGCAGGATTATTCAGGTGATATAATGAATGTCATGGCACTTCTTACCTATGACTTCTAGTTTTTTCTTTTTTTTTTTTTTTTTTTGAGTTGGAGTCTCACTCTGTCACCCAGACTGGAGTGCAGTGGCTGCTCCCAGCCACTGCAGCCTCAACCTGCTGTGCTCCAGCGATCCTTCCGCCTCAGCCTTCCAAGTAGCTGGAACTATAGGTGTGTGCTACCACGCCCGGCTAATTTTTGATTTATTGTAGAGATGAGGTCTCGCCAAGTTGCCCAGGTGGGTCTCGAACCTACGGGCTCAGGCAATCCACTCACCTCGGCCTCCCAAAGCACTGGGATTACAGGCTGAACCACCAAGCCTGGCCAGTATGACTTCTAATTAAACTGAGAACAGCTAAAGAGTAAACATTATATAATAGTGGCTTTCTATTGGGGTCAGATTTGGGGAGGAGGAATGTTGCTGCATGTATTTTTGTAATCTCTTGAAACCTCCTTATAAAAATAAAAATGTCAAAGTATATATACAAACCGTAGAATATGAGCAGGTGGGGTTAGATCATATATGTCCATGTGAGGTCAGCAGCTGTTTGGGAGATTATAGAGGGAAGGAGAAGGTGAATTCTGATAGTTCTACAAACTGAAGAATCCAGTACTTTCCAGAAAGTGATTACCCCCTACAGGAAAATTCACCAACCTGACAGATAGCATGGGGAAGCAGGGGGATAGACAGTGGGGTGGGTCATGGAACCCATCCCCCACAAATACCAAGGTACAACTATATATGAAAATTACATAAATATGTAGACTACTTTGTAAATAAGTCACTGGTATGGCTTAAAACAACAAAGAGTTAAGGACAAAATTATGGGTTTTGCAGTAAGTTGGATGGATTTGGAGTTTTTCATATTCAGTGATCTATCACAGAAACAAAGAACTGAGTATCACATGTTCTCACTCAAAAGTGGACCCTGAACACCTATCATAAAACTACAAAAAAGAGGTTGGCCACAGCGGGACACTGTCAGGGTAGGGGAGGCCACACGACATCAATAAGGGTGAATGATCCTAATCCAGGTGAAGTAAAATCCATTGGGAGTCCTAAATCTTCACCTGTACCTAAACCACTTATGTCCACAATCCTGACTTGTACCCCACAGCTTTGAAACAAACAAACTCAGTGCCAGATTCTTGATGTTAGAAATTAAAGCCATGTTAAAACTCCTGGAACTCTGCTGTATTTCAATTACTTGAGCTTTGAAAACTTGTATCAACTTATGTAAGTTACATAGATTCAAGCATCTGCCTGAGTTATTTTTTCCTAAGATATATGACCTTAAATGTTCTTCATAGCTGGATAGTCAGTAATGCATACTTTGAACTTTACATGCATTGGGGGGTCACTTAAAGATTTAAACATTAATTCTTGAAGCCATACCATGTTTCACAAATGAGTTTGTTCATACTCATTGATAATATAGCTTTCTTCTGAGTATTGACATTGACTAGTGATACTACCTTCTAAATTTTTTGTTTTCCTTATTTTGACACTAGCTACTATTCATTTTATTTTAGCAGTCCAGTTAGACTGAAGTCAGTGTATCAGGGTGTGTGTTTTGATGAAGTAGCACCACAGTTTAAGAAGGTTTAAGCTACAGGTCTTTATATTATTTGGAAGCACCATGGAAGATCCTATGAAATTTCCTGCATGCAAATTTTTGAAAACTTCAGGTGTTAAGTTTGCTCAGTTTTAATCATGTATTTAAATTATGAAATTAATGTACTCATATTAATCAGACTATGAGTTTATATTGTGATACTATTTTTGGTTTATGTTAACAAATATGTGTTCTCTAAAAGACATTTTACTTAGATACTTGACTGAGCTTCTTTAAGGAAATTGCATTTCAAAAACAATTTTAGACTCAATCACTTTTTGTTTCCATCAATATTGAACAAGAAAATAGTGTCAGTGTAGTTATCTACGTGACTTCTCAATGTTTTTCTTTCAGGCTGTTATCAGTTGATGGCCAGGCTGTATTTATTGATTTTTAGCTGTGACAGTTAGCTAAAGCAGATCTTTTACCTCTTGAGGTTTGCAAGAGATAATTTTGAAGTTCTCTGCCTCATCATTATTTTTCTTTGTCTAATAATTTTGTCTGTATGATGTGTACTGGAGAAATATTTTAGCATCTTGCTTAATTTTGGTATAGATATACTTTTGGTTGTGATGGAAGCTTCATATATTTTGGACAGATTCCTAACATTTTGAATATTTCATTATATCATCTTTATGTTATGATAGAAATTCCCATTCTGAAATCACTGCTGAGTTAGATTCCCTTCTGGTCATGAATGCTGGATATAAACTCGTTGTACTGTGATTTGGGTTATAGAACTAAATGACTTCTGCTCTTTTTCTTTACATGTAATATTTAGGTATGTTGAGCTGTATGACAGGATGAATTTAAATCAAAGCTGAGTACGTAGTGGATTGCTAGTTGACGTGACCTGAGGTCATCTTTGGTTCTCTAAAGGTAGTTTTGATTATTCATCCTTGGCACTAAGTCTTTGCCTGCAGCCTGTAATCTTCCCTCCTCAAGTGTTATAAGATTAATACTGTTGTAGAGGTGTGATGCACATTGCTCAAGATTAAATATGGAGCTCTAGGCAACTAGTTGTAGGGAGTGAAAGTCATTACTGTTCATTCAGTTTTTCTGAAATACCTGAGTGAGAATTTATTTAGGGCATAAGATTGTTTAGACTTAGATCCAAAATTGTGCTACATCTTTTTAAGGGACTCAGAGTTATTGTGTTACAAATAAATATAGTATGTAATTTATTTTATTTTTGATATTTGTTATAGTTTGTCTAATGTGTTTCACTCAAAACCATCAGCATATTATTACTTTTGCAAGATAGTAATGCTGAATAACACTACAAATGGTCCTCGCCTTATGATGGTTCGATTAATGATTTTTTAAAACTTATGATGAGTTTTTTTCTGCTGTAAACCTGTTTTATGTTGAAAATCATCTGTATATCAAGCAGAAATACAATAATAGACCTTGCCATCCCTTATTATTAGACATTTCTGTGTTTTAAAAGTATATCTATTACTGTATGGGATTTTGCGCCTGGAATTTTTTTCTCTTTGTGTACTTAAATTATATTTTATTTATCTATTGCTCTGTAACACACCACTCCAAAATGTAGTGGTTTAGACCAAGAATAATAAATTATTATGCTCACCAGTCTTTAATTTAAGCAAGACTGTGTTAGATGGAGTGGGGATGGAGAATAACCTTTCCAGATTGTTCATTCATATGATTGGCAAGTTGATACTAGCTGTCACTGGGAGCTCAACTGGAGCTGTGGGTTAGGAGCCTCAGTTGCATTCTACATGGGCCTCCGCAGGCTGCTTGGGCTTCCTCACAGCATGGTGACTAGGTTCCCAGAGTGAACATACCAGGTGGACCAGGTGGAATCTACATGGCCTTGTCAAACCTAGCCTTGAAAGTCATGTAGTACCACTTCTACCACTTCTTCTGCCTTCCTCATATACATTATTGTCATGAAAGAAGGAGGCTAGTTTGGATGTTGGGTAGATGGACTATTTTCAGAATTATGATTTACTTAACAGATGTCCTAGTTTTAAATGTTAAAATGGTTTTCTGTTTTTGTTCCTGTCTTATAAACAATGCCACTGTGAATATTTGTGTACAAAAAACACATTTGTTAAGTTTCTTGAGATATAACAGCGGTATCAGAAGAAAATATTTTTAAGGCTTTTGAGAAATAACTCACTTTCCTACTAGCTGTAGGAAAAGCTAAACATTTAGTTTTCTACCAGCTGTATTTAAAATTTATCCATTTACTGCTGACCATTCCAACATTGTCTGCCATTCATTTTCATCTTTGTCTGCTTTGCAATAAAATGGATTCTTATTCTTAGTAACTCTTCCATGTCTTTGACTACTAATGAGGGCAACCAAATTTTAATTTTCTTGTTGGTAGTTTAAAGTTCTTTGATCAGTTGTTTGTTTCTTCGTACCATTTTGTTGTTTTACTGGAGTGTTCTTAAATTTTTTATTGATAAAAATTAATTATACATAAAGATATTGATTCTTTGCTATAGGTTTTAAGTATTTTAAGTACCTTTTCTAAGCTTATATATTCATTTTGACAAATACATAGTATCATAGGTTGCTTTCTCCCGCCTTAAATTTTTAACAACCTGTTTGGAGTCTTTCTTGTATAAGAAGTAAAAATATCATTTAATGAGTAGTTTGTTTTTTAATCTTTTTTTATTTTCTAGAGTTTTAAATATACTTGTGTTTGTTTTCCTCTTTCTGTTGTTTTGTCTTTTCCGTAATATTTTTAAAAAATGAATACTTACAGTAACTTTATTAGTCATGATATTTCTATTATCTAGTTGGACAAAAGTCTTCAGTCATTATATCAAGTCTTTGGATGTGTTTTCTCCACTTTATTTGAAAGTTGAAGAAGCTGAGTCACAGAGGTTATTTTGTCAAGGAATGTGGCATTTGTACTCGGTTTTTTCTGACTCCAGATTTCAAGTTCTTTGCTAACATATTATATTGCCATTCCATTTATTCAAGTGCTCTGTTATCACTCAATAACAATCCATAGTTTTCTTTGTATAAGCTCTACCTTTCACTTTTAAGTTTTTTTCTCTTAAATGGTTTGTGGTTTTTGCAGTGAAAAGTATAGTTTTCAATCTTTATATTTATCTAGTTACTTTACTAGACATCCAAAAAAAAAAAAGACAAAGAAAAAGCACCAATTGTATTTTTAGCATGTTTTCAGATGTGAATTCACAAGTGCTAAATCTCTAAGTGTTTAAGAAAATGTTTATTTTAATACAAAATTTAATAAAATGCATTTAACTATAAACATTTTTAAGGAGTAGTTAAATTACTTGTAAGATTGTATTTTCTTTAAGTTCATGCACTTTTAAATTGTCTTTGTTACTGTTTATACTGAAGTCTTAATGTGCACTCCTTGCTAGGGAGATTTATATAGATCTCTGTCTATGCCATAAATACTTAAAATATTCCTTAGAGTAGGAATAGGGGGTGTATTATCCTGTTCATAAATCTTTGGATAGCTTTGAAGTAATAGTGGACTTTCAGAAAGTTTCTTCTAAATTGGTGGTAATTTGTGTTTACTATTTCCTGTAAACTCAAAATTAAAAATTTAAATACAATAAAAAAGGCACACAGTGTCAAGTTTGATGAGGTTATGAAGCAATTGCAAGTTTTATATATTGATGGAGAATAAACTGGTACAACCACTTTGGAAAATTGTTTGACAGTCTTTAATAAAGCTAAACAGATGCCTCCCACTGAATGTAGCAGTTCTTCTTGTAGCTATATACTCAAGAGAAGTAAATGTACATTTTCATAAAAAGGCATGTACAAGAATGTAGTAGTTTAACTCAAAATAGTTCCAAAGTCCAAACAAACTCAAGCCCAAGAGTAGACTGGATACATAAATCTATATTCACACAATGGAATGTTATACAGCAATAAAAATGTCAACTCTTTCTACAGATAACAAACCTGACTTACACTGCATTATACTGAAGGAAGGCAATGGTAATTTCACTCTTTTCATTTCTTTAAAAAAAAAATCTTTACTTTCTCCCCCTTTTCTTGATTAATTTAGCTAATAATTTATTTTGATGATTTTTTCAGAGTAAGCATTTTTATTTTTTTTTATCATTTTCCCTTTTTCCCTCATGTTTTTTATTTTAGATTCAAGGGGTACACATGCTTGTTTGTTACATGCACATATTGTGTAGTGGTGGGAATTGGGTCTCAGGGGGCCCATTCTCAGATAAGGAATATTGTACCCAATAAGTAATTTCTAAACCCTAAACCCCCTCCCATCTCCCCCCTTATTGGTGTCTACAGTGTGTGTCCATTTAGTTCCTGCATATAAATGAGAACATGTGGTATTTGATTTTCCGTTTCTGAGTCAGGTTACTTAGGATGATAATGTCCAGCTCCACCCATGTTGCTGCAAAGGTAACAATTTCATTATTTTTATGGCTGTGAGTATTCCATGGTGTATGTGTATCTCTTTTTCTGTATCCAATCATTTATCGGTGGGCGCTTAGGTTGGTACTGTGATTTTGCTTTTGTGAATAGTACTGCAATTAACATATGAGTACAGACACCTTTTTTTTTTTTTTGAGTGGAGTCTCACTTTGTTGCCCAGGCTGGAGTGCAGTGGCATGCTCATGGCCACCCCAGCGTCGACCTGCTAGGCTCAGGTGATCCTTCCACCTCAGCCTTCCAAGTATCTGGAACTACCGGCACATGCTACCATGCCTGGCTAATGTTTTGATTTATTGTAGAGAGGATTTCTTGCCAAGTTTCCCAGGCTATTCTTGAACCTGTAAGCTCAGGCAATCCTCTGACCTTGGCCTCCCAAAGTGCTGGGATTTCGGGCTTGAGTCACCACACCTGGCCACTGCTCGTTCTATAAGAACATAAACTGTTCGATCATCAGCATGATTCTAAAGAATAAGGACAGGATCATGAATATGGAAGTCTGTGCTGATGATGTTGACAGTACTGGATGTAAGATTTAAAAATTTTCTGTACTTTTTGTGTTTGTTTTTTATGTATTATTTGTGTGAAAAGTATTATAAACTTATTGCAATACAGTACTACCTGTATATAGCCGATTGTGTTAGTTGGGTACCTAGGCTAACTCTGTTGGACATTTGAACAAATTGAACTTACAAATGCTCTCTCGGAACACAACTTGTTAGCATGTAGGGGACTTACTGAGTTTAAATCCCACCACCAGTGATGAGCTTTCCTTTCTCTCTGCTCCTGTGCCAGTATTTGTTGTATTCTGACTTTCTAATAATAGTCATTCTGACTGGTGTGAGGTGATATTTCATTGTGGCTTTAATTTGCATTTCTCTGATGATCAGTGTTGTCAAGCAGTTTTTCATATTTGTTGGCCACTAGTGTGTCTTCTTTTGAGAAGTGTCTATTTATGTCCTTTGCCCACTTTGGATAGGCTTATTTGTATTTGTTTTTTTCATATTGAATTTTTTTGAGTTCCTCATAGATCCTGGATATTAGCTCTTTGTCTGAGGTGTAATTTGCCAACATTTTCTCCCATTCAGTAGGTTTTCTCTTCATTCTATTGATTATTTTTTTTGCTGTGGAGAAACTTTTTAGTTGAATTAAGTCCTATTTATGTATGTTTGTTTTTGTTGCAATTACATTTGGGGTATTTGTTATAAATTCTTTGCCTAGGCTGATGTTCAGAAGAGTGTTTCCTAGGTTTTCTTCTAGAATTTTTATAGTTTCGGGACTTACATTTAAGTTTTTAAACTACCTTGAGGTGATTTTTGTATATGGTGAAAGGTAGGGGCCCATTTTTATTCTTCTGTATATGGCAAGCCTATGCAATTTTCCCAGCATCATTTATTGAATAGAGTGGGCTTTCACCATTGATGATTTTTTTCAGCTTTATTGAAAATTAGTTGGTTGTCGGTATGTGGTTTTATTTCTGGGTTGTTTATTCTGTTCAATGTTTTGATTTATTTACCATTTTCCTTTTTAATTTTTATTATTATATATTTTTGAATTAGGTTTCCCTTTGTTACCCAGACTGGTATGCAGTGGCACAATCACAGCTCACTGCAACCTCCACCTCCTGGGCTCAGGTCACCCTTCCGCCTCAGCGTCCAAAGTAACTGGGACAACAGGCATGTGCCACCATATCCAGATAATTTTTTCTTGGTTTTTGTAGAGATGAGATCTTGGAATAGTGCCTATGCTGATCTCGAACTCCTGGGCTCAAGCAATCTTCCTGCCTTAGACTCCCAAAGTGCTGGATTACAGCACTGGCCTCATTTTTCTTTAAAAAAATTTTTTTACCTCATTGATTTCTACTTGCATCTTTTTGATTTTATTTCTTTTTCTTCATTTTGGTTTACTTTGTTGTTCTTGTTTCAGCTTTTTATGTTGGGAATTTAATTTTGGTATTGTTATTATTTGATTTTCACTTAAATTTTAACTTACAAATTTTAGGGGGGACACAAACATTCAGACCACAGCAGGTAGAGTCAAAGGATTTTATCAACTGAAACAGTTTACTCTCATTTTTTGTTGTTATATAAAACAGGTTCATAAGAATAGATTTACATGAAACTTGCCTCCAGTTTTCTATATTTTTGAAGTGTCTTCAATTATCCTGGGCTAATTTGATATTCTGTATGGAGAAGATTAGAGATTTCAATTGTTTCTGTGACTCTTAGTTTCTTAGTTCTTTAGTTTTTTTTTTGGCTATTGATATTTATTTGTCAAGAAAATTAGCCCTTGATTCATAAAATGTGCTGCAAATAAATTCTCTAGCTTATGTGATTTTTTTTCTTCTTCATTTGATTTCTATCTGGAATGTAACATTTTTTATATTCACATTTTTCATACTCTTTTTCTTTCTAATACTTTATTTATGGACTTTTTCCCCACTCTGAGATTTAAATATGTATATGTATTTATGCAAGTATTCCTATCTCCCATCTTTGAATCCATTTGTGTTTATTTTTTAAATCTTAGATTTTTCTGGGGTTTATTTTTAAATAGGACATGAGGTAGCCCCCACCATATACATTGTACTCAGTCTATTAATTTTGAGTATATAACATTCAGTGGATTCTTCTTTTTATTATATCACTTTGTGTTTTCAAATTATTTTGAGATGTATCAAGTGTTTTGTCCATTTATTTCTCCTTAGATCTCTCTTGGAGCGTCTGACCAGCACCAGTGTAGATAGGTTCTCCTCTGTTTGGTTAATGCTGTCATGTTGGAATCATCCTGGGATTCCCTTTGCCTCTTTCCTGTGTTCATTATTCTCATATTTCTTGGTTTATTTCCTCATAGTAAGTAGAGTGATAATACGATAAATGATTTTGGACAGATGATAACAAGCCAAATCACAAAGAGCCTCCTGTGTCATGATAAGGAGTTTTAGCTTCATCTCAATGGCTGTGGTAACTCTTGAGAGTATTTTATAGGTGGATGAAAGAAAAGAAGGTTAGATAAAGCCTGTTGTAATTTAGGAAAGATATAATGGTGCACTGAAATAAGTCAGCAATAGTGGAAGAGTCATTCTCACAGAATTTGGGGATTAATGAGTCAAGGGAGAGACGGTGAAAGTCAAGGAGTGTCCTTAGATTTCTGACTTCGGCTATTAGGTTGTTCCTCAGAATAGTAGTATAATGTGTAGGACAAGCACTGAGTTTATAATTTTGGACATGATGCGCAAAAGATTGCAATATATCCTTCATCTGCATTCACCAAATGTTAACATTTTACTATGTTTACTTTATAATTTCTCTCTCCCCCCTCCCCCCACCCCCCATGTGTGTCTGTGTGTGTTTTCTGATCAATTTGAGAGGAAGTTTGTGGACATGATATTCTTTCGCCTCTAATTACTTTACTGAATATTCCCTTTAAAACAAGTCATTAATTTCAAAATCAAGAAAGTAACACTGATTCATTGTTGTCAACTTATCTACAGACTTTATTCATATTTTGCCCATTGTCCCAATAATGTTCTTTATGGGAAACAGAACTTGCAGATCTTGAATTGCAGTCAGTTATCATGTCTCTGTAGTCTCTTATAATCTGGAACAGTTTTTCGGCCTATGACTAGTGGAAATTTGAATGACTTTGGGATTATGTGTGTGTATGTATGTGGGTTGGTGTTGGTATAGGAAACAGAGTTGTGACTGTGATCCTTGGACCACAAAGGATAAATTAGAATCAGGAATGGGCTGTGGGGAATTGGACTTTCTACTGGAAGGCAGACACATATCTACCACTCAAGGATGCCTCTGCATTGATTCTGTTTTTTACCCCAGATGATGATTTGGTTTTAATAATTTGTTTCAGAAACTAGGTGAGACTACTTATATATATAGGCATCTTTAAATGGAAGCATATACATGACTGTGTAAATTGTCCCTACCTGGCAATATAGCATCCAATATAAAAATACAGTAGTGTGGTAAAAAAAAAAGTGAACTTCTTAAATCTGCCTTGGATATGCAGTGTTACTGCTAGGTGCAGGCCTTGGGAACTTATGTAGTCCTGCTCTCTGTAGCGGTCTTTCTAATATTACAGTTCTGTATTTCTCTCTACTTATTTGTTGACTGTGTGTGTATGTTTCCTACTTGCTTATTGATAGAAATAATATACAAAAATCTGTTAAAAGGAAAAGTAGCATTATTTCTTGTCACTATTTATCCCTCTGTTGTGTCATACTTTAATGAAAGAATGTTATAGGAATTTAGGTTTTTCTTTTGTGTCATGTATTAGGGATTGTTTTTATTTTATGTTTGTTAAGACCTCAGATGTATAGACTAGAGATATGATCTTTATGTATGTAGATTTTCTCAGAGATTCCTATCCACACGCAGTTGTGACTGCTAGTTGTATTATTTATTGCCAGACTTCCAGTTGTGTGGTTGAGTAGTCAAGAGGCAGGCTTTGTTGTTCAGTTGGCTTAGATATGAATCTAACTAATTTTGGGGAAATTGCTTAACTTTTCAAGATTTACTTTTCTCTTTAAAATGAGGATAATATTGTCAACTGTTTGTGTCTAATTTTCAGGTTTAAATGACATAATACACTTAAAAATTTTTGTTTGTGGTCCGGCACAAATTGAGAATGCAGAAAACAGTAGCTGATATTATTTTACTTCCTGCTGTGTTTTCTTATTGTAATCTGTTTACTCTAAGACTTGAGATTGTCCTATCTTTTTTTCATGTTTTCTCAAAAAACATTTTAAAATATCTTCCACAGGATTTTGTCTCCACAATTATTCGTTTACTGGACAGCCCTTCAACTTGCATTAGAGCAAAAGCTTTCCTGGTACTTCTGTATATTTTGATTTATAACCGTGAGATGTTGCTGCTCAGTTGCCAAGCAAGGTAAGATTTTCTCTGATGGTTTCATCAGTAACTTCAATTTGGTGCCTGTTTTGCTAGTAGTTGTATATACATATCATAGGTCATTTATTGGCCTCTGTGTAAGCTGGTATTGAATTTTTTTCCCTAAATTTTTCTGAGGGTTTAATATTTCACTTGTAATCTCAGCTTGGAAACACTGAGGACCAAGCGAAGACCTCTGAAGCTGAAACAGTGTGAGAAATGCTTGGTGTGTCCTAAATCTAAGACAATCCGAGGCAGAGTGTTAAGGTTGGTTCTGGTTTGTACTTTTGAGAGTCAGTTTTGGAACAGTGATTTTGTTGTATTTTTTAATTATTGTTGGATTCTGGAACAAGTAGCTGGAGGCCCAGAAGGAACAGGCTCATGAAATACAAGAAGGATCAGGGCAGGGGGCAGGAGTTTATGGACTGCTCCTAGAATGGCAGATCTTTCTCTCTGGGTTGCAATTCCTTCTTCTAAAAGGAAGAGCTGTCCTGAATGTTCCTCACATTTCCTTCATGTTTGGATACTTTCTGATTAACATCTTCAGTTGAACTGTCTGATCTATGCTCCATTGCAGCCTAGAGGGTCCCTGAAAATCTGATTTTGTGTCTTTTTCTAGATCCAGATTTTTACTTGTTCTGGAATACTGAGCAGAGCATTGGAAGTACTGAGATTGATCTAGACTAAAAGTTGGCAGACTTTTTCCTATAAATTGCCAGATAGAAAATATTTTAGGCTTTGTGGGTAGAGAGGTAAAATTGGGGATGTTATGTACATACTTATATAACAGGAGAAAACAAAAATTTCTACATTTTTATTGCTATAAAAATATACAAATAATATATATAATATATATAATTTTTTTTGGTAATACCAGTGAGAATAACTTTTGTGTGTAGGGGAGATAACATATTATTTAATTGGGGGTTGAAGTTAGTGTCCCCATCATCAAATCCATTGCAGATGTTTTTCTGTTATGTTGATTTTCAATGTTTTTTAATGTGTTTTATCTTTGAAAATGTCTTCACACAGATAAGTACTGCCAAATGCCAGTATCAGTTTATGAGCACATGATTTTAATTGAGCATATTTATCACTGGGAAAGCATTTGTGGAATTCTGTTAGATTTTTCTCTAACAGAATATTTGCCTTTCAGCATGTCATTATTTTGTAGATTAAACACTTCCCATTAAAGGGTATATGGAACCTTGTAACAAGCTTCCTTGTTTCTCGTCTCCTAGGGATCACTTTCCTTTGTTATTTTAGGTCTGGTATCTTGAAATCTGATGTTTCAGGTGATTTGTCTATTTTTCGGTTGCTTTGGATGGAAAGGTGAATCCTGTCCCAGTTAGTCCCTTTTTGCTAGAAGTGGAAATCAGACCTGTTTATTTATTTTGAAGAGCCTTATCACTGGCTTTGCTACCTTTGGTTTCTCCTTTTGTTTCCCATCATTTTTCATCAGTATAACTGATACAGTTTCTCAGCAGATCTCCTTACATCATTTCTTGTACTCACAGTCTTGGTCTCCATAAGTTTTTGTTGCTTTCTTGCTCAGACTCTTCCAGTAACATCCAATCACACATAATACCCCCTGCCCTTACCACGGCCTGGTCTACCCTAGTTCCTGCCCACCTCTTGACTATTATCTTCTACAACTCTTCCTTGTGCTCCCTCCCCCCATCCCAGTCACATGGTTTTGCTGCTTTTGGAACACAATAAGCCTACTGCAATCTCCTCAGGGCTTTTCTTAGTTTGCTGTTCCCTGTGCCTGTGAAATCTTCCTCCAGCTGTTTGCATGGTTTGCTTCCTCAGGTCATTTAGGTCTCTGTTTCAGGGTTGCTTCTCCTGAGAGCCACTCTGATTATCCTATCTAAAATAACCTCTGTAACCCCAACACAAGAAACTCTTTAATTGGAAGGAAGGAAACCACCCCGACCTCCAGACCCTGAGTGTGACACTTGTGGTTCTCCCAGAGAGTAGCTGTGACTTCTGCATCTCTGAATATTTAGAAACTTTATCAGTGGTAGGAAGATGGGGGTCAGAAGGCCCCTGACCCTAACTTCCACTTTGCTTATTTTCTGGAGCAATACAACAAGCAGCGTGAGTCTAGAGAGGGGCCTGGCAAGTGAGCTCAGCCTTGTGAGGGAAATGAGGCAGGCTCTTTTCTTCCTGTACTGTGTGACAGAGATGGCTTCCTGTATTTGGGCCCCTAAACTTGGAGTGAGTACTAGACTTCCAGGCTTCTAAAGGGCCCAAAATGCACATGCTTTATGCATATAGTAGGTAGGGCCTATAGTCCTGTTCCCAAGAGATCTGGAGCAGAACTGAAATGGTGGGCCAATCTGCCCCAATCTAGGAAGATATTACCTTCTTGGTCTGACACATGCTGAGTAAATTAACCCAAGTCAGTAGGCAGATACTTGTTTCCGCTCATTTAGGGAAACACAGTGTTTGAAGGAGAAAGAATGGGAAGACCAGGCAGTTCTTACTGAGGCAGAACTAGGAAGAAACAGAAAAGAATTTAAACAATTAATGAAACTCTATGGAGAGACAGTTTCTTTGAAAGTCAGTGGAAGAATTGAAAGAGAATGGCCTCTGCTGGGGATGGCATTAGTACTTTGAAAGGCAGTATGAAGGAACACACTGAGTCATTCAGAGCTGATGACAAAGACATAGAAAATTCATGTGAAAACAATAGGAAATATGGAGTGGAGATCCAGGAGACCTCATATGCAACGTGCCAAGAATTCCAGGAGGAGGAAAGGAACCAATGGAGGAGGATTTCTAATTGAGGAAACCATAGCAGTCCTCTGTTGGACA
This sequence comes from Cephalopachus bancanus, assembly GCA_027257055.1. Lineage (NCBI taxonomy): Eukaryota > Metazoa > Chordata > Mammalia > Primates > Tarsiidae > Cephalopachus > Cephalopachus bancanus. Next base: position 9,018,689 of record JAPVLO010000021.1, on the reverse strand, counting down.
TGCTCTCTTTTGATATTATACTCAAATGAGAGCAAAGGAATTAAAATGGCATAAAACCACAAGGGCATAGGCAAAGGGAAAGATGGCTAAAGCAGATGACTGTTGTTGGAAGCTAGAAATTACCACATATGAATGGTCTAAGTCAGTGCTCATTTATTAATCTGACAGTTTCATGGGTCAGGAGTCTGGGCCGGGTGTAACTGGATCCTCTGCTCACATCTCATACACTTGAAGTCAAGTTGTTTGTGCTGTGACTCTCATTTGAGGCTCAGGCTTCCAGGATTACTGATTATTGGCAGACTTCATTTCCTCCCAGTTGTAGGACTGACATTCTCATTTTCTTGCTGCTATTTGCCTGGGGCTCATGCTCAGCTTCTAAAGGCCGTCTCTCTTCTTCTTTGGCAGTTTTCTGTATACCCATTTACCTTCTTCCTGGTAGCCAGCATGATTGCTTCCCATATCCTGAATCTCCTTCATGCTTCAAACATCTTTGACTTCTCTCCTCTGGCACTTGTCAGAGAAAAAGGACTTTTAAAAGTCTCACTGATTAGATTAGGCATACTACATATCTTAAAATTAATGGAATTGGGAATTTAATTACATCTTCAAGCTCTCTTTCCAGTACAGATGCTCCTTGATTTACAATGGGGTTATGTCTCAATAAACCCATCATAGGTTGAAAATAGGTAAAAAATACATTTAATACGTCTAATCTACTAAACGTCATAGCTTTACTCAGAACACTTACATTAGCTTACAGTTGAGCAAAATCACCTAACACAAAGCTTATTGTATAATAAAGTGTTGAGCATCTCATGTAGTTTATTGAATACTGTAAAGTGAAAACCAGAATGGTTGTATGAGTACTCGCATGATTTCTACTGAATTAGTATCACTTGTGTACTATCATAAAGATGAAAAATCATAAATGTTAAGTTGAACCATTGTAAGTCAGGAACTATCTGCAGTGTCTAGGTTAGTATTTGATTGACTAGCCAGGAATGTAGGACTTAGGGGGAGGGTCATCTTTAGTATTCTGCCAATCACAATACATGTAATGGAGCGTTATACAGCTGTGAAAGGGACAAGGACAATTTTTATACACAGCTATGGAGTCATCTCCAAGGTGTATTATTATCCTGAAAAAAGCAAGGTGAAGAAAAGTATTCACAGTGTACTGCCTTTTTCTAAGAAAGGGAGTGAAAACAGAAAATATATGTACATTTATTAATATTTTCAAAAGGAACTAATGGAAAGGTAAATAAAAAATTAAGAAAAATGTCAATTTATGGGACTGGGAAGAGAATAAAGAACAGGGACTGGAATGAGCTGTACTTCTCTAAATGTACTTGGTTTTATAGACTAGTCTTAAGAACCATGTAAATGTTTTACGTAATTTAAGAAAATGATAAAATAAAGCAATTTCTAGAAATTGGAAGCTACCTGTGTGTTGACTTTGTAGTATAACTCCTCAGAGAAATTTAAAGTAAGTTATTTTAAATCATAGTATTATGGCAGAATATTTCTATCAGAATATATTTTAGGGACCAAAACCACATTAAGAAACATTAAATTGCATCCAGTATTCTTGTTGTCAGTGCTAATATTTGTATTGCTGTCTTGAAACTATTATATGTATGTATTTCTCTTTATATATATGAAAAAACTAATAATTATGCCAATTTCAATAGTAACTAAGATTTTTAGCTTAGAAGAAAACATGCAGTTAATAATTAAGATAAAAATTACATAAAATGATGTCATTCTTAATTTGAATAAAATGTATTAGGATAAGCTTGACTTATTTTTCATCTTTTTAAAGAAATTATATATTTCATAGTTTTATCTACTTGCATTAGTTTGCTAGAGTTATTATAACAAGGTATCACAGACTGGATGATTTCAACAACATAAATTTGTTATCTCACAGTTCTTAGGCTACAAATCCAAAACCAAGGTGTCTGCAGGATTGGTTTTTAGTGAGGCCCTTCTTCTTGGCTTATAAATGGGTGTCTTCTTCCTGTGTCCTTATATGGCCTTTCTTCTGTGTGTGTGTACTCATGGTGTCTTTGCCCTCCTTATATATCATTCCTGCTGGATTAGAACCCCGCCTATGTAACATCATTTAGCCTTAATTATCTTCTGAAACCTCTAGATACAGCCTTGTATCTAAGTACAATCACATTGAGGGTTAGGGCTTCAGCATATGAATGGGAGGGGAACACAATTCAGTTCATAATACTACTGAGAAGCCAGAATTCATATTTTAATGGCTAAATACCATTTTCTACTAAAAGAAACCATGGCCTCTTGTGTAAATAGGCTCCAAGTCTCTGGCACAGCTTTGCATTTAGGCTGGAGATGAACACATTGAAACTCAGACATGTTGTCATTCCTGAAAGCTGGGAAGTTATCAGAGACTGCTAAGATCAGTTAAAAAGAATGCCAGGGCCAACTTGAAGGAGGTTCTTCTGTTCAGAGATGGAGTTTAGAGAATTCTTCTTATATTTTAGACTTGAGTCTGCTGTCAGATACACGGTTTGCCAGTTGTTTCTCTCAGTGTGTAACTTGTCTTTTCATCCTCTTAACAGGCTATTTCACAGATTCAAAGTTTTTAATTTTAATGAGGTCTACTTTATCAGTTTTTTCTTTAGTAGTTTGTGTTTTTGATGTCTAGTCAAAGAGCTCTATTTAGATCCCAAAGATTTTAAGTATGTGTTCCATTTTGAGTTAATTTCTGTATAAAGCATAAGGTTTAGGTAGAGGTTTTTTTTTTGGCTTGAGGATATGGATATTTAATTGCTCTGGCACCATTTTTTAAAAAAGTTATCTTTCCTGCATTGAATTCTGTTTGTACCTTGACAAAAACCATTGGGGTATATTTGTATGGGTCTAATTCTGGGTTCTCTATACTTTTCCATTGATTTTTTTTTTTTTTTTTGAGTTGGAGTCTCACTCTGTCGCCCAGACTGGAGTGCAGTGGCCGCTCCCGGCCACCGCAGCCTCGACCTGCTGGGCTCCGGCGATCCTTCCGCCTCAGCCTTCCAAGAAGCCGGAATTACAGGCATGTGCTACCATGCCCGGCTGATTTTTTGATTTTTATTGTAGAGATGAGGTCTCGCTGCCCAGGCGGGTCTCGAACCCGCGGGCTCAGGCAATCCACTCACCTCAGCCTCCCAAAGGCGCGGGATTACAGGCTGAGCCACCGAGCCCGGCTTTCCATTGATTTTTGTATCTATTCTTTATCAATATGCTGTCTTAACTACTGTAATTGAGATTACTTGATTATAGTAAGTCTTAATATTGAGTATAGAGATTCTTCCCATTTTTTTCTTTGTCACAATTGTTTTAGCTATTCTAGAACCTAAATACCTTTCCATATAAGTTTTTGAAGAAGCTTGTTTATATTTCCCAAAACCTTGCTTTTTTGTGTGTTTTTGTGTTTTGAGTTGGGGACTCACTCTGTCACCCAGTCTGAAGTGCAGTGGTTCAGTCAGGCTCACAGCAGCCTCAACCTCCTGGACTCAGGCAATCCTTCTGCTTCAGCCTCCAGAGTAGTTGGGACTGGGGTTTAAACAAGAATCACATTAAACAAATGCATCAATTTGGGGACATTTGGTATATTTACTGTGTTATTTGCTGATCTATGAACATGGTATGTCTTTCTATTAATTTATGTCTTTTTTGTTTTTTAACCTTTTTTTGTTAGTGTTTTGTAATTTTAGTATACAGGTCTTATATATGTTTTGTTAAGTATATACCTAAGTCTTTATTTTTTTGGGGGGGCAATTGTAAATGGCATTGTGTTATTTCAATTTCCACATGTTAATTATTAGTATGCAGCAATGTGATTTTTGTGTCTGTTGATTTTATATCCTACAAACTTATTGAACTCACTTAATAGTTCTAGGTGGGATTTTGTTTTTTGGTAAGTCCTAGGAAATTTCCTGTATAGGCAATCGTGTATCTGTAAATATGGACTCTCTGATTTGTATGCCCTTGGTTTATTTTTCTTGCACTATTGTATTATCTAGGACTTCTAGTACTATGTTGAATAAATAAGAGTGGAGAGAGCAGACATTCTTGCTTTGTTTCCCATCTTGGAGAGAAAACATTTTAAATCTTCCACTGTTAAGTGTGGTATTGACTCTAGTTTTTTTTTTTTTAGGTGTTCAAGGTCCCTTTTATTCCTATCCTTTGTCTACAGTTTTCTTAGATTTCTTTTTGCTTCCATCATGAATAGATACTGGATTTTATCAAGTACTTTTTTCTGTGTCAACTAATATGACAAATATGACTTTGTTTTAGCTGTTGATATGGTACATTACATTAATAGGTTTTCAGGTGCAAAATTAATCTTGCATACCTGGAATAACCTTTCTTGGTTTTAGTGAATATATGTGTATTATTCTTTTATACATGGCTGGATTTGCTTTGCTAATTTTGTTGAGAATTTTTGCACTTAAGTTCATGAGAAATATTGGTTTGTAGTTTGCTTCCTTGCTTTCTCCCTTCCTCTACCTTTCTTTAGTTTTAGTAGAATTTTATAAATAATTCTAAATTCTTTAGTATTAGTCTTAGTACAATACTAGCCCAATAAAATGAGTTGGAATGTATGCCTTCCTCTTCTATTTTCTGGAAGAAACTGTGTAAAATTTATGTTAAATAAAAAAATTTTTTGGTAGAATTCTTCAATGAATTCATTTGGGCCTGAAGGTTTATTTTGGGTTGCTTTTAAACTACAAACTCAATTCCTTTAAATTGTAAACCCATTGATATTTTTAATTTTGCTTGGTTGAGTTTTGGTAGTTATAGGTTTTGAGCCACTGGTTCATTTTTTTTTTTTTTGAAATTCTTAACTTTAGAAACATAAAACATTTTGTAGTATTTCCTTTTTTCTTTTTAATTGCTGAAGGATCTATAGTGATATCTCTTTTTATTCCTGACACGGATGAGTTGCACCTCTTTTGTTTTTATTTTTATCTGTTTTATCTGAGATTTATCAATTATCATGTTTTTGGCTTTTTTTTTTAGCAACTGACTCTCTGTTTAATTAAATTTTCCTATCATTTTTCTTTCTACAGTTTCTTATCTGATTTTTATTAATTTTTCTTCCTGCTTGCTTTTGCTCTTTTTCTGCATTCTCAAAGTAGAAACTGAGATTATTGATTTGAGACCTTTCAGCCTGTAATCCCACGCCTTTGGGAGGCTGAGGTGAGTGGATTGCCTGAGACCCGCCCGGGCAAATTGGCGAGACCTCATCTCTACAATAAATAAAAAATCAGCTGGGCGTGGTAGCGCGCGCCTGTAATTCCGGCTACTCGGAAGGCTGAGGCGGAAGGATCGCTGGAGCCCAGGAGGTCGAGGCTGCGGTGGCCGGGAGCGGCCACTGCACTCCAGTCTGGGCGACAGAGTGAGACTCCAACTCAAAAAAACAAAACCCTTTTCTCTTTATAAAAGATGTTATATAGCATTTAGTGCTATAAATCTCCCTCTCAGAAATGCTTGTTTTGCTGCTTTTGTACAGATTTTGATTTTTAAAAAATTTTCACTTAGTTTAATATATTTTTTATTTCCTTTGAAACTTCCTCATTGATTCATGTATTATTTAGAAATGTCTTAACTGCCACATGTTTATAGATTTCTCTTTTGTCATTCTGTTAATGATTTCTAGTTTGATTTTATTATGGTTAAAGTACTTATTTTCTATGATTTTAGTTCTTTAAATTTGTTGAGGTTTGTTTTGTAGTTTAGTGTATGGTCTGTTTTGGTGAATGATACATGGACACTCGAAAGGCTGTATGTGCATTCTGCTACTTGTGGTGGAGTATTCTTTATATAACAGTTAGATCCTTTTATTTCATTGTGTTGTTTAGATATCTTGTATTCTTGCTATTTTTCTCTCTGGTATTTCTATCAATTTCTGAAAGTATTATGTTTGAGTCCGCAGTTATAATTGTGACTTTGTCTATTTCTCTTTTCAGCTCTAAGAATGTTGGCTTCATATATTTGGAGGCTGCATTGTTTGCTGCATACATCCTTAGGGTGTTAAGTCTTCTTGGCATATAGATGCTTTTATCATTATGTAAGTCCCTCTTTGTCTCTAATCTTTATTTTTATACTCTGAAGTTTACTTCATTTGATTTTTCTTTTTTTTCTCTGTCTCACTCTGTCACTCAGATTGGAGTGCTATGGCACGCTCCCGACCACCGCAGCCTCGACCTGCTGGGCTCCGGCGATCTTTCTGCCTCAGCCTTCCAAGTAGCTGGAACTACAGGCGCGCGCTACCATGCCCGGCTAATTTTTTGATTTATTGTAGAGATGAGGTCTCACCAAGTTGCCCGGGTGGGTCTCAAACTTATGGGCTCAGGTGATCCACTCACCTGGGCCTCCCAAAGTGCTGGGATTATGGGCTGAGCCACCAAGCCCTGCCTTCATTTGATATTAAGTTAGTCATTTCTGCTTCTATTTTAAATTAATATTTGCATTTTATACCTGTTTCCATTCTTTCATTTTAAATCTGTCTTTATTGTTACATAAGAAATGAGTTTCTTGAAGCCAGCATGTCATTGGGTCATAATTTTCTATCTACTCATTTACATTTAAGGTGATTATTGATATGTTAGGATCTAAGTTTGACATTTTATTCTTTATTTTCTTTGTTTCTCTTTTCTTAACTTCCTGTGGGTTATCTGAACGTCTTTAGGATTCTTTTATTTATAGCACTTTGAGTATATCACTTTGCATAGTTACCTTAGTAGTTGTTCAAGGTATTACAATATACATAAATAATTTACAGCAACCTCCTAGTCTCAACATTTTACCACTGTGAGTGAAGAGTCAACACCTAATTTCCCTTTACTCTCCTACTTTTTTTTTTTTTTTTTGAGTTGAGGTCTCATTCTGTTTCCCAGGCTGGAGTGGAGTGGCACGATCATGGCTCACCACAGCCTTGATCCTGGACTCAGGATCCCAAGTAGCTGGGACTATAGGTGCACACCACCATGCCTGGTTAATTTTTTTATTTTTTGTAGAGATGAAGTCTCACTGTGTTGCCCAAGTTGGTCTTGAACTCCTAGGCTCAAGCAATACTTTTGCCTTGGCCTCCCAATGCGCTAGGATTATAGGCATGAGCCACTGTGCCTGTCTTCTCCACACTTTCAAAATATAATAGTCTTAAGTATGTTTTTTACATGCATTAAGTAATTATTTAATCAGATGGTATTATAACTTTTGCTTTAATCATCAAATAGGATTTACGAAATTTATTGGAAGCAAGACTATTACATCTACCTCTAATTTACCCATTCTAATTTTTTCTTTACATTTTTGATATTATTCCTAGCCTTCTGTTATCACTTCCTCTAGGTTTAGAGAGTAATCTTCAGATTTTTTAAGGGTACGTTTGTTAGAAAACAGATACACACACAAACCATTTTTTCTTTGAGAATTCTTATCCCCCTAAATTTCTGAAGCTTATTTTGCTACACTTACAACTTGTCGTTAACAGTTCTTTTGGTGTTTTAAAGTTTTTATTTTATTTTATTTTATTTTTTTTGAGTTGGAGTCTCACTCCATCGCCTAGGTTGGAGGGCAGTGGCATGCTCACGGCCACCCCAGCATCGACTTGCTGATCTCCAGCGATCCTTCCGCCTCAGCCTTGCAAGTAGCTGGAACTACAGGCATGTGCTACCACACCTGGCTAATTTTTTAATTTATTGTACAGATGAAGTTTCACCAAGTTGCCCAGGCTGGTCTTGAACCCCTGGACTCAGGCAATCCTCTCTCTTCGGCCTCCCAAAGTGCTGTAATCACAAGCATGAGCCACTGCGCCTGGCCTATTTATTTTATTTTGTAACTTATTTTACTCTTTAAAAATTTTCCACTTTCTTCTGGCTTGAATGGTTTCAGATCATGGTCTCACATCTGATATTTAGTTGGTATTCCTTTAAAAGTAATATCTTATTTTTCTGGGTGTTTTATTTTCTTTGCCTTTAGGATTTAGAAGTTCAGTTGTGACATATCTTTGGTGTAGATTATTTGGGATTGTCCTGTTTGTTGTTTGACTACTTTCTTGAATCTGTAGATTTGTTTTTATTCATGTTTTTTGAGATGGGTCTCACTCTGTTGTCCAGGCTGGTCTCGAACTCTTGGTCTCAAGTGATCTTTCTACCTTGGTCTCTCAAAGTGCTGGGCTTATAGGTGTGAGCCAGCATACCCAGTGGAATCTGTAGATTTTCATCTTCTGCTAAATTTGGATATTTTTCAGACTTTATTCTTTAAATACTTTTTCAGTTTCAATTTCTCTTTCTTCCCTTCTTGGGACTCTGATGATATGAATGTAAGGTATTTTATTTTATTATTTTTCCTGTAGGTCCTTGAGACTGTGTTTTTTCTTTAGTCTGTCTTCTTTTTGCTTTTCAAATTTCATAAATTCAATTTATTTGCCCTTAAGTACACTGATTATGTTCTCTTATCTGCACTCTATCATTGAGATCATCCAGTGAGGTTTTTATTTTGGTTTTCGTATTTTTTCAGTCCCATGTTGTACATTTGGCTCTTTTTTATAAACTTTTATCCCCACCCTTGAGATTTTAAATTATTTCATTAGTTTTAAGATAGCTTGTAATGCATTTTGAAACATTTTTATGTTGGCTGTTTTAAAACCTTTGTTAAATCATTCTAGCATCTGATTCATACTAGTGTTAGCATGTAGGTGTTGATTGTCTTTTAAAATTCATGTTGTAGTTTTCCTTGCTCTTGCTTTGATGAGCAATTTTACATTATCTTTTAGACATTTTGCCCCTTGTCTTAGGAGATCTGAGTCCTCATCTCATTCTCTGTCCTTAAGTTGCTGGATGGTTTTTTTTTTTTTTGCGGTCACTGACTTTACTGACACTGACTTTGCAGGGGAGCCAGATAGTTAGCTGCCCACTTCTGCTGGTTGGGAATGGAAGATAGCTCCCCACTCAGACACCTTAACACTGTCACAGCAGGAAAATTGGAGAGTGGCCTGCTTTTTTTTTGAGTTGGAGTCTCACTCTGTCGCCCAGACTGGAGTGCAGTGGTCGTTCCCGGCCACCACAGCCTCGACCTGCTGGGCTCCGGCGATCCTTCTGCCTCAGCCTTCCAAGTAGCCAGAATTATAGGCATGCGCTACCACGCCTGGCTGATTTTTTTTTATTATTATTTATTGTAGAGATGAGGTCTCACCTGCCCCGGCGGGTCTCGAACCCGTGGGCTTAGGCAATTCACTCACCTCAGCCTCCCAAAGGCGGGGGATTACAGGCTGAGCTGAGCCCGGCTAGAGTGGCCTGCTTTTATTAGGCAGGGTCGTAGGGTCAGCTCCCTGCTGAGTCCTATTGACAGTTGTTGTGTGCTTCCACCTGGCTGGGGATGGAAGAGGAGCTTTCTATTTTGCCTCCCCTGTACCACTCAGCTGGGGAATTGGAGTAGGCCACTTGCTTCCCTGGGGGTGATTTTTTTAAAATACATTTTTTATTTTAAAATTGTGGGGTACGGTTAAGGATTAGGTGTACAAATATGCATTGTGCAGGTACCCTTGTTGATGAGGGGTTATTGTTAAGGTAGAAGATCAGCTTCCCATTGGTCCACTGAAACTGTGAGGAGGGAGAGGGAGAGGGTTGTATGTGGTTTTTCTGTTGGTGTGTTACCAGAGTAGGTATCCCAGAAAGATTTTCTGTTGTTAGGCCATCTTTTCACTAATTTGTTGGCTAAGGAAACAGGCTTTTCTTGGAGCTTTCTGGGGGCATTTCTGGGCTGGAGGCTTCTCTAGCACTCTGTTGGAATATATGAGAAACAATAAGGAACTGCTATGTTGTTCCTCAAGTCTGCTCTTATGTCAGTTCACCCTCTTCTTTCCAACTTTCAGAGTTGTCCTGTGTTTGTTTTTTATTTTATGTCCACAGGTGTTAGTTACAAGAGGGAGAATCTGGGAGGAATGAGGCTTCTCCATCTTGGCAGAACTGGAAATCTGTAGTCAGTTTTAGTATTGGTGGTACTTTTAAATATTGCTTGTGGTTGAGTTGCTGTAACCTTTTGGAAGGTGATTTGGAAACATCTATGGCTATTAACAATACCCATCACATTGATTTTTAACAGCCTTGCATCTGACTTAGCTGCTAGAAATAAAAGTATGAGTTACTCAGGATATATGTCCAGTGCAGCATTGCTTCTAGTGGTGAATACATGAAAATATGGTTAATATCTAATGATATTAAAATGCTTCAATAAATAATGATATAACTATAATATAAATGATTCATTTGATTAACCTGGAGGGATGTTAACAAACAAAATGTCGAAGCTCTTCTATTTGCATAAAAATTTATTACAAAAACCAATAATACCAAATTGGTTATCTGAGGAGGGTGAGATAGGGAGATTATTATCTTTACTTATTTGAAATTTTAGGCTGTTAAAATAAGTATGTTTCATGCCTATAATTAAAAAAATATGTAATGAAGAAAAACAAACTAAAATAATGTTAGCAGTAGGTACTAGTTGGTTTTGAAGAATTAAGGGGATTCTTAAGACAGTGAAAATTCAATTTTGTTTTTTAGATGTTTAGATTAAATTTAGTAATATAAATTATTCTCAGAAACAAATGGGCAGCCAGGACAGAATATGGAATATAGTTGGTGTTTGTTCCTTTGTGCTTTGCAGCCTGGGTATATTTGTGTGCATATATAATGCAAAGTTGAATATAAAGGAATGCCAAAGAGAGGCAGGCTTCAAGCTAGAGAGATATTAAAATTCTCTATGATGAGTTTATATGGAAGAAGTATTCTTCCTTCCTTCTCTTGTCCCTTGAAACTGCACCAGCAAGCAGCTGGAGTCTCAAGGAAATCATTTGCTGCCCGTCTGCCTGAAAAAGGAAGTCTCATATCAGTAGCACAGGATAACCTTTGCTCCATTATGCAGATGTTTTTCCGCATACCATCATCACCACTGGCCTTTTATAGATTAGATTTCAGCACATTTTCTATGATGTCAGCTCTGAAATCTATCTAGCATGAGACAGGTAGTGAAATTGAGCTGTCAGGATCAGATAGAAATGATATGATGGCCCCCAAATGTCCACCTATTTCTCCAAATGGCTTCATACTCATATTGAATATGACAGGTGATAAAATAGGGCCTTATGTGTCTCCAGAAATGATAACCCTTTTAGAGGATGAATAGTCTTGTAAGTTCATCGTATAGGTTTGCCGTGAGCCTGAAATGTCAGTGGCTCCTGATGGATCAGGTGTTCTTGAGTTGTTTTTTTTTTTTTCCTTTTCTATAGTATCACTATTATAGAGTAGTCAGTGAAATTAAAAAAAAAATTCTCCTTTGATTTTAAAAGAGATTTTTTAAAAAAAGAAATATTTACTCTGGATAATTGGTTAACTATGTAGAGAAAAATTATTTTCTCTGCTTATACCATATGAAAGCCAATTCCAGATGGATTAAATAATTATATACCAAAAAGCAATGATAAGCAGCTGGAAGACAATGTATAAATGTGGGCAAGGAAAGCTTTTCTGAGTAGTAGAGCAATGAAGAAAACCGTAAAAGGAAATACTCATAGTTTGACTATATATAAATTAGAAACTTTTATATCCCTCAAAAATCATAAATAAAATTTATATGCTAACAAAAACTGTAAAAATTTTAAATCATATATAATAGTTAATCTGTCTACTGTAAAGAGATTCATAATGATATGAGTAGCTATTCAGTCTTATTAGTAATCAGTGAAATTCAAATTAATATGATACAAGGACATTCCTTTTGCTGAGCTCTTACATTGCCACCATCTTTGCCACTTTGACTGCTTTGTACATAGGCCCTTTGAACAAGCCCTGGGTGACTGGAGAAGGAGTCTATAAAACACATCATCTTGTCTGCCTGATTACCGAGAGCCTCCTCTTAAGGGGATGCCCTTTAGTGAACATCCACATGGTACACAACTATCTTCATGCTTTGTGCCTTTTCTGAGAGGTCTAACCACATCTCTTTCTCAGAACTTCTTGTCACCAGTCTTTACATCTTGTTCTAAGTTCCTGACCATCCTACTAAGCTGTTAGCCCGTACCCATGAATCAGCATGCATCTGTATTTCTAGCCATGTCTCAGTTTAAACATAGGGTATAATACAACGTATGGTTTAAAGTGCTCACTGAGAGTATGTTGTTTTCAGGGATACTTCTGATTGGGTTCATAATGCAGCAATTCACTTGTATTTGGTGCCAGCATATTGTACTGAACTGTTCACTAACCAGACTCAGTGCTTTTCTTTGTCAGTCTGCTGGTCATGATTAATTCTTAATCTGGATAAAGGGAGGGGAGGCAACACACAGAGTCTGTGTTGAAGGAATCTGATCCTCTACTCATGCAATTTGTTACTATATTTTCAACCTGTTCAAGCTCAGTCTCTTGTAGTGATCAACCCACTTGATGATGGCTTACTGCTATGCATGCCCAGCCTAGTAGATTGGTGAGTCAGGTTAATGATAGCTCACTCAGATCACATAGTCATTTGGTTTCAGAAGCCACGTGTTCATTCTCTATCAGGAGCTGTTTCTCAAAAGGAGAATAGTAATCCACAGATGAGAATGTGGCTTTGCTCTTAAAGTCTGAAGATTTTTCTTAAGCCGCAAAGATCTATGTTGTGATTCACTTATTGACACTTTCTTGAGCTCTCTTTGCCATAGACTCTCAGAGTAGCACTCATTATGCTAGGTCATAAGGCCCTAGTAGCAGAGCAGCTTGTACTTCAGCTTGGAATTGCTGCAGAGCCTTTATTCAACTCCATTGAAAACTAGCAAGCTTATGAGTTTCCCAGACAGGGATACATTCAAAGATGATATATATCATCTTCTAAATTCATAAAAATCCACGAAGTCTTGTGCCACTTTTTGATTATAGTCAGTATTAGGTACAGTAACTTATCCTTAACCTGGAGGGGTGTCACAGTATACTCTAGACAATTGAGCCCCAGAAACTTCTCTGAGGTGGTAGGTTCCTGAAATTTATGGGATTTCTCTCTCTCTCCTGTATCTTACTAAGCCAACTAAAGTACTTGTTGTTGAATCTTTTTCAGGTCTGACCAGCTTACTGTCATCAAAGTAGTGCACAAGTGGGATGTTTGGTGGGACAAGATGATCCAGATCTTTGCAGATTGTTTTAGGGCCAATTGTAGGAGAATTGGTAAAGCTCTGAGGCAAGGCAGTGAACATGAACTGTTCGTCCTGATGAGTAAAAGCAAACACATGCTGGTGGTTCTTTCAAATTGATTCAGAGAAAAAAGCCTTTGCCAGCTCAATAGCAACTATACTATTAGGGCTATGTTAATTTGCTCCAGTAACGGTATTATATCTTATATCACAGTTGTAATTGGAATCATATTTACATTTTTGGATAATCCGCTGTCATTCTTTTAGATCCATTGCAGCCTTTTTTTGAGATTTTGCACAGGCCAAATTGATAATTTAAGTGAGGATGATAGAGAATAAATACGATCACCTTGCACCTTTTAAGTTTTTGCTGTTCATATTAATTTCTATGATTTGATTTTCTGTTGATATGGTTTACTATCTTGATCAAGAGGGGACATTCCATACTGTCATTTCTCTCTTCTTACCATGCTAGCCCTCTCTCCACAGGTCAGATAGCCAAAGTATGGATTCTGCTAGTTGCTAAGTTTGTTTATTCCTGATATATATTTAAGAGGTAAAGAACTAATTTCAGAGATATTCTGAGGTCACTGTAATTTGAATTTGGGCCAAAACTCCATTTTTCAACTGACCATCTTAAGCTGAGAGATAATAGCTTTAATTACAATCAGAGGCATTAAACTGGATGATGAGTTTGTTGAGGATTCTGCTAGGGAGATGGAAGAGAGGAAAAATGCAATCCATGTTTAAAGTACAGATTGTCCCTACATGGGAGAAAAAAACCATTATGAATTGAAGAGTGTGCAGTAGATAGGTAAAAATGGGCTTAGAGTAGAGTGAAGCAAAGAGAAAAGCGTAGAAGTGTTTTGATTCTCTGAAAATAGTTTATGGCCACAGCAGGGAACCAGTTGTGAAGTTGTCCAGCATGAATTCAGATGGGATGGATACACACAGTTTACATATTATTGCAGTAGCATACTGCACATAAGAGAGCTGAAGTAGAAATAGGCAGTGGAGTGGTCCATTCATGAGCACAGAGAGCTCAGTAGAACTTGAGAGGATAAGGATATCTCAGGGGAATAGGAGTGGGCAGCAGGAGTGATGGCATCTTTAAGGAGAATCTCAGGTTACATTAAGGCAAGGAGTATGAACTCTCCATTTTTAAAACCCATGTAATTGAGTTCACAATGCAAATATGCCATTCTCTCCTTAATATAATACTGGAATCTTGCCTTCTACTCGCACCATTTCTAGGCGGTCATTTCTTCCCTCCTCTTGTGTTCCTTTTTGTTTACTTTTTTTTACCTGCACACTTATAACTCCTAATTGTCTCTCTGGCTTCCTTCTTCTCTCGTTCATTAGCTGTGCCACCGTCAGATTAATATTCCTCCAATGCTACTTTCATTGAGTCACTCCTTTCTTCTAAACAATTTCGTTCCTTTAGTCTCCCTGTGATCTCTCTCTATTTACTTAGCATGACCTTTGTGCCAGGTTTGCTAGCTCCCAGTTCCTTTAAAAATTTGTTCACAGGGTTAAAAAACTCATGTCTTCTTATCAACCCTAAAGTCTAAACTTGTCTTGTTCCTCTGCCATTCAAGGCTTGGGATGCTGCTGGGGTTCTACCTACACTCCAGGCAGGTTTTTCCTTCTTGTGTACTTGGACCTTCCCTCAATCCACTTCATCTGTACCATCATCTTTAAGAAATTCTTTGAAGGCTCTGACTGTGAATAGTACATTCTTGTTTTTAGGGTTAATGTGCCTTTCCAGTGGGAATATGTAAAAATGGGGGGAGAGAAGGGGGAAGTAAAATGCTGCTTACATTCAACTTGCCAACTTGAACGGGAATTTACCTTTGTAGTTTTAGGGTTCATAATAGAGACTTAATGTACATTCTTTGCTTTCTTCCCTCCTCAGTCTCTTTTTTGCTCATTCTTCCTTTTCTGTTTCATTCTGGGCTTTCTTCTTCTTTTTTTTTTTTCTCTTTCCTTACTGTCCTAAAGTGGTTTCATCTAATCCGGTGACCTCAAACACCACCTATGTGCTATTATGCACTTAGATGACCTTTTCCCACTCCAGACTTATATTATTTTTAGCATATTCAATTGCATGCCTAAGGAGAATCTTAAGTTTAACATACACAAACCAAATCTGCTTCATAGCTCCATCCCAGCTCCCAGACTTTCCCACCTCAGTAGCACTCTTTATCCAGTTACTTAAGCCCAAACCTCCGAGTAACCCATATTCATATTTTTTCTTCTCATCACTCAGTCCAATTCATTGACAGATTTATTAACTCTTCAGATGATGTCCCCCTGTTATCCTCTTCTTTTCATCTAGACCACCCTTACCAAACCAACAACTTTTCTTCTTGGCTATGACACCAGCCTCCTAAATGGTCTCCTAAATGGTCATATATCCTACCCCAACCATAATCCACTTTTCACATAAAAGCTAGAATAATTTGATGAAAGCACCTTGTGTTTAGTTGTTATTTTGATAGAGATTTTGCTGAATCTATATGGCTTTGGGTAGTATAGATGCTTTAACAATATTAATTTTTCCAACTCACGAATCTGGGCTATGTTTCCATTTATTTGTGTCTTCTTCGGTTTCTTTCAGCAGTGTTTTGTAGTTTTCCTTGCAGATGAATAGTTCACTATTGGTGTCTAGAAATGATACAGATTTTTTTTTTTTGAGTTGGAGTCTCACTCTGTCGCCCAGACTGGAGTGCAGTAGCCGCTCCTGGCCACCGCAGCCTCGACCTGCTGGGCTCCGGCGATCCCACTGCCTCAGCCTTCTGAGTAGCTGGAATTACAGGCGCTCGCTACCACGCCTGGCTAATTTTTTGATTTTATTGTAGAGATGAGGTCTCTCCTGCCCAGGTGGATCTCGAACCCGTGGGCTCAGGCAATCCACTCACCTCAGCATGCCAAAGGCACGGGATTACAGGCTGAGCCACTGAGCCTGGCTCGGATTTTTATATGTTCATTTTATATCTTAAAACTTTACCAAATTTGCTTAATTTTTTACTAACAGTTTTTGGTGACATCTTTAGGGTTTTTTGTATATAAGATCATGTCATCTGCCAACAAGAACAATTTAATTTCTTCCTTTCCAATTTGGATGCATTTTATTTTTTTCTCTTGCCTAATTGCTCTGGCTAGGACTTTCAGTACAGTGTTGAATAAAAGTGGTGAAAGGGGATTTCCTTGTCTTGTTCCAGATCACAGAGGAAAAATTTTCAATTTTTTCTCATTCAGTATGATGTTAGCCTTAGGTTTGTCATATATTGGCTATTATCATTTTGATATATGAACCTTCTTTCTCTGCCTAATTTGTTAAGATATTTATTATGAGACGATGTTGAATTTTATCAAGTGACTTTCCTGTGTCTATTGAAATATTCATATAGTTTTTGTCCTTGATTTTTGTCCTTATCACATTTATTGATTTCCCTGTGTTGAGCCATCCTTATATCCCTGGAATTCCACTTGATCATTGATTTTTGCATCTCTCTTCATCAGAGATATTGGCCTGTAGTTTTCTGGCCTGATTTTGGTAACAGGGTGATGCTGGCCTTATAGAATGAGTTTGGAAGAATTCCTTCCTTTTAAATTTTTTTAGAGTAGTTTGAAAGTGTTGATGTTTGTTCTTCTTAAAATTTTGATAGAATTTGGCAGTGAAGCTATTTAGGTTCTAGGTTTTTTCTATAATGGGAGACTTTTATTTCTGATTTCTTAATGATTCAGCTTTGGTAGGTTGTATGTATCCAGGAATTTGTCTGTTTCTTCTAGATTTGTAATTTTTTTGTATTTATTATATTTTATGATCCTTTATACTTCTATGATATCCATTATGTTGTCTCCTTTTTCATCTCTCTCTTTTTTTTTTGAGTTGGAGTCTCACTCTGTTGCCCAGACTGGAGTGCAGTGGCCGCTCCCGGCCACCGCAGTCTCGACCTGCTGGGCTCTGGCGATCTTTCCGCCTCAGCCTTCCAAGTAGCTGGAACTATAGCCGCATGCTACCACACCTGGCTAATTTTTTGATTTTTATTGTAGAGATGAGGTCTCACCAAGTTGCCCAGGCGGGTCTCGAACCCGCGGGCTCAGGCAATCCACTCACTTTGGCCTCCCAAAGCGTGGGATTACAGGCTGAGCCACTGAGTCCGGCCTCCTTTTTCATCTCTTATTTATTTGAATCCACTCTTTTTTTTTTAAGTCTAGCTAAAGGTCTGTTGATTTTATTTTGTAAAAAAAAAAATCAACTCTATTTTGTTGATTTTTTTGTACTAATTTTTAGTCTCTTTCACTTATGTCTGATCTCATTTTAGTTATTTCTTTCATTCTACTGATGTTGGGTTTAGTATATTCTTGTTTTTCTAGCTCCTTGAGGTGCAAAGTTAATTGTTTGAGATCATTCTAATTTTTTATGCAAGTGCTTATTACTATAAACTTCCTTCTTAGAAATGCTTTTGCTTTATTTCATGTTCTAGTATATTATATTTTCTTTTTTGCTATTCTCAAGGGATTTTTAAACAAAAAAAAGTTTTCATTGGTCCATTAGTTGTTCAGTATGTTGTTTAATTTCACTTATTTGTACAGTTTCTAAGTTTTTTCTGTTATTTATTTCTAGTTTTTTTTTCATTGTGGTCAGAAAAGATACTTGATATGATTTTGATTTTAAAAAATATTGAGATGTATTTTGTGGCCTAACATATGAACTATCCTAGAGAAAATTTTATGTACTGATTAGAAGAATGTGTATTCTGCACCTGTTGTGTGAAATGTTCTGCAAATGTCTGGTGGGTCCATTTGGTGTAGAGTGCAGTTTCAGTCTGTTTCTCTGTTGATTTTCTGTGTGGATGATCTGTCTGTTGCTTAAAGTGTTGTGTTTTAGTTCCCTACTATTACTGTATTGCTGACTGTCTCTCCCTTTAGATCTAATATTTTCTTTGTGTATCTAGATGCTCCAGTGTTGGGTTACCTCTTGCTGAATTGAATCCTTTATTATTATATAATGACCTTCTTTATCTCTTTGTACAATTTTTCTATTGAAGTTTTATTTTATCTGATATAAATATAGCTACTCCTGCTCTCTTTCTCTCTCTCTCTTTTTTCTTTCTTTTTTTTTTTTGAGTTGGAGTCTCACTCTTGACACCCAGGCTGTAGTGCAGTGGTATTTTCACAGTTACCACAGCCTCTACCTGCTGGGCTCAGGTGATCCTTTTGCCTCAGCCTTCCAGGTAGCAGGAATTACAGGCGTGCACCACCACACCTGGCTAATATTTTGATTTATTATAGAGATGTAGTCTTGTCAAGTTGCCCAGACTGATCTCAAACCCCCGAGCTCAGGCAATTCTCTTGCCACCGACTCCCAAAGTGCTGGGGTTACAGGCATGAGACACCATACTTGGCCTCTTATTTGGTTTTCATTTGCATGAAATACCATTTTACATCTCTTCACTTTGAATCTTTTTTTGTCCTTACAGATAAAGTTACTTTCCTGTAGGCAATGTATAGTTGTATCCTTTTTTAAAAAAAAAAACCTATCCATTCAGTCAGACTATATCTTTTAATTGAGTAATTTAACCTATTTACATTCACAGTTATTATTGATAGGTAAGAACATACTCTTATCATTTTGTTAATTGATTTCTGTTCCTTTCTTTCTCTCATTGTCTTTATGTTTTGGTGGTTTTCTGTAGTGATAAGCTTGATTCCTTTGTCTTTCTCATTTGTGTATTTACTACAATTTCTTTTTGTGGTTACTATGGGACTTACATAGAAGCTCTTATAGTTATAATAGACTGTTTTATGCTGATAACTACTTACTGTTAATCACATACAGATACTTTAGACTTTTTTTTTTGAGTCAAAGTCTCAATTCGTCGCCCAAGCTAGAGTGCAGCGGCACGTTCACAGCCACCTCAGCGCTGTCCTGCTGGGTTCAGGCAGTCCTTCCACTTCAGCCTTCAAGTAACTGGAACTATAGGTGCATGCTACCACACCTGGCTAAGTTTTGATTTATTGTAGAGACGAGGTCTCACCAAGTTGCCCAGGCTGGTCTTGAACCCCTGGACTCAGGCAATCCTCTCGCCTTGGCCTCCCAAAGTGTTGGAATTACAGGATTGAGCCACTGCATCTGACCTACTTTGGACTTTTATCCTGCCTCCCCCCACAATTTATATTTTTGTTGCCTTTATTTACATCTTTTCATATTGTGTGTCCCTTAACATCTTATTGTGGCTGTAGTTATAACTGACTATTTGAGTTGTACTCTTTATACTGAGGACTTGAAAGATTATATACCACAATATCATGAATGGAATATTCTGAATTTTGTTCTACTAGTGAGATTTATACTTTCTTATGTTTTCTTGAGAATAATTGCCAGCATTTCATTTATAGCTGAAGCACTCCCTTAAACATTTCTTGCAGGGACAGTCTAATGATGAATTTTCTAGACTTTTGCTTGCCTAGGGAAGACTTTATTTCTCCTTCATTTTTGAAGGAAAGTTTAGCTGAGTATAGTATTGTAGTCTGGCATTTTTTTTTTCTTTCAGCACTTTGAATATGTCGTCCTTTTCTGTACTGCCCTGTAAGGTTTCTGCTGAGAAATCTGCTGATAGTCTAATGAGAATTCCCTTATAAATGACTTGGTGCTTTTCTCTAGCTGCTTTTAGAGTATTTTCTTTGTCTTTAACTTTTTGTTTTAGTTTACAAAAGACATTTATTGTTAAAGAAGGTGTTTTATAACCAATTCCTCTTGCAGCACTAGCAAATTACAATATCCTTCAATATTATTTCTACCATAATATATACATTTAACTTTCATGCCTCTAGAAAAACATCTACAGTACACTTCAAAATATAAAAATATATTACAAATCTGCTGAATTATTTACAAGCAGTGTTCTATTTTGACAGTTTTTTAAATGATGTGCCTTAGAGAGAAGGTTTTTGAGTTGTATCTGATTGGGGTCTTTTGAACTTCATGGATCTGGATGTTCATATGTCTTCCAAGACTTGGGAATTATTTCTTTAAGTAAGCTTTCTGTCTTTTTATTTATCCACTCTGCCTCTGAAACTTGCATAATGCAAAAGCGTGTTCACTTAATGGTGTCCTATTTGTCCCATAGACTTTCTTTACTCTTTTTCATTCTATTTTCTTTTTCCCCCTCCCTCTCTGACTGACTTATTTCAAAAGACCTGTCGTCAGTTTAGAAATTATTTCTTCTGCTTCATCTAGTTTGCTGCTGAAGTTTTGGTTCTATTTTTATTTCATTCATTAAAATTTTTTGGCTCCATCATTTCTGCTTATATCTTCTTTAATGATGTTTTTTGTTGAGTTTCTAATTCAGATCATATAATGTCCTGATTTCATTGAATTGTCTTGCCTGTCTGTATTCTCTTTTATCTCCATGACTTTTCTTAAGATCATTTAAAAAATTTTTTTTTTAGGCAGTTTGAAATTTCTATTTGCGGGGGGTCAATTATTGGAGAATTATTGTGTTTCTTTGATAGTGTGCTGTTTCCTTGTTTTTTTCATGTGTGTGTGTGTGTGTGTGTGTGTGTGTGTGTGTGTGTGTGTGTCCCCCTGTGTTGATATCTGTGCATATGGTGAGATGGTTACCCCTTCCAATTTTTTTAGAGTGACTTTTGTAGGGAAACTTTCACCTGCGGATATGTCCTATGGCATTGGCTATGTATTATTTATTGGCTTTGGTGTTGGGTATCTTCTTTGTGCAATTTCTTCAGCTATAGTTAATGGCAGCAATGCCTGTAAGTGCCTCAGTGGCTCAGGCTGCAGGAGTTTTTGCAACTGGTCCACCAACTTTAGCTGCTCCCTGAAGGCTGTCTCATGCACTGTGCCAACGGAGTGCTGGGCTTATCAGCTGCTAACTTAGATGCTCCTCCCCTAGAGATGGAGTAGCAGGCTATCCCTTGTATCATGCTAGAGGAATATGGGGCTTTTTGGTGAGTGGCTCAGGCATTGTTCCTTTGGGAGCCAGGTGGCAGGCTGGTTTGCTCCAAGGCATTGTAGGGCTGTTGAATATGGTGTAGTAGTGGCAGAGTCTTTGAGATGGGAAATACAATGGCTACTGGCTCCTGGGTCAGGACACACTCTAGCAGTGTCTCTGGTGTTAAGATGGTATTGCAGCCGGACTCGGTGGCTCAGCCTGTAATCCCGCGCCTTTGGGAGGCTGAGGTGAGTGAATTGTCTGAGCCTGCGGGTTCGCGACCCGCCTGGGCAGGCAAGACCTCATCTCTACAAGAAATAAAAAAAAAAAAAAATTAGCCAGACGTGGTAGTGCACGCCTGTGATTCTGGCTACTCGGAAGGCTGAGGTGGAAGGATCGCCAGAGCCCAGCAGGTCGAGGCTGCGGTGGCCGGGAGCAGCCACTGCACTCCAGTCTGGGTGACAGAGTGAGACTCCAACTCAAAAAAAAAAAAAAATGGTATTGCATAGCATCAGCTTGGATAATGGGGAAATGAGGGCACAAGATGAGCCCCTTCACTCGTGCAATGCAACCATGTGAACTTCTGGTTACTCCCCAAACTAGATTCGGGGCTTGTGAGGAAGGCAGAATTCTCTAGCAGCAAAAACTGGTGATGTTTGTTGTAGTGTTAATGGTATATTGGGGGCCTCCTCAGTACTTTTTTCTCACAGGAAAGTCCCTCATGGTTTTGAGTTGATCACAATTGGGGTATGGGGTGGCAGAGGCAGGGTGTCTTGTTTCCTTCTCTATGTAGCCATTCTGAGTCTTCTTGTTCCACAGGGTCTCTGCTACTCCCCTGCTGTACTTTAGCACTTTTCTCAGTCTAATAATGATTTTTCTACTCCAGACTTGCCATTGTAGCAATTTTTACCTGTCTCTTCATAAATGCCAAGCTTGTATTCCGGTTGATTAGTTACATGGAATTATTCTTGTCTTCTTCACATTTCATATCCAGTCAACAGCAAATTTAATTGTTTGACCTTGTACAATTTCCTTTCTCCAGTGGGTTCCTGGGACTCTGGCAGCCAGATTCCTTCTTTCCTAGCACACCACTGAAAAGTTCTTTGTGTGCTCTTCTTTGGCAAAACTAACTGGCCCAAGAGAAACATCCAGAGATACTGGTGCTAAGGTTCACATAAAAAATGTGCATACAGATGATCTTAGTGTGAAGCTCAAAGACAACAAAATTCACACATGCCCTGAAAGCTAAAATAGTCTGTCATTCCTTCAACTATTGATCATAAGGAGATCACACATTACCAGATATCAGAAATTCTGACATTTTTGCTCAAATTTACTTATGCTGATATTAATCCGCATTCTTTTTCATTGCTGTATAGTATTCCAGTGTGTAAATATACCTCAACTTACTTATTCGTTTTGTTTTTGATGGACATTTGGGCTATTTCAATTTACTATAGGCATTGCACTGGTATAGATACTAGAACTATAAACAGACACAGCACACAGTAAGTTTGGCCTTAGAAGCATGGAAGTACAAAAGGAGGGCTTAATAGAAGGTAGATGAGGGTTACATAGAGATGGGTATGTGTGCAGTGAGCATAGGATTCCTGTGGAGATGAGAGAAATAAAACTGTGGTCAGATTAGTAGGAATGAATCATAGAGATAAGTAAGGGAAATGTAGGGGTTGGGGGCAGTAATTTGGGAAACAGTATGTCTTGAGGAAAGCAATCCTGTTAACAATAGTCAGGGACGAAAGAAGAATTGATCTTGTTCTTTTCTTAGACTTTTGTTCAGAGTGTTGATCTTTTTAACTTGATATATTCTTGTAGAATACTAAGAAATATCATTTGCAGTTCTGTTATAGAACAATTGTAAAGTGTTTATGGACACTATGCTCAAATGTTTTCACATTTTATTTCCTTTGTAGAACATGAATTCATTTAGTAAATAATGTTCCCATGACAGTAAAGTCAATTTATTCTACTGTAGCCTGTGAAAACACATCTTGTGATGGGGAGGCATTGGGGAGAGCATGAAAAAATTGAGCATCATTCTAGAGTTAGTTTTTTATTGTTATGGATCCCATTGGTCTTTTCTTTCTCCCAGCAGATGTAATGGATAGTTTCTTATGTATTGACAGACTGTACAGGTGTTTGAAAACAGTTTGAATAGTTTTGACCTTAAGTAAAAGGTATTTCAAACCATGGTAATTAAACCACATATTATTAAATCTTACAGTGAATAATTTTTTTTTGAGTCAGAGTCTGTCATCCAAGCTGTAGTACAGTGGCACGATCATGGCCACCACAGCCTCAACCTACTGGGCTCAGGTGGGCCTTCCACCTTAGCCTTCCATGCAGCTGGAACTACAGGCGCACACCACAGGCCTGGCTAAATTTTTGATTTTATTGTAGAGATGAGGTCTTGTCATGTTGCCTACAATGGATAATTTAAATTTTAGAGAAAAAAATAATTTCTTATAGACAGATATGAATTTGCTTTTTTATATTCTGTAAATTGGGGCAGGAGGGAGCGATTTATTCTGGGTTCTCTGACTGCCAAAAGATAACCATTTCTGCTTCTGGGATACCTGTTGTTGGTAGAGAAGATTTCCTGGAACAAGGACAGAAGCTCACTTTTGAGTCCTCTTAATCTCTGTTTGGATTAAGGTGGTCCAGGTTTATTAGTGACCTAACTACCCTCCAAAAGAAAATGTAAATCTTGCCTGGAAAAGTCTAACCCTAACCCTAGGCCTTAAAATGTCTTTCTAGTTTTCATGTATAATACGCAATAGTAAGTAATCAGGCCTATGAGGAGATACGATGATATGATTTAAAAAAAAACACAAGATAAAAAAAGATAGTATACACAGGAGATACAGACAATGGAGTTATCAGATATAGACTTAAAAAAAAAACTGTGATTAGTATGTTTAAAGATTTTTTTTTTGAGTCAGACTCTCGCTCTGTTGCCCAGGCTGGAGTGCAGTGGCATGCTCACGACCACCCCAGCATAGACCCACTAAACTCAGGCGATCCGTCTGCCTCAGCCTTTCAAGTAGCCGGAACTACAGGTGCATGCTACCACACCCAGCTTATTTTTTGATTTACTGTAGAGATGAGGTCTTGCCAAGTTACCCAGGCTGGTCTTGTACTTGTGGGCTCAGGCAATCCCCTCACCTCAGCCTCCCAAAGTGCTGGGATTAGAGGCTTGAGCCACCACACCTGACCTGTTAAAGGAATTTTAAAGATCAAGGACTTCATTGGAGAACTAGAACTACAAAAAATCCCAAATGGATATTGAAAAACTGAAAAATACAATATCTGAAAGTAATAACTCAGTGGGTTCAGTTAATAACAGATCAAACCCAGCTGAACAGAGAAATAATATACTGGAATTATCTGGGACCAGTATAGAGAGACAAAAGTATTGACAACATGAAGAAGGGAAGGAGTGACATGGAGGAAAACTGTGAGAAAATGGCAGTTTTTACAATAAATGTTGCTGGATAACTTGGATATCAATAAAGGAAAGAAATAAAAATATTACCACTAAGTTATACTATACCAAAAAAATCAATACAGGTAGATTTTGGTTAAATGTGAAAAGATAAACCAATAAAGCTTCTGGTAGAAAGCAAATGAAAAATCCCTTTCTGATCTTGTGGTAGACCAAGATTTTAAAAATAGAGCACAAAAACATTGTCATAATGCAAAATATTGATACATTAGGTTATCTTAAAATAGGAACTTCTGCTCATTAAATTACATTAAAAGTGTAAAAAGACAAGTTATAGAGTAAGGGAAGGTGTTTGCTGCACATATAATGGACAGTGTACTCTTAACTAAAGTATATAAAGAACTGCTTCATCAAGGAGAAGAGGAAGGATAACTCAGTAGAAAAATGAGCACAATAATTGAACTTGACAAAAGTGATTATCTCCAAATGGCCAATGAACATATGAAAATATGCTTAACCTCATCAGTTATCAGGAAAATTTAGTTTAATCAGTGAGGTACCAATATGTACGTACTGGAATGTCTTTGATTTAAAAGCCTGATAGAGTTTTGGCAAGGACTTAGAACAACAACTGGAATTCTCATACTTACTTTTTGGAATGTAAATTAACATAATGATCACTTTGGAAAACGGATTCAGCAATGTCCTTTACACTGAATCTAGGCTTGCCTTGTGATCTAGCAATTACATTTCCAAGTGTATGCCCAGTAGAAATGTTTACATGTGTCTAGCATAAGATATGCTTAGCTATTCATAAATTGAAATAGCCCAAATGTCCATCAACAACAAAATGAATGAGCAAGTTGTGGTATATTTGTACACTGGAATGCTACACAGCAATGAAAAAAATGTGGATTAATATCAGCATAAATAAATTTGAGCAAAAAAGTCAGAATTTCTGCTGTCTGGTAATGTTTGATCTCCTTATGATCAGTAGTTGGAGGAATGACAGACTATTTTAGCTCTCGGGGCATGTGTGAATTTTGTTGTCTTTGAGCTTCGCACTAAGATCATTTGTATGCGCATTTTTTATGTGAACCTTAGCACCAGTATCTCTGGATGTTTCTCTTGGGCCAGTTAGTTTTGCCAAAGAAGAGCACACAAAGAGCATTTCAGTTGTGTGCTTGGAAGGAAGGGATCTGGCTGCCAGAGTCCCAGGAACCCACTGGAGGAAGGAAGCGAAGTCTCAGTGTTTATTGCACATAAATTCACGTGGTTTCCCTATTTTCAGTTTGGTACTCCTCTCTTTAACTTGGTCTGCGAGTTCCTAGTACAGATACTTTCTATTTCATTTTCTCTAGAGAATAAATGTTCAGACTTTTGCCTGAGTGTAGGTCTAGTGACAGTCACCTAGATGCACTGGATAGAGACTTTAAGGATAATTATGCTTTTTAATCAGATTTTGAGAAATATTTATTTGGTCTTTTACCCCTCTCTCTTCACCCTTAGTTTTAGAAGTACCTTTTCAATGAACAGTATCAGGGAAGTGAGTATCCACTTGGAAAAATAATGGGATTAGATAACTACCTTAATTCATATGATAAAGCAGTTTCCAGTGAACTGAAGACTTCAATATGATGGAAGGCGAAGAGGAGAAGGAAGATGAGGAAGAAGGAGAAGGGAGATAAAGGAGTAGAGGAAAGATCTAGACCATATAAATAATGCCTTCAAATCAATAATGAAAGATCAACAACTCAATTGGAGAGTGAGCAAAAGACCTGAACAGGTGTTTCTGAAAAGACGAAATTTAAACAGCAAATAAGTACCAAAATATACTTAGCATCATTAACAATGTTCAAAATTCAAATTAAGACCACGAGATACCTAGACAAGTAGAAATTAAATCGAGTAGGAATTGGTGGGGTTGTAACTTGGTGGCAACTCATATACTGCTAGTGAGAGTACTTTGGGACAGCCATTTTGGGAACCAGTTGGCAGTGTCACGAAGTTGAATATTTGAGTTTCCATCCTGTACATGTACCCTAGCAACTCTTGCACCTGTTCACCAGGAGACAGATACAGCAGTGTTCATGGCAGCATTGCTCGTGAGAACAAAAGTTGATAGTGGCCCTAATGTCTCTCAGTAGGAGAATGGGTAAATAAAAGATGGTACATTCTGCATGTTTAATGAAGGCAAAACTGGCTATTTTATTTCCTTAAATAAAATGTTTTCATTCCTACTAGATCAAAAGAAGTGGAACAATTTTAATGACATCTATTTCTACACCATTTATAGAGAGATGCCAGGCTTGCTCTAATTTTGATACGTTGAGGCAGTGCTTCAAAATGCAGAGGAACCTGGAGGCAGAATTTTGACCATGGTGATTTGTAAGTCAGAGAGAGGAATGAAAAGAAGTTAGCCTTCCCTAAGAAATTTTTCTTATAGTTGTATATTCAAGAAAGCAGGATCCCAAGTGTGATGGTAGCAGTGGCGGCCATAAAAACAGCTACCATTTCTTATTTGTCATGCTCTAGGCTATTGCTCATTTAAATCCTCACCACAGTCCTACAAAGCAGACATTGTTGTCCTACTTTGCAATTAGAAAACTGATGCTTTTAGAGTTTAAGCAATTTGTTCAAGATCACACTATTAGAATGTGCTAGAGCTAGAAATTACTTCCAGATGTGGTTGACATCTCTGTTCCAATATTGTCAACTTAAAAGGTTGACCCTGTTGAAGAAAAGAATCTAGGAATCATATGGGACACAAGTCATAATAAAGCACTGGGATACTGCTGTGGTCTTGCTGTCAGATTACTTCTTTCATAAACTCAACCTGATACTTCACACTGTGAGAAGGCATACATTTTATAAAGAGGTTGTCTGGTATCCTGTGAAATTGGGCATTGTATCACCTAAAAACTTTTTTTTTTTTTAAAGCTCTGTAGGACGATAATATTACTTAATGTCTTAAAAACATTTACATTATCAGTTTTAAATAGGTAATATGTACTTATAGTTCAAAAACCAACAAAAGTTCAAAAGTAGAAAATGTCTCCTCTATATCCCATTGCTCCACACTACTATTATGCAAAATTAAGCATTATTATTAGCTGCTTATGTATTCTTCTGGATTTTTTATCCAAGTAAATATTAATATGGATTATTTTCCTCTCTTTTTAAACAAAAATTATTGACTTTTGCTTGTTTTGCTTAATATAGCTCATCTTTTTTTCCATATAGTGTATAAGGGGCTTTTTTTTTTTTGACAGCTGCATTCTAGTGATGTACCATTATTTAACCAGTTCC
Organism: Cephalopachus bancanus; assembly: GCA_027257055.1. Lineage (NCBI taxonomy): Eukaryota > Metazoa > Chordata > Mammalia > Primates > Tarsiidae > Cephalopachus > Cephalopachus bancanus. The sequence goes on along the minus strand of JAPVLO010000021.1, from coordinate 8,990,776 downwards.
CTTTTGTTATTTAACCAGTTCCCTTTTTGCTAGAAATCCCATCCCAATTTTTGACTGTTATAAATAGCAAACTTTGAATATGCATCATATCATTTTTATACAAATATATTGATAGATTTTTTTCTTAGAGGTAGAATTACTAGATTTTTAATTTTCAAGATATTGCTAACTTACTCTGTATGGAATTTGTGCCCACTTACATTTGCGGCAGCAATGTACTAGTGTGTCAGTATTCTCAGTGTCTTGATGGCAGCCTTTGTTGTCAAACTTTCTGAGTTTCGGCCCTATGAGGGGTAAAAAAAGAATGTCATTTTAATGTATATTTTTCTTATGAGCAGAATGGGGCATCTTTTTGCTTGTGCCATTATATTTTATTCTGTGTGTACTGCCTTTTCCTAACCCTTGCTCATTTTTTTTCTGTTTCATTAGTATTTTTCTGATCATTATTTGAGAGGCGTGTGTGTTTGTGTGTGTGCACGTGCACATATGTAATAGTAACCTTTTGTGGTATGGGGTATTTTTCCCCGATTTATTTGTCTTTTGGTTTTGCTCCTGGTATTTTTTCTAAAGGGAGATATGTGTGTGTGTGTGTGTGTGTGTGTGTGTGTGTGTGTGTGTGTGTGTGTATGTATGTGTATTTATACATATATATGTACACACACACACACACACACACACACACACACACACACACACACATACACACACATATATATAATCCAGCAGCATAAATTTCAGGCATATACATATCAAATGGTAGAATTAAGAAAAGTGCCTTGGGAATAAGAAGAACCAAGAAATTGCTTGTAGAGAATTAGGTAAGACTTTATGGCAGTTTCAACAGCAGTATTTACCTGTTTAGCTAATATTTATTGAACATTTAATTCATGTTAGGAACTGTGCCAGAAGTGGAAGGATGTGGTGAGTAAAATCAGACCATAGTCCTTGCCCTTAGGTATTTTTAAGTTTACTGGGATGGCAAGTTATCAAATAATCAAAAATATAGTACTGTAGTTGAGTAAGACCGTAATGTATTCCATGCTATGAGACAATACTGTAGACAGATTTAAGGAAGTCAGTGGAAACTGTGGTGAATTGTGAAACACGTATATGAATTTATTGGCAAGAGGGGAAGAGAAGAGCCATCCAGGCAGAGGCAGTAGCTTGTTTCTGGGGGAGATGCTGATTTTAAGGGACTGAAAAGACGACAGTGTGATGGAGAGAGAGAAAGCAAGACGAACCTGGAGAGGTAATTGGGGGTCAGATTTGTAGGTCATAGTAGGGAGTTTTAAGAACTCCCATGTTCAGAAAAATGGGATGCTACTTAAGGGTTTTAAATAGGGGAGTGATTTGATGAACAAGATTGGTTTAGATGTAGGGTGTGCAAGGATTACTATGACAGAGGAGAAGCAGGTGGAGGCTTCTGTAGTAGTCCAGGAGAAGGAAATATGGAAGCTTGTACTTGGTTAGGAGTAGAGAAGTGTAAGGATTTGAAGGACATGTGAAGATTGACTTGATATGGGAAGTGAGAGAAAGGGAGGTGTTAAGGACGACTGTGTAGGCTTCTGGCTTGTTTAATAAGGTAGAGGTGAGGTTACACAGTGGGATATTATAATCTGGAAGACAGCCAGTTTTGGTGAGATGACATTTATTTTTTATATAGAGAGTTTGAAGTGCCTTAGAGCCAGACAAAAGCAGATGTCAAGTAAAATCAGCAGTTGAATATATTGGTCTGTAGCTTATAGGTGGGTAATTGGAAGACATCTGCATGTATATAGGTGGTGATTGATTGATTGAGTTGGGGTCTCCCTCTGACACCCAGGCTGGAGTGCAGTGGCATGATTCTGGCTCACTGTATCCTCGACCTCCTGGGTTCAGGTGATTCTTCCACTTTAGCCCCCGAAGTAGTTGGGGCTATATGCACACACCACCAGGCCCGACTAATTTTTTGATTTTTCTGTAACCCAGGCTGGTCTCGAACTCCAGGACTCAAGCAATCTTCCTGCCTTAGTCTCCCAGAATGCTAAGATTACAGATGTGAGTCACTGTGCCTAACTAACAATAAATGGTATTTTAAATCATTGGTTGGAATAAGATAGTCTGGGTCAAGTGGTTAAAAAGAGGAAAGTTGTGGGCCTAGAGCTGAGTCTTCATAAACTTGAGCATTTAGGAGCATGAACCAGCAAAAGACACAGAGAAGGAATAAGAGAAACTGGAGAAGAAAACTAGTAAAGTATAATATTATGATAGAGGAACAGGAGGAGTTGCAACTGTATTGAATGTTGCTGACTTGCCAAGACAGGTGGAGGCAAAGCCCCAATGGATTTGATGACATGAAGATTGTCCATGACCTTAGAGATAGTGATGGGAGTGAAAGCAGATTGAGGGGGATTGAAAAAGTAGGTTGAACAGTGGAGGCAGTAGTTTTAAATTTCTCTATTCAGAGATTTGACTGAGAAGAGGTTAAGACAGGCAATAGGGTAGTTGCTAGGGCATGAAAGTTGTTTTGTTAAATGGGAGAGTGCATATGAAAAAGGAAAAGCAAGTCGTTGGCAGTTTAAGGTTCTGAGAAGGCAGAAAGGATTGAGATCCAGCACAGATGAAAGGAGGGATGAGTTCATTGTTGTGATAGGAGGAAAGATGGCTAGGATGGGATGCACAGTAGGTGTGCATGTTGGGAATTGGGAAGAAGAGGTGGTTCTATATGATACTATTTGTGTGTGTGTGTGTGTGTGTGTGTGTGTGTATACAATAGGAGGCATAATCATTGAGTCTCATGAGAAGATGGATGGCTAGGGGTTTGAAAAGACACAAAATTTGAAAATAGACTGCAGGAATAAGTTGACGAGGAAATATAGTTGGATTGCTTGTACTAATCTGGGTTATTCAATATTGATGTTGTATGTTTATAGTGGAGTATATCTGCCCCACGTTTAACTAACTTCAGTGTTCTTCTCTGAAGTCATACAGAAATTAGATTGTCAGCTTCATCTAGAGTTTGTTTGGTTAGATGAGTGCAAAGAAAAGAAAGAACGGCAAGAGTGTAATCAAAGATAGACAATTCAATCAGGAGGAAAATGGAAAAAAGATGAGTGGAAGGAAATGTCATGAATTCAATTGGTAGAAGTTGAGGAACTGTCATAGTGTAAAATACTTGAACAAGCATCTAGGGATAAGAGCAGGTGTGATCTGAGGTAGTATTTGAAATACTTATCTTGGAGGGGATGCAGTGTAGTGTCATAATCTTTATTTTTAGAAAAGCTATCCTGCAGATGGTGAGACTGTGTAGGTAACCCATCTTGGGAAGTAGAAAGGGAAGATGGGTTTCCTTTGTCCCAGTCTTTTCTGGCCCCATGCCTTAGTTGGGCTGATGTAATAGGTGCCAGCTAATTAAGAGGCTCTTGGAACACCACCTTTCTTTTTGTAAGTTCCAGGCCTCAGGGATAGTGTGTTATGTTGCAGGTCCCTTGGGAGTTCCATGTTGCTCCCATTCAGTTCATCATGACTTGTGCAGCTGATGTTTTGGGAGTTCATTTATCATGAAATGAAGAAGGTGTCTTTCTTCTGTGGTTTACTCATTATCAGAAAGTTTTGTGCTCTGAGTTATTTTCAAGTAGTTGATACATTTCTGCTGATTCATCAATATTCTCTTTGTGTTTTAACCAGTGTTATATATTTGTGGCTCAGGCTATAATCAGTAACTAGAACAGAGGATGCCAACTGATTGATACAGAATCGAGGCTAACTTCCTGATTTGGATTCACCCTTATGTGTTCACTAATATAGCTCTAAATAATAAGAAACAGTAGGACAAATGTATAAACTAATTTATTGAGAGCCCCATGTATGCTAAATGTCAAGACTTTAGTATAATTTACATATATGCATGTTTTATGTACAAAACTCCTTTCAGTTTACAGTGGGAATTGGTTGGAAGTTCTTTCTGAGAAGAAAAAGTTGGGTGGAATAAGTGAGAAGAACAGAAATGGAGAGATGGATGACAGTAAACAGGGAGATTGCCTTAAAGAGCCTTTTGCATGATGAAGTTAGTGGACTTGTTGCCCTTGAGACAGTTGAAGGGAATGGGACCTTTGGAAAACAACTAATGAGTACAGTAAAGGAGAGAAAATTGTCTAAAATTTTGCAGTACCCTTAATGTCTAAGGTGATGAGTGTGCTCTCTAGTTCTGGGTTGGAAACAGTTGGTTCAGAAATTGATGTTTAAGGAATGCCAGTGGTTTGAAGAAGAAATAAGTTGTCTTTCAAAGGCAGGTATCATAAAACTTGTGGAAAAAGAGACATGTAAAATCCAGATATTCTGCTATTCTGCATAACCCAGTGTTAAATGAAACCTTTTATTCGGATTTATGAACACAATTTACTGAAATAATTAGAATCTGTGTAAAATGTCTGGGGTCCCAAGCAAGTTTAATGATCAACAAAAATGCAGTCAACTTGTGGTTCTACTTTGAATGTTTGAAACACAGAGTTCTCTTCTGTCCAGACATCTTTGTCTTTCATTTATCACCTGGGGAATATTGTTTCTTTACATTGGCCAAAGGCAAATGAAATCAAGGCATTATTTTGTAGTACGTTGGTAGAGAGATTCAGAATGGTCTTATTTTCTTTCTGCATAAACGTTTTGAGTCTTCTAAGGCAAAAATTGACTGTGCCTGACAAGTTGCTACAAATTTAAACGTCAACATGATTGGGACAGTGCCCTCTGGAAACACGTGCCTTGGCTCCATTTTCGGACAGATGCTATCAACTGTTTTATCATGAGAGGTAATCTTTGCACTTTCCTGTATGTAGGCTGGTGATGTACATCGAGAGAGACAGCAGAAAGACCACTCCAGGCAAGGAGCAGCAAAGCGGCAATGAATACCTGTCTAAATGCCTGGATCTTCTCATTCGTCACATCGTGCAGGAACTGCCACGAATCCTGGGTAAATTGGAGTCTCATCCTCAGGCCCTATTTCTGCTTATTTTTCTATGAGTTGACTTTCAGGCATCACCTCTTTTTTTATTCTTTCTTGTCTTTTTTTTTTAAGTCTTCACTGCACATTTATTTTGGTCACTATTATAATCTTTAAGGTCACAAAAGCCAGCAGCAATAAAGTAACATAAAAAGATAATGATTGAGAATTTTTGATGTGCCAAAAATGTAGATTACTGTATTGAACTCTGTCATTTTACAAAATATTTTTTCTTAAACATTGAACAATTTTTGTTATTCAGCAAAACATCAAACATGCACATAGTATTTCTACAAGAATACTGCCTTAATATTGTCAATACCAATACTAAGCTTTTTCCCCCCAAATTCAGTGATTTAGGTTCTACTGTATGTATTAGTGGTAATATGCAAAACTGATTTTGTTTTCATGGTTAAGTAGCAGATCGACTTTGCATTTGGTGGCCAGCTGTGTACCCTAATTTTTCATCTTTTATTTTCTTAATACATTTAATTACATTTTATAAGCCCTGAGATATTAGATAACCTGCTAATGATTGTACACTTTTAGTCTATACTTTATTCCCCTGAATTTGAACCCCACATAAGTTTTTAAAATTATTTACAGATGGTTGAAACTAAAGCAATAATAAAATGGACTACTTGTATAAGTAAGAACTGGTAATAAAGCGTTAACTAAGAGTTGCACATTTTATGCATTTTAACTTGCTAAAAGCAACTCTTAAAATTACATCTGTAATTCTGTCAGCAATAGGTGCTTTTCATTTTGCTTATGTCTTTATGTGTAACCATATTCACTATTTCTTCCTTTGTAAAACAACTACTTTTTCCCCTCTCCAAATAGAAATACTAGTTTTCCAACCGAACAGTTGTGAAAAGGAACTTAGCATTTGAACAGTACATTGATAACTGCAGTGCTTAGCAGAGAAATATGTTCATAATAGGCATTCAATAAATATTTGTTCTACATGGAATGAGTGAATTATAAGGCAGCTGTTTGAGTCATATACTGTTCATCATATACTGTAAATAATTTTGCTTAAGTAGGAAATTCAGGTTACCAGATTTGATTCATTCTCAAGTGTAAATCCAAAAATTTGAAATAAAAAATATTTACTTACCAATTATCAGAAAAAGTAAACAAGTTGAGCATAGTTGTCATTGTATTATTAGTTGGCAGAAAAATAAAAGAACAGAGTTACTTTCCACTAACTATCATGTACAACTAAGTGAAAGGAAGAAATAAAAACTGAAAAGTGTTAACTACTCTTATCATTTTATCCACATTTATTCTTGCAAGCTTTTTGTTCACATGCTTATCCTTGTTAACTTCTCTAGCTTGAAGATAATTTTATTATGTGAATGGATTTCCCCATCAACTTAGTTACATAATGTTAATGAAAAGCTGGCATAAATAGAAGATTGTATTTTCATGTCATGCCATATTTCTGCATATATTTTTGCTAACATTCAATTTTTCTTATTTAAATGATGCTGTATAGAATATGAGATAATCTGTCAAATCACTATGAGATTATGTGCTTATAATATTCAATATTTGTTGATAGCTTTAAAGTATACTCTACACTTGTCATCTAGCACATTAATATGTAACAATTACTCTTTTTTGACAGGGTATACTGACACTTTTTTTTTTTTTGATTTGGAGTCTCACTCTGTCACCCAGACTGGAGTGCAGTGGCCGCTCCCGGCAACCGCAGCCTCGACCTGCTGGGCTCCGGCAATCCTTCCGCCTCAGCCTTCCGAGTAGCCGAAATTACAGGCACACGCTACCATGCCCGGCTAATTTTTTTTAAATTTTATTGTAGAGATAAGGTCTCGCCTGTCCAGACGGGTCTCGAACCTGCGGGCTCAGGCAATCCACTCACCTCAGCCTCCCAAAGGCGCGGGATTACAGGCTGAGCCACCGTGCCTGGCCACATTCTTAAGTTAATGTCTTTAGCCCATTTTTAGTCAGATACAGAACAATAGCAATGGCAAAAACGTTGACAATACAGTTCATGGTCCGGTTCTCCCATCTTCCGGTACAAGTTCCATCAGATGTGGTATCCCAATAGCATGAGCTGACTCTGTGAAAGCCATATGCACTCTTCTGGACCACTGCACATGTCACAATATATTTAAAAGCTTTTCCCAACTTAACCAAACGTGTTATAGATTGCTCCACTATGCTTGCAGTCCATTGGTTGATGTTGTTCTGATTATAATCTTCACCACCTAAGACCCCATCTACACACTCTTTGACGGTATTGTGGGCTTCATCAGCATTGAAGCCAACCTCGTCACAGTGGCGATAGTACTCCTCCATGGTGGCGCTGGCTCTCTCTTGTCTGTTTTTAAAGGTGAATGTAATGACACCTTTTCATGAATATGTAGTTACCTTTTTTTAAAAAACATGCATTTCGCATCAATGTCATGATTGAGGCAACGAGCAAGCTAATATCGAGCTGTTATCTGAAGTAAATGGTGATTTAAGGAAATAAACAAAAGGAAAGTGTTCTCATTGCTTAAAATTGGACTTACACTATTATTTTGGATAACGTTTCTTAAGATTTCTTCTGCCTAAATCTGAATAAAAGAATTTTTCTTTGAAATTAGAGCCACAGATTTGTTGTTAAAAAACTTTAGATAGCCGGGCTCGGTGGCTCAGCCTGTAATCCCGAGCCTTTGGGAGGCTGAGGTGAGTGAATTGCCTGAGCCCGCGGGTTCGAGACCCGCCTGGGCAGCGAGACCTCATCTCTACAATAAATCAAAAAATCAGCCGGGCGTGGTAGCACATGCCTGTAATTCCGGCTACTTGGAAGGCTGAGGCGGAAGGAGCCCAGCAGGCGAGGCTGCGGTGGCCGGGAGCGGCCACTGCACTCCAGTCTGGGCGACCGAGTGAGACTCCAACTCAAAAACAAAAACAAAAACAAAACCCCCAAAACAACTTTAGAATGCATAGATTTTATTAAAAAAAAATTTTCCACTTGCTTTAATAAGATGTTTTTATTTGTATAAACTTGTAGGGTACATGAGAAATTTTATTATGTGTATATAATGTGAGGGTGATCAAGTCGTGGTATTTAGGTGTTCATTGCCCAGGTAAAATGCATTTTGTTATTATAGTAAATAACCCTTCTGTGCTATCTGATATCGAGTTCATTCCTTCCATCTTACGGTATGTTTGTATCCTTTAATCCAGTTCTCTTTAGCCTCACCACTCATTCACTCTTCCCAGTCTGTTATCTTTCCACTCTCTACCTCCATGTGATCAAATTTTATAGCTCCCACGTATAAATGAGAACAAAAAAGCATTAATTTTAATTTTAAAAATCAAAAAGTTAAAATTTAATGTGAAAATAAAGAATTTCGATACTGATTTAAAGCTCAGAGTTTGGAACTATTTTTGGTTTGAAAAATTATCTTAAGATAAAAACATCTAACAATGATTTGCAAAGGATGTTTATTATAGCTAAAGAAATACCTTATTTCATTTTTATTTGCAGCAGAAATTAAAATAATCTAAGAAATACATGTAGCTTAAATCCCATTCCATACTTTTCCAGCAGATGTAGCTATAAACCAGAAATGTTTAGAATGTTAAATTTGATCCAAGCTATTATAGTAAAGTATATTTAGGCTAAAAAATTCAGACTGTTAAATCAAAGTAATGGAAATATCTTCATGGTCAACTGACAGTAACTTTTGCTTCTTAGTAATACTTTAGGAAATTATTTTTGCCTGTTAATGACTGAAAATAAAGCATCTCAAAATTTATTTTAGATTGTAATCTTTTTTATCTCCATCTGAAGGCTATAATTTGGTCAATTGTTAGCTGCATTCTTTAGTACCAGACTTATCCTGTGTTAGGATTATGATGATAAAATTCTGATGTCCACAAGACAAGTTTTATTCATCATTAGATTTGTCATCCAATGAGAAGCTTTGTGAATTAACATCCTTTTTATTTCCATCCTGTTCTGTTTATTGAAAAGTGGTGTTCTATAATCTGTTCACTTATGATTTTAAAATAATTTTTCTTGATAATAAACATAATAAATGGTCATGGTTGAAATTTGGAAAATACAGAAATATTTTAAAACTGCTACTCTATTGTAATCACTTACACATTTTAAAAAATTTCTAGATGAGAAGTGGAATTCATTGATAGTGTATATGCAGAATACATGTTCTGTTCCCAGAAGCCACACACGTCTGATATAATTTCAATACTTGTGAATAAGTATACCCACTTCTTTTATTTGGAGATTAATTACCTTAGAAGTCCCATTAGTATTCAAGAAATGACCAGTGGTTTCTAAGTATTTGTGGTTTTTAACCTCACATGATCTGGACTGTGCTTTACAGGTGACATCTCAATGCCTTGGCTAATGTTTCTGGCCGAAAACACCCGTCAACAGTTCAAGTGAAACAGCTGAAGATGTGTCTTCCCCTGATGCCTGTAGTGCTTCACCTTGTAACTTCACAGGTACTATCCTATTAAGGAGAAGCTGATATAAACGCATCTCCTTTCCTTGTAAACTAGAGCTGAGAAATGTAAACTCAGACAAAACGTCTTCATTTTTTTTCTGAACTAAAATTGTACATGGTTTCTGGGATTTAATCTATAGGAATTCTCATCACACAGGTATTTCGACCTCAAGTTGTAACAGAAGAGTTTCTTTTCAGTTACGGAACTATTCTTGTGAGTAATACTAAATTATTTTGTTTCTAATAAAAATGTGGCTGTCTCTACTGTTTGTGAAATTTTGTGTCAGACTGAAGTAATTTAAAAATCTTAGTGGTATTTATTTGTCTCTAGGGAAGTGACCTTTTAATATTTTTATCTGTTGATTGTAATAAAATTTGACATTTGGAGAAAGACACATTCTTTCTTGATAATATATTTTGTTCAGAGACAGCCCAAATAGGGTAAATATGTCCATAGAAACACTTTCATAGACACTGGTATTAAACATCATGAAAAAATTTAAAATAGTAAAACTGGTGAGAATGGAAAACTAAGAATGTATTATCATTATTACTTACTTTAGCTTACATTGTCCAGCCATGTGCAGTGTCTCTTTTTATGATGGCATTTCTCTATATTAAGCTCAGTTTAGCCTTTTCCTTAATTTTGATGATATGATTAGGAATGAAAAACAAATTGTTGTACTGTCTTTCACTTCAGTTTTTGTTCACAAAAAAATTGTCTTTTTTTTTAGATTGTAGCTCATGTTTTCCCCTTGCCTGTAGTAGCTGCAGTATATATTGCTGATAAAATGAGGAGCCTTACAAAGGGAAAGCTTGCAGCACCTCCAGTCTTACTTTGATATTAATAATCAGCTGAACTGAGATTTTCAAAATGCCATAGAGTTATCCAGTTAAAATCTCAATTTTATTGTTAATTTGGAATAACAAAAGGATTACCACCCACAAGTGAGAAAATGGCTTTCTAGAAGGTTCATCATAGGGTAAAGTATGATGCTTTTAAGTACAATTGTTGAGTGCTGGCTGCTGACTGTTAGGAAGCAATGCAGTAGAGATGCTTTCATGTGCATTTTCAAATCTTTATTATTCTAGTGCCTCGAATCCTGAGTTCTAGAAAGTAGATTATTTTGGTAGCATGTTCATGAATTTGCAAATTATTAGAATTTTAATCTACCACTGTCTTGACTTTTTATCTATGTTTAAGTATAAGATAGGCATCATTTTAGCATGACTATAATTCTCTATTGATAATTCCATTGCACTGATATATCTATGCCTAAAAATAGTAATTTTGCTCTTGTAGCCCGCCTTGGAATGTTTTGACATAGTTTTTGTTTGGCATAGTTATAGTGATCCTGTATTCTTTGTCTTTTTTTTTTTCTTTCCATGTGTAGTACTTACTTTTGCCTACATTTAGGTTTTCAAGAAAGTACCAAGTTTCTCCAACAGAAAAGTCTTTATGGACTTTCAGCAATTACATATATATTATATTGGGGAGAGCTCATTTACTCCTTGTAATACTGTGTCCAGAGACAAGGAAGGAGACCACACTAAGGAAAACCTCCCACTCTCTCCCAGAAGCAGGAGTACTCTTTGTGGGTTATGGGTGTACTTTTCCTGCTTTCTTTCTTTCTTTTTTTTGTTTGTTTTTTAAAAATTTTTATTGTAAAGATCCTTCCTTCCTTCCTTCCTTCCTTCCTTCCTTCCTTCCTTCCTTCCTTCCTTCCTTCCTTCCTTCCTTCCTTCCTTCCTTTCTTCTTTATGTGGGTTACAATTCAGGGTTAGGTATACAAATTGTTCTTTCCGATATAGGCAATTTTAGTGGTGGAAAATAACTTGGCTGGTTTAAAGATCATTATGGTATTGAAAAAATCTTTAGCAGTTTTTCTTTGACAGTCTCACCCAAGTACAGTAAGTTTAGGCAAATAAAATTGGAGAAGGTCTTTTGGCTCTGTTCATCTATTTTCCTAGTTTGAATCATGGCCAGTACCAGAATTCTTTCAATATTTTAAAAAATTGTATTTGTTGATTGGCTTTACCTGTATGTTCACTTGTCTTTTTTTTTTTTGAAATGAGGTTTTTCTCTGTTGCCCAGGCTGGAGTGCAGTGGCATGGTCATAGTTCACTGAAGCCTCAAACTCTCAAGCTCAAGCAGTCCTCCCACTTTAGCCTCCTGAGTAGCTAGGACTATAGGCATGTGCCATTATGCCCAGCTAATTTTTTTATTTTTTATAGAGACAGGGTTTTGTTATGTTGCCTAGGCTGGTCTTGAACTCCTTGCCTCAAGCGATCCTCCCTCCTTGGCCTCCCAAATCACTGGGATTACTGGTGTGAACCTTTGCACCTGGCTAACCTTTCTTTTACTCAGTGTTGATGGCACTGTTGAAATACTAGTAGTAAAGGGAGAGAACTAGTGACTCAAATTCAGGACCTAGATTTAGTTGTTTATACAGTTCTTGTGTGCATTATTGTGAACTGTTGAGAATTAGCTATTATTTCTATGAACTAATTAATAATCTTTCCAGAAGATGCCAGAAATGTTATTCAAGTAATAGTGTGCTACGGATACTTAGAGGCATAGTCAACTCATCCAATACTCTATAGATGCTTAGAAATTTACTGTGGAGAAATTCTGTGGTGAATACCAAAGTTCTTTGGGGCCTCCATTGAATTGGGCTGGGAAGCAGGAAGTAATGACATTAAGGAAATATGTTAAGGAACTCATGCTGTATATTGACCTAGTGTTTATTGTATTTCTTCAGTCCTTTGGAACTCTTGATTAATGAGCTGAGGAAGAAGACTTTGTTATGTTTAAGTTCTGGCCTCATTAGTTTATAAAAGTACAATGGCTGTATGGTGGTTATAGTTTCCTACAAAAAATAACTAAGAAAGGACACACTTCCTGCCCTCTGTGGATTTTTATTATAAGGGAATACTGGTTTGTTGATTGGTTCTGACTTTAGTTGTAGATAAAGTGGAGATAGTGTATTCTTGTATTTTTTGAAAAATGATACTGTATACTTGTTTGTTGCCACCCAGATGTTCCTGTTATGAGTCTTCTTTCCTTTGACAGATTCTGAATTCACGTTGTGAATTTGCCACTGGAGCTTATATTCAGCTTCTCTGGGAGCATACTGAATGACATTGAAGAGTGTTGGCCCACCAGCAAGCCATAGCTGTCCCTCCTGCCCTCTAGATGGGGCTGTTTACTGTCCCTTACTCCTCCAGCCAGTGGGCCTAGCTATGAATGGGTAGCCATCTTTTCTTTGCTCCACTGCTAAAATTCCCAGCTTTGAAACTGGTGCCATTACAGAATATCCTGTTATCCCTGTGTTGTGGTCACCTGCAGATTTCTGGGTCATCATCCCTCATTCCTCAACATTTTTTTTTTTTTAGCATTGGGCTACTGTGAACCTCTCCTTGCTACTTCTGCCACCATCTGCAAATAAGTTGATCCCTCTGGAGGAGCCTTCTGATACCTCAGCCTCTCATCTCTGCTCCTGCTTCTCTTCCCATGAGTTTGTCTGTCTTTCCCTCAGCTGCCTGCTCCCCTGTTCACACTCTTGACCTTATTGTCAGCATCCCCTTTTTTGGCCACCACCCCTGATTTTCAACTAGCTTCCTCTCCTCCCTAAGCCCTTCACCCCTTCAATTCCTCTGAGACTTGATTGCTCTTACCAGCTTTCTGCTGTTCCCCATCCTGCCCTTCCAGGGTCCTGCTTCTTCACTTTCTCTTTACTCCAGTATTGGCCACCGCCTTGCGTAGATCTGAGCTCCCTTTCCTCTCCCTTCCATGTCTTCTGCTGGCAATCCTAATACTGATTACATTTACATCTCCACATACCCTACCCCTGCTTTGAGTGCAAAATATGGTTAGAGAAAAACAGCACAAATAATAGGTCTTGCCTAAAATTCACAACTCCTTGCCTAAAGCGAGCCTTCTCTGCACTCTGGTACCCCTAGTTTATTTTCCTAGTTTATATACCTCCAGGCTCACATAGATGACTATTTGTATGTTCTCTTCTCTCCTTGAATCACCAATGCCTCCCTCCTACCCTGTCCTAACTCTCACTTCATTAATTCCTGTTACACTGAGAATGAAGAAGAAGGAATATATCAAAAGACAATGAAACTGGTCAATCAGTAAAATATTCAGTAGGTATTTTTAAAAATTAAAGAGGAAATATGAAGGATAAAAGAAGTTAAAAGCAGCCATAATTTCACCATTTAAGTAAGTTTTGTTGATTTATAAAGAGAGAGAAAGGTAATACATGTGAATGATTAGAAAATCCCAAGGGGAAGGAGAATCTGAGAAATGTGGTGACCCACCTCCTGCCTCAGGTTTCCCAGGGAACTGCTACTCCTCCTTGAAAATTTTCTGTTCATATTTCAAGCATTTGTGTCTTACCTATATATACTTTAAAAGAATTACATAGAAAAAATGATTGTATACACACAGTTCTGTGCCTTCTTTCTTTACTTAGTAATCCATGGACATTTAAGTAGATTTATTTAAGTCAAAGACATCTGTCTCTCTGAAATTTTTATTCATCATCAGATCCATCCAATAGAAGTTATGTGCCCATTTTGGAATTTTGTGAAACCATTTTAACAAAATTATCATGAAAAGCATAGGCTGCTTCTTGAAAATCAATCAGTTCCATTATTTCCTTTTTATTCTTTATTGTTTGTTTATTCATAGACCAAAAAGAGAATTTAAGGTATCCTATACTTTCAGTTTTCTTCTTCTTCTTTTTTTTTTATAATCAGTATTTTTTATTATGATATTGTGGGGTACAGTTAAGGGTTAGGTATACAAATACGTTTCGTTCAGGCACTCTTGTTGATAAGAGGTGTTTCCCCGTCCCCAGTCAGATATTTACTACCATTAATCCCATCTCCCCTCCCCATAGTTTCCCACTACTGTCAGTCATTTTCTTTTTTTTTAATCAATATTTTTTATTATGGTTTTGTGGGGTACAGTTAAGGGTTAGGTGTACAATTACGTTTCATTCAGGTACCCTGTTGATAAGAGGTGTTCCCCCATCCCCAGACAGATATTTGCTACTGTTAATCCCCCCCCCATAGTTTCCCAGTACCATCAGTCATTTTCTTATAGTATTACATTGGATGTTCAAGGTCCATTATATGAGTGAGAACATGTGATACTTGGATCTTTGTTTCTGTGAGAGGTCACTCAGTATTATAGACTCTAGTTCCATCCAGGTTGCTGCGAAATTCATGATTTTGTTCTTTTTTATGGCTGCGTAGTATTCCATTGTGTATATGTACCACGTTTTTTTAATCCAGTCCTCTTTTGATGGACAGCATGGTGGGTTCCAGGTTCTTGCTATTGTGTACAATGCTGTGATAAACATACGTGTGCAGGTATCATTTTATATAGTAATTTGAGTTCTTCAGGATATATTCCCAGTAGGGGGATTGCGGGGTCATATGGGAGGTTGATATTTAGAACTTTTAGGAATTGCCACACTGCTTTCCACAGAGGTTGCACTAGTTTACACTCCCACCAACAGTGTAGAAGTGTTCCCTTTTTGCCTCACCCTCTCCAGCAGCTATTATTTTTTGAGTTACTGATAATGGCCGTTCTGACTGGAGTTGGTGGTATCTCAGTGTGGTATTGATTTG